>JASDDO010000022.1:601173069-602443399 GCA_030015575.1 Agapanthus africanus | reverse complement strand
GCTATGATTAAACATGAATGTAAATAATAAACACAGATATAAATAGTGAGCTATATGTGTTGTGTATCCTAAAGTCTGTACTTCTAGGTTATCTATTCTAGAAGTCTTTGAAATCAATTAATATAATTCTCATCGTAACTTAACAGTATATATCCCGTTCATGCCCCACGGGACTACGGTACAATATATCCCGTTCATTCTCCACGAGACCACGGTACAATATATTATGTTCATTCTCCACGGGACTACGGTACAATAAACAATGATTTATTCCGTAACGCCCGGAATCACGGCAAATAATGATTTATTTTGTAATGTCCGGAATCACGACAAACAATAATAATATCCTCCTGAGTTATGTTTCAGTTACATTCTTGATTTTCTCTTTTCCTCCAGGTTTTGTGTTCAAGTCAGGTATTGATAATATAAATCTAATGCCAACACAGGATCAAGCAGATACAGTCCTTGTCAATGCAGACAACAAGTCACATCCATCAGGACAACAATATCAGGATTGTTGGCATTAGCAATAAGATCCAAGTAACAAGTCTGGTAGTGTGTCATGAACATGCCATGTACTGTATATTAACCAAAATAGATACCAATGTAAAACTGTAACCAATATTGAAACACGGTAAACACAACTATTGCTAGGATGCATATGTATCTATCTGTAATAACCATTATACGTCCATTACCATGTATGATGCAATCTAGATAATCATATTGAGTTGTTACAGTAGTATAATAACATTGTGATGTTCCGGCACGCAACTATATAAGCTATTATTAGTACGGATATAGACGGATACGGTAAAATTCTAAATCGCGATTACTTGATGAATATTAAAACGCATGCACTATAATCAAGCATATAAATATCGATATAATCCAAATAGCATGTTGCAAGTTTAGAACTTTCCTGATCGGATCTCATGTCGAGATACGGATATCACGTTCTGATGTCGGAATAACGTCACGATGCAAAACTTACACACGCAGGACTTTACTTGGCTGAGCAGCTGCATGACGTGGTGACCGGGCTAAACGAAGACGGTGACTTGGTCGTCGGCGACGCGCATAACTTCGGCAAGATGGCCGAAAATCAAGAAAGAAAATAACATAAAGAAGAAGAAGAAGATGACTGTTGCTGTTGGGGTTCTCTGAACTTGGCGAGAACAAAAGGGATGGTGGCTACGAGGTGACGGCGGCAAGGGGCTGCCGGCGAGGGAGTGTTTATTGGCGTCGAGGAGAAGGTTGGATATTGCCAATTTATGCACTGCAATTTCTGGATTTAGCCCTGGCATTTCAGAATAGTTCCATGCGAAACAATCTTTATGCTGCATAAGCACGTCTTTTAACGCAGCCACCCTTTCTTCAGATAGCAACTCGCTGACGAATGTCGGTCGCGGGTCGTTCGTCGTTCCTAGCTTAATTTTCTTGTGGTTATCTGCAGTAGTATGTATGCCATCTTCCAGCTCTTTCGGTGCTGGTAGAAATTCTGAGATTACCTCGTCGTCATTATTTTCGAAGCACCAGGGAAAGTCATCCATATTCTCAGGCTCTTATTTTGATATCGTTATCATGCGACAGGTGCGAGCTCGTTTCCAAGACCAACGTAGATCTGGTTCTGCTCTTGTGGCTTTGGGTTCATGTTTCTGTGGCGGGGTTACCCTCCAGCTGTCAGATAGAGCGAACTTGCCGAGCTGATACTGATCTTTGACCCAGTTCTTGAAGGTGAAGCAGTCTTCGATAGGGTGTCCTATGGCTCGGTGGTAAGAGCAATAGCCCGGATGAGAGACCACGTTAGCTTGCTCAGGGTGTTTAGACTTCGGAAGTGTAATCATTCGATGTTTTAAAGCGAGATCAAGTATCTTCCGCAACTTGCCTTGAAGGAAAGAATACGCTCGACTCATCTTCTTCATGAGGGACAAATCCGAACCGCGCAATACCCGATCACATGACTTTTTGGTCCCACTTTGTCGCTGTTGAACGCCTTTTCTGCTTTTTGACTCAAATCTACCTCTGCGTCGGGCCTTTTGCACATCATGTTGACAGGGAAGAGCATCTTCGTCTTTTGTAGCCTGTTGAAACAGACGTTGCGTCCTGGCTTTCTCGTAGATGGCCATTTCGCGGTTATGGTCATCCCGAGCTTTTTGACCAGCTTTCCTGATAAGCTTGTCCATTCGCTCTTCAAATGATGGACTCAGGACTTCAATCGCGAGATCCAGTTCCGATGAGGGGTTGGTATTTTCTGATAAGGCGTCCTCTTCTTCATCAAAGGTATATATGGCGTAGCTACAGTAGACCCGTTCCCGTTTTCCGGCTCTCACGTATCCAAGCCCAAGCGTTTCCATTCTCCCGTTGGGCAACTTGCGCTGAGTCCTAGGGACATCCCAAATCTTGTTATAGAATCGAGCTTGTCGGGTAGTCTGTTTTAAGGGTACCCCTTGGCGCTTCAATAGCCTTTTCAGTCCGTTCGTGTAATATCTGGGCAAACGGATGGGTTGAAGCTTGTCAATTGTAGAATCCGCGCCGTGCCAGATCTCTTTCTCCATTCTTGTTTCCGAGGATCGATAGAATAGGATCGCCTTTTTGCCTTTTCGCTTGGGAGGGACGTAAAACGTCTGAAGGTCTTGCACGTTGTGAGCTTCAAGCGCGTCAAGATCTTTGTAGTGCTCCCGTGGAATCATGGTGATTTGCAACTCTGATCATTATCAGGGAATTCTTGTATTGGCGGCCGACTGGAGAACACAACATTAACCTCATCTTCCGAGTCATTTCCGAAGATCAATATGGGGGCGGACGGTCCCGGGTTATTGCGTCGAGACAGCCCAGAGTAGACTATCTCTTCTTTTTCTTCGGTATCACTCCCAAAAACAGGAATGGTGGCGGCTGCTTTGTTCTCCGGTTTGCGACACCTTTCTGTGTCTTCGAAATCTGGCAAAAAGTATTTTGCATCTTCGTACTTGCGGACTTTGTTCACAGAGAATGGGTTTAGTTCACCTGTTACGGTATACTCGAGACCATCCTTGAAATACTTCATACACTGATGTTGCGTAGAAGGGATGATGTTGTACTCGTGTAACCAAGGTCGGCCGAGCAGAGCATTGTAACATGTCTTGGCATCTATGACGTAAAACTTAATGTCCTGACAAGTAGCCCAAAGCGTAGCGTCAATATCACAGACCCAAGAGTTCTCGATGATTGGGAGTTGGTGATCTTGTCCCGAGCAAGGTGCTGGACGCTCATGCAGATTTCTTTTAACACCCGCACGTTGAGGAGATTAACGGAGGATCCGTTGTCGATCAGGATTTTGCCTATCTTTATATCGTGGCAATATCCAGAGACGTATAGGGGACGGTTGTGATCACACGTCCCTAGGAGCAGGTCTTCGTCACCGAAAGTGATATCGGCCGCGTGCACTTCTTCCAGTTCGTCCTTCATCCTTTCTTCGGCGAGGAAGGCTTGGAATTGTTCGGGCTCTTGTAGCGCCTTGATTAATGAATCTCTCGCTTCCTTTGATAACAGGAGGGCGTCGAGAATGCTGAGCTGCGAGGGTAGCTTCCTCAGGTGCGCTAGGATGTTGTAGTCCACCCTACTCTTTTTAGGCGATCCTTGGCAGTCAGCTCTTTCATAGCTTGGACATCTAAGGTGATATCCTCAGCGACCTTTTCTTTTCCCTTATCTTTTTAAGTTGCGGGTCCGAGATTCTTTTCCGGAAGCGTGCGATTGCGCAGCTGAATGTTTTCGCAGGCTTCTGGTTCTTCCTCTTTTCCCGAGGTAGACTTTTTAAAGAGGGGGCTAAGAGCCATTTCTTCGTCAGAGTCGCTCCCAAAGGTGAGAACATGTGATCCTTCGGCGTTGATCGTGCGACAATTGCCAATAATTCTTTTGTGTCCTTCGGTCGTACTTCTCTGTTCCCGACGAGTTCTGCGTTTCATTCGCTTAAAATGTTGCCGATGAGCAATATATCCCTGCCACCATATCTTAAGAGCGTAGCACTCCTCAGTGGGGTATGAAATCTTCCGATGATATGAGCAGTAATTAGGGTGCCTCTGCGCCCCATCGAGCGTGTTTCCTTCCGAGGGCGGTAGTTTCATTCCTATTGACATGGCTTTGGCAAACCTTTTCCTCGTCTTGAATTTGTTTTTATCCGCAGCGGATGTCTTTTGATTTGACAGGAGTGCCTCGACTCTTTCATCTAGTCGCCGGCGTTTGGCTCCTTCCAATATGGCCATCTCACGCTCCTGGTCGGCTTTACTTTTCAAACGAATCTCGTCTAAAAAGGCGTCGATCATTTCGTCTGTTGGCCACACAAGCTCCGGTTCAGGCTCTGCCCCCAGTTTCTTAGTGCCAGGAGTTTTTTCATCATCGGTAAACGAGTGGGAGATCACATTACAACTTGCCACGTATCTCTCGGATTCATCCGACGAATTCTCCCCCTCATCTTCCTCTTGAAAGATGTGGTTGAGGAACTCTTGGAGTGTGATGGGAGTTCGCGCTTTCTAGTTATATTCCTGCAGCGCGTCAATCTGCTTTTGTAAGTCCGTACGCTTGTTGCCAGGCTTCACCGGCTTCTTAGATTTCTTCTTCTTCTTCTTTGAAGATTTCGACGGCTGGGTGTGAGTGCTCGGGCCTCACCATTGATCTTCGGAGTTGGGCGCGGCTTTAGCATCCCTTCAATGATCTGGGGTTCCAGCGGGTTCTTCCACTTGACTGCCGGGCATGTCTGGAGCTCATTTAGCATTCTTTTGGTTTTTGCCGAAAGCACGATTTCCCATGGAGCTTCTTCAATGAAAGAACAAGTTGCCCCCGGTGTGTCTGTCTTCTTAGCAGTTTGACAGCGCAAACTTGCCCTGTAGGCATTGATCTTCAATCCATCCTTTGAAGACGAAACAATCCTCGATCGGATGGCTTACCGTTTGATGGTAAAGGCAGTAGTTGGGGTTGTTCACCTCACTGGGTTGCGGCGGTCGCCTCGGTTTTGGCAAGTTGATAAGCCTGTTGCGTATTGCCAGCTCAAATAGCCTCTTCGTCTTATCCCATGGGAATAAGTAGGGGCGCTTCATTCTCTCATTGTAATACCGCCGTCTTTCTTCCAGTTGACCCGCCAGCTTTGGGGCACTGGGTTGCTGCTGAGCGTTCGCAACGAACGTTGCCTTCCTTTTACCCTTGTCATTCCGAGGTTCTGGCTTCGGGGGAGACGGTCTGTGACCCATCTGGTCCATCTGGGCCAACTTTTCGATCAAATCCTGAAACGTGGTTGGCTTAAAGAACATCATGAACTGTGAGATAGTTGCATGAGGATCTAGGGTACCCACGAACATGCCCACCGCGGGCGCCTCCTCGATGCGTTGTTCGCATTTCGACCATAAGTTTCGCCAGCGTATAGCGTACTGGACCCACGTCTCGCCTGGTTTCATACTGGCATTAATTAAAGCCGTTATCAGGGTACGTTCGCTGGCGCTCGCAAATCGCTGAGTGAATAGCAACTCCATTTCAGCGAACGTCTTGATGGAATCGTTCGGGAGCCAGAATACCATTCGATTGCTGTTTCTGACAAGCTGCCGACGAGTTGGCGAAGCAAGAGCTTATCGTCGCCACCAGTGTTTCCACAAAGCGCCCTGAACTGGGCCACATGCTGATGGGGATTGCCTGTCCCCTTATAGACATAGAATTTCGGTATTTTGTAGCCCGGCGGGTACTTGATCTGGTCATACCAGCTCGGATATGGTCGTCCCGTCCTGACAACTTGACCAGCTGCCTCAGTCGCCTGGTGAACCCATATCTGCTGAGCTATATATTCGTCTAGGTCAGGTTTGGAGATTGACTCCTCCTTGGTTGCTGACAGAGCGGGTGGAGGATTCAACGTTTCTCCCCTGTCGTCTTTAAGAACGATTGGATGATCTTCAGTAGGAGGCTCTTGTTGGATCATCATACCCACCATGTCCAGGAACAGAAGGGCCATTCGTTGTATATTGGCTGCTTGTTCAGCGGCCTCTTTATCCTTCTTCTCTAGTATCCTACGAAGGAACTCAGCGTCAGTTTCTTGCTCCTGGCGTTGATCAGATGACGCTTCGGGGCTTTCTTTCGGCCCAGTAAGTGCGGCCATCGCAGTCATCATTTCTTAGAGCTTCTGCTGCTGCTCCTGAGCTTTGGTCACTGACCGTGTAAGCGGTCTATGACCCGTGGATGCACGGCTATCTTCTTTTCCAAGCGCCATGTATACTGTATGCACCATCATGCCCCCAGACTTAAGGCGTTTTAGCTTATTGTCCATGATATTTGCTGCAGGAGTGGGGACTTTCTCCGGCCTTCTTCTCTTGTGGGCCGTCGAAGTTGAGGGGGCCGTTGCTTTGGGCACCCAGGTGGTCGTCGTCTTTCATTGCCTGACAGGGGGATTTTCTTCCTGCCGACCTTTCGACTTCTTATGCCGGTGAGAGAAATTTGGATCACTCACCGATTCTCGGATCCGTCGCCAAGTCTTGTAGATCCTGGAGGATAGCCGTTGAGGAGACTGCTCCGGCTTTTCTGGTTCTGCTTCCACGGCGGTCTCTACCGGTGGAGGAGATCTTTTGAGCACGGCGGTGGGAGAGTCCTTGCGCACCTTGTTCAGCAGCTCAAAACTGTTCCCGGTTGGGACAGCAGCATTAACTTCCACCGTTGGAGCTGGTGGAGTTAGTCCAGAGGGGGAGTTGCCCCCAGCCTTTCTTATCCGGCGCCAGTGGCGATGTCGGGCGTGACGGGTTGTTGGGATTGGTTCAGCGACGGCTTTATCTTGCCCCCTGTTCAGGTGAGGGGTTGTTGCCGGTGTCAGCCTCTTGAAGACTGACGTTCGTTGAGAAGCTACATCCAACCGGTCAAAAACAGATTTCTGAGCGGGAGTGGGAACGAGAGTAGTCAGTCTCGCGAAGACCGACCCTTTGGGAGGAGAAGCCGCCTTGACGACTTCAGGAGCAGCTATCTTTTTTGGGATGGACACTTCGAGGGTTATGGGCTTCTTGATATGCCCTTTGGTGCTCGAGCTCAGCCTGGTGAAGACTGAAGAATTGGACGACTCGTTGAGAGGGGCCGTGGGAGTAGCAAGTCGATTGAAGACTGACTTCTTCGAAGGTTCCGGTATAGGCATTGGGATGTCAATGTTCATAGGCGGGAGCATGGTCCCAAAGAATAGACCGGTAGTAGCTTGAGTCACTTGCTCCACAAGCATAGTGAATAGGGGAGCAGCCTGCGGTCCATATGCTACACCTCCAGGTGAGGCGGAGCGTCGGTTGCATTTGCAGTTCGAGCAGTTGAACGCCATTGATTCTTTGTTTTCTGCACCAAGCAAAACGCCAAATCTTAGTACCTCGCAACCCAAGGGCAACTATTAGCAAACCGCGATTGGTTCGCGAATCACGACACACGAAGTGTGGAGTGGAAAGAGGAAAAGGTCCCACCGGGCGTGCCAGAATCTGTTCCCCTCCGAAAGATGGCGCGACGCGGGGACGTCTTGTCTGAGATTCGGGGCAGATGCTAATTGGTGCTATCCATCCACCTCTCCGAAGATGCCAAGTTGATTTATGACACCATGTATCGAAGGTTTAAACGGATGCGTCCGATATAGCAGACTTCGTCAGATTCCCCCTCACTTGAGGGGTTTTTGATTGTGGGGACGCTCTTCCCTGCAGGCGCAAGCCCCTGCAGTTAATTACGCTACCGCATGGCGGTAAAAACTTTCTCCTTCTCCAGATGGTCACTTCGTGTCGTGGGTGTTTGTTTTGTGTTTGGTTACCCGTGGATTGTATACGGAGACTGAGTTATGTCGTCGCCCGTAGGGCGTGGACTGGTCCAAATCCGTATCTTTCTTAGATTTGGGTTTGGGGGGGTTATGTTTAAGGATACGTTAGTCTCATTTGAGACTAAGATCGACTTAAACGTTTGTTAAGGATACGTTAGTCCAATTTGAGACTAAGGTCAACTTAACGGGATCGTTTAGATCCGACAAGAGAGCAATTAGGGGAGCCCTGTTGTTTAGTTTAGTGATATTGCGGTCAATAGGTAGTTTAAGGACATTGCGATCCATTGTTAGTTTTAAGACGTTGCGGTCAAGGTTAATGACGTCGTAGTCCATGGATTTGAGGACTCCACAGTCCGATGTTAGTTTTAAGACATCACGGTCAAGGTTAAGGACGTCGTAGTCCGTGGATTTAAAGACTCCACAGTCCAATGTTAGTTTTAAGACATCACGGTCAAGGTTAAGGACGTCGTAGTTCATGGATTTAAGGACTCCATAGTCCGTATCAATGTATGGTCGTCGGGACCCGTCACCTCTTTGAAGACGTTGAGGAATTACAGCGCCGAGTATCAAAGGAGTGAAGAGATGTACCCTTAAACCAAGGTAGATTAAGTGATCTGCAGTCCAATTTGGAAACTAAGATCAATTATTATATTATGAGCCCATTGTCCCAGTTGAATTTGAATTGAGGACTTATGGCCATCTTGGGCTAAGTCCAATTGTGTCTGGGATATTGGCCCTCTGTTGATTCATTGAAGGAGAGACTTTGCCTCTGGAAACTTTAGCCAATTGGGCTAAGGCTAATGTTAAACACTAGAGACCAACAGTGTTGAACACTGGGAATAAGGTTGACAAGTTAGTGTTAAACATTAAAAGATAATCAATGTTGAACACTGGGAACAAAGTTTTCAAATTAGTGTTAAACACTAAGCAAATCCAAATTAGTGTTAAACACTAAGAAAATCAGTGTTAAACACCGCAAATAGAGTTTTCCAAATTAATGTTAAACACTAAGGAGAATCAGTGTTAAACACTGGATACAGAGGTTTCAATTTAGTGTTAAACACTAAGGCAAAAGGGGTCACGTGGTAACACGTGAAAGCGCCCTTCTTCTCTTTATTTTGTTCTATAGATAAGTGTTTAACACTTTTAGTCCTGAAATCCATCACGTGCGGGCACGTGATGAGAGCTCATGCTCTGGTTTATTAGAATACCCATTAGGGGTCACGTGGTGACACGTGAGGGTGCCCCGGAGTCTCTGTTTATTTTGCTTTTTCTTTATGTGCTTCAGGGGTCACGTGGGGCACGTGGGGCGTTTCCTCAAAGCTTTATCTTCGCAGGAGTCTCGTGGTAACACGTGAGGTGCCTACTTCAGTGTTTTATTCTGTGGGTCTCTGCATGTTTTAAAGTTCTGTTCATAGGGTTAAACCCTAAACTTCTGAAGAATTATATTCTTAATAGGGTTAAACCCTAGTTTCTTTTCTTAAAGGAATTAAATTCCTGTGAGTTCAAGAGAATTATATTCTCAGTTAGGGTTAAACCCTAGTTCTGTTCATTTTGAAGGAATTAAATTCCCATAACATAGGGTTAAACCCTAACTTTATCTTAAAGGAAATGAATTCCTATCATTTTGTGAGAATTAAATTCTCTAAACTCAGTTCCTCCTCTGTGTTTTAGATCTGCATGGCAGGATCTCAACCCAATGAGAA
The DNA here is from genome assembly GCA_030015575.1 of Agapanthus africanus. Taxonomy (NCBI): domain Eukaryota; kingdom Viridiplantae; phylum Streptophyta; class Magnoliopsida; order Asparagales; family Amaryllidaceae; genus Agapanthus; species Agapanthus africanus. Next base: position 602,433,910 of record JASDDO010000022.1, on the reverse strand, counting down.
TTAAATTCTCAATTCGTGGGGAGATGTGCACTTTGCAGATCCTCAACCAGAGAAAGAACTAAGTTCTTTTTTTTTATATATAAGAGTTAAACTCTTTTGAGAATTAAATTCTCCTTTGAAGCCTCCCTTTTCCTTTTTTACCTAAGGTTTTCCTTTTTGCAGAGAATCAAAGGCTCTCTCTCTCTCTATGTGTCAAAAGAAAAAGATCCAAAGGTCTCAAGGTTTCAGAAAAAGATCTTCGAAAAGGGGTTTTTCTCTTCTTTTCTTGGCTCCTATTTATAGGAGAAGGAAGAGAATCAATCTGCTTAGTAAATCTCTCATTGAGAGATTTGATTTGTATGTTGAGAGATTTGATTTATATTTATCATTAATCTGGGTCTTTAGATTGTTAAGTAAATTTTATTCACCATTGGATTTTAAATCCAAAGATATTTCCTTGTTGTTTCGGTTAGATTTAGGGGGAAATCTTTCTAAGTCCAAGATTTTTCCATAAATAGGTGATATTTAATCACCTTTAGATTTTTAATCCAACGGTTCCAAATAATCATTCTCTATTTGGAAATATTTGAATGATCTCTTCTCAGAATTTAATTCTGTTAAATAATAAGTCTTTTAAAGCCGGTCACATGTGGCCACGTGACCCCTGGTCACGTGTAGGCACGTGACCCCTGGAACGGGCCTTTCTTCTTCTTTTGCGCTCTGTTCTCTGGCCGCTGCTCAGCCGTCACGTGCCAACACGTGACCTTTTTTGGAGTCTTTTCTTGAATGCGCTTTGTGCCGCTGCTTTGAACGTCACGTGCTAACACGTGACCGCTGGTCACGTGTGAGCACGTGATGCCTCTTCTGAGTCCTTTCCTGATTTTTAATCAGGGAACATGTATGTCAGGTAAAAGAGATATTTTTATCTTATCTTTTTTTTTTACTTAGGGTTTTTTAGGAGGTAAATCTTCTTCTTTGAGAGAATTAAATTCTCTGTTGTTTTGAAATCCTTCTGTAGTTTTACAGAAGCTTATGGGGGTCTCCTTTTTTCCTCCTCCCCCCTTGATTAATATTTTTGCTCCTATTTATAAGAGAGGAGAAAAATCAATTTGTTGAGAAAATCTCTCATTGAGAGATTATGATTGATTTCATGATCAATCAAAATGATCTTTTAGATCAATCGGTGAATTTTGTTCATCGTTGGATTTTTAATCCAAAAGCTCTTTGTTTAACAGAGAAGATTTCTTGTTTGTTTAAAAAGATTAGGAAATATTTTTCTAAGATAGAATTTTATTCTATCATATGAATATCTTATTAGTTTAACAAGATTAGAATTTTATTCTATTATATGAATATTTTGTTAGTTTAATAAGATTAGAATTTTATTCTATCATATGAATATCTTGTTATTTTAACAAGATTAGGAATATAATTTCCGAATATAAAATTTAATTCTGTTATATGAATATCTTGTTAGTTTAACAAGATTAGGAAAATATTTTCCTAAAATATAATTTTATTCTATCAGACAATTTAATTAGTGATATTTTATCACTATTGGATTTTAAATTCAAGATTCTCTGTTAGGCGAAGATCTTTCAATATTAGAAAGATCAAGGAAAATATTTCCTAAATAGAATTTAATTATATCATTTGATGATTTTAAATCATCGTTGGATCTTTGATCCAACGACTCTCCGTTTAATAGAGAATATTTGATCAGGGAGATATTTTTTCCCTAATAAAATTTAATTCTATCATTTTGATGATTTATTAACAAAGAATATCTCAGATTTTAGGGAAATATTCCCCATGTAGAATTTAATTCTACCCTCTTTAATTTGGGCGCTACGCTCACGTGCTATGCACAAGGGCGCCACCTAAGAATTTAATTCTTTTATAAGCAGTCACTCTTTGGCTTTGCACTCCGGCACTCACATGTGTTCCACGCGAGGCGCCACTATAGAATTTAGTCTTAACAGAGGCTGGCGCTCACGTGGGAAACACGTGAGGCACTCAAGGATTTAATCCTATCTGAGGCGATAGTTACATGCTTTGCATGTGGGTACACGTGCTTAACACGTGGAGCTTTCCCTTTATTTTTATAAGGGAACAACACGAACCAAAATTTTTTGGTGGGAACAAGCACGTGACAGAGCCAACCATATTACCTATGGGTAGGAATCATCCCTCTATAGTCACATTACGGCTGTCAATCGGATATCAAGAACAGTAAAATATAATCTTGCTAACACATGTCTATTTGCTACAATAAATAAAATCAAGAAATGCATATAGCGGAAACGAATCCAGATCCAATAACAATAGTATCTGAATCACGTCTCAATATGGGCTCACATAAATAGAAATAAAACTACTGAAATAAATGAACTAATCATCTCTATACTAAATAGCTAGCTCCTCATTGCTCGATTTGTTTGCTAAAGTACTCCTGATCTGCCTGCGATAAAGGTAGAGGAACTGGGCCATGCAAAACCCAGACGTCAGTGCGTCATAAATACCACAATAATAGTAACAATCAGGATATAATGCTATGATTAAACATGAATGTAAATAATAAACACAGATATAAATAGTGAGCTATATGTGTTGTGTATCCTAAAGTCTGTACTTCTAGGTTATCTATTCTAGAAGTCTTTGAAATCAATTAATATAATTCTCATCGTAACTTAACAGTATATATCCCGTTCATGCCCCACGGGACTACGGTACAATATATCCCGTTCATTCTCCACGAGACCACGGTACAATATATTATGTTCATTCTCCACGGGACTACGGTACAATAAACAATGATTTATTCCGTAACGCCCGGAATCACGGCAAATAATGATTTATTTTGTAATGTCCGGAATCACGACAAACAATAATAATATCCTCCTGAGTTATGTTTCAGTTACATTCTTGATTTTCTCTTTTCCTCCAGGTTTTGTGTTCAAGTCAGGTATTGATAATATAAATCTAATGCCAACACAGGATCAAGCAGATACAGTCCTTGTCAATGCAGACAACAAGTCACATCCATCAGGACAACAATATCAGGATTGTTGGCATTAGCAATAAGATCCAAGTAACAAGTCTGGTAGTGTGTCATGAACATGCCATGTACTGTATATTAACCAAAATAGATACCAATGTAAAACTGTAACCAATATTGAAACACGGTAAACACAACTATTGCTAGGATGCATATGTATCTATCTGTAATAACCATTATACGTCCATTACCATGTATGATGCAATCTAGATAATCATATTGAGTTGTTACAGTAGTATAATAACATTGTGATGTTCCGGCACGCAACTATATAAGCTATTATTAGTACGGATATAGACGGATACGGTAAAATTCTAAATCGCGATTACTTGATGAATATTAAAACGCATGCACTATAATCAAGCATATAAATATCGATATAATCCAAATAGCATGTTGCAAGTTTAGAACTTTCCTGATCGGATCTCATGTCGAGATACGGATATCACGTTCTGATGTCGGAATAACGTCACGATGCAAAACTTACACACGCAGGACTTTACTTGGCTGAGCAGCTGCATGACGTGGTGACCGGGCTAAACGAAGACGGTGACTTGGTCGTCGGCGACGCGCATAACTTCGGCAAGATGGCCGAAAATCAAGAAAGAAAATAACATAAAGAAGAAGAAGAAGATGACTGTTGCTGTTGGGGTTCTCTGAACTTGGCGAGAACAAAAGGGATGGTGGCTACGAGGTGACGGCGGCAAGGGGCTGCCGGCGAGGGAGTGTTTATTGGCGTCGAGGAGAAGGTTGGGTCGTCGGGAAGAGGAGAAGAGGAAAGAGGAGGTGATGGAGGTGAGGCAGGGGAGGCGAAGGTGATAGGGACGGCGACGGTGACGGGGCAACGGGATGGTGACGATGAGGGCGAGGCTTTGGGCTTTAGGTTTGCTCGCGGGGGAAAGAGAACGAGGGAGGAGGGAGAGAGAGGTGTGGGTTTTATAATAAGTAATATGATATATATATATATATATATATATATATATATATATATATATATATATATATATATATATATATATATAGAAAGAGAGAGAATATAGTGGGGACGGGGAAAAATAGAAGAGAGAGAGAGAAGCAGAGACACGAGAGAGAGGGGGGATTATATTATTAAATTATTTAATATATTATATATATTATATGTATAACAGTTTATATATATTAGGTATATAAAATATTATATATATAGGATTTGGCAGCTAATACCGGATTACTCCGAATATTACCCGTGTCCCTTCTGAAAATCTAGTTTTTCAATATGGAGAATATATGTAAAATTTTAAACCATAATGTGATATCCAGTAAATAAAAACATAATATGGATTTACGTAAATATACGTAGCGATCAAATAATCTGTCTGTATAACACTTAGGACATGCACATAATATATGGGCGCAACCATATGATATGGGGTACTATGACATGCAAGGTTAGATAAAAATATATTATTTGATTTTTATTTTGTATTATTAAAAGATATGTGGAATATATTATATATGTGTATAATATCTAGATTTGCATGGAAACCCTGTACTAGCAAATATTTGATATAATCATCAGAGCTACAATTGCACTATCCGCAACCCAAAAGCAACAATAATAAAAAATTTTGCCACAAGATTTGAAATACCCCAAATAAATATAGTATACCATTGCTAGGGAGTTACATTATACCCAACTACAATATAATTTCGTCTTTGAAATTCCCGGAACAAGAAAAATAAGAAAACACGGATCTAAGAAAAGAGGTGTGGAAACTTCTGTCGAATCTCATCTTCACGTTCCCAAGTAGATTCTCCACGCGAACGATTCCCCCATGAAATAAGTACTAGTGGGATAACTTTGTTCTTGAGGACCTTTTCTCGTCGATCCACAATCACCATTGGTCGCTCTTCATATGTTAAATCTTCCCTTACTGTCAGTTCCGAGTGATCTAAAACGTGCGTCTCATCTTGAACATACTTGCGGAGTTGAGATACATGAAACACGTCATGAAAACCCGCCAAGGATGGTGGTAAAACCAATCGGTAAGCTATCTCTCCAACACGCTCGATAATACCGAAAGGCCCCACGAATCAAGAACTAAGTTTGCCTCGACTACCAAATCGGATCACTTCTCTGGTTAGTGATATCTTTAAGAATACGAAATCACCAACTGCGAACTCCAGAGCTCTTCTTCCAGTATCAACCCAACTTTTCTGTCGACCTTGTGCCGCCTTCATATGATTTCGGATTACGTTAACTTTCTCCACCGTTTGCACAATAAGATCCTGTCCCAATGATCCTGTCCCAACAGACAGGCGAGCGACACTTACGACCGTAAAATGCTTTGAATGGAGCCATCTGTATAGTCGCCTGAAAACTATTATTATAAAAAAACTCCACCGAGTGCATATGATCCTCCCATGAACCCTTAAAGTCTAACATGCATGCTTTCAACATATCTTCAAGAGTTTGGATCGATCTTTCAGACTAGCCATCTGTCTGAGGATGATAGGCTGTGCTAAAGTTCAAGCGAGTTTCCAAATTTTCCTGTAGACTCCTCCAAAAGTGCGATAGAAATCAAGTATCATGATCGGAAACAATGCTGATGGGTACTCCATGTAATCTCACGATCTTCTGCATGTACCGATCTGCCAAAGCCTCCATCGACTGACCAACTCGAAATGGTATAAAATGAGCTACTTTGGTGAATCGATCAATAATGACCCAAACTGCATTATTGCCCTTTGGACTCCGTGGTAAAGCTGTCACGAAATCCATGGTTATATATCCCCACTTCCATTGAGGAATCGGAAGCGGTTGCAACAAACAAGCTACCCTTTGATATTCAGCCTTGATTTGCTGACACACCAAGCACTTCGATATGTAGCGAGCATCTCCATTTTCATGCATTTCTACCAGAAATGTTGTCGCAGATCTCTGTACATTTTTATGCCTCCCGGATGTACGGAATATGCGGAACTATGAGCCTCCTTCATGTCTTCTTCACGAACATCTCCTTTGAGCACACATAAACTACTCCCATAACATAACGAACCATCTTCATGAATTAAGAAGTCTGTTCGAAGTCCCGCTTCTAATTATTCTCGAAACTTTTGCAATCTTGGATCATGTGACTATGCTGCTTTAATGTTATCGATAAAAAATGACTGTACTTGCAACTGCATCAATTGTCCCAAAGAATTCGGTAGTATAATCTCCAATTCGAACTTCTGAAGATCAGTTATAATCTCTTTTTGGGCAGTCAACATCCGTATTGCTGGCAACCGACTTAGAGCATCCGGTACTACATAACCTTCCCCGGATGGTATTTTAGGTCAAGATCATAGTCAGCTGTTCAGTCGAAAATATTGCACATTTGGTGGAACATTTTCATTACTTTTGTTAAGTACTTAAGGGTGTTTATTGTAATTATGGAACATATGTGGGTTTATCTGTAAAATATTCTTTATCATATGTTTCTACATTATAATTAACAATATAAAGGAAAATATATGCATAAAATATTTATATAAAATATTAATAATTAAAATATGCATATCATATCAAATATCCATAATCAATATTCTTAAAATATTGTATCATATAAAATGGTTAGGATAATATCTCAAAATAATAACAAATACTACTAACCATATGACTTGAGATATTATGCAGATATGAGCTCAGATGTGGAGATCAGAAGATCCAAGATGCCGGGAATAAAATCTGCCGATAAAGTTGAACCAAATCGTAAAATCATGAATGGCAGAGACTCAGAGGAAGATTTGAAGAATCCAGACATCACAAAGATCTCCACGTTTCAACACCAAACAACAGAAGAAGTTTCAAATCCTAATCTCTCCAAACCACCGCCCAACCGTGGACAAATATACCTAAATGCGGCGGAACCGCGACAATATTAGGGTTGTGGGATTTGGGATTTTTTAGGTATAATCGTAACAACCAATCCTCACCTATGACAACTAGGGTTTGTATCTTTTGTATTATCGAGAGCTACTCTTGAAAAATCACTACCTAATAGATCAAAACCGAAGAGATCAAGAGGTCCAAGACAATCCACGCATCCAGATTGATCACCAGCTGTTCATCTACTTCCAACGAGAACAGAGATCGGGAGCATAAACTAGGGTTCTTGTACTTTAAATTCGACGGATTTGTAAATGATAGTTGATATAAAAAAGTAGATCTTTAGTTTAGCTCTTTGCATTTTACTTTCTGCATTACTTTCTGCATTTACATTATGATTTCCTTCTTCATCTTCTCTTCTATCTCAACCATGTGTGAGTAATTCTTCGCTTGATAGGGTTCATAGAATTAGGGTAGATCAATGGATAATAAAATCTCTTAATTTCTTTTACATGTTTTAAAGTTTATAAACTTTAGCAAAATAAATGTTAACATCCTTATCGGGCGCGCTACCAATTTATTGATAGTCTCGACTGCAATTTGAGATTAGATTAACACTTATTTTGGTAAAGGCTAGACATGAATAGAGATCTATGAAAAGATAAGGGTTAAGAATGGGAACCATATTCCCTCCAAAAACCCTAATCTTTATTCACCACTATCGATCTAGTTTTAAATCTATTAAAAAATAAAAGGAATTATCTTTAATTAATCATCCATTACTACTAAATTTTATGAACCTTACAAGCCGCTTCTTCATAAATTCTACATTCGTGTTCAACATAGATCTAAAAACTATTCTCCCTATTTTCAATCAACTCGTTTAAACCAAGTCAAAGGTTCGACGTTTCCCTAAGTACGACCCGTACTCATCTCGGCTAGCTACTAGTGACACCGTTATTGATTGCGGTTACTTTACTTTATGTAAACATTTCTTCAAAATACAGAATCAATCATCAGCCATCAGCTCTAACCATCTACGCTGCCTCATGTAGAGCTCTTTCTGTGTGAACACATATTTTAGGCTTTTGTGATCGGTAAATACTTCTACCCTTTCACCCAATAACCAGTGTCTCTAAATCTTCTGAGTGAAAATCACTGCTGCTAACTCCAGATCATGAGTTGAGTAGTTCTTCTCATGAGTCTTCAATTATCTCAACGCATAAGCTATGACTTTCCTATGCTATATTAGAACACATCCCAAGCCTTTCTCAGATGCGTCGCTGTGAATAACCAGCCCTCCGGAACCGTCTGGGACTGTCCGAATAGGAGCAGTGGTCAATTTTTGCTTCAACGCTTCAAAAGCCGACGCACATTTCTCGGTCTATAAGAACGGTACCTTCATTCGTGTTAGCTTGGTCAATTGTTCTGAAATTCGAGCGAAGTTCTCCACAAACATTCTATAATACCCGGCAAGGCCAAGGAAACTTCTGATCTCCCCCACACTCTTTAGAATCGGCCGATCGTAAATAGCTGCAATCTTTTCGGGTTCAACTGCAATTCCATCTCCGGATACGACATGACCTAAGAATTTCACTTCTTCGAGCTAATAACTTTTCTTAAATCAACGTCTGTAGTGCGATCCTCAAGTGTTCTTCATGCTCTTCTTTTTGTTGGATATAGTGCCCTCAAAGTCAATTATTGGATCGCAGGTACGTGATTGCAATGATTGCGGAGGACCTATACCGGTAGGACAGTCTTACTCGAGATGATAGTATGCTATCTGGTTTACCTTTATCAGTCGTGTATAGGTTCAGGTGACTGATCACGATTATACTTTGATAGAGCCCTTAGGATCTTGCTTGACTACCAACAGTATGAGGGTGATCATATAAGTGAGAGTTGGGTGGTCTATAAGCATATCCTTAATAGTGGTCCCTAGTCGTGGGAGTTTCGAGACAGGGCATCGATACTCCGGAGTAGACTAGGGGCGGTGGCCGGTCTCACAAGCCACTGGTGTCAGTTGGATCACCTAAGATATATACAGGTGCTCATTGGGTTATGAGTACACCGGACATGACTCGCCGGGAACCTGCTAGTTGGTATTATACATATCGTCAGATAGCAGTTCCCTGGTGACATGTGTACAGGTTAGTTCATCGACCTGAGGTCGTAATTTCTCTCGTGTGAGTTCCCACTGTGCTTTGATTTCTATCCTACCACGGCTCAAAGGAGTCGTGCAAACAGGTAGTTTTTGGGTACAGTCCCGAGCCACATGGAGGCACGTGAGCGGATCGGCAGGGGATTCGTCTCTCCCGGTATTGGGAGTGGAGGTCGCGCTGTGTCTAGGAAATCCATTACACCAAGTCCTTGGCCAAGGAAGGTGAGATTTACTGGTAGGTACTCCAGTAGTATCTCAGGGTGTTCAGGGCTTGTCTCCGACACGACTTATATAGCTATTGGGGGTCTGACGTTACTAGCCCCCTAAGCCGGATATGTGATACTCATAGACGAACGGACCGGACTGTATATACATTGTCACTGTAAGGCTCAGTAGGGTTTCTGGATGAGTTCGCTCATCAGCCTCCCTTGAGGTCAGTCCATGGGCAGCCGTTACGCATAGCAAGTGCCGCTGACGGCTTGTGGTTAAACCCATTGCCGGGGTACTGACGAGTCATTAGAGTCCCCCACAGACAGTTTCCCAAGTTCGGATGAAACGTTGTAGAGGCCGTATGGTTTTATGGCAGGGTTCGGAAAATGCACGTGCGTTTACGCACGTGTTATTTTTCGGGCAGATAATACTGGTGGGCTTTGGTTTAAGCCGGATCCATGTATTATACAGAGTGGATATAATACTTTGTCTCAGTTGCATTTGTATTCGGTCGTAATACAAATGCGGGTATATTTATACAGTTATGGGGTTATCCTGAAATTCGTTTCAGGATCACTTTTGGAAGTTGCCAGTTTCCAGTTTTCTATCAGCCGTCTTTTAACATTCGGTTAAAGACGGATTTATCTTTTCTTGAGATGAGTGTGGAAGGTTCTAGAAGTTTCTAGAAGAGGTGACTAGGTTAGAATGGTGTTGAGTTTTCATTGGTTGCTTTCTTTGTGTTCACACTTTGTGTTCACACTATGTGTTCACACTTTGTGTTCACACTTTGTGTTCACACTAGAGATATTTTCTTATTGTCACCTCCCCCTCTCCTACACTTACCCCCCCACCTCTATATATGTGGCCGGCCCTCCTCCTCTCTCTCTCACTCACTTCATTTGGTTAAAAAGATTATGATAGTTTCGGTGTATGGAATTTCACAGCTCATTTCATTCCATTACCCGATTCCTACGGCAACTTCATTAACCGTTCGTCCATGGTTTTGGACGAAGAGAGACAAAGTATTCCACTCATTCTCTACATCAATCTTGGTCGTCTCTTTTAGCAAACTTGATGACCGAGTTGCCTCGAGTCAGAGGCGGGAGCCCGTTTAAAGATCCGATGACGTGGTGCCACCTGGACGAGGAGATCGGAGATCGACGAGATCGGAGCAGCCGCAACGGAGCGTGGGATGATGGTTAAAGAACGAAGGACTTGGATCGTTCGGTATAACATTTCTTCCCTCTTTGTAGATTGTCAGTTTAGCGTTAATGGCAGATCCGGGTTTTAGTATGCGATAGCGCCAGTTATAAAACTTTTTGTTCCGCATTTGGCGTCTGAAGACGGCCGGGGCGCTACCGTAGACTTACATGGTATCAGAGCCACGCCATTAAGCTTTACTAACTTGTGCTAACGCGTTTAAAAGATCGATCGAACGGATTTTCGAAAATTGCAATTTTCAAGTTTAAAGTTTCTGTTGAATTTAAATCTGGTCTAAAAATTATTTTGAGCATCTCAGAAAATCAAGCAGGCTTTTTAAAGAACACAGAGGAAATTCGACCCACTGATCCGACCGTACGGCCACGGAACCGCCGCCAAAGCCATGCTTTGGCCGCGGAACTGCGGCCGTCTAGGTGAATCAGTAGACCATCTTTCTTCTATGGATTTTACTTGGGAATTTGTGATTTCTGGAACTGTTCATTTAGGCCCAGTGTTTTTTACTGTACAGCAGATTTACGTGGGGCCCACTTCGGGAAATTTAGTCGATCGAATTTAAACGCGTTAGTTTACAGTGCTTACATTATATCTCCGACCGGAAATGTCATTTGATCGGTAAACCGTGTCTGATTGCTATAGTTCTTTTAGACGGGTTTGCGAACGTGACATTCGCGTTGATATTCTGTGTTGTGCTGTGATGTTGCGGATTTGTCGTGGTGGATAGCAGTGTGCAATGGTAGTGCAGTTTGGATTTATTTATACATTTGATATTGCGGGGCGGGCGTCCAACTTGTGGACTGCCGTCATTGCCTGTTGTATAATAGTCTTTTGGGGCACGACCAGGTTGCGGTCGATGTACCTGTTGTACTATTTTTCATTACTGTACTAGGTTTTACCCCGCGACGGAGTGCACGGATAGCCGGGTTCTGAGGGGCAACGTGTCCGCATCTCATGTCTTTAAGAGGCAGAGGGGCCTCACTCTAGAATTGGCAGACTATTCGCCGCACTCGTAGGGGGTACAGGTTGACCAAAGGAGGGGTGCCCAAGATTACCGGATTCCGTGAAGTGATGGGTGATCCATTCACTATGCTGTAGGGGGGCTGCCTCGCTTCAGGTTTTGGCGGGTAACTTGCCGCACCCGTAGGGGTCTAGGTTTCATTGCACAGGCTATCCATACGACAGGGGAACGTCGGTTTTCAGCAGCTGCTCTGTGAAACTCGGGGATCCCAGATTATCTGTATTGTTCTGTGATGCTTATTACTTTTCTGTAATTTTGCATATTATCACGCCTGGAGCGATTATTGTATATTGGTTTATATACTATTAGATGTTGTATATGTTTTACACCCGCGCTAGTCCAATCCCCGCTCTGTCGTTAGTTAAGTAACCTAACGAGTGATGACGGGACCCAGTGACGAATGCGGATGGCATATACGTACATTTTATTTTCGTTCTTTTCTGGTGTGATTATTGATGGGACTGCGTTGATTCTGATCAATGCAAAGGAAAACAAACCTGTTTGGATGTTGTTGGAACAATTTAAAAAGTGTTATTACAAAGATGTTTCCTTTTGTTTTGCATAGTGGTATTCGGTTGGAATATCCTGCACCTCATTCGACGGGGCAAGGGCCGATATTCCTTCACCGGGACTGACCCCTTGGGCAGAAGTTTGCGTCAGGGTAATAACTTCACTATAGTCGATTACATGTTGCTTTGCATCGCGGTATTCATTGGAATATCCTGCACCTCATTCCACGAGGAAAGAGCCGAGATCCCTTCACCGGGAGTGACCTCTTTAGTAAAGGTTTTCGCCACTATATTTATAAAAAGCTATCAGGTTCCTTCAATGAGATCAAGTTCATTACGTTAAAGGTTTTTCGTCAAAAACCAGCCGTAGCTCTCCGTCATTTCTTATGGATGGTCAGTAATATTCAAGCTATGTTTGTTGGCTTTCGTCAAGGCATAGTGTTTGGTAGTTGCTGGGGTATTCATTTGTTGCATAGATAGATGAGTTGGTTTGGGACAGTCGTATTACCTTGTTGGCTTTCGTCAAGGGTATGTACGGGTGGGTTCGAATTAACAAGATAATGACGGGCAGAACTTGACATGTGACTTATGATTTGTTGGCTTTCGTTAAGGTCATAAGAACATGGGGTAAAAATCACATCGGGAGTTTCTAAAGAAACTGAAAATTGCCAGGCATGCGCATACCTTCTGGAGTGTGATAACGCGAGTGGATTCCGTCACGTTATCATGCGATGAGAGTTGGATCCCGATTCCCATTGATGAGTTGGTTTACTCTTCGGGTGATCCCGATTGATTCTTCTTTCAGGTTTGGAGAAGAATTTGACAGTATAGTGGGAGGTTTCCGGATTAGATAAAGTGATAACTATTCCGATCTATGTTAGAGTGCACGCAGAGTGTTTCTTTTCTCTCTCTCTTTGGCAGTGACCTTTGACCGACCCTAGACTATGACTCAGTGACCATGTTGACCGAACCTTCTTAAAATACTGGCTTTTGGATTGTCTGAGTTGCATAAGTCATTGCCACTCCTTCTTCTACCCTTTGTATTTATCAGAACACTCGTATTACTACGGACATCCATTTCCATTGGATAGATCCATCGTATGGTTATATACGAACTCGAAGGGACTCCTTCGAGGATGGATCAAGGTTCAGGAGAAATAGAATTGGTTTATTAAGTTGTCTTTTATTATCACCTTCTCTTAGGTTGCGAGGGCTCCTTGGTTTAGGAGAGTACACCTATTACGCTTATTGGATAGTCTTCTTCCAAACCATAGGCAGGTGCCGAAAGGTAGGGAATGAAGAAAACCAATTAGCCTAAATAGGGTGTACAGAAAGTAATATGTAAAGACAAAATAAAGGGATTAGAAAGAGGGCAAAGTAAGTTGCGACTGTTATCATTCACGACCAAACCGCGTACTTCATCGCCACTCCTATTTCACCTTTAAAAGAATAAGGTATTATTCAGTTGTCTTTTATCATCACCTTCTCTCAGTTGTGAGTACTCCTTGGTTTAGGAGGGCACACCTATTATGCTTACTGGATAGTTTTCTTCCAAACCATAGGCTGGTGCCGAACGGTAGGGAAGGAAGAAAACCATTTAGCCTAACAAAGGTGTACAGAAGGTAACGACTAAAGACAAAATAAAGGGATTTGGAGAGATGGCAAAGAAATATACGATTAAAGTCATGAATTGGATTATGGAAGAGGCATTACTATGATTACCAGGATACCCCTACGAAACATTTTCATGTTTCAGTGCATTGTTAATGGAAAACTGTTTTCCCGATTAGATACTTACTCCAATGGTGTGTATTCACCAGGTATCATTCTCACATCTGTATGGTTTTACAGATGATGAGTGGGAGAAAGTTATTGGGAATTAGGTGATCATCCTCATTATATCGGAATTCGTTGTAATTGGTGATTTTTGAGGAAATCTCCAGGGTACAGTTTTCAACCTACGACGCATAGGTTTTGAGTTATTCAACTCAGCGGACTTATACAGAGTATTGTATGTTGTCCAGTGTCCATCAGGACAAAGGGGTAGGTCCCCGTACTATGTTCTGTTTACTTATGACTTCTCTAGTTTTTAGACAAGTGTTTCGTAGAAATACAAGGTCTAAGTTTTGAGAAGTTGTGGGTATAAGAATAGAGTAGAGAACCAGATGTTGCAAGTATCGGGATTCTTCAAAGAGATCGAAGATGTAGATACTTGTGATTGGTATTCAGATGATAGTAATGGTTTTGAGAAACTTGTTTCTCTTTCGGGTTACTCATAATTGGATGGATTCCTAAGTTGAGTAATGCTGATTAGCCTCTCTCCATTAAAGTTGATATGCACTGGAGACAGCTGCATGATTAGAATCTGGTTCCAATTAAATAAGTGCCAAAGTTTCTATATTGGATATAGAATGGTTCGTATCTTAACGATGTTAAGGTACGGGGAGTTGTCCGGCTTATGCTTAAAACCAGACTCTGGATAACTCATGGCACGTTTCTGTAATGGCAGTTTGTGGGTTGGCCCAGGCTATGACGGGGGTTGACTTTCTACCTTCTGAAAGATCAATAGTGATATTGTTCTTGACTCGCCACAGTTTTAGCAAAATGGATTTTTTCAGAAAACAGTAGTGGGAGTATGGTAGAATTGGAAGTGATTCCAGAACCACAAACGATTACGGAAAATTTGATAGGAATTAAAGATTCAATCAGGTTTGACATTCCATTAGCCACTCCGTAGATTTGGTGGGTAACTTCAGACACCCGAGAGGTACTCTGGTATCCTCAAGGACGGTGACAGGGAGGTTCTTATCTACCCAGACTTGACACTACTGTTGTTCCAGGCTATGAGACCCGGTAGGAGGGTTGTTGTGGTCAGTGGGAGAAGCGGCAGCATAGCGGGCAAGTAGCTTATGTCTATTTATAGACTAGAGCAATTATAGCGGAGATTGATCATCTAATTTTGATGTGACAGTCATAGGTTTGACTTCATCAGAATAGGGGATGGATCTGTTAAGAAGATAGTAGGGTGTGATGTCCTGGTATTTGGATGACATACACAGAGTAGGAAGTAAAATTCCTATACTACGATCGGTTGTACTGTGGTCGTCACACAGTTGTTTCTCCAGACAGGATATGGATATAATATTTGACATTCTGGTTTCTAGATCTATGGTTTTAGATCTGGATTTGGGTAGTTTCCCAATGTGGGTACTTTGACAGTATTCTAATGGTTTTTAGAATAGATGACTCCTGGCATGGTGGTGTACCTGCAGGTGATGGAGTCACCCTCTCTAAAGGTGTCTTACAGACTAAAGGGGAGAGGGATGTGCATGATTGGCAGATCACTTGCTTAGGCAGTTGAGTCAATCATGAGATGTCAAGTACCACACCAAATGTTGTTTTTGCACTAGATGCAATAAGTTTGTATTAATCCAATCCTGGAGAAACATAAGGAAGCAGTTTTAGAACATAAGTGGATGTTCTACGGATTTGATGACGGCAGCCTCCTTCGGGAGACGATTATCATTCTAGGCTTCAAAGGTGACTTGGATGACAGAGTGATTGTCAGAGTTATAGTTTTCCCTCTGACGAAGGGGGCAGTATTATGGACAGATGGTCTAAGAGGATACTGTGGGAGGCAAGGTGCTGGGCACTGATTAGTTTCAGTGATTGATACAGTCTAAGAAGTTTGGATTTGGAGTTCATTTATGAACTAGGTCCCATCAGATATCCAGACATATTCTAAGACAGGTATTACTCAATTCGGGAGATGGCTTTCTCCGCGAACTTGAGATTAAGAGAGACATAGAAAGAAACATCCTGGCGGATCCACTCACTGAGGCTATTTCTCGAACACAATAGTTTTACAAACGGGCTTTGTGAAACTGATTAGTAGAGGAGTTGGGTGTTGGTTTCACACGGGCTGTGAGTACGCAACATCGCAATAATTAGCCTTAAGTGCAAGTGGGAGATTGTTGGATATAGTGCCCTCAAAGTCAATTATTGGATCACAGGTACGTGATTGCAATGATTGCGGAGGACCTATACCGGTAGGACAGTCTTACTCGAGATGATAGTATGCTATCTGGTTTGCCTTTATCAGTCGTGTATAGGTTCAGGTGACTGATCACGATTACACTTTGATAGAGCCCTTAGGATCTTGCTTGACTACCAACAGTATGAGGGCGATCATATAAGTGAGAGTTGGGTGGTCTATAAGCATATCCTTAATAGTGGTCCCTAGTCGTGGGAGTTTCGAGATAGGGCATCGATACTCCGGAGTAGACTAGTGTATACAGTCGAGACCCCGACGAGGGGCGGTGGCTGGTCTCACAAGCCACTGGTGTCAGTTGGATCACCTAAGATGTATACAGGTGCTCATTGGATTATGAGTACACCGGACAGGACTCGTCGGGAACCTGCTAGTTGGTATTATACATATCGTCAGATAGCAGTTCCCTGGTGACATGTGTACAGGTTAGTTCATCGACCTGAGGTCGTCATTTGTCTCGTGTGAGTTCCCACTGTGCTTTGATTTCTACCCTACCACGGCTCAAAGGAGTCGTGCAAACAGGTAGTTTTTGGGTACAGTCCCGAGCCACATGGAGGCACGCGAGCGGATCGGCAGGGGATTCGTCTCTCCCGGTATTGGGGGTGGAGGTCACGCTGTGTCTAGGAAAGCCATTACACCAAGTCCTTGGCCAAGACAGGTGAGATTTACTGGTAGGTACTCCAGTAGTATCTCAGGGTGTTCAGGGCTTGTCTCCGACACGACTTATACAGCTATTGGGGGTCTGACGTTACTAGCCCCCTAGGCTGGATATGCGATACTCATAGACGAACGGACCAGACTGTATATACATTGTCACTGTTAGGCTCAGTAGGGTTTCTGGATGAGTTCGCTCATCAGCCTCCCTTGAGGTCAGTCTATGGGCAGCCGTTACGCATAGCTAGTGCCGCTGACGGCTTGTGGTTAAACCCACTGCCAGGGTACTGACGAGTCATTAGAGTCCTCCACAGACAGTTTCCCAAGTTCGGACGAAACGTTGTAGAGGCCGTTTGGTTTTATGGCAGGGTTCGGAAAATGCACGTGCGTTTACGCACGTGTTATTTTTCGGGCAGATAATACTGGTGGGCTTTGGTTTAAGCCGGATCCATGTATTATACAGAGTGGATATAATATCTTTGTCTCAGTTGCATTTGTATTCGGTCGTAATACAAATGCGGGTATATTTATACAGTTACGGGGTTATCCTGAAATTCGTTTCAGGATCACTTTTGGAAGTTGCCAGTTTCCAGTTTTCTATCAGCCGTCTTTTAACATTCGGTTAAAGACGGATTTATCTTTTCTTGAGATGAGTGTGGAAGGTTCTAGAAGTTTCTAGAAGAGGTGACTAGGTTAGAATGGTGTTGAGTTTTCATTGGTTGCTTTCTTTGTGTTCACACTTTGTGTTCACACTAGAGATATTTTCTTATTGTCACCTCCCCCTCTCCTACACTCACCCCCCATTTCTATATATGTGGCCGGCCCTCCTCCTCTCTCTCTCACTCACTTCATTTGGTTAAAAAGATTATGATAGTTTCGGTGTATGGAATTTCACAGCTCATTTCATTCCATTACCCGATTCCCACGGCAACTTCATTAACCGTTCGTCCATGGTTTTGGACGAAGCGAGACAAAGTATTCCACTCGTTCTCTACATCAATCTTGGTCGTCTCTTTTAGCAAACTTGACGACCGAGTTGCCTCGAGTCAGAGGCGGGAGCCCGTTTAAAGATTCGATGACGTGGTGCCACCTGGACGAGGAGATCGGAGATCGACGAGATCGGAGCAGCCGCAACGGAGCGTGGGATGATGGTTAAAGAACGAAGGACTCGGATCGTTCGGTATAACCTTTCTTCCCTCTTTGTAGATTGTTACTTTAGCGTTAATGGCAGATCCGGGTTTTAGTATGCGATAGCGCCAGTTATAAAACTTTTTGTTCCGCATTTGGCGTCTGAAAGACGGCCGGGGCGCTACCGTAGACTTACACTTTTCTCTTCGGATAGACCAGAATAAAATCAATAAATACCACTACGAACTGATCCAAATACGGTGAAAAGATTCGGTTCATCAAGTCCATAAATATTGCTGGTGCGTTAGTAACTCCAAATGGAATCACTAAATACTCGTAATGCCCAGATCGAGTTCGAACACCGTCTTGCAAATGTCTTCTTCTTTCACTCGAACTTGATGATACCCTGATCGTAAATCCAACTTCGAGAATACTCTTGCGCCACTGAGTTGGTCGAATAATTCGCCTATGCGAGAGATTAGGTACTTGTTCTTAATAGTCACCTGATTTAACTCTCGATAGTCGATGCACATCCTTCGCGTGTCATCTTTCTTTTATTAGAAGAATTGGAGCTCTCCATGGTGAACCGCTGCTGCGAATCCAATCCTTCACTAGTAACTCGGCAACTTGTTTCCTTATCTCTTCCAGTTCCACCGGCGCTATTGGATAATAAGCCTTTGAAATCGGTGCTGCTCCAGGAATAAGATCAATCGCGAACTCCACATCTTATTTTGGTGGTAAACCTGAGATGTTCTTGAACACATCCATGAAATCCCAAACTGCTATCTACGTTTCATCTACAACTTGTTTACGAACTTCACCTTTCAGTAAACGGTTTCCTTCATCATGAATTTGCAAGTTTGTTTTAAGACTTGTGAGTTATCAGCCAACCACACTTCCGCTGCGTCTCTCTGATAAACTGAGACGGGTTCGTCAGAACTTCTTCAATCAAATATCTTACATCTAATCGGCCTTGAAGCAGTCTGTACTGTCATGCCCCGCTTCCCAGTGTACGGAATCGGTGATGTGACGGGCCGCAACGTATTTACTAAGAAATAAATACGTTGAGCGTAATTAAGCAATATACTTAAAAATGCACAAGAATGACAAGAGATATAAAAATGAACAACAACTTTATTTACATTCACTTTACATACAACCGTTTGAAAATGAAAAGATACAATGGTAAAAAGCAATGGCTAAACAGTGGCATACAAGATGAAAATAAATACAAGAAGAGCTAGAAGTCCGGTTGGGCAATGAGTTGGTCCAAGTCCTCCTGGCTAGGCTCGATCTCTTCAGTGATCGGTCCTCCTAACGAACATTCTAAAAAAAGAAATAGATGGAATGTCGTCAGCGAACTAACGCTCGGTAACCCCCAAAAGGAGGAATGGAATAGAACAAGTAATGTTAAATGAAACTGTTAAGTTGTACATGTATATGATTGTTATTCTAACATAGTTGTTTGTAGCTTGGTACAGAAGATATTTGTGTATACGAGAGGAGTCCATCTTACCTTGTGGACTATGGTAACATGTAGTACAAGGCCCCGTCATAACCCACGGGACAACGGCACGAGAGTTTATGCAGGTGTCTTTTAAGTGATCATCTCGTGCCACGCTATACGTTCCGTACCAATCTATCCCATTATCCCCGCGTAATATATCGTGTAGATTATATTTACAAGTCTTACCGAAACCATGGATACAAATGTTCAAGTAGTCAAGTTCAGGATGTAATCTTGTATTCAACTAGTTATGTTAAGTTATAACCATGGTTCGGATAAGTCAAGTCAAGTATTCATGTTTGATATTGATATTTGAATTCAAGTATTTAGGTTCAAGTCCATGTATTCATGTTTGACTTTGGATTCGGGTTTGAAATGGACTCTGACTGAGTCAAACACTTGTAACTGATTTAGATTCTGAATTAGGTTCGAGAGTTATCAGTAACTGCTGCACATGGACTGCAGGATTTGTCTTTTTTCAAGACAATTACCATTGATAACTCCGTTAACTTTTCTACTTTTAATAGGCAAGCACTCACTTTCTCCGGCTCCCTGGGGCACAAGAGAATTGATCCCGCTTAAACCTATATTTACTAAAGTCCTTAAATATTGCTTTATATAGCTCAAGGTGGTTTTATGAAAAATATTTATAATAAAATTTCAAAATAATCTCGAGAATTTATTTATATTATTTAGGGTTTTCATGGATATGAATTTTAAGGATTTGAGATATTTTAGTGATAATTGCTTAGCTTGGAATGTTCATGGTATTTTATTGTAAAACTTGTCTTTTGTTGGTATCTTGATGATATTTTTGTGAGACCTGTAAATCTTTCATTTAAAAAAATGTAAGTTTATTATATTTTTAAAATAGATGGATTTGTAATTTTTATATAATTATTAAAAATTAATTTTATTTAATTAGAAAAATGTATTTTTCTTAAAAACCATATTTAAAACCTTCCGAGACCGAATGCTCCATGAGGAGGTCTGCATCTCGCTCTACTACCCCAAGGATGTGCGATAATCCGCACCATCCAATTGCGGGTCCCCTAAATAGGGTTGTAGAGGCATAATTGCAAAGGAATTTAAAATACAATTTAAAAGAAATCCGGTTTTTATAGTAAGTGGTATTTTCTTGTAATAATGTCCTCGCAACGAAAAATACATTTAAAGAGTATCGTGCTATGAAACCAAGTGTGTATGTGGGAGGTAGGTCATTATCTCATGAAGTTTTCCCAAAAGAGTGTTTGTAATAAAAACTAAAAGAGGTGATATTTAAAGTTCATGGTATTTAAATGAAAAAGTTCTACTATTGTTATTTCACATGAGAATTTTAATGAACATTTGATTCTAAATATTAGGGTTTAATATTAAAAGTATTGTATAAAAATTTGTTTGACCAAAGATAAAAGGAATTGGGGTTATAGGATTTGGAAAAAGTGATATCGGTATTAACTCCACTTATCGATATACGTTTTAAAATGAATTTTTAAAGAAGAGAAATGAAGATTAGAAGGGACTTACATGTTAGGAGGCTTAAAGAAAGGTTGAAGAAGGGGGGATGAGTTTCTTAGCATCGAGAGAGCGCCGGAATAACTTCGATTTTTCGCCGGAAGTTGACCACTTGCTAACTCCTCTTTACTCCACTTGTACTTAGAGAATTTTTGAGAGTTTTGGCTAGAAATTTCAGAATGATGCCGAGCCAAAATGTGGGATGGTATTTACAATGGAGAATTAAGGTTTTGGAATTAAAAAGGTGAATTAAAATGCATTAAAAAGAAGATAAATGGTGAAACGAAGGGTCCCCGTTTGATTGCAGGGAAATCAAACAGTGCAGGGGAGTTAGGGGTAGGGGAAGAGTCAAGTGTGCAGAGCCCGGGAACAATTGGGCTAAGATCAACCGTCCCCGCCGGCCCTACCAAGCATTTGGCCGGTCAATCTTGAGGCTTTTTCCTCGAGATTCGTGCTTCTTGATCAAATTAGGGTTTACTCCATTTTGTGCCTGTTTGATTTTTCTGACTTTTCATTTTTCTGTGTATTGCACGTGTAAACTTTTGAGCTTCCAAAAAGTTAAAAGAGAAAAATCAGAAAAAATAATGTGTCTGATGGGGATTGAACACATGGGCCATGTCACAGCAGTGCAAGGGCTTTACCAGTGAGCTACAAGTGGCTTCTTGCTTTTATTTAATAAAATTTACTTATAACTCAAACTCAGGATGTATAACTCATTTTCTGTACATTAAACTGGAAAAGTCCGTACAGTAAATTCAGAGTCGTTACATTCTACCCTCCTTATAAAAATTTCGTTCTCGAAATTTACATTTACATAGAGACTAATTTACAAATAAGCAAAGGTATCTTGCACGCATGTCTTCTTCTCATTCCCACGTTGATTCTCCTGGCGAATCTTTTTTCCACATCACACGGACCAAGTTTACTTCCTTGTTTCGCAGTGTCTTCACCTTTCGGTCCAGAATCTCAACGGGTTGTTGCTCGCAAGTCAGGTCAGTCTGGACTGTGAGCTTTGAGTGATCAAGGATTTGTCTGGGGTCACTCACATATCTTCGTAGCTGGGTGATTAGTCTAAATTATTGCACTTTTGAATGAATATTTTCCCTACTATTGTTAAGTACTAAAAGGTGTTTACTATAAATATAGAACATATGTGGGTTTATTTGTAAAAAGTTTATTATCATATGTTTCTACATTATAATTAATATAATGAGGGAAAATATATACATATAACATTTAAATCAAATCTTAATAATTAAAATATGCATATCATATCAAATATTTCTAATCAATATTTTTAAGATATTATATTATATAAATGGTTAGAATAATATTTCAAGAATACCAAATACTACCAATACTTGATTTAAGATATTGTGCGGGTATTAGCTCAGGTCTGGAATCTAAGTAAGAGATCCAAGTCAAATCGGGATATCGGAACCGAATCTGCCAAAATTTAGAAGCAAATCGAGAGATCTAGCAACGACAGAGACTTAGAGTATTATTTTCAGAATCTAGACATCAAAAGAATCTCCACATATCAATATAAGAAGCCTGAAAAAATCCCAAGTCATGATCCCACCAGAGTGCGGCAGAAGGGCGCCAAACGTGGCGTTTTGCGGCGGTTTAGCGGTCAAATCTGGGCCGTTGGATGTGAGATTTTGGGATAATGATCTTAACTGCATATATTCTTATATAGAATCTAGAGTTTCTGGTTTCAAAGACTATATAAGGGACCAAGAGCTGTACATTAAAACTCATTGTTGGGGTCAAAATTACACCCCAGTTGACCAAGTCAAAATCCAGGGTCAATCCCAATCGACATGCCAGGGGAAAATTCGAGCCAAACTGGGAAGGACCATACGCCATCAAGAAAGTGTTTGATGGAGAATCCTACCAGCTGATAAATGCTGAGGGAGAAAGGCCCATGCCATCTATCAATGGCCGATATCTCAAGAAATACTACGCGTGAATGCTCCAAGTCGCAGGAGAACTGAGCACATCGGCCCTACGGTCTGGATCATACATCCTGTAAAACCGTATACAATCCACGGGCATAAACGACCCCTATCTCTCTCAATTCCTACCGGCGAGACTACATTTAAAGTCCCACCAGCAATGAAGATTTGCCAATGTAAAAAAAAGGTATGTCCACAAGCAAAACGGGCACGGATGAAAACCCGAAAGGGCTCCATGAGTAAAAACAGCGGGACTGCCGGCGAGTTTGTGAAAACCCGAAAGGGAGCAAACTCGTTAAAAAGAGATGAAATACACTCGCAAAGTCCTCTCGACCTTGGGAGGAGAAAATCCCCCCGTGAGATCCTTATGACTCATAAAGGAGAAACACACTTAGGAATCCCCACGATTCTTAGGGAGAAATACACTTGCGAGATCCTCTCGACTCATAGGGAGAAAATGCTTTTATGAGACCCTTATGGCTCATAAAATTGAAAAGCCTTAGGTGATAGAGATCTAAACCTGTCTCCTAAGCCAGCTCCCCAACGGGCAACAGTAGATGATGAGTCGCTCCTAGCATTGCTTCAGTATTAACGGTGATGATGCTGACCCAAAACCTAAATCCTAAGTTTTCCCAACGGCAAATGATGAGTCGCTCCTGGTATTGCTTCAGTGTTAGCGGTGCTGATGCCAACCCAAAACGTAAATCCTAAGTTTTCCCAACGGCAAATGATGAGTCGCTCCTGGCATTGCTTCAGTGTAAGCGGTGCTGATGATGACCCAAAAACCAAATCCCAAGTCCTCCTAGGGCATATGATGAGTTGCTCCTGGTATTATTCCAGTGCAGCAATGCTAATGCCAAACAAAATCCGAATTCCAAGTTCTTCTCAAATTCAAAACTCCAGTCAAATCAGACAGAAATCAAACAAATCAAATTAATGTCCCACCCGGTAGCGCTTCCAAGCTCAAAGGTCCCGCTGGACAGGTAGGGAACTCCTAAAATATATCAAATCAAACAAATCAACCCTGACACCGTCGAAAGCGGAGCAAGTCATCTTCAACCCCAACACTGCAGAAAACGGAGCAAGTCAAATCAAATCCCGACACGCAAAAAACGGAGCAAGTCAAATCAAACCCCAACACCGTAAGAAGCGGAGCAAGATATTGACCGTCCAAGTCGGAAAAAGGACAGCACCGACCGTCCACGTCACAAAAAGGGAAGAACCGACCGTCCATGTCGCAAAAATGGCAGCACCGACCGTCCAAGTCGCAAAAGGGCAGAACCGACCGTCCACGTCGCTAAAATGGCAGAACCGACCGCCTACGTCGTTAAAATGGCAGAACCGACCATCCAAGTCGCTAAAAGGGAAACACGGACCGTCCAAGTCGCTAAAAGGGCAGCACCGACCGTCCAAGTCGTTAAAAGGGCAGCACCGACCGTCCAAGTCGCAAAAAGGGCAGAACCGACCGTCCACGTCGCTAAAATGGCAGAACCGACCGCCCACGTCGCTAAAATGGAAGAACCGACCGTCCAAGTCACCAAAATGGCAGCATCGACCATCCAATTCGCAAAAAGGGCAACACCGACCGTCCAAGTCGCTAAAAAGGCAGCACCGACCGTCCAAGTCGCTAAAAGGGCATCACCGACCATCCATGTCGCAAAAAAAAGGCATCATCGACCTCCACGTCGTCAAAACGGAGTCGATCTCCACGCAAAAGAAGATCCATCAATTTTATGCACACAACACACATATGTGGTGTGCATTTATTGATGGAAGGTGCTTTGTTGGGGTCAAAATTACACTCTAGTTGACCAAGTCAAAGATCAACCCCAAGCCAAGTAGGCCCAAGCCCAAGTCAAAGGGACCGGCCCCACGACGAAAGGAATGAAGCCAAAAATTGGTTTAATGCAATTCTTTTATATATATATATATATATATATATATATGCATAGAAATAAATGTATGTAAAATAAGCAAAAAGTCAAAATTTTGTAAACCCCATAGGTTATGTGTAAAAAGAGATAAACACATAAGGCATGGGGTGACATAAGTGCCCTTTGGCAAAGCCCAAGAGGATATATGTAAATGGTGTAGCTTGTTCCCTTATAAAAATAAAAAAAGGAAGGAGAAACAGAAAAAGGAAAAGAGATGGGAAAAATTCCCCAAATGGAGCATCACGTGCCCACATGTGATGCGCCTTGAAGCAAAGATTATAGACATTGCGCTTAACAAATAAGGCTGAAATTAAGCCTCACGTGCAAACACATGAGCATCTATATACAAAGTATATAGGGGCTTTCATAAAACAAATAACAGGCCAGAGAGGCTCACGTGTCAGCACGTGATGCTCTTTGTTGGGCTTGACTTCGTGGGGGTCACGTGCCACACGTTACATTTATGAACATCATCTCACATGCCAATACGTGATGCCTTTTCTCTGGGACTGCTGCATATAAGCAAACCAGTTTAATTCTATTGGGGGTCACGTGCTACACGTGAGGGTTCCTAATCACCTTCCAAGCTGATAGAATTAAATTCTAAATAAAAGGGATCAACACCCTATTTGGGAAATATTTCCTTTGATCTTTCTAAACAAGAAAATTACGCTCTGTAAAACAGAGCACCGCTGGATTGAGAATTTAATGGTGATTAAAAATCACTAAGCTACAGAATAAGCTCTGTATGGAAAAATATTTCCCCAATCTTTCTAAATAAGAAAGATTACGCTCTGTAAACAGAGCACCGTTGAATTAAAGATCCAATAGTGATTAAAAATCACCAAGCTACAGAATAAGCTCTGTATGGAAAAATATTTTCCCAATTTTGGTAAAAACAAGAAAAATATTATCTGTAAAACAGAAGTCTTTGGATCAAAGATCCAACGGTGGATAAAATCCCCAAATCAATTAATATCTCTTAACGAGAGATTTCCTTAACTAAATCAACAAACTTGCATCTACTATATAAAGGACCCGAGACTTTAAGTCTGAGAAAGAGGAGACCCCCCATAAGATTTGAGAAACAAAAAAAGAGAGAAGAAGAGGAGTTCTCCTTTAAGAAAAGAAACCTTAGGTAAGAAAAAAAAGACCTAGAGATCATTTTATCTCATCTTCACCATTACAAGAGTTTAACTCTTCCAAAAAAAGAACTTAGTTCTTCCTCTGATTGAGGTATGTAGAAGCAGATTTTCCCACAAGTTGAGAATTTAATTCTCATTGGGGAGATTCTGTCATGCAGTCCTAAAACTTAGAGGAAAGAACAAAGTTTGAAGAATTTAATTCTTCCAAAAGATATAGGAATTTAATTTCTCTGACAAAACTAGGGTTTAACCCTGCATAAAAAATAACTGAGATCGACTCACGCGTTCCCACATGACCCCTTAAAACAAGTGCTTAGCACTTATAAAAGGAAAATGGAATAAACCCAAAGACAGTCCCCGTTTTAGGGCGCCTCACGTGTTCCCACGTGACCCCCAAACAGTTGTTCAACACTCATATGAAAAAGGAGGGAAATTTCAAAGACAGTTTCCATTTTGGGGCGCCTCACGTGATCCCACGTGACCCTCTAATAGTGCTTAGCACTTTCAAAAGAAAAAGGGGGAAATTCCAAAGGCATTTCTTATTTTGGGGCGCCTCACGTGATCCCACGTGACCCTCTAATAGTGCTTATTACTTTCAAAAGAAAAAAGAGGGATAAATCCAAAGACAGTTCCCATTTTGGGGCGCCTCACGTGATCCCACGTGACTTCCAATAGTGCTTATCACTTATAAAAGAAAAAGAGAATAAACCCAAAGAATCAGTGCCCAACTCTGGGGCGCCTCACGTGTCCACTTGTGATGGCCACAAGATTTAAGTATTTAACACTTATATGTATAGACAGTGATGTGAACCCAAGGGCACCACACCAACATTCGGGTGCCTCACGTGCCATATGTGAGCGTCTCAATTTTCAATGTTTAACGCTACCATGGAGTCTCACGTGGGAGCACGTGAGCACTGAGTATACATTAGTGTTTAACACTATGGGGGGCCAACCTTAGCCTAAATTAGCCAAGTCTCATGAGGCCAAACAAAAAAACCTTTTGACCATCAATCAACCGAGCCCTCCTATACTCAGGTCTCCCCAAACCAATCCTAGTCCCAAAGATGACTAATGATCTCCTGACACATGGCATCTAAAATGATGTTCGTTCCACCATGATCTCTCCCTTCAATCTAGAGTTCGGTTCAAGGGTACATCTCTCCACACCTCTGATACATGTCGTTGAAACTCTTCAACGTTTTCAGAGAGATGGAGGGTCCCGATAACCAACAGCTCTTTGGTGCACTCCCAAACCCGTGAGCACATTACAATGGACCGTAATGTCCTTAAACTATCTATGGACCGCAACGTCCTTACACTAAACCCTCATACCAAAAATGACGATCTATGGACCGTAACGTCCTTAAACTAAAGCAATAGAGCCCAAACGCTCTTTTATTGGGTCTGAATGATCCCAAAAATCCTGCTGAGTAGATCTTAGTCTAAAATTAGACTAACGTATCCTCAACAAACATTTAAATTGATCTTAATCCCAAATGAAATTAACGATCCTTAAATCAAACCAAACCCAAATCTAAGAAAATACGGATTTTGACTAATCCACGCCCTACGGGTGACAACACAAATTAGTCTCCGTATACAATTTACAGGCAACCAAAAATAAAAAAAAACACACGACACGAAGTGAACATCTGGAGCATGAGAAAGTGGTTATCGCTACGCGGTAACGTAATTAACTGCAGAGGCTTGCGCCTGCAGGGAAGAGCGTCCCCAAAATAAAAAACCCCTCACAATGAGGGGGAATCTGACGAAGTCCGCTACAACGGTCGCATCCGTCCAAACATCCGATACATGGTGCCATAAATCAACTTGGCATCTTCGGAGAGGTGGACGGATGAACCCAAATAGTTTCTTCCCCCAAATTCAGTCAAGACGTTTTTCTTTCCCGGCTTTCGGAGGTAAACAGATTCTGGCATGCCCTGTGGGACATTTTCCTCTTTCCACTCCACACTTCGTGTGTCGTGTTCGCGAACGAATCGCGGTTTAATATGGTTGCCCTTGGATTTAAGGTACTAAGATTTGGTATCTTGCTCCTATGCAGAAGAGAAGAAGATCGATGGCTTTCAAGTGTAACTGCAACAACAACTCTCGCTTTGTCCCCGCCGGAGGAGTGACTTATGGGCCCCAAGCGGCCTCCATCTTTGCAATGCCGGTGGAACATGTGACTCAGGCCACCACTGGACTGTTTTTTGGGACCTTGCTCCCGCCAATAAGCTTCATTGCCTCAATGCCATCAAAAGAGGCTCCAAAGAAGTCGGTCTTTGATCAGCTCGCAACCACCACAGCCCCTCTCAATGGGTCATCCAAGTCTGCCGCCTCAGTCTTCGATAGGCTGAGCCTAAGCTCAAATGGGCCTGCAAAGAGGCTCGCGATACCTGAAGGGGTTATCCCGAAGCGGATAGCCATTCCAGCTCCGGCAGACGAAGTCGTCAAAGGGGCTTCTCCTATTAAAGAACCGGTCTTCACAAGACTGGCCGTTCCAACTCCCACTTCGGGCAAAGTCACCAAGGCTGCTTTCCCTATCAAAAGATCGGCCTTTGGAAGATTGACCATTCCCTCTCAGCGGACGTCGGTCTTTGACAGACTGACACCAACAACACCCCATCAGAGCAGAGGGCATGACAAAGTCACTCCGACGACAGAGGTGGTTCCGTGTGCACGGCATGCTCGACATTGCCACTGGCACCGAGTAAGGAAGGCTGGGGGCAGTTCCCCTTATGTATTTACCCCACCAGCTCCAATGGTGGAAATTGATGCTGTTGTTCCAACCGGGAACAACTTCGAGCTGCTCAGGAGGGCGCGCAAGAACTCTCCAACAGCCATCTTGAAGAAGTCTCCTTCGCCTACTGAAAGCATGACACAGGTGAACCCGGAACAACCTCCTCAGTGGTTGTCTTACAAGATCCACAGAGTTTGGCGAAAAGTCCAAGACTCTGTAATTGACAAAGATTACACTCGCCGACTGAAGAAAACGAAGGCTCGGCAAGAGGATGACCATCCCTCTGTCATACTACGGAAGGTATAATTTGCGTGGGTGCCTGCTGCAATGGCCCCCTCAACCTCGACCTCCCATAAGAGGAGAAGGCTGGAGAAGATCCTCATGCCGGCATCAAATTTCAAAGGCAGTTGACCCAAACGCCCCAATTCCGGGGGCATGGTAGTACACATGGTGTACATGGCTTCCTGAAAAGAGGAAAGCCGTACTTTCAAGGGTCATTGACCACTCACACGATCGATGACAAAAGCTCGGGAGTAGCAACAAAAGCTCTAAGAGATGTTGACAAGGAAGGCCGATCTCACGGGACAGAAAGAAAGCCCGGAAGCATTGTCGGAACAACGCCAAGAGTAGGAGTCCGACACCGAGTTCCTACGAAGGGTGCTTGAAAAGAAAGATAAAGAGGCTGTGGAACAAGCGGCTAATATAAAACAAATGGCGCTTATGTTCCAAGAAATGGTTGGGATGATGATCCAGCTGGATCCTCCAGCCGAAGACCCTCCAATAATCACTGGAGACGACAGAGGGGAGACATCAAACCCTCCTCCAGCTTTATCAGCAGCCAGGGAGGAGACGATCTCCAAAGCTACCCTTGATGACCACATAGCTCAACAAATACGAGCTCATTAAGAGAACGAAGCGGCAGGCCAAGTCGTCAGAACTGGGTGACCTTATCCAGGCTGGTACGACTAAATTAAGTACCCGCTAGGATGTATGATCCCCAAATTCCATGTGTATAAGGGGACGGGCAATCTGCACCAACATGTTGCTCAATTCAGAGCTTTGTGCTGTAATACCTGGGGCGATGACAAACTGTTGCTTCGCCAGTTTGTTGGAAGCTTGTCGGTGACGACATTTGAATGGAACTCCAAGCTCCTAAATGACTATGTCAAGAAATTTACGGAGATGGAACTACTGTTCACACAGCGGTTCACAAGTGCACCCTAATCATGGTATTAATCAATGCCAGAATGAAGCCGAGAGAGACCTGGGTTACATATGCAATTCGGTGGCGTAACCTATGGTCAAAGTGTGAACAGCGCATAGAAGAAGCTCCTGCTGTGGGCATGTTCGTGGGGACCCTTGATCCTCAGGAAACTATATCCCAGTTTATGATGTTTTTCAAGCCGACCACCTTCCAGGGCTTGATTGACAAACTGGCCCAAATGGACCAGATGGGCCATAGGCCGTCTTCTTCAAAGACAGATCTTCGGAATGAAAAAGGTAAAGGGAAAGTGACCTTCATCGCCAATACTCAACAACAACCGAGTGACCCGAAACCGGTAGCTCACCAAAACAACAAAACTAGATCCCTCGAAGAAAAGTTGAGATGTCTTTATTCGTTCTCCCGGGATAAAACGAGGAGACTATTCGAACTGGCGGTGTGCAATAGGCTCACACTCTGCCGGATCCGAGATGCCCATTGCAACAGGGTGACGTCAACAATCCCAATTATTGCTCCTACCACCGAATAGTAGGCCACCCAAGCGAAGATTTCTACGTCTTCAAAAACTAGGTTGAAGACCAGTACCAACAGGTCAAGTTCGCGCTGTTCGAAAACTGGAAGGTAAACCCGCCACAGCAGCACGCTCCTAAAAAGGTGGATACGCCGAGGGCATCATGCTCATTTGTAGAGGAAGCTCCGTGGGAAGTTATCCTTTCGGCTAAAACTAAAAGAACGTTGAAGGATCTTCAAGCATGTCCGGCGATTAGGTGGAAAAGCCCGCTGGTGCCTGAGATTATTGACGGAATGCTGAAACCACGCCTAACGCCGAAAGTTGGTAACTATGGGCAAAACCTCCAGGCCAAGCCTCCGAAGTCTTAAAAGAAAAAGAAGAAGGCCAAGAAGCCCATGCAGCTTGACGGCAATCGTATGAGTCTGCAAAAATACATCGATGCACTGGAGGAATACAACCAAGAGGCACGGACCCCAGTCACACTGGAAGAATTCTTCAAGCATGTTCTTGAGAACGGAAACAGTGATATTGATGAAGGAGATGATTCTTCAGAAGAACCCAAGGATTATGTGGCGAGTTGCCACATGATCTCTCACTCATCAATAAATGGCAAAGAAGATCCTGGCGTCGAGAAACAGGGGGCAAATCTAGAACCAAAATCCATAGAACCGTCAGATGACCTGATCGACAAGCTGCTGAACGAAGCCCTCCAAACGAGCAAAGCTGACCAAGGACGTGAAGCGGCCCTATACAAAAAGGCCAAGCGTCAGCGTCAAGCTGAAGAATCCCCGGTAGTGAGAAGTCATAAAGTACCCCAACCGGATCGAAGCGCACCTGCCACCAGCAAGAGCAGAATCAAGGTAGGGAAGCAGTTCCCCAAAGCTCTGTCAATGGGAATGAAGCTGCCACCTTTCGAAGGAAATACTCCCGGGAGTACGTGCCTCGATGAAGCGAATGTAAATCCGAACTACTACTTATACCATCGGAAGGTCACTTACCCTACCGAAGAGTGCAATGCCTTCAAGAAGTGGTGGCGGGGATACATTGCCCATCGACAACGTTTCAAGCGAATGAAGTGCAAAGCCCGTCGGGAGCAGAGAAGCGCGACAGACGAGTATGATGGAACATCCAGTAACTGTCATATGGTTGATGCCATCCCGACAAGAGCAAAATCTCAAGTTCTTACCTTCGGGAGCGATTCTGACGAAGAAATAGCCTTCGGCCCTCTCTTCAAAGAATCCACCTCTAAAAAAGAAGAAGAGATGAAGAACTATGAGAACATTCAGCTGCGTAACCATACGTTGCCTGAAAATAATCTCGGACCTTCAAACAAAGGGTTGGGCAAAAGGAACAAAGGGAAGGAAAAAGTCCTTGAGGAGATTGCCCTCGATGACAGAGTCGTCGAAGAGCTCACAACCAAGGACCCGCCCAAGAAGAACAAAGTGGATTACAATGTCCTGGCACATCTAAGGAAGATACTCTCACAATTGAGTATTTTGGATGCCCTTTTCCTGTCTAAAGAAGCACGAGACTCGCTGATCAAGGCGTTACAAGAGCCCGACAAGTTTCAAGCCTTCCTTGTAGAAGAAAAGATGAATGATGAGATGGAAGAGGTTCATACAACTGACATCACATTCGGCGATGAAGATCTTCTCCTCGGAACGTGCGAGCACAACCGTCCTTTGTATGTCACTGGGTACTGCCACGACATCAAGATAGGGAAGATTCTGGTTGACAACGGGTCCTCCGTCAACCTTCGTGTTGAAGGAGATTTGCATGAATATTCAACACTTGGCTCGGGACAAAATTACTATCTCCGGGTTTGACTCGCAGTCATCACGGAAGCTTGGATCTGTAATATTGACATTACGCTTCGGGATGCTCATCACTGACATCAAGTTCCATGTTATTGACACCAATACTTGCTACAATGCTTTGCTCGGCAGGTCTTGGTTACATGAGTACAACATCATCTTTTCTACACAACATCAGTGTATGAAGTACTTCAAGGATGACCTCGAGTACACAGTTACAGGGGAGCTGAACCCATTCTCCGTAAATGAAGTTCGCAAATATGAAGACGCCAAGTACTTTTTACCAGACTTCGAAGACATGGAAAGATGTCGCAAACTAGAGAATAAACAAATAGCCATCGCCACTATCCCGATATTTGGGAGCGATACCGAGGAGGATGAAGAGACGGTGTACTCAAGACAATCCCAAAGCAACAGGCTAGGACCATCTACTCCTATTCTGGTCTTTGGCAGTGACTCTGAGGAAGAGGCCAACATAGTGTTCTCCATCCTCCCGTCAATGCAGACCTTTGCTGGAGCTGACCAGAGTTTACAAATTATCATGGTTCCACAGCGGCATTACAAAGAACTTGATGCAATTGATACGTACAGCGTGCAAGAGCTGCAGACCTTCTACGTCCCTCCTAAGAAAAGAGGTGAAAATTCGATCCTTTTATACCAATCCACGGAGACTAAAGAGGAGAAAGAAGTCTGGCACGGTGCCAAACCTGCGCTCGACAAGTTTCAACCAATTCGTCTGCCCAGATACTACGTAGAGGGACTAAAAAGGCTATTGAGATGCCAAGGCGTACCTTTCAAACAGACTGCTCGACAAGGCCAGTTCTATAACAAGATTTGGGACGTCCAGGGACTCAGCGGAAGATGCCCAATGGGAGAATGGAGACGAATGGTCTTGGATACGTTTGGTCCAAGAAAAAGGTACGCTTCCATGGCTGCCATGTAATCAATAACTCCGGTGAAGAAGCAAATGCATTTCCAGATAGCGTTGATGTCGAACCAGAGCGAGATCCCGCAGTGAGGATACCAAGCCCTTCATTCGAAGAACAGATTGACAATATGATAAGATAAGCGGGTCAAAAGGTTTGGGATGACTATAGCCGAGAAATGGCCATTTACGAGAAAGCCAGGACACAGCGTATCATTCAGCAGGCTACGAAAGGAGAAGATGACGATGCCCTTCACCCTCAGCCTACTGTGCGCTCTCGCGGTAAGGAAAAAGTCAGACGCAGAAGCAATGACAAGATCAAGAATGAGGACGGCGTTCAAAGACAGCGAAGTGGATCCAAGAAGCCACGCGAGCGAGAAAAAGTCGGCCGGAACCCGTCTTTTATGAAGTAGATGGGTCGGGAGTACTCTCTCCCTCAAGAAAAGACAAGGAAAATATTCAACCTTTTCATGAAGCATCAAATGATGACGCTCCCGGAGTCTCGATACCCCGAACAGATAAACGAGGTCCATCACCCGGATTATTGCTCCTACCACCGAGTAGTGGGACATCCTCTTGAAGACCGCTTTACCTTCAAAGATTGGGTTGAAGATCAGTATCAGCAAGGCATGTTTGCTCTATCCGACAGTTAGAGGGTAGCCCGCCACGAAAGCATGAGCCGAGAGCAACCTACACTGCGAGGGAAAGTCAAGATCAGCATCGAGCATGGAAACGGGCTCGTACCTGCCATATGATAACATTCTCAAAGGAGGGAGAGCACGAGAATATGGACGACCTCTCCCAGTGTTTCGAAAATGAAGATAAGAATGAGGCGATCTCAGAATTTCCACCGGTGGCAAAAGAGCTAGAAGATGGGATACACACTGTTCCCCTCCGAAACACAGAGACGCGACCGCGCAGGTCCGTCTTGCCTGAATTCGGGACAGATGCTAATTGGTGCTATCCGTCCACTTCTCCGAAGAGGCCAAGTTGATTTATGACACCATGTATCGAGGTTTAAACGGATGCGGCCCATGTAGCAGACTTCGTCAGATCCCCCCTCTTTTGAGGGGTTTTTGATTGTGGGGACGCTCTTCCCTGCAGGCGCAAGCCCCAGCAGTTAATTACACTACTGCATCACGGTAACCACTTTCTCCTTCTCCAGATGGTCACTTCGTGTCGTGGGTGTTCGTTTTGTTTTTGGTTGCCCGTGGATTGTATACGGAGACTAATTTATGTTGTCGCCCGTAGGGCGTAGATTAGTCCAAATCCGTATCTTCTTAGATTTTGGTTGGGGGTTGGGTTTAAGGATACGTTAGTCTCATTTGGGACTAAGATCAACTTAAACGTGTGTTAAGGATACTTTAGTCTAATTTTTAGATTAAGATCAACTTAACGGGATCGTTCAGATCCAACAAGAGAGCAATTGGGCTCTATTGTTTAGTTTAGGGACATTGTGGTCGATTAGTTTATGGACATTACGGTCCAGCGTTAGTTTAAGGACATCTCGGTCCAAGGTTAAGGACATCATAGTCCGTGAGTTTAAAGACCTCACAGTCAAGGTTAAGGACATCATAGTCCGTGAGTTTAAAGACCTCACAGTCAAGGTTAAGGACATCATAGCCCGTGAGTTTAAAGACCTCACAGTCAAGGTTAAAGACATTATAGTCCATGAGTTTAAAGACCTCACAGTCAAGGTTAAGGACATCATAGTCCATGGGCTTAAGGACCCCACAGTCCATGAAATGTATGGTTGTCGGGACCCGTCACCTCTCTGAAGACGTTGAAGGATTACAACGACAAATATCAAAGGAGTTCAGAGATGTACCCTTAAACCGATGTAGGTTGAGAGACCTGTAGTCTAATTGGGACTAAGATCTGTGATTTATGAGCATATGAACTCAATTAATCTGAATTGAGGACTTATGGCCAATTTGGGCTAAGTCCATTCAATTGCAATGTTCAACATTTGTTTTTTGAGTCGTTAGATGTTTGTTTGAGACCAATCCCCTTAAAAATGCTAAGCATTGGTTTGGTCTCTGACAATATTTTGTCTTTAGTTGAATGCTGTGCATTTATCATAGCTCCAGGCTTATTCAAAGAACAATTTATGTTCTGTCCAAGCGCACATAAAAGCATGTGGCACACTTGGCAGTAGTGCCAGTCGATGAGCGCAGTGCGCTATGGTTAAAACGCTAATGTGCTTAGCGCTTTGCGCCAGATATGAAGCGCCAATGCGCTTAGCGCTTTGCACTAAATGGAGAGCGTTGATGCGCTTAGCCCTTTGCACTAGATGTAGAGCGCTGATGCGCTACAGTTGAAGCGTTGTGGCGTTTGGCGCTGGTGTCATATAATGAGCGCAAAGCGGTTTTAGTAATGCAGCGCACACGTGAGGAGCACGTAGCGTGCTTAGCACTGAGCGCTAGCCAATGAGCATAGTGCGCTGTGTTTGAAGCGCTATGGCACTGCAGCGCATTGCGTTAGATGAACAACACTAAGGCACTTTTAAATTAGAAGCGCTAAGGCTCTTATTTGATTAGGAGCGCTAAGACTCTTCTTAGATTAACTTTGCGCTTTGAAAATTATCTTCTCTTTGATAAGAGACTTTGTCTCAAGATTCTTAAGAACAAAGTTCTTAGTTTATAGAAGATATTTCAATCTCTTTTTGATGAAAGGCTTTGCCTTTATGGATCTGTGATCCTAAGAGAATTGAATAATTCTCCCCCCTTTATAATGAGACGATTTCGTCTTTCATTTCTTTTTATCTTGAAGGGAATTTTCTTCTTTTGCCAAGAGCTTGCTCTTCTTTCTGAGATTTTCTCAAACTTTATGGGGGGTTCTTCTCTATTGTTTCTTCTTTCTTCCTTTTTTTAATTTTAGAAGGAAGGATTATTGGTCGTTGGGACCCACCACCTCTCCGACGACACTGAGAGATTACAGTGCCATATATCGAAAGTGCAGAGGGATGTACCCTTTGAACCATATCCCACTCATCAGGGGGAAGAACAGGCTGGAGCTTAAGCTTCTCGCTGCTGAAAAAGGTTTCTTTGCGTTTGCGCATGTGCGTCGCACGTGTTGGGCGCACGTGCATCGCACGTGTTGGGCGCACATATTTTCACGTAGCACACATGGAGCTTGCGCATATGCGCATTATGGGGAGGAAGCTTCTATGGAGAACGAGTCTCCTTTTAATATTATTGAATATTCTCATGTGGTGCGCACGTGTGTTGCACGTGGTGCGCGCATGGCGAGCACACGTGCGTTGTACGTAGCGCACATGGCGCTTGCGCATATGCGCATTATAGGGGGAGCAAGCTCTTATGGAGAACGTATCTCCTTTTAATATTATTAAATGTTTTCACGTGCATTGCACATGGTGCGCCATGGCGGGCACACGTGCGTTGCATGTAGCGCACATGGCGCTTGCATATATGCGCATTATGGGGGGAGCAAGCTCCTATGGAGAACGTATCTTCTTTTAATATTATTAAATGTTCTCATGTGGTGCATACGTGCGTTGTACGTGGTGCACGCATGGAGGGCACACGTGCGTTGCACGTAGCGCACATGGCGCTTGCGCATATGCGCATTATGGGGGGAGGGAGCAAGCTCCTATGGAGAACGTATCTCTTTTGAGAATTGAATCCTTTGAGGATTGAACTCCACCTTTTCTAAGAGATATCCCCTCTTATTTATATGGGAGTGGTAGAGAAGGGATCTCTCCTTTTCCCGATGTGGGACTAAAAATGCATTCCCCATGTAGTAGAGCATTACTTTAGATTACACGTGCATAGCACATTTGCTCATAACTTTTGATCCTGGATGAATTATGAGGCCCATGATATATCAAATCGAAGGATTTTTCGAGAACCTTTCGATACCATCAGAATTTATCTGTTTCTCATTCGGGAGTTTGTCAAAATACAGCTCGGAAAATACTGGTTCGCATTTTCTTCCTTAGATCACACGTACATAGCACATTTGCTCATAACTTTTGATCCCGGATGAATTATAAGGCACATAATATATAAAATCGAAGGTTTTTTCGAGATGCTTTCAATACCATCAGAATTTAGCTGTTTCTCATTCGGGAGTTTATCAAAATACAGCCCGGAAAATACTGGTTCACATTTTCTTAAGTGTATCGCTGCCATTTGATACCTTGGGCTCTTTCGCAGAAATTTTTGGCAGAAACAAATTCCCCCCA
This sequence comes from Agapanthus africanus, assembly GCA_030015575.1. NCBI lineage: Eukaryota > Viridiplantae > Streptophyta > Magnoliopsida > Asparagales > Amaryllidaceae > Agapanthus > Agapanthus africanus. The sequence continues at coordinate 602,396,593 of JASDDO010000022.1, read as the reverse complement.
CTACTTTGCCCACGTAAGTATGTATGTGGGTGAAGTAGTGCAGAGTTATGCATGTCCATAGAATTGAGGACTTAGGAGACAAATTTAGGGTCCTTGTAGCCTAAGACTTTTTCATCTTCATGAGCCGTAAGAGTCTTAAGAAGGTTTTTTCTCCCTACAAGTTGAGAGGATCTCATAGGTGCTTGTTCTCCCTAGAAATCATGAGGATTCCCAAGTGTCCATCGCCTCCGTGAGTCGTAAGGATCTCACTCGGGTATTTTTCCTTACGAATCGTGATGACCCATAAGTAGCTCCTTTATTTCAGTAGCCTGTAATTTTGGCAAATGTGGCACGTAGATAATAGGTAGCTGTCAATCTTGGATTCTTTGCAGGGTAGCGATGGCTTAGGAAACAGGTTCAGGTCTGCTGTTTAAGACTTTTCAATTTTATGAGCCGTGAGGGTCTCATAAAAATTTTTCTCCCTACTAGTCGAGAGGATCTCATAGGTGTATTTTCTCCTTAGGAATCGTCAGGATTCCTAAGTGTGTTTTCTCTTGGGTGTCGTAAGGATCTCACAAGAGAGTTTTCTTCCTTATGGGTCGAGAGGTCTCGTAAGTGATTGATGAGGTTGACATTATCCGCATTTCACGGAGTCAGAAGTCACTCTGGACGTTTCCTACGGGATCGAGATTGACTCTAGCCGTGTTCCATGTGACCAAGATTTGATCTGGATGCTTCCCACGGGGTCGGATTGACATAGCCGTGTTCTGCAAGGACCAGGTTCTGCTCTGGGCGTTTCCTACGGGGTCAGGATTGACATAGGCCGTGTTCCACATGACCAGGATTTGCTCTGGATGCTTCCTACGGGGTCGGATTGACATAGGCCGTGTTCCACAAGGACCAGGTTCCGCTCTGGATGTTTCCCACGGGGTCAGGATCGACATCGGCCGTGTTCCACGAAACCAGGATTTGCTCTGGATGCTTCCCACGGGGTCAGGATTGACATGGCCGTGTTCCGCAAGGACCAGGATCCGCTCTGAACGCTTTCCACAGGGTCAGGATTGACATAGGCCGTGTTCCACGTGACCAGGTTTTGCTCTGGATGCTTTCCACGGGGTTGGATTGACATAGCCGTGTTTCGCAAGGACCAGGTTCCGCTCTGGGCGTTTCCCACGGGGTCAGGATTGACATAGGCCGTATTCCATGTGACCAGGATTTGCTCTGGATGCTTCCCACGGGGTCGGATTGACATAGGTCGTGTTCCGCAAGGACCAGGTTCTGCTCTGGACGTTTCCCACGGGGTCAGGATCGACATCGGCCGTGTTCCACGAAACCAGGATTTGCTCTAGATGCTTCCCACGGGGTCAGAATTGACATAGTCATGTTCCGCAAGGACCAGGTTCTGCTCTGGACGTTTCTCACGGGGTCAGGATTGACATAGGCCGTGTTCCACGTGACCAGAATTTGCTCTGGATGCTTCCCACTGGGTCAGAATTGACATAGCCGTGTTCCGCAAGGACCAGGTTCCACTCTGGACGTTTCCCACGGGGTCAGGATTGACATAGGCCGTATTCCACGTGACCAGGATTTGCTCTGGATGCTTCCCACGGGGTCAAGATTGACATGGACGTGTTCTGCGAGGACCAGGATCTGCTCTGGACGTTTCCCACGGGGTCAGGATTGACATAGGCCGTGTTCCACGAAACCAGGAAGGGTTGACTTTATCCGCATTTCACGGAGTCGGGGGTTGACTCTCGGTTGTCTGTGCACCGCTGAGTCATGGAACTGGGAGTTGTCACGGTTCCGTTTTGTTGATGTTGTGTCTGTTGAAATGAGGCAAATGTTGAGATGATCTCCAGGCTGCTTTATGAACCGTTGAGGCTTGACTCTCTTTCGGATGGAGCCAGGTGGGAAGGTATGGTTCCTTCTTAATTTGTGCCCCCGGATTGTATACAGGGATCGATGTAATCTCACCTGTAGGGCAAAAGTTTCATTCTTTCATAATTCTTTTTTATTTCTTTCCGCGATGCTCTATCATTTCAGCTTTTATATCGCGAAAGTCGCGATTGCCCAATTATTTCGGCTATTTTTCGCGGTGCCCAATCATTTCGGCTCTATTTTTTTTACTCGCTGCTTTTTATTGCGAGTTGCTCAATCATTTCGGCTATTTCGTATGCATACATTTTTACTTGCTGATTTTGTTGCAAGTTGCCCCATCATATCGGCTATTTATACATTTGTGGCTCGTCGGCTTTTCACTGCGAATTTGGAATTAGACAACGATTTCAGCATCAGCACCGCTACAACTGGGATATTGCCAGGAGCGAATCATCAGTTGCCTCTGTTGATGTCAAACAAAGGTGGCTTAGCGAACAGGGTTAGGATACTGTCGACTAAGGCTTTTAACTTTACGAGCCGTAAGGGTCTCATAAAGGTATTTCTCCTTACGAGTCGTGAGGATCACGTAGGTGCATTTTCTCCTTAGGAATCGTGAGGACTCCTAAGTGTATGGCTTCTCATAAGTCGTAAGGATCTTACAAGATTATTTTCTCCTTCTAAGTCGAGAGGACTTACAAGGGTTGTTCACCGTGTAGACATATCCCTAGTCACGGATGGGGCTTTGTTAGGGAAATGTTTATTCGCGCCCATGGATTGTATACAAGGGTCAGCATTGAGCTGCTTGTAGGGCAGTATTGGAGGTTGTGGTGGCCGCTTAAGAACAGGTTCAGATTCCTGTATCTTAAGACTTTTGAATCTTATGAGTCGTGAGGGTCTCATAAGAGGGTTCTCCTTACGAGTCGTGAGGATCCCGTAAGTGTAGTTTCTCCTTAGGAATCGTGGGGATCCCTAAGTGTGTTTCTCCCTTGTGAGTTGTAAGGATCTCACGCAAGTGGTTTCTCCTTACAAAATCGAGAGGACCTTGCAAGTGTCTTTTAACGAGATCGTGCCCTTTCGGGTTTTCACAAAAACTCGCTGGTAGCCCTGCTGTTTTTACTCACGGAGCCCTTTAGGGTTTTCATCCGTGTCCATTTTGCTTATGGACATACCGTTTTCTTTTTCTTTCTTTCTTTTTTTTTATTCTTTTTTTGTGTCAGCCTTGGAATGCTGTAGTCTACAGTAGTTTATTGACGTCTCGGTCAACAGCTATTTTTAGGACATAGTGGTCCATCGTTAGTTTAAGGACATTTCGGTCCGACGCCAGTTTTAGGACATAGTGGTCCATTGTTAGTTTAAGGACGTTTCGGTCCGTCTTTAGTTTAAGGACGTTTCGGTCCGAAAACCGACAATTACTTATAGATTTTTGGGCTTAGGAAGATAGCGAGCGGACATAGACGTCGTCATCTATCGTTGACCTAGGCTGTGACTCGTTAGGCGTAGTATTTCTTTAGGAAGCGGCCGTTTATTGGTCTGAAAATTCTTTCACCATGCATGTCCATGAGTAGGTGATCAGTCGAAAATAATGTATTTTTAACACGGCAATTTTCCTAACATTTGCACTCATTTAGAAGTGTTCGGTATTCATATTTCACATATTAGCAAATCAGTCGTTAAATATCAGATTTCATGTGTTAGACTTTTAAACCGGCACTTTAAGGGAAATTGACCGCATTTCATGGCATTGCATCATCTCTGTATTTGCGCAACACTTGTGTCGAGATTTGTGTAGGAAATTGCAGGAGCAAAGCCAAAAGAGCTGATAAAAAATATGCCAACTCAATGATTTCAGATCTGGTAGTAATTCAAAAGGAAATATAAAAATCAACATATCAAAGAAAGGCCCACAAGTCAGCCCAAATCATCACCAAAAGTTGCAAGCCCTAAAGCCTCTAAAGAGCCGGGGAACCGCGGTGGGAGCCGGCTTGCGCCGCGGTTCCGCGGCGGTTTGGTCAGATCATCATGCCATTTGCAGTGCGTTATTCTTCTCTCAGTGGCCACAGCTCAGAATGATATGTCAAATTCCAGAATTCTCTCGAAGCTTCTGCCAGATCAGCAAAGATCATTAAGCATGCTAATCCTAATTAAGCTCCTAACTAACCTCTTCTAGAAGCTCCCTCCTAACTAATCACATCTAGAAGCTTCTCCTCAACAAACTTTTGGAGGGAAATTCAAATTTCATCTAACAAACTTTTGGAGGGAAACTTAAAATTCAAATCCTAGATCTAGGGTTTTGATGGCTATAAATAGGAACCTAGATCTAAGGGTTGGTTGTTCAATCTTAGTTAGTTCAATCCTTAGTTAATCTTTAGTCTTCTTCAATTCTTACACCATTTTCTTCCACAAGTCTAGTGACAAGACTTGTGCGAAACCCTAACCCTAATTCCAATCCAAATTCAAGATCCCGAGTACCAAATCAAGTGAGAAGCCTTCAACCTTTTATGAGCCGAGCCGATCTTCAATCGGGCAAGTGATCCAAGCCGATCCGCGACTCACGGAGACGAGCGAAGCCAAATCGACAATCGAGTTCTTCCTCTTGTAGTTCTTGAGCGATTGTAACGAAATTGTTGATATAAATAAAATGTGAAATTCTTTAATCTTGCTTTCTTGTAATTCTTGCATCATGATTAGATCTCAATTTGTAATTGTAGTTCTTGTTGTGATGTTTGAGTAAAACTCCGCTCGTCAAGGAGTCGAGACGAACAATAGAAAGATTATGTAACAAATCTTAATACGATTTTTAAGTCCTACGAGTTTTGTAAACCCTAGCAAGTTCAAGAATCGATGACCTAGTTTCGTTGCGATACTTTCTTGATTGTTATCGCTCGAAATTAGGGATCTACGATCGTTTCTTGAAATTACTAGAGGCTAGAATGTGAATGATATCGACGAAAGAACAGGGGATAAGATGAAACCCTAGTTTCACTAGAAATCCCTAATTCTTGTCGATCATCATCGATCTAGTATCAATTCATCGAAGGATAAGAATACGACATCGTGAGATTACATCACATCTATAGATCCGATCGATTCCTACGAGCCTCATTTCGATTCTTGATATTTGGTTGGAAAAATCATCAAACTATCAATTCTTGATTCTATCTTTTTTTCTTGTTATTAGATCTAGATTTTTCTAATTCTTGAACTTTAACTATAAATTATGAATTGTTTTGTTTTGTTTTCTTTAAAGTTTCGACTCATCTAATTCAAAAGACGAACTATTACACTGTCCCTGTGGACGATCCGCACTCACTTACAATCTACATTCGATACCGTAGTTGATTGCGGTCAAATAAATTTTGGTTGTGATTTCTATACAATTTTTCTCATTATACACATCAAGAATTCTTTACAATCAAATGGCGCCGTTGCCGGGGATCATTTGACTTGATAAACACAATCGGAATTCTTTACAATCAAATGGCGCCGTTGCGGGGGATAGTGCGCTAATTGTTCGTATTTTGAAATTTGAGTTGAAAATTTTATTCCATTATAATTTTTAGATCTAAACTCGTATAAACCCTAATACGTGTGTTGTGATTTGATTGCGAGGAAATCTGGAATCATTAGAGCTTGGATAAAATTTTTGTTAATATTCCAGAGAGCTCAAGGAGTGAAGAGGGACCTTCTGTGAATTTTTTTGTGCAGTGATCCCACTACACCACCGCGATTCCGCGGCGAACACCCCATTCCTGCGGCGGTTCCACGGCAATCTTGCTGCCTCTCTGCACCAATTTCCCCATGTGAGTCTCTATCTTTCTTATCTTCTTCTCAATCTTCTCCAATAACAATTTTGTGCAGGTTTCTTTGCTAAATAATCGCAGCGCCGCAAAAGCAAAATTAAAATTTGTGCGTGTTTTGATTTTGTGGTTGTTTGCATAATTAATACGGAAAATTAAGGGGCAAAGACCAAATCCAGATTAGGTGGGGAGTTCATTACCCTTCCTAGGCCCCAAAAATCACAAACTTGCATCCGCACTTACCCTCATTAACTAAAAAATATCTAGAGATGACTCTAAGGACCGTCGCGCTCACTTAGGACAGAAGAAGGCCGTGGGTAATTTATTGCTTATCCGCGTTTTCTTGTGGTGTCTAAGACAAGTGTGTCGAAGGCTAGTGGTTATTAATTAGGCCCACTACTTACGTAGTGGAGTACCTTCCCACTTACCTGGCCACAAGGAGACAAGGAGGCAGTGGAGGATTTATCCTGCGACTTGTCTTTTGGCAGTTAGGAGCGATCTAGAGCCTGACCTAGGTGACCAATAGAATTAGGGTTTTGCTTGTTGCATTTGTTGTGATTGCATCATTTTTTTCAAAAATCCGTTTATTTTCAAAACAAACACCGCATTCATCATTTCCTCTAATTATACCAACGCTGCCACTTGTGCTACAACCATTTAGCACAATGTTAGGCTGAACACGGGATTCCATTTCCCGTCTTGTCCACGTTTCTTTTATCGACCCCAGAGTCGGTAATTCTTCGTCTTCTCCCCCACCACCCACCACGACCGCGATGGACCCAAATCCATCAAACTTTAACACTACTCTGCCACTGCCCGCAGGTGCGCAGAATCTTCCACGCATTTCTCTCCAAGAGAGATGCTATCCTATACGTGTTACCCTTCCCACCTGTCTTTCTATACCATCTGCCAACGGGGAAAATTTTGAAATCAACCCCCAAATCATCAAACTGTTACCCAAATTTCACGGTCTTGATTCTGAAAACGCATACGCGTTTATTTCCAAATTTGAAAACGTATGTGCTTTGATGGGGAATTCACAACTGTCTTTGGATGCTCTGCATTTACGTCTTCTCCCATTCACTTTGTGCGATTTAGCCGAGAAGTGTCTTTACATCACACCCGCACATTCTATTTCAACATGGGACGAATTCGTTGCAGCATTCCTTAAGAAATTTTATCCCAATCACAAGACCGCCCGTGTTCGGAGCGAAATCTCTAAATTTACCCTACTTCCTAATGAACCATTTTGGAAATGCTTTGAACGGTTCAAGGATCTTCTTATCCAATGCCCTCATCATGGAATCTAAAGATGGGATTTGTGTCGAATTATCTATGAGGGTATTGATCTCACTACTAGACAGATGCTTGAAACCATGTGTCATTGCCAATTCCTATCTAAAGATGATGGTGAAGCTTGGAAATACCAAGAAGATTTAGCTCAAAACACATCACAATGGGAAAGTGTTAGACCATCACCGCCTAGGGAAGATGTCAATCAGCTCGATGTTTCCGTCACTATGAAAGCCGAAATGGCCACAATACAAAGGAAACTCGACGCTATAGAAAACAAAATCTCTTCAGCCTCCCTAAACCAATCCACACTTCCCAAAACCGTGTGTGGCTGCTGTTCAAACCCTTCACATTTGACGGAAGAATTTCCTTTGAATGTACAGTTTCAAGGTCACACTAATGCTTCACTTCAGCAAAGACCTGGAAACTATCCCTCTTCTTCCTCATATAATCAAGATTGGAGGAATCACCCGAACTATGCCTGGAACCAATCACAACCTCAAAACACGGTTCCAATCCTAAACAATTTTCAAAGGGTCCTTCCACCACAACAGCAACCACCACTTCAATTGAGTCAGCACCCCTTCCAACCGCAAAATTTTCAAAATCCTGCCAACACTTTTGCACTACATGAAAACTCTGTGCAATTGGTCGGTACTGATAATATCTCTGCACTGGTGCAAACCTTGGTTACTTTCATGAAACAATCCATCCAAGAGTCGGCAAGTTTTCAATCTTCCATCGATAATATGATAAAGATCATTCTCACTCAAAATGAGAATATCAAATCAATGGAAGCACAAATTGAACGAATAACAGCCGAAATAAGTGCTAGAGAAGAAGGGAATCTTCCATCTCAACCCGTACCTGATCCTAGACCTTCACATTGCACTAATGTGGACGCTTTTACAACGTTGAGATCTGGAAGAGTGCTAGACAATCATTCGGGTGAACAAATTGATAATGATGAATTGATCATTAACACCCCGGCTTCAACTTCCACTTCCACTCACACTTCTATTTCTTACCCTATTTCGTCTAACTTACCTTCTTCTTCCGAGCCTATTCTCCGTGTTCTCAAATGCTCGAACCCTCCACCCACCTCATCTTTTCCACCCCCACAAAATTCTCCACAAATGTTGGACCCAACACTTATTAATAGAGCTCCATTTCCAAATAGGTTGAGGCCCAAGAAACATGATGCCCAAATGGAGAAGATTGTGGAAATGTTTAAGGAAGTTAACATCAACATCCCTCTCCTAGATGCTATTCAACAAGTTCCGTCCTATGCGAAAATTCTTAAGAACTTGTGCACTAGGAAGAGGAAGACTCAAGTGCCTAAAAAAATCTTCATGTCGAGTACTGTAGACACGGCTTTTCCCTAACAATTACCACGGAAACGTAAGGACCCTGGCTGTCCTACTATTTCCATTTCTATTGGGGAGAAACACATCAACCGTGCTTTACTTGACCTTAGCGCTAGTGTTAACTTGCTTCCTTATTCGGTTTACGAGCAACTAGGTATCGGAGTGTTAAAGCCTTCGAACATAACTCTTCAGATGGCTGATCGATCAATCACCAAACCTAGGGGTGAACTGGAGGACGTGTTAATAAAAATCGGGGAATTTGTATTCCCTGTGGATTTTATTGTACTTGATACACAGCCTGTAGCGAACCCACGGAATCAAATTCCGGTGATTTTAGGTCGCCCTTTTTGGCCACTTCCAACGCTATAATCAACTGTCGTAATGGTTCTATGACCCTATCTTTCGGGAATAGGTCAATAGAGCTGAACATTTACAAGTTGGGAAGTGTACCCTCCGAACCTACTGCTCAGGTCTGTTCTGTCGACTTAATGGATGTCGACAGCAGCGAATTTGATGATCCTCCTGATACTGATCTTGACTCTTTTCATATGTTATTTGACCCAACGATGTATCATACACATACGGACTCTTCCACCGAGATGTCCGGGTCAACAATTAACACGGATTATGAACTGCTTTTAGAGTCTGAAGATCACCCCGCACTTTGTGATGACATTATTCATCGGGGTATTGATGGAACTTTTGAGGAGATCTTCGCCGATGAACTCGCATTTTGAATGACACGGATGTTGAGATGAATCATGTCCCACTCAATGAAATTGAACCTCCACCCCTTCTTTTGAACTGTAAAAAGAATGCGAGTAATCCATCACATTCACTGCATCGTCTCTCCAAAATGAGACGCACACACATTCTATTCCATCACTTAACCTTTCCCCACTTATTCTTCCGCTAATCAGAGCACTGCATTGATAAAATTTTTTAAAGGGTTGGTGTTAACTTTCGGTCTTTGCAAAGCTTGGCATCGACCAATGATTTTTGACCCCCTCATGTGATTTTCAAAGATTAACATTGCATAACTCAAGTTTGGGGGGGGGTACATTGTCTGGCTCTTGAAAAGAAAATTTTTACAAAAATTTTGAGTCAAAAATAAGTTTGGGGGAGGTTTTTCACTTAAATATTTTGCCCCCACTAATAAATTCCTCCCAAGCTTACAGGTTTTTCGAGATTTAGCAGAAGACAACAGTGAGGACACAGTTGAAAACAAGTTTGGGGGAGGTTTGTGCTTATTTTCGCATCATTTGCATATCATTTGCATAAGCACAAAACATTTTTCAAAACCTATAAAAATTTAAAAATTTCAAAAAAAAAATAAAAATATTTTTTGTATATAAATAAGATAATAAAAGATTAGATAGTGAAAAATTACATCCATGAGATTAGAATAATTTAAGAAAACTAAGAAAATTAGAAGTTTTCTTATACGAACTAGTAATAAGTAGTTATGAGCCGTTGTCCCAAGGGTTAGTAAGATGGAGGAAGTCACTAATCTGAGGATAAAAATAAGCCTGAAAAATAGTTTCTATTCTGGAAGCCAAACATTTTGAACGTTGATACCCTGCTATTCGCACTTACACACGTCTTGAAGCCCGGGATAGTAGAGGATACCTTGAAATGCTCTTGTCTTAAAGCCGATGTATGAAGGAAATAAAAAATGAAGAAAATATAAAGTGGTGAGAAAAATGGACACCGGTTTTGTTATCACCGAGGGCAATAAAAAATATATAGCGAGGGTGCCTCTTCACCTAGTGCCCTAAGTCCAACTGGTCTGGGAGTCACTGCTAAGCCTTAGGTGGTGCAAGACGAGGAAAATACACCAAATAAGCAAGCACATGAGTAATCGGTCGGTTAGTACCTCAAGAAGTATTAATGGTCGCATGAAAGTGTGTGAGCAAATTCATCTAAATATTCATTAATTAAAAAGTACTGAGGCTGATGGACAAGAGTATGATAGCTTGAATTGAATTCTCCGGGTGTAGGGATGTTTATTACACACACGCAGAGTTATATGATCGATGTTTGGAAGAAAGATAGGAATGAAGAATAAGACGATGTTTTATTGAGGGAGGACGTGATTTCTGACATCTTTTCATGACCATTAAGATAGGGCTCATGACAACCGAAAAGCTAGTTAGTTGGAAACCCTAATTTTCAAAGCTTTTCTTTTACAATTCTTTTCTTTAAATATAATATTCATGATCTTTCTTTTATTATTGGATTTTATGGGTGCAATCCGCTGAAAACCCTCAGGAGACAACACTCCTCCTACTAGGGACACCTAGAGGTTTAAAGGCTTGTTGCACATGCTCAGTGCAATCGTGTTGCCTACGAAAGTGTGCTAGTTAGTTTTCTCTTTCTTTATTTTCTCCTTCTCTTTTAATAAACAGTTCGCTCGAGACGAATGAAATTAAGTTTGGGTGAATTTGATCAGTCGAAAATAATGTATTTTTAACACGACAATTTTCCTAACATTTGCACTCATTTAGAAGTGTTCGGTATTCATATTTCACATATTAGCAAATCAGTCGTTAAATATCAGATTTCATGTGTTAGACTTTTAAACCGGCACTTTAAAGGAAATTGACCGCATTTCATGGCATTGCATCATCTCTGTATTTGCGCAACACTTGTGTCGAGATTTGTGCAGGAAATTGCAGGAGCAAAGCCAAAAGAGCTGATCAAAAATACGCCAACTCAATGATTTCAGATCTGGTAGTAATTCAAAAGGAAATATAAAAATCAACATATCAAAGAAAGGCCCACAAGTCAGCCCAAATCATCACCAAAAGTTGCAAGCCCTAAAGCCTCTAAAGAGCCGCGGAACCGCGGCGGGAGCCGGCTTGCGCCGCGGTTCCGCGCCGGTTTGGTCAGATCATCATGCCATTTGCAGTGCGTTATTCTTATCTCAGTGGCCACAGCTCAGAATGATATGTCAAATTCCAGAATTCTCTCGAAACTTCTGCCAAATCAGCAAAGATCATTAAGCATGCTAATCCTAATTAAGCTCCTAACTAACCTCTTCTAGAAGCTCCCTCCTAACTAATCACATCTAGAAGCTTCTCCTCAACAACCTTTTGGAGGGAAATTCAAATTTCATCTAACAAACTTTTGGAGGGAAACTTAAAATTCAAATCCTAGATCTAGGGTTTTGATGGCTATAAATAGGAACCTAGATCTAAGGGTTGGTTGTTCAATCTTAGTTAGTTCAATCCTTAGTTAATCTTTAGTCTTCTTCAATTCTTACACCATTTTCTTCCACAAGTCTAGTGACAAGACTAGTGCGAAACCCTAACCCTAATTCCAATCCAAATTCAAGATCCTGAGTACCAAATCAAGTGAGAAGCCTTCAACCTTTTATGAGCCGAGCCGATCTTCAATCGGGCAAGTGATCCAAGCCGATCCGCGACTCACGGAGATGAGCGAAGACAAATCGACGATCGAGTTCTTCCTCTTGTAGTTCTTGAGCGATTGTAACGAAATTGTTGATATAAATAAAAGGTGAAATTCTTTAATCTTGCTTTCTTGTAATTCTTGCATCATGATTAGATCTCAATTTGTAATTGTAGTTCTTGTTGTGATGTTTGAGTAAAACTCCGCTCGTCAAGGAGTCGAGACGATCAATAGAAAGATGGTGTAACAAATCTTAATACGATTTTTAAGTCCTATGAGTTTTGTAAACCCTAGCAAGTTCAAGAATCGATGACCTAGTTTCGTTGCGATACTTTCTTGATTGTTATCGCTCGAAATTAGGGATCTACGATCGTTTCTTGAAATTACTAGAGGCTAGAATGTGAATGATATCGACGAAAGAACAGGGGATAAGATGAAACCCTAGTTTCACTAGAAATCCTTAATTCTTGTCGATCATCATCGATCTAGTATCAATTCATCGAAGGATAAGAATACGACATTGTGAGATTACATCACATTTATAGATCCGATCGATTCCTACGAGCCTCATTTCGATTCTTGATATTTGGTTGGAAAAATCATCAAACTATCAATTCTTGATTCTATCTTTTTTCTTGTTATTAGATCTAGATTTTTCTAATTCTTGAACTTCAACTATAAATCATGAATTGTTTTGTTTTCTTTTCTTTAAAGTTTCGACTCATCTAATTCAAAAGACGAACTATTACACTGTCCCTGTGGACGATCCGCACTCACTTACAATCTACATTCGACACCGTAGTTGATTGCGGTCAAATAAGTTTTGGTTGTGATTTCTATACAATTTTTCTCATTATACACATCAAGAATTCTTTACAATCAGTAGGTAAGCTCCACCCTGGTAGACTTTGTCTATGATATACGGGCCTTCATAATTCGGCTCGAATTTTTCCCGCTTGGCGCTTTTGGGGATCTTAGGTCTTTTAACTACTAGCACGAGTTCGCCTTGGCAGAACGTTCTCGGCCTAGTCAATTTTTCATATGAGTGCGTCATCTTTTCTTTATAAGCCTCCAGATTTTGTTGCGCCATGAGCCGGGTTTCATCAAGGGCGTCGAGCTCCTCAAGCCGAAGGTGAGGATTTCTTCATCTGTTAGCTCATAGTGAATCGCCATTCGTAGAGAGGGTAACTCTATCTCGAGGGGGAGTACCGCTTCTGTGCCGAATACCAATGCATACGGCGTTGTGTTTGTGGCTGTTTTGAACGTAGTTCGATATGCCCAAAAAAGCTTCATGCAGTCTCTCGTGTCAGTCCCTCTTACTTCGAGACACCATCTTTTTCATGATATTCGTCAAGGTCTTGTTGAAAGCCTCAGCTAGATCGTTAGCTCGGGGATTATAGACTGAAGAGTATCTCTGGTCTATGTTATGATGTTGTGCGAAGCGGCTGATCTTGTGGCTTCTATAGCTGGCCCATTATCGGAGATAATCCGTCATGGAGTGCCGAACCTGTAAATGACGTGTGTCTTGAAGAAATGGAGAATATTCTCCGTCTTCACTTCTCTTAGTGGTATTGCTTCCGCCCACTTGGAGAAGTAATCCGTTGTCACCGATATGAATCGATGTCCTATAGACGATGCCGGTTCGATGGGGCCAATTATGTCAGTCCCCCACATTTCGAACGGCCAGCTAGCCACCGTTGGATACAGTGGATTCAGATGCTGATGGATAAAGTCCTCGTGAATCTGGTACTAGTGGCACTGCTTCGCGTATTCGAGGCAGTCCTAGATCATCGTGGGCCAATAGTAGCCCATCCTTTTGATCTTCAGTTTCATCTTCGGCCCGGCTTGGTGAGAACCGCAGAATCCGTCATGAGTTTCTTGGACGACTTGTTTTGCCTTTTCAGGTCCCAGGCATCTTAACCATAGAAAATCAAATGATTTCTTATACAGCGTATCATTGACGAAGTCAAAAGATAGAGCTCGTTTCATGAGCTGATGTCTTGAGGATGCATCTTCAGGCGTTCGACGGGATTTGAAGTAGTCTATAAAGACTTCTCTCCAATCCTTAGTCTTTTCCTGGTCTTTTATTTGCAGAGTCGTTTGCTCGGTCGCTCCTTTTTCTTCGGACGATTCCGGAGATATTTCTGCTGGTGCAAGAACCCGACGGCTTTGCACAACGATCCTTACGTCATCGAGGTTCTCATCGGCCAGTTCTTTAGCGAGCTTGGCTAATGCATCCACCTTGATATTTTCCACGCGCGGTATGCTTTCCAGGGTGTAGGAAGGGATTCGAGTCAGTAGTTGTTGCACTCTCTCACCGTACTTTACCAACTCTGGTTTGCACGTTTGATAGTCACCGTTTACTTGGCTAACAACCAGCTGGGAGTCTCCGTATATGAGGAGGTTTTCAATTCCTATGTCAGCGGCGATCTCAAGACCTGCTATCAAAGCTTCATATTCGGCCTCATTGTTTGTCCTCGGCTCTGTCAAGGAAAAGTCAAAGCGCATTATCCCTCCTTGTAGAGTCATGAAGATGAGGCCCACCCCAGATTTTATTATGGGGGTGCTTTGTTTGCGCTTCTTCATGGAAGATGCTCCATCGAAATAGAGTTCCCACAGGGTATCACTCTCTTTTCTCACCCCGTCGATCGTGTCAAACGCGTGCTCGTCGGGAAAATCGCAGTTCAAAGGAGAATCAACGGGTATCGGATGCTCAGCGAGGAAGTCAGCGATGACCTGGCCTTTCACTTCCTTGAGAACTCCATCAAGAGCAGGGCCCATTTAGCTAGCCGCCCTGTTAATATAGCCTTTGGCATCAAATATTTGAGAGGATCCACCTTTGATATGAGATGGACCTGATGTGCCAACGCATAGTGTCTGAGCTTCGCTATCGCGAAGATCAATGCCAGGCAGTGTTTTTTGATGGGAGAATAATTGCTTTCTACCCCCAGTAGAACTCGACTCAAATAGTTGAGGGCTCTATTCTTCCCTTGGTCGTTCTCTTATGCCCACAATGCGCTTAAAGAACCTTCGAGGGCTGTTGTATATAGAATGAGAGGCTTTTCCTTGACCGGAGCGGTCAGCACCGGCAGATTCTGCAGGTATTGCTTAATTTCGTCCAGTGCGCCTTGGCATTTGCGATCCCAGACTTAAGGGGTCCCCTTCTTCATTAGGTGACTATAAGGACGACACTTGCCGGAGAGATTGGCTATAAATCACCGGATATACGCGAGATTTCCTTGGAGAGACCGCAGTTGCTTGAGAGTCTTTGGCGGAGGCACTTCCATGATCTCCTTGATCTTCGACGGGTCTATTTCGATACCTCGGTGTCGGACGATGAATCCTAGGAATTTGCCTGAGGAAACTCCGAACGCGCATTCGAGAGGGTTCATCTTCAAGTTGTATTTCCGAAGGCGCTGAAACACGATCTTCAGATGCTCTAAATGTTCCTCGTATGATTTGCTTTTAACTACGAGGTCGTCAATATAGCATTCGACGATTTCATGTATGAGGTCATTGAAAATTTTCGTCATGGCTCTCTGATAGGTGGCACCAGCGTTCTTCAGACCGAAAGGCATCACCTTGTAGCAGAATATGCCCAAAGGGGTCCGGAAAGCGGTATGCTTCTGGTCTTCGGGATGTATCTTTATCTGATTGTATCCTGATGAGCCGTCCATGAAGGAGAAAACTTCGTGAGTGGACGTATTATCGATCATCAGCTCAGTGATCGGTACTGGGAAGTCGTCCTTCGGGCAGGCTTTATTGAGATCCCAAAAGTCTACACATATGCACACCGTCCCATTTTTCTTCATCACCGGAACGATGTTGGCGATCCAGTCAAGATATTGAACCTCTTGGATGAAGCCGGAGTCGATTAGCTTCTTGACCTCGGCGTTGATGCTCATCTCAAGCTCGAGCCGCATTCTTCTTGGTGCTTGTTTGATCGGCTTGACGTCCGGAGATATTGTCAATTTGTGTACAGCAATCTCTGGATCTAGTCCTGGCATCCCGGAATAGTTCCATGCGAAGCAATCTTTATGCTGCATGAGCACGTCCTTTAGCGTAGCCATCCTTTCTTCAGACAATAGCTCACTGACGAATGTCGGCCGCGGGTCACTTGCCGTCCCTAAGTCAATTTTATTGAGTTTATCTGCAGTAGTATGTATTCCATCTTCCAGCTCTTTTGGCGCCGGTAGAAACTCTGAGATCACTTCATCACTATCGTTTTCGAAGCACCAGAGGAGGTCATCTATATTCTCGGGTTCTTCTTCTGACAGCGTTATCACGTGACAGGTACGAGATCGTTTCCAAGACCGATGCTGATCTGGTTCTACTCTTGCTATACACGTCGCTTTCGGTTCATGCTTCTGTGGTGGGCTTACCCTCCAGCTGCTGGATAAAGCGAACTTGCCTTGCTGATACTGGTCTTCAACCCAGTTCTTGAAGGTGAAGCAGTCTTTGAGAGGATGTCCTATTGCTCGGTGATAGGAGCAATAGTCTGGGTGAGAGAACTCGTTTGCTTGCTCAGGGTGCTTGGACCCGAGAGTGTCATCATCTGATGCTTTACGACGAGATTGAATATCTTCTTTGTCTTGTCTTGGGAAAAAGAATACGCACGACTCATCTTCTTTACAAGAGACGAGTCCTGGTTGCTCGATTCTCGATCGCGTGGCTTCTTGGTCCCGCTTTGTCGCTGTCGAACGCCTTTCCTGCCTTTTGATTTATTTTTGGCTTTGCGTCGGGCCTTTTGTATGACGGATTGACGAGGAAGAGCATTTTCATTTTTCGCAGCTTGCTGAAGGAGGCATTGCGTTCTGGCTTTCTCGTAGATGGCCATTTCGCGATTATGGTCTTCTCGAACCTTTTGACTCGCTTCCCTTATAAGCTTATCCATTTGTTCTTCGAATGATGGGCTTGGCATTTTCACGATGGGGGCTCGTTTTGGTTCAGGGTTAGCATCTTCCCACAGAGCATCTCTTTCTTTGTCAAAGTCATTTATGACGTAACAGCCGCGGAATCGCTCTCGTTCCTTGGATTGAACATATCCAAGCCCGATCGTTTCCATTCTTCCGTTGGACAACTTTCGTTGAGTTCCGGGGATGCTCCAGATCCTGTTGTAGAACCGAGCTTGTCGAGTGGTCTACTTAAGGGGTACGCCTTGGCGCCTCAACAATCTTTTTAATCCGTCTGTGTAGTATCTGGGTAGACGGATGGGCTGGAGCCTGTCAAGTGTAGAATCCGCGCCATGCCAGATTTCTTTCTCCACTTTGGTTTCCCCGGATCGGTAGAATAGGATCGCCTTTTCACCCTCTCGCCTGGGAGGGATGTAGAATGTCTGCAGTTTTTGCACACTATAGGCATTAAGTGTATCGAGCTCTTTGTTGTACTCCCGCGGAACCATGGCTATTTGCAAACTCCGATCATCATCAGCAAAGGCTTGAATTGATGGCCGAACAGAAAATACGGCATTGACTTCATCTTCCGAGTCGCTGCCGAAGATCAACATAAGGGTGGACGGTCCCGGCTTGTTGCATTGGGATGGACCTGAATAAACTATTTCTTCTTCCTCTTCGGTATCACTCCCGAAAACTGGAATAGTGATGATAACTTTGTTCTTGTCCTCCGATTTGCGACATCTTTCTGTTTCTTCGAAATCTGGCAGGAAGTATTTTGCATCCTCATATTTACGGACTTCGTTCACGGAGAATGGATTTAGTTCTCCTGTCACAGTATACTCGAGACCATCCTTGAAATACTTCATACACTGATGTTGTGTAGAAGGGATAATATTGTACCCGTGTAACCAAGGCCTGCCGAGCAAAGCATTGTAGCATGTCTTGGCGTCAATGACATGAAACTTGATGTCCGTGACAAGCAGCCCAAAGCGTAGTATCAATATTACAGACCCAAGTGTCCGTGATGACTGGGAGTCAAACCCGGAGATGGTGATTTTATCACGAGCGAAGTGCTGAACGCTCATGCAGATTTCCTGCAACACTCTCACGTTGAGCAGATTGACGGAGGACCCATTGTCAACCAGAATTTTGCCTATCTTGATATCATGACAGTATCTGGAGACATAGAGGGGACGATTTTGCTCTCACGTCCCAAGGAGGAGATCTTCATCGCCGAAGGTGATATCGGCTGTGTGCATTTCTTCTCATCTTTTCTTCGGCGAGGAAAGCTTGGAATTGCTCGGGCTCTTGCAGTGCCCTGATCAGAGAGTCTCTCGCCTCCTTAGATAGCAGAAGGGCGTCGAGAATGCTGAGCTGCGAGGGTATCTTCCTCAGGTGTGCAAGAACGTTGTAATCCACCTTACTTTTCTTAGGTGGGTCCTTGGCTGCCGGTTCTTCGACGACTCGATCATCAAGGGCGATATCTTCAGGGATCTTATCTTTCCCCTTATCCCTTTTGTTTGAAGCTAGGTTGGCAGGTCCGAGATTCTTTCCAGGCAGCATGCGATTGCGCAGCTGAATGTTCTCGCAGTTCTTCGGTTCTTCTTCTTTTCCCGAGGTGGATTCTTTAAAGAGAGGGCCAAGAGTCATTTCTTCATTAGAGTCGCTCCCGAAGGTGAGAACTTGCGATCCCCCAGCGTCAACCATGTGACAGTTGCCGGTAGTTCTTTTACGCTCCTCGGTCGTATTTCTTTGTTCCCGACGAGTTTTGCGTTTCATCCGCTTGAAATGTTGTCGGTGAGCAACATACCCCTGCCACCAGCTTTTGAAAGCGTTGCACTCTTCGGTGGGATGCCCAGTCTTTCGATGATATAAGCAATAGCTAGGATGTATATCCGCGTCATCAGGAGTGTTTCCTTCAGAGGGTGGCAGCTTCATTCCCATTGATATGGCTTTAGCGAACTTTTTCTTCGTTTTAAGCCTGCTCTTGTCTGTCGCGGGGATGCCTCGGTCTGATTGGGGTACCTCAACCCTTTCATCCAGTCGCCGGCGTTTGGCCTTTTCAAATATGGCCATCTCGCGCTCTCGATCGGCTTTGCTTTTCGAAAGAGCTTCGTTCAGGAATGCATCAATCATTTCGTCTAATGGCCCTAGAAATTCAGGCTCAGGATCTGCCCCCAGTTTCTCTGCGTAAGGAGCTTCTTCATCGTTTATCGACGAGTGAGAGATCACATGGCAGCTTGCCACATAATTTTCAGGCTCATCTGACGAGTCTTCTCCATTGTCATCATCTCCATCCTCAAGGACGTGGTTGAGAAATTCTTGGAGTGTGACTGGGGTCCGCGCCTTCTGGTATATTCTTCCAGTGCGTCAATCTGTTTTTGCAGGTCCGTGCGCTTGTCACCAGGCTTCACGGGCTTTTTGGTCTTCTTCTTCTTCGAAGACTTTGACGGCTGGGTGTGAGCGCTTTGGCTATCACCACCAATCTTTAGAGTTGGGTGCGGTTTCAGCATTCCCTCGATGATCTTAGGTTCCAGCAAACTTTTCCATCTAATCGCCGGGCATGTTTGGAGATCCTTAAGCATTATTTTAGTTTTGGCTGAAAGAGCGACCTCCCATGGAGCTTCTTCTATGAAAAAGCATGATGCCTCCGGTGTGTCCGTCTTCTTTGGAGCGTGTGGCTGTAGCGGGTTCACCTTCCAATTCTCGGATAGGGCAAATTTGCCATGTTGGTATTGATCTTCAATCCAGCCTTTAAAGACAAAGCAATCTTCAATTGGATGGCTTGCCGTTTGATGGTAGGGGAAATAATTGGGACTATTAGCCTCACCGGGTTGCAACGGTCATTTTGGATTCGGAAAATTGACGAGTCTGTTGCGCACCGCTAGCTTAAACAATCTCTTCGTTTTGTCCCGGGGAAATGAATAAGGGCGCTTCATCTTCTCATTATAGTATCGTCGTCTTTCGTCTAGTCGGTCCATTAATTTTGGACCACTGGGCTGTTGTTAAGCATTGGCAACGAAGGTCGCTTTCCTTTTCCCTTTTTCATTGCGTTGTTCTGGCTTCGAAGAGGAAGGCATGTGGCCCATCTGGTCCATTTTGGCCAACTTGTCAATCAAGGCCTGAAAAGTGGTCGGCTTGAAAAACATCATGAATTGTGAAATGGTCGCTTGAGGGTTAAGCGTGCCCACAAACATGCCCACTCCCGGCGCTTCTTCGATACACTGCTCGCATTTCGACCATAAATTTCGCCATTGTATTGCGTATTGCACCCACGTTTCACCTGGCTTCACACGGAATTGATCAATGCCGTTAGTGGGGTGCGTTCACTAGCACTCGCGAAACGCTGGGTGAATAGTAGCTCCATCTCTGCAAAAGTCTTGACGGAGTCGTTTGGAAGTTTAGAATACCACTCGAACGCCGTCTCCGACAAGCTACCAACAAACTGACGGAGCAGAAGTTTATCATCACCCCGGGTGTGGCCGCACAAGGCTCTGTATTGAGCGACATGCTGATGTGGATTCCCCGTCCCTTTATATACATGGAATTTAGGGATCGTATATCCCGGAGAGTACATTATTTGGTCATACCAGCCTGGATATGGTCGCCCATTTTTAACAATTTGGCCGGCCGCTTCATTCTCCTGGTGAGCTCGTATTTGCTGAGCAATGTAATCATCTAGAGCGGCCTTGGAGATGGTCTCCTCTTTGGCTGCTGAAAGAGCCAGAGGGGGGTTCGATGTCTCCCCTCTGTCGTCTTCAATGATGATCGGGGGGACTTCAGCTGGAGGTTCCGGCTGTAACATCATCCCAGCCATGTCTTGGAATAAAATAGCCATTCGTTTTATATTGGCTGCCTGCTCCGCAGCCTCTTTTTCTTTCCTCTCGAGCATTCTTCGGAGGAACTCAGTATCAGTTTCTTGTTCCCGACGCTGCTCCGAGGTCTCTGGATTTTCTTTTGGCCCAGTGAGTGCGGCCATTGCAGTCAGCATCTCCTGAAGTTTCTGCTGCTGTTGCTCCCGAGCCTTCGTTATCGATCGGGTAAGCGGTCGATGACCCATGGAAGCATGGCTTTCTTCTTTTCCGGAAGCCATATAAACGGTATGTATTACCATGCCTCCGGACTTGGGGCATTTAGATTCAACGTCCTTGCGGTTTGCCGCGTTCACAGAGGATTTCTCTGGCCTCTTTCTCTTGTGTGCAGTTGAAGTCGAGGGGGCCGTTGCAACGGGCACCCAGACGGCTGTCGCCTTTGGTGGCTTGAAAGGATGGTTTTCTCCTTGTCGAGCTTTAAGCTTCTTTGATCGGCGAGAGTAGTCCTGGTCAATCACCGATTCCTGGACCTGTCGCCAGACTTTATAAATTTTGGAGGACAGCCGCTGAGGGGGCTGCTCCGGCTTCTTTTCTGTAGCATTCTCCACAGGTGGAGGAGATCTCTTCAGCACGACAGTCGAAGAGTTCTTGCGAACCTTCCTAAGAAGTTTAAAGCCGTTCCCAGTTAGAACAACAGCATTGATTTCCACCATGGGATCTGGCGGAGTCAGTCCAGAAGGGGAGTTGCCCTCCGCCTTCCTTACTTGGCGCCAGTGGCGATGTCGAGCGTGTAGAGCGGATGGGTTTGTCTCAGTTGTAGGGGTGACTTTATCACGCCCCTTGTTTTGGCAAAGGGTTGTCGCCAGCGTCAGCCTCTTAAAGACCGATGTCCGTTGAGAAGCAATGTCCATCAAAGACAGACCTCTGGGCAGGGGAAACAGCTTTGAGGACTCCGCCCAGAGCGGGAGCCGGAATGGCCAGCCTTATGAAGACTGGCTTCTTGGCAGGAGAAGCCTCTCTGATGATTTCGTCAGCTTGAGCCGGGATGGCTATCCGCTTCGGGATGGCTGCTTCAGGTATCGCGGGCTTGTTGACGTTCTGGCCCAGTCTGTTGAAAACTGAGGCATTGAAGTTGGGCGACCCGTTGAGAGGGGCCGCGGCAGTGGTAAGTCGATCAAAGACCGATTTCTTTGGGGCTTCTTGCGATAACAACGAGTCATTGAAGCTCATCGGTGGGATCATGGTCCCAAAGAACAGCCCAGTGGTGGCCTGAGTTACTTGGTCCACCGGCATCGTGAACAGGGAGGCCGCTTCGGGCCTGTAGGTTACACCTCCAGATGAGGTGGAACGGGAGTTGCAGTTGCAGCTGGAGCAGTTAGAGGCCATTTCTTTTTTCTGCACGAGAGCAAAACCAAATCTTAGTACCTCGAACCTAAGGGCAACCATATCAAACCGTGATTCATTCGTGAAACACGACACACGAAGTGTGGAATGGAAAGAGGAAAAGGTTCCACCTGGCGTGCCCGAATCTGTTCCCCTCCGAAACACAGAGACGCGACCGCGCAGGTCCGTCTTGCCTGAATTTGGGGCAGATACTAAGTGGTGCTATCCGTCCACTTCTCCGAAGATGCCAAGTTGATTTATGACACCATGTATTGAAGGTTTAAACGGATGCGGCCGATGAAGCAGACTTCGTCAGATTCCCCCTCGTTTGAGGGGTTTTTATTGTGGGGACGCTCTTCCCTGCAGGCGCAAGCCCCTGCAGTTAATTATGCTACCGCGTCGCGGTAACCACTTTCTCCTTCTCCAGATGGTCACTTCGTGTCGTGGGTGTTTGTTTTGTTTTTGGTTACCCATGGATTGCATACGGAGACTAATTTATGTTGTCGCCTGTAGGGCGTGGATTAGTCCAAATCCGTATCTTCTTAGATTTGGGTTTGGGGGTTGGGATTAAGGATACGTTAGTCTCATTTGGGACTAAGATCAACTTAAATGTGTGTTAAGGATACGCTAGTCTAATTTGTAGACTAAGACTAACCTAATGGGATCGTTCAGATCCAACAAGAGAGCAACTGGGCTCTATTGTTTAGTTTAGGGACATTGCGGTCAATTAGTTTAAGGAAATTACGGTCCAGCTTTAGTTTAAGGACATCTCGGTCCAAGGTTAAAGACATCATAGTCCGTGAGTTTAAGGACATCACAGTCAAGGTTAAGGACATCATAGTCCGTGAGTTTAAAGACCTCACAGTCAAGGTTAAGGACATCATAGTCCGTGAGTTTAAAGATCTCACAGTCAAGGTTAAGGACATCATTGTCCATGGGCTTAAGGACTCCACACTCCATGAAATGTATGGTTGTCGGGACCCGTCACCTCTCTGAAGACGTTGAAGGATTACAACGACAAATATCAAAGGAGTTCAGAGATGTACCCTTAAACCGATGTGGGTTGAGAGACCTGTAGTCTAATTGGGACTAAGATCTGTGATTTATGAGCATATGAACTCAATTAATCTGAATTGAGGACTTATGGCCAATTTGGGCTAAGTCCATTCAATTGCAATGTTCAACATTTGTTTTTTTGAGTTGTTAGATGTTTGTTTGAGCCCAATCCCTTTAAAAATGCTAAGCATTGGTTTGGTCTCTGACAATGTTTTGTCTTTAGTTGAATGTTGTGCATTTATCATAGCTCCAGGTTTAGTCAAAGAACAGTTTATGTTCTGTCCAAGCGCACACAAAAGCATGTGGCGCACTTGGCAGTAGCGCTAGTCGATGAGCGCAGTGCACTATGGTTAAAGCGCTAATGTGCTTAGCGCCAGATATGAAGCGCCAATGCGCTTAGCGCTTTGCACTAAATGAAGAGCGCTGATGCGCTTAGCCCTTTGCGCTAGATGTAGAGCGCTGATGCGCTATAGTTGAAGCGTTGAGGCGTTTGGCGCTGGTGCCATATAATGAGCGCAAAGCTTTTTTAGTAATACAGCGCACACGTGAGGAGCACGTAGCACGCTTAGCGCTGAGCGCTTGCCAATGAGCGCAGTGCGCTGTGTTTGAAGCGCTATGGCACTGCAGCGCTTTGCGCTAGATGAAGAGCACTAAGGCACTTTTAAATTAGGAGCGCTAAGGCTCTTATTAGATTAGGAGCGCTAAGGCTCTTCTTAGGTTAACTTTGCGCTCTGAAGATTATCTTCTCTTTGATAAGAGACTTTGTCTCAAGATTCTTAAGAACAAAGTTCGTAGTTTATAGGAGATATTTCAATATCTTTTTGATGAAAGGCTTTGCCTTTATGGATCTGTGATCCTAAGAGAATTGAATAATTCTCCTTCCCTTTATAATGAGATGTTCATAATCTCTTTTGTGAAAGACAATTTGTCTTATAGATCTATGATCTGTGAAAGAAATAAATACTTCTTTTTAATAATGAGACGATTTCGTCTTTCTTTTCTTTTTATCTTGAAGAGAATTTTCTTCTTTTGCCGAGAGCTTTCTCTTCTTTCTGAGATTTTCTCAAACTTTATGGGGGTTCCTCTCTATTGTTTCTTCTTTCTTCCTTTTTTTTATTTTCGAAGGAAGGATTATTGGTCGTTGCGACCCACCACCTCTCCGACGACACTGAGAGATTACAGTGCCATATATCGATGGTGCGGAGGGATGTACCCTTTGAACCATGTCCCACTCATCAGGGGGGAAGAACAGGCTGGAGCTTAAGCTTCTCGCTGCTGAAAAAGGTTTCTTTGCGTTCGTGCACGTGCGTCGCACGTGTTGGGCGCACGTGCATCGCACGTGTTGGGCGCACATATTTGCACGTAGCATACATGGAGCTTGCGCATATGCGCATTATGGGGGGGAGAAAGCTCCTATGGAGAACGAGTCTCCTTTTAATATTATTGAATATTCTCATGTGGTGCGCACGTGCGTTGCACGTGGTGCGCGCATGGCGGGCACACGTGCGTTACACGTAGCGCACATGGCGCTTGCGCATATGCGCATTATGGGGGGAGCAAGCTCCTATGGAAAACATATCTCCTTTTAATATTATTAAATGTTTTCATGTGGTGCGCACGTGCGTTGCACGTTGTGCGCGCATGGCGGGCACACGTGCGTTGCACATAGCTTACATGGTGCTTGCGCATATGCGCATTATGGGGGGATCAAGCTCCTATGGAGAACGTATCTCCTTTTAATATTATTAAATGTTCTCATATGGTGCGTACGTACGTTGCACGTGGTGCGCGCATGGCGGGCACACGTGCGTTGTACGTAGCGCACATGGCGCTTGCGCACATGGGGGGAGCAAGCTCCTATGGAGAACTTTCTCCTTTGAGAATTGAATCCTTTGAGAATTGAACTCCACCTTTTCTAAGAGGTATCCCCTTTTATTTTTATGGGAGTGGTAGAGAAGGGATCTCTCTTTTTCCCGATGTGAGACTAATAATGTATTCCCCATGTAGTAGAGCATTACTTTAGATTACACGTGCATAGCACATTTGCTCATAATTTTTGATCCCGGATGAATTATGAGGTACATAATATATCAAATCGAAGGATTTTTCGAGACACTTTCGATACCATCAGAATTTAGCTGTTTCTCATTTGGGAGTTTGTCAAAATACAGCTCGGAAAATACTGGTTCGCATTTTCTTCCTTAGATCACACGTGCATAGCACATTTGCTCATAACTTTTGATCCCGGATGAATTATAAGGCCCATAATATATCAAATCGAAGGTTTTTTCGAGATGCTTTCAATACCATCAGCATTTAGCTGTTTCTCATTCGGGAGTTTATCAAAATACAGCCCGAAAAATACTGGTTCACATTTTCTTAAGCGTATCGCTGCCATTTGATACCTTGGGCTCTTTTGCGTAGAAATTTTTGGCGGGAACACACACCACAGCAGACAACCTGAGAAAAATCGACTTGGGGACGACAAACGAGCCAAGACCAGCGTTCGTCAGTGAGCTATTATCTGAAGAGCAGATGGCTACATAAAAAGATGTGCTTATGCAGTATAAAGACTGTTTCGCATGGAACTATTCCGAGGTGCCGGGATTAGATCCAGAGATAGCTGTGCATAAACTGGCGACATCGCCGGACGTGAAGTCAGTCAAACAGGTGCCAAGAAGAACACGGCTCGAGCTTGAGATAAGTATCAATGCCGAAGTCAAGAAGCCAATCGACTCCGGTTTCATCTAAGAAGTTCAATACCCTGACTGGATCGCCAATATCTTTCCGGTAGTAAAGAAAAATAGGACAGTACGTATCTGCGTAGATTTTCGGGATCTCAACCAAGCTTATCCGAAGGATGACTTCTTAGTGCCTGTTACCGAGCTGATGATCGATAACACATTCACCTATGAAGTCTTCTCCTTCATGGACGGATCTTTGGGGTATAATCAAATAAAGATGCATCCTGAAGACCAAAAGCACACATCTTTTCAGACTCTGCTGGGCATATTTTGCTACAAAGTGATGCCTTTCGGTCTGAAGAACGCTGGCGCTACCTACCAGAGAGCCATGACAAAGATCTTTGATGACCTCACACACGAGATTGTCGAATGTTATATTGACGGCCTCATGGTGAAAAGCAAATCGTACGAGAAGCACTGGGAGCATCTGAAGATAGTGTTCGAGCGCCTTCGGAAGTACAACCTGATTATGAACCCTCTAAAATGCGCATTTGATGTTTCCTCAAGCAAATTCCTAGGATTCATCATACGACACCGGAGCATCGAAATAGACCCGTCAAAGATCAAGGCGATTATGGAAATTCCTTCGCTAAGAACTTTCAAGCAACCGCGGTCTCTCCAAGGAAAGCTCGCGTATAGCCAGCGGTTCATAGCAAACCTCTCCGGCAAATGCCACCCCTACAGTCATCTAATGAAGAAGAGGACCCCGTTCGTTTGGGATCGTAAATGCCAAAGCGCCCTGGACGAAATCAAGCAATATCTGCAGAATCCGCCGGTACTGACCTCTCCAGTTAAGGGGAAGCCCCTCATCCTGTACACAACAGCCCTTGAAGGTTCTTTAGGTGCGCTATGGGCACAAGAGAACGACCAGGGGAAGGAAAGATCTCTCTACTACTTGAGTCGAGTTTTCTTGGGGGCAGAAAACAATTACTCCCCCATCGAAAAGCATTGCCTGGCACTGATCTTCGCGGTAACGAAGCTCTGACATTACACCTTGGCATATGAGGTCCATTTCATATCAAAGATGGATCCTCTCAAATATTTGATGTCAAGAGCCATACTAACGGGAAGGCTTGCCAAATGGGCCCTCTTCTTGATGGAGTTCTCGATAGTATATCGACCCCTCAAGGCAATAAATGGCCAGGCCATCGCTGAATTTCTCGCTGAGCATACGATACCAGCTAATTCTCCCTTAAACTGCGAGTTGTCGTACGGACACGTGTTTGATGCAATCGACGGGGAGAAAGAAGGGAGTGAGACCCGATAGGAATTCCACTTCGATGTGGCATCGTCTATGAAGAGGCGGAAGCAAAGCACCTTTATAATCAAAGCCGGAGTAGGCCTTATATTTGTGACTCCACAAGGAGGGATAATGCGTTTTGCCCTTTCCTTAACGGAGCCAAGAACAAACAACGAAGCGGAATATGAAGCTTTGATAGCGGGACTTGAGATTGCTGTCGACATGGGAATCGAAAAGCTTCTCATATATGGAGACTCCCAGCTGGTCGTTAGCCAAGTAAATGCCGACTATCAAACGTGTAAGCCAGAACTGGTAAAATATGGCAAAATGGTGCAGCAATTACTGACTCAAATCCCCTCTTATGTCTTGGAAAGCATACCGCGGACGGAAAATAGCAAGACAGATGCATTAGCCAAGCTCGCTAAAGAACTGGCCGAAGAAAACCTCGATGACGTAAGGATCATTGTGCAAAGCCGCCGGATTCTCGCACCGGCAGAGATATCTCCAAAGACGTCTGAAAGAAAGGAAGCGACCGAACAAGCGGCCTTCCAAGTAGAGGACGAAGAAAAGGCTAAGGATCGGAGAGAAGTATTCATAGACTACTTCAAATCCCATCGAGTGCCCGAAAATGCATCTTCACGACATCAGCTCATGAAACGAGATCTGTCTTTAGCCTTTGTAAATGATACTCTATATAAGAGATCGTTCGACTGTCTGTGGTTGAGATGCCTGGGACCAGAAGAGGCAAAGAGAGTCGTCTATGAAACTCACGACGGACTCTGTGGTTCCCATCAAGCCGGACCAAAGATGAAGCTGAAGATCAAAAGAATGTGTTACTATTGACCCACGATGATTCAGGACTGCCTCGAATATGCGAAACAGTGTCACTCATGCCAAATTCACGGGGACTTCATCCACCAGCATCCGAATCCGTTACACCCAACACTGGCTAGCTGGCTATTCAAAATGTGGGGAACCAATATAATTGGGCCTTTCGAACCGGCATCATTCAAGGGACATCGGTTCATATTGGCAACGAACGATTACTTCTCCAAGTGGGCAGAAACAATACCACTAAGAGAGGTGAAGACGGAGAACATCCTCCATTTCTTCAAGACACATGTCATCTATCGGTTCTGCACTCCACGACGGATCATCTCGGATAATGGGCCGGCCTACAGAAGCCATAAAATCAGCCGCTTCGCACAGCAGCATAAAATAGATTAGAGATACTCTTCGGTCTATAATCCCCGAGCTAACGGTCTAGCTGAGGCTTTCAACAAGACTTTGACAAAGATCATAAAGAAAACGGTGTCCAGAAATAAAAAGGACTGGTACGAGAGATTGCATGAAGATCTCTGGGCTTATCGGACCATGTTCAAGACGACCACGAATACAACGCCATTCACATTAGTATTCGGCACGGAAGCAGTACTTCCCTTGGAGATAGAGCTACCCTCTCTACGAGTAGTAGTTCGATACGAGCTAACGGATGAAGAAAATGCCTATCTTCGGCTTGAGGAGCTCGATGCCCTCGATGAAGCTCATCTCATGGCGCTGCAAAACCTAGAAGCTTACAAAGCAAGGATGACCCGCTCATACGAAAGATTGACTAGGCCGAGAACATTCCGCCAAGGAGAACTCGTGCTTGTCGTAAAAAGGCCTATGATACCCAATCGTACTAAACGGGGGAAATTCGAGCCAAACTATGAGGGCCCGTACATCATAGACAAGATCTACCAAGCTGGGGCCTACTTGCTCATGGATATGCATGGCGAAAGACCCTTCCGGCCGATAAATGACCGATTCCTTAAGAAATACTACGCTTGACGAGTCACGACTTAGGTTAATGATAAATGACGATGCTCGTGTCCACTCGCTGTCCTCCCGAGTCTAAACTTTATAAGTAGTATCCGGCAAAACTTTGCCTCGAAGCTGCTATGGACCAAGATGTCCTTAAACTAACGATGGACCGAGATGTCCTTAAACTAACGATGGACCGAGATGTCCTTAAACTAACAATTGACCGCAATGTCTTTAAACTAAATACGCCACCTCAAACTCGGTGATAGTGGAATCCAGGTCCACAGGTCCCAGTGGCGAGGCTGCACAACCGCCCCGGTGGTGAAATTCCCCCTAAGTGCCATTGGCAAACAGAGGAGTTAAAAAAATGCGGTACGTCCACAAGCAAAAGGGGCACGGATGAAAACCCGAAAGGGCACCGTGAGTAAAAACAGTAGGGCTACCGGCGAGCTTGTGAAAACCTGAAAGGGCACAATCTTATGATGTAAAAAAATGGTACATCCACAAGCAAAATGGGCACGGATAAAAACCCGAAAGGGCTCCGTTAGTAAAAAACAACAGGACTGCCGGCGAGTTCGTGAAAACCCGAAAGGGCGCAGACTCGTAAAAAAATTCATCCACACCTGCAAGGTCCTCTCGACCTTGTAAGGAGAAAATACCTGCGTGAGATCCTTACGACTCACAAAAGGGAGCAACACACTTAGGGATCCCCACGATTCCTAAGGAGAAATTGCACTTACGATATCCTCATGACTCATAAGAAGAATCCTCCTGTGAGCCCCTCACGGCTTATAGGATTCGAAAGCCTTAAGTTATAGGGATCTGAACCCGTTCTTAAGCCATCACATCCCCCAAGTTGCCTTACGAGCGGTTCAATATTGACCCTTGTATACAATCCACGGGCACAAATTAACGTTTCCCTACCAAGTCCCACCAACGACGAGGAATGTCCTCATTTGGTGAACGACACTTGTAAGTCCTCTCGACTTATAAGGAGAAAACACTCTTGTAAGATCCTTACGACTTATAAGAGAACACATACTTAGGAATCCTCACAACTCCTAAGGAGAAAACTCACTTACGAGATCCTCACGACTCGTAGGGAGAAACACCTTTATGAGACCCTTACGGCTCATGAAGTCAAAAGCCTTAGTCGATAGGATCCTAACCCTGTTTGCTAAGCCACCTTTGTTCGAATCGAGAAAGGCAAATGATGATTCACTCCTGGCAACAATCCCAGTGGTGGCGATGCTGATGCCTAAATCGGTATCAAATTCCAAGTCCTTTCATGGCAAATGATGATTCGCTCATGACAATATTCCAGTTGCAGCGATATTGATGCTAAGATTGGTATCAGATCTTGAGTTCCATACTCGCAAAAAAAAATCAGCGAGCAAAAAAATAATGCATATGAAACAGCTGAAATGTTTGGGCAACTCGCAATAAAAATCAGCGAGCAAAATATATGCATATAAAAACAGCCGAAATGTTTGGGCAACTCGTAATAGTGAGTAAAAAGAAAAAAACAGCCAAAATGATTGGGTATCGTGAAAAATAGCCGAAATGATTGGGCAATCGCGACTTTCGTCGTCAAAGATCAGATGCCGAGCCCGAGCACGAACATAGAAGAATTGGAGCCCACGGGAGGGTAGCTTAAAAGCAAAGCCCTGGGAAGAATAGCTAGAAGTAGAAGAGGAAGCCGGGTGAACTATACTAAAGCGATATAAAAGCTGAAATGATAGAGCATCGAAGAAAGAAATAAAAAAAATGAAACTTTTTCCCTACAGGTGAGATCACATTGACCCCTGTATACAATCCATAGGCACAAAAGGAAAGGGAACCATATTACCCTACCGGGCTTCGTCAAAGGGAAGCCAAATCTCGTGGTTCACAGACAACCTAGAAACTACCTCGGAGCCACGGCAAAGTTCCCTAGTTCCAAATCTCGACGGTTCACGGACAACCTAGTGACTACCTCGGAGCCATGGCAGAGTCCTTAGTTCTATATATCGATGGCTACACCTACAGCCTAGAAATCAACAATGACGTTCCTTCTCGTTCCAACCAGAAGCAGATACAACGTCAGCAAAACGGAGCCACGGAAAAGTCCCCTAGTTCCAAATCTCGACGGTTCACAGACAGCCTAGAAACTACCTCGGAGCCACGACAAAGTCCTTTAGTTCCAAATCTCGACGGTTCACAGACAACCTAGAGACTACCTCGGAGCCATGGTAGAGTCCCTAGTTCTAAGTATCGACGGCTACATCTACATCCTAGAGATCAATGTTTCCCCCAATCAGAGAGCAAAGCTCCATTCAAAATTCAAAATTTGAAATGAGGCAGCACCTCATAAGAGCGCTGCGCCAAGAGCGCCAGCGCTAAGAGTCAAAGACTCTAAGGCAGCGCTCACGTGCAAAGCACGAGTGCGCCAGCACTAAAGACTCTGAGGCAGCACCTCACGTGCAAAGCACGAGAGCGCTAGCGCCAAGAGCGCTAGAGACAAGAGTCAAAGACTCTGAGATAGTGCCTCACGTGCAAAGCACGAGAGCGCTAGCGTCAAGAGTCAAAGACTCTGAGACAGCGCCTCACGTGCAAAGTACGAGAGCGCCAGCGCTAGAACTAAATGTTCTCCACCCTTGGATCAAAGATCCATCTAAGATGATTAAAAATCATCAAATTATCAGAATAAAATTCTCTTGAGGAAATACTCCTCAAATCTTTCCAGAAAAGAAAGATTGTGCTCTGTAAATCAGAGCACCGTTGGATCAAAGATCCAATGGTGATTAAAAATCACCAAGATACAGAATAATATCTGTACGGGAAAATATTTTCCCAATCTTGTTAAAAACAAGAAAGATGTCTTCTGTAAAACAGAAGCCCTTGGATTAAAGATCTAATGGTGGGATAAATTCCTAAATCATTTAAAGATCTCTCAATGAGAGAATTCCTTAACCGATTCAACAAATCAGCCTCCACTATATAAAGGACCCAAGACTTCAAGTCTTGTACAGAAGAACCTCCCATAAACTTCAAGTTCTCAGAAAAGAAAAAGAGAAGAGAAAGCTCTAAGAAGAAGAAATTTTCTTCAAGGTAAATAAAAAGAAGAGAGATCATAACATCCATTCCATATCTGAGAGTTCAGCTCTCACATCAGAAGAACTCAGTTCTTTTTCTAGATCACATATCTATAGGACCAAGTCTTTTACAAAAAACAGAAGAGATCAAAGCACCTCCTCACAAAAATGAGAACTCAGTTCTTAGATCCATGAGACAAAATCTCTTATAAACCGAGAATTTAATTCTCAGAGCATAGAACTAATCAGAGCTGCCAAAGAAGCGCCTTAGCGCTCCAAATTAAAAGAAGCGCTTTAAGCGCTCCAAGTTTGGCGCTCAGCGCCAAGCGCGCCACGTGCTCCTCACATGGGTGCTATTTTATAAGAAGCGTCTTAGCGCTCAAATTTAAAAGAAGCACTTTAGCGTTCCAAGTCTGGCGATCAGCGCCAAGCGCGCCACGTGCTCCTCACGTGGGCGCTATTTTATAAGAAACGCCTTAGTTCTCCAAGTCTGGCGCTCAGCGCCAAGCGCGCCACGTGCTCCTCACGTGGGCATTATTCTAAAGGAAGCGCTTTAGCGCTCCAGCGCTCCAAATCTGGCGCTCAGCGCCAAGCGCTCCACGTGCTCCCCACGTGGGCGCTATTTCAGAAGAAGCGCCTTAGCGCTCCAAGTCTGGCACTCAGCGCCAAGCGCTATGTACATAAAGCGCTCTGTGCCATAAAAAGTGTTCAACACTCAATAAAAAACAAAAAAAAAGTGGGTGTCAGTATCCCAATAAATGTTTAGCAGTATGTGCACAGAGAAATGACTATGTCCTAACAAGTGTCTAACACTTTAGAAAAAAAGAAGAGAAATGACAGAGACTCAGTGGGCTCAGCCCAAGTTGGCCAAACTCATAATCAACTGAGCCCATGCGCTCTTTATTGGACTCAGTCCCAGACAAGAATATCAAATCTTTAATGAATATTCACTAGTTCAAGGGTACATCTCTCCAGACCTCTGATACATGTCGTTGTAATTCTTCAACGTCTTCAGAGAGGTAGAGGGTCCCAATAACCAATAACTTTTGGTGCATCCCCAAATTGGCTAAATCAGAACCCCACAGACTATGACGTCTTTAAACCCTACAGACTATGACGTCTTTAAACATGGACTATGATGTCCTTAAACTCCACGGACTACGATGTCCTTAAAACCAATGGACAAAAACGTCCCTAAACTAAAACGATAGAGTCCAAATACTTTTTCGTTGGATCTAAATGATCCCAAAATCCTGTTGAGTAGATCTTAGTCTAAAATTAGACTAACGTATCCTCAACAAACGTTTGAGTTGACCTTAGTCTAAAACAAGACTAACGGTCCTTAAACCAACCCAAACCCAAATCTAAGAAAATACGGATTAGGACTAATCCACGTCCTACGGGGGACAACATAAATTAGTCTCCGTATACAATCTACGGGCAACCAAAAATAAAAAAACACACACGATACGAAGTAACCTTCTGGAGCAGGAGAAAGTGGTTACCGCGATGCGGTAACGTAATTAACTGCAAGGGCTTGCGCCTGCAGGGAAAAACGTTCCTACCATCAAAACCCCCTCATAATGAGGGGGAGTTTGATGAAGTCTGCTGTAACGGCCGCATCCATCTAAACCTCCTATACACGGTGCCATAAATCAACTTGGCATCTTCAGAGAGGTGGACGGATAAAACCAAATAGCATTTGCCCCCAAACTCAGGCAAGACATTTGTCTTCCCGGTTTTCGGTGGTGAACAGATTTTGGCACGCCCGGTGGGACCTTTTCCTCTTTCACTCCACACTTCATGTGTCGTGTTTGCGAATGAATCACGGTTTAATGTGGTTGCCCCTAGATTCGAGGTACTAAGATTTGGCGTCTTGCTCTCGTGCAGAGAAAATGGCTTCCAACTGCACCAGCTGCAACAACAACTCCCACTCCAACCTCGCCAGAGGAGTGACCTATGGGTCCCAAGCGGCCTCTATCTTCGCATTGCCAGTGGAACATGTGACTCAGGCCACTACTGGACTGTTCTTCAGGACCATGCTCCCGCCGATAAGCTTCAATGCACCAGTACCATCACAGGAAGCTCCGAAGAAGTCGATTTTTGATCGGCTTACCACTACCACGGCCCCTCTCAACGGGTCGTCCAATTCCAAGTCTACTGCATCAGTCTTCGACAGGCTGAGCCTGAGCTTAAGTGGGCCTATGAAGAATCCTACAATACCCGAATGGGTTATCCCAAAGCGGATAGCCATTCCGGCTCAAGTAGAGGAAATCTCCAAAGCGGCTTCTCCTGCTAAAAGATTAGTCTTTGCAAGAGTGGCCGCTCCAACTCCCGCTTCAGGCAAAGTCACCAAGGCTGCTTCCCCTGCCCAAAAGTCAGTCTTCAATAGGCTGAACGTTCCTTCTCAATGGACGTCAGTCTTCGACAGGCTGACACCAATAGCAGTTTCTCATCAATGCATGAAGCACGATGAAGCTACCCCGACAACAGAGGTGATCCCGACCGCACGACATGCTCGACGTCACCACTGGCGCCGAGTGAGGAAAGCTGGGGGCAGTTCCCCTTCTGGACTGACTCCGCCAGCTCCAATGGTAGAAATTGATGCTGCTGTTCCAATTGGGAACAGCTTTGAACCACTCAAGAGGGTGCGCAAGAACTCTCCAACCGCTACACTGAAGTAGGCTCCTCCACCTGTGGAGAACGTTACAAATCCGAAGTCAGAACAGCCTTCTTAGCGGTTGTCCTCTAAAATCCACAGGGTCTGGCAAAGAGTCCAAGACTCTGTAATTAACCGAGACTACTCACACCGATAGAAGAAGATGAAGGGTCGACAAGAGAAGGACCACCCTGTCATACCACAGAAGGTGTCATCTGCTTGGGTGCCTGCTGCAACGGCCCCCTCAACTTTGACCGCCCACAAAAAGAGAAGGCCAGAGAAAATCCCCATGTCTACGACCAATCTCAAGGGCACTGAATCCAAACGCCCCAAGCCTGGGGGAATGATAGTGTACACTATTTACATGGCGTTCGGAAAAGAGGATAGCCGTATCTCCACGGGTCATCGACCACTCACACTGTCCGTGACAAAGGCTCAGGAGCAACAACAACAAAAGCTCCAAGAGATGCTAACGAAGATGGCCGCACTCGCCGGGCCAAAAGAAAGCCCGAAAATATCATCGGAGAAGCGCCAGGAACAGGAAACCGATGCCGAATTCCTCCGCAAAATCCTCGAGAAGAAAGACAAAGAGGCCGCAGAACAAGCGGCCAACATAAAACAAATGGCGCTTTTGTTCTAAGATATGGTGGGCATGATGATCCAGCCAGACCCTCCAGCCAAAGATCCCCCAGTAATAATTAAAGACGATAGAGGGGAGACATCAAACCCTCTTCTGGCCTTTTCAGCTGCAAAGGAGGAAACAATCTCGAAAGCTGAGCTCGATGATTATATAGCTCAACAGATACGAGCTCATCAAGCGAACGAAGCCGCTGGTCAAGTCGTCAGAACTGGGCGACCAGATTAAGTACCCGCCAGGACACACGATTCCTAAGTTCCACGTATACAAAGGGACAAGCAATCCCTATCAACATGTCACTCAGTTCAGGGTTCTGTGCGGCAACACTGGAGGCGACGATAAGCTACTGCTTCGCCAATTCGTCGGCAGCTTGGCGGAGACGGCATTCGAATGGTATTTAGAGCTTCCCAACGACTCTGTCAAAAATTTTACGGAGATGGAATTTCTATTCACCCAGCGTTTCGCAAGCGCTAGAGAACGCACCCCAATCACGGCATTGATCAATGCCAGGGTGAAGCCAGACGAAACATGGGTTCAGTATGCGATACGGTGGCGGAACCTATGGTCGAAGTGCGAACAGAGCATAGAAGAGGCTCCTGTAGTGGGCATGTTTGTGGGAACCCTCGATCCGCAGGCGACCATATCTCAATTCATGATGTTCTTCAAGCCGACCACCTTCCAGGCCTTAATTGAGAAGCTGGCCCAAATGGACCAGATGGGCCATAAGCCTTCCTCTTCAAAGTCGGAGACGCGGAGGGAAAGGGAAAGCGACCTTCATCGCCAATGCTCAGCAACAGCCGACTGGTCCAAAACCAGCTGATTGCCAAAACGATAGACAACGATTCCTTAACGAAAAGTTAAGACGTCCTTACTCATTTCCGCGGGAGAAAACAAAGAGACTGTTCGAATTGGCGATATGCAACAGGCTAATCAATCTGCCGGATCCGAGACGTCCATTGCAGCCCAGTGATGTCAACAATCCCAATTACTACCCCTATCACCGAGTAGTAGGCCATCCAATCAAAGATTGCTTCGTCTTCAAAGGCTGGATTAAGGACCAATACCAAAAGGGCAAATTCGCATTGTCCGAGAATTGGAAAGTAAGCCCGCCGCAGCCACACGCTCTTAAAAAGGTGGACACACCAGGGGCATCGTGCCCTTTTATAGAAGAAGCTCCATGGGAGGTCGCGCTTTCAGCCAAAACGAAAAGAATGCTGAAGGATCTCCAAACATGCCAGGCGATCAGGTGGAAAAGTCCGCTGGAACCCGAGGTCATTGAGGGAATGCTGAAGCCGCGCCCGACGCCAAGAATTGGCAGCGATAGTCAAAACGCCCATTCCCGGCCGTCAAAGTCTTCAAAGAAGAAGAAGAAGACCAAAAATCCCGTGAAGCCTGATGACAAGCGCATGGACCTGCAAAAACATATTGACATGCTGGAGGAATACAACCAAAAGACGCGAACCCCGGTCACACTCCAAGAATTTCTCAACAATATCCTTGAGAGTGGAGATAACGACAATAACAACGGAGATGACTCGTTAGAAGAATCTGAGGATTATGTGGCAAGTTGCCACATGATCTCTCATTCGGCGTTAACCAATGAAGAAACTCACTCGGCGTTAGAAGACATCATAAAGGAGCTGGGGGCAGGATCGAATCCAAAACCCTTAGAACCGTCTGACGAGGCGATTGACCTGCTGCTGAACAAAGCCCGTCAGAAGAGCAAGTATGATCAAGAATGCGAAATATCCATATTCAAAACGGTCAGGATACAGCGTCAATTTGAAGAAGTCGTGGGTCACAAAACACTCCCACCAGATCAAAGCACATCCGCCGCAGACAAAAGCAAACTTAAAGCGAGGAAACGGTTCGCCAAAGCCTTGTCCATGGGAATGAAATTGCCACCTTTCAAAGGGAATACTCCCGACAGTATGCACCCTGACGAAGCAGATGCACATCCCACCGATTGTTTATACCATCAGAGAATTGCATATCCTACCGAAGAATGCATGGCCTTTAAAAAATGGTGGCAAGGGTATGTCGCTCACAGGCAACACTTCAAGAGGATGAAGCATGAAGCTCGTCGACAGCGAAAAAGTACGACAGACGAACGTGGAAGAGTTGCCGGCAACTGTCACATGGTTGATAGCAGGGGATCGCAAGTTCTCACCTTCGGAAGCTATTCTAAAGAAGAAATGGCTCTCGGCCCTCTCTTCAAAGAATCCACTTCAGGAAAAGAGGAAGAAACGAAGAGCTGTGAGAGTATTCGCTGCGTAGTCGCACGTTGCCCGAAAAGAATCTTGGACCTACGAATAAAGGATCGAACAAAAAAGATAAGGGAAAGGGAAGATATCGCCCTTGATGACCGAGTCGTCGAAGAGCTGGCAGCCAAGAACCCGCCCAAGAAAAGCAAAGTGGATTACAACGTCCTAGCATACTTGAGGAAGATACCCTCACAGCTGAGCGTCTTGGATGCCCTTCTATTGTCTAAAGAGGCGCGAGATTCCCTGATCAGGGCACTACAAGAGCCCGAATAGTTTCAAGCTTTCCTCGCGGAAGAAAAGATAAAGGATGAGCTCGAAGAAGTTCACACAGCTGACATCACTTTCGGCGACGAAGATCTCCTCCTCAGAACGTGCGAGCATAACCGCCCCCTCTATGTCTGTGGGTATTGCCATGACATCAAGATAGGGAAGATCCTAATTGACAATGGGTCCTCTGTTAACCTTCTCAACGTGAGGGTGATAAAGAAAATTTGCATGAGCGTGCAACACCTAGCTCGAGATAAAATCACCATCCCCGGGTTTGACTCCCAGTCATCATGAACGCTCGGGTCTGTGATACTGACATTACGCTTCGGGGCACTCGTCACTGACATCAAGTTCCACGTCATTGACGCCAAGACTTGCTACAACGCCTTGCTTGGTAAGGCCTTGGTTGCACGAGTACAACATCATCCCTTCTACTCAACATTAGTGTATGAAGTATTTCAAGAATGGTCTTGAGTACACCGTAACGAGGGATCTAAACCCATTCTCCGTGAATGAAGTCCGCAAATACGAGGATGCAAAGTATTTCCTGCCAGACTTTGAAGACATGGAAAGTTTCCATAAACCGGAGAATAAGAAAGAAGCTATCACCACTATTCCGGTCTTCGGGAGAGATATCGAGGAGGAAGAAGAGATAGTCTATTCGGGGCCGCCCCAATGCAACAAGCCGGGACCATCTACCCCAATTCTGGTTTTTAGCAGTGACTCTGAAGACGAAGTCAACACGGTGTTCTCGGTCCGTCCATCTGTGCAGGCCCTCATTAGAGATGATCAGAGTTTGCAAATCGTCATAGTTCCGCAAAAACATTACAAAGAGCTCGACACACTTGATACCTATAGTGTGCAAGAACTGCAGACTTTCTACGTCCCTCCCAGGAGAAAAAATGAAAAGGCGATCCTCTTTTATCGATCCGTGGAAACCAAAGTGGAGAAAGAAATCTAGCATGGTGCCGATTCTACGCTTGACAGGCTCCGGCCCATCCGTCTGCCCAGCTACTACACAGAAGGATTAAAAAGGCTGTTGAGGCGCCAAGGCGTACCCTTCAAACAGACTGCTCGACAATCTTAGTTCTACAACAGGATCTGGAACGTCCCTGAAACTCAGCGAAAATTTCCCAACGGGAGAATGGAAATGATTGGGCTTGGATATGTTCGATCCAAGAAACGGGAGCGATTCCATGGCTGCTACGTTATACACGACTTCGATGAAGAAGGGGATGCTCTGTTAGAAGACACTGCGATTGAACAAAAACGAGATCCTTCCGTAAAAATACCAAGTCCGTCGTTTGAAGAACAGATGTACAAGCTAATAAGGGAAGCGGGTCAAAAGGTCCGGGATGACCACAACCGTGAAATGGCCATTTACGAGAAAGCCAGGACGCAATGCCTCCTTCAGCAGGATACGGAGAATGACGATGCCCTCGTTGCCAGCCCGTCATACAGAAGACTTGACGCGGAGGCAAAAACAAACTAAAGAACGAAAAAAACGTTCAACAGTGGAAAAGCGGGTCTAAGAAGCCACGCGATCGAGAATTGAACAGCCGGGATCCGTCTCTTATAAAGAAGATGGGTCGAGCATATTCGTTTCCCCAAGACAAGACAAGGAAGATATTTGATCTTGTCATGAAATATCAAATGATTACGCTCCCGGAGTCCAAACACCCCGACAAGCAGATGAGGTCTATCACCCGAATTATGGCTCCTATCACCGAGTTATAGGACATCCTCTCGAAGACTGCTTCACATTCAAAAACCGGGTAGAAGACCAGTATCAGCAAGGCAGATTCGCTCTATCCAGCAGTTGGAGGGTAACCCCACTACAGAAGCATGTTCCAAAAGCAACGTACATAGCGAGAGTAGAACTAGATCAACATCGGTCTTGGAAACGATCTCTTACCTGTCACGCGATAACACTGTCAGAAGAACGAGTACGCGAGGATATGGATGACCTCTCCTGGTGCTTCGAAAATGAGGATGAAGATGAGTTGATCTCAGAACTTCCACCGGCGCCAAAAGAGCTGGAAGATGGAATATATACTACTGCGGACAACCTAAGGAAAATCGACTTGGGGACGGCAAACGACTCGAGGCCTACGTTCGTCAGTGAGCTGCTGTCCGAAGAACAGGTAGCTACGCTAAGAGACGTGCTCATGCAGTATAAAGACCGCTTCGCATGGAACTACTCCGAGATGCCGGGGCTAGATCCGGAAATAGCTGTGCATAAATTGGCGATATCTCCGGACGTCAAGCCAGTTAAACAAGCCTCAAGAAGAATGCGGCTCGAACTTGAGATGGGCATCAACGCCGAAGTCAAGAAGCTGATCAACTCCGGCTTCATCCAAGAAGTCCAATACCCTGACTAGATCACCAACATTGTCCCAGTGATGAAGAAAAATGGGACGGTGCGCATCTGCGTGGACTTCCGAGACTTCAACAAAGCTTGCCCGAAGGATGATTTTCCTTTACCGGTTACAGAGCTGATGATAGACAACACGTCCACTCACGAAGTCTTCTCCTTCATGGACGGATCATCAAGGTACAATCAAATAAAGACGCACCCCGAATACCAGAAGCATACCGCTTTCCGGACTCCCCTGGGAATATTCTGCTACAAAGTGATGCCTTTCGGCTTGAAGAACGCCGGCTCTACCTATCAGAGGGCCATAACAAAGATTTTCGATGACCTCATACATGAAATCGTCGAATGCTATATCGATGACCTTGTGGTGAAAAGCAAGTCGTATGAGGAGCATTGGGAGCAACTGAAGATCGTGTTTCAGCGCCTTCGAAAATACAA
Source organism: Agapanthus africanus (assembly GCA_030015575.1). Lineage (NCBI taxonomy): Eukaryota > Viridiplantae > Streptophyta > Magnoliopsida > Asparagales > Amaryllidaceae > Agapanthus > Agapanthus africanus. The sequence continues at coordinate 602,356,219 of JASDDO010000022.1, read as the reverse complement.
CCTGAAGATGAACCCTCTGAAATGCGCGTTCGGAGTTTCCTCGGGAAAATTCCTAGGATTCATCGTACGATACCGGGGAAACGAGATAGACCCGTCGAAGATCAAGGCGATCATGGAAATGCCTCCGCCAAGAACTCTCAAGCAACTGCTGTCTCTCTAAGGGAAGCTCGCGTTTATCTGACGGTTCATAGCTAACCTCTCCAGCAAATGCCGCCCCTGCAGTCATTTAATGAAGAAGGGGACCCCGTTCGTCTGGGATCGCAAATGCTAAAGCGCACTGGATGAAATCAAGCAATACCTATAGAATCCGCCGGTACTAACCGCCCCGGTCAAGGGAAAGCCCCTCATCTTGTTCACAACCGCCCTTGAAGGTTCTTTAGGCGCGCTATGGGCACAGGAAAATGACCAAGGGAAAGAGAGAGCCCTCTACTATTTGAGTCGAGTTCTCCTGGGGGCAGAAAACAACTACTCCCTATCGAAAAACACTGCCTAGCGTTAATCTTCGTGATAATGAAGCTCAAACACTATGCTTTGGCGCATGAAGTCCATCTTATATCAAAGGTAGATCCTCTCAAGTATTTAATGTTAAGAGCCATACTAAAAGGATGACTCGCTAAATGAGCCTTCCTCTTGATGGAGTTCTCGATAATCTATCGACCCCTCAAAGCAGTGAAAGGCCAGGCCATCGCCGACTTCCTCGCCGAGCATCCGATACCTGCCGATTCACCCCTAAATTGTGAACTGTCGGATGAGCACATGTTTGACATGATCGACAGGGAGAGAGGAGGGAGTGATACCCGATGGGAACTCTACTTTGATGGGGTATCTTTCATGTAGAAGCGAAAGCACAACTCCCTCATAATCAAATCTGGGGTAGGCCTCATCTTCGTGACTCCACAAAGAGGGATAATGCGCTTTGCCTTTTCCTTGACAGAGCCAAGGACAAACAATGAAGCGGAATATGAAGATTTGATAGCAGGTCTTGAAATCGCTGTCAACCGGGGAATCAAAAACCTCCTCATGCACGGGGACTCCCAGCTAGTCGTTAGTCAAGTAAACGGCGACTATCAAACGTGTAAACCAGAGTTGGTTAAGTACGGTGAGAGAGTGCAACAATTGCTGACTCAAATCCCTTCCTACGTCCTGGAAAGCATACCGCGTGTGAAAAATAGTAAGGCGGATGCGTTAGCCAAACTCGCTAAAGAACTGGCCGATGAAAACCTCGATGACGTAAGGATCGTTGTACAAAGCCGTCGGGTTCTTGCGCCAGCGGAAATATCTCCGGAGTCGTCTGAAGAAAAGGAAGCGACCAAGCTAACAACTCTGCAAATAGAGGACCAGGAAAAGGCCAAGGATTGGAGAGAAGTCTTTATAGACTACTTCAAATTCCATCGAACACCTGAAGATGCATCCCCAAGGAACCAGCTCATGAAACGAGCTCTGTCCTTCGCCTTCATCAATGATACTCTATATAAGAGATCATTTGACTCTCTGTGGCTAAGATGCCTGGGACCAGAAGAAGCAAGGAAAGTTGTCCAAGAAACTTACGACGGACTCTGCGGTTCTCATCAAGCCGGGCCGAACATGAAGCTGAAGATTAAAAGGATGAGCTACTATTGGCCCACGATGATTCAAGATTGCCTCGAGTATGCGAAGGAGTGCCATTCGTGCCAAATTCATGGAGACTTCATCCACCAGCATCCAAACGCGCTACACCCAACGGTGGCTACCTGGCCGTTCGAAATGTGGGAAACCGATATAATTGGGCCCATCGAACCAGCGTCATCCGGAGGACATCGGTTCATATTGGCGATAACCGATTACTTCTCTAAGTGGGCAGAAGCGATACTGCTAAGAGAAGTGAAGACGAAGAACATCCTCCATTTCTTCAAGACACACGTCATCTATCGGTTCGACACTCTGCGACAGATTATCTCCAATAACGGCCCAGCCTACAGAAGCCATAAAATTGGTCACTTTGCACAATAGCATAACATAGACTGGAGATACTCTTCGGTCTATAATCCCCGAGCTAATGGTCTAGCTGAGGCTTTCAATAAGACCTTGATGAAGATCATAAAGAAGACGGTGTCCAGAAATAAAAAGGACTGGCACGAGAGGCTGCTTGAAGCTCTCTGGGCGTATCGAACCACATTCAAAACAGCTATGAATACAACGCCATATGCGTTAGTATTCGGCACAGAAGCAGTACTCCCCTTTAAGATAGAGCTACCCTGTCTACGAGTGGCGGTTCATCACAAGCTAACAGACCAAGAGAATGCCCGTCTTAGGCTTAAGGAGCTCGACGCCCTCGATAAAACTCATCTCATGGCGCAGCAAAACCTATAAGCTTACAAAGCAAGGATGACGCACTTATACGAGAGATTGACTAGGCCGAGTACATTTCGCCAAGGCGAACTCGTGCTAGTGGTCAAGAGGCCTATGATCCCCAATTGTGCTAAACGGGGTAAATTTGAGCCGAACTATGAGGGCCCATACATCATAGACAAAGTCTACCAAGGAGGGGCCTATCTACTCATGGACATGTATGGCGAAAGACCTTTTAGTCCAATAAACAAACGGTTCCTGAAAAGATACTACGCCCGACGAGTCATGACCTAGGTCAACGATAGATGACGACACCTATGTCCTCTCGCTATCTTCCCAAGCCCAAACTCTATAAGTAGTATCCAGCGAAACCTTGCCTCAAAATCGCTACTGGACCGAAACGTCCTTAAACTAACAATGGACCGTAACGTCCTGAAACTAACGACGGACCGAAACGTCTTTAAACTACTATAAACCGCAGCATCCTAAGGCTGACAAAAAAAAAACAATTATATATATATATATATATATATATATATATATATATATATATATATATAACGGTACGTCTATAAGCAAGATGGGCACGAATGAAAACCCGAAAGGGCTCCGTGAGTAAAAACAGCAGGGCCACCGGCGAGTTTGTGAAAACCCGAAAGGGTACAGACTCATAAAAAATTCATGCGCACTTGCAAGGTCCTCTCGACCTTGTAAGGAGAAAATACCTACGTGAGATCCTTACGACTCACAAGGGAGCAAAACACTTAGGGATCCCTATGATTCCTAAGAAGAAATTAAACTTACGAGATCCTCACGACTCATAAGGAGAATCCTCTTCTGAGACCCTCACGGCTCATAGGATTCAAAAGCCTTAAGCTACAGGGATCTGAACCTATTCTTAAGCCATCACATTCCCCAGTTTGCCATACAAACGGTTTAATTTTGACCCTTGTATACAATCCACGGGCATAAATAAACGTATCCCCACCCAGTTCCACCAATGGCGCGAAATTTCCTCATGTGGTGAATGACACTTGTAAGTCCTCTCGACTTATAAGGAGAAAACACTCTTGTAAGATCCTTACGACTTATAAGAGAACACACACTTAAGAATCCTCATGATTCTTAAGGAGAAATCGCACCTATGAGATCTTCATGACTCGTAGGGAGAAACATCTTTATGAGACCCTTACGGCTCATGAAGTCAGAAGCCTTAGTCGACAGGATCCTAACCTTGTTTGCTAAGCCACCTTTGTTCGACATCGACAGAGGAAAATGATGATTCGCTCCTTGCAATGTCCCAGTGGTAGCGATGCTGATGCCTAAATCGGTAACAAATTCCAAGTCCTTTCACGGCAAATGATGATTCGCTCCTGGCAATATTCCAGTCGCAGCGATGCTGATGCTAAGATTGGCATCAGATTCCAAGTTCCATACTCGCAGCAAAAGTCAGCGAGCTATAAATGCAAATGAAATAGCCGAAATGATAGGGCAACTTGTAACAAAATCAACAAGTAAAAGATATGCATACAAAAATAGCCGAAATGATTAGGCAACTCGCAATAAAAGCAGCGAGTAAAAAGAAAAAGAGCCGAAATGATTGGGCACTGCGAAAAATAGTCGAAATGATTGGGCAATCGCGACTTTCGCGATATAAAAAACTGAAATGATAGAGTATCGCGGAAAGAAATAAAAAAAAATGAAATAAAACTTTTTTCCCTATAGGAGAGCCCATACTGACCCCTGTATACAATCAATGGGCATAAACGAAGAGGGAACCACATTCCCCGACAGACTCTGTCAAAGAGAGAGCCGGATCTCAACGGCAACATCTACAGCCTAAAAATCAGCAACGACGTTCCTCCTCATTCCAGCAGGATACAGATGCGACACCACCAAACGGAGCCACGACAAAATCCCCAGTTTCAAGAATTTACGGTTCACAGATAACCTCACGTCAGCAAATGACCCCGTCGCGGAAATACGTCAGCAAATGACCCCGTCGCGGAAATACGTCAGCAAATGACCCCGTCGCGGAAATACGTCATCCAATGACCCCGTCTCGGAAACACGTCAGCCAATGACCCCGTCGCGGAAATACGTCAGCAAATGACCCCGTCGCGGAAATACGTCATCCAATGAGCCCGTCTCGAAATACGTCAGCAAATGACCTTGTCGCGGAAACACGTCAGCAAATGACCCCGTCTCGGAAACACGTCAGCAAATGACCCCGTCGCGGAAATACGTTATCCAATGACCCCGTCTCGGAAATACGTCATCCAATGACCCCGTCGCGGAAATACGTCTGCCAATGACCCCGTCTTGGAAATACGTCAGCAAATGACCCCGTCACGGAAATACGTCATCCAATGACCCCGTCGCGGAAATACGTCAGCCAATGACCCCGTCTCGGAAATACGTCAGCAAATGACCCCGTCGCGGAAATACATCATCCAATGACCCTGTCTCGGAAATACGTCGGCAAATGACCCCGTCTCAGAAACACGTCAGCAAATGACCCCGTCGCGGAAATACGTCATCCAATGACCCCATCTCGGAAATACGTCATCCAATGACCCCATCTCGAAAATACGTCAGCAAATGACCCCGTCTCGGAAATATATCATCCAATGTCCTCGTATCGGAAATACGTCAGCAAATGACCCCATCGCGGAAATACGTCAGCCAATGACCCCGTCTCGAAAACACGTCATCCAATGACCCCGTCGTGGAAACACGTCAACAAACGACCTCCCCGTCGGAGTAGTGCTTCGACTCGGAAACAAGTCAATCCATCAACCACTTACGAGTCCTCTCGACTTGTAAGGGAGAAAATTCTCTTGTGAGATCCTTACGACTCTCAAAAGAAAATGCACTTAGGAATCCTCATGATTCCTAAGGAGAAAATACACCTACGGGATCCTCTCGACTTGAAGGGAGAAAAGTCTTTATGAGACCCTCATGGCTCATAAAGTTGAAAAGTCTTAAGCAGAAGACCTAAACCTGTCTCCTAAGCCATCAATGTCCTGCAGGGAGGTTAAGATGGACTGCTATCTACTATCTACAGGCCACACTTGCCAAACTTACATGCCACTGAAATAGAGGTGCTACTCAAGAGTACATAAACTACTTTGCGCCAAGTCGAAACAAAAAGGCATAACCCACGGACGTCGACCACATACTGTGCGAGGCAATAAAGAGAACATTTGATTTGCATCAATTAACCGTTCGAAGCATACCCACTCATGTATGTGCGAAGAAGATTAATACATAAAATAAACGCATAGAAAGGAAAAATTTGTTATTCATACCCCAGAAAATTCTTACATTGATGAAAAACAGTAAACAAAAGCATCATTAAAATGTTTACAATGGTAAAACATTAAATCCGGGACACGGATTAAGAAATTCAGAAGTAAGGCCGTCTAAAATGCTTCTGGCCTCCCTGACCATTCTCGTGTGCATCCTCTCACGAAGGCAAGTGTCAGGATCCTCGCTGATGTCGTCCGTCCTCTGATAAGTAGAGATTATCGTCGTCTGTTGAAAAATTTGATGCAAGATATCAACAAGATTATCTCGCCGCCTTTTCGAGATCAGGCCCATCAGATATACCGAGTGCACCTTGTCTTCAGCATCATCCAGTGCCTTAAGCGGCATGTCTTCGTAAAATCCAGTTGATCTAACGGTGAAAACGTTGCCACCGCTACACTTACGTGTAAGCCACGTGAGCACAACGGTGGGGGGCATTTGTTTCCCCAATCAGAAAGCAAAGCTCCATTCAAAATTTGAAATTTGAAATGAGGCAACGTCTCATAAGAGCGCCAGCGCCAAGAGTCAAAGACTCTGAGGCAGCGCTCACGTGCAAAGCACGAGAGCACCAGCGCTAAAGGCTTTGAGGCAGCGCCTCACGTGGAAAGCACGAGAGCGCTAGCGCCAAGAGCGCTAGCGCTAAAGACTCTGAGGCAGCGCCTCACGTGCAAAGCACGAGAGCGCTAGCGCCAAGAGTCAAAGACTCTGAGGCAGTGTCTCACGTGCAAAGCACGAGAGCGCTAGTGCCAAGAGTCAAAGACTCTGAGACAGCGCATCACACGCAAAGCACGAGAGCGCCAGCGCTAGAACTAAATGTTTTCCACACTTGAATCAAAGGTCCAACTAAGATGATTAAAAATTATCAAATTACCAGAATAAAATTCTCTTGAGGAAATACTCCTCAAATCTTTCCAAACAAGAAAGATTGTGCTCTATAAATCAGAGCACCGTTGGATAAAGATCCAATGGTGATTAAAAATTACCAAGATACAGAATAAGTTCTGTATGGGAAAATATTTTCCCAATCTTATTAAAAACAAGAAAGATGTCTTCTGTAAAACAGAAGCCCTTGGATCAAAGATCCAATGGTGGGATAAATTCCCAAATCATTTAAAGCTATCTCAATGAGAGAATTTCTTAACCCATTCAACAAACCAGCCTCCACTATATAAAGGACCTAAGACTTCAAGTTTTGTACAGAAGAACCCCTCCCATAATCTTCAAGTTCTCAGAAAAGAAAAAGAGAAGAGCAAACTCTAAGAAGAAGAAATTTTCTTCAAGGTAAATAAAAAGATGAGAGTGTTAGTGTGATATGCCCTAGAGGCCATTATTGTATAGTACTAGTTTGTATATTACATTTTGGAAGCTTGGGATATATACACGGATTGACATTCTTGCTCGATATGGTAGTATGCTACTTGGTTTGTATCTATCTTAATATCTGTATGTGTTTCTTTTGACATGTTTCCAATACATATTGATAGAGCCCTTAGGATCTTTTGCTTGACTACCAGCGTTGTGATGGCAGTCACACTAGTAGGGGCTGGGTAGTCTATAAGCACATCCTTATACAGGTCCCTGATCGTGGGATTATCGAGACAGGGCATCGATACTCCAGAGTAGACTAGTGTATACGCTTCTCATCCCAGGAGGGGAGATGGTCTGTCCCATAGCCATCGGTACGTCGTACTGGAGATAGTATGCAGGTGCTCGTTAGGTTACGAGTACACTGGACATGACTTGCTGGGAACTGTTGGTTGGTATTATACCTATCGTCAGTTATCAGTTCCCAGGTGACATGAGTACAGCTTAGTCCGTTGACTTGACACTGTCACTTCGCCTCGAGTGTGTTCCCACTGTTCTTAGATTACTACCCTACCACGGCTCAAATGAGTCGTGCAAACAGATAGTAGTTGGGTGCAGTCCCGAAGCACTTGGAGGCAGTGACGGTTAGACAGGATTCTTCTCTCCCGGTATTGGGAGTTGATATCGCGCTGTGTCCAGGAGAGCCATTACACAAAGTCCCTGTCCAGGGAAAGCGAGATTTGCTGGTAGTGTTTCCAGTAGTTTCTCAGGGTGTTCTGGGCTACACTCCGACACGACTTGTACCGCTATTAGGGGACTGATGTTTACCACCCCCGAGGCCCGACATGAGATACTCTCAGACGAACAGACCGAACTGTACGGAGATTGTCACATTCAGGCTCAGTAGGAGTTCGGATGGGTTCACCTCATCGGTCTTCTTATCGGCATCTACCTGGGGACCGTTACGTACAGCTTGTACCGCTTGCGGCCTGTGGTTAAACCCACTTCCAGCGTAGTGTCGAGTCTTTAGAGTCCCACACAGAGGGTTGTTCGCCTTTGGGCAAAACAGAGTAGAGGTCACATGGTTTTGCGACAGGGTTCGTTCACATACGCGCACTTGTGTACGTTTGGTGTCCGGGCAGTTATTACTAGCGGGCTTTGGTTTAAGCCAGATCCTAGTATTTGTTTTGGGATTGGTTTTGTCTCATTGTATTCATGTTCCTCGGAACACGGATGCGGGTGTGTATGCACAGTTGACAGAGGCAGAGGAACCTCATTAGGGTTTTTGACCGTTGACTTTTTCTAAACCCTAATGAGAATGAGAAATATGATTAATAATATTAATTAAGGATAATTGTGCCATGGTTAGGGTTGGGTTGACCACTTGACTTGTTGACTTTTGTTGACCATGATGTAAATTGTAAATTGATGTAATATTATTTTTATGGCCGCACATCCGGGTTGAGATTGTAACCGCCGTTGTATATTATTTCTTTTACTGTTTTTTCTCCTAGGATAGACCCAAGGAGGGGTGCACAAACTACCGGGTACTTTGAAGTGCCGAGTGGCCTACTCACGTTGTTGAGGGAGGTTGCTTCACTTCGGGTACTTGGAGGGTAGTTTTTCGCACCCGTAGGGGTCTAGGGTGGGGTTTGGCTATTCATCGCGACCGTGTAATCCGTCTTTCGTTGCAGGCTCGAACGAAACGCGGATTCCTAGCATATCCAATGTGTTCATCTGTGATCTGGAATATCTATCATTGCATCTGATGAATGTATATATCTATATATGATATCTAGTAGGTGTTGCTTATGTTTTGCATCCGCGCTAGTCCAGCCCCCGCTCTGTCGTTAGTTAAGTAATTTAACGGGTGATGATGGGGCCCCGTGGCGAATGCGGATGGCATAAGCGTACGTCATATTTTCGTTGTTTTCTGCAATGGTAGGATTAATTGATGGGACACATTATATTAATGCAAAGAAAACAAACCAAAGTTAAATCGTTGGAACAATTTCAAAACCACTCGGTTTCTTTTCAAAAACAGAAAACTTTTAAAAACGCGGAGCTTAAACCACTGCTTTTAAAAGTTATTAGGTTCCTTTGATTATATCAAGTTCACTACATTCACGGTTTCGCCAAAATCATTCGTAGCCCTCCGTCATTTTAGTTAAATATTCAGTAGTATTCAAGCTATGTATTTTGACCTTCGCCAAGGCATAGTGATTGGTAGCTACCGAATATTTATCTGTTGCATAGATAGATGCGTTGGTTTGAGACAGTTGTTCAAATTAACCTGGTAAATGACGGGTAGAACTTGACATGTGACTTATGATATGTTGGCCTTCGTCAAGGTCATAAGAGCATGGGACAAAAATCCACATCGGGAGTTTCTAAAGAAACTGAAACTTGCTAGTGCTGCATACCATTTGGAGTGTGATGATTCTGGTAGGATTCCTTCAGCTTTATCACATGATGATATTTGGATCCCGATCCTACTGTGAGTATATGCTACTCTTCGGGAAACTTTCTCACTTAACGATCAATGCTATAAACCAAGTAGATGTCTAGAAAGGTGTTAGCGGGGCTACGCCCACAGGGAAAAGAGGTTACTTAATTAAGGAACTTCGCGAAAGCGTCGTAAAACCTCCCTCGAAGTACCGTTACTGGTCTGGCTGAATGGTTAAGCAAGTATTGTACGGTGAGATCGATCCCGACTAATTCTTCTTTTATGGTTTGAGGAAGGATTCGAGAAACAGTGGGAGCCATCCTGTTTAGACAAACTAAAAACCACTCTAAACTTGCAAGAGCATCATGCTAAAGTGTTTCTTCTCTTTTTCCTAATTGCAGCGACCAAACATCATGACCGGCCTTAAGTTACTACTAGATAAAAATATACTGACAGGGTCAAGCTATAAAGATTGGTTCAGGAATGTCAAAATGGCAATCACTTATGACAAATTGGGGTATCTCCTTACCACCAAAGCCCCCGCCGTCCCAGGTCCACAATCTAGCATCGCGGATAAGGAAATCCTTAAGACCTGGGAGATTGACTGCTTGAAGGCCAAGTGCCTCGTGCTTGCCTCTATGGACAATGAACATCAGAGGAGGCACGAGAATATGGACCTTGAATCCATATTTCTCCATACTAAGGATCTATATGGAGAGCAATCCCGTATCGCCAGATATGAAACCTCGAAAAAGTTGTTTTCAGCGAGGTTGGCCGTCGGATCATCTGTAGCGGAACACGTGCTTAAGATGATTGGCTACATTGAGGAGCTCGCGGACTTCGGGACCACGTTAGAGAACGCGCTCTACACTGACTTGATTCTCGAGTCTCTTCCTTCCACTTATGCCCAGTTTATCCTGAACTTCAACATGCAAGGAAAAGAAGTTGAACTTCCGGAACTCTTCAACATGTTAAGGAGTGCAGAGGGCACCCTACAGAAAGTCAGGGAAATACCCGCTTTGTCTGTTGGGGGAGCTTCTTCTTCTAGGCCCAAAGCGAAAGCTAAAGGAAAGAAGAAGAAGGCCCCCACCAAACTAAGGGGCGGTGTTAGTAAAGTGGAAGCCAAGGGAAAGGCAAAGGCAAAGGTAGAAAAGTTAGCGGGACAGCTTGTGGGGAAGGAAGAGTGCTTTTATTGTCACAAGAAAGGACACTGGAAGAAAGATTGCAGGGCTTGGAAGGCCAAGAACCAGGACCCGAAGCAAGTTGTGGCTTCGGCTTCAGGTGTGTATGTTATTGAAAACTGTCTATCAATCAACTCTACTTCCTGGGTATTGGATACCGGATCGGGATCTCATATCTGTAATTCTTTGCAGGCACTGAGAAGGCATAGAGTTTTGAAGATAGGTGATATGACCCTTAGAGTTGCAAATGGAGCAGGCATGGATGCTGAGTCCGTGGGGGACTATCACTTGGAATTGACAGATGGACATGTTTTGGTTTTGCACGACTGTTATTTTGTACCCAGTTCGACTTGTAATATCATATCTGTATCTTTAATGTCTAAAGAAGGCTATGATTTTGCATTTGTAAGCAATATTGTAAACATTCACCTTAATCATGTTCTGATTGGGTCGGGTACATTAAGCAACGGTATATACGTATTAAACCAACCGCAGATTTTCAATATCCAGAATACACACAAAAGAAAGTCTCCAGAAATAAATCATGCTTTCTTATGACATTGCAGACTGGGTCACATCAATGAGACAAGATTAACTAAGTTACATAAAGAAGGATATTTGGATCCGTTCGAATATCAATCATATGCAACTTGTCAATCCTGTCTCAAAGGAAAGATGACAAAGACTCTGTTTACTGGACACGGAGTAAGAGTGAGCGAGCTCTTGAAACTCATACACAACGATGTATGTGGTCCAATGTATACACATGCGCAAAGTGGTTATTCTTACTTCATTACTTTTACGGATGATTTTTCAAGGTATGGACATGTCTTCTTGATGAAGCATAAATCTGAAGCCTTTGAAAAATTCCAGGAATACAAGAATGAAGTAGAAAAACAAACAGGCAAAAGTATCAAAACACTGAGATCTGATCGAGGTGGTGAATACTTGAGTGCCGAGTTCCTGGGTTACCTTAAAGAGAATGGAATTCTCTCTCAACTTATTCCTCCATACACACCACAACACAATGGTGTATCGGAGAGAAGGAACCGAACCCTATTGGATATGGTACGTTCCATGATGAGTAATGCCGAGTTGCCGCGATCTTTCTGGTGATATGCACCAGAATCAGCTGCATATCTTTTGAACCGAGTTCCAACTAAGACAGTGCCTACCACACCATATCTGATGTGGAGTGGGAAGAAACCCTATCTTCAATATATAAAGATTTGGGGATGTCCAGCCTTTGTCAAAAAGCAGCATACAGACAAACTCGAGGCACACTCAGTACTGTGCAAGTTTGTGGGATACCCAAAGAACTCCAGGGGGTATCTTTTCTATTACGCAGAAGAACAAAAGGTTTTTGTCTCTCGTCATGCCCATTTTCTGGAACATCAGTTCTTAGAAAAAGAAACAAGTGGGAGCGCAATAGAACTGGAAGAAATTCCAGAACCACAAGCTATTACTGAAAGCTTAATAGAACCAGAAGGTTCGAAAGAACAGGACATTCCTGCGCCGCTCCGCAGGAGTAGTAGGCAGTCTCATCTGCCCGAGAGATACTACGGTTTTCTCATAGACTGGGATAGAGAAGATTGCATCATTGATAATGATGAGCCCACTAGCTTCCAGCAGGCCATTCAGAGCACTGACTCGGTAAAATGGCTGGATGCAATGCGGACCGAGATGGAGTCCATATACACCAACAAAGTATGGACTTTAGACGTTGCTCCAGAAGGGGTAAAACCCGTAGGCTGCAAATGGATTTTCAAAAGGAAGATTGGTGTAGATAGATAGGTTGAGACCTATAAGGCTAGAGTTTTTGCAAAGGGTTTTCGTCAAAGACCTGGTTTGGACTATGACGAAACCTTTTCTCCAGTGGCTATGCTCAAATCCATTTGGATCCTTCTTGCCGTTGCTGCCTTCCACGATTATGAGATTTGGCAGATGGACGTAAAAACCGCTTTTCTAAATGGAAATTTAGAGGAGTGTGTCTATATGGACCAGCCAAAGGGTTTCATTCAGAGTGGGAGCAGCGGGAAGGTGTGCAAGTTGCTTAAGTCCATTTATGGACTGAAGCAGGCATCGCAGAGTTGGAACATATGTTTTGATGAGACGGTCAAAGAATTTGGCTTTATCAAAAATCCAGATGAACCATGTATTTATAGTAAGCTTGTAGCACGAACTGTCGTGTTCCTCCTTTTATACGAGGATGACATTCTCTTGATAGGAAATGACATTCCTATGCTACAATCTGTCAAAGGTTTCTTGTCACACAGGTTCTCCATGAAAGCCCTGGGTGATGCCTCTTACATTCTGGGGATTCAGATCCATCGTGATAGGTCTAAGAGGATATTAGGACTTTCACAGTCCAGGTACATCGACACCATACTGAAAAGATTCAGTATGGAAGATTCTAAGCGCGGTAATTTACTGGCTTGTCACGAGATCACCCTCTCCAAAGAGATGTCTCTCAAGACTGATTTGAAAAGGGACCGCATGTCTATTATACCCTACGCCTCTGCGGTAGGCTCTATAATGTATGCGATGTTGTGTACCAGACCAGATGTAGCTTATGCACTGAGTGTAGTAAGCCGGTATCAGTCAAACCCTGGGGAGAAGCACTGGATAGCGGTAAAGAACATTCTGAAGTACCTGAGAAGGACTAAGGATATGTTTTTGGTTTACGGCGGAAAAGACCTCCAGATCGAGGCCTTTGCCGACTCCAGCTTCCAGAGTGATAAGGATGACTCCAAATCCATGTCCGGTTATGTCTTTACCCTCAATGGAGGGGCGGTGTGTTGGAAGAGTTCCAAACAGGAAACCGTTGCTGGCTCGACAATGGAAGCGGAATATATCGCAGCATCTGATGCCGCAAAAGAAGCCGTCTGGATAAGGAAGTTCATGACAGAACTTCAGGTGGTTCCGTCCATTGTTGATCCAATACCTCTGTATTGTGACAACAACGGGGCTATAGCTTTAGCAAAGGAACCCAGGTCCCATCATAAGTCCAGACACATCTTGAAGCAGTATCACCTGATCAGGGAGATCGTGGATCGCCGGTAGATCGAGGTTCAGAGGGTTGCTACAGAAGATAACACTGCAGATCCATTCACAAAGGCCATTCTTCAGACGCAATTCGAGAGGCTATTCGAGATGATAGGTCTGCGATATGCCAGCACATGGCCTTAGTGCAAGTGGGAGATTGTTAGTGTGATATGCCCTAGAGGCCATTATTGTATAGTACTAGTTTGTATATTACATTTTGGAAGCTTGGGATATATACACGGATTGACATTCTTGCTCGATATGGTAGTATGATACTTGGTTTGTATCTATCTTAATATGTGTATGTGTTTCTTTTGACATGTTGCTAATACATATTGATAGAGCCCTTGGGATCTTTTGCTTGACTACCAGTGTTGTGATGGCAGTCACACTAGTGGGGGCTGGGTAGTCTATAAGCACATCCTTATACAGGTCCCTGGTCGTGGGATTATCGAGACAGGGCATCGATACTCCAGAGTAGACTAGTGTATACGCTTCTCATCCCAGGAGGGGAGATGGTCTGTCCCACAGCCATCAGTACGTCGTACTGGAGATAGTATGCAGGTGCTCGTTAGGTTACGAGTACACTAAACAGGACTCGCTGGGAACTGTTGGTTGGTATTATACCTATCGTCAGTTATCAGTTCCCAGGTGACATGAGTACAGCTTAGTCCGTTGACTTGACACTGTCACTTCGCCTCGAGTGTGTTCCCACTGTTCTTAGATTACTACCCTACCACGGCTAAAATGAGGCGTGCAAACAGGTAGTAGTTGGGTGCAGTCCCGAAGCACTTCGAGGCAGTGACGATTATACAAGATTCGTCTCTCCCGGTATTGGGAGTTGATATCGCGCTGTGTCTAGGAGAGCCATTACACAAAGTCCCTGTCCAGGGCAAGCGAGATTTGCTGGAAGTGTTTCCAGTAGTTTCTCAGGGTGTTCTGGGCTACACTCCGACACGAATTGTAATGCTATTAGGGGACTGACATTTACCGCCCCCTAGGCCCGACATGCGATACTCTCAGACGAACAGACCGGACTGTACGGAGATTGTCACATTCAGGCTCAGTAGGAGTTTGGATAGGTTCACCTCATCGGTCTTCTTATCGGCATATACCTGGGGACCGTTACGTACAGCTAGTACCGCTTGCGCTCTGTGGTTAAATCCACTGCTAGCGTAGTGTCGAGTCTTTAGAGTCCCACACAGAGGGTTGTTCGCCTTTGGGCAAAACAGAGTAGAGGTCGCATGGTTTTGCGACAGGGTTCGTTCACATACGCGCACTTGTGCACGTTTGGTGTCCGGGCAGTTATTAATAGCGGGCTTTGGTTTAAGCCAGATCTTAGTATTTATTTTGGGATTGGTTTTGCCTCACTGTATTCATGTTCCTCGGAACAAAGATGCTGGTGTGTATGCACAGTTGACAGAGGCAGAGGAACCTCATTAGGGTTTTTGACCGTTGAATTTTTCTAAACCCTAATGAGAATGAGAAATATGATTAATAATATTAATTAAGGATAATTGTGCCATGGTTAGGGTTGGGTTGACCATTTGACTTGTTGACTTTTGTTGACCATGATGATTTCTTTTGCAAAGATGCTTCTTGATGCTTGCATTAGCATTTAATGTGAAATGATAATGGTCAAATCAACTAACCATCACAATTTTCCTAATTATTATTATTATTCTCATATTCTCTCATATGAAAGCAAGGTTGGGATTACTCTCTCATTCTCTCTTGCAAAGCTCTCCCTCTTCCTCTCTCTCAAAGCTCTCTTGTTTCATGAGTTGAAAAACATGAGCTTTGTGAGATAAAACCATCAAGACAACTCTCTACTCATTCTAGGGTTCTTAGTCTAGCAAGCCAAGCACTCTAGTTACCTCTTGGTTGAGGTAGGAGCTCAAAGTAGAGGCCTTTGGGTGGATCTTTCTTCGGCAAAGAGAAGACGAAGAGGAGGAGCCGTCTACACCACTCCAAGGAGCTAGCAACAAGGAGGACCACAACAAGAAGAGAAGGAGTTCAAGAACTAGGTATAACCATCTTACCTAGTAGCTAGAACTTGTAGTTAGTTTGTTAGTTTTTGTTTAGCAAAGATCCTTCATGGTTAGTCTATGTTTCCTTGTGATAAAAATCCGTTTTTTACTCTTTCCGCCTCCCCGTAAGCACCGAGGTGGGTTACATAGAGTTACAGAGAGATCATAACATCCCCTCCATATTTGAGAGTTTAGCTCTCACATCAGAAGAACTTAGTTCTTTTTCTAGATCACAGATCTATAAGACCAAGTCTTTCACAAAAAACAGAAGAGATCAAAGCATCTCCTCACAAAAAGAAGAACTCAGTTCTTAGATCCATGAGATAAAATCTCTTATAACCGAGAATTTAATTCTCAGAGCACAGAACTAATCAGAGCTGCCAAAGAAGCGCCTTAGTGCTCCAAATTAAAAGAAGCGCTTTAAGCGCTCCAAGTTTGGCGCTCAATGTCAAGCGCGCCATGTGCTCCTCACGTGGGCGCTATTTTATAAGAAGCGCCTTAGCGCTCCAATTTAAAAGAAATGCTTTAGCGCTCCAATTCTGGCGCTCAGCGCCAAGCGCGCCACGTGCTCCTCACGTGGACGCTATTTTATAAGAAACGCCTTAGCGCTCCAAGTCTGGTGCTCAGCGCCAAGCGCACCACGTGCTCCTCACGTGGGCGCTATTCTAAAGGAAGCGCTCCAAATCTGGTACTCAGCGCCAAGCGCTCCACGTGCTCCCTACATAGGAGCTATTGCAGAAGAAGCGCCTTAGCGCTCCAAATCTGGCACTCAGCGCCAAGCGCTCTGTACATAAAGCGCTCTGCGCCATAAAGAGTGTTCAACACTCAATAAAAAACAAAAAGAAAATGGGTGTCAGTACCCTAATAAATGTTTAGCAGTATGTGCACAGAGAAAGGACTATGTCCTAACAAGTGTCTAACTCTTTAGAAAAAAAGAAGAGAAATGACAGAGACTCAGTGGGCTCAGCCCAAGTTGGCCAAACTCATAATCACCTGAGCCTATGCGCTCTTTATTAGACTTAGTCCCAGACAAGATTATCAAATTTTTGATGAACATTCACTGGTTCAAGGGTACATCTCTCCACACCTCTGATACGTGTCGTTGTAATTCTTCAACGTATTCAGAGAGGTGGAGGGTCCCAATAACCAATAACTTTTGGTGCATCCCCAAATTGGCTAAACCAGAACCCCACAGACTATGACGTCTTTAAACCCTACAGACTATGACGTCTTTAAACATGGACTATGATGTCCTTAAACTCCACGAACTATGATGTCCTTAAAACTAATGGACCGCAACGTCCCTAAACTAAAATGATAGAGTCCAAATACTTTTTCGTTGGATCTAAATGATCCCAAAATCCTGTTGAGTAGATCTTAGTCTAAAATTATACTAACGTATCCTCAACAGGTGTTTGAGTTGACCTTAGTCTAAAATAAGACTAACGGTCCTTAAACTAACCCAAACCCAAATCTAAGAAAATACGGATTTGGACTAATCCACGCCCTACGGGCGACAACATAAATTAGTCTCCGTATACAATCCACGGGCAACCAAAAATGAAACAAACACACACGATACGAAGTAACCTTCTGGAGCAGGAGAAAGTGGTTACCGCGATGCGGTAACGTAATTAACTGCAGAGGCTTGCGCCTGCAGGGAAGAGTGTCCCCACATTCTAAAAACCTCTCACAATGAGGGGGAATCTGACGAAGTCTGCTACAACGGCCGCATCCGTCTAAACCTCCGATACACGGTGCCATAAATCAATTTGGCATCTTCGGAGAGGTGGACGGATAAAACCAAATAGCATCTGCCCCCAAACTTAGACAAGACGTCTGTCTTCCCGGTTTTTGGCGGTGAACAATCAACAACAGCATTCTTCCTTCCTCCTAGCAGGATGCAGACGCGACATCAACAAATGGAGCCATGGCAAAGTCCCCTAGTTCCAAACCTCGACGGTTCACTATCAACCAAGAGACAACCTCGACAGTCGTCACAATATTGCAGACACAATGTCAACAAATGAAGCAAAGGAAGATCCCTAGCTTCAGGGTCTTGACGGCAACTCAAATGAGACCTGAAAGACTATCGAAGATCATCCCACTCCAGCGTGGAGTGGTCATGACTCATCAGGGCTCCCCAAACTGAGCCTAACCTCAAGTAAAAAGAGGCATGGAATATCCCTAACGCTTGCTCTTTCGACGGTAATATCACCTGGAAGATTACTTGAAGATGTTTTGTCCAGCCCCCAAAGGGATCAGAGACACGATAGTTGCGGGGCTACTCAAACAGAAAGATTGCGTATAGAGGAATACACCGGCCAACGCGGTGGTACGACGGGTAAAAAACCTAGTACCACAGACCTTAACGGACTTCTATTAGCAGGAGTTAACTGTGACGTTAGGACATCCTTACGAGAACTTCTCGATTCGTCTCGATTCGTAGGGAGAATAATATTCCTGCGAGAACTTCTCGACTCGTCTCGACTCGTAGGGAAAAGCCTTAGGCAATAGGGATATGGACCTGTTTCCTAAGTACTGGGGCCCTGCAAGTCGGTCCAAGATGGACCATTGCATACTATTCATGGGCCACACTCTACAAAGTCGAATATCGACAAGGAGGGAAAAAACTACTTACGAGTCCTCTCGACTTGTAAATGGAAAAATTCTCTTGTGAGATCCTTACGACTCTCAAGATAAAACGCACTTAGGAATCCTTACGACTCCTAAGGAGAAAATACACCTATGGGATTCTCTCGACTCGTAGGGAGAAAAGTCTTTATGAGACCCTCACATCTCATAAAGTTGAAAAGTCTTAGGCGACAGATCTGAATTTGTTTTCTAAGCCATCACTGTCCTGCAAGGAGATCAAGATAGACTATCTACAAGACGCATTTGCTAAAGAGACACGCCAGTATGAAATAAAATATGTTTTTTATTCATGAATCAAAATGAATACAAGATACTCTCATTTAGGAGTAAATACAAAAAAAGAGAATATACAAAAAAAAATCTTTAAGCCGGCGGATGGTGCAATAAGCTCGTCAGTTCATCATTCTTCTGCCGGGCCTCGGCTTCAAGCATTGTTATTGCCATAAGACAGGTCTCCGCCTGAGACTATTGAGTCTGATACGAAGCGAACCAACTCTCAAGCTCCTTTTCAGTAACTTTATGAGCTTCAACAATCTCGCGGGTAAAGATAGCATCTTTATCAAGAGCTACCACCTCTGTGATAGCTTCTTGAAGCACCCGCCAAATTTCGTACGCACGAGTGGTCTTGGTAGTGAGTTAAGCCTGAAGTTCCCTCAAAGCATTTAAGGCTAGATCCCTCTCCAAAAATTTCCGGTTGAGCCTCTTCTCGCAAGGCTGTAGATTAGCAGCACACCACTCAATCCACCCCCGCAGGCTCGCTGTTCATATCATAATTTTGCATTATTATATTCCCCATTCTTATACGTTTTACAAATAAACAGGTGCTTTTGACCCATGTCTGCTACATAGTTACAGGTTACAGATTCTTGAGACAAAAACAGTAAAAAAGAAAAAAGACGATACAAAAGTGAGACTGCGACCGATAAAATGGTGGAATCTTGATCGTGCCCACATCTTGAGGAACATTGAAGATCAATTAACAAGTTCACAAAGAACCAAGGCAGCGCAAGGTTCAAGACTTCGTCACGAAGCAACGGTAAAAGTCCACTATAATTATTCACTGTGGAGATCTGGAAGAAACCTAGAAGCCAATCTGAGAATAAGACTGAAGAAACTTGAAGGAAACATGCACCAGAAGGAAACAGGAGAAATTGAGCCCACAAGCCCTACATACGGCCGCGGAACCGCCGCCAAACGTGGGCTTTGACCGCGGATCCACGGCCACGTGGCCCAAGTGTCGGTGCGAAATTCCAGAGACGGTAGCGTGCGTTGACTAGTTCTTTTTCTTAGGGGGTATTTTTGTAATAACAGATATGACGTGATTATAACCTAGGGTTTCTATGAATCTATAAATAGAACCCTAAAAACCTAATTTAGGTCATGCCTCTTTTCATTTCATAAATTCAGATCTGTAATTCCTGTGTTAATGTTTGGAGAGAGCCATCAATAAAGTAAGATTTCTATTTCATTGCCTTAGTTTACTTTTAATTATTTGCCCTAGTTAGATAATTAGAATGTCATTCAATTCCCTAATGAGCGAGTAGTCTCCTCGCTTGTTAGGGTTAGCTTTGGGGAAGGCTTGAGAGATGAAGATCTCTCACCCCTTTCTTGCCCATCATAAGTTTTTATAGGATTCCATGCATACATAACACACCGTTCCCTACGGCACCCTATCCCCCGAGGTAGCGGTGATACCATAGTATAAAGGACCGGTTGTATATGTTTTCCATGGACGTTAGGGTAAGAATTAAGAAAGGAAGGACAAGAACCTAGAGGAAGAAACATCGTTTCTTCCCGATGGTACTAATCCCCTTTATTAATTATTACCATAACACCTAATAGATCTAAAATAGGGCATTGAAAGCGGTGATGAAACATTCAATTTCCAAACTTAACCTAAACCTAACCCTAGCAAGATTCTAGTCTTAGTATAAATCAATTTAGGTTTTAGAGATAATCCATTCACAACGTTTGGAATTAACTCGTTTGGGCAAATTAGAAAAGACACAACATCCCTGTGGACCGACCCATACTCACCGGATAGCTACCAAGCGACGCCGTTCTTGATTGCAGTTATAAATATTCTATGACATACAAATCACTCGCCTTTGCAGTTAGGAGATCGAAAGGAAGGCGTATGCACTCAAGATCATGTAAGCAAGCCTCTACTCGACGAAAATACTCAACCCAAACATGCACCAATGTTTCGTCATGATAAATGGCAAGGAAGAGCAAAGAAGTATTGGCTTCGGCAGAAAATTCTGCAGCCGTAACAGAACTACCATCATGAAGATCTTTAATGAGGGACGACAAGGAGTGAATGCTTTGTCTCGCCATCCTTTCAGATGCACATCGGGCATATAGGCCCGGTGGCATAGAGATTCGAGACTCTAACGGAGCCAGAGCTGGCAAAGCTGTCGAGATTTATGAATAGTCAGCGAGACTGGAAAATATGGAATAAACAAAACAATGCCAAGGGTAAAGCTTTACTTACCCTCAGTCATGCAAGGGTAAAGCTTTACTTATCCCAAGGACCATCAAGGATCTCCACTTCGTCATCAGCTTCCAGAATTGCAAAAGGCATATTAACATCGTTATAAAAAATAATAATAAAGCAAAGGGGTCAAAGAATACCGACCTTGCCCAGGAGAAAGGACGATGCTTTGCGGGGATATCGCCTGTAGGGCAGCCATCTCAAGTAGGCGCTGGAAGGACTTCCTGGAAGATAGGTCCACGATGGAAGCCGCTAATTCCCTCAATTCTGAAGTAAAGAAGAGTTCAGATAATGGAGAGATCATTAAAATGAAATGTAGAAGATTACCTTCGATACTCTGCCTGCCTTGAATTGGAGGGATAGCAGCTTCAGCAACCTCCTCCACGCTCTCAGGAACATCACTGGAGATATTTGCTGGCGTAACAGCTTCTAGTTGCGGAACAGCCGCCACTTCAGGCTCAAAAGAGGGAACAGCGGCCTCAGCGGTCCTTTCTATAATCTCCAGGACGCCACCAGAGAGATCCACTGGAGCTACGGCCGGCAAGTTCACCTCTGTGGAAAGTACAGACGCCGAATAGATGGATGTTATCACCGGGAGCTCCAAGATAGAACTAACAACTTTGACAATCTCTTCTACACCCTTCAATCCTCACTAGAGACATCCATAGGGTCTGCGGTCAATAGGGTCACCTCCGCTCGAGGTATGGACACCGAAGGAGCAAGAGTCACCACCGGAAGTTCCACAACAGGAACGGCGGCCGTAGTAATCTTTTCTGCACCTGCCGATGTGTCATGGGAGGCATCTATAGAATCTACGGTCATGGCACGACCTGGGCTTAAATCCTCTTTCATTGCTGAAGTCCCTGCAAAGTTTTTGCTAAGATAAGAAGATATAAAAAGCGATACAAATTACTTGCCAAAAAAAATACGGAAAATACGCATATAGATATGCCAGGATGCTTCTAGTATGGCTTTTTCGAGCCTTCGTTCCTTCTTGAGGAAATGTACTCGCCGGGATTCAAATGCGGATTCATGACCACTAGTCTTTAGTGCCAGCTCATCTTCAGAAGCGGCCGAGATGGGCTGTTTGAAGGCTCTTTCGTCATCCCTTCACAGAGGACCCATATGTACCCTCCGTAGCGATAGGGGATCTTCGTAGAATATAACAGGAGGGTAAGCTATTTTCGGGGCCCCCACATTCTCCGTTTTGTCTTGTGAGCGCCTTATAGCCTCAGCCAATTGTGCTGCTTCCTCGGCAGACGAACCCGGAAAGAGAAGACCATCATCCGACTCTTGCATGGATATGGGTTTTTCTTGAACAATAGGCTCAGATTCCAGTAGGAGGTCAAGCAAGCCAACAACTATTTTCTTCCGTCTTTTCGAGATGGAGCTAACACTAGAAGAGGATCGCTTCGTTCCCCTCGGCGCTTTGGCATGACGTTGGCCAACCTCACTTCCAGTATCCCCTTTTGGCGATACCACCGCTGATGACACTGCCACTGAGGGCACTGCCGCTTGCGCTTCATTGGAAGCCTTTGCTTGGGCTATAGTGCGCATTGGCATCCCAGCAGTGCGAGGAGTCGAATCTGTTTCTACGGCCTTGGGGATAAGCACCACACCGCTATCCCTCAATGGAGGACGAACCACTGTCCGCGGCCGCAACGGAACACCAGTGGCTTGGACCGGAGCTGAAGATCGACATTCAAAGAGTACCCGCCTTTCCTCGACAATGACGAGACCGACTCGATGACGATACCAACCCGTGAAAGACCCCACACACCTTGGAATATAGTCAGCCTTGGGGATCATGAAACGGGAGCCGGTGTTTGGCCGCATAAAGTGATGGGCGACGTCACACGTGACTTCCAGAGACGGAGTGGGCTCAACTAAGAACATCTCGAAAGGGACACCCTGGTTATAGCCCAATTGCCGGGCGAAGCGGTGTTGATTGTACCGCATAAAAAGGGCCGCGTTATTCTGACGCAACACCAAGTAGCCCGGCCTAATCGAGTACAGATGCATGATCTCCTTAGGATTTAAAGACGACGCTCCACCTTTCGAAAAATCAAATAGCTGCTGGATAGGCCCTGCGGGAGTAGAGAGGAATCGGTCGCTAAAAACCATCCCGCCCTCGTTGGAGTACGGGTTAAGCAGCACACGGAGGGCTCCTAGCTGGGTCGGATCGGGAGCAGAAGCATCCACCAACCTCATAACTCGTAGGAAGGTGTATGAGTCATAGAAATCTGGCCGCCGATGCGATGCGAACGCTCCCAGTATATGCATCTCGATCCACGATGTGAAGTAGTGGATGGAGGAATTCATGACATCTGTACCTGGGGTTGAAGTGTTGGGCGCAACACTTAATCCATGATAAAGATACGACAGTCCTGCAATGCCAACGACCAACCGTGCCCCTTCGGCTACGTGATGAGCGGGGTAGAAGACGGAGGCTCTCATGAAGCGTCGATGCGTCGGCATGGCGAACCAACTGAGCCAAAGACAGACGACGAAGAAGGTCTCTTCGTCCATGCCAGGGGCCGCAATTGCATCGAAGGGCACGGCCGACGAGGCCGGAATATAAAACTGCGGCAAGTCCTCTTCTTTGGCCGGCAACTTATTCAGCCCAATCCCAAAAGGGTAGTTAATGTTCGCAAATTTTGGAGCCTCTTTTTATAAAACATCTTCACGGAGAAAATAGGTGATGAAGCTCTTAAAGGTGATGCCCTGTCCTACTGATTTCGCGAACGGCTTCTCGAAAATACCCAGAGTCTTGATTAGACTGGGGTACCTATGACAGACAACATTTTCAGCCGTCAAGCCGTCAAGCGTAGCAGGCACGGTTGTGAACACATACTCATCAGGAGGCAGCAACTCTTCATAATGCTCTTCTCTGATCGGCAATCCGGAGATCTCACGAAACTCTTCCAGTGAAATCGAGATCTCACGATCTCCTAGCAAGAAGGTGTTGGTGGGAAGATTCTGTTGGTTCAGGAAAGCTTTAACCCACCAGACGTGAGGAGCCGGGTAATGAAAAAGAGAAGCGTACACCGCTTGATATAACCCCAACCTTCTACAACCGTGCACGGTGGGCGGAGAGAACATATCGAGCCCAATGAAGATAGCCGATTGGGTGGCGAGGGTTAAGCCCTACCTTATAAACTTATCCCCAGGGTTGGGCTTCACCTTGACAGATGCGGCGCCCCAAGATATCTATAGCCGGCAAGGGCAGGTTAGGTATCTCGATTGTTGATGGCTCAATCCGGCCTGTAGGAGTCCAATTAGCCACCTCCACCGCTTAAGCAGTCTGCGGACGCTCCATCGGCGATATTGGGTGGAGAGGCTCTGTTGGCATCTCACATGTAAAGCTACGGCAGCCCCGGATGATGTTCCCATACCAAACTCCCCATAGGAGCAAACTAGTACAGTCCCTGTCATGGGCCCTGATCATTGCCATAGCTTCCTCATCTGACGGCGATTGCGAGAAAGCGGGGTCCGAGCGAGTAAAAGCAAAGTAAGGAAGAGAAGTCATTGTTCTTGAAACAGGAGAAAGAAAAACCATTAATGAAACCTATATATATATAACAACAGAGGGAAACGACAGAGAGTTTGTTCCATGGGACAATTGATTGCAGAACTAACGGACCCCACAAATCCAATTTGGCGGCTCGCCAATGATGAGACAGGATAATCATTGTGAGAATCAAAAAAGGATTCTTATTAAACAGACACGGGAGTTTAAACAACTCTTGACATCCTCATAGAGAAAACAAGTTCCGTTAAAATACCTAACGAATTTAAATTCGTGCAAATAAGGAAAAAACCCTATGAAAATGTTCTCAAGAACACCAGGGAATGAAATTCCTGAAGGGCCCTCTTGATCTTTCAGAGCTAAGCTCTTCGGTGAGAAATTAAATTCCTTTTATGCGGTGGAATTAAATTCCAGAAACCCCAATGACGAGGAAACAAAAAATAAAAATGCCATGAATCCTTAAAGATCAGAGGGGGAATGCCCAAGACATTGAGGTTTACTACTTAAAGATCACGTCTTTAGATCTCTAAGAGATGGGTTTCAGAAGAGAGTAAACCTCTTATGGTTAAAATCCGGAAATTTTTTTAAGAAAAGGGTTTCTTTTTTGTTCAAGATCTTTACCTAAAAAGGGTTTCTTTTTCTGACAGAGTTTAACTCTGGAGTTGCAATGGGCAGAGAACTAAGATCTGAAGAAGAGAATTAAATTCTTGAAGAAGACAATAAAGGAAGAAGATGAAAGAACAATGGGTTCCCAAAAACAAAACCCTCGCATTTATAAGACGCGACAAGGATGGTTCATCTCCCCATTCCTCTAGGCAAGCCAACGACTGTAAAGGTGACAGCGTTGCACTCACGTGCAAGCCATGTGAGAAAAACGCTATAGGGGAATTTGTTCCCTTATAAAAATAAAAAAAGGGAGGGAGAAACAGAAAGAGGAAAAGAGATAGGAAAAATTCTCCAAATGGAGCATCACGTGCCCACACGTGATGCGCCTTGGAGCAAAGATTATAGGCATTGCGCTTAACAAATAAGGCTGAAATTAAGCCTCACGTGAAAACACATGAGTATCTATATACAAAGTATATAGGGGCTTTCCTAAAACAAATAACAGACCAGAGAAGCTCACGTGTCAGCACGTGATGCTCTTTGTTGGACTTAACTTCGTGGGGGTCACATGCCACACGTGACATTTCTGAACATCAGCTCACGTGCCAACACGTGATGCCTTTTCTCTGGGACTGCTGCATATAAGCAAACCAATTTAATTCTATGGGGGGTCACATGCTACACGTGAGGGTTCCTAATCACCTTCCAAGCTGATAGAATTAAATTCTAAATAAAAGGGATCAAAACCCTATTTGGAAATATTTCCTTAGATCTTTCTAAACAAAAAAGATTACGCTCTGTAAAACAGAGCACCGTTGGATTAAAAATCCATTGGTGATTAAAAATCATCAAGCTACAGAATAAGCTCTGTATGGGAAAATATTTTCCCAATCTTTCTAAACAAAAAAGATTATGCTCTGTAAAACAAAGCTCCGTTGGATTAAAGATCCAATGGTGATTAAAATCACCAAGCTACAGATTAAGGTCTATATGGGAAAATATTTCCCAATCTTGTTAAAAACAAGAAAAATATCTTCTGTAAAACAGAAGTCTTTGGATCAATGATCCAACGGTGGATAAAATCCCCAAATAAATTAAGATCTCTCAACGAGAAATTTCCTTAACTAAATCAACAAACTTGCCTCTACTATATAAAGGACTCGAGACTTTAAGTCTGAGAGAGGAGACCCCCCATAAGATTTGAGAAACAAAAAAAAGAGAAGAAGAGGAGTTCTCCTTTAAGAAAAGAAACCCTAAGTAAGAAAAAAAGACCTAAAGATCATTTTATCTCCACTTCACCATTACAAGAGTTTAACTCTTCCAAAAAAAAGAACTTAGTTCTTCCTCTGGTTGAGGTCTGCAGAAGCAGATCTCCCCACAAGTTGAGAATTTAATTTTCATCGGGGAGATTCTGTCATGCAGTCCCAAAACTCAGAGGAAAGAACTAAGTTTGAAGAATTTAATTCTTCCAAAAGATATATGAATTTAATTCCTCTGAAAAAACTAGGGTTTAACCCTGCATAAAAAACAACTGAGATTGACTCATGTGTTCCGACGTGACCCTTTAAAACAAGTGCTTAGCACTTATAAAAGGAAAAAGGGAATAAACCTAATGACAGTCCCCGTTTTAGGGCGCCTCATGTGTTCCCACGTGACCCACAAACAGTTGTTCAACACTCATATGAAAAAAGGGGAAATTCCAAAGACAGTTCCCATTTTGGGGCGCCTCACGTGATCCCACGTGACCCTCTAATAGTGCTTAGCACTTTCGAAAGAAAAAAAGGGAAATTCCAAAGACAGTTCCCATTTTGGGGCGCCTTACGTGATCCCACGTGAACTTCTAATAGTGCTTAGCACTTTCAAAAGAAAAAAGGGGGATAAATCCAAAGACATTTTTCATTTTGGGGCACCTCACGTGATCCCACGTGACCCCCAACAATGCTTATCACTTATAAAAGAAAAAGGGAATAAACCCAAAGAATCAGTGCCCAACTCTGGGGCTCCTCATATGTCCACACGTGATGGCTACAAGATTTAAGTGTTTAACACTTATATGTATAGACGGGGATGTGAACCCAAGGGCACCATACCAACATTCAGGTGCCTCACGTGCCACACGTGAGCGTCTCAATTTTCAATGTTTAACGCTGCCATGGAGTCTCACGTAGGAGCACGTGAGCACCGAGTATACATTAGTGTTTAACACTATGAGGGGCCAACCTTAGCCCAAATTAGCCAAGTCTCCTGAGGCTAAAAAAACTTTTTGACCATCAATCAACCGAGCCGTCCTATACTCAGGTCTCCCCAAACCAATCATAGTCCCAAAGATGACTAATGATCTCCTGACACATGGCAACTAAAATGATGTTCGTTCCACCATGATCTCTCCCTTCAATCTGGAGTTCGGTTCAAGGGCACATCTCCCCACACCTCTAACACATGTCGTTGTAATTCTTCAACGTCTTCAGAGAGATGGAGGGTCCCGACAACCAACAGCTCTTTGGTGCACTCCCAAACCCATGAGCACATTACAATGGACCGTAATGTCCTTAAACTAGCTGTGGACCGCAAGGTCCTTAAACTAAACGTCATACCAAAAATGGTGATCTATGGACCGTAACGTCCTTAAACTAAAGCAATAGAGCCCAAATGCTCTTTTGTTGTATCTGAATGATCCCAAAAATCCTGCTAAGTAGATCTTAGTCTAAAATTAAACGTATTCTCAACAAACATTTAAGTTGATCTTAATCCCAAACGAGATCAACGATCCTTAAATCAAACCAAATCCAAATCTAAGAAAATACGGATTTGGACTAATCCACGCCCTACGCGCGACAACACAAATTAGTCTCCATATACAATCCACGGGCAACCAAAAATAAAACAAACACACACGACACGAAGTGAACATCTGGAGCAGGAAAAAGTGGTTATCGCTACGCGGTAACGTAATTAACTGCAGGGGCTTGTGCCTGCAGGGAAGAGCGTCCCCACAATAAAAAAAACCCCTCACAACAAGGGGGAATCTGACGAAGTCCGCTACAACGGTCACATCCGTCCAAACCTCCGATACACGGTGCCATAAATCAACTTGGCATTTTCGGAGAGGTGGACGGATAAACCCAAATAGCATCTGCCTCCAAATTCAGGCAAGACGTTTGTCTTTCTTGGCTTTCGGCAGTAAACATAGCCTATAAAGGTAACATGATGAAAAAATCAATGATAACTTTTTCTCTCTAAAAAAAACTAGGGTTTGTACCTCCTCCTTCCTTAAGGTTTTAAACATTCTTATTTTCTTTTGAATTAAATCAAGAGTTTAACCCTTCTTTTTTCAAAAATAAATAGTTTTTCACCATAAAACCCTTGAAGGGGAGCTCGGATCTGCCATCAAATCCCTAAAAGGGGAGATTTTAAGTCTCACCTCTCCTTTTTCCCCTAAGATCCAGCCAACAGAGATGAAGAAGGATACCCATCTCCAAAAATCTCATTCCAGGAGAATCCGAGGCTCAAAAGAAGATCCAAAGATTTCTAGGAGTTTAACTCCATTCAAGATCAGTTGGAGTTTAACTCCATAAATCAACCCTTTTTTAGGAGTTTAACTCCAAATGTATACATAATCTGTGTTAGGAGTTCAACTCCAAAGCCCCCTTGGGAGTTCAACTCCTAACCCAGGGGCTAAGCCCCTTTTCCCGTTGGTGTTTTCAGCGGTCGCGTGCCGTGCACGTGACTCGCGGGACCCGCATAAACTCTGTGAGGACCCCCGATATATCCAAAACCCCTTCTCGAAACACAACACAAGCACACTGCACACTGAGTTCGCATGACTAGTTGACCCGTCAATCGGAGGTTCCTACGCTCCAAAGGTGAGGGGTAATTAACGACAGCTTAGTCCACGGCTGCCGGAGATTCAGATCCCCATAATTAATAAACCCCAGTTTACCTTAGGCAAGGGGAATCTGTATACGATTGAAAAGCGACGCATATTCCTATCTCAATGGGGTGACGAAAAACATCCTACAGATTCTTGTACGCCCGGTGGGACATTTCTCTCCTCCTATATCTCGGGTCAAGCATTCATGCGAACTCATTTAACATATATACCGATATTTGTACTGAAGTAATGTTCCTTTTATGCAGCAATCAACTTTCAACGATGATGTCTCCTAAGATGAATTCAGCTTCCGACGCGACCCCGATCTCGTACGTGGTCAAGATCAATGTCCGCGTGGTTCTCCGTGCCAGTCGCAGCCGGCAATGGGAGGAGCCACCCCGTCAATTTGGTTCTGTCATGATCTACCCTGCTGGGAGCGCTCATCTGGTGAAGGTCCCGACAAACTAAGCAGCCAAACTGACCTCAACGGATAGGAGACCGAACGTTGTGATCGCCAAAGCATCCCACCCCAAATGCAAATCTGTGTTCGAAAGGCTCTCCGCTGTCCCGACTGGGGGTAAGGCCGTCAACACCAATGGAGCCACAAAGCATCTCCGGCAAGCTCAGATGACTTCAACAAGTGCACAATCGGGTGTATCTCTAAAGCCCTCCATCGCCCGGTCTATGGCGGCTTCCCGAAAAGCCGTAACCAGCCAAGTGCTCAAAACAGAAAGGCTGAGATAGAAGCGGCTCAGGTATCGAGCCAACAAGAGGGCCAGGACTCCGGCCAAGTGAAATCTTGTGAGATTTTAAGAGCAGAGTTATCCTGCAACGACGGCTGAGTCGACCGTAAAAGTCAGCAATTCTTTTGAACCTTTGAAGTGGGTTCAGAAAAATGCCATAACCGCCAGAATTAAGAAGACGACAGTCCGAACGATGTTGCAAAGAGACGTGTCCCGGCCCCGTCAGAGAAACCATGACACCATCTCTTCAAGTTTTTATCAGGCGCTCTGTGCCGCGCGAAAGCAGCAGGGCAAACCCAGAAAAGAAGCGCCAGCACTATTCAAGAACCCGGTTAGGCCAGCCGATTTCAGTCGATTTCCCGTTACCGAAACAGGAGGGCCACGACAGCGATCCTTGAAATCAGCTGCCGGTAATAAAGAGACAGTGGGATATGTTATCCATACGGTCTATATAGCGGGCGCGCGTCCCAGCAACAACTTGCACAACAAAAGCAAGGATGGGGCCACCACATCCCAAGCCCAATCTGGCTTGAATGTGGTCGCAGCTTCCCAAGATCAGTCACCTCCATTGGATGAGGAAAACCCTCTCGATGAGACCGATAGGTAGATAGACCCTTTAGTCCATGTAGAGTCAAGCTCGGACAGTAAGGAAGAGCCGATTTTCTGCCCCAAAACCGCAGAGCAAGAGTTGCTTCAAGAGCTTCGAAAACAGCCCAGGAGAAAAGATAAAGAAATGGCCAATATTTACTCCAAAATCGACGACCTAACGAATGTTGTGATGTAGCTCACGACTCAAATTGCTCGAGCGCCTTCCAATCAGGCACATGTCTCTACTCATGAGCCGAGCGATGGCAACCTGAAGCAACCGATGCATGTCCCCTTCGGTCCAAGATTAGGTGAGTCGCACGAAAGCCAGCTACATTCCGCTTCTGGGGAAGCCTTGGCCCCAGATAACACTATCCCGCTAACACAAGATTGGATAATGGATTTGGTCACTAGCACGGTTAGAACATTGGTAGCCGAAGCCGAAGCTCAGAAAGAAATCGACAGTAGTTGGCGGCCATATTCCACACAGTACGATCTGATCGAGTTCCCGAGCGGTTACGTCATTCCTAAGTTCGGAAGATTTGACGGGACGGGAAACGCAAATCGGCACGTCGCCCAATTTAAAGTATCGTGCGGAAATACAGGGGGCAATGATGTGCTCCTTCTTCGTCAGTTTGTCAATAGCCTGACCGGTGTCGCTTTCGACTGGTACACGAGTATACCAGACGGTCCATCATTACCTTTTCCCAAATGGAGTCTCTGTTTCGGCAAAGGTTCATGGGAGTCAGTGATAAAATATCCATTGCTGACCTTGTGAGGACCAAGCCAGAGAAGAATGAAAGCAACGCCGACTTTATCGCCCGATGGCGTAATCTCACGGTCAAATGCGAATCACCGCTGGAGTAAGATCAGTCCGTCAGCCTTCTCATTGGGAACCTCAGCAATTGGATGATCCTATTCTTGTGTACAACAGGATTTAAGACGTTTCAGGAGATAACCAAGAAAGTCCAAATACTGGAACGCTCGAAGAAAGAGACTACCACAGACTCTCCAAGAGGCAAGACTTAGAAAAGCAAGAGGGAAGACAACCGTAGAAGCGGGAATTCCAGCAGTACCAATGTCTTCAATGCGTCCGACAATGAAGACAAGCGAAAGGCAGGCGATTCCAAAACCAACTGGTCTCGAAAGCCATTGCTGGGAGGAGAAGGGCCTTCCCTAGAGGAGAAAAAGAATAAGGTTTACTCTTTCAAAAGGGACAAGGTCCACAAGATATTCAAAGATGCCTTGAACAATGGTCTACAATTGCCGGAGTCGAAGACACCCCACGGAGCAAAAATGACCGACAATCCCCTGTATTGTCTGTACCACAGAGTAGTAAGCCATACGATTGAGGATTGCTATATCTTCAAAGACTGGGTCGAGAAGCAGTACAAGACTGGAGAGATCAAGCTGTCCAAGAGTGTGTTGGTGAACAATCAAGTTGCAACCACCAATTTTATACAGACAGAAGCTGAAGCCTTCTGGGAGTAGACAGGTGAACCCGCTGCCCTGAGAAATGAAAATGACTCACCGCAGTCTCCGTGGAGTACGCGCATATCAAATAAGACGAAGAAGATGCTAAAGCTACTTCGGAAAGAGCCCAGAACGGAATGGGAAGGGCTGAAGAAGCCTACCATTCCAGCTGCCAATTCAGCTCCATCAGGCTCAAAATCCAAAAAGCTCAAGAAGAAGAAAAGTGCTGCTCGACGAGAAAAGGAGTCTGCAGAGAGATCTACCATTCAAAAATATATCAATTCCCTCGAAGACTATGAACAAAAGGAAAAGACTCTAATTCAATTGAAGGGGTTCTTCCCTATAGAAGCGGCTGAGATTCTGGAGGAGCCAGAAGAAGACTCTAACGAAGAGATCCCTATAGTGACCTGCTACGCCATCCATCTTGGCAGCGACTCTGAGGCGGAGCTATGTTTTCCCGAAGAGGAAGAGGAGCTCACCACAAAGGCCAACCAAATCCAGCTCAGAAGCGGCAGGGCTCTGCCGCCAAATCGGGGCAATGCCCCAAAAGGAAAGGAAAACCATGTGGTTAATGAGGAAGATGGAAGAGAACCGGCTAATGAAAACTTAAGTCCTTCCTCAGTGGACTACAATGTCTTGGCTCATATTCGGAAGCTTCCGTCTTTCCTGAGCATCTATGATACTTTGGTCCTATCTAAAGTGCTTAGAGATGTTCTCATTGACGCTCTACAAAACCCCGAGCAGTATCCGGCTCGCTTTGCAGAAATTAATATGAAAGAATCCTAGTATGCTCTGCATGCCACCGCAGTCACATTTAAGGATGAAGACTTGCTACTGGGAACGACTGAGCATAATCGGCCGCTTTACGTGATATGATACAGCGACGGAGACCGGATTAATCACATATTGATTGATTCAGGGTCCTCAGTGAACATCATGAACTTGCGAACTCTGAAGAGTTTGTCAATGGACGTCTGACACCTGTCAAGGGAAAGAATTGTCATTCAAGACTTCAATCAAAATTGCCAGTAAGTTCTGGGATCCATAGCACTGCCAATCAAATTTGGGGATCTGCAGACCGAAGCTAAGATATACATGATTGACACTGACATGTCTTATAAAATTCTCTTAGGACGGCCGTGGCTCCATGATTACGGTATCGTTCCGTCAACTCTCCATCAATGCATGAAGTATACTAAAAATGGTGAAGAAAGACGTATTGACGGAGACATCCAGCCGTTCGGTGTGGATGAAGTCCGATATGAGGATTCTCGATACTTTATGAAGCCCCAAAATACTAAGCCACAATTGACCAAGGACAGAGCGGCCCCGAAGCTCAAAAGCAGATCCGAGCCGGCTGTCACTTTCAAAAGCAAAAACCCCTAAGTGCATCCGCATTTTGGTAGTGACACTGATGAGTCCGACGCTGGAAGTCTGTCCTTCCGTAAAACCCGTCCTCACTTCGGTAGCGATACGAACGAGTCTGATACCGAAGGCCCATCCGGCAGCAAAATTCTCCCTCGTTTAGATAGTGACACTGGAGAATCCTAAGAAGAGGATCCGTCTTGCAATAGCTATGCAGATTGGGCCATCATGCAAAAAGCGAAGCTAAAAGAAACCTTCAAGACTACAGAAGGGTCCCTAGTTGTCACAAGGGTACCGGAGCAGATGTGCATGGAGCTAGATGCATTGTCAGTCTCCACCGTGGACCAGCTTAAAACTTTCTACGTTCCCGGAAGGAAAAGTGGACAGAGGGGCATCCTGTTTTATGGGTCAAATCTTGTCGCGCACCCGGACGATTTGTTTGTGACATGCCTTCCGTACGAGAGAGGCATAAGGGCTGTCCTCAATCCTAGATATTATGAGCCTGAGATGCGGGAATACTTTAAAAAGTGCAGGTGTCGGGTATATCAAACGGACTCCGAAGCAAAGTTTTATGAAGGGCTATGACATCCGCCTCAGGTTCGAGCACTCATCGATGGACGAATTCTAGATTGATGGGGCATAGGTTTCATTCAACCAGATTCCAAAGCATGCTACATGGTCCATATTAGTGAAGCCGGCGAAGAGTAAAATGATGAAGACGAGCTAGCCGATCCAGAAGAAGCCCCTCAAGAGCTCAAAGATGGTGGACAAGCAACCTTCGATGAGCTAACCGAGATCGATTTGGGAACGTCTGACAAACCAAGGATGACCTACATCAGCTCACTCTTGTCAGAGGAAATGAAAGAGCAGATAATTTTCCTGCCGCATGAGTTCACCGACTGCTTCGCGTAGACGTACAAAGAAATTCCTGGCCTTTCCCCTGAAGTGGCCATGCATAAGCTGACTATATCTCCTGATGCTAAGCCAGTCAAACAAGCTCCTCGAAGAATGAGAAGGGAACTGGAAGAAAAGGTCATCGAGGAAACCAAGAAACTCATCGATGCCGGCTTCATCAGGGAAGAGAAATACGCGGACTGGATTGTGTGCATCGTCCCAGTGAAAAAGAAGAATGGGCAGATACGATTTTGCATCGA
Organism: Agapanthus africanus; assembly: GCA_030015575.1. NCBI lineage: Eukaryota > Viridiplantae > Streptophyta > Magnoliopsida > Asparagales > Amaryllidaceae > Agapanthus > Agapanthus africanus. The sequence goes on along the minus strand of JASDDO010000022.1, from coordinate 602,322,100 downwards.
TTTCAGGGAACTTAATAAGGCATGACCTAAAGAAGATTTCCCGCTTCCGGTCATGGAAATGATGGTCGATGATACCTCAAATTACGAGCTGTTCACTTTCATGGATGACTCGTCTGGATATAATCAAATCAAGATGTTTCCTGAGGATGAGAAACACACAGCATTTCGAACCTTGATTGGGATATACTGCTACAAGGTGATGCCATTCGGATTAAAGAATGCAGGTGCTACAGATCAAAGGGCAATGACCAATATCTTTGATGACTTAATCCATAAAATCGTCGAATATTATGTTGATGATTTGGTCGTCAAGACTAAAACCAAGGCTAATCACATCCAAGATCTCAGGACCGTTTTCACTAGACTGAGGGAATACGATCTGAAGATGAATCCTCTAAAGTGCGCTTTTGACGTGTCATCGTGATAATTCCTGGGCTTTACAGTCCGACATCGGGGGATCGAAGTTGACCCATCCAAGATAAAGGCCATCATGGAGATTCCCCCTCCAAAGAGTCTGACGTAGCTAAGATCTTTTCAAGGCAAGCTTACTTATATATGAAGGTTTATTTCAAATTTATCGGGGAGATGTAGGCTCTTCTCAAAGCTCATGAAGAAAGGAGCTCCTTTTGTATGGGATGCCGAATGTAAAGAAGCGTTCGAAAGCATCAAACAGTCCCTGTCGTACCCTCCAGTGCTTGGTGCTCCTATTTCAAATAAATCGTTGATTCTCTATACTGCCGCGCTAGATGAGTCACTCGGTGCGCTCCTTGCCCAGAACAATGAGGAGGGAATAGAAAATGCCTTCTACTACCTCAGTAGAACTTTAGTCGGGGCGGAACACAACTATTCCCCAATCGAAAAGCAATGCCTGGCTCTGATGTTCGCTGTGAAGAAACTGAGGCACTATCTGCTCGCTCATCGGGTTATGCTAATCTCCAAGGTCGACCCACTCAAACACTTAATGACCAAAGCAAGCCTACCCGGTAGAATGGAAAGATGGTCTATAATGCTACTTGAGTTTGACATAGTTTATACTCCTCAAAAAGCAGTAAAAGGGCAAGCTTTTGCAGACTTCCTTGCTGCACATCCCGTACCAAAAGGGTCACCGCTCAATTGCGTGTTATCCGACGAACAAGTGCTGCACCTCGAGAAAGATGAGCCATGTTGGAAGCTCTACTTTGATGGAGCCTCATCAATGAGGAGTTCCGGAAAATCAAACATCCCACAGATAAAAGCAGAGATAGGATTGGTGTTCATCACGCCATCGATGGGAACCCTACGACGTTCTATTGCTCTCACCGAGCCTCACACAAACAACGAGGCTGAGTACGAAGCTCTGATAGCCGGCCTGGAGCTTGCTTTAGAAATGGAAATTCTTCGGCTACGGGTTTACGGTGACTCCTAGCTTATCATCAACCAAGTAAGCGGTGACTATAAGATATACAAACCCGAGTTAGCTCAATATAGAAGCCGAGTGGTGGAACTCATGAAACGGTTCACTCACATAGAACTAATGAGAGTCCCTAGAGCGTTGAACGGAAAAGCCGACATACTCGCTCGCCTAGCTAAAAAGCTAGCTGATCTGACATGGAGGAAATTCTAATCATGGTCAGAAGCCAGCAAATTCTGCCTCCGGTCTCTTTGCATGAAGAAGAAAGCGTAGAACAAGAGAACAATCCTGCCGAAGAAGCTTCGATCATTCAAGACGAGCCCGATTGGAGAGAACCCTTCATAGAGTACCTCCGATACGACAAGCCGCCTGAAGAAAAATCTGTGAGGATTCAGTTGAAGTAGAGAGCTCTTCGATACGTGTTTGTAAATAATACGCTATACCGCAGATCATATGACCAACTCTGGCTCAGGTGCCTGTCATCGGCCGAAACCCAAAAAGTCATGAAAGAAGTTCACTCGGGCGTCTGCGGAGCTCACCAATCTGGCCCCAAAATGCGGCTTCAAATTAAACGGCTTGGGTATTACTGGCCTACCATGATAAGGGATTGCGAAGAGCATGCGAAGATGTGTCATCTCTGCCAAATTCACGGTGACTTCATTCATAAGCATCCCAATCTGATGCATCCTACGGTGGCATCATGGCCCTTCGAAGTTTGGGGCATCGACATAGTTGGTCCAATCGAACCTCCGTCATCCAAAAGCCACCGGTTCATATTAGCTGCAACAGACTATTTCTCCAGATGGGCTGAAGCTGTCCCGCTAAAAGAAGTCAAGACAGAAGATATTCTGACATTCTTCCGGCATAATATTCTATATCGCTTCGGTACACCAAGAAGAATCATTTCTGACAACGGGCTTTCTTTCAGAAGCTTCAAAGTCTCAAAGTTCGCTACTTAGCATAAGATAGACTGGAGATATTCCTCCATCTATAATCCATGAGCCAATGGGCTAGCCGAAGCCTTCAATAAGACTCTATGCAAGCTCTTGAGGAAAAATGTTTCAGCCAATAAGAAAGACTGGAATCTCAAACATCACGAGGCGTTGTGGGCATATCGTACCATGCACCATACTCCAACTCAGTCCACTCCATACTCATTACTCTTCGGAGTAGAGGCGATCCTCCCCCTCGAAGTCGAAGTTCCAAGCTTAAGAATGGTTGTTCAGCAGAGTTGACGGAGGAGGAAAACGTGCTCCTTCGGCTCGAAGAGCTCGACACCCTCGAAGAAAAGAGGCATGCAGTATTGCAAAATCTGGAGTTATACCGAGCCAAAATGTCACGGGCCTATGACAAGATGACTCGTCTCCGTGATTTCAGGAAAGGCGAATTGGTGTTGGTCCTCAAAAGACTGATCATCCCCAATCGACATGCCAAGGGAAAATTCGAGCCAAACTGGGAAGGACTGTACGCCGTCGAGAAAGTGTTTGATAGAGGATCCTACCAGCTGATAAATGTCGAGGGAGAAAGGCCCATGCCAGCCATCAATGGCCGATACCTCAAGAAATACTACGCGTGAATACTCCAAGTCGCAGACGAATTGAGCACACCGGCCCTACGGTCTGGATCATACATCCTGTAAAACCATATGCAATCCACGGGCATAAACGACCTTGTTCCCGCCAAAATTTTCGGCCAAGAGCTGCTTGTCCCCTTGCAAAAATGGGGTAGAATCCTAAAAAAAGCAGGCATCACGTGCTCACACGTGACCAGGCCTCTTGTGCAGACATGCGACCTTTTATGAGCAAAGTCTACCTGCACCTGAAAGCCTAATTGATGGGGTCACGTGCCAACACGTGACCGGGCCTCACATGTAGACACGTGACCTTTTATGAGCAAAGTCTATCCGTGCGTGAAAGCCTAATTGATGGGGTCACGTGCCAACACGTGATGGGTTCCTGAGCCTTCTGAACGAATAGAATTAAATTCTAATTAAATACTGTATCAATGGGGTCACGTGCCAACACGCGATGGGTTCCTGAGCCCTCTGAACTAATAAAATTAAATTCTAATTAATTGCTTAATCGATGAGGTCACGTGCCAACACGTGATAGACTCCTAAACCCTCTGAACTAATAGAATTAAATTCTAATTAAAAGGAAATAAAAAAACCCTAATTGGAAAAAATATTTCCCTAAATCTTTCCAAACAAAAAAGATCGCACTCTGTAAAAGGGAGCACCGTTGGATTAAAATTCCAATGGTGACTAAAAATCACCAATTTATAGAAAGATTCTATACAAGGAAATATTTTCCTAAAATTTGCCAGGAACAACAAATAAAATATCTTTTGGATTAAAAATACAATGGTGAATAAAATTCACCGAGTGATCTAAAAGATCATGTTGGTTATAAAATCAATCAAAAAAATTTCAATGAAAGATTGACCAAACAAACTGATTCTTTTCTTTCTCCTATAAATAGGAGCTAAGAAGAGAAGAGGAAAAAAGCTGGGAGATAACAACAGAGAGAGAATACAGAAAAAAAGAAGAGAATTTAATTCTCCAGAGAGAAAAGAAGATCTCTTCAGTGAAAAACTCTAGGTAAGAGAAAGAAGGAGATCATTCTATAAGCTCCCATAAAACAAAAGAGAATTTAATTCTCAAACCAAGAGTTTAACTCTTCTAAAAGAGGACTTAGTTCTTCCTCAGGTTGAAGATCTGCAGAAGCAGATCTCCCCACAAGTTGAGAATTTAATTCTCATCCGGGAGATTTTGCCATGCATATCCAAAACTTAGAGGGAGAATTGAGTTTAAAGAATTTAATTCTTTCAAACACACAGGAATTTAATTCCTCTAAAATAAAATCAGGGTTTGACCCTATAAAAGAATTTAATTCTTAAACAAGGGGTTCTCTCCATGCACGTAAAAGAGATCAGTACCCAACATGATCACGTAGTAACACGTGACCCCCCTTTCTTTGAACCAAAAAAAGAGATTTCCCAAAGTGTTTAACACTTATTTAAAAGGGAAAAGGAAAAACAATAAAGACAGTTTCTCTTTTAGGGTGTATCACGTGCTCCCATGTGACCCTTAAAAAGCTCCTCGAAACAAAAGGGAGTAAAGTCAAGGCAGTTTCACTTTTTGGGCGTCTCACGTGTTCCCACGTGACCCCTAGCAATTATCAAACAAAAGAGGATTCTACCTAAAGGCAATACCCGCCTAGAGGATGCCTCACGTGCTCCCACGTGTCCCCTGACAAACACAATTTTTGGGTAAAACTAAAAGATTAATATCCAACGCATGAATACCCATCACGTGCCCACACGTGATGGTCATAAATGTCAAGTGTTTAACACTTATATGCATACTCTGAGAGTAAAATAAAAGAAATATGGCCCAATCTGCTGGCGCCTCACATGACCCCAAGTGAGCGCTTCAGTTTTAGTGTTTAACACTACTTTAAGCGCCTCACGTGGGAGCACATGAGCGCCAAATGTACTCTAGTGTTTAACACTATATTCGAGCCAATTTTAGCCCACATTAGCTAAGTCTTCCAGAGGAAAAATCTCTTGAAACCGAACCCCAATTATACTCTTGTCTTCTAAAACTGATCATTTCGTATGGCATTCAAAGTGATTCCCAGAGCCTTCCAACCAACATGGTTTCAAGGGTACATCTCTTCATACCTCTGATATATGTCATTGTAATCCTTCAACGTCTTCAGAGAGGTGGCAGGTCCCAACAACCAGACATTCCATGGACTGTGAGGTCTTTAAACTCATAGACTATGATGTCTTTAAACTGGACTAAGATGTCCTTAAACTTTACGGACTGTGGGGTCCTTAAACTCATGGAGTATGATGTCCTTAAACTTTACAGACTATGATGTCTCTAAACTGCCATGGACTGTGAGGTCCTTAAACTCATAGACTATGATGTCTTTAAACTTTACAGACTATGACGTCTTTAAACTGGACCGTAAAGTCCCTAAACTAAAACAATAGAGCCCAAATGCTCTGTTGTTGGATCTAAATGATCCTGTTAAGTTGATCTTAGTCTAAAATTAGACTAACGTATCCTTAACAAATGGTTAAGTTGATCTTAGTCTAAAATTAGACTAACGTATCCTTAACAAACATTTAAGTTGATCTTAGTCTCAAATGAGATTAACGATCCTTAAGCCCAACCCAAAACCTAAATCTAAGAATATACTGATTTGGATTAATCCATGCCCTACGGGCGACAACATAAATTAGTTTCCATATACAATCCACGGACAACCAAAAATAAAACAAATATACACGACACGAAGTGACCATCTGGAGATGGAGAAAGTTGTTATCGCGATGCGGTAGCGTAATTAACTGCAGGGGCTTATGCCTACAGGGAAGAGCGTCCCCATAATCAAAAACCCCTCAAATGAGGGGGAATCTGACGAAGTCTGCTACAACGGCCGCATCTGTCTAAACCTCCGATATACAGTGCCATAAATCAACTTGGCATCTTCGGAGAGGTGGAAGGATAAAAACAAATAGCATCTGCCCCCAAATTCAGGTAAGACGTCAGTCTTTCCCGGTCTTTCGGCGGAGAACAGATTCTGGCACGCCCGGTGGGACCTTTTCCTCTTTCCACTCCTCACTTCGTGTGTCGTGTTTTACGAATGAATCGCCGTTTTCTATGGTTGCCCCTGGATTCAAGGTACTAAGATTTGGTGTCTTGCTCCATGCAGAAAACAGAAGATCAATGGCTTCCAACTGCACAAACCGCAACAACTGCAACAACTCCCACTTCGTCCTTACTGGTAGAGTGACTTACGGGCCTCAAGCGGCCTCCCTTTTTTCAATGCCGGTGGACCAGGTGACGCAAGCCACCATAAAGCTATTCTTTGGGACCACGCTCTTACCAATGAGCTTCAACACCCCATTGCCATCGTAAGAAGCTCCGAAGAAGTCGGTCTTTGATCGGCTTACAACTACCGTGACCCCTCTCAACGGGTCGCCCAAGTCCAGTGCCTCAGTTTTCAACAGACTGGGCCAAAGCTCAAGTGGTCCCACGAAGAAGCCCGCGTACCTGAAGCGGCCATCCCGAAACGGATAGCCATCCCCGCTCCGGTGAAAGAAGTCATCAAAGCGGCTTCTCCTGCTAAAAGATCAGTCTTTGCAAGACTGCTTGCTTCAACTCTCGTTCCGGGCGAAGTCATCCAAACTGCTTCTCCTACTCGAAAGTCGGCCTTCGATAGGTTGACTATTCCTTCCCAGCGGATGTCAGTCTTTGACAGGCTAGCGCCAATAACAGCCTCTCCTCAAAGCAGGGGGCATGACGAAACTACTCGACTATAAAGGTGATCCCGGCTACACGACATGCTCGACGTCGCCACTGGCGCCGAGTGAGGAAAGATTGGGGCAGCTCTCCTTCTGGACTGATTTCGCCAGCTCCAATGGTGGAGATTAATGCTGCTGTTCCAACTGGGAACAACTTTGAACCACTTAGGAAGGTGCGCAAGAACTCTCCGACCGCTGTGCTGAAAAGATCTCCTTCACTTATGGAAAATGTTGCAAAGGTGAAGCCATAACAGCCCCCTCAGCGGCTGTCCTTTAAAATTTATAAAGTTTGGCGATGGGTCCAAGACTCGGTGATCAACCAAGACTGCTCCCGCTGATCGAAAAAGATGAAAGTTCGGAAAGAGAAGGACTACTCTGTCGTACCACAGAAGGTGTCATCTACTTGGGTGCCCGCTGCAATGGTTCCTTCAACTTCGACCGCCCACAAAAGAAGGAGGCCGGAAAAAGTCCCCATGTTCGCGACGAATCTCAAGGGCACTGAATCTAAAATTCCTAAGTCTGGGGGCATGGTGGTGCACATTGTTTATATAGCATCCGGGAAAGAGGATAGCCGTATCTCTACGGGTCATCGACCACTCACCCGATCGGTAATAAAAGCTCAGGAGCAACAACAGAAGCTCCAGGAGATGCTAACACAGATGGCTGCACTCACTGGGCCAAAAGAAAGCCCTGAGACATTGTCAGAACAGTGTTATGAACAAGAAACTGATGCTGAGTTCCTCCGCAAAATCCTCGAGAAGAAGGACAAAGAGGCAGCGGAACAAGCTGGCAACATAAAACAAATGGCGCTTTTATCCCAAGACATGGTCGGGATGATGTTAGAGTCGGATCCTCCAGCTGAAGACCCTCCAATTATCCTTGAAGACGATAGGAGAGAGACATCGAACCCTCTTCCGGCTTGTTCGGAAGCCAAAGAGGAGACCATCTCTAAAGCCGCCGTGGATGACTATATCGCTCAGCAGATACGAGCTCATCAGGCGAGCGAAGCTGCCGGGTAAATTTTTAAGACTGAAAGACCCTATCCGGGTTGGTACGACCAAATAAAGTACCTGCCGGGATATACGATCCCTAAATTTCACGTATATAAGGGAACGAGAAATTCACACCAGCACGTTGCTCAATTCAGATCCTTGTGCGGTAATACTGGGGGTGACGACAAACTGCTGCTTCGCCAGTTTGTTGGCAGCTTGTCGAAGATAACATTTGAATGATACTCTAAGCACCCGAACGACTCCGTTAAGACATTTGCAGAAATGGAGTTACTGTTCACACAAAGGTTCGCAAGCGCTAGCGAACGCACCCCAATCACGGCATTGATCAATGCTAGGGTGAAGCCGAGAGAAACATGGGTTCAGTATGCAATCCTGTGGCGGAACCTATGGTCGAAATGCGAACAACGCATCGAAGAAGCTCCCGCAGTAGGCATGTTCGTGGGTACTCTTGATCCGCAGGTGACCATATCCCAGTTCATGATGTTTTTCAAGCCGACTACCTTTCAGAACTTGATTGATAAGCTGGCCCAAATGGACCAGATGGGTCATAAGCCTTCCTTTTCAAAGATGGAACAGCGAAATGAAAAGGGCAAAGGGAAAGCCACCTTTGTCGCCAATGCTCAACAACAGCTGAGCGATTTAAAACCTGTTGCTCGCCAAAGCAACGTGCGTCCATGCCAATCCCTCGAAGAGAGACTCGGAGGTCCTTACTCGTTTCCCCGGGATAAAACGAAGAGATTGTTCGAGTTGGCAGTGCGCAATAGACTCATCAATCTGCCAGAGCCAAGACGTCCGCTGCAGCCAGGCGATGCCAACAATCCCAATTACTATCCCTACCACCGAGCAGTGTTCATACCAGATTTTTGCATTTTTATACCATCCATTCTTAATCACATTGCATATATGTAGGTACTTTTAATCCGTGTTTGCTAAATAATTGCAGGATATAGGTTCTCAGCTCTTTACAGCGAAATTCATGAAAAGTCGCAACAAATGCGGGACTACGACCAACAACAGATGAATAATGATCTCCGCTAACCATCCGTGTGATGCCGCATACCAGTTCAAGGAACAAAATAGCAAATCGTTGGTCACTTCAATGCACAAAGCACAAAGGCAGTACAAGATCCAAGACTTCAATACGGAGTTCAAGGCAAATGTCCATATCATTTTGCACTACTGAGTATATGGAAGAGAACTGAAGAGATTCTGAGAAACCAAGAGTACAAAACAAAAGATAAAAGCAACATGGAGAAGCCCTGAAAGGATGGTCCCCTAAATCCACTAAATGGTGGCGGAACCACGGCCAAATAGGCATTTCTTCCGCGGTTCCGCGGCCGCGTTTGAGCAGTGTCGGTGGCAGTTGGTTCCGCATTGACTCGGCTTTTTTGGGGTAGTGTTGTAATTTCATGTTTAGCTCAGAATGTAACCTAGGGTTTCACCTTCCTATATATAAATAGAAGAGCTCAAAGCCAAATAAGTATGCTTTTCTTTATTAGGTTTTAAGATTAAATTTCTGTAGTTTTTCTTTCTCTATTAAAATTGTAATGAGCTTTTGAGTGGTGATCAATAAAGGGAATTGTAACATTTCCAAAATAATAAAATATTATTTTTAGGAATTTTTATGATTTAATATTATTTTATTGATTATTTTAATATTAAATTAATATTTAAATGCAAATAAATGGAGAAAAATTATGGAAAATTATGGAAAATTCTAAAATGGGTTATTTATTGGAATTATGCCATTTTTAAGTGTTTGTGATCATTTATATGCTAATTTAGCGCTAATCGCGATTAAAAATCGCTAATCGGAATTTTTGGCTTTTTGTGCAAAATTGTGCACATATCATTTTTGGACTTGTGTTACATTTTTCTAGCCATGGTTTCATTTTAGGATCACTATTGATGTAAGAAGGTTTGGTTTTAAGAAAAGAAAAGGAAAAGAAAAGAAAAAGAAAAGAATAAAGAATGGGGTTGGTGAGAGAGAGGTATGGGGTTTACCTTGACTAACACTTAGCCATTTCCCTCATTTTTCCTCCCTCTTTCTTGAGCTCCTGCTGCTGCTGCTCCTTTCCCCTCTCCCTCCACCTTCAATCCCTCAAGTCACCATTAAAACTAGCTCAAAACCTCACACTCATTTCACAAAACATGCACACAAGCCCAAGATCTATGCTATGGACCAAGAAAGGTGGTGTTTTGGTGCTGTTGAGGATTCATGAGTCTCTTGGGAGGTAATTTCTTCACAATTAGAGTGTTAAATCTTGTGCTTAGGCTTTAATTCAAGTTTCATATCGATATCGGGTGAATTGGTGCACTTTGGACAACTAGAGAGGATTAGGGTAAAGTTGAGTTGTGACTTTGCAATTGAGCTTAGAAGGTGACCTTAGACCCTATATTGACTAGAAACCCAGACCAATCCCACTGGAAATCCAAAAATACGGAATTACGGGACTTTCATGTCGGTTTGTGAAACCTGGAACTTGCAGGAAAATCTGGAACACACTGGGACTCTTTCAGGTGAAATAAGTGGTACCAGGGACCCAAATGAGACCCAGGAGACCACCCTAGGAAGACGGACACCCAATTCCCCACCTGGGCCGGCCAGGCCGGTTTTTGTGTGTATGTGGCCGGTCCTTCTGTGATGAAATGTGCCCATGTTGCTTCTGTACCTCATATACACCCTGCATAGCACCCTAGAGTTGTTTATTTGACCTGATTTGACCCGAGGTGAAATCTGGGATCATTTTCTTGGGTTGCTGCTTTGAAATGTGATTTGGTTTTACGTATCTTGATTTCCAGATTTTGGTATTTGTGTGTTATCTCGATCGTGTGACGTTTATACGTCTATATCGAGTGATTCCGGGTTGTTTTGCGAAGTCTAACCGTAGGTTCTAACCTATAAGCCTTTTAGCGTATCGTATTGGTTTTAGCGTATCGTTTCAAGTGTTGATTTGGTTTTGATGCGATGCGATACGTGTGATATGTGTAGGTACACCGCGACGATCCGAGGCGATGCAGAAGATGACGGTGACATCGACACCGACACGCAGGATACAGGTGAGTAGATTTATATCTACGGGGAGAAGTCGGGTGGATGGCGTATAGCACCTCCGCAGTCCGTGGTGTTGTATACGAATACGTATACACACGTATATTTATTATGTGTTGTTAGAATCATTGTTAGTAATAATGGTATTCTTGATGCTGAGATTATTGGTGTAGTATAGTGCGAACCCTAGGGTAGCGATTGCACCCATACCTATACTTACACATATACTTACACACATTCTTGCATTCATTCTTTCATTGGTGGTGCGTATATCTACACATGGGTATGGGACTATGTGTATATATACGGGATTTGAGGATGATACATGGGTTGAGATGACACTTGATGTGAGGCCGTGAGATCGGCGGTGTGACACAGTCGCCTTTTGAGGTGCGATATGATAGTTTAGCGGGCCTTTGGACATGTGCTTTACCCGCATGCATATTTTTATAGATGGTATCGATTTGTACTAGCCTTACAGTAGTACCCCAGATGCGTGATCTGATGATAGTGATACCTGATATGTGATGAGATAGTGTGACATTGACCCCTACTCAGCTATTGGGATGCCGTACGACGATTTACCGTACGAGCCGATATTGATGATAGATCCGCACTCATGACTCGAGGATATCATACGATACGTTATTGAGGCGTGATCACCGACTATCATATCTATATTTTTATATATTGACTCAGATTAGGTGGTTTCATACCCCTCCGGTCCAGATTTCTTAGTGGGCATTGGACTAGACCGAGTTATACCTTTTTCAAAACTAACGAATCGGGGATATTTTAAAGATAAGCAGAAGGGTTATACAGATATTTTCAAATGATGCATCTTTTCTTAAAAACCCATAGCCCTTACTTTACCAAAAGCCCTGATTCGTCTTATTTCAAAAGGCAAGGTTGCATGACATATCTATTGAGGCAGGTTCTGTGTTTTGCGTTGATTATTCGTTTCCGCATTATTCCTGCTATCTGCATTGCATCGCTTGTATTGTTGTGATATTCAGTCATGCTGCTAGGACACCAGCACCATTATCGATGATGCATATGTTCCACGTACACTTGTTGCCGGCTCACACACTCATCATCGATAATTGCCATGTCACTACACTGTAGTACTATTGCATTCAGTATATGATCCTTGTGTGACATGATGATGTGTATACTTTCCTTTATATGTAGCATACTTCATGCCTTGATTATACGCATTGAGATATGTGGTTTCTATGATATTTCTGGATTTGGGAACCGAGGATGTTTTAAAAAGAGAATATATCATTACTTTAAAAACCCGGTTACCCTTGATATGATATTTCAGTGCGTCCACCATGTGTTTTCTCGGTGCTGAGAGCGACATGTGGAACCCGAATCGAGGCGCGGATGAGCCGATTGCGGGTACATGGTGGACCCGGTATGGTTCCCCTCGGCAAGATGATCGATGAGCTTTGCCGATTGAGCCTGGAGGCGGGCGAGCACCTACCGGTGATTGGTTGGACCTGGCGGTTATCCGGAGGATACCGACCAGAGTCGATAGATGGTTTGGGCACACTGCCGGGGCCGAGGGCCGATACCGCAGACAGAGCCCGCGGGCCGATCCGGACTGACGGAGCCCGATATATGAGGATTTACGTGCCGATGCTGGGCACAGTTTTCATGATGTTTTCGGGTGTCGATGCTGGGCACCCTGGTTCCATGATATTGATGTGTCGCGAGGGACACGGGTGGATTATATCCTCATATTATTCCCATGCACTTGATTCATGATATTTACATGCATGGTGGTTATTGTCAGTGGGTGACGAGTGGACGGGATCCACGTGTGTGCAGATTTGATTACATTGATTATACCTCATATTCATGACATGCTATTACCTGAGGCACTAGCACGAGCACTTGGCACTACATTCATGTATAGAGATTACATTGCCAGTTAGCATGTTTCAGCTTTATTCATATTGAGGTTTATTATATCTGATCGTATTGACCTAGGATGGGTCATGCATTCGATCTCTGCTTGTAGATATCTTTCTATTCACGAGTTGGCAACTCACCCCCGTTGTGCCCCAGTTCTTGCAGGTTTTTGCCGTACAGATTCCATAGCGGCATTTCTGGCACACTGCTTCTTATGGGTGACTTGCTTGGTTAGGTGGGTTCTTTTGTATCAGAACCGCTATTGTGATTGTATTTATTCATTGTATCTAGAATTTCCATCAACCAAAACTTGTATATTCTTTCAGACTTAGAGACAGTGTTGTATTATTTCGACCTTAGAATCGCGCTAGTAGTTTTGGGGTTTTCTGGCTGTTTTTGAGTTTTCTTTCAGTTTGATCCTCGCCTTTTGGCGTTGTATATTATCATTGTTGTCTGGTTGTGACCGTCGTTTGACGAAGAGCTAGCTCCCGCTTGGGGATGCGTTTTATCATGTTATATATATTATTCATGTTGTACCCCGTTCGGGGTCAGTTTTTACAAAAGAAACTCTACCGAAATTTTCAGGAAAAATTGCACATTTTAAAAATTCATATTCGGCTTAGTTATTTAAAAACTCGATTTTCAAACATGTTTTCTTTACTTATTCTTAAAAAGGGTTTTAGATTTCTGGGCTTTTGGCTTACTTGGATCAGATGGAGTCCTGTAGACTTCATAGGATTCAAGGGCCAGTCACGTGCTCTTTCGGGTCGTGACAAAGTTGGTATCAGAGCGCTAGGTTGACCTTGGTTCGAGTCTGAGTTTGACTATGTGGAGCCTAGGGAGTTATTTATATACGGAACTTAGGCTTGACCTTACGGAACTTAGACTTGGTCGAGGGGGTGTTATACCCGAACTTTCGTCGTGTAGGATGACCCTTGGTTGATGGAATAGGTGACTAAAGTAGAGTGACGTACCGTTGGTATGTTCCGCGGCATACTTACGACACGCCACTCCGCTTAAGAAACCTTAGGTTGTATATTTCCTTGCATTGTATCATATTCCTTCCTATGATCTATCCTCATCGATACTGGTTATGGTTTTGCTGCCGCGATTGCACGGGCAGGGTGAGCTACGGCTCGAGTTGTGTCAGCATGAGCTCGTCGGGGACGAGGGCTGACCGGGGGGTGATTCCCGAGACATACGGTTGCATTCAGGCTTGTGTTTTGTGTTTCCGCACTTTGAGCGTTTGACAGATCGCTGTTGCGAGATTTCCCGGGTGTGCTGATCGGCACCAGAGGATTGAGCCACTGATAGAGGCCAGCCAGGTTGTGATGACCGTCGATATTATCGCTTATTCCGGATGAGTGAGACGCTGTTCAGCGTACGGACGAATGAGCCAGTTGTTGCTGCGAATGATGAGATATCGCCCAGATGATTGGAGCTACTGCAGCATGAGCATATTCTTGAGATATGATGGTGAGTCGCTAGTCACCGAGGATGAATGACTAGGACGTATGGTGAGTTCGCTTACCCCGATGCGAGGTCATCAGGCGGATTGATTCCAGCTAGAGGCGACTTCACGCAGATTCGTTGAGAGTCGATTGAGACGATCGAATGTCAGGAGCCTATTTTCCAAGTTTAAAGTATACGAAAAGACATGCTGGTGATTCTATGGACCCTCTAGAAGAATGAAACCCTAACTCGACTTAATAACCGTGTGAAAGCCTTTGAACCTTCGGGTTTGCGGCGGTTCCTCGGCGCCATTAGTGAGGCTTGGGTTTGCCCTTCTACGGCTGGACCACCGACGCTGTGGCATGTACTCGATACTATTAAACTGTACCCGAGCTGTTGAGCTCTTGGGGGATGGTGAGGTTCTGACGAGTCGATCGGATGGTTCGACATCTTTCGGATATTGTGATGGGACACTGCTTGGGAGACTCCAGATGCGAGCATAGCCGTCGGAGCGCAGTTCGTGTAGCCACGATGAGTTAAGTCCGAATCAGTCGATATTTGAGCAAGGTGGAGTGAAGAGTTCGCACGAGATTTCGATGAGATGATGTTCTACTCCGCTGACATCAGAGATGTGACGTGCACGCTGAGAACGTGTTCGGCTAGATATCTTCTACCGAGTGAGGAAGATACCGAGTTCGTGATTTCGAGTCCGCATGAGGGACTTCGGATGGACCGTAGCCGAAGGCATTGCAGTGCGCAGATAGAGACGCGATGTTGAAATGGACGATGATACAGACAAGCGGAACAAGAGGTTCGTGCGAGACGCTGATGAGCTGTCATTACTTTCCGTCGAGACCAGAGGTCAGATATTCTTACAGAGGCGCTGGGATGCGACCAATTCCCGAGGAATTGCTGTGCTGAGGACACAGATGTCCATTGGACGAGAAGAGACTATGCGAGAGTACCAGCCTCCGTACAGATCGGCATAGGCAAGATCGGCAGAGACCTTGAGCAGGATTCCTTCCAGGACACCGCTACAATGACGTTTGCGCCCAGGATCAGATATGTGATGTGCATTCAGAGAGCCGGAGGCCGATGCCAGTGACATATGGCCTTACGAGCGGTCATGAGGATTGACCGAGAGATTACCAAAGAAGTGCCAGAACGGAATCGTTCCTGTCAGCACTCCTGACCGGGCCGGTGAGCCGATGGATTGCGAGATTGGTAATCTACAGGAAGGATCAGGAACCAGAGGCAGAGGATGCCAGCCACGAGCAAGAGGCAAGTGGAGAACTTGCGCCGCTAGAATTGGATGTACGGCACCTTCTCGACTTCGAGGGAGGATATACCGACGACAGTATTTATGATTTGTGATTTTGTGATTCGATTATCACGTATCTGTCAGTTTGGGGTTTCGGTATTTTGGCGATCCGTTTTCATGATTTGGTTCCGATGACTGAGTTTTATGATTTCTGTTTTCGTGCACCATGGTTGCACTTATTGGGCATTTATACCTGGCGCATCATTATTATTCTTGAGGTATTGATTGTGATTTCGTGCCTATTATATGCCGGTGATTTGATTTATGCTTCCAGCATAGTTTTCATGCATTTTGGTGTTATGATTTGATTTGTGCACGCTGATGCACACGGTTGTGAGATTACCCTTTGCGGTACACTTGATTTTGGTTTGAGCCGCATTATATCGTTGATTTTGACCCTGATATTGATGGTTGACTTTTGCACTCCGTGCTTTTGATGTGACTTACGCATGTTCGGCGTTTACTGTTGGATTTCGTGATTCCGTGCATGTTGAGTGCGCAGGGTTTAGATTTTCATTCGTGCACGATTGATGCACCGATTTGGATTTTCGCGCATGTTGGGCGCATGTTTTTAGATACGATTTTGGTGCACACCCGATGCACTAAATCGAGATTTCTTCGTGCATGTCAGATGCACCGGATTTTTGGCTGTCAGGCATACACGTTGCCTACGACAGATGCTTCGTGCACACCCGTTGCACCTAGATGCTGTTTTGTGCACCTGTTTAGCACATATATGGATTTTTGATTTCCGTGCGCACCAGACGCACATGATTGTGTTATGTGCATTTTTGGGATTTATTCCTTTTGGAGCAGTACTTTTTATGATGTTGGATTTTGCTTGCATACTGAGCAGGACTAGTCAGTGGACGGTACCTGGATATACTTTTGCATGCATTGATAGTTTGAAGGGATTTCCAAGGAGCGAGCTATAGTCTCGATATATATATACTTACGTGTCTGATATGATACGAAATGTTTTAAAACAAGGAAACCCTTCTAAATTGCTTTTAAAACGGCGGAACATGTTTGGTAAACGAAGGATATATATATACATATATAGTTTTTCTTATGAAAAACGTCCGCCACTG
Organism: Agapanthus africanus; assembly: GCA_030015575.1. Lineage (NCBI taxonomy): Eukaryota > Viridiplantae > Streptophyta > Magnoliopsida > Asparagales > Amaryllidaceae > Agapanthus > Agapanthus africanus. The sequence goes on along the minus strand of JASDDO010000022.1, from coordinate 602,305,542 downwards.
TGCAGTGTTATGTGCATCATGCTGCGATTTTTAAAGACTTGGCATGCTTTTTCATCAGCTATTCACATGTTTAGATTGGATGTCTACATGTGTAGTTCTGATCCATATCATATCGGTTTTTGTATTGGATTTGACATTGTGTTTTTACCTTGACTCCGATGATTGCGGGATGCATGATGGAGCGTTGTTTTTGAGTTATCTGCTCATTACCATGCGCATGCATTGCGCTGTGACGTTTTATGTATTGATGATTTCGGAGCCCCGACGACTTGGGATTTGTATCGAAATGTTTTAGTACTTGGGGGTTTTAAATTTAAATTCGGAGACCGAATTTCTTTAAGGGGGGTAGATTGTAACATTTCCAAAATAATAAAATATTATTTTTAGGAATTTTTATGATTTAATATTATTTTATTGATTATTTTAATATTAAATTAATATTTAAATGCAAATAAATGGAGAAAAATTATGGAAAATTCTAAAATGGGTTATTTATTGGAATTATGCCATTTTTAAGTGTTTGTGATCATTTATATGCTAATTTAGCGCTAATCGCGATTAAAAATCGCTAATCGGAATTTTTGGCTTTTTGTGCAAAATTGTGCACATATCATTTTTGGACTTGTGTTACATTTTTCTAGCCATGGTTTCATTTTGGGATCACTATTGATGTAAGAAGGTTTGGTTTTAAGAAAAGAAAAGGAAAAGAAAAGAAAAAGAAAAGAATAAAGAATGGGGTTGGTGAGAGAGAGGTATGGGGTTTACCTTGACTAACACTTAGCCATTTCCCTCATTTTTCCTCCCTCTTTCTTGAGCTCCTGCTGCTGCTGCTCCTTTCCCCTCTCCCTCCACCTTCAATCCCTCAAGTCACCATTAAAACTAGCTCAAAACCTCACACTCATTTCACAAAACATGCACACAAGCCCAAGATCTATGCTATGGACCAAGAAAGGTGGTGTTTTGGTGCTGTTGAGGATTCATGAGTCTCTTGGGAGGTAATTTCTTCACAATTAGAGTGTTAAATCTTGTGCTTAGGCTTTAATTCAAGTTTCATATCGATATCGGGTGAATTGGTGCACTTTGGACAACTAGAGAGGATTAGGGTAAAGTTGAGTTGTGACTTTACAATTGAGCTTAGAAGGTGACCTTAGACCCTATATTGACTAGAAACCCAGACCAATCCCACTGGAAATCCAAAAATACGGAATTACGGGACTTTCATGTCGGTTTGTGAAACCTGGAACTTGCAGGAAAATCTGGAACACACTGGGACTCTTTCAGGTGAAATAAGTGGTACCAGGGACCCAAATGAGACCCCAGGAGACCACCCTAGGAAGACGGACACCCAATTCCCCACCTGGGCCGGCCAGGCCGGTTTTTGTGTGTATGTGGCCGGCCCTTCTGTGATGAAATGTGCCCATGTTGCTTCTGTACCTCATATACACCCTGCATAGCACCCTAGAGTTGTTTATTTGACCTGATTTGACCCGAGGTGAAATCTGGGATCATTTTCTTGGGTTGCTGCTTTGAAATGTGATTTGGTTTTACGTATCTTGATTTCCAGATTTTGGTATTTGTGTGTTATCTCGATCGTGTGACGTTTATACGTCTATATCGAGTGATTCCGGGTTGTTTTGCGAAGTCTAACCGTAGGTTCTAACCTATAAGCCTTTTAGCGTATCGTATTGGTTTTAGCGTATCGTTTCAAGTGTTGATTTGGTTTTGATGCGATGCGATACGTGTGATATGTGTAGGTACACCGCGACGATCCGAGGCGATGCAGAAGATGACGGTGACATCGACACCGACACGCAGGATACAGGTGAGTAGATTTATATCTACGGGGAGAAGTCGGGTGGATGGCGTATAGCACCTCCGCAGTCCGTGGTGTTGTATACGAATACGTATACACACGTATATTTATTATGTGTTGTTAGAATCATTGTTAGTAATAATGGTATTCTTGATGCTGAGATTATTGGTGTAGTATAGTGCGAACCCTAGGGTAGCGATTGCACCCATACCTATACTTACACATATACTTACACACATTCTTGCATTCATTCTTTCATTGGTGGTGCGTATATCTACACATGGGTATGGGACTATGTGTATATATACGGGATTTGAGGATGATACATGGGTTGAGATGACACTTGATGTGAGGCCGTGAGATCGGCGGTGTGACACAGTCGCCTTTTGAGGTGCGATATGATAGTTTAGCGGGCCTTTGGACATGTGCTTTACCCGCATGCATATTTTTATAGATGGTATCGATTTGTACTAGCCTTACAGTAGTACCCCAGATGCGTGATCTGATGATAGTGATACCTGATATGTGATGAGATAGTGTGACATTGACCCCTACCCAGCTATTGGGATGCCGTACGACGATTTACCGTACGAGCCGATATTGATGATAGATCCGCACTCATGACTCGAGGATATCATACGATACGTTATTGAGGCGTGATCACCGACTATCATATCTATATTTTTATATATTGACTCAGATTAGGTGGTTTCATACCCCTCCGGTCCAGATTTCTTAGTGGGCATTGGACTAGACCGAGTTATACCTTTTTCAAAACTAACGAATCGGGGATATTTTAAAGATAAGCAGAAGGGTTATACAGATATTTTCAAATGATGCATCTTTTCTTAAAAACCCATAGCCCTTACTTTACCAAAAGCCCTGATTCGTCTTATTTCAAAAGGCAAGGTTGCATGACATATCTATTGAGGCAGGTTCTGTGTTTTGCGTTGATTATTCGTTTCCGCATTATTCCTGCTATCTGCATTGCATCGCTTGTATTGTTGTGATATTCAGTCATGCTGCTAGGACACCAGCACCATTATCGATGATGCATATGTTCCACGTACACTTGTTGCCGGCTCACACACTCATCATCGATAATTGCCATGTCACTACACTGTAGTACTATTGCATTCAGTATATGATCCTTGTGTGACATGATGATGTGTATACTTTCCTTTATATGTAGCATACTTCATGCCTTGATTATACGCATTGAGATATGTGGTTTCTATGATATTTCTGGATTTGGGAACCGAGGATGTTTTAAAAAGAGAATATATCATTACTTTAAAAACCCGGTTACCCTTGATATGATATTTCAGTGCGTCCACCATGTGTTTTCTCGGTGCTGAGAGCGACATGTGGAACCCGAATCGAGGCGCGGATGAGCCGATTGCGGGTACATGGTGGACCCGGTATGGTTCCCCTCGGCAAGATGATCGATGAGCTTTGCCGATTGAGCCTGGAGGCGGGCGAGCACCTACCGGTGATTGGTTGGACCTGGCGGTTATCCGGAGGATACCGACCAGAGTCGATAGATGGTTTGGGCACACTGCCGGGGCCGAGGGCCGATACCGCAGACAGAGCCCGCGGGCCGATCCGGACTGACGGAGCCCGATATATGAGGATTTACGTGCCGATGCTGGGCACAGTTTTCATGATGTTTTCGGGTGTCGATGCTGGGCACCCTGGTTCCATGATATTGATGTGTCGCGAGGGACACGGGTGGATTATATCCTCATATTATTCCCATGCACTTGATTCATGATATTTACATGCATGGTGGTTATTGTCAGTGGGTGACGAGTGGACGGGATCCACGTGTGTGCAGATTTGATTACATTGATTATACCTCATATTCATGACATGCTATTACCTGAGGCACTAGCACGAGCACTTGGCACTACATTCATGTATAGATATTACATTGCCAGTTAGCATGTTTCAGCTTTATTCATATTGAGGTTTATTATATCTGATCGTATTGACCTAGGATGGATCATGCATTCGATCTCTGCTTGTAGATATCTTTCTATTCATGAGTTGGCAACTCACCCCCGTTGTGCCCCAGTTCTTGCAGGTTTTTGCCGTACAGATTCCATAGCGGCATTTCTGGCACACTGCTTCTTATGGGTGACTTGCTTGGTTAGGTGGGTTCTTTTGTATCAGAACCGCTATTGTGATTGTATTTATTCATTGTATCTAGAATTTCCATCAACCAAAACTTGTATAATCTTTCAGACTTAGAGACAGTGTTGTATTATTTCGACCTTAGAGTCGCGCTAGTAGTTTTGGGGTTTTCTGGCTGTTTTTGAGTTTTCTTTCAGTTTGATCCTCGCCTTTTGGCGTTGTATATTATCATTGTTGTGTGGTTGTGACCGTCGTTTGACGAAGAGCTAGCTCCCGCTTGGGGATGCGTTTTATCATGTTATATATATTATTCATGTTGTACCCCGTTCGGGGTCAGTTTTTACAAAAGAAACTCTGCCGAAATTTTCAGGAAAAATTGCACATTTTAAAAATTCATATTCGGCTTAGTTATTTAAAAACTCGATTTTCAAACATGTTTTCTTTACTTATTCTTAAAAAGGGTTTTAGATTTCTGGGCTTTTGGCTTACTTGGATCAGATGGAGTCCTGTAGACTTCATAGGATTCAAGGGCCAGTCACGTGCTCTTTCGGGTCGTGACAGGAATAAAAAAAAGTTAAGTTCTTTTATTTATCTTGCATATCCATTTATTTATCTGCAATTTTTATTTGTTAATCTTGTTGCTTATTTTTACTTGTGTTTTTCTTTTGTTTTTCTTCTTCTATTTTCTTTATCTTTAAACAACGATGATGCTTGAGTAAGATCCTTGCCAAGATGAGCTTTCAAATAGCTAGTTGTAATTTTCCTTAATCCTCAATTCTTTATACCTTTGTTTTTATTTTTATCTTTTTAATGGGTGAGTAATCTTCTCACTTGTTAGGGTAGGAGAAGGAAAGTTTGAGAGAAGTAATTCTCTCTCACTCTTTTCTTTGCCCAACACCTTAATTCGGACTCCTGTTAATTGAACCACAATCCGCTCACTACGGCACCCTATCCTACATGATAGCGGTGATTCCCTAATTAGACCGGTTGTGGTTGAATTAACCGGAGGTTAGGGCTAAGAGCTAAGAACGGACGGATAATGACCAAAAAGAAGAAACTCAGCATGGAAAGCCTAGCTTATACTTGCAAGTTCCTTCCTAGTCGTGCTAATCCCCGTCGTTGCCGATTACCATAACACCGATATTAAGAAGGGCATTGAAAGAAGTGATAATTTCCTAATTCGATCTAACCTAATCCTAACCCTAGCAAGTTCTTTATTCATCTTTTATCTCATTAGTCGGCCTTAAAACAAAAATCAAAATATTTGGATTTAACTCGATAAACATAAAGAAAAAGATTTCTTCTCCTTGTGGATCGACCCGTACTCAACCGGCTAGCTACCAAGCGAAACCGTGTTGATTGCGGTAATTAAAAATTAAGGATACGCAAAAACACAAACAATCAAATGACGCCGTTGCCGAGAAGACGGTAGTTTAATTCTTTGTGTAATTTCGGGTTAATTAAAAAAATATAAATATATAAATATATATATATATATAAATTAAAAAAACCATAACAAAAAAATCATCTTGTTATTTTTGATTAGTTTTTGTGCAAGTGTGCAGGCTTGGAGCAAACTCAGTGAACAAATCAAGATTCAGGGGATCTAAATAGAAAGATGAGAACCAACTAAGCACATGGACCAAATTTGAAGATCCAAACTAACTGTTCAGCCGCGGAACCACGACAGAAGTAGGGGTTTGACAGCGGAACCGCGGTCAATGGGTGACGTCAGCAACCAAAAACTCTCTGTGAGTATCTCCTTTCTCCTCTCCTCTGCACTCCATTGAAATATTTTTCCTGCATGATTCTTTGCATAAATTCTCTTTCCCTCTCTAATAAACTGATTTTGTGCAGGATTCTTTGCGCCGCAGCCAAAATAAAATTTTTGAAAGTGTTTTAGATTTTTGGTTGTTACTGCTTTGCATAACTAATACGGACTTTAAGGGGCTATAACACCAATTCAGATTGGGTGGGGATTTCATCACCCTTCCTAAGACCCCAAAAATCACTAAAAGCATACGCATCACCCTTAAGCTTAATTAAAAAATATCTAGACTCAGCCACTAAGAACTGTCGTGCTCATTAGGACAGAGGAAGGTTGTGGACATTCAATCGTTTATCTAAACTTGACTTTGTGGTGCCTAGGCTAGACAAGTGAGAAAGGTAATTTTAAAAGACCCGTCTTACGGTGATTCGTAAGCGGAACTCTCCTTTCTTCATTTGTGCTTACCTGGCCACAATTGGCAGTGAAGAGACGATTTAAGGGTTATCTTACAACTTTTCACTTTGGAACAGTTAGGAGCAGTCTAGTGTACTTTGAAAACCATAGCTCTAGGTTTGATTGTGCATGTTTTAACTGTGATTGTGTAAGTTGTGCCGTGAGTCCGTACACATTTTTGCAAAACTCTTTCTAAAACAAAAAATAAAAAAACACAAAATAAAAACTTTTATAAAAACTCGCCCTTTGTCGCTAGAATCCCATTTCACCCACCTTTCATCCGCATTTTCTTTATTGACGTTTTATTACCGTCACATTCTACGTTTTGACTATACTAAACTCGTTTAGTGTATGTCTGGTTGGACTCGGGACAATAGTGCCCGCTTAGTCCGTATTTTGTTAGTCGCTACCGACTATGCAATCGACTCCGACGTCGAAACTCCCTCCACACATCTTTCACCTTTACCTTTACTGGCCAACTCCGACGTTGACCGGAATTCTGTTCATACATCTTCACCTTCAACATCATCATCAACAAATTCTTCTTCTGAGATGTCAGGATTTCCTCCTAACATCCCTTTACCTCCCCTGACACTGATTCCACCTCATCTGGGTGTAAATAACCCGCAACCACCTCTTGTTGAAGCGCTTCAGCGAATCGCGCTCCAGGATCGTTTCTATCCCACCCGCTCCGCACTTCCTACCTGTCTTTCACTTCCGCCGGCCAATGGGGATAATTTCGAAATTAAGCCCCACTTCATCAACATGTTGCCTAAATTTCACGGGCTGGAATCCGAAGATGCCTACATCTTCATTAACAAGTTCCAGAACGTCTGTGCAATGATGAAGACGACCCAACTGTCCGACGATGCTATACGGTTATGAGTCATTCCTTTCACTCTATGTGACCTAGCTGAGAAGTGGCTGTATAGTACCGCATCGCATTCCATAAATAGTTGGGATGAGTTCGTAAAAGCGTTTCTTAAAAAATTCTACCAAAATCACAAAACCGCGAGAATACGAAACGAAATTAACCAATTTTCCCAACTTCCTGCCGAACCTTTTTGGAAGTGCTTTGACCGATACAAAGACCTTCTTAGTCAGTGCCCTCATCACGGTATTGAGAGATGGCAACTTTTCCAGACCTTATACGAAGGACTGAACCCAGCAACTAAGCAATTGCTGGAGACCATTTGTCAAGGCCACTTCCTAGCCAAATCTGACGAGGAAGCTTGGCAATTTTTCGACGATCTCGCGGAGCGAACACTTCAGTGGGAAAGCACCAGACTGAACACTTTATCTACTTCTTCCGGTCCCTCTAGGGCAGGCGTTCATCAACTTGATCTCTCAACTGCAATGAAGGCCGAAATGGCAGCGATCACACGAAAACTAGAAGCAATTGAGAGCCAATTCTCATCGCCTTCTCCTTCCCCTGCTCTTCCCCCTCGTACCATATACGCTTGTTGTTCAGACCCATCCCATCTGACCGAAGAGTGTCCTTACAATCCACCTGCTCAAGGACAGGATCAGGTCAATGCTGCATTTCAGTAAAGACAAATAAATGATCCATACTCTTCCACTTATAATCCTGGTTGGAGGAACTGCCCAAATTTCACTTGAAATCAGAACCAGCAACAATTCCAAGGCCACAACAACTTCCAGATGCCTCCTCCTCCTCAACAACAAGCTCAAAATCAATATCAGCAGCCTTCCCAACACCAACCTTTTCAAAATCTGATGAACAATTTTGCACCCAACAATTCTTTTCCTCAAACCAATTTTGTTCTGTCAAACAACGGTAAGGTTTCCTCGCTAGAACGAAGTATGGAGGCATTTGTAAAACAATCGACTCAATCAAACGCCAACATCCAGTCTTCTATTCAGTCTTTAGTGCAACACACTGCTGTGCAAGGGCAAAGCATCAAAACCATTGAAGCCCAGATTGCACAACTGAATGCGGATTTGAGCGAGCGAGAGAAAGGGAAGCTTCCATATCAACCATTCGCAAATCCTGGTCACCCACATAATGCACATGTTGCTCTTGAACAACAAAACCATAATGTGAGTGTCGTGACTACCTTGAGATCTGGAAGGATGCCGCACAACAATGTTGGCACAGATGATGACACCCCGTCCGCCACTTCTTCTTCTTCTTCTTCTTCTTCTTCTTCTTCGTGTTCTGAGCATGTTCTCCATTCTTCAAAAGGCTCTTCTTCTTCTGCTACTCCGAACGGACCCACATCTCACTCCACAAAAAATCCAGTTCTGGGACCCATTCTAACTCCATAATCTCCTCCACAAGTATTGGACTCAACCAATTTAAAAAACATTCCATTTCTAAACCGGTTGAGATCCAATAAACAAAGTCCACAAATGGAGAAGATTGTGGAGTTGTTTAAACAGATTAACATTAACATTCCCCTCTTGGACGCAATCCAACAAGTCCCTTCCTACGCAAAAATCTTGAAGGACTTGTGCACTAAGAAGTGGAAATCTCAGGTACCCAAAAAGGTTTTCTTAGCTAGTGCCATGAGTGATTCTCTTACCTAAGCTTTACCTCAAAAATGGAAGGACCCTAGCTGTCCTACGATTTCAATAACCATTGGAGATAAGAACATCAATCGCGCACTTCTGGATCTTGGTGCCAGTGTTAACCTACTTCCGTATTCGGTATATGAGCAACTAGGTGTTGGAGAGCTGAAACCCACACACTGTACTCTCCAAATGGCCGACCGATCTATCACTCATCCTAAGGGTAAGCTAGAGGATATGTTAATAAAGGTAGGGGACTTCATATTCCCTGTTGATTTTATTGTTCTAGATACACAACCTGTAGCAAACCCACGGAACCAAATTCCGGGGATTCTTGGTCGACCCTTTTTGGCCACTTCCAATACTGTAATCAACTGTCGTAATGCCTCTATGACTCTATCCTTCGAGAAGATGTCAATTGAGTTTAACATTTACAAGTTGGGAAGTGTACCTTCCGAACCTTCTGCTCATGCATGTTCAGTCGAATTAATGGATGTCGATAGCAGCGAATTTGATCAGCTTCGCGATACTGATCTAGACTCTGTTCATATTTTGTTGTTTGACCCAACTATGTATTATACACATACGGACTTTTCCATTGAGTTGTCCGGGTCAACATCTAACGCTGATTATGAATCTTTTATGGAGTCTAGAGATCATCCCGCTCTTTCTGATGATATTATTCTTCGGGGTATCGATGAAAGGTTTGAGGAAATTTTCGCTGATGAGCTCGCATTTTTAGCAAACACGGGTGTTGAGATGAATCAACTCCAAAAAGAAATTGAACTTCCACCCCTTATTCTTAACAATCAAAAAAATGCAAGTAATCCATCATCACAATCACCGTGTCGTCTCTCCAAATTGAGACACAAACCTTTTCTTTTACACCACTTATCTCTTTCCCATTTCTTCTTGGCTCCATACAACATGTTCTTCCACCAACTGGTGCGTTTCACTGATAAATTCTTCGAATGGTTGGTGTTGACTTTTGGTCTTTGCAAAGCTTGGTATTGACCAGTAACTTTGACCCCCTCTTTAAAAACCTTAACATTGTTTAACTCAAGTTTGGGGGGGTATAGTTTAGCTCTTGAAAATAATTTTTTTTTTACTCAAAGTGGTGTGCCAAAAAAAGTTTGGGGGAGATTTTCACAATCATATTTCATTTCCCCGTTAATAAATTTTTTTCTCCCAAGTTTATAGGTTTCTGAGATTTAACAGATGGCAACAGTGAGGACACTGTTGTAAACAAGTTTGGGGGAGCTTTGTGCTTATTTATGCATCAATTTGCATCATATTTTGCATAAGCATACTTCACATAAGCACAAAATTTTCAAAAAAATTCTTTTATAATAAAATATTAGAAAGTGAAAAATTACATCCAAAATATTAGAAAAATTTAAGATAACCTAGAAAGTTAGATGTTTTCTTAAACGAAACTAGTAATAAGTAGTTATGAGCCGTTGTCCCTAGGGGTAGTAAGATGAAAGAAGTCACTAATCTGCGGATAAAAATAAGTCAGAAAAATAGTTCTTATTCTGGACACCAAACATTTGAATATTGATACCCTACTATACGCACTTATACACGTCTTGAAACTCGGGATAGTAGAGGATACCTTGAAATGCTCTTGTCTTAAAGCCAAAGTATGAAGGAAATTATAAATGGAGTATAAAAGATAAAATGGTGTAAAAAAATGAACACTAGTTTTGTAATCACCAAGGCAGCAATAAAAAATATAGCGAGGGTGCTTCATCACCTAGTGCTTTAGACCAACTGGTTTGGGAGTCACTGCTAAGCCTTAGGTGTTGCAAGACGAGAAAAATACTAAATCCACCTAATAAGCAAGCACATGAGTAATTGGTCGGTTAGTACCTCAAGAAGTATTAACGGTCGTATGAAAAATGTGTGAGCAATTCCATCTAAATATTCATTAATGAAAAGTACTAAGGTAGATGGACAAGAGTATGATAGCTTGAATTGAATTCTCCGGGTGTAGGGATGTTCTTTACACACATATAGGGGTATATGATCAGTGTTTGGAAGAAACGTAGGAATAAAGAATAAAGACGATATTTTATTGCGGGATGATATGATTTCTAACATTTTTTCATGACTATTAAGATAGGGCTCATGACAACCGAAAAGCTAGTGTAGTTGGAAACTCTAATTTTCAAAGTCTTTCTTTTATAATTCTTATCTTTATATGTAACTTTCACAGTCTTTCTTTTATTATAGAATTTTGTGGGTAGTATCTGCTGAAAACCATCAGGAGAAAACACTCCTCCTACTAGGGACACCTAGAGGTTTAACGACTTGTTGCATGAGCTCAGTGCAATCGCGTTCCCTGGGAAAGTGAGGTTAGGACTTTTTGAGAATAAAATTGGTTTTGCTCGGGACGAGCAAAAGATAAGTTTGGGGGTATTTGTTCATATCAAATTTTTGCATTTTTATACCACTCATTCTTAATCACATTGCATATAGGTAGGTACTTTTAATCCGTGTTTGCTAAATAATTGCAGGATACAGGTTCTCAGCTCTTTACAGCGAAATTCATGAAAAGTCGCAACAAATGCGGGAATACGACCAACAAGAGCTGAACAATGATCTCCACTAACCAACCGTGTGATGCCGCATACCAGTTCAAGGAACAAAATGGCAAATCATTAGTCACTTCAATGCACAAAGCACAAGGGCAGCATAAGATTTAAGACTTCAATGTGGAGTTCAAGGCAAAAGTCCACATCATTTTGCACTGCTGAATATCTGGAAGAGAACTGAAGAGATTCTGAGAAACCAAGAGTACAAAAAAAGATAAAAGCAACATAGAGAAGCCCTGAAAAGATGGTCCCCTAAATCCACCAAATGGCCGCTGAACCGCGGCCAAATAGGCATTTCAGCCGCGGTTCCGCTGCCGCGTCTGAGCAGTGTCGGTGGCAATTGGTTCCGCGTTGACTCGGCTCTTTTAGGGTAGTGTTGTAATTTCATGTTTAGCTCAGAATGTAACTTAGGGTTTCACCTTCCTATCTATTAATAGAAGAGCTCAAAGCCAAATAAGTATGCTTTTCTTTATTAAGTTTTAGGATTAAATTTCTGTTGTTTTTCTTTCTCTATTAAAATTGTAATGAGCTTTTGAGTGGTGATCAATAAAGAAAAAAAATGTAAGTTCTTTTATTTATCTTGCATATCCATTTATTTATCTGCAATTTTTATTTGTTAATCTAGTTGCTTATTTTTACTTATGTTTTTCTTCTTCTATTTTCTTTATCTTTAAACAACGATGATGCTTAAGTAAGATCCTTACCAAGGTGAGATCTCAAATAGCTAGTTGTAATTTTCGTTAATCCTCAATTCTTCCTACCTTCCTTTTTATTTTTATCTTTTTAATGGGTGAGTAATTTTCTCACTTGTTAGGGCATGAGAAGGATAAATTTGAGAGAAGGAAATCTCTCTCACTCTTTTCTTTGCCCAATACCTTAATTCGGACTCTCATTAATTGAACCACAATTCGCTCACTACGGCACCCTATCCTACATGATAGCGGTGATTCCCTAGTTAGACCGGTTGTGGTTGAATTAACCGGAGGTTAGGGCTAAGAGCCAAGAACGGACGGACAAGGACCAAAAGGAAGAAACTCAGCATGGAAAGCCTAGCTTATACTTGCAAGTTCCTTTCTAGTCATGTTAATCCCCGTTGTTGCTGATTACTATAATACCGATATGAAGAAGGGCATTGAAAGAAGTGAGAAATTCTAACTCGAACTAACCTAATCCTAACCCTAGCAAGTTCTTTATTCAACTTTTATCTCATTAGTAGACCTTAAAACAAAAATCAAAATATTTGGATTTAACTCGTTAAAACATAAAGAAAAAGATTCATTCTCCTTGTGGATCGACCCGTACTCAACCGGATAGCTATCAAGCGAAACCATCTTGATTGCGGTAATTAAAAATTAAGAATACGCAAAAACGCAAACAATCAAGCAGTAAGCCATCCAATCGAAGATTGCTTCATTTTCAAAGGCTGGATTGAGGACCAATACCAATAAGACAAATTCGCACTGTCCGAGAATTGGAAAGTAAGCCCTCCCCAGCCGCACGCTCCTAAAAAGGTGGACACACCGGGGGCATCGTGCTCTTTTATAGAAGAAGCTCCATGGGAGGTCGCTCTTTCTGCCAAGACGAAAAGAATGCTGAAGGATCTTCACACATGCCCGGCAATCAGGTGGAAGAGCCCGCTGGAGCCCGAGATTATTAAGGGGATGCTGAAGCCACGCCCAACGCCGAAAGTTGGTGAAGGTGGACAAAACATTCAGGCCAACCCTCCAAAGTCTTTAAAGAAAAGAAGAAGTCCAAGAAGCCCATTCAACTCGAAGACAGCCATACAGGTCTGCAGAAATACATCAATGCACTGGCAGAATATAACTAGAAGGCACGGACTCCAATCACGTTGGATGAATTCTTTAAGCATGTTCTCTAGGATGAACCCGATGACGCTGACGAAGGAGACAATTCTTCAGAAGAGCCCGAGGATTATGTAGCAAGCTGCCACATGATCTCTCACTGATCAATGGATAGCAAAGAAGCTCTTGATGCAGAGAAACTGGGGCAGATCCCGGACGAAACCCTTGGAACCGTCTGATGAGATGATCGGCCTGCTGCTGAATGAAGCTCTTCAGAAAAGCAAATCTGACCGAGAACGTGAAACGGCCATATATGAAATGGCCAAGCGTCGGCGTCACATTGAAGAAGCTCCGATATTGAGAAGCCATAGAGAACCCCAACCGGATAGAAGCACTTCTGCCGTCAGCAAAGTTTAAGACAAGGAAGCAGTTCGCTAAAACCCTGTCGATGGAAATGAAGTTGCCACCTTTCAAAGAAGACACTTTAGAAAATACGTTCCCTGACGAACAAGATGCACATCCAAACTACTTCTTATAACATCGGAGGATCACACACCCTACCGAGGAATGCATGGCCTTCAAGAATTGGTGGCAGGGATACATTGCTTATCGGCAGCATTTCAAGTGGATGAAGCGTAAAACGCGTCGAGAGCAGAAGAGCACGACAGATGAGCACAAAAGAACTGCCGGCAATTGTCACATGGTTGATTTCGGAGGATCGCAAGTTCTCACCTTCGGGAGTGCGATTCTGATGAAGAAATAGCCTTCGGCCCTCTCTTCAAAGAATCCATCTCTGAAGCAGAAGAGACGAAGACCTGCGAGAACATTCAGCTACGTAATCGCACGTTACCTGAAAATAATCTCGGACCCATAAACAAGAGGGCGAACAAAAAAGATAAGGGAAAAGAAAAAGTCCCCGAAGATATCGCCCTCGATGACCGAGTCGTCGAAAAGCTTGCAGCCAAGGACCCGCCCAAGAAAAACAAGGTGGATTACAACGTTCTGGCACACCTGAGAAAGATACCCTCGCAGCTAAGCATTCTCGATGCCCTTCTGCTATCTAAAGAGGTGAGAGATTCTTTAATCAAGACATCACAAGAGCCCGAGCAGTTCCAAGCTTTCCTTGCCGAAGAAAAGATGAAGGACGAGCTGGAAGAAGTGCATGTTTCCTGATTTAAAATCAGAAAAGCTTATGGAAAAAGCTTCAGAAGAGGGTCACGTGCTTACACGTGACTAGCAGTCACGTGTTGGCACGTGACATCTAAAAGCATCAGCAAGGAAAATTCAGCTTCCCGATTACATCAAAGAAAAGGGCTTCAAAAAGGGTCACGTGCTCCCACGTGACCGGAGTCACGTGATGGCACGTGACGATTAAAAGCGGCTTCAAAGGCAAACCGGTTCCCTGATCAAATCAAGAAAAAGGCTTCAGAAGAGCTCACGTGCTCCCACGTGACCAGGGTCACGTGTTGGCACGTGATACTCAAAAGCAGCAGACTTGTTCTCCGGTTAGATCAAGAAAAAGAGCCCAGACGAGGGTCACGTGCTCACACGTGACCAGGGGTCACGTGGTGGCACGTGACGGTTAAGTAGCAGCCAGAAGACAGAGCGCAAAAAGAAATAGGAAGGCTCGTTCCAAGGGGGTCACGTGCCCACACGTGACCAAGGGTCACATGGCCACACGTGACCGACTTCAAAGCTTATTTGTTAACAGAATTAAATTCTGAGAAAAGACCTCTCAAATCTTTCCAAAAGCAACCGATTGAATTAAAGATTTAGAGGTGATCAAATATCATCTATCTATGGGAAAATCTCGAATTTGGAAAGATTTCCCCTTTAAATCTAACAGAAATAACAAAGGAGAATCTCTGGATTTGAAATCCAATGGTGAATAAAATTCACCTAATAATCCAAAGGTCCAAAACGAATGGTGGATGCAAATCAAATCTCTCAATAAAAGATTCACCAAAAAACTAATTGACTCGGCTGCTTCTCCTATAAATAGGAGCCAAGAGACACACAAAAAAAGAGAGAGGTGCAGAGGGAAGAAAAAGAAGAAAGCCTTGATACTTTAGAGGAATTTGGATCTTCTGCAAAGAAAACCCTAGGTAAGAAAGGGAAGGTTTAATTGAAAGAAAAGAGAATTTAATTCTCAACAGAGTTTAACAGAAGGACTTATTTCTTCTCTCTTTGATAGAGGATCTGTAAAGTGCACATCTCCCCTTGAAGTTGAGAATTTAATTCTCAATGGGTTGAGATCCTGCCATGCAGATCCAAAGCATAGAGAGGGAATGGAAGCACGAGAATTTAATTCTCACAGAACTATAGGAATTTAATTCCTTTAAAATAAAATTAGGGCTTGACCCTGTGTTATGGGAATTTAATTCCTTCAAAACAAAAAGAAACAGGGTTTAACCCTAATTAAGAACTTAGTTCTGTTGAAACAATGGGAATTTAATTCCCTTAATCATAATTCTTTAACAGAGAGTGGGAGTTTAATTCCTTCAAGCTTTTATTAGGGTTTAACCCTATTCAGTTCTTCACATATATAAGGAATTTAATTCCTACAGAAAATTCAGAGTCCAACTCTATTCCAGAATATAAATCTTCAAAAGGAAGTAGGAATTTAATTCCTCTGAAATTATTGTCAGGGTTCAACCCTACGAGGAATTTAATTCCTGGAAAAGATTAACAGATCTTCTAAACAACATACATAGAGGCAGGGTCACGTGTCACCACGTGACCCACCCAAAAGATCTACAGAAAGCCCCTTTGAGGCAGTGCCACACGTGACCCACGTGACCCTCGACAGAAGCTTTAACACACAAGCGCTTGAATGCCCGTCACATGATGGCACGTGATGCTCTAAAAGATGCAATAGTCTCAGAAGAACAAATGAAGAGAGGGCGCTCTCACGTGTTGCCACGTGACCCCTCTTGCCTTAGTGTTTAGCACTAAATTGGAACACCTGAATTCAGTGCTAAAACATTGATTGGCCTTAATGTTCAGCACTAAGCAAAGAACTTTATTTGCAGTGTTCAACATTGATTACCTTAGTGTTCAACACTAGTTTGGGACTTCTGTTGCCAGTGTTTAACACTGGTTTGTTTTAATGTTCAACACTAATCTGAAAGCCTTGTTACTGGTGTTTAACACCAACTATCTTTTAGTGTTAAAACACTAACTTATCAATCTCATTCCCAGTGTTCAACACTGATTGGTCTTTAGTGTTTAACACTAGGCATTGGTCCAATTGGCAAAATGGCCAGAGGCGAAGCCTCTCCTTCAATGGACCAACAGGAAGCCAATATTCCAGACCTGATTGGACTTAGCCCAAGATGGCCATAAGTCCTCAATTCGTAATTAACTGGGCTAATGGGCTCACAACATAATTGGTCTTGATCCCAAATTGGGCCAAAGACTATTTAATCCACTCCGGTTCCAGGGTACATCTCTTCACTCCTTTGATACTTAGCGTTGTAATCCCTCAACGTCTTCAAAGAGGTGACGGGTCCCGATGACCACACATTGATACGGACTGTGGGGTCCTTAAACCCATGGACTACGACGTCCTTAACCTTGACCGAGATGTCTTAAAACTAACAACGGACTGTGGGGTCCTTAAACCCATGGACTACGACGTCCTTAACCTCAACCAAGATGTCTTAAAACTAACAACGGACTGTAGGGTCCTTAAACCCATGGACTACGACGTCCTTAACCTGGACCGCAATGTCCTTAAACTAACAATGGACCGCAATGTCCTTAAACTAACAATGGACCGCAATGTCCTTAAACTAACAATGGACCGCAATGTCCTTAAACTACCATTGGACAACCATGTCCCTAAACTGGAACAATAGAGCCACGCATGCTCTTTTGCCGGATCTAAACGATCCTGTTTAAGTTGATCTTAGCCTCAAATATGGCTAACGTATCTTTAAACCTTCAAACAGACTGGACTATGAATCCCCCCAATTAACTCTGGTTTGAAGGTACATCTCTGAACTCCTCTGACATCTGTCGTTGTAATCCTTCAACGTCGTCAGAGAGGTGATGGGTCCCGACGGCCATACATGCAATGGACCACTATGTCCCTAAACTGGAACAATGGAGCCCAAATGCTCTCTTGTCGGATCTAAACGATCCCGTTAAGTTGATCTTAGTCTCAAGTTAGACTAACGTTTCCTTAACAAACGTTTGAGTTGATCTTAGCCTCAAGCATGGCTAACGTATCCTCAAACCAAACCCCCAAACCCAAATCTAAGATAATACGGATTTGGACTAGTCCACGCCCTACGGGCGACGACATAACTCGGTCTCCGTAAACAATCCACGGGCAACAAAACATAAAATAAACACACACGACACGAAGTGACCATCTGGAGAAGGAGAAAGTTGTTACCGCGAAGCGGTAGCGTAATTAACTGCAGGGGCTTGCGCCTGCAGGGAAGAGCGTCCCCACAATCAAAAAACCCTCGAGCGAGGGGGAATCTGACGAAGTCTGCTACATCGGCCGCATCCGTTCAAACCTCCGATGCACGGTGCCATAAATCAACTTGGCATCTTCGGAGAGGTGGACGGATAGCACCAATTAGCATCTGCCCCGAATCTCAGGCGAGACGCCATGTCGCGCCGTCTTTCGGAGGGGAACATATTCTGGCACGCCCGGTGTGACCTTTTCCTCTTTCCACTCCACACTTCGTGTGTCGTGATTCGCGAACCAATCGCGGTTCGCTAATGGTTGCCCTTGGGTTTCAAGATACTAAGACTTGGCGTCTTGCTTATTGCAGAAAGCAAAGGATCGATGGCCTCTACTTCTTTGAAATTCTCCAACTGCTCAGACTGCAATTGCGACCAACGCTTTGCCTCGCCAGGAGGTATAGCCTATGGACCCCAAGCTGCTTCGTTATTCACAATGCCGATGGACCAGGTGACTCAGGCCACTACCGGATTGTTCTTTGGGACAATACTCCCACCAACAAGCTTCGCGGCGCCGGTGCTGACAAAGGAAGCTCCCAAGAAGTCGGTCTTTGATCGTCTTACCCCTGTCGCGGCTCCTCTCAACGGGTCGCCCAACATCAGCGCCTCGGTCTTCTCTAGATTGGGCCAGAAATCCTGTGGACCCATCATGGGGCCTACAATCCCAGAGAAGGCTGCTTCTAAGAAAGTGGCCGCTCCTGCTCCCGAAATCGCCAAGGCGGCTTCTCTGGCCAAAAAGTCGGTCTTTACAAGATTGACGGTTTCAGCTCCCGCTCCTGCTACCCAAAGGACATCGATCTTTAACAGGCTAACACCAGCAGCGACCCCCCACCTACACAGGGGGCAAGACGAAGCCATTCTCACCGCTGAGCCAACACCGTCCGCTCGACACGCTCGACGTCGCCATTGGCGCCGATTAAGAAAGGCTGGGGGCAACTCCCCCTCCGGGCTAACTCCATCAGCCTCGATGGCAGAAGTTAATGATGCTGTTCCAACAAGGAACAGCTTCGAGATGCTAAATAAGGTGCGAAGGAATTCTCCTACTGCAGTGCTAAAGAATTCTCCTCCCCCACTAAAAAAGGTTATGGAAATAAATTCAGAACAGCCTCGATCCCCTCAACGGCTGTCTTCCAAAATCTATAAGGTTTGGCGGCAGGCCCGAGACTCGATGATCGATCCAAACTTCTCCCGCCAGCACAAGAAGCTGAAAACCCAACCGGAAGCCGGTCACCAGGCTAAACTACGAAAGGCTGTCTGGACGCCCACCTCAACGGCCCCCTCAACCTCTACTGCTCATAAAAGGAGGAAGCCAGAGAAGATCCCCCAACCTGCAACGACAGCTAAAAGCACTGAGCCCAGACGCCCTAAGTCTGGGGGCATGATGGTCCACACCGTATACATGGCGTCAGGAAAAGAAGACAGCCGTGCGTCCACGGGTCATAGACCGCTTACACGGTCGGTGACCAAAGCTCAGGAGCAACAGCAAAAGCTCCAGGAAATGATGAATGCTATGGCCGCACTTACCGGGCTAAAAGAAAACCCAGAAACGTCCTCAGACGCACGCCAGGAGGAAGAAACCGACGCTGAATTCCTTCACCGGATACTGGAGAAAAAGGACAAAGAGGCTGCTGAACAAGCAGCCAACATACAGCGTATGGGCCTTCTCTTCCAAGATATGATAGGAATGATGATCCAGCAGGAACTACCCGCCGAGGATCCCCCAATCGTTCTTGAAGACGACCGAGGAGAAACGTCAAATCCACCACCGGCCCTCTCAACGGCCAAAGAGGAGACAATCTCTAAAGCTGATTTGGTCGACTATATAGCCCAGCAAATCCGGGTTCATCATGCGACTGAGGCAGCTGGTCAAATCGTAAAGACGGGCCGGCCGTATCCAAGCTGGTACGACCAAATAAAATACCCGTCGGGCTATACAATACCAAAATTCCACGTGTATAAGGGGACCGGCAATCCCCATCAACATGTTGCCCAGTTCCGGGCCCTTTGCGGTAACACCGGCGGTGATGATAAACTGTTGCTTCGCCAGTTCGTGGGAAGCTTATCAGAAACAGCGTTCGAATGGTATTCGGAACTCCTGAACGATTCTATCAAGACGTTCGCCGAAATGGAGCTGCTATTCACCCAACGATTCGCAAGTGCCAGCGAACGCACTCCAATAACAGCACTGATTAACGCCAGGGTGAAACCATGCAAAATCTGGGTCCAGTATGCTATATGCTGGCGGAATTTATGGTCGAGATGCGAACAACGCATCGAGGAAGCACCCGCAGTGGGCATGTTCGTGGGAACCCTAGACCCTCACGCAACTATCTCCCAGTTTATGATGTTCTTTAAGCCAACCACATTCCAGGCTTTAATCGACAAGTTGGCTCAGATGGACCAGATGGGTCATAGACCACCTCCCCCGAAGTCGGAACCTCGGAATGACAAGGGTAAAGGAAGGGCAACCTTCGTCGTGAATGCCCAGCAGCAACCTAACGCCCCGAAGCCGACAGATCAATTGGAAGAGAGACGCCGGTATTATAATGAGAAGATGAAGCGTCCCTACTCGTTCCCACGAGACAAGACGAAACGGTTATTCGAGCTGGCAGTACGCAACAGACTTATAAACCTACCAAATCCAAGGCGACCGCCGCAACCCACTGAGGTGAATAACCCTAACTATTTTCTTTACCATCAAACGGTAAGTCATCCGATTGAAGATTGCTTCGTCTTCAAAGGATGGATTGAAGATCAATACCTCCAGGGGAAGTTTGTACTGTCCGAAAAATGGAAGGTGAACCCACCACAACCGCATACTCTTAAGAAAGCAGATACACCGGGGGCAACCTGCTCCTTTATTGAAGAAGCTCCATGGGAGGTCGTGCTATCAACTAAAACCAAAAGAATGCTGAGAGACCTTCATGCGTGCCCTGCGATCGAATGGAAGGACCCTCTTGAACCTCAAATTATCAAAGGGATGCTGAAGCCCCGCCCAACTACGAAGACTCGCGATAAGGGCCCAAATACTCACGTCTAACCGTCAAAATCTTCGAAGAAAAAGAAGAAGAAATCCAAGAAGCCCATGAAGCCTGGAGATGAGCACACGAACTTGCAGAAGGAAATCGACGCGCTGGAAGAGTACAATCAAAAGGCGCGAACTCCTGTCACGCTGCAAGAGTTCCTCAGCCACATCTTTCAAGAGGAAGATGAGGGAGAGAGCTCGTCGGATGAATCCGGGGGATATGTGGCGAGTTGTAACGTAATCTCCCACTCGTTTACCAACAATGAGAAAACTCCTGGCACTAAGAAACTGGGGACAGAGCCTGAACCGGAGCGTGTGTGGCCAACAGATGAAATGATCAATGCCTTTCTAGACAAGATTCGTCTAAAGAGTAAAGCGGATCAGGAGCGTGAGATGGCCGCATCGGAAGGAGCCAAAGGCAGGCGACTGAACGAAAGAGTTGAAATATCCCCGCCAGATCGAAAGGCATCCGAAGTAGACAAGAAGATATTCAAGATGAGGAAAATGTTTGCCAAAGCCATGTCAATGGGAATGAAGCTACCACCCTCGGAAGGAAACATGCTCGATAAGGTGGAGAGGCACCCTGATTATTGCGCATATCATCGGAAAATTTCACACCCCAGGGAGGAGTGCGACGCCTTTAAGATATGGTGGCAAGGATATGTTGCTCATCGGCAACATTTTAAGCGCATGAAACGCAAGACTCGTCAGGAACGAAGAAGTACTGTCGATGGGCACAACAGAACTACTGGCAACTGTTACATGGTTAACGCCGGGGGGTCACAAGTTCTCACCTTTGGGAGCGACTCTGATGAAGAAATGGCTCTGGGCCCTCTCTTTATAGAATCCGTTTTAGGGAAAGAGGAGAGATCGGAGGCCTGCGAGAACATTCAGCTGCGCAATCGCACACTCCCAGAAAAGAATCTCGGGCCCGCGAGTAGAAAAGATAAGGGAAAGGAAAAGGTCACCGAGGATATCACTTTAGATGACCAGGTCATGAAAGAACTGACTGCCAAAGACCCCCCCAAGAAGGGTAAGGTGAACTACAATATCGCGCACCTAAGGAAGCTACCTTCTCAGCTTAGCGTTCTCGATGCCCTCCTATTATCAAAAGAAGCGCGAGACTCACTAATTAAGACGTTACAAGAACCTGAGCAGTTCCAAGCCTTCCTCGCCACTGAAAGGATGAAGGATGAACTGGAGGAAGTGCATGCGGCCGACATCACTTTTGGTGACGAAGACCTCCTTCTCGGGACGTGCGACCACAACCGTCCCCTATATGTCTCTGGATACTGCCATGATATCAAGATAGGCAAGATCCTGGTGGATAATGGATCCTCCGTCAATCTCCTTAATGTTCGGGTGTTGAAGGAAATCTGCATGATTGTGCAACACCTCGCTCGTGACAAAATTACTATCTCCGGTTTCGATTCACAATCGTCACGAACTCTCGGATCTGTGATACTAACATTACGCTTTGGACTTCTCGTCACAGACATCAAATTCCATGTCATTGACGCCAAGACCTGCTACAACGCCTTGCTCGGTCGTCCTTGGTTACACGAGTACAACATCATCCCTTCTACACAACATCAGTGTATGAAGTACTTCAAGGATGGTTTCGAGTATACCGTAACAGGTGAGTTGAACCCATTTTCCATGAACGAAGTCCGCAAATACGAAGATGCGAAGTACTTTTTGCCAGATTTCGAGAATACAGAAAGGTGTCGCAACCCGGAGAACAAAGCCGTCGCCGCCATCCCCGTTTTCGGGAGCGATACCGAAGAAGAGGAAGAGATAGTTTATGCCGGGCCATCTCAACGCAACAACCCGGGGACGTCCGCCCCCATGTTGGTCTTCGAAAGTGACTCGGAAGATGAGGTTAATGCCGTGTTCTCCAATCGGCTGTCAATACAAACACCCCCTAACGATGATCATAGTTTGCAAATCACCATGGTACCGCGAGAACATTACAAGGATCTCGACACACTTCAAGCTCACAATGTGCAGGACCTGCAAACATTTTGCGTCCCTCCCAGGCAAAGGGGTGAGAAGGTGACCCTATTCTACCGATCCTCAGAGTCGAAAGTAGAGAAAGAGATCTGGCATGGCGCAGATGCTACACTCGACAGGCTCCAACCCATCTGTTTGCCTAGATACTATACAAATGGATTAAAGAGGCTATTGAAGCGCCAAGGAGTACTCTTAAAACAGACTGTTCGACAGGCTCGGTACTACAACAGGATTTGGGATGTCCCTGGGACTCAACGTAAATTGCCCAACGGGAAAATGGAAACACTTGGGCTTGGATACGCGAGAACCGGAAAACGGGGACGGGCCCACAGTAGCTACGCTATATATACCTTTGATGAAGAAGAGGACGCCCTGTCAGGAGATGCCAACCCCTCATCAAAACTAGACCCCGCGATTGAAGTGCCGAGTCCGTCGTTTGAGCAACGAATGACAAGCCTATCAGGAAAGTGGGTCAGAAAGCTTGGGAGGACCACAACCGCGATATGGCCATCTACAAGAGGGCCAGGACGCAACGTCTATTTCAACAGGCTGCAAGAGACAAAGATGCTCATCCTTGTCAACCCGTTGTACGAAAGGCCCGACGCAGAGACGGAAATAAATCAAGAAGCGGAAAGAGGAGCCGACAACAACGACGCAGGATTAGAGGGTTACGTAATCGGGTATTGCGCGGCTCGGATTTGTCCCTCATGAAGAAGATGAGTCGAGCGTACTCCTTCCCCCGAGACAAGACGGAGAGGTTACTCAAGCTCGCTTTAAAACATCAAATGATCGCGCTTCCAAGGTCTAGACACCCTGAGCAAGCTAACAAGGCTTCTCATCTAAGCTATTGCTCTTATCACCGAGCCTTAGGACATCCTACCGAAGACTGCTTCACCTTCAAGAACTGGGTCGAGGACCAGTACCAACAGGGCAGATTCGCTTTATCCGACGGCTGGAGGGTAACGCCGCCACAAAAGCACGAACCCAAAGCCGCAAAAGCAAAACCAGATCCACCTCAGTCCTGGAAGCGGATTCGCACCTGTTATATGATTACGATATTAAAAGAAGAGCCCAAGAACATGGATGACCTTCCCTGGTGCTTTGAGAACAGCAATGATGAGGAGATCTCAGAATTTCCGCCAGCTCCGAAAGAACTGGAAGATGGTATACATACTACCGCAGATAACCTCAAGAAGATTGAGTTGGGATCATCAGATGATCCGCGACCGACATTTGTCAGCGAGCTGCTATCTGAAGAAAGGGTGGCTGCGTTAAAGAACGTGCTTCTACGGCATAAAGACTGCTTCGCGTGGAACTACTCCGAGATGCCGGGATTAGATCCGGAGATTGCTGTGCATAAATTAGCAATATCCCCAGATATCAAGCCAGTCAAGCAGGCGCCAAGAAGGATGCGACTCGAGCTTGAAATGAGCATCAACGCCGAAGTTAAGAAGCTGATCGATTCTGGATTTATCCAAGAAGTCCAATATCCCGACTGGATCGCCAATATCGTCCCGGTAATGAAGAAGAATGGGACGGTACGCATATGCGTGGATTTCAGGGATCTCAATAAAGCCTGTCCAAAGGATGATTTTCCAGTACCAGTAACCGAGCTAATGATAGATAACACGTCCACTTACGAGGTTTTCTCCTTTATGGACGGTTCGTCAGGATACAATCAGATAAAGATGCATCCCGAAGACTAGAAGCACACCGCTTTCCGGACCCCTTTGGGTATATTCTGCTACAGGGTTATGCCCTTTGGTCTAAAGAACGCTGGCGCTACCTATCAAAGGGCCATGACAAAGATCTTCGACGACCTCATACATGACATCGTCGAGTGCTATATCGATGACCTCGTAGTAAAGAGCATGTCATACGAAGAGCATTTAAAGCATCTGGAGACTGTATTTCAACGCCTTCGGCAATATAATTTGAAGATGAATCCCCTCAAATGCGCGTTTGGAGTCTCCTCGGGTAAATTCCTGGGATTCATCATCCGACATCGAGGTATCGAAATAGATCCATCTAAGATCAAGGCGATCATGGAAATGCCTCCGCCAAGAACCCTCAAACAATTGCGGTCTCTCCAAGGGAAGCTCGCATACATCCGGCGGTTTATCGCTAATCTTTCAGGCAAATGCCGTCCTTACAGCCACCTGATGAAAAAGTGAACTTCATTCGTTTGGGATCACAAATTCCAAGGTGCACTAGACGAGATCAAGCAGTACCTGCAGAACCCTCCGGTGTTGGCTGCGCCAGTCAAGGGAAAACCCCTCCTTCTTTATACAACCGCCCTCGAAGGTTGCTTAGGCGCATTATGGGCACAAGAGAACGATCAAGGGAAAGAGAGAGCACTCTACTACTTAAATCGAGTTCTACTGGGGGCAGAAAGCAACTACTCTCCCATTGAAAAACATTGCTTGGCGTTAATCTTCGCGATAACAAAGCTCAGGCACTATGCGTTGGCACATGAAGTCCGTCTCATCTCGAAGGTGGACCCTCTTAAATATCTGATGTCAAAGGCTATATTGATGGGTCGACTCGCTAAATGGGCTCTACTCCTGATGGAGTTCTCAATAACGTATCGACCTCTTAAGGCAGTGAAAGGCCAGGCCATTGCCGACTTCCTCGCTGAGCATCCAGTACCTGCCGGTTCTCCTTTGAACTGCGATTTGCCGGACGAGCATGCATTTGATGCGATTGGCGGCGGTAGTACCTGATGGGAACTCTATTTCGATGGAGCGTCCTCCGTAAAGAAACGGAAACAAGGTATCCCAATGATCAAATCGGGGATAGGCCTCATCTTCGTAACTCCACAAGGAGGGATAATGCGCTTCGCCTTCTCCTTAACAGAGCCGAGGACAAACAATGAAGCTGAATACGAAGCTCTGATAGCAGGCCTCGAGATCTCCATCGACATGGGAATTGAAAATCTCCTCGTGTATGGGGACTCCCAACTAGTCGTTAGTCAAGTAAACGGCGACTACCAGACATGCAAACCAGAATTGGTGAAATACGGCGAAAAGGTGCAACAACTGTTGACCCAAATTCCCTCCTATACTTTGGAAAGTATACCACGTGCGGAAAATAGCAAAGCAGACGCGTTAGCTAAGCTCGCTAAAGAACTGGCTGACGAGAACCTCGATGACGTCAGAATCGTGGTACAAAGCCATCGAGTGCTCGTCCCAGCAGAAATATCTCCGGAATTATACGAAGAAAAGGGAGCGACTGAGCAGACGACTCTACAAATAAAAGACCATGAGAAGGACGAGGACTGGAGGGAAGTCTTCATAGACTACTTTAAGTCCCACCGAATGCCCGAAGAAGCGTCCTCAAGACATCAGCTCATGAAACGAGCTCTATCTTTCGCTTTCGTCAATGATACTCTATACAAGAGATCGTTTGATTCTCTATGGCTGAGATGCTTAGGACCTGACGAAGCAGAAAGAGTCATTCAGGAAGTTCACGACGGACTCTGCGGTTCTCACCAAGCAGGCCCAAAGATGAAGTTAAAAATTAAACGGATGGGTTACTACTGGCCCACGATGATCCAGGACTGCCTCGAGTATACGAAGCAAGGCCACTCGTGCCAGATTCATGGAGACTTTATCCACCAACATCCGAATCCACTACACCCAACGGTGGCTAGCTGGCCATTCGAAATGTAGGGGACTGACATAGTCGGCCCTATCGATCCAGCATCGTCCCGGGGACATCGTTTTATCCTGGCGACAACTGATTACTTCTCCAAATGGGCAGAAGCAGTACCACTGATGGAAGTGAAGACGGAGAATATCCTCCACTTCTTCAAGACGCACGTCATCTATCGGTTTGGAACCCCACGGCGGATTATCTCTGATAATGGGCCAGTCTACAGAAGCCATAAGATTAGCCGCTTCGCGCAGCAGCACAATATAGACTGGAGATATTCTTCAGTTTACAATCCACGAGCTAACGGTCTGGACAAGGCCTTCAATAAGACCTTGACGAAGATCATAAAAAAGACGGTGTCCCGAAATAAGAAAGACTGGCACGAGAGGCTGCAAGAGGCCCTTTGGGCCTATCGAACTACATTCAAGACAGCCACAAACACAACGCCGTACGCGTTGGTATTTGGGACGGAAGCAGTACTCCCCCTAGAGATAGAGTTACCCTCTCTACGAGTGGCAGTCTACTACGAGCTGACGGACGAAGAAAATGCCCACCTTCGGCTTGAGGAGCTTAATGCCCTCGATGAAACCCGGCTCATAGCGCAACAAAATCTAGAGGCCTACAAAGCAAAGATGACGCGCTCGTATGAAAGATTGACCAGGCCGAGGACATTCCGCCAAGGCAAACTCGTACTAGTGGTCAAAAGACCTATGATCCCCAATCGTGCCAAGCGGGGAAAATTTGAGCCAAACTATGAAGGCCCGTACATCATAGACAAGGTCTACCAGGGTGGAGCCTATCTACTCATGGACATGCACGGTGAAAGGCCTTTCAGGCCAATAAACGGCCGCTTCTTAAAGAAGTACTATGCTTAATGAGCCATGGCTTGGGTCAATGATAGATGACGACGACTATGTCCGCTCGCTATCTTCCTAAGCTCAGACTTTATAAGCAGTAGCCAGCCTTCCCCTGAACGACGGACCGAAACGTCCTTAAACTAACGACGGACCGAAACGTCCTTAAACTAACGACGGACCGAAACGTCCTTAAACTAACGACGGACCGAAACGTCCTTAAACTAACGATGGACCGAAACGTCCCTAAAACTACTACCGCAGCATCCTTAGACTGACGAGATAAAAAAAAAGGGAGAGAAATAAAAATATATAAATAAAGAAAAGAATAAAAAAAACAGTATGTCCACAAGCAAAATGGGCACGGATGAAAACCCGACAGGGCTCCGTGAGTAAAAACAGCAGGACTACCGGCGAGTGTTTGTGAAAACCCGAAAGGGCGCAACCTCGTTAAAAGACACTTATAGGGTCCTCTCGACCTTGTAAGGAGAAACCACCTGCGTGAGATCCTTACGACTTGCAAAGGAGCAACACACTTAGGGATCCTCACGATTCCTAAGGAGAAAACGCACTTGCGAGATCCTTACGACTCATAAGGAGAATTCTCTTATGGGACCCTCACGGCTCATGAGATTTGAAAGTCTTAAGTTACAGAAACCTAAACCTGTTCTTAAGCAAATCCTCCACAACCTTCGATATTGCCCTACAAGGGGCTCAATACTGACCTTTGTATACAATCCACGGGCGCGAATAAACATTTCCCCAGCAAAGTCCCACCCATGACTAGAGATATGTCCATATGATGAGCAACCCTTGTAGATCATCTCGACCCATAAGGAGAAAGCCCTCTTGTAGGATCCTTACGACTTGCAGAGGAACATACACTTAGGAATCCACACGATTCTTAAGGAGAAAATACACCTACAAGATCCTCACGACTTGCGGGGAGAGATACTTTTGTGAGACCCTTACGGCTCATGAAGTCAAAAGCCTTGGTCGACAGGACCCTTAACCCTGTTTGCCAAGCCACCTTTGTTCAACATCGACAGAGGCAAATGATGATTCGCTCCTGGCGATATTCCAGTTGTAGCGGTGCTGATGCCAAAATCAGTGCCTAAAATCCAAGCTTGCGCGAGAAAGCTAGCAAGCCACACATGCCTACGAAATAGCCGAAATGATGGGGCAACTTGCAATAAAAAGCGGCAAGTAAAAATGAAGGCATAAAAAATAGCCGAAATGATGGGGCAACTCGCAATAAAAAGCAGCGAGTAGAAAATAAATAAATAGCCGAAATAATTGGGCACCGCGAAAAATAGCCGAAATGATGGGGCAATCGCGACCTTCGCGATATAAAAGCTGAAACGATAGAGCATCGCGAAAAAAGAAATAAAATAAAAATAAAATTTATGCCCTACAGGTGATGTTCCATCACACCATGTACACAATCTAAGGACGTAAACAAAAAGGGATCATACGTCTCCCCCAGATTTCACCCAAGAAAGAAGCTAAGTCTCGACGGGCCACAAGTGACCTAGAGATCATCCCAATACTCATCTCGTAACGACGGATACAACTTCAAGCTAAGTGGAACAGCGGCAACTCCCAGTTCCATGGCTCGGTGGTATACATATCGCCAACAGTCAAACCTCCATCCCGAGAAATGCGGATACAATCAGCAAAATTCCTGGTTACGTGGAACGCGGATAACGTCACTCTTTGACCCCGTGGAAAACATCCAGAGCGGATCCTGGTCCTCGCAGAGCACGGCAGTGAACCCGTGTGAAGCATCCAGAGCGGAGCCTAGTCCTCGCCTAACGCGGCAGTGAACCCGTGTGAAGCATCTAGCGCAAAATTCCTGGTTACGTGGAACGCGGATAACGTCACTCTTTGACTCCGTGGAAAACGTCCAGAGCGGATCCTGGTCCTCGCAGAGCACAGCAGTGAACCCGTGTGAAGCATCCAGAGCGGAGCCTAGTCCTCGCCGAGCACGGCAGTGAACCCGTGTGAAGCATCTAGCGCAAAATTCCTGGTTACGTGGAACGCGGATAACGTCACTCTTTGACCCCATAGAAAACATCCAGAGCGGATCCTGGTCCTCGCAGAGCACGGCAGTGAACCCGTGTGAAGCATCCAGAGCGGAGCCTAGTCCTCGCCGAGCACGGCAGTGAACCCGTGTGAAGCATCCAGAGCGGAGCCTAGTCCTCGCCGAGCACGGCAGTGAACCAGTGTGAAGCATCTAGCTCAAAATTCCTGGTTACGTGGAACGAGGATAACGTCACTCTTTGACCCCGTGGAAAACGTCCAGAGTGGATCCTGGTCCTCGCAGAGCATGGCAGTGAACCCATGTGAAGCATCCAGAGTGGAGCCTAGTCCTCGCCGAACACGGCAGTGAACCCGTGTGAAGCATCTAGCGCAAAATTCCTGGTTACGTGGAACGCAGATAACGTCACTCTTTGACCCCGTGGAAAACGTCCAGAGCGGATCCTGGTCCTCGCAGAGCACGGCAGTGAACCCGTGTGAAGCATCCAGAGTGGAGCCTAGTCCTCACCGAGCACGGCAGTGAACCCGTGTGAAGCATCTAGTGCAAAATTCCTGGTTACGTGGAACGCAGATAACGTCACTCTTTGACCCCATGGAAAATGTCCAGAGCGGATCCTGGTCCTCGTAGAGCACGGCAGTGAACCCGTGTGAAGCATCCAGAGCGGAGCCTAGTCCTCGCCGAGCACGGCAGTGAACCCGTGTGAAGCATCTAGTGCAAAATTCCTGGTTACGTGGAACGCGGATAACGTCACTCTTTGACCCCGTGGAAAACGTCCAGAGCGGATCCTGGTCCTCGCAGAGCACGGCAGTGAACCCGTGTGAAGCATCCAGAGCAGAGCCTAGTCCTCGCCGAGCACGGCAGTGAACCCGTGTGAAGCATCTAGCGCAAAATTCCTGGTTACGTGGAACGCGGATAACGTCACTCTTTGACCCCGTGGAAAACGTCCAGAGCGGATCCTGGTCCTCGCAGAGCACGGCAGTGAACCCGTGTGAAGCATCCAGAGCGGAGCCTAGTCCTCGCCGAGCACGGCAGTGAACTCGTGTGAAGCATCTAGTGCAAAATTCCTGGTTACGTGGAACGCGGATAACGTCACTCTTTGACCCCATGGAAAACGCCCAGAGCGGATCCTGGTCCTCGCAGAGCACGGCAGTGAACCCGTGTGAAGCATCCAGAGCGGAGCCTAGTCCTCGCCTAACGCGGCAGTGTACCCGTGTGAAGCATCTAGCGCAAAATTCCTGGTTACGTAGAACGCGGATAACGTCACTCTTTGACCCCGTGGAAAACGTCCAGAGCGGATCCTGGTCCTCGCAGAGCACTGCAGTGAACCCGTGTGAAGCATCCAGAGCGGAGCCTAGTCCTCGCCGAGCACGGCAGTGAACCCGTGTGAAGCATCTAGCGCAAAATTCCTGGTTACGTGGAACGCGGATAACGTCACTCTTTGACCCCGTGGAAAACGTCCAGAGCGGATCCTGGTCCTCGCAGAGCACGGCAGTGAACCCGTGTGAAGCATCCAGAGCGGAGCCTAGTCCTCGCCGAGCACGGCAGTGAACCCGTGTGAAGCATCTAGTGCAAAATTCCTGGTTACGTGGAACGCGGATAACGTCACTCTTTGACCCCGCGGAAAACGCCCAGAGCGGAGCCTGGTCCTCGCCAAGCACGGCAGTAAACCCGTGTGAAGAATCCAGAGCAAATACCGTACTGTGGAGTCCTTAAAATCCACGGACTATGATGTCCTTAACCTCGACCGTGATGTCTTAAAACTAACGATCAACCACCCCGATTCCCTAAGAATTCTGCCTTGGTTTAAGGGTACATCTCTTCACTCCTTTGATACCTGGCGTTGTAATTCCTCAACGTCTTCAAAGAGGTGATGGGTCCCTGCAACCAAACATCGGACTGTGGAGTCCCTAAATCCACGGACTATGAGGTCCTTAACCTTGACCGTGATGTCTTAAAACTAACATCGGACTGTGGAGTCCTTAAATCCACGGACTATGAGGTCCTTAACCTTGACCGCGACGTCCTTAAACCACAATACCTGGAGAAACCCCTGACTCCGTAAAACACGGACAAGGGTGACCGCATCCAGCACTTACAAGTCCTCACGACCTGTAAGGAGGAAAAACTCCCTTGTAAGATCCTTACGACTCTCAAGGGAAAACCCGCTTAAGGATCCTCACGATCTTTAAGAAGAACTTACACCTATGGGATCCTCTCGACCTATAGGGAGAAAAACTCTTTATGAGACCCTCGTGGCTTATAAAATGCAAAAGCCTTAGGAAGCAGATCCTAACCCTGTATCCTAAGCCATCACTGTCCTGCAAGGAAATCAAGATAGAATATCCGTAGAATACATTCAATAAAAATAGGACACACCATTGAGAGGAAAAATGTATCTTTTATTCATAAACCAAAATAGATACAAAGTACAATTTATGAAGGAAAAAAAAAGAGATACTCTCCTTCATGAGTATGTACAAAAAAGAGAAAAAAGATACAAGTCATCAAGCCGGCGGGCGGTGTAGTAATTTTACCAGCTCATCGTTTTGTTGCTGAGCCACGGCTTCATGACGCAAGATCTCCAGAAGACGTGCCTCCGCCTGAGCTTGCTGAGCCTGATACGAAGCAAGCCGAGCTTCGAGCTCTTTCTTAGTGGCTTTATGAGCCTCGACCCTCTCACGAGTGAACGTGGCAGCTTTATCGAGAGCTACCACCTCTTTTATGGACTCCTGAAGCACCCGCCAGAGTTCGTATGCTTTGTTGGCCTTGGCTGTGAGGCTGGCATGAAGCTCGCTCAGCGCCTTAGCAGCCATCTCCCTCTCCGAGAACTTGCGGCGAAGCCTCTTCTCGCATGACGTCATGTTAGCCGCACATCGCGCTATCAGACCCCGCAACTCCGCTTTTGCAGCCACGGCTTTCGAGGAAAGGCGAGAACATTCGAGAGCGTACAAACAGGCCTCCACCTTCCTACAGAACTCCACCCAGACCTGCACCACCTCCTCGCTATGATAGGTGGCAAGAAAAGGAAGAGAGCCGTTAGCTTCAGCGGCAAACGCTTCGGCTGTGGTCGCGCTACCAGCACGGAGCTCCTCAATGAAAGATGATAGGGAGACAAGGCTCAATTGGGCCAAGCGTCCTGAAGCCCGCAAAGCATAAGGACTGGGCGGCATCACGATGCGCGATTCCAAAGCCATAGAGACTGGCAGAGCTGTTCAAATTTGGGAAATGTTAGTAAAACTTTTAAATGCAGAATGAACGGGACTATAATAAAATGTCACTCACCGACAGTCATGCAAGTAGGAGCTGAAGGTTCCCCTGGCCCATCAACGACCTCGACCTCATCGTTAGCTTCCAAAACTATAAGAGACATCAACGTCATTTCGCGAAATAGTAACAATGCTATGGTAAAAAATGGCGAATGACACTAACCTTGCCCAGAGGAAAGGACAATACGCTGAGGGGAGATCGCCTGCGGAGCTTCCATCTCCAATAAACGCTGAAATGACTGTCAAGGCGACAGATCCGCGATCGTGGCCGCCAAACCGCGCAATTCTGGGAAAGATAAAAGAGTTCAGACTATGAAGGGGTTGCTAAATTAAAACGTAGAGGGATACCTTCAACACTCCTCCCATTCTGAGCCGGGGGGATAGCAGCTTCAACGGTCTCCGCCGCGACCTCAGGCTCCAACAAAGGAAGAGTAGTCCCGACTACCTCTCTTCCAGCCTCTGGGCCGCCCTCAGTAAGAGTCGTTGAGGCGGCGACCTCTAAAGGAGCCTCCCCAAAAGGGCAAGCGCTCCCTGATCAAGAACCGCCGCTGGAGGTTCTACCATGAGAAGAGCAGCCTCATCAGCCCCCTCCACATCAAGCAAGGCTTCATTGAGAATTTCTGCGGGCTTTAGCTTTAATGGGCCAGTAGGGAGCTCCCCCAGCGTCGAAGATTCTGCACGATTCGAATAAGAATGATGATATATATGCACGGGCATAAATAATCGGAAGGACTACAAAAGAAGCACAACGTACCTATACGCAAAGAAGCCCTCAATATGGCTTCTTCAAGCCGCCGCTCCTTCTCAAGGAGGTAGGCTCGCCGGGGTTCAAGGGTAGACTCATGACCGCCGGTCCATAAATAAAGTGCATCAGCTGCGTCTTCTGAAGCGGCCTGCTTCAAAGCCCTTTCCCCCCATTCCTCCAGAGGGCCGATAAATCGCCGCCGAATCCACGAAGGGTCTTCGTAAAAAATTACAGCGGGATAAGACTTCTTCGGAACCTTGGCGTTATGAGACGCGTCTTTTGAACGCGGTATGGCCTCAGCCAACTGTGCGGCTTCCTCATCAACCGAACTCGGGAAGAGAAGTCCAGCGTCTGACTCTTGCAGGGCCAATGGTTCGTCCTCAAGGATAGGCTCAGACTCCGCCACAGAATCAAGCGGGATGGTGGCCACTTTCCTCCTCCGTTTATACCCAGAGCCGGTCGCTGAGGATGACCGCTTCCTCCCTCGCGAAGCCTTAGGGCGGCGCTGGCCCACATCGCCCTCAGCGCCCTCATCCCTGTTACTCTCGCTCGGTGCCACAACCGAGGATGGCATCGCCATTGTCGACGCCACAGAGACACGGGGCGGTGCCGCCACCGGCAGGGGTGCTACTACTGGGGCCCGTTTACCCCGCGATCGGGAATCCAAGGGCATACCAGCTGTTGGAGTAAGGTCTACCCCTGACTCCCCCGGAATGAGCGCGGTGCCAATCTCCCTCAAAGGGAAGCGGACCGGAACCCTCGGTCGTAGCTTAGCCCCCGAAACCTGAGGAGGGGCGTCGTGACCAAGAAGCACCCTTCTTTCTTCAAGAATAATTGGGCTGATCCGATGAAGATACCAGCCCGTAAATGCACCCACACACCGGGGCATATACTCAGCTTCAGGGACCATGAAACGGGAGCCGGTGTTCAGCCTCATGAAATGATGAGCGGCATCGCGAACAGCATCGAGCGAAGGGATCGGGGCGACTATAAAAGCCTCGAAAGGAACACCCTGGTCGTATCCAAGCTGCCGGGCGAATCGATGCGGATTGTACCGCATAAAAAGAGCTGCACTGTCCTGGCAAAACACCAAGTAGCCCGGCCTAATTGTATACAAATGCGTGGCCTCCCGGGGCCTCAAAGAAGGTGCGTTGTCTTTCGACTAGTCCCAGAGTTGTTGAACGGGACCCGAAAGAGTAGACAAGACCCGATCATTAAAAACCAACCCGCCAGCGGCGGCATGAGGAGAAATCAGCACCCGAATAGCCCCGAATTGAGTCGGGTCAGCAGCAGAAGCACCCACTAGTCGCATAAGTCGCGGGAAGGGATAGGCATCGTAAAAGGCGGGCCTCTGATGCATAGCGAAAGCCCCCAGCATATGCATTTCGACCCAGGACGTGAAATAATGAAGCGAAAAGTTCACTGCATCCACGCCGGGTGTAGAGGTATTAGCTGCGGTGCCCAATCCATGATAGAGGTGCGCCAAGGCCGGGATGCCGATGGCCAACCGCGTCCCCTCAGCAATACGATAAGCCGGATAGATGACCGAGGCTCTCATGAAGCGGCGATGCATGGGGATAACGAACCAACTGAGCCAAACACTTACAAACCCCACAAAGAACGTCTCCTCGTCCATGCCTGGGACAGCAATGGATTCAAAAGATATCGGCGACACAATAGGGATGTAGTACTGAGGTAAATCTGATTCAGTGGTCGGCAGCTTCTTCGGACCGAACCCAAAGGGGTCTCCAATGTTGGCAAACTTCGGGGCTGTCTTCGATAAGGCGTCCTCACGAAGGAAACGAGCAATGAAGCTCTTGAAAGTAACACCCTGCTCTTCGGATTCGGTGAATAATCGGTCGAAGATGCCTAGCGCCTTGATTAAACTGGGGCGCTTATGGCGAACGGCATTCTCAGCAGACAGGCCATCAACCGGGGCGGGCTCGGGTTCAAAAACGTACTCGTCAGAGGGCAACAACTCCTCATACAAACTACCCCTGATTGGAAACCCCAAAATGTCATAGAATTCTGCTAGAGAGATCGAGACCTCGCGATCTCCTAGAATGAAAATGTTGGTGGGAAGATTCCATTGGTTCAAAAACGCCTTAACCCACCAGACATGCGGGGACTTATAATGGAATAGTGACGCGTATATGGCCTGATAAAGCCCGACTTTCTGCAACCGCGCACGATGGGCAGAAAGGATGTAGCGAGCCCAGAGAAGATAGCCCGTAGGATGCCGGGGAGTAAGCCCTATCTTATAAATTTTCCCCCACGGGTGGGCCTCACCCTGGCAGATACGCCGCCCCAAGATGTCTATGGCCGGGATCGGATGATTCGGAATACCGGTCGTCGAAGGCTCGAGCCTCCCCGTTGGAGTCCAGTTGGGCATTTCCACAGCAAAAACCGTCCTCGGAGGGTCCATCGGTAAGAATGGGAAAGTGGGCTCCGTCGGTACCGCGCAAAGAAAACTCCGGCGTCACTGAATAATCTGACTATACCAAGATCCCCATTGAAGAAGGTTGGTGCAGTTTGGGTCATGGGCCCGAATCATCGCCATCGCTTCCTCATCAGATGGTGACTGAGGAAAAGCAGCCTCCGAGCGAGAAAAGGGAAAGCGCGGAACAGAAGCCATCGCACCTGAAATCCAATAAAGGAAGACCGTTAAAAGAAAAGTCAGCAATATATATTCATGCATGAACATTAAGACTAGTTAAAGAAAGCAACATCAGAGTTTTCTGGGACCATTGGCCACAAAACACATGGGCCCCACAGAATCCGGATGACGGCTCATTAATAATGAGACCAAATAGTTACAATAAAACAAAGGGAATACCCTCGTTAAATAAAGAATGATGACCATGCACATTCCCCCCAACAGGATCTGTCTCGGGCTCTACAATGGATCCAACAAGATCAAAGGAATTAAATTCCCACAGAAGACATCATTACAAAGCCCTTATTTTATTAATTGCAGAAGAACAACCTCGGGCCAAGAGACCCCAAGAAGCCTCCGTGTGAAGAAATTGAGTCCTTCATTGGAATTAAATTACTTATTAAGAAAAGGGAATTAAATTCCAAGAAAATATTTTTTGGGATGGAATTAAATTCCATGGAGTTGAACCGCCATCATCATCTCCCCAAGGATCATCCGACCCTAAGAGATCTGCAGTTGGAGGTTAAGTGGACTCATATTTGATTAAAGAAATTGAAGAAAAATGGGTTCTTTGTGAAATCCTTAATGTGGATTTAAAATCCAGAGAGTTCTTTTAAAACAAAGGTGCTTCAGCCGTTCAACATTGTTACCTGAGGAAAAAAGGTCACCTGAACAGAGTTAAACTCTGAAGATTGTTTCAAAACAGAGAACTAAGCTCTGGAAGCGAGAATTAAATTCTCAAGGGAAAAAGCTCTCAAAGGAAGAAGATGAACAAAGTGAAGGCTCTTCTGAAGAGACATGGGTATTTATAGGAGGTGATGGAGACGTTTCATCTCCCCAAATCCCTAAAGGAATCCAACAGTCACGAAAGGTGACGGTGTTGCACTCACGTACGGACACGTGAGAACAACGCTGTGGGGGCATTTGTTTCCTGATTTAAAATCAGAAAAGCTTATGGAAAAAGCTTCAGAAGAGGGTCACGTGCTTACACGTGACCAGCAGTCACGTGTTGGCACGTGACATCTAAAAGCATCAGCAAGGCAAATTCAGCTTCCCGATTACATCAAAGAAAAGGGCTTCAGAAAGGGTCGCGTGCTCCCATGTGACCGGAGTCACGTGATGGCACGTGACGATTAAAAGCGGCTTCAAAGGCAAACCGGTTCCCTGATCAAATCAAGAAAAAGGCTTCAGAAGAGCTCACGTGCTCCCACGTGACCAGGGTCACGTGTTGGCACGTGATACTCAAAAGCAGTAGACTTGTTCTCCGGTT
This sequence comes from Agapanthus africanus, assembly GCA_030015575.1. Lineage (NCBI taxonomy): Eukaryota > Viridiplantae > Streptophyta > Magnoliopsida > Asparagales > Amaryllidaceae > Agapanthus > Agapanthus africanus. Next base: position 602,268,438 of record JASDDO010000022.1, on the reverse strand, counting down.
AGATCAAGAAAAAGAGCCCAGACGAGGGTCACGTGCTCACACGTGACCAGGGGTCACGTGGTGGCACGTGACGGTTAAGCAGCAGCCAGAAGACAGAGCGCAAAAAGAAAGAGGAAGGCTCGTTCCAAGGGGGTCACGTGCCCACACGTGACCAAGGGTCACGTGGCCACACGTGACCGACTTCAAAGCCTATTTGTTAACAGAATTAAATTCTGAGAAAAGACCTCTCAAATCTTTCCAAAATCAACCGATTGAATTAAAGATTTAGAGGTGATCAAATATCATCTATCTATGGGAAAATCTCGAATTTGGAAAGATTTCCCCTTTAAATCTAACAGAAATAACAAAGGAGAATCTCTGGATTTGAAATCCAATGGTGAATAAAATTCACCTAATAATCCAAAGGTCCAAAACGAATGGTGGATGCAAATCAAATCTCTCAATAAAAGATTCACCAAAAAACTAATTGACTCGGCTGCTTCTCCTATAAATAGGAGCCAAGAGACACACAAAAAAAGAAAGAGGTGCAGAGGGAAGAAAAAGAAGAAAGCCTTGATACTTTAGAGGAATTTGGATCTTCTGCAAAGAAAACCCTAGGTAAGAAAGGGAAGGTTTCATTGAAAGAAAAGAGAATTTAATTCTCAACAGAGTTTAACAGAAGGACTTATTTCTTCTCTCTTTGATAGAGGATCTGTAAAGTGCACATCTCCCCTTGAAGTTGAGAATTTAATTCTCAATGGGTTGAGATCCTGCCATGCAGATCCAAAGCATAGAGAGGGAATGGAAGCACGAGAATTTAATTCTCACAGAACTATAGGAATTTAATTCCTTTAAAATAAAATTAGGGCTTGACCCTGTGTTATGGGAATTTAATTCCTTCAGAACAAAAAGAAACAGGGTTTAACCCTAATTAAGAACTTAGTTCTGTTGAAACAATGGGAATTTAATTCCCTTAATCATAAATCTTTAACAGAGAGTGGGAGTTTAATTCCTTAAAGCTTTTATTAGGGTTTAACCCTATTCAGTTCTTCACATATATAAGGAATTTAATTCCTACAGAAAATTTAGAGTCCAACTCTATTCCAGAATATAAATCTTCAAAAGGAAGTAGGAATTTAATTCCTCTGAAATTATTGTCAGGGTTCAACCCTACGAGGAATTTAATTCCTGGAAAAGATTAACAGATCTTCTAAACAACATACATAGAGGCAGGGTCACGTGTCACCACATGACCCCCCCAAAAGATCTACAGAAAGCCTCTTTGAGGCAGTACCTCACGTGACCCACGTGACCCTCGACAGAAGCTTTAACACACAAGCGCTTGAATGCCCGTCACGTGATGGCACGTGATGCTCTAAAAGATGCAATAGTCTCAGAAGAACAAATGAAGAGAGGGTGCTATCACGTGTTGCCACGTGACCCCTCTTGCCTTAGTGTTTAACACTAAATTGGAACCCCTGAATTCAGTGCTAAAACATTGATTGGCCTTAGTGTTCAGCACTAAGCAAAGAACTTTATTTGCAGTGTTCAACATTGATTACCTTAGTGTTCAACACTAGTTTGGGACTTCTGTTGCTAGTGTTTAACACTGGTTTGTTTTAGTGTTCAACACTAATCTGAAAGCCTTGTTACTGGTGTTTAACACCAACTATCTTTTAGTGTTAAAACACTAACTTATCAATCTCATTCCCAGTGTTCAACACTGATTGGTCTTTAGTGTTTAACACTAGGCATTGGTCCAATTGGCAAAATGGCCAGAGGCAAAGCCTCTCCTTCAATGGACCAACAGGAAGCCAATATTCCAGACCTGATTGGACTTAGCCCAAGATGGCCATAAGTCCTCAATTCGTAATTAACTGGGCTAATGGGCTCACAACATAATTGGTCTTGATCCCAAATTGGGCCAAAGACTATTTAATCCACTCCGGTTCCAGGGTACATCTCTTCACTCCTTTGATACTTGGCGTTGTAATCCCTCAACGTCTTCAAAGAGGTGACGGGTCCCGATGACCACACATTGATACGGACTGTGGGGTCCTTAAACCCATGGACTACGACGTCCTTAACCTTTACCGAGATGTATTAAAACTAACAACGGACTGTGGGGTCCTTAAACCCATGGACTACGACGTCCTTAACCTTGACCGAGATGTCTTAAAACTAACAACGGACTGTGGGGTCCTTAAACCCATGGACTACGACGTCCTTAACCTCGACCGAGATGTCTTAAAACTAACAACGAACTGTGGGGTCCTTAAACCCATGGACTACGACGTCCTTAACCTGGACCGCAATGTCCTTAAACTAATAATGGACCGCAATGTCCTTAAACTACCCATGGACCGCAATGTCCTTAAACTACCAATGGACCACCATGTCGCTAAACTGGAACAATAGAGCCATGCATGCTCTTTTGCCGGATCTAAACGATCCCGTTTAAGTTGATCTTAGCCTCAAATATGGCTAACGTATCCTTAAACCTTCAAACAGACTGGACTATGAATCCCCCCAATTAACTCTGGTTCGAGGGTACATCTCTGAACTCCTCTGACATCTGTCGTTGTAATCCTTCAACGTCGTCAGAGAGGTGACGGGTCCCGACGGCCATACATGCAATGGACCACTATGTCCCTAAACTGGAACAATAGAGCCCAAATGCTCTCTTGTCGGATCTAAACGATCCCGTTAAGTTGATCTTAGTCTCAAGTTAGACTAACGTATCCTTAACAAACGTTTGAGTTGATCTTAGCCTCAAGCATGGCTAACGTATCCTCAAACCAAACCCCCAAACCCAAATCTTAGATAATACGGATTTGGACTAGTCCACACCCTACGGGCGACGACATAACTCGGTCTCCGTAAACAATCCACGGGCAACAAAATATAAAATAAACACACACGACACGAAGTGACCATCTGGAGAAGGAGAAAGTTGTTACCGCGATGCGGTAGCGTAATTAACTGCAGGGGCTTGCGCCTGCAGGGAAGAGCGTCCCCACAATCAAAAAACCCTCGAGCGAGGGGGAATCTGACGAAGTCTGCTACATCGGCCGCATCCGTTCAAACCTCCGATGCACGGTGCCATAAATCAACTTGGCATTTTCGGAGAGGTGGACGGATAGCACCAATTAGCATCTGCCCCGAATCTCAGGCGAGATGCCATGTCGCGCCGTCTTTCAGAGGGAAACAGTGCACACTGCTGACATCACTTTCGGCGACGAAGATCTCCTCCTCGGAACATGCGAGCACAACTGTCCTTTGTACGTCACCGGATACTGCCATGACATCACGATGGGGAAGATCCTAGTTGATAATGGGTCCTCTGTCAATCTCCTAAATGTGAGGGTGCTAAAAGAAATCTGCATGAGCATTCAACACCTCGCTTGGGATAAAATCACTATCTCCGGATTCGACTCCCAGTCATTACGGACGCTCGGGTCTGTGATACTGACGTTACGCTTTGGGCTGCTAGTCACTGATATCAAGTTCCACGTCATTGATGCCAAGACTTGCTATAACACTTTGCTCGGCCGGCCTTGGTTACACGAGTACAACATCATCCCTTCTACACATCATCAGTGTATGAAGTACTTCAAAGATAGGCTTGAATACACTGTGACAGGGGAGCTGAACCCATTCTCCGTAAACGAAGTCCGAAAGTACGAGGACACAAAGTACTTTCTGCCAGACTTTGAAGACACAGAAAGATGCTATAAGCCGGAGAATAAGCAAAAAGCTATCACCACCATTCCAGTCTTCGAGAGCGATACCGAGGAGGAAGAAGAGATAGTCTATTCAGGACCTCCCCGATACAACAAACCGGGACCGTCTACCCCTGTTTTGGTCTTTGGCAGTGACTCTGAAGACGAGGTCAACGCAGTATTCTCGGCTCGTCTATCAGTGCAAGCCTTCATTGGAGATGATCAGAGTTTGCAGATCGCCATGGTACCGCAAGAGCATTACAAAGAGCTCGACGCACTTGATACCTACAGTGTGCAAGAACTGCAGACGTTCTATGTCCCTTCCAGGCGAAAAGATGAAAAGGCGATCCTCTTTTATCGATCCACGGAAACCAAAGTGGAGAAAGAGATCTGGCATGGTGCCGATTCTATGCTTGATAGGCTCCAGCCCATCCGTTTGCCCAGATACTATACAGAAGGATTAAAAAGGCTGTTGAGGCGCCAAGGCGTACCCTTAAAGCAGACCGCGCGACAAGCCCAGTTCTACAACAGGATCTGGAACGTCCCTGGAACTCAGCGAAAATTGCGCAACTGGAGAATGGAAACGATCGGGCTTGGATATATTCAATCCAAGAAACATGAGCGATTCCATGGCTGCTACATTATACATGATTTCGATGAAGAAGGAGATGCACTGTTAAAAGACACTGCAGTTGAACCAAAATGAGGTCTCGCCATGAAAGTGCTAAGTCCGTCATTCGAAGAACAGATGGACAAGCTAATAAGGGAAGCGGGTCAAAAGGTCTGGGATGACCATAGCCGCGAAATGACCATTTACGTGAAAGCCAGGACGCAGCGCCTCCTTCAGCAGGCAACAGAGAATGACGATGCTTTTCGTCGCCAGCCCGTCATACAAAAGACCCGACGCATAGGTAAAAATAAACTGAAGAACGAAAAAAATGTTCGAAAGCAACAAAGCGGGTCCAAGAAGCCTCGCGATCGAAAATTGAACAACCGGGATCTGTCTCTGATAAAGAAGATGGGTCGAGCATATTCTTTTCCCTAAGACAAGACAAGAAAGATATTCAGTCTTGTCATTAAACATCAGATGATTACCCTCTCGGAGTCCAAACACCCCGAGCAAGCAAACGAGGTTCATCACCGGGATTATTGCTCCTATTACCGAGCAATAAGACATCCTCTCGAAGACTGCTTCACATTCAAAGACTGGGTAGAAGACCAGTATCAGTAAGGCAGGTTCGCTCTATCCAGCAGTTGGAGGGTAACCCCACCACATAAGCATGAACCGAAAGCCATGTATGCAGCGAGAGTAGAGCAGGATCAACATCGGTCTTGGAAGCGATCTCGTTCCTGTCACGTAATAATGCTAACAGGAGAAGGAGTGCCCAAAGATATGGATAACCACCCCTGGTGCTTCAAAAATGACGAGGAAGAGGAATTGATCTCAGAATTTCCACCTGCGCCAAAAGAGTTGGAAGACGGGATATACACCACTGCGGACAACCTGAGGAAAATCGACTTGGGGACGACAAATGACCCGCGGTCAATGTTCGTCAGCGAGCTGCTATCTAAAGAACAGGTGGCTACACCAAAGATGTGCTTATGCATTATAAATACTGCTTCGCATGGAACTATTCTGAAATGTCGGGACTAGATCCAGAAGTAGATGTGCACAAATTGGCGATATCTCGGACATCAAGCCAGTCGAACAAGCGCCGAGAAGAATGCAGCTCGAACTTAAAATGAGTATCAACGCCGAAGTCAAGAAGCAAATCGACTCCGGCTTTGTCTAAGAAGTTCAATATCCTGACTGGATCGCAACCATTGTCCCAGTGATGAAGAAAAATGGGATGGTGCGCATCTGCGTAGACTTTCGAGACCTCAACAAAGCTTGCCCGAAGGATGATTTTCCCGTACCAGTTACTGAGCTGATGATAGACAACACATCCACTCATGAAGTCTTCTCCTTCATGGACGGCTCATCGGGGTACAACCAAATAAAGATGCATCTCGAAGACCAGAAGCATACCGCTTTTCGGACTCCCCTGGGAATATTTTGTTACAAAGTGATGCCTTTCGGCTTGAAAAACGCTGGCGCCACCTATCAGAGGGCCATGACGAAGATTTTTGATGACCTCATACACGAAATCGTCGAGTGCTATATTGACGACCTCGTGTTAAAGAGCAAATCGCACGAGGAGCATTAGGAGCATCTGAAGATAGTGTTCCAACGCTTTTGGAAATACAACTTGAAAATGAACCCTCTCAAATGCGCGTTCGGAGTCTCCTCAGGCAAATTCCTAGGATTCATCATACGACATCGAGGTATCGAAATAGACCCGTCAAAGATCAAGGCGATTATGGAAATGCCTCCGCCAAGAACTCTCAAGTAACTGCGGTCTCTCCAAGGAAAGCTCGTATATATCCGACGATTCATAGCCAATCTCTCCGAAAAGTGCCACCCCTACAGACATCTAATGAAGAAGGGGACTCCTTTCGTCTAGGATGCACTGGACGAAATCAAGCAATACTTGCAGAATCCTCCAGTACTGACCGCTCCGGTCAAAGGAAAGCCCCTCATTCTGTACATGACCGCCCTTGAGGGTTCCTTAGACGCGCTATGGGCACAAGAAAATGACCAAGGGAAAGAGAGGGCCCTCTACTATTTAAGTCGAGGTCTCCTGGTAGCAGAAAACAATTACTGCCCTATCGAAAAACATTGCCCGACGTTAATTTTCGTGATAACGAAGCTCAGACACTATGCGTTGGCACGTGAGGTCCATCTCATATCAAAGGTGGATCCTCTCAAATATTTGATGTCAAGAGCCATACTAACAGGGAGGCTCGCTAAATGGGCCCTACTCTTAATAGAATTCTCGATAACTTATCGACCTCTCAAGGCAGTGAAAGGCCAGGCCATCTCCGACTTCTTCGCCGAGCATCCTATACATGTCGATTCACCCCTAAATTGCGAATTGCCAGACGAGCAAGCGTTTGACACAATCGACGGGGAGAAAGGAGAGAGTAACACCCAGTGGGAACTCTACTTCGACGGGGCATTTTCCATGAAGAAGCGAAAGATAAGCTCCCCCATAATCAAGTCTGGGGCAGGCCTCATCTTCGTGACTCCACAAGGAGGGATAATGCGCTTTGCCTTCTCCTTAACAGAGCCGAGGATGAATAATGAAGCCGAATATGAAGCTTTGATAGCAGGTCTTGAGATCGCTGTCGACATGGGAATCGAAAACCTCCTCATATACGGAGACTCCCAGCTGGTCGTTAGTCAAGTAAATGGCGACTATCAAACGTGCAAACCAGAGTTGGTAAAGTACGGCGAGAGAGTGCAACAATTGCTGATTCAAATCCCTACATACACCCTAGAAAGCATACCGTGCGCGGAAAATAGCAAGGTAGCCAAGCTCGCTAAAGAACTGGCCGACGAGAATCTCGATGACGTAAGGATTGTTGTGCAAAGTTGTCGGGTTCTCGCACCGGCAGAAATATCTCCGGAGTCGTTTGAAGAAAAGGAAGCGACCAAGCAAGCGGCCCTATAGATAGAGGACCAGGAAAAGGTCAAGGATTGGAGAGAAGTCTTTATAGACTACTTCAAATCCCGTCGAACACCTGAAGATGCGTCCTCAAGACATCAGCTCATGAAACGAGCTCTATCCTTCGCCTTCGTCAATGACACTCTATATAAGAGATCATTTGATTCTCTATGGCTAAGATGCATGGGACCTGAAGAAGCAAGGAGAGTCGTCCAAGAAACTCATGATGGACTCTGCGGTTCTCACCAAGCCGGGATAAAGATGAAACTGAAGATCAAAAGGATGGGCTACTATTGGCCCACAATGATCCAAGACTGTCTTGAATACGCGAAGCAGTGCCACTCGTGCCAGATTCACGGGGATTTTATCCATCAGCATCCAAATCTGCTACACCCGACGGTGGCTAGCTGGTCATTCAAAATGTTGGGAACTGACATAATCGGGCCCATTGAACCAGCATCGTCCAGAGGACATCGGTTCATACTGGCGACAAACGATTTCTTCTCCAAGTGGGAAGAAGCAGTACCACTATGAGAAGTGAAGACGGAAAACATCCTCCATTTCTTCAAGACACACGTCATCTATCAGTTCGGCACTCCGCGACGGATTATCTCTGATAACGGGCCGGCCTACAGAAGTCACAAAATCAGCCACTTCACGCAGCAACATAATATAGACCGGAGATACTCTTCGGTTTATAATCTCCGAGCTAACGATCTGGCTGAGGCTTTCAACAAGACCTTGATGAAAATCGTGAAAAAGACGGTGTCCAAAAATAAAAAGGACTGGCACGAGAGATTGCATGAAGCTCTCTGGGCGTATCGAACTACGTTCAAAATGGCTACAAATACAATGTAGTATGCATTGATATTCAGCACAGAAGCAGTACTCCCCTTGGAGATAGAGCTACCCTCTCTACGAGTGGCGATTCATTACAAGCTAACAGACGAAGAGAATGACGCGCTCATACGAGAGATTGACTGGGCCGAGAACATTCCGCCAAGGCGAACTCGTGCTAGTGGTCAAGAGACCTATGATCCCCAATCATGCCAAACGGGGGAAATTCGAGCCGAACTATGAAGGCCCGTACATCATAGACAAAGTCTACCAGGGTGGGGCTTACTTGCTCATAGATATGCATGGCGAAAGTCCTTTCAGGCCAATAAATGGCCATTTCTTGAAGAAATACTACGCCTGACTGAGACGTCTATAAACTACTGTGGACTGCAGCATCCCAAGGCTGACGCAAAAAAAAAACGGTACGTCCCTAAGTGAGATGGGTACAGATGACAACCCGAAAGGGCTCGGTGAGTAAAATCAGCAGGACTACCGGCGAGTTTGTGAAAACCCAAAAGGACGCAATCTCGTTAAAAGACACATGCAAGGTCCTCTCGACCCTGTAAGGAGAAAATACCTGCGTGAGATCCTTACGACTCACAAAGGAGCAACACACTTAGGAATCCCTACGATTCCTAAGGAGAAAACACACTTACAAGATCCTCATGACTAGTAAGGAGAATTTCCCTTTGAGACCCTCACGGCTCATAAGATTCAAAAGTCTTAAGCTACAGGGATCTGAACCTATTCTTAAGCCATCACATTTCCCAGATTTCACTACAAGCGGTTCAATATTGACCCTTGTATACAATCCACGGGCATAAATAAATGTTTCCCTAACAGAGTCCCACCAGCGACTAGGGATATGCTCACACGGTGAACGACCCTTGTAAGTCCTCTCGACTTGTAAGGAGAAAACACTCTTGTAAGATCCTTACGACTTACAAGAGAACATACACTTAGGAATCCTCACGATTCCTGAGGAGAAAAAACATCTACGAGATCCTCGCGACTCGTAGGAAGAAACACCTTTATGAGACCCTTACGGCTTATGAAGTCAAATGCCTTAGTCGAAAGGATCCTAACCCTGTTTGCTAAGACACCTTTGGTCGAATCGACAAAGGCAAATGATGATTCGCTCCTGGCAATGTCCCAGTTGTAGCGATGCTGATGCCTAAATTGGTATCAAATCCCAAGTCCTTTCACGGCAAATGATGATTCGCTCCTGGAAATATTCCAGTCGTAGCGATTCTGATGCTGAGATTGGCACCAGATTCCAAGTTCCATACTCGCGATAAAAAAATCAGCGAGCCAAAAATGCATATGAAATAGCCGAAATGATGGGAAAACATTTAACAAATCAGCAAGTAAAAATATATGCAAACAAAATAGCCGAAATGGTTGGGCAACTCGCAATAAAAAAACAGCGAGTAAAAAGAAAAAAATAGCCGAAATGATTAGGCACCACGAAAAATAGCAGAAATGATTGGGCAACTGCGACTTTCGTGATACAAAAAGATGAAATGATAGAGCATCGCGGAATGAAAACAAAAAAAAATATAATACATATACAATGAAACTTTTGCCCTACAGATGAGATCACATCGATCCCTGTATACAATCCAGGGGCACAAACAAAGAGGGAATCATATCATCCCACCAGGCTCTATTAGAAAGAGAGCCAAGTCTCGACGGTTCACAGACAACCTAGAGACCACCTCGACATTCGTCTCGTTACAGCAGACGCAATGTCAGCAAAGTGGAGCCACGACAAAGTCCCTAGTTCCAAATCTCGACGGTTCACAGACAACCTAGAGACCACCTCGACATTTGTCTCGTTACAGCAGACGCAACATCAGCAAAGCGGAGCCACGACAAAGTCCCTAGTTCCAAGTCTCGACGGTTCACAGACAACCTAGAAACCACAACGACATTCGTCTCGTTACAGCAGACGCAACGTCAGCAAAGCGGAGCGACGACAAAGTCCCTAGTTCCAATTCTCAACGGTTCATAGACAACCTAGAGAACACCTCGACTTTCATCTCGTTACAGTAGACGCAACGTCATGCAATGACCCCATCGCGGAAATACGTCATCCAATAACCCCGTCGCGGTCAGCCATTGACCCCGTCGCAGAAATACGTCAGCCAATAACCCCGTCGCGGAAATACGTCAGCAAATGACCCCGTCTTGGAAATACGTCAGTAAATGACCCCGTCGCGGAAACACGTCAGCAAGTGACCCCGTCTCGGAAATACGTCAGCAAATGACCTCGTTTCGGAAATACGTCAGCCAATGACCCCATCATGGAAATACGTAAGACAATGACCCCTTCTCGGAAATACGTCACCCCGTCTCGGAAATACGTCAGCAAATGACCCCGTCGCGGAAACACGTCAGCAAATGACCCCGTCTCGGAAATACGTCAGCAAATGACCCCGTCGTGGAAATACGTTATCCAATGACCCCGTCGTGGAAATACGTCATCCAATGACCCCGTTGCGGAAATACGTCATCAACTGACCCCGTAAGGCTAAAGTCAATACGGACCTCATATGGCCAAAGTCAATACTGAACCCATATGGCCAAAGTCAACCCTCGACCTCCCCGTCAAAGCAATGCTTTGACTCGAGAGCAAGTCAAATCATCAATTACTTACGAGTCCTCTCGACTTGTAAGGAAGAAAATTCTCTTGTGAGATCCTTACGATTCTCAAGAGAAAGTACACTTAGGAATCCTCACAATTCCTAAGGAGAAATTACACCTACGGGATCCTCTCGACTCGTAGAGAGAAAAGTCTTTATGAAACCCTCACGGATCATAAAGTTGAAAAGTCTTAGGCGGCAGATCTGAACCTGTTTCCTAAGCCAGTATTGCTCTCCAAGGAGGTCAAGATGGACCATCTGCAGGCCACATTTGCCAAAGCCACATTCGCCAAAGCCACATTCGCCAATGAAATAAAGAAGCTACTTACGGGTCCTCACGATTCCTAAGGAAAAAAACCCGAGTGAGATCCTTACGACTCACGGAGGCGATGAATACTTAGAAATCCTCACGATTTCTAGGGAGTATGCACCTATGAGATCCTCTCGACTTGTAGGGAGAAAAAACCTTCTTGAGACCCTTACGACTCATGAAGATGAAAAAGTCTTAGGCTACAAGGACCCTAAACTTGTCTCCTAAGCCTACAATTCTATGGCCATGCATAACTCTGCACTACTTCATCCACGTACATGCTTACGTGGGCAAAGTAGTGGGGGGCATTTGTTCCCGCCAAAATTTCCGGCCAAGAGCTACTTGTCCCCTTGCAAAAAGGGGAAGAATCCTCAAAAAAGCAGGCATCACGTGCTCACACGTGACCAGGCCACACGTGACCTTTTATGAGCAAACTCTACCTGCGCCTGAAAGCCTAATTGATGGGGTCACGTGCCAACATGTGACCGGGACTTACGTGCAGACACGCGACCTTTTATGAGCAAAGTCTATCCGCGCCTGAAAGCCTAATTGATGGGGTCACGTGCCAACACGTGATGGGTTCCTGAGCCCTCTGAACTAATAGAATTAAATTCTAATTAATTGCTTAATCGGTAAGATCACGTGCCAACACGTGATAGACTTCTAAACCCTCCGAACTAATAGAATTAAATTCTAATTAAAAGGAAATCAAAAACTCTAATTGGAAAAAATATTTCCCTAGATCTTTCCAAACAAAAAAGATCGCACTCTGTAAAAGAGAGCACCGTTGGATTAAAAATCCAATGGTGACTAAAAATCACCAATTTATAGAAAGATTCTATACAAGGAAATATTTTCCTAAAATTTGCCAGGAACAACAACTAAAATATCTTTTGGATTAAAAATCCAACGGTGAATAAAATTCACCGAGTGATCTAAAAGATCATGTTGGTTATAAAATCAATAAAAAATCTTTCAATGAAAGATTGACTAAATAAACTTTTTCTTTTCTTTCTCTTATAAATAGTACTAAGAAGAGAAGAGGAAAAAAGAGGGAGACAACAACAGAGAGAGAATATAGAAAAAAAGAAGAGAATTTAATTCTCCAGAAAGAAAAAAAAACTCTAGGTAAGAGAAGGAAGGAGATCATTCTATAAGCTCCCATAAAACAAAAGATAATTTAATTCTCAAACCAAGAGTTTAACTCTTCTAAAAAAATAACTTAGTTCTTCCTCTGGTTGAAGATCTGCAGAAGCAGATCTCCCCACAAGTTGAGAATTTAATTCTCATCGGGGAGATTTTGCCATGCAGATCCAAAACTTAGAGGGAGAATTGAGTCTAAAGAATTTAATTCTTTCAAACACACAGGAATTTAATTTCTCTAAAATAAAATCAGGGTTTGACCCTATAAAAGAATTTAATTCTTAAACAAGGGATTCTCTCATGCAAGTAAAAGAAATCAGTACCCAACATGATCACGTGGTAACACGTGACCCCCTTTCTTTGAACCAGAAAAAGAGATTTTCCAAAGTGTTTAACACTTATTTAAAAGGGAAACGGGAAAACAATAAAGACAGTTTCTCTTTTAGGGTGTATCACGTGCTCCCACGTGGCCCTTAAAAAGCTCCTCGAAACAAAAAGGAGTAAAGTCCAGGCAGTTTCACTTTTTGGGCATCTCACGTGTTCCCACGTGACCCCTAGCAATTATCAAACAAAAGAGAATTCTATCTAAAGGTAATACCCGCCTAGAGGATGCTTCACGTGCTCCCACGTGACCCCTGACAAACACCATTTTTGGGTAAAACTAAAAAATATCCAACGCATGGATACCCATCACGTGCCCACACGTGATTGTCATAAAGGTCAAGTGTTTAGCACTTATATGCATACTCTGAGAGTAAAATAAAAGAAACAAGGCCCAATCTGCAGGCGCCTCATGTGACCCCACGTGAGTGCTTCAGTTTTAGTTTTTAACACTACTTTAAGCGCCTCACGTGGGAGCACGTGAGCGCCGAATGTACTCTAGTGTTTAACACTATATTCGAACCAATCGTAGCCCAAATTAGCTAAGTCTTCCAGAGGCAAAATCTCTTGAAACTGAACCCTAATTATACTCTTGTCTTCTAAAACTGATCATTTCATATGTCATTCAAAGTGATTCCCAGAGCCTTCCAACCAACATTGGTTCAAGGGTACATCTCTTCATACCTCTGATATATGTCATTGCAATCCTTCAACGTCTTCAAAGAGGTGACGGGTCCCAATAACCAGACATTCCATAGACTGTGAGGTCCTGAAACTCATAGACTATGATTTCTTTAAACTGGACTAAGATGTCCTTAAACTTTACGTACTGTGGGGTCTTTAAACTCATGGACTATGATGTCCTTAAACTTTACAGACTATGATGTCTCTAAACTGCCATGGACTGTGAGGTCCTTAAACTCATGGACTATGATGTCTTTAAACTTTACAGACTATGACGTCTTTAAACTGGACCGCAAAGTACCTAAACTAAAACAATAGAGCCTAAATACTCTTTTGTTGGATCAAAATGATCCTGTTAAGTAGATCTTAGTCTAAAATTAGACTAACGCGTCCTTAACAAATGGTTAAGTTGACCTTAGTCTAAAATTAGACTAACGTATCCTTAACAAACGTTTAAGTTGATCTTAGTCTCAAATGAGATTAACGATCCTTAAGCCCAACCCAAAACCCAAATCTAAGAAAATACGAATTTGGACTAATCCACGCCCTACGAGCGACAACATAAATTAGTCTTCGTATATAATCCACGGGCAACCAAAAATAAAAAAAAACATACACGACACGAAGTGACCATCTGGAGAAGAAGAAAGTTGTTACCACGATGCGGTAGCGTAATTAACTGCAGGGGCTTGCGCCTGTAGGAAAGAGCGTCCCCACAATCAAAAACCCTTCAAATAAGGGGGAATCTGACGAAGTCTGCTACAACGGCCGCATCTGTTTAAACCTCTGATATACGGTGCCATAAATCAACTTGGTATTTTCGGAGAGATAGATGGATAAAACCAAATAGCATATGCCCCCAAATTCAGGTAAGACGTCAGTCTTTCCCGGTCTTTCGGCGGAAAACAGACCCCAATCTCTCCCAAGTCCTACCAGCGAAACTACATTTAAAGTCCCACCAGCAATGAAGATTCACTAATGTAAAAAAAAAGGTATGTCCACAAGCAAAACGGTCATGGATGAAAACCCGAAAGGGCTCCATGAGTAAAAACAGTGGGACTACTGGCGAGTTTGTGAAAACCCAAAAGGGCACAAACTCGTAAAAAGATATGAAATACACTCGCAAAGTCCTCTCGACATTGGGAGGAAAAAATCCCCGCGTGAGATCCTTACGACTCATAAAGGAGCAACACACTTAGGAATCCCCACGATTCTTAGGGTGAAATACACCTGCGAGATCCTCTCGACTCATAGGGAGAAAATGCTTTTATGAGACCCTTACGGCTCATAAAATTGAAAAGCCTTTGGTGATAGAGATCTAAACCCGTCTCCTAAGCTATCGCTCCCCAACGGGCAACGGCAGATGATGAGTCGCTCCTGGCATTGCTTCGGTATTAGCGGTGCTGATACCGACCCAAAACCTAAATCCCATGTTTTCCCAACGGCAAATGATGAGTCGCTCCTGGCATTGCTTAAGTGTTAGCGGTGCTGATGCTAACCCAAAACCTAAATCCCAAGTTTTCCCAACGGCAAATGATGAGTCACTCCTGGCATTGCTTCAGTGTTAGCGGTGCTGATGCCTAGAGAAAATGATGAGTTGCTCCTGATATTATTCCAGTGCAGCAATGTTGATGCCAAAAAAATCTGAATTCTAAGTTCCTCTCAAATTCAAAAGTCCAGCCAAATAAGGCAGAAATCAAACAGATCAAATTAATGTTCCACCCGGTAGCGCTTCCAAGCTCAAAGGTCCCACTAGACGGGTAGGGAACTCCTAAAATAAATCAAATCAAATAAATCAACTCTGACACCGTAGAAAGCGGAGCAAGTCAACTTCAACCTCGACACTGCAGAAAACGGAGCAAGTTAAATCAAATCCCGACACCACAGAAAAAGGAGCAAGTCAAATCAAAACCCGACATCGTAAGAAGCGGAGCAAGACATTGACCGTCCAAGTTGCAAAAAGGGCTGCATCGACCGTCCACGTCGCAAAAAGGGCAGAACCGACCGTCCATGTCGCAAAAAAGGTAGCACCGACCGTCCAAGTCGCAAAAAGGGCAGAACCGACCGTCCAAGTCGCTAAAATGGCTGAACTGACCGTCCAAGTCGTTAAAATGGCAACACCGACCGTCCAAGTTGCTAAAAGGATAGCACCGACCGTCTAAGTCACTAAAAGGGCAGCACCGACCGTCCAAGTCGAAAAAAGGGCAGAATCGAACGTCCACGTCGCTAAAATGGCAGAACCGACCGCCCATGTCACTAAAATGGCAGAACCGACCGTTCAAGTTGCTAAAATGGCAGCACCGACCGTCCAAGTCGTAAAAAGGGCAACACCGACCGTCCAAGTCGCTAAAAGGGCATCGCCGACCGTCCACGTCGCAAAATGGGTAGCATCGACCTCCACATCGTCAAAACGGAGTCGACCTCCACGCTAAAGAAGATCCATAAATTTCATGCACATAACCCACATATGTGGTGTGCATTTATTGATGGGGGCACTTTGTTGGGTTCAAAATCACACCCCAGTTGACCAAGTCAAAACCCAGGATCAACCCCAAGCCAGGTGGGCCCAAGGCTAGGTCAAAGGGACCGGCCCCCATGACAAAAGGAATGATGCCATAAATTGGTTTAATGTAATTCTTTTTTCATATATATACCTAGAAATAAATGTATGTACAATAAGCAAAAAGCCAAAATTTTATAAACCCCGTGGCTAATGTGCAAAAAGAGATAAGCACATAAGGCATAGGGTGGCATAAGTGTCATTTGGCAAAGCCCAAGAGGCTATATGTAAAGTGTGTAGCCTATAAAAGCAACATGATGAAAAAATCAATGATAACTTTTTCTCTCTCAAAAAAAATCTCGGGTTCTCCTCCTCCTTGTTCCCCTCCGAATGGCGGCCAAGACGACTGGGAGACGTCTTGCCTGAGATTCGGGGCAGATACTATTTGGTTTTATGTGTCCACCTTTCCGAAGATGCCAAGTTGATTTATGGCACCGTGTATCGGAGGTTTAGACGGGTGCGGCCGATGTAGCAGACTTCGTCAGATTCCCCCTCGCTTGAAGGGTTTTTGATTGTGAGGACGCTCTTCCCTGCAGGCGCAAGCCCCTGCAGTTAATTACGTTACCGCATCGTGGTAACAACTTTCTCCTTCTCCATAATTTCACTTCGTGTCGTGGGTGTTTGTTTTGTTTGTGGTTGCCCGTGGATTGTATACGGAGACTAATTTATGTCGTTGCCCGTAAGACGTAGATTAGTCCAAATCCGTATTTTCTTAGATTTAGATTTGGGGTTTTGGTTTAAGGATACGTTAGCCATATTTGGGGCTAAGGCCAACTTAAACGTTTGTTAAGGATACGTTAGTCCCATTTGAGACTAAGTTCAACTTAACTGGATCGTTTAGATCCGACAAAAGAGCATTTAGGCTCTATTGTTCCAGTTTAGGGACATAGTGGTCCATTGCCAGTTTAGGGACAGAGTGGTTCATTGCCAGTTTGGGGACATAGTGGTCCAACATTCCCATTTTGGGGACGGATATTGGTTTAAGAACGCATTAGTCCATGAGTTTAAGGACCCCACAGTCCGTATTGCCAGTTTAGGGACGTGGTGGTCCAACATTCCCATTTTGGGGGCGAATAATGGTTTAAGGACGCATAAATCCATGAGTTTAAGGACCCCACAGTCGGTATTAATGTGTGGTTGTCGGGACCCGTCACCTCTCTGACGATGTTGAAGGATTACAACGACAAATATCAAAGGAGTTCAGAGATGTACCCTTGAACCGGGTGTGAATTGATTTAAGAGAGCAGTTGTGCTCAGTTCAATTTAATTTGAGGACTTACGGCCAGTATTGGGCTAAGTCCAGTTGAGAATATTCAATATTTTAATTTGTGTCTGTCCTGTTAGGCCTTTACTTGGGCTCTGCTCTTTGTTTAATACTGCATAGCATTAGTCTTGGTCTGTTGGACCTTTTAATTGGGCTCTGCACGGCATTTAATAATGCACTGCATTTTTATTAGGCCTGTTAGGACTTTTAATTGGGCTCTGCCCTTTCTTAATAATGCGCAGCATTTAATAGTCTGACAGTGCGCCACGTGACCTGTCAGGTGCTTTGCGCTGATTGAGGAGCGCAAGGCGCAAATTCATGTGGAGATGACACGTGTCACGCTCTGGTGAGCGCAAGCGCAGTGGGCTGCGCCAGTGCGCTGCTGACACGTGGCGCGCTCTGGTGACTTGCGCCAAACCAAGAGAGCAATGCTCTGTTTTTAGAAGCGCAAGGCGCAGCTGTTCTGTGATTGACACGTGGCGCTCTCTGGTGACTTGCGCCAATCCAAGGAGCGCAACAGTGCAAACTTCAAAAGTGCAAGGCACTGTTCAAAAGCACAGGGCGTATCTTGATCTATTTTAGATCAAAGAACAGAATCTTTTTGATTCTAAAGAGATTCTACCTCAAGTTTCAAGAACCAGTGGTTTATCAAAAGGCAATGCCTTTATACATAAGTAAATTACTTCTTCTTTATTATTATTATTATTACTTTTTATTGAAGATCTTGATCTTGTTCTTAGATCTTTGATCTATTTTAGAAGAAATTCTTCTTTCTTTCCCAAAGGTTTACCTTTTTCTTTCTCTCTGAGTTTCTTCTCAAAGTTTTTTTTAAGAGCTCTGTATCTCTCTCTCTTGATGTCAATATGTCTTTTAGACTTGGAGCCTATGGGCCTTTATATAGGGCAAACTAGCTTGTTAGGTTGGTTACAGAGATCTTTCTCTGGTTGATTTGGCGATATTTTCCCACCGTTGGATTTTTGATCTTAGGGCTTCTGTTTTACAGAAGATAATCTTCTTGTTTTTAACAAGATTGGAAAGATCTTTCTGGAATTTTAATTCTGTTTTAGTGCTGACACAGTTGGCGCAAGCGCACCTGCACTTGACACGTGTCGCGCAGCGCAACTGCGCGAGCGCATCTTCGCCGACACGTGTCGCGCAGCGCAGAGCGCAGAGTAACTGCGCTAGCGCACCGCTGACACGTGTCGCGCAGAGCAGAGCGCAGCGCAACTGCGCGGACACGTGTCGCGCAGCGCAACTGTGCTAGCGTACCTGTGCCGACACGTGTCGCGCAGCGCAGAGCCCAAATCAGCTGAAGTGTTGCTTCTTTTATTAAAATTTGAATTTTAAACAGAGCCTTGCTCTGATTGGGTGCGCTGCCTTGGGCGCTGCGCTCCTTGCGCTGGCGTGTCTGATTTTGACACGTGGCGCTCTGCGCGCAGTGCAAGGGATCTGAAGCGTTGCTTCACCTTTCGAATTTGAAATTCAGACAGAGCTTTGCTCTGATTGGGGGAAACAATCGCCCCCCCCATCGTTGCGCTCACGTGGCGCACACGTGAGTGCAGCGGTGGCAAGATCCTAACCGTTGGATCAATTCGGGAGTTGAAGGGGTGCACAAGCGCCTATAAATAGGACCCTTGGTCCTCAACAGATGATTATCATCTTCAAGATTTTTAGTTTTCAGAGCCTTACTCTTGCCTTTAAGAACTTCAGAGTTAAAACTCTAGAAAAATCTTAGGTACAATTTAACTTAAATTAACTTAAATTAATTTCAATTAATAGAGCCTTTCTCTCATAGATCTTTGATCTAAAGAAAACCCCTTTGGGGTTTCACCAACAGAGCCTTGCTCTCAAGAATCCATAGATCTAAAGAGATCTTGTTTCAGGGTTTTTAACCCATGAACAGAGCTTTGCTCATGGACAAAATATAGATCTTTTTGATCTAAAAATGAAGAACTCTTAAGAGGTTTCATTGATCTCTAAGATCCCAAAAATTTTAATTTCTAGGAGTTAATTTTTTTTCTTTTAATGGATTTTCTCATCATTATTACAGAGCTAGGCTCTTTTTGTTAGTGTATATGCCCTAGAGGCCATTACTGTATCATACTGGATTGTATATTACTTGATGGAAGCTTGGGATATTCACCTTGTATTGACATTCTTGCTCAAAATGGTAGTATGCTACTTGGTTTGTTTCTGCTTTAATGTGTGCATGTGTTTCTTTTAGCATATCGCCTTTACACATTAGTGGAGCCCTTAGGATCTTTGCTTGATTACCAGCGTTGTGATGGCAGTCACACTCGTGGGGGCTGGATAATCTATAAGCACATCCTTATGCAGGTCCCTAGTCGCAGGACTATCGAGACAGGGCATCGATACTCCGGAGTAGACTAGCGTATGCGCTTCTCATCCCAGCTTGGGAGACGGCCTGTCCCACAGCCGTCAGTACGTCATGCTTGGGATAGTATGCGGGTGTTCGTTAGGTTACGAGTACACTGGACAGGACTCGTCAGGAACTGTTGGTTGGTATTATACATATCGTCAGTTATCAATTCCCAGGTGACATGAGTACAGCTTAGTCCATTGACTTGACACTGTCACTTCGCCTCGAGTGTGTTCCCACTGTACTTTGATTACTACCCCACCACGGCTCAAAGGAGTCGTGCAAACAGGTAGTTTTTGGGTGCAGTCCCGAAGCACTTGGAGGCAGTGACGGTTAAACAGGATTCATCTATTGATATCGCGCTGTGTCTAGGAGAGCCATTACACAAAGTCCCTGGCCAGGGCAAGCGAGATAGACTTGTAGGTTTCCAGAGTTATCTCAGGTGTTCTGGGCTACACTCCGGCACGACTTGTACCGCTAGTAGGGGACTGACTTTACCGCCCCCTAGGCCCGCCATGCGATGTTCTTAGACGAACAGACCGGACTATACGGAGACTGTCACATACAGGCTCAGTAGGAGTTCAGATGGGTTTACCTCGTCAGTCTTCTTATCGGCATCTACCCGGGGACCGTTACGTATAGCTAGTGTCGCTTGCGGTTTGTGGTTAAACCCACTGCCAGCGTAGTGTCGAGTCTTTAGAGTCCCACACAAAGGGTTATTCGCCTTTAGGAAATATGAGTAGAGGTCGCATGGTTTTGCGACAGGGTTCGTTCACATCCACGCACTTGTGCACGTTTGGTGTCCGGACAGCTTATACTAGAGGGCTTTGGTTTAAGCCGGATCCTAGTATATGATTTGGGATTGGTTTTATCTCATTGTATTCGTGTTCCTCGGAACACGGATACAGGTGTGTATGCACAGTTGATTGAGACAGAGGCATAGGACTTTGATTAGGGTTGATGACTATTGTTATTTTCTTAACCCTAATGTTTATGTGTGAATTATGATTTATTAATAATTAGTTAATTATAATTGTGCATGGTTAGGGTTGTTGACAATTTGACTATACTTGACTTGTTGACCTAGGTTGACAAGTTGACCATCATCATTCCATATGAAAGATGCTCTTTGATCCTTGCAAAAGCATTTAATGTGAAATGATAATGGTCATTTCTTGATTAACCATGACAATTATATTAGCTAATTATCTATTTTTCATAAATCACATATATGTGAGAAGGGTTGCATTATTCTTCTCACTTGTTCATTTTCATTCTCTCTCCTCCTCTTCCTCTCTCTCTAGCTCTCTCCTCTCATGAGTTGAGAACCATTTGAGCTTGAGATAATCCCTTCAAAAACACTCTCTACTCTTTCTAAGGTCCTAGGTCTAGCACACCAAGCACCTTAGTTACTTCTAGTTTGAGGTCGGAGCCAAATGTAGAGGCCCTCGGGTGGATCTTTCTTCGGCAAAAGAAGGCGACAAGGAGAACCCGTTCTTTCACTCCAAGGAGCAAGAAGAGAAGGACTTGAAGACCTAGGTATAACCCCCTTTCCGAGTAGCTAACTCTCTTTAGCTTTGTAGTTAGTTTTGTTTAGCAAAGATCCCTCCTTTACATAGTCCATGTTGCCTAGTGTTGCAAAAATCAGATTTTTCATAACATTTCCGCCTCCTCACAAGCACCGGGGTGGGAAACGTGGACTTACAGTGGTATCAGAGCCTAGCTAAACACAAACTAACTAGTTAGCAAAGTATCTAGAACTTCGATCGGAAAAAATCGCAAAACTATTTTTCAAAACCCCAAGTTTCTGTCGATTTTTATTTCTGCTTTAAAAATAATAAATCATACTTCAAAAATCGGCTCAGGGTTTTGTTAAGAAACACACCAAAAACGATCCAGTGAACCGGTCAAAGCGCCGCGGTTCCGCGGCAAGAACATGCTTTTTGCCGCGGATCCGCGGTCGAGTTGACTCGGCCGTGGACCGAGTTTGGTGCAGTGTTCTTCTGTTGAGGTTTTAGGATTTTTGAGATAGTTTGTTTCCACCCAGATTTTCCAGAGAACAAGTTAGTTTTTGGGGTGGTCACAAATCCATATTTTGATCGAATTTCTTTACACTTTGGCTAATGGGTTATATCTGTAATGTGATATATGTATTGAACGTCTACTGATCGCTATACGTCGATTAGTGAGGGTTATACATATCTGTGATCTGTAATGTTGATGGTTTGTGTATATGAATTCGTTGGATTGTCGCGGATGAATAGACGGGGGGTTGTGAGATGAGAGTTTTCTTATTCTTTCAATTCTTGTAATATGTAAATTGATGTAATATTATTTGTATGGACGCACAACCGGGTCGGGGTTGTAGCCGTCATTGTATAATTTCTTTTTACTGTTTTTTCTCCTAGGATAGACCCAAGGTGGGGTGCACAAACTATCGGGTACCTCGAAGTGCCTAGTGGCCTACTCACGTTGTTGAGGGAGGTTGCTTCACTTCGGATACTTGGCGGGTTGTTTGCCGCACCCGTAGAGGTCTAGGGTGGGGTTTTGACTATTCATCGCGACCGTGTAATCCGTTCTTCGTTATAGGCTCGTACGAATTGCGGATTCCTAGTATATCCAATGTATTCATCTGTGATCTAGATTGGCTATCATTGCATGTGACCAATGTTTATATATATCTATATGATATCTATTTAGGCGTTGCTTATGTTTTGCATCCGCGCTAGTCCAGCCCCCGCTCTATCGTTAGTTAAGTAACCTAACGGGTGATGACGGGACCCCGTGGCGAATGCGGATAGCATAAGCGTACGTCATATTTTCGTTGTTTTCTGCAATGGTAGGATTAAATGATGGGACGCATTGGAATTAATGCAAGAAAAAATAAACCAAGTAAAAGTCGTTGAAACACTTTGAAAACCACTCGGTTCTTTTCAAAACCAAACTTTTAAATGCGGAGCTTGAACCACTCCTTTTGAAAGCTATCTCGTTCTATCGATTATATCAAGTTCACTACGTTCACGGTTTCGCCAAAACCATTCGTAGCCCTCCGTCGTTTCACATGAATGGTCAATAAGTATTCAAGCTATATATGTTGGCCAAAGTCAAGACATAGTGATTGGTAGCTATTGGGTATTCATGTGCAGTATAGATAGATGTGTTAGTTTGGGGCAGTCGTTCTACCATGTTGGCCAAAGTCAAGGGTATGTGCGGGTGAGCTCAAATTAACCTGGAGAATGACGGATAAAACTTGATATGTGACTTATGATATTTTGGCCAAAGTCAAGGTCATAAGAGCATGGGGCAAAAATCCACATTGGGAGTTTCAAAAGAACTGAAACTTGCTAACGCTGCATACCATTTGGAGTGTGATGATTTTGGTAGGATTCCTTCAGTTTTGTCACGCGGTGATATTTGGATCCCGATCCTACTGTGAGTATATGCTACTCCTCCGGAACTTTCTCACTTAACGATCAATGCTATAAACCAAGTAGGTGTCTAGAAAGGTGTTAGCGGGGCTACGCCCACAGGGAAAAGAGGTTACTTAATTAAGGAACTTCGCGAAAGCATTGGAAAACCTCCCTCGAAGTACCGACACTGGTCTGGCTGAACGGTTAAGCAAGTATTGTACGGTGAGATTGATCCCGACTAGTTCTTCCTTTATGGTTTGAGGAGGGATTCGAGAGACAGTAGGAGCCATCCTGTTTAAACAAATTAAAAACCACTCTAAACTTGCAAGGGCATCATGCTAAAGTGTTTCTTCTCTCTCTCCTAATTGCAGCGACCATTTATCATGACTGGAGTTAAGTTACTTCTAGATAAAAACATACTGACAGGGCCAAACTACAAAGATTGACCCAGGAATGTCAAAATGGCAATCACTTATGACAAGTTGGGGTATCTTCTTACCACCAAAGCTCCCCCTGTCCCAGGTCCCAAAACCAGCGTCGCGGATAGGGAAATCCGTAAGACCTTGGAAATCGACTGCGCGAAGGCCAAGTGCCTCGTGCTTGCCTCTATGGACAATGAACATCAGAGGAGGCACGAGAATATGGAGCTCGAATCCATATTTCTCCATACAAAAGAACTGTATGGAGAGCAATCTCATATCGCCAGATACGAAGTGTCGAAGAAGTTGTTTTCGGTAAGATTGGCCGTCAGATCATCGGTAGCGGAACACGTGCTTAAGATGATTAGCTACATAGAGGAGCTCGCGGACGTTGGGACCACGTTGGAGAATGAGCTCTCTACGGACTTGATTCTTCAGTCCCTTCCTTCCACTTACGCCCAGTTCATCCTGAATTTCAACTTGCAAGAAAAGGAAGTTGAACTTTCAGAGCTCCTCAACATGCTGAGGAGTGCAGATGGCACCCTACAGAAAGGTAGGAAAACATCCACTTTGTTTGTAGGAGGATCTTCCTCTTCAAGGTCCAGGGCGAAAGCCAAGGGAAAGAAGAAGAAAAACCCTGCCAAACAAAGGGGCGGTGTTAGTAAGGTGGATACGAAGGGAAAGGCAAAAGCAACAAAGGTAGTGGGGAAGCTTGTGGATAAGGAAGAATGCTTTTACTGTCACAAGAGTGGACACTGGAAGAAAGATTGCAGGGCTTGGAAAGCCGGAACACAGGATCTGAAGCACGTTGCGGCTTCAGCTTCTGGTGTGTATGTTATTGAAAACTGTCTATCAATAAACTCTACATCCTGGGAATTGGATACCGGATCAGGATCTCATATCTGTAATTCTTTGCAGGTGTTGAGAAAGCGTAGGTTTTTGAAACCAGGTGACATGACCCTCAAAGTTGCAAACGGAGCTAGCATGGATGCTGAGGCCGTGGGGGACTATCACCTGGGAATGTCAGATGGACATGTTTTGGTTCTACGTAATTGCTTTTTTGTACCCAACGCAACTTGTAATATCATTTCTGTATCTTTGATTTCTAAAGAAGGTTATGAATTTGCGTTTGTAAGTAATGTTGTAAACATTCACCTTAATCAAGTTCTGATTGGGCCAGGTACATTGAGCAATGGTATATACATATTAAACCAACCACAGATTTTCAATGTCCAGAATACACACAAAAGAAAGTTTCCGGAAACAAATCAGACTTTCTTATGGCATTGTAGAGTGGGTCACATCAATGAGACAAGGTTGACGAAGTTACATACAGAAGGATATTTGGATCCGTTCGAACATCAATCATATGCAACTTGTCAATCCTGTCTCAAAGGAAAAATGACAAAGACTCCGTTCACTGGACACGGAGTAAGAGCGAGCGAGCTCTTAGGACTCGTACACAGCGACGTGTGCGGTTCAATGTCTACACATGCACGAAGCGGTTATTCTTACTTCATTACTTTTACGGATGACTTTTCAAGGTACGGTTATGTCTTCTTAATGAAACATAAATCCGAAGCCTTAGGAAAATTCCAGGAATATAAGAATGAAGTAGAAAAACAAACAGGCAAAAGTATCAAGACACTGAGATCTGATCGAGGTGGTGAATACTTGAGTGCCGAGTTCCTGGACTACTTAAAAGAGAATGGAATTCTCTCTCAGCATACTCCTCCATACACTCCGCAACATAACGGTGTATCGGAGAGACGGAACCGAACCCTATTGGATATGGTATGGTCCATGATGAGTAACGCTGAGTTACCGCGATCATTCTGGGGATATGCACTAGAATCAGCTGCATACCTTTTGAATCGAGTTCCAACTAAGACTGTGCCTACTACACCATATCAGATGTGGTGTGGGAAGAGACCCTATCTTAATCACATTAAGACATGGGGATGTCCAGCTTTTGTCAAAAAGCAGCATGCGGACAAGCTCGAGGCACGCTCAGTACAGTGCAAGTTTGTGCGATATCCAAAGAACTCCAAGGGATATTTCTTCTATTGCGAAGAGGAACAAAAGGTTTTTGTTTCTCGGCATGCCCACTTCTTGGAAACTCAGTTTTTGGAGAATCAGATAAGTGGGAGCGCAATAGAACTGGAAGAAATTCCAGAACCACGAGCTATTACTGAAAGCTTAGTAGAACCAGAGGCTTCGAAAGATCAGGACATTCCTACGCCGCTCCGCAGAAGTAGTAGGCAGTCTCATCCGCCCGAGAGATACTACAGTTTTCTCATAGACGGGGATAGAGAGGATCGCATCATTGATAATGATGAGCCGACTAGCTTCCAGCAGGCCATTCAGAGCGTTGACTCGGTAAAATGGCTGGATGCAATGCAGACGGAAATGGAGTCCATGTACACCAACAAAGTATGGACGTTGGACATTGCTCCAGATGGGGTAAAACCCGTAGGATGCAAGTGGATCTTCAAAAGGAAGATTGGTGTAGATGGACTGGTTGAGACCTATAAAGCTAGACTTGTTGCAAAGGGTTTCCGTCAAAGACCTGGCTTGGACTATGACGAAACCTTTTCTCCAGTGGCTATGCTGAAATCCATTCGGATCCTTCTTGCCATTGTTGCCTTCCACGATTATGAGATCTTGCAGATGGACGTAAAGACCACTTTTCTAAATGGAAATTTAGAGGAGTGTGTCTATATGGATCAGCCAGAGGGTTTCATTTAGAGTGGGAGCAGCGGAAAGGTGTGCAAGTTGCTTAAGTCCATCTATGGACTAAAGCAGGTATCGCGGAGTTGGAACATCTGTTTTGATGAGACGGTCAAAGAATTTGGCTTTATCAAAAATCCAGATGAACCATGCATCTATAGTAGATTTGTAGCGAGAACTGTAGTATTCCTCGTTTTATACGTGGATGACATTCTCTTAATAGGAAATGACATTCCTATGCTACGATCTGTCAAAGGGTTCTTGTCACACAGGTTCTCCATGAAATACTTGGGTGATGCCTCATACATTCTGGGGATCCGGATCTATCGTCACAGATCCAAGAGGATATTAGGACTCTCACAGTCCAGGTACATCAACACCATACTGAAAAGATTCAGTATGGAAGATTCCAAGCGCGGTAATCTACCAGCTTGTCACGGGATCACCCTCTCCAAAGAGATGTCTCCCAAGACTGATTTGGAAAGGGATCGCATGTCTATTATACCCTACACTTCTGCGGTAGGCTCTATAATATATGCAATGTTGTGTACCAGACCAGATGTAGCTTATGCACTGAGTGTGGTAAGCCGGTATCATTCAAACCCTGGGGAGAAACACTGGATAGCGGTAAAGAACATTCTCAAGTACCTGAGAAGGACTAAGGAGATGTTCTTGATGTATGGCGAAAAAGACCTCCAGATCGAGGCCTTTGCTGACTCCAGCTTCCAGAGTGACAAGGATGATTCCAAGTCCATGTCGGGTTATGTCTTTACCCTCTATGGAGTGGCGGTGTGTTGGAAGAGTTCCAAACAGGAAACCGTTGCTGACTCGACGATGGAAGCGGAATATATCGCTGCTGCAGATGCCGCAAAGGAAGCTGTCTGGATGAAGAAGTTCCTCACGGAGCTTCAGGTGGTTCCTACCATTGTTGATCCAATACCGTTGTATTGTGACAACAACGGAGCTATAACTTTAGCGAAGGAACCCAGGTCCCATCAGAAGTCCAGGCACATCTTGAGGTGGTATCACCTGATCAGGGAGATCGTGGGTCGCCAAGAGATCGAGGTTCGGAGAGTTGCTACGGAAGATAACGCTGCTGATCCATTCACGAAGGCCTTACCCCAGACTCAGTTCGAGCGGCTGATCGAGATGATAGGTCTTCGATACGCCAGTACATGGCCTTAGTGCAAGTGGGAGATTGTTAGTGTATATTCCCTAGAGGCCATTACTGTATCATACTGGATTGTATATTACTTGATGGAAGCTTGGCATATTCACCTTGTATTAACATTCTTGCTCAAAATGGTAGTATGCTACTTGGTTTGTTTCTGCTTTAATGTGTGCATGTGTTTCTTTTAGCATATCGCCTTTACACATTAGTGGAGCCCTTATGATCTTTGCTTGATTACCAGCGTTGTGATGGCAGTCACACTCGTGGGGGCTGGGTAATCTATAAGCACATCCTTATGCAGGTCCCTAGTCACAGGACTATCGAGACAGGGCATCGATACTCCGGAGTAGACTAGCGTATGCGCTTCTCATCCCAGCTTGGGAGACGGCCTGTCCTACAGCCGTCAGTACGTCGTACTTGGGATAGTATGCGGGTGCTCGTTAGGTTACGAGTACACTGGACAGGACTCGTCAGGAACTGTTGGTTGGTATTATACCTATCGTCAGTTATCAGTTCCCAGGTGACCTGAGTATAGCTTAGTCCATTGACTTGACACTGTCACTTCGCCTCGAGTGTGTTCCCACTGTACTTTGATTACTACCCCACCACGGCTCAAAGGAGTCGTGCAAAAAGGTAGTTTTTGGGTGCAGTCCCGAAGCACTTGGAGGCAGTGACGGTTAAACAGGATTCATCTCTCCCGGTATTGGGGATTGATATCGCGCTGTGTCTAGGAGAGCCATTACACAAAGTCCCTGGCCAGGGCAAGCGAGATAGACTTGTAGGTTTCCAGTGTTATCTCAGGTGTTCTGGGCTACACTCCGGCACGACTTGTACCGCTAGTAGGGGACTGACTTTTACCGCCCCCTAGGCCCGCCATGCGATGTTCTTAGACGAACAGACCGGACTGTACGGAGACTGTCACATACAGGCTCAGTAGGAGTTCAGATGGGTTTACCTCGTCAGTCTTCTTATCGGCATCTACCCGGGGACCGTTACGTATAGCTAGTGTCGCTTGCGGTTTGTGGTTAAACCCACTGCCAGCATAGTGTCGAGTCTTTAGAGTCCCACACAGAGGGTTATTCGCCTTTAGGAAAAATGAGTAGAGGTCGCATGGTTTTGCGACAGGATTCGTTCACATCCGCGCACTTGTGCACGTTTGGTGTCCGGACAGCTTATACTAGAGGGCTTTGGTTTAAGCCGGATCCTAGTATATGATTTGGGATTGATTTTATCTCATTGTATTCATGTTCCTCGGAACACGGATATGGGTGTGTATGCACAGTTGACTGAGACAGAGGCAGAGGACTTTGATTAGGGTTGATGACCATTGTCATTTTCTTAACCCTAATGTTTATGTGTGAATTATGATTTATTAATAATTAGTTAATTATAATTGTTCATGGTTAGGGTTGTTGACCATTTGACTATACTTGACTTGTTGACCTAGTTTGACAAGTTGACCATCATCATTCCATATAAAAGATGCTCTTTGATCCTTGCAAAAGCATTTAATGTGAAATGATAATGGTCATTTCTTGATTAACCATGACAATTATTTTAGCTAATTATCTATTTTTCATAAATCACATATATGTGAGAAGGGTTGCATTATTCTTCTCACTTGTTCATTTTCATTCTCTCTCCTCCTCTTCCTCTCTCTCTAGCTCTCCCCTTTCATGAGTTGAGAACCATTTGAGCTTGAGATAATCCTTTCAAAAACACTCTCTACTCTTTCTAAGGTCTTAGGTCTAGCACACCAAGCACCTTAGTTACTTCTATTTTGAGGTTGGAGCCAAAGGCAGAGGCCCTCGGGTGGATCTTTCTTTAGCAAAAGAAGGCGACAAGGAGAACCCGTTCTTTCACTCCAAGGAGCAAGAAGAGAAGGAATTGAAGACCTAGGTATAACCCCCTTTCCGAGTAGCTAACTCTCTTTAGCTTTGTATTTAGTTTTGTTTAGCAAAGATCCCTCCTTTACATAGTCCATATTGCCTAGTGTTGTAAAAATCAGATTTTTCATAACGTTTCCGCCTCCCCGCAAGCACCGGGGTGGGCAACATGGACTTACACTTTTAAGGAATTTTATTCCCTTGAGACCAGAGTTTGACAAGTGTCACTCTGTGACAGAGCTTTGCTCTGAAAGGGGAGATTTTCTCCTTGTCTCTAGGGATTTCTGATTTAATGAGAGTATCTTTTGGGGATCTCCTCATTAATTGACAGTCCCATCCAATGATGGGCTGTCTTATTAACTGACACATTGTCATCTAGATTTTGTGGGTCCCTTTTTGGTCCCCCCTACACTGCATTGCAGTGTAGTATCAAGTGTCGGGCTTTTAAAATTAAATTATGACACTGACGGCTGAATTTCATTTTCTTTGCAGGCAATCATGTCTGCTGATCTGTCTTTCCTATTTGTTCGCTCAAAGGGAGGATTTCCTGAGGTGCCGGTGGACCAGGAGGTGCTCGCTCTCATTAAGGATCATGACCCCGAGTATAAGAACCTTCACCTGTGGGGTAGGTGGTACAGTGAAATCATCAAGGGTCGCCGAAGTTTCGGTTGCGCGACGCCGTCAGAGCCTATCTCGTCGATCCCCTATGCAGATGAACCCCCGGTGAAGTATGCCGTGGAGGTCGTGAACTGGAATTCGGAGGATCTTCTCCAGCCTTCGATTGCTGCCATTCCCGTGCAGCCGCCGCCGGCCGTGGATATTCTGGGGCGACGCATATGCCAGGGTGAGGCACGCCCTTGGGGACAACCTTATAATATTGGATTAACCCCTCGACAACCGGCCGGATACTTGCAGTGGGCCAGGTACATCCTATCAGCGAAGAGGACGCATTTGATGAAGATCGGTCTGTACTCCGCAGTCTACGTCTCCTTGTTCGAGTACCATGTTCCTCCGACGTGGTGGGTTAAGGCATTCATAGAACAATGGAACATCCCCACCCATACCTTCCTTCTATCGGACAGGGAAGTCTCCATCTCCCTGGAAGAGTTCGCTGAGATCTCGGGTTTGCCGGTGAGGGGGGAGCATTATGAGGAGCTGCTTCCTCCTGACGAGTACGTCTTCGCCACCAAGCCACTGGTAATGGGTCTAACACCCGAGAATCCTATTCAGCACCAGTTTCCGAGTCTGGTGAAGGTGCTGAATATATATGAAGGTCTCTATTTGGAATCGGGAGTCTGGGGAGTCGGTTTTGCAAATTTTATCGCCCGCTTTTTTCGACCGGAGATTCTATCGCAGCGGAGTGAAAAGTTCGGCAAGCTCGCCGACCCCTTCGACTTCGGCTTAGATCGTCGACCAGAATTGGAAGACGATCAAAAGGATTTCTATCTCCCCGATGCCGCCATCATGCCCTTATTAGAAATCGTCGCCCCGGGCATTGATGAGGAGACCTTCTTTTTAAGGTTTCTGGGATTGTGGCTGTGCTGGTTCGCGCTCCCCATGCACCCGTGCTACATGAGGCCGTCCGTTTTCTACCCAGCGCATCGGATGGTGACTGGCATACAGTTGTCTATCGGAATCGTCGGGTTGGCCCACCTATACCATGGACTCAGCGTGGCGGCGGACGCAAATGAACCCGGGGTGCAACCTGCCAATTTACCGATGCACTACTTCACTTCGTGGATGGAAATGCATGTGCTCGGGGTATTCGGCATTCATAAGACCCCTTCGTTTTTCGAGAAGTGCAGACTCCCAATAGTCATGCGGCTGATTGGCGCCTCGATTGTGAATCCGCCTCCGCGGGAGGCTAGGGGGTTGCTCCTTCGTCCGCATTTGGTCGGAGTGAGGATTTCTTTCATGGACAAAGGCGTGACTATCGGCTCAGAGACCTCCAAGGCGGTGTTGGCGCTACGCGATGGTTTTAAGGATGGGGCTTCCGTATTGAAAGCACGGGAGATTCTTCACCTATACTCCATTCGGCCGGGTTTCCTGGTGTTCAGGCAAAACGACATGGAGCTCTTCATGAGGTCAACCCCCATCAGTTCGCCCAACAATTAAGCTATAACCAGGGGGTCTCGCTGGAGGCGTTTTTGGAAGAGCCCGCGACCACCAGGGAGGGGATACAGAGTGCGCTGCACCATTTTATGCGGCTGAATACGGGCTCCCACTTCTTTATCAGCGAGCCGAGCTGCGTCCCCCGGGTCCTCCACATGTACGTGGCTTGGTACGCGCACGCGATGGGTGCCGTTATCCGAGAAGAGAAGAGCATGTTGGTTGACCGTAAGGGTGCGCCTCCCGGCAGCGACCGCAAGGCTCCCCTGAAGCCAAGGATCCCGGTCGTTCCTCCGCTGAAAGATGCTGGAGCTGGGCCACCGCGCGTACTGAGCCCTCCGCGCAGATTGCCGCCTCGTGATATCGTAGACGCGCCCCCAGCGCCCCGTGATCCAGTGGAGACGGTGAATGTAGTTTCGCCCGAGTCCGACGTGGGCTCGGACATCGGGACCCGCCGTCCCAAGGTGCCTGTGAAGCGTAAGATGATTTTGGCGGCGACCGGGGCTCGCGCGCAAAAGAGGAAGAAGAAGTCCGTTCTTTCTCTGGATTCTGTCCTCGGCTTAGAGCCTCAAACCCCTCTCACCGAAGGCTTAAGCGAATACGGGAGCAACGAGGGTTTCTTGGTAAAGCCAGAAGACACCGACCTGGCGGCCGCCATTGAGGCTTCTGAGCGATCGGCAAGGCTCGAAGCATGGTTGGCTAAACTTGGTCAATCAGGTAATCAGTAGTCGTATTCTTTGTCATTTCATCGTGTTTTTATCATTGTCTTTGACTAATGCTTTTCTTTTTTAAACAGGCGTCTCTACCGAAGAAGCCATCGTTGCTTCCCTGAAAACCTTCCTGGAGGAAGAGATGAAACACACTCTATTGGGTGTTGGTATGTCTCGGCTCACTGAGCTTTTTTTACTCTCCTTTTTATGGTCACTCTAATCTTTTCTTTGTCTCTTTGCAGGGGCCGTGCAAGCCGATGCAGGGACTCTTCCTGGGCCAGCTACTGAGTCCCGGCCTCTTCAGGGTTGCCGTGAGAGACCCGACTCGAAAAGCCGATGAGGGATGCCTTGAAGGCTCTGGAGGCAACTCTGAACGCGGACGATGACTCCTCGATGAAGGAGGTCCGTCGTGACGGCCCGGGAGGAGAGGAAGTGCTTGAGGCGCGAGGCGAAGGAGTGCAGAGCTGCTTTGGCCGTGGGAGCGGGCCTAAGCGCCGTTATTCCCGTTGCTTCTCCTTCCGAAGAGCCCCCGGTCACCTTGTCTACTGCTCATAGACAGGCGGCGTGTGCGGTTCGGGAGGCCAACGATCAATCCACCTCAGGTAATGTGTTTTTCGAGACTTTTGTTGTAAGAATTGTAAACCTATCGGTTCTTATATATCTTGTCCTGCAGGGCCGAGTCCAACTGAAGGAGAGCGGAAACCATCGAGCCTGAAGGGACGGTGGAGAAGGTGGCAGCTGATCCCGAAGCAACGGTGGGCGACATAGCCGAGGTTGCTGGACCCGAGCTAAGGGCTGACGAAACTATGCCCGAGAAGGTTATCGATGCCGAGCCCGAGGTAGCGGCAAATGAGACGGTTGCTATAACCGAGCCTGGGGCAGCAGCGGATTGAGCGGCTGAGACTGACGACCCTATGGCAACAGTGGACGAGACGGCCGCGACCGCTGATCCCGAGGGAGTAGCGGGTGAGACGGGCATGATTCCCGAGGACGAGCCGGCCGCTCTTTCTCAAGAGTCTGGCAATACTCCGATCATTGCTCTCCCCGCCCACTGTCCTCCGCCGTCTCCTGGCCTCGCGAGCACAACGACGGCTCCCGTAGAGTCTGGTGATGAGGCGACGTGAGGCGAACCCGTGTCAATGGAGGAGGGAGACGCCGCTATTTCGGCTGGTGACTCATCAGGTAAATTTTAGGTTACCGTCACTTTTTTTTATTCTGTAACTTTTCTGACAGCGCTTATCTTGTTTCTAACGCAGGCGCGGCCAGTGTTGATGCCCCATTGCTCGAGGGAACGCCGTCAGCTACTGCCTTAACGGTGGCCACCTCTATACCTTCTCTCGCACCGTCGCAAATTCTGGAAGGTATGGATTCGTGACTCATCAGTCTTATCTTTACTGCATATTTTATGTACTGATGTCGTACTATTGCGTCTTTGCAGGAGTGCTTTTTGATCACCTTTATCAAGTGATGCGCCCACACTTCTCCTTCCCGCCGGAGCTCGCTTCCTCCTGTGGCGCTGGTGAGTATAGTTTTCGATTAACACCCTTTCTTTTTTCAATAATGGAATTATTTCTGATTCTTCCTTGCCCTGATTGCAGTGCTATAGATCGAAGGGGGAGATGAGAGATCAGTCGCGCCACCGGTCCTCCCGGCTTTGCCACCTACTGCAGCTGGTATAGTAAACTCCCTTATTGATGACTTTCTTATATTTTTTTAACCGTCGTCTGATTGCGTTTTGTTTTTTCAGCCGACGTTTCGATTCCGTCCCCTTTCGAGTCTTGCCTCACAATGCCGGCAGGCCTCTTCTTGAGACGTCCATCTTCAAAGGGTGCTGCGATAAGTTTGGGCATGCTGAGCGGATATGTCGAAGAGCTTGACACGAACGCTCCCCCATCTGCGGCAGATTTCGCTGCAGAGGTTAATCCGATGCTGGCGACGCTTGTAAATTTTCATAATGAAGGCATCGTCAGGTTTTGGGTTAATCACTGCAGGGAGATCAATGTCCGCCTGCATCAACTGGAGTCTATGCGTCCTGCCCCCGAGATCTTGGCCGCGAGCACTCAACGGGCGGCATGGATCGAGCAGAGCGCTCCTTACTTCCGCCATCTCGAACAAGAAGTTGCTTTAAGGAGTAAGGAGCACGGCGAGACTTCGAGAAAATCTGCCCAACTGCATGCTCAGGTGGATGCAAACGCTGCACAGCTGAAGGTTATCTTTGGAGGCCTTCTGCCATGCATCTCTGAAGGGTTAACACTGAGGCAGCAGCTTGACGTCGTCGAGCGGGATGCACCAAATCAGGAGGCAGCCCAGCAGGCAGTTGAGGAGCAACTTTCATCCTACATGCAGTAGCGGGCCCAGGTGGAAGCAGAAGTGACCGCGGCAGCCGCTCAGGAGGAGGCGTTGAAGGGAGTGCGAGAGCAGCTCGCGGATTTGTAGAAGACACTTCCTTCTCCATGAACATTTTGTATCATTTGTAATTGTAAATAAAAATGTATTTGTTTCTTTTATTCTTTAACACAATGTATCTTGTACTCAATCAAATTTATGAATAAAAGATATGCATTCTTCATAATGTCTTGTGTCATTGCTCCGCTTTCTTCTTTCTTTTATTATCAGCATGTTACTTTAGCAAACATGGTCGACAGATGATAGAGCGAGCATCTTGTCTTGGCTTCTTCAAGAGGTGATGATGGCTTATGCCGCAGGTTCAGATCTGCTGTCTAAGACTTTTCAACTTTATGAGCCGTGAGGGTCTCATAAAGACTTTTCTCCCTACAGATAGAGAGGATCTCGTAGGTGTATTTTCTCCTTAGGAATCGTGAGGATTCCTAAGTGCATTTTCTTTTATAAGTCGTAAGGATCTTATAAGAGAATTTTCCCTCTTACGAGTCGAGAGGACTCGTAAGCGATTGTTTCCCTCCTTGTCGAGATTCGACTTTGGAGAGTGTGACCCATGAATAGTGTGCAAGAGTCCATTTTGGATTGACTTGCAGGGTCCCAGTGCTTAGGAAACAGGTTTTTTAATCCCCGCTGCCTAAGGCTTTTCCTCACAAGTCGAAACATATCGAGTAGTTCTCGTAAAGACACTAATTTCCTCACGAGTCGAGATGAATCGAGGTGCTCCTACATAGACACTAATTTCTCTGCGGGTCGACGCGAATCGCGGTGTTGTCGTCAAGGACGCTAATTTCCCTGAATCGAGGTATTTGCCAAGGACACTGATTTCCTTGGAGTTGAGACGAATCGAGGTATTCCTACAAAGACACTGATTTCTCTGCGGGTCGACGCGAATCAAGATGCTCTCGTCAAGGACGCTGATTTTCCTGAATCGAGGTATTTGCCAAGGATACTGATTTCCTCGGAGTTGAGACGAATCGAGGTATTCCTTCAAAGACGCTGATTTCTCTGCAGGTCGACGCGAATCAAGATGCTCTCGTCAAGGACGCTGATTTCCCTAAATCGAGGTATTTGCCAAGGACACTGATTTCCTTGGAGTTGAAACGAATCGAGATATTCCTGCAAAGACACTGATTTCTCTGCGGGTCGATGCGAATCAAGATGCTCTCGTCAAGGACGCTAATTTCCCTGAATCGAGGTATTTGCCAAGGACACTGATTTCCTTGGAGGTGAGACGAATCGAGATATTCCTGCAAAGACACTGATTTCTCTGTGGGTCGACACGAATCAAGATGCTCTCGTCAAGGACGCTGATTTACCTGAATCGAGGAGGTTGCCAAGGACACTGATTTCCTCAGAGTTGAGACGAATCGAGGTATTCCTGCAAAGACACTGATTTCTCTACGGGTCGACGCGAATCAAGATGCTCTCGTCAAGGACGCTAATTTCCCCGAATCGAGGAGGTTGCCAAGGACACTGATTTCCTCGGAGTTAAGACGAATCGAGGTATTCCTGCAAAGACACTGATTTCTCTGCGGGTCGACGCGAATCAAGATGCTCTCGTTAAGGCTGCTAATTTCCCTGAATCGAGGTATTTGCCAAGGACACTGATTTCCTCGGAGTTGAGATGATCTCTGGTGGTCTTTCAGGTTTTATATGAGTTACCGTTAAGACCCTGAAGCTAGGAATTTGGCCTTCGCTTCGCTTTCTGTGGTGTGTCCGAATCCTGTTGGAGGAGGGACGCTGTAGTGACATTTCGTCTGTTGTGTAGAGACGAACGTCGAAGTGGTGATCACTCCACGCTGGAGTGAGATGATCTCCGATTGTCTTTCGGGCTTTATATGAGTTGCCGTCAAGACTTGGCCCCGTTTTCCGATGGAGCATGGGGAGGGAAGATATGTTTCCTTCTTTGTTTCTGCCCCTGGATTGTATACAGGGATTTCTATGATATCGCCTGTAGGGCAAAAGTTTCATTCATTTTTTTTATATTATTATTATTTTATTTCCGCGATGCTCTATCATTTCAGCTTTTATATCGCGAAGGTCGCGATTGCCCAATCATTTCGGCTATTTTTCGCGGTGTCCAATCATTTCGGCTATTTATTTTATTTTTACTCGCTGCTTTTTATTGCGAGTTGCCCAATCATTTCGGCTATTTTGCATGCATACATTTTTACTTGCTGATTTTTATTGCAAGTTGCCCCATCATTTCGGCTATTTCGTATGCATGTGTGGCTTGCTGCCTTTTCGCCGCAAGCTTGGGATTAGACACCCATTTCGGCATCAGCACCGCTACAACTGGAATATTGCCAGGAACGAATCATCATCTGCCCCTGTCGATGTCGAACAAAGGTGGCTTAGTAAATAGGGTTAGGATCCTGTTGACTAAGGCTTTTGACTTCATGAGCCGTAAGGGTCTCACAAAGGTATTTCTCTCTACAAGTCGTGAGGATCTCGTAGGTGTGTTTTCTCCTTAGGAATCGTGAGGATTCCTAAGTGCATGTTCCCCTGTAAGTCGTAAGGATCCTACAAAAGGGTTTTCTTCTAATAAGTCGAGAAGACTTACAAGGGTTGTTCACCATATGGACATATCCCTTGTCACGGGTGGGACTTTGTTAGGGAAATGTTTATTCGCGCCTGTGGATTGTATACAAGGGTCAGTATTGAGCCACTTGTAGGGCTATATCGAAGGTTGTGGGGGGTTTGCATAAGAACAGGTTCAGGTCTCTGTAACTTAAGACTTTCAAATCTTATAAGCTGTGAGGGTCCCATAAGAGAGTTCTCCTTACGAGTCGTGAGGATCTCGCAAGTGTAATTTCTCCTTAGGAATCGTGAGGATCCCTAAGTGTGTTGCTTCCCTGTCAGTCGTAAGGATCTCACGCGGGTGGTTTCTCCTTACAAGGTCGAGAGAACCCTGCAAGTGTCTTTTAACGAGGTTGCGCCCTTTCGGGTTTTCACAAACACTCGCCGGTAGTCCTGCTGTTTTTACTCACGGAGCTCTTTCCGGTTTTCATCCGTGCCCTTTTTGCTTATGGACATACCGTCTTCCTTTTTTTTATTCTTTTTATTCCTTTTTTTTATTTTTCTAACGAGGTTGCGCCCTTCCGGGTTTTCACAAACACTCGCCGGTAGCCCTGCTGTTTTTACTCACGGAGCCCTTTCGGGTTTTCATCCGTGCCCATTTTGCTTATGGACATACCTTCTTTTTTTTAAATTATTTTTTAATTATTTTTTTATCTCGTCAGCCTGAGGATGTTGCGGTAGTAGTTTAAAGACGTTTCGGTCATCAGCTAGTTTTAGGACGTAGTGGTCCATCATTAGTTTAAGGACGTTTTGGTCAGTTGTTGAAGAAGGCCAGGTACTACTTATAGAGTTTTGAGCTTAGGAAGATAGCGAGCGGACATAGTCGTCGTCATCTATCATTGACCTAGGCTGTGACTCATTAAGCGTAGTATTTCTTTAGGAAGCGACCGTTTGTTGGCCTGAAAGGTCTTTCACCGTGCATATCCATGAGTAGATAGGCTCCACCCTGGTAGACCTTGTCTATGATGTACGGGCCTTCATAGTTCGGCTCGAATTTTCCCCGCTTGGCGCGATTGATGATCATAGGTCTTTTGACCACTAGCACGAGTTCGCTTTGGCGGAATGTCCTCGGCCTGGTCAATCTTTCATATGAGCGCGTTATCTTTTGCTTTATAAGCCTCCAGATTTTGTTGCGCTATGAGCCGGGTTTCATCCAGGGCATCAAGCTCCTCAAGCCGAAGGTAAGCATTTTTTTCGTCCGTCGGCTCGTAGTGGACTGCCATTCGTAGAGAGGGTAATTCTATTTCGAGGGGGAGTACTGCTTCTGTACCGAAGACCAACGTGTACGGCGTTGTGTTCGTGGCTGTCTTGAACGTAGTTTGATACGCCCAGAGAGCTTCTTGCAGTCTCTCGTGCCAGTCCTTCTTATTTCGGGACACCGTCTTCTTCACGATCTTCGTCAAGGTCTTGTTGAAAGCCTCAGCTAGACCGTTAGCTCGGGGATTATAAACTGAGGAATATCTCCAGTCTATATTATGTTGTTGTGCGAAGCGGCTGATCTTGTGGCTTCTGTAGGCTGGCCCGTTATCGGAGATGATCCGTCGCGGAGTTTCAAACCGATAAATGACGTGCGTCTTGAAGAAATGGAGGATATTCTCCGTCTTCACTTCCCTAAATGGTACTGCTTC
Organism: Agapanthus africanus; assembly: GCA_030015575.1. Lineage (NCBI taxonomy): Eukaryota > Viridiplantae > Streptophyta > Magnoliopsida > Asparagales > Amaryllidaceae > Agapanthus > Agapanthus africanus. The sequence continues at coordinate 602,229,942 of JASDDO010000022.1, read as the reverse complement.
TGCCCATTTGGAGAAGTAGTCAGTCGTCGCCAAGATGAATCGATGTCCCCTGGACGATGCTAGTTCGATGGGGCCGATTACGTCAGCCCCCATATTTCGAACGGCCAGCTAGCCACTGTCGGATGTAAAGGATTTGGGTGCTGATGGATAAAGTCCCCATGAATCTGGCATGAGTGGCATTGCTTCGCATATTCGAGGCAGTCCTAAATCATCGTGGGCCAATAGTAACCCATCCGTTTAATTTTCAACTTCATTTTCGGGCCTGCTTGGTGAGAACCGTAGAGTCTGTCGTGAACTTCCTGAACGACTCTTTTCGCTTCGTCAGGTCCCAGACATCTCAACCACAGAGAATCAAACGACCTCTTGTACAGAGTATCATTGACGAAGGCGAAAGACAGAGCTCGTTTCATGAGCTGATGTCTTGAGGTCGCATCTTCAGGCGTTCGATTGGATTTGAAGTAGTCTACAAAGACTTCTCTCCAATCCTCAGCCTTTTCCTGGTATTTTATTTGCATAGCCATTTGCTCAGTCAGTCCCTTTTCTTCGGATGATTCTGGAGATATTTCTGCTGGGGAAAGCACCCGACGGCTTTGTACCACGATTCTTACGTCATCGAGGTTTTTGTCGGCCAGTTCTTTAGCTAGCTTGGCTAACGCGTCCGCCTAGCTATTTTCCGCACGCGCTATGCTTTCCAGCATATAGGAGGGGATTTGAGTCAGCAGTTGCTGTACTCTCTCGCTATATTTCACCAGTTCGGGTTTGCACGTTTGGTAGTCGCCGTTTACTTGACTGACGACCAGTTGGGAATCTCCGTATATGAGGAGGTTTTTAATTCCCATGTCGATGGCGATCTCGAGGCCTGCTATCAAAGCTTCGTATTCGGCTTCATTGTTTGTCCTCGGCTCTGTCAAGGAGAAGGCGAAGCTCATTATCCCTCCTTGTGGAGTTACGAAGATGAGGCCTACCCCCGATTTGATTATAGGGGTGCTTTGTTTGCTCTTCTTCATGGAAGACGCTCCATCAAAATAGAGCTCCCATCGAGCATCACTACCGTTAATCGCATCAAACGCGTGTTCGTCTGGCAGTTCGCAATTCAGAGGGGAATCGGCCGGTATCGGATGCTCAGCGAGGAAGTCGCGATGGCCTGGCATTTCACTGCTTTAAGAGGCTGATAGGTTATCGAAAACTCCATTAAGAGCAAGTCCCATTTAGCGAGTCTCCCTGTCAATATGTCCTTCGACATTAAATATTTAAGGGGGTCCACATTCGAAATGAGACGGACTTCATGCGCCAACGCATAGTGCCTGAGCTTTGTTATCGCGAAGATCAACGCCAGGCAATGTTTTTCGATGGGGGAGTAGTTGCTTTCTGCCCAGGAGAACTCGACTTAAGTAATAAAGAGCTCTTTCTTTCCCTTGGTCATTCTCTTGCGCCCATAATGCGCCTAAGGAACCTTCGAGGGCGGTTGTATAAAGAATGAGAGGCTTTCCTTTGACCGGAGCATCCAACACTGGCGGATTCTGTAGGTATTGCTTGATTTCGTCCAGCGCGCTCTGGCATTTGTGATCCCAAATGAAAGGGGTTCCCTTCTTCATCAGGTGACTGTAAGGGCGGCACTTGCCTGAAAGGTTGGCTATAAATCGCCGGATGTACGCGAGCTTCCCTTGGAGAGACCGCAATTGCTTGAGAGTCCTTGGCGGAGGCATTTCCATGATCGCCTTGATCTTTGACGGATCTATCTCGATACCCCGGTGTCGGACGATGAATCCTAGGAATTTGCCCGAGGAAACTCCGAATGCGCACTTGAGAGGGTTCATCTTCAAATTGTATTGTCGAAGGCGTTGAAATACAGTCTTCAGATACTCTAAATGCTCCTCGTATGATTTGCTCTTAACCACGAGGTTGTCGATATAGAATTCGACGATTTCATGTATAAGGTCATCGAAGATCTTCGTCATGGCCCTTTGATAGGTGGCACCGGCGTTCTTGAGACCGAAGGGCATCACCTTGTAGCAGAATATACCCACAGGGGTCCGGAAAGCAGTATGCTTCTGGTCTTCAGGATGCATCTTTATCTGATTATATCCAGACGATCCGTCCATGAAGGAGAAAACTTCATGAGTGGACGTGTTATCTATCATCAGCTCAGTGACTGGTACTGGGAAGTCGTCTTTCGGGCAGGCTTTATTGAGATCCCGGAAGTCTACGCAGATGCGCACCATCCCATTCTTCTTCATCACCGGGACAATGTTGGTGATCCAATCAGGGTACTGAACTTCCTGGATGATGCCAGCGTCGATCAACTTCTTGACCTCGGCGTTAATGCTCATCTCAAGCTCGAGTCGCATTCTTCTCGGTGCTTGTTTGATTGGCTTGATGTTCAGGGATATCGCCAATTTATGCACAGCAATTTCTGGATCTAGTCCTGGCATTTCGGAATAGTTCCATGCGAAGCAATCTCTATGCTGCATAAGCACGTCTTTTAATGAAGCCACCCTTCCTTCAGACAGCAGTTCGCTAACGAATGTCGGTCGCGGGTCGTTCGCCGTCCACAACTCTATTTTCTTGAGGTTATCTGCAGTGGTGTGTATTCCATCTTCCAGCTCTTTCGGCACTGGTGGAAATTCTGAGATCACCTCGTCATCGCTGTTTTCGAAGCACCAGGGAAAGTCATCCATATTCTTGAGCTCTTCTTTTGATATTGTTATCATATGACAAGAACGAGCCCGCTTCCAAGACTGATGTGGATCTAGTTCTGCTCTCGTGGCTTTGGGTTCATGCTTCTGTGGCGGCGTTACCCTCCAGCTATCAGATAGAGCGAACTTGCCGAGCTGATACTGATCTTCGACCCAGTTCTTGAAGGTGAAGCAATCTTCGAGAGGGTGTCCTATTGCTTGGTGATAAGAGCAATAGTTTGGGTGAGAGACTTCGCCTGCTTGCTCGGGGTGTTTAGACTCCGGGAGTGTAATCATTTGGTGTTTTAAAGCTAGGTCAAGTATCTTCTTTGTCTTATTTTGAGGAAAAGAGTATGCTCGAATCATCTTCTTCATAGGGGACAAATCCGGACCGCTCGATCCCCGCTCGCGTGACTTCTTGGTCCCGTTTTGTCGTTGCTGAATGCCTTTTCCGCTCTTTGACTTGTTTCTGCCTCTGCGTCAGGCCTTTTTTACGACAGGTTGACAAAGAGGGGCCTTTTCATCTTTCGCAGCCTGTTGGAGAAGGCGTTGCATCCTGGCTTTTTCTTAAATGGCCATTTCGCGATTGTGGTCGTATTATACCTTTTGACCAGCTTCCCTTATAAGCTTGTCCATTTGTTCTTCAAACGAAGGACTGGGCATTTTTGCATCGGGGACTTTTTCTGGTTCAGGATTAGCATCTTCCCATTGAGCGTTCCCTTCTTCATTGAAGTCATGTATGACGTAGCAGTCGCGATGTAGCTCCCGTTTCTTGGAATGAACATATCCAAGCCCGATTGCTTCCATTCTCCCATTGGGCAACTTGCGCCGAGTTCCGGGAATGTTCCAGATCCTGTCATAGAACTTAGCTTTTCGAGCAGTTTGCTTAAGGGGTACACCTTGGCGCCTCAAGAGTCTCTTTAGTCCGTCCGTGCAATATCTGGGTAAACGGATGGGCCGGAGCCTGTCAAGTGTAGAATCTGTGCCATGCCAGATTTCTTTCTCTACTTTGGTTTCCCCGGAGCGGTAGAATAGGATTTCCTTTTCGCCTTCTCGCCTGGGAGGGACATAGAACGTCCGCAGCTCCTCTACACTATAGGTATCAAGCGCGTCAAGTTCTTTATGATGTTTGGGTGGAACCATGGCAACTTGCAGACTTTGCTCCTCATCAGCGAATGTTTGTACCGAAGGCCGAGCGGAAAATATAGCATGGACCTCATCTTCCGAATTGCTGCCAAAGATCAACATGGGAGCCGACGGTCCTGGCTTTTTGTACTGAGACGGACCTGAGTGAACTGCCTCTTCTTCCTCCTCGGTATCACTCCCGAAGACCGGAATGGTGGTGATGGCTTTGTTCTCTGGTTTGTGACATCTCTCTGTGTCCTCGAAATCCGGTAAGAAGTATTTTGCATCCTCGTACTTTCGAACTTCGTTCACTGAGAATGGGTTCAGCTCTCCTGTCACGGTATACTCGAGACCATCCTTGAAATATTTCATACACTGATGTTGTGTAGAGGGAATGATGTTATACTCATGTAACCAGGGCCGACCGAGCAAAGCATTATAGCATGTCTTGGCGTCTATGACGTGGAATTTAATGTCCGTGACGAGTAGCCAAAAGCATAACGTCGGTATCACAGACCCGAGAGTCCGTGATGATTGAGAGTCGAACCCGAAGATGGTGATCTTATTCCGAGCGAGGTGCTGGACGCTCATGCAGATATCCTTCAATACCCGTACATTGAGGAGATTGACGGAAGACCCATTGTCAACCAAGATTTTGCCTATCTTTATATCGTGGCAGTACCCTGAGACATAGAGGGGCTGATTGTGTTCGCATGTCCCAAGAAGGAGGTCTTCATCACCGAAAGTGACATCGGCTGTGGGCACTTCTTCCAGCTCGTCCTTCATCTTTTCTTCGGCGAGAAAAGGTTGGAATTGCTCTGGCTCCTGTAGCGCTTTGATCAACGAATCTCTTGCTTCTTTTGATAGTAAGAGGGCATCGAGAATGCTGAGCTGGGAGGGTAACATCCTCAAGTGTGCCAGAACGTTGTAGTCCACCTTATTTTTCTTTGGCGGGTCCTTGGCGGTTAGCTCTTCCACAACTTGGTCGTCTAGGGCGATATCCTCAGAGACCTTTTCTTTTCCCTTATCTTTTTTATTTGAGGGTCCGAGATTCTTTTCGGGTAGCGTACGATTACGCAGCCGGATATTTTCGCAGGCCTTCGGCTCTTCCTCTTTTCCCGGGGTGGACTCTTTAAAGAGAGGGCTAAGAGCCATTTCCTCGTCAGAGTCGCTCCCTGTAAGTGCACGGCGGCGCCCCGGCCGTCAATCCGACGGCCAAACGCGGAAACGGTGATAAACTTTAATTTTTGCGGACTTGGCAAGACGGCACCACCGCGCACTAAAACCGGATCGGGCCATTAAACTAAATCTAGCTAACTACAAAGAGAAGGGGAAGAGATATACCGACGATCCAAGTCCTCCGGTCTTCATCTCCACTCCGATCTCCTCGCGGGATCTCCGTCCGTCTCCTCCTCGTCGGAAAGGGCACCACGAAGCCGGATACTTTTACGGGCTCCCACCTCAATACCGAGGCAACTCGCGCATGAAGCCGGCAACTCGACATGCTCAAGATATGCTGTAGGAAGTGTAGTGTAGAATCATAGCTCACTTTGGGGTTGGTTGCCATAGATGGAGGAATCGGATTAGGAAAAATGGTACTTTCATTTTTCCAAAACAAGAAGAAGAAGGAGATGAAGAATTCCTTCCAAAACTAAGATGAACTCTCTCATTCTTTTTCTTTCTCTCTTTTCTTTTTCTTCTTTCTTTCTTTCCTTTTTCTTCTTTCTTTCTTTCTACCATTTTTCATCAAGTGAGAAGAATAAGGTGGAGGAATGAATATGAAGCATAACCATAGAAGGAAGGTGAGTGTAGGAAAAGTAGAAAGGTGACTATATCCTAAACATCATCATAACAATCTTTCTTATCAACCTCAAATCCTTTCTAATCTCATTAATACAAATCAAGTGATGGTTGAAAAGAAAAGATGCTTTCATAATTAATCATCTTGCAAATAAGTCCTCCACAAAGTGTAATTTGCAAAACTGCAAATTACCCCCTCCATCGGAAAAGTCCGGCCGGGAAAGAACAAAGGAAAACCGGCCGGAACGGAAAGCAAAATGGCAACTCTAGAAAACTGGTCCCGTAATAAATTACAGGAAAACCCCCATACTGTGCATACACACCCGCATCTGTATTCCGTCCGGATACAAATGCAAAGAGACAGAATCTACACTGTACTAAACTAGGACCGGCTTAAACCAAAGCCGGCTAGTAAAATCCGTCCGATCCTGATCCGTGCAATACCGCACGTATCTGATCGAACGCTGCCATATATCCATACGGCCACTAGTACAAAACTGTCCGATCCTGATCCGTGCAATACCGCACGTATCTGATCGGACCCTGCCATATCTCCATACGGCCTCTACAGCGTTTCGCCCGAAAGCTTGAGTAACTGAAAGTGTGGTGGACTCTAAAGACTCGTCAATACTATGGCTGTGGATTTAACCACTAGCACGTCAGAGGTATAAGCCAATACGTGACGGGCTACCAACTATTGACTAAAAGGGACGTCGATGAGGAAGCTCACCCCGACACCCAACTGAGCCTGTCAGTGACAATATCCGTACAGTCCGGTCCGTTCGTCTATGAGTATCGCATGGCGGACCTAGGGGGTTGGTAAAAGTCAGACCCCCAAAAGCGGTACAAGTCGTGTCGGAGTGTAGCCCAGAACACCCTGAGATACTACTGGAATACCTACCAGTAAATCTCCTGCCTTGGCCAAGGTCTTTGTGTAATGGCTCTCCTAGACACAGCGCGACCTCACCCCCAATACCGGGAGAGACGAAACCCCCGAAGATCCGCTCACTGCCTCCATGTGGCTCGGGACTGTACCCAACTAAAACCTGTTTGCACGACTCCTTTGAGCCGTGGTAGGGTAGTAATCAAAGTACAGTGGGAACTCACACGAGACAAATGATGATCCCCAGGTCGATGAACTAACCTGTACACATGTCACCTGGGAACTGCTATCTGACGTCAGGTATAAGACCAACTAGCATGTTCCCGGCGAGTCATGTCCGGTGTACTCATAACCCAATGAGCACCTGTATACATCTTAGGTGAACCTACTGACACCAGTGGCTTGTGAGACCGGCCACCGCCTCTCGTCGGGGTCTCGACTGTATACACTAGTCTACTCTGGAGAATCGATGCCCTGTCTCGAAACTCCCACGACTAGGGACCTTTTAAGGATGTGCTTATAGACTCCAGCTCTCACTTATATGATCGCCCTCATACTGCTGGCAGTCGAGCAAGAATCCAAGGGGCTCTATCAACGTGCAATAGTGATCTGTCATGTCACCTAAAGCAGTACACGATGATAAAGGTAAACCAGATAGCATACTATCATCTCGAGTAAGACTGTCCTACCGGGATAGGTCCTCCCTCAATCATTGCAATCACGTGCCTGTGATCCAATAATTGACTCTGAGGGCACTATCTCCAACAATCTCCCACTTGCACTCAAGGCTAATTATTGCGATGTCGCATACTCACAGCCTGTGTGATACCGAACACCCAACTCCCCTACTAGTCAGTCTCACAAATCCCGTTTGTGAAACTATTGCGTTCGAGGAATAGCCTCAGTGAGTGGATCCGCTCTGATGTTTCTTTCTATGTCTCTCTATGTCTCAAGATCGCGGAGAAAGCCATCTCCCGAAATGAGTAATACATGTCTTAGAATGTCTGGATGTCTGATGGGACCTAGCTCATAAATGAACTCCAAATCCAAACTTCTTAGACTGTATCGTCAACTGAACTTAATCAGTATCCTGCGCCATGCCACCCTCAGTATTGCCTCGGACCACCTGTCCAAAATACTGCCCCTCGTCAGAGGGAAAACTATAACTCTGACAACCTCCTTGTCGTCCATGTCACCTTGGAAGCCTGGAATGATAACCGTCTCCTAAAAGAGGCAGCCGTTATCATATCCCTAGAACAGCCACTTATGTTCTAAAACTGCTTCCGACTGTTTCTCCAGGATTGGATCAATATCAACTTGTTGCATCAAGTGCAAGAACAACATCTGGTGTGGTACTTGACATCTCATGATTGACTCAATTGCCTAAGCAAGTGATCTGCCAATCATGCACATCCCTCTCTACTTTAGTCTAAAAGACACCTTTAGAGAGGGCGACTCCATTACTTGCAGGTACACTACCGTGCCAGGAGTCGTCCATTCTAAATACTCATAGAATGCTGTCAAGGTACCCAGATTAGGAAACCACCCAAATCTAGATCTAAAACCATAGATCTAGTAACCAGTATGTCTGATATAATGTCCAAGTCCTTTGTGGAGAAACCACTGTGTGACGACCAAAGTATAACCGATCGTAGTAAAGGAATATCACTTCCTACTACCTTCTCAACAGATCCATCCCCTATTCTGATGACGTCAAACCTATGACTGTCACATCAGAAATAGATGATCTATTTCCGCTACATCTGCTTTAGTCTATAAATAGACATAAGCCTGATGTCCACCAATGCTTCCGCTGCTCCCACTGACTACGACAACCCTCTGGCAGAGTCATACAGACGTGCACTTCTAAAGCTAGTTTAGAACGACGCTATACTCATCCTCCTGCCGGGTCTCGCAGCCTGGAACAACAACAATGGCAAGTGTGGGTAAACAAGAACTTCCCTGTCACCGTCCTTGAGGCTACCGAAGTACCTCTCGGGTGCCTGAAGTTACCCACCTTATCTGCGGAGTGGCCAATGGAATGTCAATCCAGATTGAATCTTTAGGTTCTTTGTCAAATCTTCAGTAATCGTTTGTGGTTCTGGAATCACTTCCAGTTCTACCATACTCCCACTACCGTTTTTTCTGAAAAAGTCCATTTTTAATAAAACTGTGGCGAGTCTAGAACAATATTGCTATTGTTCATCCAGATGGTAGAAAGTCAACCCTCGTCATAGCTTGGGTCAACCCACAAACAGCCATTACAGAAACGTGCCTTGAGTTATCCAGAGTCTGGTTTTAATCATAAGCCGGACAACTCCCCGTACCTTAACGATGTTAAGATATGAACTGTACTATATCTAATATAGAACCAGAGGCACTGATTTAATTGAACCAGATTCAAATCATGCAACTATCTCCAGTGCATGTCAACTAAATGGAAGGAGGCCGATCAGCGTTACTCAACTTAGGAATGCTTCCAATTATGAGTAACCTGAAAGAGAAGTAATTTCTCTTTATCATTACTATCAACTGAATACCATACACAAGCATCTACATCTTCGATCACTTTGAAGAATCCCGATACTTGCAACACCTGGTTCTCTACTTTATTCAAATACCTATAACTTCTCAAAATTCAGACCCTGTGTTTCCACGAAACACTTGTCTAAAAACTAGAGAAGTCATAAGTAAACCGAATATAGTACGAGAACCAACCCCTCTGTCCTGACGGACCCTGGACAACATACAATACTCTGTATAAGTCCCTTGAGTCTAGTAACTCATTTACTGTGTGTCGTAGGTTGAAAACTGTACTTATGGTTAAGAAGAATTACACCGCTGTTCAATGCTCCTTACCTAACCATCCACTGATATAGGTAAATGTCATCGACATAATATCAAAAAGGTATATCTCACTCTATGAAAATAGACGTACAGATATATCAATTTGAAATTGGTGCACAACAGCGGATATTCAAAACCAAATATTTGCCGACCGGCAAACAACCCAGGTGGCATCCTCAAATATCACCAATTACAACGAATCCCGATATAATGAGGATGATCACCCAATTCCCAATAACTTACTCCCACTCATCATCTGTAAAACCATACAGATGTGAGAATCAAACCTGGTAAATACATACCCTGGAGTAAGTATCTAATCGGGAAATCAGTTTTCTTTTAACATTACACAGTGAGACTGAAACATTGAAATGTTTCGATGGGGTATCCCGGTATTCCTAGTAATGCCTCTTCCAGATTCACGACTGTAACCGTATAGTTCTTTGCCACCTCTCCAAATCCCTTCATATGTCTTTAGTCTTTACCTTCTGTACACCCCTTTAGGCCAAATGGTTTTCTTCCTTCCCTACCGTTCGGCACCAGCCTATGGTTTGGAAGAAGACTATCCAAAAAGCATAAAGGGTGTACTGTCTTAATCCTAGGAGCACTCGCATCGCGAGAGAAGGTGAAGATAAAAGACACCTGAATGTACTTTATTCCTATTTCTCCTGAACCAGGATCCATCCCCGAACTGGAACGAGTTCCTTTCGAGTTCGTATATAACCATACGATGGATTATCCAATAAAATGGGATCTTCGTAATGATACGGAGTGTCCTGGAGAAATACAAAGGTGATTTAGGATTGGCGAAGGAATACATGGTTTGGTCGTGAATATCTGTTGCAATTTACTTTGCCCTCTTACTAATCCCTTACTTTGTCTTAACTTAATACCTTCTGTACACCGTTTAGGCTAATTGCCTTTCTTCCTTCCCTACCGGTCGGCACCAGTCTATGGTTTGGAAGAAGACTATCCAATTTGCGTAATAGGTGTACTACTCCTAAACCAAGGAGTACTCGCAACCTGAGAGAGGGTGAAAAGAAAAGACAACTGAATAGTCCTATCCGTTTTCTCCAGAACCGGAAACCATCCTCGAATAAATCCCTTCGAGTTCGTATCTAACCATACGATGGTTTTGTCCAATGGAAGTGGACGTTCGTAGTAAAATGGGGTGTCCTGGAGAAAAGGGTAAAAGCAGGAGTGGCAATGAGGTTTGCAACTCTGACAATCCAAAAGCCAGTGTTAAGTAGGTTCGGTCAACTTGGTCACTGAGTCATAATCTAGGGTCGGGTCAATGGTCGCTGCCAGAGAGAGAGAGAAAAGAAACACTCAGCGTGCACTCTAACCTAGATCAGAATGGTTACCAATTTATCTAATCTGGAAACCTCCCACTGTACCTCAAATTCTCCTCCAAACCTGAAAGAAGAATTAGTCGGGGTCACCCGAAGAGTAAACCAACTCATCAGTGGGAATCAGGATCCAACTATCATCGCATGATAACGTGACGGAATCCGCTCACGGTATCACACTCCAGAAGGTATGCGCATATCTGGCAAGTTTCAGTTCTTTTGAAACTTCCGATGTGATTTCTGCCCCATGCTCTTATGACCTTGACTTTGGCCAACAAATCATAAGTCACATGTCAAGTTCTACCCGTCATTCTCCAGGTTGATTCGAATCCACCCGCACAAGCCCTTGACTTTGGCCAACAAGGCTATACGACTGTTCCAAACCAACGCATCTATCTATGCTGCATATGAATAACCAACAGCTACCAAACACTGTGCCTTGACTTTGGCCAACAAACACAGCTTGAATACTATTGACTACCCATATGAAACGACGGAGGGCTACGAATGGTTTCTGGCGAAAACCTTTAACGTAAAGAACTTGATATCGTTGAAGGAACGGATAGCTTTTTAGAAAATATAGTGACGAAAACCTTTACTAAAGAGGTCACTCCCGGTGAAGGGATCTCGGCTCTTTCCCCGTAGAATGGGGTGCAGGATATTCCAAATGAATACCACGGTGCAAAGCAAAAGTAATCGGCTATAGTGAAGTTAATGCCCTGATGCAAACTTCTGTCCAAGGGGTCACTCCCGGTGAAGGGATCTCGGCCCTTGCCTCGTCGACTGAGGAGCAGGATATTCCAAATGAATACCACGATGCAAAACAAAAGTGAACGTCCTTGCAATAACAGCTTTTTGAAAAGTGTTCCAACAACATCAGAATAGGTTTGTTTAACTTGCATTGATCCGAATCAACGCAGTCCCATCAATTAATCACACCACAAAGAACGAAAATATACTGATGTACGTATATGCCATCCGCATTCGCCACTGGGTCCCGTCATTACCCGTTAGGTTAGCTAACTAACGACAGAGCGGGGACTGGACTAGCGCGGATGTAAAACATATACAACATCTACTAATATATATACCAATATATTATATTTCGCTCAAGGCGTGAAAGAAATGCAACATCACAGAAATGTACAGCATCACAGAACAATACAGATATCTGGGATCCCCGGGTTTCACAGAGCCACTACTGAAACTCGACGTTCCCCTGGTCGTGTGGATAGCCTGTGCAATGAAATCCTAGACCCCTACGGACGCGGCAAGTTACCCGCCAAAACCTGAAGCGAGGCAGCCCCCTTCAGCGCCGTGAATGGACCACCCAGCACTTCACGGAATCCGGTAACTTGGGCACCCCTCCTGGGTCAACCTGTACCCCCTACGAGTGCGGCGAATAGCCCGCCAATCCCAGAGTGAAGCCCCCTCCGTCCCAATGCCATGAGATGCGGGCTTGTTGCCCTCTAGAACCCGGCTATCCGTGCACTCCTCCGCGGGGTAATCCTAGTACAGAAAGTAAAATATACATACATCGGGTACATCGACCGCAACCAGGTCGTGCCCCAAAAGAATAATACAATCAGGCAGTGACGGCAGTCCACATGTCGGACGCTCGCCCCGCAATATCAAAAGTACATAATACCACCACAACTGTACTAGCATTGCATCCAGGCTATCCCCACGACCGATCCGCAACATCACAGCATAAACATAGAACATCAACGTGAAAGTCACGTTCGCAAATCCGTCTAACCGGGCTATAGCAGTTAGACCGGATTTACCGATCGAGTGACATTCACGGTCGCAGATATAATGTAAATACTGTGAAAAAATGTGTTTAAAATATCCGATCGATCAAAAATTAACAAGTAGGCCCTCAATCAAAACTGTAGCACTCACAGAAATCCTGGGCCCAATTTTAATATTCCAAAACCCATATTTTAAGCCCAGAAGGCCTCTGGAAAAATTTGGTGAAGTGATGTGAATAGTGCGCGGCGGAAGGGCCGCGCGAGGGGGGGTTTCGCGGCGGTTCCGCGCTCCCACTGTGGAGTTACTTCGCCAAATTTTTACAGAACTCTTAGATTTTCCAGTACATCAATATTTTACAACCTGAAAAATTTTTCGAGACCAAAAATTTTCAACAGAAACTGATTCGAACTAAAATGCAGTTTTGGAACATTCGATCGATCGAAACAGAAAAACACATTACACCAAGCTAGACTATGTTAATGGCGAGGCTCTGATACCACTGTAAGTGCACGGCGGCGCCCCGGCCGTCAATCCGACGGCCAAACGCGGAAACGGTGATAAACTTTAATTTTTGCGGACTTGGCAAGACGGCACCACCGCGCACTAAAACCGGATCGGGCCATTAAACTAAATCTAGCTAACTACAAAGAGAAGGGGAAGAGATATACCGACGATCCAAGTCCTCCGGTCTTCATCTCCACTCCGATCTCCTCGCGGGATCTCCGTCCGTCTCCTCCTCGTCGGAAAGGGCACCACGAAGCCGGATACTTTTACGGGCTCCCACCTCAATACCGAGGCAACTCGCGCATGAAGCCGGCAACTCGACATGCTCAAGATATGCTGTAGGAAGTGTAGTGTAGAATCATAGCTCACTTTGGGGTTGGTTGCCATAGATGGAGGAATCGGATTAGGAAAAATGGTACTTTCATTTTTCCAAAACAAGAAGAAGAAGGAGATGAAGAATTCCTTCCAAAACTAAGATGAACTCTCTCATTCTTTTTCTTTCTCTCTTTTCTTTTTCTTCTTTCTTTCTTTCCTTTTTCTTCTTTCTTTCTTTCTACCATTTTTCATCAAGTGAGAAGAATAAGGTGGAGGAATGAATATGAAGCATAACCATAGAAGGAAGGTGAGTGTAGGAAAAGTAGAAAGGTGACTATATCCTAAACATCATCATAACAATCTTTCTTATCAACCTCAAATCCTTTCTAATCTCATTAATACAAATCAAGTGATGGTTGAAAAGAAAAGATGCTTTCATAATTAATCATCTTGCAAATAAGTCCTCCACAAAGTGTAATTTGCAAAACTGCAAATTACCCCCTCCATCGGAAAAGTCCGGCCGGGAAAGAACAAAGGAAAACCGGCCGGAACGGAAAGCAAAATGGCAACTCTAGAAAACTGGTCCCGTAATAAATTACAGGAAAACCCCCATACTGTGCATACACACCCGCATCTGTATTCCGTCCGGATACAAATGCAAAGAGACAGAATCTACACTGTACTAAACTAGGACCGGCTTAAACCAAAGCCGGCTAGTAAAATCCGTCCGATCCTGATCCGTGCAATACCGCACGTATCTGATCGAACGCTGCCATATATCCATACGGCCACTAGTACAAAACTGTCCGATCCTGATCCGTGCAATACCGCACGTATCTGATCGGACCCTGCCATATCTCCATACGGCCTCTACAGCGTTTCGCCCGAAAGCTTGAGTAACTGAAAGTGTGGTGGACTCTAAAGACTCGTCAATACTATGGCTGTGGATTTAACCACTAGCACGTCAGAGGTATAAGCCAATACGTGACGGGCTACCAACTATTGACTAAAAGGGACGTCGATGAGGAAGCTCACCCTGACACCCAACTGAGCCTGTCAGTGACAATATCCGTACAGTCCGGTCCGTTCGTCTATGAGTATCGCATGGCGGGCCTAGGGGGTTGGTAAAAGTCAGACCCCCAAAAGCGGTACAAGTCGTGTCGGAATGTAGCCCAGAACACCCTGAGATACTACTGGAATACCTACCAGTAAATCTCCTGCCTTGGCCAAGGTCTTTGTGTAATGGCTCTCCTAGACACAGCGCGACCTCACCCCCAATACCGGGAGAGACGAAACCCCCGAAGATCCGCTCACTGCCTCCATGTGGCTCGGGACTGTACCCAACTAAAACCTGTTTGCACGACTCCTTTGAGCCGTGGTAGGGTAGTAATCAAAGTACAGTGGGAACTCACACGAGACAAATGATGATCCCCAGGTCGATGAACTAACCTGTACACATGTCACCTGGGAACTGCTATCTGACGTCAGGTATAAGACCAACTAGCATGTTCCCGGCGAGTCCTGTCCGGTGTACTCATAACCCAATGAGCACCTGTATACATCTTAGGTGAACCTACTGACACCAGTGGCTTGTGAGACCGGCCACCGCCCCTCGTCGGGGTCTCGACTGTATACACTAGTCTACTCTGGAGAATCGATGCCCTGTCTCGAAACTCCCACGACTAGGGACCTTTTAAGGATGTGCTTATAGACTCCAGCTCTCACTTATATGATCGCCCTCATACTGCTGGCAGTCAAGCAAGAATCCAAGGGGCTCTATCAACGTGCAATAGTGATCTGTCATGTCACCTAAAGCAGTACACGATGATAAAGGTAAACCAGATAGCATACTATCATCTCGAGTAAGACTGTCCTACCGGGATAGGTCCTCCCTCAATCATTGCAATCACGTGCCTGTGATCCAATAATTGACTCTGAGGGCACTATCTCCAACACTCCCGAATGTGAGAATTTGCGCTTCCCCGACGATAACCATGCGACAATCGCTGGTAGTTCTTCTAAGCTCCTCGGTCGTATTTTTCCGCTCCCGATGAGTTTTGCGCTTCTCCCGCTTGAAATGTTGCTGGTGAACAACATATCCTTGCCACCATTTATTGAAAGCTTTGCACTCTTGGGTGGGGTGCAAAATCTTTCGATGATATAAGCAGTAGGAAGGGTGCATTTCTGCTTTGCCGGCAATGTTTCCTTCAGAGGGTGGTAGCTTCATCCCCATTGATATGGCTTTAGCAAATATTTTCCTCGTCTTGAATTTGTTTTTATCCGCAGCGGATGTCTTTTGATTTGACGGGGGTGTCTCGACTCTTTCGTCTAGTCGCCGGCGCTTGGCCCTTTCGAATATGACCGTCTCGCGTTCCCGATCAGCTTTACTTTTCAAAAGAGCTTCATTGAGGAATGCGTCAATTGTTTCATCCGATGGCCCCAGAAGTTCCGGTTTAGGATCTGCCCCCAGCTTCTTAGTGTAAGGAGTTTTCTCATCGTCTGTAAACGAGTGGGAGATCATATGACAACTCGCCACGTAACCCTCAGATTCATCCGAAGAGATTTCTCCATCATCTTCCTCCTGAAAGACGTGGCTGAGGAACTCTTGGAGCGTGATGGGAGTCCATGCCTTCTGATTATATTCCTCCAGCGCGTCAATCTGTTTCTGTAAGTCCGTGCGCTTGTCGCCATGTTTCACGGGCTTTTTGGATCTTTTCTTCTTCTTCTTTGAAGATTTCGACGGCTGGGCGTGAGTGCTTGGGCCATCACCACCGATCATTGGAGTTGGGCGCGGTTTCAGCATCCCTTCGATGATCTGGGGTTCTAGCGGGTTCTTCCACCTGATCGCCGGGCATGTCTTGAGATCATTCAGCATCCTTTTGGTTTTGGATGATAGCATAACCTCCCATGGAGCTTCTTCAACAAGGGAGCATGTTGCCCCCGGCGTATTCACCTTTTTAGAGGTATGAGGTTGCGGCGGGTTCACCTTCCCTCTTTCGGACAACGCGAACTTGCCTTACTGATATTGATCTTCAATCCAATTTTTGAAGACGTAGCAATCTTCGATCGGATGACCCAATACTCGGTGGTAAGGGCAGTAATTGGGATTATTGACGTCATTTGGCTGCAACGGACGCCTTGAATCTGGCAGATTGATGAGCCTGTTGCGCAGCGCCAGCTCGAACAGTCTTCTCGTTTTATCTTGAGGAAACGAGTAAGGATGTCCTAGCCTCTCCTCGAGGGATACGCGTGGACGCATATTGTTTTGACAGACAACCGGCTTCAAGTTACTCGGCTGTTGTTGAGCATTGGCGACGACGATCGCTTTTCCTTTCCCCTTTTCATTTCGAGGGTCTGGCTTTGGAAGAGACGGTCTATGGCCCATCTGGTCCATTTGAGCTAGCTTGTCGATCAGGGCCTGGAACGTGGTTGGTTTAAAGAACATCATGAACTGTGAAATAGTTGCATGAGGGTCTAAGGTGCCCATGAACATTCCCACCACTGACGCTTCTTCGATGCGCTGTTCGCACTTCGACCACAAGTTCCGCCATCGGATTGCATATTGAACCCAAGTTTCGCCCGGATTTACTCTGGCATTGATCAAAGCTGTTATCGAAGTACGTTCGCTGGTGCTTACGAAATGCTGGGTAAACAACAACTCCATTTCAGCGAAAGTTTTAACGGAGTCGTTCGGAAGCTCGGAGTACCATTCAAACGCCGTCTCCGACAAGCTGCCGACGAACTGGCGAAGCAGGAGCTTATCGTCGCCGCCGGTGTTACCGCAAAGAGCCCTGAACTGTGCAACATGTTGATGGGGATTGCCTGTCCCCTTGTAGACATGGAACTTTGGGATTGTGTAGCCCGGCGGGTACTTGATCTGATCATACCAGCTCGGATATGGTCGTCCTGTTTTAACGACTTGACCGGCTGCCTCAGTTACTTGGTGAACTCGTATCTGCTGGGTTATATATTCATCCAGGGCAGCTTTGGAAATTGTCTCCTCCTTGGCTGTTGACAGAGCCGGTGGAGGATTCGACCTTTTTCCTCTGTCATCTTCAAGGATGATCGGAGGATCTTCAGCAGGAGGATCCTGCTGGATCATCATACCCACCATGTCCTGGAACAGAAGGGCCATTCGTTTTATATTGGCTGCTTGTTCCGCAGCCTCTTTGTCCTTCTTTTTTAGTATCCTGCGAAAGAATTCGGCGTCGGTTTCTTTCTCCTGGCGTTGATCCGAGGATGCTTCTGGACTCTCTTTTGGCCCAGTGAGTGCGGCCATCGCAGTCATCATTTCTTGGAGCTTCTACTGCTGCTCCTGAGCATTAGTCACCGATCGCATAAGCGGTCTATGACCTGTGGATATACGGCTGTCCTCTTTCCCGGACGCCATGTAAACGGTGTGTACCACAATGCCCCCGGACTTAGGGCGTTTAGGCTCACAGCCCTTGGCATTTGCCGCAGGCGTGGGAATTTTCTCCGGCCTTCTTCTCTTGTGGGTCATCGAAGTTGAGGGGGCCATTGCTATGGGCACCCAGGTGTCCGTCGTCTTACGTTGCTTAACAGGGCGGTCTTCCTCCTGTCGGACTTTCGACTTCTTATGCTGGTGAGAGAAATTCGGATCAATCACCGATTCTCGGACTCGTCGCCAAGTCTTGTAGACTCTGGAAGACAGCCGTTGAGGAGACTGCTCCGGCTTTTCTGGTTCTGCTTCCACGACGGTCTCTACCGGTGGAGGAGATCTTTTGAGCACTACAGTTGGCGAATTTCTGCGTACTCTGTTCAGCAGTTCAAAGCTGTTCCCGGTTGGAACAGCAGCATTAACTTCCACCGTTGGAGCTGGTGGGGTTAGCCCAGAGGGGGAGTTGCTCTCAGTCTTCCTTATCCGGCGCCAGTGGCGACGTCGGGCGTGACGAGTTGTCTGTATTGGTTCAGCGACGGCTTTATCTTGGCCCCTGTTCAGATGAGGGGCTGTCACGGGTGTCAGCCTCTTGAAGACTGACGTCCGTTGAGAAGTTGTGTCCAACCGGTCAAACACAGATTTCTGAGAGGGAGCGGGAACAGGAGCAGTCAGTCTCGCAAAGAACGACCCTCTTGGAGGAGAAGCCGCCTTGACGACTTCAGGAGCAGCTATCTTCTTTGGGATGGCCACTTCAGGCATTACGGGCTTCTTGGTAGGCCCTTTGGAGCCCGAGCTCAGCCTGGTGAAGACTGAAGAGTTGGAATTGGACGACCCGTTGAGAGGGGCTGTGGTAATAGCAAGTCGATCGAAGACCGACTTCTTTGAAGCTTCCGGTACGGGCACTGGGATGGCGAAGCTCGCTGGCGGGAGCATGGTCCCGAAAAACAGACCGGTGGTAGCCTGAATCGCTTGTTCCACCGGCATAGCGAAGAGGGAGGCCGCTTGAGGCCCATAGGCTACACCTCCAGGTGAGGCGGAGCATCGGTTGCATTTGCATTTGGAGCAGTTCGAGCAGTTGGACGCCATTGCTATTTGATTTCTGCGCCAAGAAAGAGACCAAATCTTAGTAACTTAAAACCCGAGGGCAACCATTAACAAACCGCGATTCGTTCGCGAATACGACACACGAAGTGTGGAGTGGAAAGAGGAAAAGGTCCCACCGGGCGTGCCAGAATCTGTTCCCCTCCGAATGGCGGCCAAGACGACTGGGAGACGTCTTGCCTGAGATTCGGGACAGATGCTATTTGGTTTTATCCGTCCACCTCTCCGAAGATGCCAAGTTGATTTATGGCACCGTTTATCGGAGGTTTAGACGGGTGCGGCCGATGTAGCAGACTTCGTCAGATTCCCCCTCGCTTGAAGGGTTTTTGATTATGGGGACGCTCTTCCCTGCAGGCGCAAGCCTCTGCAGTTAATTACGTTACCGCATCGCGGTAACAACTTTCTTCTTCTCCAGAATTTTACTTCGTGTCGTGGGTGTTTGTTTTGTTTGTGGTTGCCCGTGGATTCTATATGGAGACTAATTTATGTCGTCGCCCGTAGGACGTGGATTAGTCCAAATCCGTATTTTCTTAGATTTGGGTTTGGGGTTTTGGTTTAAGGATACGTTAGCTATATTTGGGGCTAAGATCAACTTAAACGTTTGTTAAGGATTTGTTAGTCCCATTTGAGACTAAGATCAACTTAACTGGATCGTTTAGATCCGACAAAAGAGCATTTGGGCTCTATTGTTCCAGTTTAGGGACATACTGGTCCATTTCCAGTTTAGGGACATAGTGGTCCATTGCCAGTTTAGAGACATAGTGGTCCAACATTCCCATTTTGGGGACGGATATTGGTTTAAGGACGCATTAGTCCATGAGTTTAAGGACCCCACAGTCCGTATTGCCAGTTTAGGGACGTGGTGGTCCAACATTCCCATTTTGGGGGCGAATAATGGCTTAAGGACGCATAAGTCCATGAGTTTAAGGGCCCCACAGTCCGTATTAATGTGTGGTTGTCAGGACCCGTCACCTCTCTGACGACGTTGAAGGATTACAACGACAAATATCAGAGGAGTTCAGAGATGTACCCTTGAACCGGGTGTGAATTGATTTGAGAAAGCAGTTGTGCTCAGTTCAATTTAATTTGAGGACTTACGGCCAGTATTGGGCTAAGTCCAGTTGAGAATATTCAACATTTTTATTTGTGTCTGGCCTGTTAGGCCTTTACTTGGGCTCTGCCCTTTGTTTAATACTGCATAGCATTAGTCTTGGTCTGTTGGACCTTTTAATTGGGCTCTGCACTGCATTTAATAATGCACTGCATTTTTATTAGGCCAGTTAGGCCTTTTAATTGGCTCTGCCCTTTCTTAATAATGCGCAGCATTTAATAGTCTGACAGTGCGCCACGTGGCCTGTCAGGTGCTTTGTGCTGATTGAGAAGCGCAAGGCGCAAATTCATGTGGAGGTGACACGTGTCATGCTCTGGTGAGCGCAAGCGCAGTGCGCTGCTGACACGTGGCGCGCTCTGATGACTTGCGCCAAACCAAGAGAGCAATGCTCTGTTTTTAGAAGCGCAAGGCGCAGCTGTTCTGTGATTGACACGTGGCGCTCTCTGGTGACTTGCGCCAATCCAAGGAGCGCAACCGTGCAAACTTCAAAAGTGCAAGGCACTGTTCAAAAGCGCAGGGCTCATCTTGATCTATTTTAGATCAAAGAACAGAATCTTTTTGATTCTAAAGAGGTTCTACCTCAAGTTTCAAGAACCGATGGTTCATCAAAAGGCAATGCCTTTATACAGAAGTAAATTACTTCTTTATTATTATTATTATTATTACTTTTTATTGAAGATCTTGATCTGGTTCTTAGATCTTTGATCTTTTTTAGAAGAAATTCTTCTTTCTTTCCCAAAGGTTTACCTTTTTCTTTCTCTCTGAGTTTCTTCTCAAAGTTTTTTTAAGAGCTCTGTATCTCTCTCTCTCTTGATGTCAATTTGTCTTTTAGACTTGGAGTCTAGGGGCCTTTATATAGGGCCAATTAGTTTGTTAGGTTGGTTACAGAGATCTTTCTCTGGTTGATTTAGGGATATTTTCCCACCGTTGGATCTTTGATCCTAGGGCTTCTGTTTTACAGAAGATAATCTTCTTGTTTTTAACAAGATTGGAAAGATCTTTCTGGAATTTTAATTATGTTTTAGTGCTGTCACAGTTGGCGCAAGCGCACCTGCGCTTGACACGTGTCGCGTTGAGCACAACGCAACTGCGCTGACACGTGTCGCGCAGAGCACCTGTGTGAGCGCAACTGCGCTGACACGTGTCGTGCAGCGCCGAGCGCAAGTCAGCTGAAGCGTTGCTTCCTTTATTAAAATTTGAATTTTAAACAGAGCCTTGCTCTGATTGGGTGCGCAGCCTTGGGCGCTGCGCTCCTTGCACTGGCGTGTCTGATTTTGACACGTGGCGCTCTGCGCGCAGCGCAAGGGATCTGAAGCGTTGCTTCACCTTTCGAATTTGAAATTCAGACAGAGCTTTGCTCTGATTGGGGGAAACACTCCTTCCTCAAGATTCTAAAGCTTCTTCTTTTCTTTTGAATTAAATTAAGAGTTTAAGCCTTTTTTTCAAAAATAAATAGTTTTTCACCATAAAATCCTTGAAGGGGAGCTCGGATCTGCCATCAAATCCTTAAAATGGGAGATTTTAAATCTCACCTCCCCTTTTCCTCATAAGATCCAGCCAACAGAGAGGAAGAAGAAGGATACTCATCTCCAAAAATCCCATTCCAGGAGGATCCGAGGCTCAAAAGAAGATACAAAGATTTTTAGGAGTTTAACTCCATTCAAGATCTGTTGGAGTTTAACTCCATAAATCAATCCCCTTTTTAGGAGTTTAACTCCAAATCTATACATAATCCCTGTTAGGAGATCAACTCTAAAGCCCCCTTGGGAGTTCAACACCTAAACCAGGGGCTAAGCCCCTTTCCTGCTGGTGTTTCCAGCGGCCGCGTGCCGCGCACGTGACTCGCGAGCGCCCAGCTGTCGAGTGCCGTGCACGTGACTCGCGAGCGCCCAGCGGTCGCTTGCAAGGCACGTGACCCACGGGCGCTCCATGCCCAGCAGTCGCGTGCAGCTCACGTGACCCACTGGCGCCTACCGGTCGTGTGCTGCGCACGTGACCCGCTGGCGACCAGCGGTCGTGTGCTGCGCATATGACCCGCTGGCGCCCAGCGGTCTTATGCTGCACACATGACCCGCGGGCGTCAAGCGCCCATACGCCAGGAATGTGACCTGCGTGCACCCATGTGCCATGCACGCGTCTTTAAGACGCTCCTTACCCCTCATTTTCCTTGCACTCAAAACCAGAAACACGTCCCCCGTTAGGAAAAATTTTCTAACGGTCACTGCCCCGCACCTTACAAGGGGGCTGCTAGCCCCCTTGACCCCTAGCCCGCTATCCGGGTAGCGGGACCCCCGTAAACTCTGCGAGGCCCCCGACATATCCAAAACCCCCTTTCAAAACACAACACACGCACACTGCACATTGAGTTCATATGACTAGTTGACCCGTTAATCGAAGGTTCCTTGGCCCCAAAGGTGAGGCGTAATTAACGACAGCTTAGTCCGCGGCTGCCGAAGATTCAGATCCCCTAATTAATAAACCTCGGTCTATCTTAGGCAGGGGGAATCTGTATACGCTTGACAAGTGATGCATATTCCCATCTCAACGGGGTGACGAAAAACACCCTACAATCATCACCAAAAAGATCAAGAGATCCAATAGATCCACGTATCCGAGTGATCATCATCTATTCATCTATCTCCAATAGGAGAGAAATCTAGAGAAAACTAGGGTTCTTATATTGTACTTTCTAAGGAGAATTGTAAATGCAATAGTTGATTAATAAATGTAGTTTTTTAGTTTATTTCTTTTTGCATTTATTTTCCGCATTTAATTTCTGCACTTACTTTTCAGCATCTTCATTATGATTTCATTCTTCAACCTTTCCTCTAACTTAACCATGAGAGAGTAATTCGTAGCTTGCTAGGGTTCGTAGGATAGGATCGGATAATGGATGAGAAAATCATTTAACTTCTTTTATACATGTTAAAGTTTATAAACTTTAGCAAAATAAATGTTAACATCCTTATCGGGCGCGTTACCAATTTATTGATAGTCACGATCACGATTTGAGATTGGTTTAACACTTTTTTTTGTTAAGGGCTAGACATGAATAGAGTCAATGGAAGGACAAGGGTTAGTAGTGGGGAAACCCTGGTTTCTTTCAAGAACCCTAGTCTATATTTCATCACTATCGATCTAGTTTTAAACTATTAAAAGATGAAAGAGTCATTTTTAATTATTCATCCATTACTACTAAGTCCTATGAACCCTACAAGCTTTTTCATTATAAATCTTATATCTGTTTTAAAATATAACGACAAACAATCACCCATCTTTCATCAACTCGTCTAAAGCAAGAAAAGAGTTCACGTTTCCCTGCTGACGACTCGTACTCATCACGAGTAGCTACTAGCGGCACCGTCTTGATTACGGTTATTTACAAAAATGCTTCTTTCGTAAACGATCAATCACTGGGATATGTGGAACACGTTGTGCACTCCTTCCAATGAGGGTGGTAGTGTTAAATGGTATGCCACTTCTCCAACTCGTTCGAGAACGTCGAACGGTCATATGTATCTGGGACTGAGATTATCTCTCTTGCCAAAGCGGATCACTCCTCTATTTGGAGAGATCTTCAGAAAAACATAGTCTTCAGGTTGGAACTCCAGGTGTCGGCGCTTTGCATCAGCCCAATACTTCTATCGATCTTGAGCTATGCGCATTCTTTCCCTGATCGTGCGAACTACGTCCACAGTTGCCACGATCATCTCTGGTCCAAGGAGTTCACGATCTCCGACGTCGTCCTAACTTAGTGGTGAACGACACTTCCGTCTGTAGAGTGCTGCAAATGGTGCCATTCCAATGCTCGCCTGATAGCTGTTGTTGTATGAAAACTCCATAAGGTGTAGGTGATCTTCCCAGGAACCTCCGAAGTCTAACATACAAGCTCTAAGCATGTCCTCCAAAATCTAAATTATTCGCTCGGATTGTCCGTCCGTTTGTGGATGGTAAGCCGTGCTGAAGTTCAGACTCGTTCACAAGCTAGCTTGCAGACTCTGCCAAAATTATGATCAGAATCTAGTATCATGATCGGAGACGATGCAAACTGGTACTCCATGTAATCTCACAATCTCCTCCATGTACTTCTTTGCTAACATTTCAGTAGATTGGCCAACTCGAAAGGGAATAAACTGAGCCGAATTGGTTAGTCGTGTTAGTGTATATGCCCTAGAGGCCATTACTGTATCATACTAGTATGTATATTACTTAATGGAAACTTGGGATATTCACCTTGTATAGACAATCTTGCTCAATATAGTAGTATGCTACTTGGTTTGTTTCTACTTTAATGTGTACATGTGTTTATTTTAGTATATCACCTATACACATTAGTGGAGCCCTTAGAATCTTTGCTTGATTACCAGCGTTGTAATGGCAGTCACACTCTTGGGGGCTGGGTAATCTATAAGCACATCCTTATGCAGGTCCCTAGTCGCAGGACTATCGAGACAGGGCATCGATACTCCGGATTAGACTAGCGTATGCGCTTCTCATCCCAGTGTGGGAGACGGTCTGTCCCACAGCCATCAGTACGTCGTACTTAAGATAGTATGCGGGTGCTCGTTAGGTTACGAGTACACTGGACAGGATTCGTCGGGAACTGTTAGTTGGTACTATACCTATCGTCAGTTATCAGTTCCCAGGTGACATGAGTACAACTTAGTCCGCTGACTTGACACTGTCACTTCGCCTCGAGTGTGTTCCCACTGTACTTTGATTACTACCCTACCACGGCTCAAAGGAGTCGTGCAAACAGGTAGTTTTTGGGTGCAGTCCCGAAGCACTTGGAGACAGTGACGGTTAGACAGGATTCGTCTCTCCCGGTATTGGGGGTTGACATCGCGATGTGTCTAGGAGAGCCATTACACGAGTAGTCCCTGGCCAGGGCAAGCGAGATATACTGGTAGGTTTCCAGTGTTATCTCAGGGTGTTCTGGGCTTCACTCCGACACGACTTATACCGCTATTAGAGGACTGACGTTTACCGCCCCTAGGCCCGCCATGCGATATATCAGACGAACAGACCGGACTGTATAGAGATTTTCACATTTAGACTCAGCAGGAGTTCGGATGGGTTTCACCTCGTCAGTCTTCTTGTCGGCATCTACCTGGGGACCGTTACGCACAGCTAGTGCCGCTTGCGGTCTGTGGTTAAACCCACTGCCAGCGTAGTGTCGAGTCTTTAGAGTCCCACACAGAAAGCTATTCGCCTTTAGGCAAAAGATTAGAGGTCGCATGGTTTTGCGACAGGTCGCATGGTTTTACGACAGGGTTCGGTCACATCCGTGCACTTGTGCACGTTTGGTGTCCGGACAGTTAACACTAGCGGGCTTTAGTTTAAGCCAGATCCTAGTGTACGTTTTGGGATTGGTTTTATCTCGTTTGTATTCATATTCCTCGAAACGCGGATGCGGGTGTGTATGCACAATTGACAGAGAGACAGAGGCAGAGGATTCTCATTGGGTTGTTGACTGTTGACTGTTGACCATTGACTTTTGCTTAACCCTAATGAGAATAAGATATATGATTAACAATAATATTAATTAAGTATTATAGTGACATGGTTGTTGAGGGGTTGACTTTGTTGACTTGTTGACTTTGTTGACCGATTGACTAGGTTGGACTAGTTGACCATCATCATGACAATGGCTATCATTCCATGGCAAAGACTTTTGCTTGCTTGTTTATTTATGCAAAATGAGTGCATGAAATGATATAGCCATTTTGACTTAAACCATCACACAATACTTGATTACTATTTTTGTTATGATGGTTTTGGATTATGAGAGGTTGGATGGCAAAAGAATCTCTCATTCTCTCATTTCATTTCTCTCTCTTTCCATCACTTGCTCAAGCTCTCCCTCTTCCTCTTGCTCTCTCTAGCTCAAGGCAAACCATTCTCATGTGTTGAGACTCATTGCCTTAGAGATAAAAAGACACCAAAACAATCCTCTACTCATTCTAGTTCATAAGGCCTAGCAAGCCAAGTGTTCTAGTTTCTTCAAAGTTCGAAGAAGAAGCCAAAGGTAGAAGCTTTCAGGTGGATCCATCTTCGGCGCAAGGAGACGACGAGGTGAGGACGATCCGTACACCGGGAAGAGTTGAAGACGAAGGAGTTCAAGAAAAGTATAGCCCCCTAACCGAGTAGGTAAAACTCTAGTTAGGTTGTTAGTTAGTTGTTTAATAAAGATCAGTATTTTGAGTCCATGTTACCACCCTCTTGAAAATCGTTTTTCACCACTTCCGCAACCCCGTAAGAACCGGGGAAGGGTAGCATGGACTTACAGTGGTATCAGAGCCTAGTTAAACACTATCTAATATGTTAGCAAAGTAACTATAAATTCGATCGGAGAAAAAGTCGCGAAACGAACCCGAAAAATCAAGTTTCTGTCGATTCTGTATTCTGTTCAAAAATTGAAAAATCATACATCAAAAATCGACTCAGGCTTTTTACAAAACAGACAAGAAAATTGGTCCAACGAACCGGTCAAAGCGCCGTGGAATCGCGGCAGGAGCATGCTCTCGCCGCGGATCCGCGGCCGAGTTGACTCGGCCGTGGCACAATTTTATTGCAGTGAATTTCTAGGGTTGTTTTGGGATTTTTACAATATATCTTTTCTGCCCAGATTTTCCAGAAAGAAAAATTTGTTTTTGGGGCTTGAAAATCCGTATTTTGATCGAACTTCTAAAAGACTTAAGCTAACGGTTTTATATCTGTGATGTGTTATATGTATTGAACGTCCGCTAATCGCTATACGTCGATTAGTAGGGGTTATACATATCTGTGATCTGTAATGTTGATGGTATGTGTATATGAATTCATTGGATTGTCGCGGATGAATAGCCGGGGGTTGTGAGATGAGAGTTTTTCCTTTTATCTTTCAATTCATGTAATATGTAAATTGATGTAATGTAACGCTTCGAAAATCGTTTAGGCAGTTTTTCGATAATCGGCAAAATAATCGGTCTTTTCCGTAAAAAGTCGAAATAAGTAATTTTCAATATAGGCCTAATTATACAAAATTTAGATAAGATATTGATAATATTTGGTCACTAAATTGTCACTTAAAATTTTCTAGTTAATTAAAAAAAATTCCTTAATTAATTATTTTTAATATTATTTTAAGCTTTTAAAAATACATTTAATTAGTGATAAATACAAATTTAATTGGGTAAATTACATAATTAGGAACCATTATATACTAAAATATAGTGTAACAAAAATTTTATCAAAACATTTCAAGTTTAGTTGTTTTATGGTTTAAAATGGTTTGAAAATGAATTAAAAAAGGGTTTTTTTGTAAAATTTGATGTGATAAGCATTAAATGCACTTGAGGGGTTCTTTTCTCCTAGATTTTCTACACTTCTCTCTCAACTTCCCCCCTTCCCTACCCCTGCTCGAAATTCAGCAGGCCTCCCCCATTTTCCTCTCTCTCTTTTGCTTCAAAATCCACTCAAAAATCCACCGAAATCAACAATTTCTTCACAAAAATTCAAACCTAAACCCTTTTCCACCTCTTCCCAAACCCTAATTTGTTTAAAACAAGATGAAAGAAGACATCTTTGGAGGCTAATTGCAAGAGGTTCAAAGCTTGGGAGGTATAACTCTAATCTAAATGTTTAGTTTGTAGTTTAAGGTGCTAAACTAGAATTCTAAAAGTGTTAATTTAGTTATAATTTATTGTCTAGGAAATTCTAGAAAGGGTTTTAAAATGAAGTTAGGATTTTATTAATTAAGAGGGGTTATAATAAGTGGTTTAAAATTTTTAGAAGTGGAAAATCTTGTATGGTTGATATATTGTAAATTGTTCATTCAAAATTGTTTAAATTAAGCAATTTTGCTAACTAGATTTTTATAAATTATATATATTGGTGTGTTAAAATTCTAATTAAGGTTTTTATCATTAAATTGTGGTTTTAATGATAATATTAACATGTTAAATGAATGAAAGACCTAATCTAATTATTAGTTTCAAATTGTTAGTTAATATAATGTGATAAATATGCTATTTCGGTAAACTAGGTTTTAGAAATTAATTTAAAATGTAGTATTAAAAATCTAATTAGGGATTTAGCTCATTATTAAGGTTTCATGGAGTGGTTTAACACTTTAATATATGCAAAATCAAGTTTAGTAGTGGAATTGTAAATTTTGCTTAACAAGTGTTAATTTTGGCTAATTTGCAAACTAGAAATTGTAAATTAAGACAAAATGGTGTGAGAAAAATATGGTAATGGTTTCTATAATCTAGTTATATTATTTAATGAATATTATGACCATTAGTTTCTTTTAAACATCAAGTTTTGAAGTAAAACGGTAAATTGACATTTTCAAGCTTTTGCGGAATTGGACGATTTGATCGATTTTTTGGGTTTCGATGAATTAAATCATGTTTTATATTATAAGTAATGAGTTTTAAAACTACGAGTTGTTTGTTGGTGTTTTATCTCGATCAATCGGCGTTTGTACGCCGATATCGAGTAATATTTGGTTCTTTTGCATGAGCGGGTCATAGGTTTTAACCTATGCACGTTTCGTGCGTCGTTTTGGTTTTGTCCGTGATTCAGTTTACGATATTATATGTGTTTGCATATAGGTACCCCTCATGTGGACTTCGGACGGGGAATAAGAGGAGGGCGACATCGTTTTTGGCAGACAGGGATCAGGTGAGTTGATGTATATCTACGGGGGGAAGTCGGGTGGATGGCGTTTAGGACCCCTGCAAACGTAGAATAGGAATAGTATTTATTGTCATTAGGAAGCCAGACGTGGCCTTAGAATTTCAGTGAGTTGTACCCTAGTAATGACCTTAGGTTGGACTAAACGGATTTTAGAAAGACCTTACCAGAGGATGAATATCTTGGAGGAGATTCGTAGGTTTCAGGTAGATACACACACACGCACACACAGAAACTCGATGTGGTGTATACGTGTATGTGTATATATATAGGACTAGGTGTAGGTATCTATATACATAACACGTATATGTGATACAAGGATGTGATATGATACACGGGGATGAAACAGTATAACTGGGCTTGATGCCGTGATTTCTTGGCTATACAGTCGTGTTATGATGTTAGCGGATCATTAGCAAATGAGATAATGGATATGTATACATAAACAATAATAGGTGGTGATGATATTGAGGTACACGAGACTCTAAAATAGAACCCGGACTGTAACCTGTGCCTGAAATCACGATATGACATATGTGTGACTTGATTACGATATCATATAGGTGTGACTTGATTACGATATCATATAAGTGTGACTTAATCACAATATGATATATGTGACATGATATTTCTGAGGATAAATTGATGATGTATATTTATGCTGGCAATGATATATGATTGATGTATGCGATTACAGTACAGTACCTTGATCATGACATTATTTGATGATGATATTATACGAATGATGAGACACGTAGGTGATACTTGACCCGTACCCCGATATTGGGATGCCGTACGAGGCATAGATGTGATGATTGATCCGCAATCTTGATTCGAGGAAGCCGTACTACGTACGTGACGCTATTGAGGCTGGATCGCCGACTATTAGAGATATGGACTCAGACCTTAGGTAGACTCTTATTTCTTATCGACTGGTTTCTTAGGTTTAGTTCCTTAGGAGGTTAGATGGACACTAGTTTAGGCTCAAGTCATATAGTTGTAGTTATACTTGTATATCACAAATGAGTGGTTAATACACATCCGTCTTTACATTCAGACCGTAATCATCATGTTGCATGTTCATACATATGTTTCTATAATCAGTATAAAACTCTGCCTGTTAGGACACCAGCACCATTACCGATGATGCACATATTCCATGCACACTTATTTGCCGGCTCACACACATCATCATCGGTAATTGCTATGTCACGTACACTTTAGTACATATTATCTTTTATTGATAGAATCAGCTAGAAGCTTGATCGATATAATATTGTGATTACTCTTAAGTATTAGTCTAGACATGACATTTATTACTTATTTCATGCATTCACATTTTCATGTTATCATGCAGTACTGTGGGGCTTATGACGACATTTATCATTTACTTACTCATGATTTTGGGATTTTGGATTTTTATGAGATTTCTGGATTTTGGGGAAAACCGCAAGAATATATATAAACTTCTTTCTCTTCTCTCTCTTTTAAAATATAAGTTGCAGTTTTCTCGTGATGTATGTGTCGTCCACCATGAGATTTCATGTTTTCTGTTGGATTTCGAGACCCGATTCGAGGAGTGGATGAACTGTCTCGGGTACATGGTGGGCCCGGTATGGTATCCCGGGGCAAGAAGATCGAGTTGTAGACGATGAGCCTGGCAGGGGAGGACTACCTACCGGTGATGTCTGGCGCGGCGGATATCCGGAGGATACCGACCGTTGTCGTGAGATTTGATGATATGGGCCGATCCGGACTGACGAAGCCCGAGATATTGATATTATGAGGTATTGAGACTTGAGATTTACATGTTTTGTGTCGATGCTTGACACGGATTTCCATGGATTTCATCGTTGATATTTCAGATTTCTATACAAATTTTACCATGATAAAAGCTAAAGATTTCTTATACAGATATATCCAGATTTCAGGATTGGTTATTTTACATTCATGGTGCATGCATACTCATTCACATGACATATTACTATTTGAGGCACTGACACGAGCACGGAGCATTTGAACTTACACGTAGTTTATTACCCTGCCAGTACTAGATGACTGGTGATATAGTAGTGTATTATTATGACCTAGGATAGCGTCGTGCATTCGATTTCTTTTCGCAGATATCTTCTACTCACGAGTTGGCAACTCACCCCGTTGTGCCAAATTTTATTACAGGTTCGATGTACAGGTTTCCCTGGCAGCTTGCTGGCACATCTTTTCATTCAGGGTGATTTGCACGGTAGGTTGGTTCACTTGTATCTGAACCGCCGTTGTACTTTTATTATTTCATTTGTATCTAGTAAGCTCCATCAACCATACTTGTATTACTTGATAAGTTTACTGGACCAGTTATTTATTCGACCTTAGAGTCGCGCTTGTATTATTATGGTATCTGGTGGATTTGTTTTCTTTTGAGTTTTGAGCCTCGCCCTTTGGCGTTGTATACTATTGTGCATTGGTGTGGTTGTTTCTGCCTTTTGGCGTAGAGCTAGCTCCCGCTTAGGGATGCCTTGTTATTGTTTGTATATATATTATTCTTGTTTGTACCCTTTTGGGGCCAGTTTTTACAAAGGAGACTCTGCCGAAATTTTTGAGAAAATTGGATGTTGCTTTTAAACTTGTTTTCTACATGTTTTCCTTTACTTCTTCTTCTTTTTATGGTTTATATTTCTGGGCTTCGGCTTACTTAGGTTACGTTGCGCCTCTAGACGCTTCGTAATCTAAGTGTCGGTCACGTTCCGTACTTTCAGGTCG
Source organism: Agapanthus africanus (assembly GCA_030015575.1). Lineage (NCBI taxonomy): Eukaryota > Viridiplantae > Streptophyta > Magnoliopsida > Asparagales > Amaryllidaceae > Agapanthus > Agapanthus africanus. The sequence continues at coordinate 602,198,639 of JASDDO010000022.1, read as the reverse complement.
TGACATGTAATATTATTTTTGGCCGCACAACCGGGTCGGTGTTGTAGCCGACATTGTATAATTTCTTTTTACTGTTTTTGCTCCTAGGATAGACCCAAGGTGAGGTGCACAAACTACTGGGTATCTCGAAGTGCCGAGTGGCTTACTCACGTCGTTGAGGGAGGTTGCTCCACTTCGGATATTTGGCGGGTAGTTTGCCGCACCCGTAGGGGTCTAGGGTGGGGTATTGGCTATTCATCGCGACCGTGTAATCCGCTTTTCGTTACAGGCTCGTACGAATTGCGGATTCCTAGTATATCCAATGTGTTCATCTGTGATCTGAAATGGCTATCATTGCAATATATCTATATATGATATTATTTAGGCGTTGCTTATGTTTTGCAGCCGCGCTAGCCCAGCCCCCGCTCTGTCGTTAGTTAAGTAACCTAACGGGTAATGACAGGGCCCCGTGGCGAATGCGAATGGCATAAGCGTACGTCATATTTTGGTTGTTTTCTGCAATGGTAGGATTAAATGATGGGACGCATTAAAAGAACTAATGCAAGAAAATAAACCAAGTAAAAGTCGTTGGAACACTTTCAAAACCACTCGGTTTCTTTTCAAAATAACTTTAAACGCGGAGCTTAAGCCACTCCTTTTAAAAGCTATCTCGTTCCATCGATTATATCAAGTTCACTACGTTCACGGTTTCGCCAAAACCATTCGTAGCCCTCTGTCGTTTCACATGGATGGTCAATAGTATTCAAGCTATGTTTGTTGGCCAAAGTCAAGGCATAGTGATTGGTAGCTATTGGGTATTCATGTGCAGCATAGATAGATGTGTTGGTTTGGGGCAGTCGTTCTACCTTGTTGGCCAAAGTCAAGGGTATGTGCGGGTGGGCTCAAATTAACCCGGAGAATGACGGGTAGAACTTGACATGTGACTTATGATTTGTTGGCCAAAGTCAAGGTCATAAGAGCATGGGGCAAAAATCCACATCGGGAGTTTCAAAAGAACTGAAACTTGCTAGCGCTGCATACCATTTGGAGTGTGATGATTCTGGTAGGATTCCTTCAGTTTTGTCACGCAATGATATTTGGATCCCGATCCTACTGTGAGTATATGCTACTCCTCGGGAAATTTCTCACTTAACGATCAATGCTATAAACCAAGTAGGTGTCTAGAAAGGTGTTAGCGGGGCTACGCCCCCAGGGAAAAGAGGTTCTTAAATTAAGGAACTTCGCGAAAGCGTTGGAAAACCTCCCTCGAAGTACCGACACCAGCCTGGCTGAACGGTTAGGCAAGTATTGTACGATGAGATTGATCCTGACTAATTCTTCCTTTTTGGTTTAAGGAGGGATTCGAGAGACAGTGGGAGCCATCCTGTTTAGACAAATTAAAAACCACTCTAAACTTGCAAGAGCATCATGCTAAAGTGTTTCTTCTCTCTCTCCTAAATGCAGCGACCAATCATCATGACCGGACTTAAGTTATTACTAGATAAAAACATACTGACAGGGCCAAACTACAAAGATTAGCTCAGGAATGTCAAAATGGCAATCACTTATGACAAGTTGGGGTATCTCCTTACCACCAAAGCTCCCCTGTCCCAGGTCCCAAAACCAGCGTCGCGGATAGGGAAATCCATAAGACCTGGGAAATCGATTGCGCGAAGGCCAAGTGCCTCGTGCTTGCCTCTATGGACAACGAACATCATAGGAGGCACGAGAATATGGACCTCCAATCCATATTTCTCCATACAAAAGAACTGTATGGAGAGCAATCTCGTATCTCCAGATACGAAGTGTCGAAGAAGTTGTTTTCGGCAAAGTTGTCCATCGGATCATCGGTAGCGGAACACGTGCTTAAGATGATTGGCTTCATTGAGGAGCTCGCGGACCTCGGGACCATGTTGGAGAATGAGCTCTATACGGACTTGATTCTTCAGTCCCTTCCTTCCACTTACGCCCAGTTCATCCTGAATTTCAACTTGCAAGAAAAAGAAGTTGAACTTTCAGAGCTCCTCAACATACTGAGGAGTGCAGAAGGCACCCTACAGAAAGGTAGGGAAACATCCACTTTGTTTATAGGAGGATCTTTCTCTTCTAGGTCCAAGGCGAAAGCCAAGGGAAAGAAGAAGAAAACCCCCGCCAAACCAAGGGGCGGTGTTAATAAGGTGGATACGAAGGGAAAGACAAAAGCAACAAAGGTAGCGGGAAATCTTGTGGATAAGGAAGAATGCTTTTACTGTCATAAGAGTGGTCACTGGAAGAAAGATTGCAGGGCTTGGAAAGCCAGAACACAGGATCTGAAGCAAGTTGCGGCTTCAGCTTCAGGTGTGTATGTTATTGAAAACTGTCTATCAATAAACTCTACTTCCTGGGTATTGGATACCGGATCAGGATCTTATATCTGTAATTCTTTGCAGGCGTTGAGAAACCGTAGGGTTTTGAAGGCAGGTGACATGACCCTCAAAGTTACAAACGGAGCTAGCATGGATGCTAAGGCCGTGGGGGACTATCACCTGGGAATGTCAGATGGACATGTTTTGGTTTTACGTAATTGTTTTTTTCTACCCAACGCAACTTGTAATATCATTTCTGTATCTTTGATTTCTAAAGAAGGTTATGAATTTGCGTTTGTAAGTAATGTTGTAAACATTCACCTTAATCAAGTTCTGATTGGGTCAGGTACATTAAGCAATGGTATATACGTACTAAACCAACCACAGATTTTCAATGTCCAGAATACACACAAAAGAAAGTCTCCGGAAATAAATCAGACTTTCTTATGGCATTGTAGACTGGGTCACATCAATGAGAGAAGGTTGACGAAGTTACATACAGAAGGATATTTGGATCCGTTCGAATATCAATCGTATGCCACTTGTCAATCCTGTCTCAAAGGAAAGATGACAAAGACTACGTTCACTGGACACGGAGTAAGAGCGAGCGAGCTCTTGGGACTCGTACACAGCGACGTGTGCGGTCCAATATCTACACGTGCGCGAAGCGGTTATTGTTACTTCATTACTTTTACGGATGACTTTTCAAGGTACGGTTATGTCTTCTTAATGAAACATAAATCCGAAGCCTTTGGAAAATTCCAGGAATATAAGAATGAAGTAGAAAAACAAACCGGCAAAAGTATCAAGACACTAAGATCGGATCGAGGTGGTGAATACTTGAGTGCCGAGTTCCTGGACTACTTAAAAGAGAATGGAATTCTCTCTCAGCTTACCCCTCCATACACTCAGCAACATAACGGTGTATCGGAGAGACGGAACCGAACCTTATTGGATATGGTACGGTCCATGATGAGTAACGCTGAGTTACCGCGATCATTCTGGGGATATGCACTAGAATCAGCTGCATACCTTTTGAACCGAGTTCCAACTAAGACTGTGCCTACTACACCATATCAGATGTGGTGTGGGAAGAGACCCTATCTTAATCACATTAAGACATGGGGATGTCCAGCTTTTGTCAAAAAGCAGCATGCGGACAAGCTCGAGGCATGCTCAGTACAGTGCAAGTTTGTGGGATATCCAAAGGACTCCAAGGGATATTTTTTGTATTGCGAAGAGGAACAAAAGATTTATGTTTCTCGTCATGCCCACTTCTTGGAAACTGAATTTTTGGAAAATCAGGTAAGTGGGAGCGCAATAGAACTGGAAGAAATTCCAGAACCACGAGCTATTACTGAAAGATTAGTAGAACTAGAGGGTTCGAAATATCATGACATTCCTGCGCCGCTCCGCAGGAGTAGTAGGCAGTCTCATCTGCCCGAGAGATACTACGGTTTTCTCATAGACGGGGATAGAGAGGATTGCATCATTGATTATGATGAGCCGACTAGCTTCCAGCAAGCCATTCAGAGCGTTGACTCGGTAAAATGGCTGGATGCAATGCGGACCGAAATGGAGTCCATGTACACCAACAAAGTTTGGACTTTGGACGTTGCTCCAGATGGGGTAAAACCCGTAGGATGCAAGCGGATCTTCAAAAGGAAGATTGGTGTAGATGGACAGGTTGAGACCTATAAAGCTAGACTGGTTGCAAAGGGTTTTCGTCAAAGACCTGGTTTGGACTATGACGAGACCTTTTCTCCAGTAGCTATGCTGAAATCCATTCGGATCCTTCTTGCCATTGCTGCCTTCCACGATTATGAGATTTGGCAGATGGACGTAAAGACCACTTTTCTAAATGGAAATTTAGAGGAGTGTGTTTATATGGACCAGCAAGAGGGTTTCATTCAGAGTGGGAGCAGCGGAAAGGTGTACAAGTTGCTTAAGTCCATTTACGGACTGAAGCAGGCATCGCGGAGTTGGAACATCTGTTTTGATGAGACGGTCAAGGAATTTGGTTTTATCAAAAATCCAGATGAACCATGCATCTATAGTAGATTTGTAGCGAGAACTGTAGTATTCCTCGTTTTATACGTGGATGACATTCTCTTAATAGGAAATGACATTCCTATGCTACAATCTGTCAAGGGGTTCTTGTCACACAGGTTCTCCATGAAAGACCTGGATGATGCCTCATACATTCTGAGGATCCGGATCTATCGTGACAGATCCAAGAGGATACTGGGACTCTCACAGTTCAGGTACATCGACACCATACTGAAAAGATTCAGTATGGAAGATTCCAAGCGCGGTAATCTACCGGCTTGTCACGGGATCACCCTTTCCAAAGAGATGTCTCCCAAGACTGATTTGGAAAGGGATCGCATGTCTATTATACCCTACGCTTCTGTGGTAGGCACTATAATGTATGCGATGTTGTGTACCAGACCAGATGTAGCTTATGCACTGAGTGTAATAAGCCGGTATCAGTCAAACCCTGGGAAGAAACACTGGATAGCAGTAAAGAACATTCTCAAGTACCTGAGAAGGACTAAGGAGATGTTCTTGTGGTATGGCGGAAAAGACCTCCAGATCGAGGCCTTTACTGACTCCAGCTTCCAGAGTGACAAGGATGATTCCAAGTCCATGTCGGGTTATGTCTTTACCCTCAATGGAGGGGCGGTGTGTTGGAAGAGTTCCAAATAGGAAACCATTGCTGACTCGACGATGGAAGCGGAATATATCGCTGCTGCAGATGCCGCAAAAGAAGCTGTCTGGATAAGGAAGTTCTTAACTGAACTTCAGGTGGTTCCGTCCATTGTTGATCCAATACCTCTGTATTGCGACAACAACGGGGCTATAGCTTTAGCAAAGGAACCTAGGTTCCATCAGAGATCCAGACACATCTTGAGACGGTATCACCTGATCAGGGAGATCGTGGGTCGCCAGGAGATCGAGGTTCGGAGAGTTTCTACGGAAGATAACACTGCTGATCCACTCACAAAGGCCTTACCCCAGACTCAGTTCGAGCGGCTGATCGAGATGATAGGTCTTCGATACGCCAGTACATGGCCTTAGTGCAAGTGGGAGATTGTTAGTGTATATGCCCTAGAGGCCATTACTGTATCATACTAGTATGTATATTACTTAATGGAAGTTTGGGATATTCACCTTGTATAGACAATCTTGCTCAATATAGTAGTATGCTACTTGGTTTGTTTCTACTTTAATGTGTACATGTGTTTATTTTAGTATATCACCTATACACATTAGTGGAGCCCTTAGGATCTTTGCTTGATTACCAGCGTTGTGATGGCAGTCACACTCATGGGGGCTGGGTAATCTATAAGCACATCCTTATGCAGGTCCCTAGTCGCAGGACTATCGAGACAGGGCATCGATACTCCGGAGTAGACTAGCGTATGCGCTTCTCATCCCAGTGTGGGAGACGGTCTGTCCCACAGCCTTCAGTACGTCGTACTTGAGATAGTATGCGGGTGCTCGTTAGGTTACGAGTACACTGGACAGGACTCGTCGGGAACTGTTAGTTGGTACTATACCTATCGTCAGTTATCAGTTCCCAGGTGACATGAGTATAGCTTAGTTCGCTGACTTGACAATGTCACTTCGCCTCGAGTGTGTTCCCACTGTACTTTGATTACTACCCTACCACGGCTTAAAGGAGTCGTGCAAACAGGTAGTTTTTGGGTGCAGTCCCGAAGCACTTGGAGGCAGTGACGGTTAGACAGGATTCGTCTCTCCCGGTATTGGGGGTTGATATCACGTTGTGTCTAGGAGAGCCATTACACGAGTAGTCCCTGTCCAGGGCAAGCGAGATATACTGGTAGGTTTACAGTGTTATCTCAGGGTGATCTGGGCTTCACTCCGACACGACTTGTACCGCTATTAGGGGACTGACGTTTACCGCCCCCTAGGCCCGCCATGCAATATATCATACGAACAGACCGAACTGTATAGAGATTTTCACATTCAGACTCAGTAGGAGTTCAGATGGGTTTCACCTCGTCAGTCTTCTTGTCGGCATCTACCTGGGGACCGTTACGCACAGCTAGTGCCGCTTACGGTCTGTGGTTAAACCCACTGCCAGCGTAGTGTCGAGTCTTTAGAGTCCCACATAGAAAGCTATTCGCCTTTAGGCAAAAGAGTAGAGGTCGCATGGTTTTACAACAGGTCGCATGGTTTTGCGACAGGGTTCGGTCACATCCGTGCACTTATGCACGTTTGGTGTCCGGACAGTTAACACTAGCGGGCTTTGGTTTAAGCCAGATCCTAGTGTACGTTTTGGGATTGGTTTTATCTCTTTTGTATTCGTGTTTCTCGGAATGCGGATGCGGGTGTGTATGCACAGTGGACAGAGAGACAGAGGCAGAGGATTCTCATTGGGGTTGTTGACTGTTGACTGTTGACCATTGACTTTTGCTTTACCCTAATGAGAATAAGATATATGATTAACAATAATATTAATTAAGTATTATAGTGACATGGTTGTTGAGGGGTTGACTTTGTTGACTTGTTGACTTTGTTGACCGGTTGACTAGGTTGGACTAGTTGACCATCATCATGACAATGGCTATCATTCCATGGCAAAGACTTTTGCTTGCTTGTTTATTTATGCAAAATGAGTGCATGAAATGATATATCCATTTTGACTTAAACCATCACACAATACTTGATTACTATTTTTGTTATGATGGTTTTGGATTATGAGAGATTGGATGGCAAAAGACTCTCTCATTCTCTCATTTCTTTTCTCTCTCTTGCCATCACTTGCTCAAGCTCTCCATCTTCCTCTTGCTCTCTCTAGCTCAAGGCAAACCATTCTCATGTGTTGAGACTCATTGCCTTAGAGATAAAAAGACACCAAAACAATCATCTACTCATTCTAGTTCACAAGGCCTAGCAAGCCAAGTGTTCTAGTTTCTTCAAAGTTCGAAGAAGAAGCCAAAGGTAGAAGCTTTCAGGTGGATCCATCTTTGGCGCAAGGAGACGACAAGGTGAGGCCGATCCGTACACCGGGAAGTGTTGAAGACGAAGGAGTTCAAGAAAGGTATAGCCCCCTATCCGAGTAGGTAAAACTCTAGTTAGGTTGTTAATTAGTTGTTTAACAAAGATCCGTATTTTCAGTCCATGTTACCACCCTCTTGAAAATCGTTTTTCACCACTTCCGCAACCCCGTAAGAACCGGGAAAGGGTAGCATGGACTTACAAGTCGATCCACGATAACCCATACTGCGTCGTTACCCTTCGTGCTGCGAGGAAGTGCAGTCATGAAGTCCATGGTAATGTGCTGCCATTTCCATTCTGGAATTGGTAACGGCTGAAGTAGACCAGCAGTTCTGTGATATTCAGCATTTACTTGCTGGCACACCAAACACTTAGTTACGCTTCTGACTATTTTGCGCTTCATTCCATTCCACCAGTAGTGTTGCCATAGATCCTTCTACATTTTTGTACCACCGGGGTGTACTAAGTACGGAGAGCTATGAGCTTCTTTCATCAACTCTTCTCGAACTGGGCCGTTTGTTACACATAATCGACTTCCATATCTCAAGGATCCGTCTTCGTGGTTGATGAAGTCAGTTCAAAGTCCACTTTCTACTTGTTCTCGGATCTTTTGAAGCTTGGCATCATTTGCTTGAGCTTCTTTGATCCGATTGACAATAGTAGACTGGATTTCTAAATTCATCAAATACGAAGCGTTACCTTGCATAACTCCTTCAATCTCCAATCTGTGCAATTCCTGCTGTAGCTTCCACTGAGCGGTAAGATTTATTGCTAATGGCTGGCGGCTAAGTGCATCAGGAACTACATTCACCTTCCCGGGATGATACTGTAGGTTGATGTCGAAGTCCGCCATGAATTCTAGCCATATTCTGTGCCGCATATTCAATTCCTTCTGAGTAAATACATACTTCAGACTCTTGTGGTCAGTGTATATATCCACTCGTTCACCCAAAAGATAGTGGCGCCAAATATTAAGTGTGAAGATAACGGCTGCCAACTCTAAATCATATGTTGGATAGTTGCGCTCATGAAATTCCAGCTGTCTTGATGAAAAAACTACAACTTTACCATGCTGGTGTAGAACGCATTCTAATCCCTTACCGGACGCATCGCAATGCACAACAAATCCTCCAGATTGATCCGGTATTACGAGAGTAGGAGCAGAAGTTAATCTTGACTTGAGTTCTACAAAAGCGTTTTCATATGCTTCTGACCACACGAATGCTTCATCTTTACGTGTGAGCTTGGTTATGGGTGCTGCAATCTTCGAGAAACCTTCAATGAATCGTCGGTAGTATCCTGCTAATCCCAAGAAATTTCATATATCTTTCACCATCTTTAGTATCGTCCATTCGCTAACAGCTGACACCTTAGCTGGATCTACTGAGATTCCTTCGTCTGAAACGATATGTCCGAGAAATCCGACTTGATCTATCCAAAATTCACACTTGATGTACTTGATATAGAGCTGATGTTGTCGCGATGTCTCTAGGGCAATCCGTAAATGCACGGCGTGTTCTTTCCGATCTTTTGAATATACCAGGATGTCGTCGATAAAGATAACAACAAACCTATCTAAGTACTCTCGGAAAACTTGGTTCATCAGGTTCATAAAGATAGCAGGTGCATTGGTCACTCCAAATGGCATTACGAGATACTCATAATGACCAAATCGAATCCTGAACGCCATTTTCAAAATATCGGACTCATTGACCTTCACCTGATGATAACCCGAACGAAGATCTAGTTTTGAAAATATACAAGACCCACTTAGCTAATCGAAAAGATTATCGATGCGCGGTAGTGGATACTTGTTCTTGATCGTCACTTCGTTCAGAGCTCGGTAATCCACACACATCCTGTATGAACCTTCTTTCTTCTTCACAAGTAATACTGGAGATCCCTAACTTGAAGTATTGGGATGAATCCAACCTTTCTTCAGGAGTTCGTCCAACTAAATGCAGATTTTTTTCAATCCTTCTGGACTTAACCGGTATGGAGCTTTGATTACAGGTTTCGCACCAGGTATTAAGTCAATGCTAAACTCAAGAGCTCGATCGGGAGGCAAACCTAATATATCTTCACGGAACACATTCTCGAACTCTCGAACTACTTCTGGCTTTTCTTCTTCCACTGGTAGAGTAAATACTTCTGCTTTCTTTGGTTTAGCACGGAAGATTCCTGGCTCCAGCGTTCTATCTCTACTCTTGAAGTAGAAGACTGGGTGATCCGGTGTCTCAAATACTACCTTCCTTTGACGGCAGTCTATCGTAGAATAGAAAACTTCCAGCCAGTCCATTCCCAACACAACATCGAAGTTTGGGATGTCTAGTACTTTGAAATTCGCGTAGACTCCTCGTCCGCAAACTACAACTGAACACTAATCAAACCCTATAGTTTCTTTCAATACTCAATTCCCGGAACTGACATTCCATCTTGAAATGAGTGGCTTCACGGGAATCGCATGCGTTCTCACGAATCGTTATGACATGAAGAAGTGTGATGCTCCAGTGTCGAACAGTGCAACTGCAGGAAGGGTGGCTACTAGTATAGTACCTAAGTTATGGGAGGTTGGTTTTAGATACTGGAAAAATAAAGTGATATACCTGGATTGAAAAGATGTGAAAGGATTAGAAATTACCAGTGATTACTTAGCCAGTGGCTTCGGCTTCCTCAACCGTCATTGTGAAAGCCTGACGTCGGGGTACATTCTTCCTTGCTGGAGGCACATTCTTCCTTGCTGGAGGCACATTCCTCTGTCCTTAGAGAACGTTTCTCTGCCCTTGAGGCGTGTTCCTCTGTACCTGATGGAATTGACGAGGAGGCTGTGCAGGAGGTCCATGTAGAGGTGGAGCAGGGAGAGCAAGACGAGGTGCAAGAGCCTGGATAGCTGGCCGCTGCGGAACCGTGATTGCGGTTCTAGGTGCTGGAGCTGGGTTGAGTCGATATGGACATGCTCCTATGGCGTGAGTGGATGCGCCACAAACCAAACACATGTCATTTGCACGCCTGCAGTCCTTCGCCAGGTATCCTATCCTCTTGCAGTAGAATCAAAAGTCTGGACTGGGCCGGTAAAATGTTCCTCCCGGTCTTCTGGGTGCAAATGTCGTCCTATAAGAGGCTCCTCCTGACATCTGTGCAACAGGACGTTTGATTACAGCTATCTGGGGCTTACCCTTCTTCTTCACCGCCGCTTCATAATAGCGAGCTGCCTTCAGGGCGAGTTCATGAGTCGGGTAATCGCCTATGGCTAATGCCGCCTGAATCTTCGGGTCTAAGCCCTGTTGGAATCGTCTGGCCCGAATCTCTTCAGTCGGGATGAGGTGTGCAGCAAACTGTAAGTCGACGTTAGACACCCCACATGATGCGGGAAGGCGGAATAGGTAAAACAATCATTTTGTTTAAACTAACATCGACTAACTTTACGGATCTTTGCTAAACCCTAACTAACAACTATATAGAAGTGATTAGCTACTATGATAGATGATTATACCTAATGAATCAAGTCCTTCTTGTTCTTGTTGATGACCTCCTCGTCGGCCTCCTCGATGTGATAGAAGATCCACCCGAAAGCTACTTCTCCAAGCTTTAACCTCTTACTTGAGGTAACTAGGTGACTATGAGTGACAATCAAGGTAACCTAAAGGATATAGAAGAGGATTAGGGATCTATTAGTCTTGCTAACCCTAGGATCTCAACACATGAGAGGATTATGGTTAGTTCTTGAAGAGAGAGAGAGCTTGAGGAGAGAGAAGGTGTGAGTGAGAATGATAATGAATTATAACTCATTTGTGAATATATGAAGCATGATAATTATTAAATGAATAACATAATAATAATAATATCAACTATGCTTCATTAACTCTCTTTGGGTGAATCATCTCATGAGTCATTAAGCAATAAATGCTTCATTAACTCATTTGGATGAATCACACCATGAGTCACTAATCCATTTAATGCAAATTCCACCTAAGCCTCCAACTCATCAATCTTCTAGAAGCTTCTCAACTAATTACAAGAATTCCCCTCCCATCAGTGAAAACACGGAAATACTGAGACTGTATAAATCCAATAATCCAATACTAGAATCTGGCTTAAACCAAAGCTTGCTAGTATAAACTGTCTGAACATCGTACGTGCGTAAAAACACGTATGTGTCCGAACCCTGTCGTAAAACTATACGGCCTCTATATCGTTTTGCCTGAAGCAGGGAAACTCTCTGTGTGGGACTCTAAAGACTCGACACTACGCTGGCAGTGGGTTTAACCACAGGCCGCAAGCGGTACTAGCTGTACGTAACGGTCCCCGGGTAGATGTCGATAAGAAGGCCGATGAGGAAACCCATCCGAACTCCTACTGAGCCTGATGTGACAATCTCCATACAGTCCGGTCTGTTCGTCTAGGACTATCGCATATTGGTCCTAGGGGTGGCAAGTGTCAATCCCATAAAGGCAGTATAAGTCGTGTCGGAGTGAAGCCCATTACACCTTGAGAAGCTACTGGAAATCCTACCAATAAATCCCGTTTGCCCTGGCCAGGGACTTTGCGTAATGGCTCTCCAAACACAGCGCGATATCAACTCCCAATACCGGGAGAGACGAATCCTATCTAACCGCCACTGTCTCCAAGTGCTTCGGGACTGCACCCAACTGCTACCTGTTTGCACGACTCCTTTGAGCCGTGGTAGGGTAGCAATCTAAGAACAGTGGGAACACACTCGAGACGAAGCAGCAGTGTCAAGTCTGCGGACTAAGTTGTACTCATGTCACCTGGGAACTGTTAACTGACGACGGGTATAATACCAACCAACAGTTCCCTGCGAGTCCTGTCCGGTGTACCCGTAACCCAATGAGCACCTGTATACTATCTCCAGTACAACGTACTGATGGCTGTGGGACAGACCATTTTCCCAACTGGGATGAGAAGCGTACACACTAGTCTACCCCGAATTATCGATGCCCTGTCTCGATAATCCTACGACTAAGGACCTGAAAAAGGATGTGCTTGTAGACTACCGAGCCCCTACTAGTGTGACTGCCATCACAACGCCGGTAGTCAAGCAAGATCCTAAGGGCTCTATCAATATGTATTCTCAATATGCTAACATATACACATATTAAGATAGATATAAACCAAGTAGCGTACTACCATGTTTAGCAAGACTGTTAATATAACTGTGAATATCCCAAGCTTCCATTAAGTAATATACAAGCTAGTATGACACAATAATGGCCCCTAGGGCATATACACTAACAATCTCCCACTTGCACTAGGGCCATGTACTGGCATATCGAAGACCTATCATCTCGAATTGCCTCTCAAACTGAGTCTGGGGTAAGGCCTTTGTGAATGGATCTGCAGTGTTCTCCTCTGTAGCAACTCTCCGGACCTCGATCTCCCGGCGATCTATGATCTCCCTGATCAGGTGATACCGCCTTAAGATGTGTCTGGATTTCTGATGGGACCTGGGTTCCTTCGCTAAAGCTATAGCCCCGTTGTTGTCACAATACAGAGGTATTGGATCAACAATGGATGGAACCACCTGAAGTTCTGTTAGGAACTTCTTCATCCAGACTGCTTCTTTTGCGGCATCGCAAGCAGCGATATACTCCGCTTCCATCGTCGAGTCAACAACGGTGTCCTTCTTGGAACTCTTCCAGCATACCGTCCCTCCATTGAGAGTAAAGACATAACCTGACACGGACTTGGAGTCATCCTTGTCACTCTGGAAGCTGGAGTCGGCAAAAGCCTCGATCTTGAGGTCTTTTCCGCCGTAAACCAAGAACATATCCTTATTCCTTCTCAGGTACTTGAGAATATTCTTTACTGCTATCCAGTGCTGCTCCCCTGGGTCTGACTGATACCGGCTTACCACGCTCAGTGCGTAAGCTACATCTGGTCTGGTGCACAATATCGCATACATTATAGAGCCTACCGCAGAAGCATAGGGTATAACTGACATGCGATCCCTTTCCAAATCAGTCTTGGGAGATATCTCTTTGGAGAGAGTGATTCCGTGACAAGCCGGTAAACTACCGCGCTTAGAATCTTCCATACTGAATCTTTTCAGTATAGTGTTGATATACCTGGACTGCGAAAGTCCCAACATCCTCTTGGATCTATCACGACAGATCCGGATCCCCAGAATGTAAGAAGCATCACCCAGGTCTTTCATGGAGAACCTGTGTGACAAGAATCCTTTACAGATTGTATCATAGGAATATCATTTCCTATTAAGAGAATGTCATCCACGTACAATACGAGGAATACGACAGTTCGTGCTACAATTTTACTATATATACATGGTTCATCTGGATTTTTTGATAAAGTCATATTGTTTGACCATTTCATCAAAACAGATGTTCCAACTCCGCGATGCCTGCTTTAGTCCATAAATGGACTTAAGCAACTTGCACACTTTCCCGTTGTTCCCACTCTGATTGAAACCTTCTGACTGATCCATATAGACGCACTCTTCTAAATTACCATTTAGAAAAGCCGTCTTTACGTCCATCTGCCAGATTTCATAATCATGGAAGGCAGTAATGGCTAGAAGGATACGAATGGATTTGAGCATAGCCACTGGAGAAAAAGTTTCGTCATAGTCCAAACCAGGTCTTTGACGAAAACCCTTTGCAACAAGTCTATCCTTATAGGTTTCCACCTGTTCATCTACACCAATCTTTTTCTTGAATATCCACTTGCATCCTATGGGTTTTACCCCATCTGGAGCAAAGTTCAAAGTCCATACTTTGTTGGTGTACATAGACTCCATTTCGTTCCGCATTGCATCCAGCCATCTTACTGAGTCACCGCTCTGGATGTCCTGCTGGAAGCTAATAGGTTCATCATTATCAATGATGCAATCTTCTCTATCCCCGTCTATGAAAAAACCGCAGTATCTCTCAGGCGGATGAGACGGCCTACTACTCCTGCGAAAGGGTGCGGGAATATCCTGTTCTTCTTGAACTTCTGGTTCTACCAAACTTTCAGTAGTAGTTTGTGGTTATGGAATTTCTTCCAGTTCTATTGAGCTCCCACTTGTTTCCTTTTCTAAAATCCACTGTTCTAGAAAATGGGCATTACGAGAAACAAAAAGCTTTTGTTCCTCTACGTAATAGAAGAAATACCCCTTGGAGTTCTTTGGATATCCCACAAACTTACACTGTACTGATCGTGCCTCGAGTTTGTCCGCATGCTGCTTTTTAACAAAAGCTGGACATCCCCATATCTTCAGATACTGAAGATAGGGTTTCTTCTCACTCCATATCTGATATGGTGTGGTAGGCACAGTCTTGGTAGGAGCCATGTTCAAACGATATGCAGCTGATTCTAGCGCATAACCCCAGAAAGATCGCGGTAACTCAGCATTACTCATCATGGAACGTACCATATCTAATAGGGTTCGGTTCCGTCTTTCCGATACACCGTTATGCTGTGGAGTGTATGGAGGAGTAAGTTGAGAGAGAATACCTTTCTCTTTTAGGTAACCCAGGAACTCGGCACTTAAGTATTCACCACCTCGATCAGATCTCAGTGTCTTGATACTTTTGCCGGTTTGGTTTTCTACTTCATTCTTATATTCTTGGAATTTCTCAAAGGCCTCGGATTTATGTTTCATTAAGAAAATGAATCCATACCTAGAGTAATCATCCATAAAAGTAATGAAATATGAAAAACCACCTCTTGCATGTGTAGACATTGGACCGCATACATCGCTGTGTATGAGTCCTAAAATCTCGCTCGCTCTTACTCCATGTCCAGTGAATAGAGTCTTTGTCATCTTTCCTTTGAGACATGATTGATAAGAGACATAAGATTAATATTCGAACGGATCCAAATATCCTTCTCTATGTAACTTAGTTAACCTTGTCTCATTGATGTGACCTAGTCTACAATGCCATAAGAAAGCCTGATTTATATCTGGAGACTTTCTTTTTAGTGTGTTCTGGACATTGAAAATCTGTAATTGGTTTAACACATATATACCGTTATCTAGTGTATCGGACCCAATCAAACCATGATTAAGGTGGATGTTAACAACATTGCTTACAAACGTGAAATCATAACCTTCTTTTGATAACAACGATACTGATATGATATTATACGTTAAATTGGGTACACAAAAACAGTTATGCAAAACCAAAATATGTCCACTCATCAACCCAAGATGGTAATCCCCTATGGACATAGCACCCACGCTAGCTTCGTTAGCAACCTGGAGGGTCATATCACCAACCTTCAGCACTCTACGGTTTCTCAGTGCCTGCAATGAATTACATATATGAGATCCTGATCCGGTATCCAATACCCAGGAAGTAGAGTTGATTGACAGACAATTTTCAATTACAAACACACCTGGAGTCGAAGCCACAGCTTGCTTCGGGTCCTGGTTCTTGGCAATCCAAGCTTTGCAATCTTTCTTCCAGTGGCCTTTCCTACGACAGTGGAAGCACTCATCCTTTGCCACTACTGGCACCGCAACCTTTGCTTTTTCCCTTGACTCCCACCTTACCAACACCACCCCTTGGTTTGGTAGCGGCCTTCTTCTTCCTTCCTTTGGCCCTAGCCTTGGACCCGGAAGAGGAAGCACCGCGAACAAACATAGTGGGTGTTTCCCTTATTTTCTGCAAGGTGCCCTCTGCACTCCTCAACATGTTAAGGAGTTCTGGAAGTTCAACTTCTTTTCCTTGAATGTTGAAATTCAGAATAAACTGGGCGTAGGTGGAAGGAAGGGATTGAAGAACCAAGTCTGTATATAACTCGTTCTCTAATGTCGTCCCGAGGTCCGCGAGCTCTTCTATATAGCCAATCATCTTTAGGACATGTTCTCCTACAGATGATCCGACGGCCAGCCTCGACTGAAAGAAGTTCTTCGAGGTCTCGTATCTAGCTATACGAGATTGCTCTCCATACAGTTCCTTGGTGTGGAGAAATATGGATTCAAGATCCATATTCTCGTGCCTTCTCTGATGTTCATTATTCATATAGGCAAGCACGATGCATTTGGCCTTCGTGCAGTCTAACTCCCAGGTCCTGCGGATTTCCTTATCCGCGACACTGGATTCTGGACCAGGGACAGCAGGTGCCTTAGTAGTAAGGACATACCCCAATTTATCATAAGTAATTGCCATCTTGACATTCCAGAACCAGTCTTTATAGTTTGGCCCTATCAAAATATTTTTATCTAATAGTAACTTAAGGCATGTCATGTTCTGGGTCGCTGCAATTGAGAGAGAGAGAGAACACTTTAGCATGATGCTCTTGAAAGTTTAGAGTGGTTTTTAGTTTATCTAAACTGGATGGCTCCCACTATTTCTCGAATCCCTCCTCAAACCAAAAAGGAAGAACTAGTCAGGACTATTCTCACCATACAATACTTGCTTAACCGTTCAGCCAGGCCGGTGTCGGTACTTCGAGGGAGGTTTTCCGACGCTTTCGCGAAGTTCCTTAATTAAATAACCTCTTTTCTCTGGGGGCGTAGCCCCACTGACACCTTTCTCGACACCTACTTGGTTTATAGCATTGATCGTTAAGTGACGAATCTCCTGATGAGTAGCGGATACTCACAGTAGGATCGGGATCCAAATATCATCAAGTGATAAAGCTGAAGGAATCCTACCAAAATTATCACACTCCAAATGGTATGCAACTCTTTGCAAATTTCAGTTTCTTTAGAAATTCCCAATATAAATTTCTACCCCATGCTCTTATGACCTTGGCGTTGGTCAAAATGTCATAAGTCACACGTCAAGTTCTACCCAGCATTATCTTGTTAATTTGAACCCATCTGTACATACCCCTGACGTTGGACAAATGATAGTACGATTGTCCCATACCAACTCATCTATCTATGCAACAAATGAATACCCAGCAGCTACCAAACACTATGCCTTGGCGTTGGTCAAAATACATAGCTTGAATACTACTGAATACCCAAATGAAATGACGGAGGGCTATGAATAGTTTTGGCAAAACCGTGAACGTGGTGAACTTGATATGATCGAAGGAACCTGATAGCTTTTAAAAGGAGTGGTTTAAGCTCCGCAATTTAAAAAATATCTTCTGTTTTAAAATAACCGAGTGGTTTCTTTTAAACTGTTCCAACGGTTCAACTTTGGTTTATTTTCTTTGCATTAATATAATGCGTCCCATCAAATAACCTATCATTGCAGAAAACAACGAAAATACAATGTCCTCTTATGCCATCCGCATTCGCCACTGGGCCCTGTCATTCACCCGTTAGGTTACTTAACTAACGACAGAGCGGGGGCTGGGCTAGCGCGGGTGCAAAACATAAGTGATGCCTACTAGATATCATATATAGATATTGTACATTCGTCAGACGCAATAATAGGCATTCCAGATCATAGATGAACATATTGGATTTTCTACGTATCCGCATTCGTTTTGAGCCTGCAAAGAAAGACGGATTACACAGTCGCGATGAATAGCCAAAACCCCACCCTAGACCCCTACGGGTACGGCAAACTACCCGCCTAGTACCCAAAGTGAAGCGGTCTCCCTCAACGACATGAGTAGGCCACTAAACACTTCAAAGTACCCGGTAGTTTGTGCACCCCACCTTGGGTCTATCCTAGGAGCAGAAAACAGTAAATGAAATAATACAACGGTGGCTACAACCTCAACCCGGATGTGCCCCGCAAAAGAATATTACAACAAATTACAATTTACATTTGAATGAAAGAAACACTCATCTCACATCCCCGGCTATCCATTCATGACAATCCAACAAATCCACATTCACATACCAGTAAAAACCATTACAGAAATGTGCAACCCCCTGCTAACCGACATACTAGCAGTTAGGGGAGGTTTACGAACACATTAAACACATCACAAATATAATCAAGTTAGCCAAACATCTTAGAATTTCAATCAAGCAAACACAAATGATTCTGCTCCAAACAATTCTCTGTGCACATAAAACCTGAGCAGAAACAAAACATCCCAGAAAATACAACATCAACACAGAAGAATAACTGAGCAAATTTGGGTTGACTCGGAGTCAACTCGGCTGCGGATCCGCGGCGGATTGCATGGATCGGCGGCGGTTCCGCGGCGCTACGGTCGAGTCACAGTCCTAAATTTCTTCACAATTCATAAAATTCCCTGCTTGTATTTTTAAGGGTCCATGAAAAATTTTTAGACCCCGTTTTAAAATCGGAAGAAACTAGGTTAAAACGTCGTATTTTCGGGTTTGTTTTGCGATCGAATTTCTAACGACTTTGCCAACAAGTTAGTTATGATTTAGTGAGGCTCTGATACCACTGTAAGTCGACGTTAGACACCCCACATGATGCGGGGAGGCGGAATAGGTAAAACAATCATTTTGTTTAAACTAACATCAACTAACTTTACGAATCTTTGCTAAACCCTAACTAACAACTATATAGAAGTGATTAGCTACTATGATAGATGATTATACCAAATGAATCAAGTCCTTCTTGTTTTTGTTGATCATCTCCTCGTCAGCCTCCTCGATGTGATAGAAGATCCACCCGAGAGCTACTTCTCCAAGCTTTAACCTCTCACTTGAGGTAACTAGGTGACTATGAGTGCCAATCAAGGTAACCTAGAGGATATAGAAGAGGATTAGGGATCTATTAGTCTTGCTAACCCTAGGATCTCAACACATGAGAGGATTAGGGTTAGTTCTTGAAGAGAGAGAGCTTGAGGAGAGAGAAGATGTGAGTGAGAATGATAATAAATTATAACTCATTTGTGAATATATGAAGCATGATAATTATTAAATGAATAACATAATAATAATAATATCAACCATGCTTCATTAACTCTCTTTGGGTGAATCATCTCATGAGTCATTAAGCAATAAATGCTTCATTAACTCATTTGGATGAATCACACCATGAGTCACTAATCCATTTAATGCAAATTCCACCTAAGCCTCCAACTCATCAATCTTCTAGAAGCTTCTCGACTAATTACGAGAATGCCCCTCCCATCCGTGAAAACACGGAAATACTGAGACTGTATAAATCCAATAATCCAATACTAGAATCTGGCTTAAACCAAAGCTTGCTAGTATAAACTGTCTGAACATCGTACGTGCGTAAAAACACGTATGTGTCCGAACCCTGCCGTAAAACTATACGGCCTCTATATCGTTTTGCCTGAAGCAGGGAAACTCTCTGTGTGGGACTCTAAAGACTCGACACTACGCTAGCAGTGGGTTTAACCACAGGCCGCAAGCGGTACTAGCTGTACGTAACGGTCCCCAGGTAGATGTCGATAAGAAGGCCGATGAGGAAACCCATCCGAACTCCTACTGAGCCTGATGTGACAATCTCCGTACAGTCCGGTATGTTCGTCTAAGACTATTGCATATCGGTCCTAGGGGCGGCAAGCGTCAGTCCCCTAAAGACGGTATAAGTCAAGTCGGAGTGAAGCCCATTACACCTTGAGAAGCTACTGGAAATCCTACCAGTAAATCTCGTTTGCCCTGGCCAGGGACTTTGCGTAATGGCTCTCCAAACACAGCGCGATATCAACTCCCAATACCGGGAGAGACGAATCCTATCAAACCGCCACTGTCTCCAAGTGCTTCGGGACTGCACCCAACTGCCACCTGTTTGCACGACTCCTTTGAGCCGTGGTAGGGTAGCAATCTAAGAACAGTGGGAACACACTCGAGATGAAGCAGCAGTGTCAAGTCTGCGGACTAAGTTGTACTCATGTCACCTGGGAACTGTTAACTGACGACGGGTATAATACCAACCAACAGTTCCATGTGAGTCATGTCCGGTGTACCCGTAACCCAACGAGCACCTGTATACTATCTCCAGTACAACGTACTGATGGCTGTAGGACAGACCATCTCCCCAACTAGGATGAGAAGCGTACACACTAGTCTACCCCGGAGTATCGATGCCCTGTCTCGATAATCCTACGACTAGGGACATGAAAAAGGATGTGCTTGTAGACTACCCAGCCCCCATTAGTATGACTGCCATCACAACGCTGGTAGTCAAGCAAGATCCTAAGGGCTCTATCAATATGTATTCTCGATATGCTAACATATACACATATTAAGATAGATATAAACCAAGTAGCGTACTACCATGTTTAGCAAGACTATTAATATAACTATGAATATCCCAAGCTTCCATTAAGTAATATACAAGCTAGTATGATACAATAATGGCCCCTAGGGCATATACACTAACACAAACCTGTTACGTTCTTGTGTTAGCAGTGTAGTGAGTGATATCAGAAAATTGAATTTGAGACAATATCTTACCTGCTAACCATGGTAAACTCAGCATCGTATTCATCCACATACTTGACCCACATCGAGCCTTATTGTAGATGAATGAACTACTGTTCCATGTTGAAACAGGCAGTCTCAGGGAAGTAATTCTCATTGAAATAGGTCACGAAACGTCTTCCAGTCAATCGGTTGGGCAAGACGGATTTCTTCATCCTTGCACCAGACTCTGGCATTGTCTGTTAGTTGCAGCTTCGCAACTCTCACCCAAGCAATCTCTGGTACTTGTGCTGCTGCCAGGTCATTTTCTATTGACCGAGCCCATTCTTCTGCCTCCAGTAGGCTCTTTTTCCTATAGAAATATTTCAGGTGTAGTGCCAGGAATTGCTTGACTCCGTGTGCCTCGGCTTCTGGACGGTGCATGAGAACAGCAGTCTGCTGCTGCTGACCCTCCAAGAGGCTCTTTATAGCCTCAAGCAGTATCGTTTGCTCGTTGATAGGAGCTACAAAGGTAGGTGGTGGTGGTAGAGTAGACGGTGGGGTGTTTCCATTGACGTTCGTGCTGGTGTTGTTGGGAGAATCCATGACCTTGATAGAAAAGAAAAGGTTAGGATAGATTCAAGGAATTTGAAATGTAAGGAATATATAGTTGCTAATTCTTATAATTCTTGTGCTATATATTGCTTAGGACTTCATGCAGAACTGACCTGCATGGGTCACCAACAAAACCTGTCACGCCTCGCTTCCCAGTATATGGAATCGGTGACGTAACGGGCCGCAACATATTTACTAAGAAATAAATACGTTAAGCGTAATTAAGCAATATACTTAAAAATGTACAAGAATGACAAGAGATATAAAAATGAACAACTTTATTTACATTCACTTTACATACAACTGTTTGAAAATTAAAAGATACAATGGTAAGAAGCAGTGCATAAACAGTGGCATACAAGATGAAAATAAATACAAAGAGAGCTAGAAGTATGACAGAGCAATGAGCTGGTCCAAGTCCTCCTGGTTATGCTCGATCTCTTCAGTGACAGCCTTCCTGAAGAAAATTCCAAAGAAAAAAATAGAAGGAATGTCGTCAGCGAACTAACGCTCGGTAAGTCCCAAAATAAGGAATGGAATAGAACAAGTAATATTAAATGAAACTGTTAAGTTGTACAGGTATATGATTGTTATTCTAATGTAATTTTTTATAACTTGGTACAGAAGGTATTTGTGTATACGAGAGGAGTCCATTTTACCCCGTAAACTATGGTAACATGTAGTACAAGGCCCCGTCATAACTCATGTGACAACGGCACGAGAGTTCATGTAGGTGTCTTTTAAGTGACCATCTAGTGACACGCTATACGTTCTATACCAATCTACCCCGTTATCCCCGCGTAATGTATTGTGTAGATTATATTTACAAATCTTGCCGAAACCATGGATACAAATATTCAAGTAGTCTGGTTCAGGATGTAATCTTGTATTCAAGTAGTTATGTCAAGTTATAACTATGGTTCGGTTAAGTCAAGTCAAGTATTCATGTTTGATATTGATGTTTGAATTCAAGTATTCAGGTTCAAGTTTATGTATTCATGTTTGACTTTGGATTCAAGTTTGAAATGGATTCTGACTGAGTCAGACACTTGTAACTGATTTAGATCCTGAATTAGGTTCGAGAGTTATCGGTAACTGCTGCACATGGACGGCAAGATTTGTGTATTTTTCCAAGATAATTACCATTGATAACTCCGTTAAGTTTTCTACCTTAAATAGGCAAGCATTCACTTTCCCCGGCTCCTTGGGTCTCAAGAGAATTGATCCCGCTTAAATCTATATTTACTAAAGCCCTTAAATATTGTTTTAAGTAACTCGATAGGGTTTTACGAAAAATATTTATAATAAAATTTCAAAATAAACCTAAAGAATTTATTTATATTATTTAGGGTTTTCATGGATATGAATTTTAAGGATTTTAGGTATTTTAGTGATAATTTCTTAGCTTGAAAAGTTCATGGTATTCTATTGTAAAACTTGTCTTTTGTTAGTATCTTGATGGTATTTTAGTGAAACATGTAAATCTTACATTTTAGAAAATGTAAGTTTATTATATTTTGAAAATAGATGATTTTTAATTTTTATATAATTATTAAAAATTAATTTTATTTAATTAGAAAATTGCGTTTTTTCTTAAAAAAGTCATATTTAAAACCTTTCAAGACTGAATGCTCCGTGAGAAGGTCTGCATCTCGCTCTACTTGTCTAAGGATGTGCGATAATCCGCACCATCCAATAGTGGGTCCCCTAAAAAGGGTTGTAGAGGCATAATCGTAAAAGAATTTAAAATACAATTTATAAGAAATCCGGTTTTTATAGTAAGTGGTATTTTCTTACAATAATGTCTTCGCAATGAAAAATACATTTAAAGAGTATCGTGCTATGAAAATGTGAGAGGTAGATCGTTACCTCGTAAAGTTTTCCTAAAGGTATGTTTGTGAAAAAAATTAAAAGAAGTGATATTTAAAGTTCATGGTATTTAAATGAAAATGTGCTACTATTGTTATTTCACATGAGAATTTTAATGAAAATTTGATTCTAAATATTAGGGTTTAAGATTACAAGTATTGTATAAAAATTTGTTTGACCAAAGATAAAAAGAGTAGGAGTTGTAGGATTTGAAAAATGTGATATCGGTATTGACTCCACTTACTGATATACGTTTTAAAATGAATTTTTAAAGAAGAGAAATGAAGATTAGAAGGGACTTATAAATTAGGAGGCTTGAAGAAAGGTTGAAGAAGAGGGGATGAGTTTCTTAGCGTCGCGGGAGCGCCGGAATACCTTCGATTCTTCGCCGGAAATTGACCGCTTGCTAACTCCTCTTTACTCCACTTGTATTTAGAGAATTTTTAAGAGTTGTGGCTAGAAAATTTAGAATGATACCGAGCCAAACTGTGAGGTGCTATTTATAATGGGGAATTGGGGTTTTGGAATTAAAAAGGCGAATTGAAATGCATTAAAAAGATGATAAATGGTGAAATGAAAGGTCGATGTTTGATTGCAGGGAAATCAAACAGTGCATGGGAGTTAGGGGTAGGGGAAGAGTCAAGTGTGCAGAGCCCGGGGACAATTGGGCTCAGATCAACCGTCTCCGTCTGCCCTACCGAGAATTTGGCTGGTCGATCTCGAGGTTTTTGCCTCGAGATTCATGCCACTTGATCAAATTAGGGTTTACTCCATTTTGTGCCTGTTTGATTTTTCTGACTTTTCATTTTTCTGTGTATTGCACGTGTAAACTTTTAGGCTTCCAAAAAATTAAAAAAGAAAAATCAGAAAAAAATAATGTGTCTGATGGGGATCGAACACAGGGGCTACGTCACAGCAGTGCAAGGGCTTTACCAATGAGATACAAGTGTCTTCTTGCTATTATTTAATAAAATTTACTTATAATTCAAATTGAGGCTGTATAACTCATTTTTTGTACATTAAATTGGAAAAGTCCGTACAACAAATTCAGAATCGTTACATTCTACCCTTCTTATAAAAATTCATCCTCGAAATTTGCATTTACACAGGGACTAATTTATAAATAAGTAAGGGTATCTTGCACGCATTTCTTCTTCTCTTTCCCATGTTGATTCTCCTGGTGAATCTTTTCTCCACATCACTCGGACCAAATTTACTTCCTTATTCATGCTACTTGCTCGCAAGTCAGATCTATTCTCCGCCGAAAGACGCGGCTGGGACGTTGGGACGTCCGGCCTGAATTTCAGGGGCATATGCTAATTGGTGCTATCCGTCCACCTTCCGAAGATACCAAGTTGATTTATGACACCATGTATCGAAGGTCTATGTAACATTTCAGAAAAATAAAATATTATTTTTGAGAATTTTTATAATTAAATAATAAATATATTGAATATTTTAATATTGCGGTATAATTAAATACCGATTGGGAAAAATTTGGAAAATCATAGAAATTACTAAAATGAATGTGTTTTATGAGATTTAAGTAAATTATAAATTTTTATGATTAATTATTTTCCGTTTTAATGTTAATCGCTAATCGCGCATTAAGCTTGTTTTGTGCATGACATGCACCGTGTCGTATTTTACACTTGTGTTACATTTTATAACCATGGTTTCATTTGGGATTTATGTGTTTGGTTTTAAAAATGAAATGAGAAAAAAATTGAATCTGCTAACACTCGAGGACCTGGAAAATTATTTAGCAAAGACAGTGATACATGCAGGCAACCTAGGACCCCCCACTGAAACCCTAGCCCCATACCCCAACACCAGGCCGCAGAAATAATCCTTCTGGCCGCAATTTGCGGCCAGACCTGGTTCATTTTGGTTCGTGCTTGTTCTGTAGTTCCATCTCCAGTAAACTAGACCCTTTACATGTGCAAATATGGCTAATTTCACCTAGGGTAAAATCTGGGACTAAATTCATGAGTTTCTGTTTTGATTCGGGGTTATATTTTTTGTATTTTGGATTCTGGATTTTAGTATTGGTGTTTTACCTCGATCACTTGACGTTTGTACAACGATATCGAGGGTTGTTTTGTGGTTTGAAAGGCGTAGTCCGTAAGTTCTAACCTATAGGCTTTTAGCGTGTCGTTTTGGTTTTGATTTGGATTTTAATGCGATACGATACGTTGTGACATGTAGGTACCTCCATATGGACTTCGGGACGACAAGCAAGCACGTGACGACGTTGGCAGCGGCAAGCGAAGAGCAAGGTGAGTAGATACACATCTACGGGGGAAGTCGGGTGGATGGCGTATAGCACCCCCGCAGTTCATAGCGTAGTGTTTGGTATATATTAGATGGATATATTTATATGTTTATTGTGAGATTATGACTATCTAGATAGACTTTGGGAGTCATGGATAATTTTAGTATAATTGGATGATAACGTCATTAGTTAGTTTAGTCGTGGACCTTAGAATAAGGTTTACACCCACACACGCGCACACACACATGTTTACATTGTTTTACTTGTGCGGTTATGGGGAGATGTATATATACATACGTATACTTATACATGGATGATGAGGATTGTACATGGTATTTGGAGATGAGTCGATGAGATTGGGCATGATGCCATTAGATCGGTGATATGTTTTGATTCGTATTAGGAGATACGACATGAGATTATAGCGGGCCTTTAGGCATGTGTTTTCATACACGCATATATTTGCAGATGGTATCAGTTTGTACTAGACTTAGATCAGTACCCCCAGTTCATGAGATATGATGATAAAGATACCAGATAAATGATGAGATGAATGTGATATTTGACCCGTACCCAGATTTGGGATGCCATACGACGGATTTACGTACGAGCTATATATTGATGATAGATCCGTACTCTTGACTCAAGGATGTCATGTTATGTATATTGTATCGTATGTGATACTATTGTGGCGGGATCACCGACTATTATATTTATATGTATCGACTCAGATTTAGGTGGTTTCCTTACCTTTCGATTAGTCCTGTAGTTCACTTATAGATGTTAGACAAGACTCGAGTCATTACCTATTTCAAAACTAACAAATCGTGAGTATTTTAAAGACAGGCCCAAGGATCCTACGGATAATTTCAAAAGACGCATCTTTTCTTTAAAACACCGTAAC
The DNA here is from genome assembly GCA_030015575.1 of Agapanthus africanus. Lineage (NCBI taxonomy): Eukaryota > Viridiplantae > Streptophyta > Magnoliopsida > Asparagales > Amaryllidaceae > Agapanthus > Agapanthus africanus. The sequence goes on along the minus strand of JASDDO010000022.1, from coordinate 602,172,396 downwards.
CCTTATTTATCTAAACACCACGATTCGTGTTATTTCAAATGAAAAACTGTATGACTCGTATAACTAATGTAGATTCCTTATTATTGCATTTACTTTCCATTTCCATATATTCATGTGGTTATTAGCGCATTGCATGCTTATATACTTGTGATTTATGTTTTATTAAACCAATGCTGTCAGGACACCAGCACCATTATCGATGATGCGTATGCTTCACGTACACCTGCTTGCCGGCTCACACACTTCATCATCGATAATTGCCATGTCACTACATGGTAGGATTGCTGACATCAGGATATGACTCCTTGCATTACATACTTGCGTACATGCATATTGTACACCCATACTTGTATACATGCATATTGTACACCCATACTTGCGTACACACATATTGTACACCTATACTTGCATACATACAAATTTATACTTACATTGATGATGCTGGCTTTGATTTTGGGAGAATTGGGGACCGCGTGTTATATTTTAAAAACTGGATCCATTTAAAAGAGCGGTTTTCCCTTAATATGTCATATCACTGTTCCATGTTGCATGATATTTGGATATACTTAAATTTCTGTTATATATCGCATACATCATGCTTTATGATTTCACGCATTAAGATATGTTGTTTTCATGAGATTTCTGGATTTGAGAACCGTGGCTATTTCAAAAGAAAGCATGTACTGTTTTAAATACCCGGTTTCTCTTGATATGATATTTCTGTTAGTGTATATGCCCTAGGGGCCATTATTGTATCATACTAGTTTGTATATTACTTAATGGAAGCTTGGGATATTCACATGTATATAACAGTCTTGCTAAATATGGTAGTATGCTACTTGGTTTTTCTATCTTAATATGTGAGTATACGTATTGATAGAGCTCTTGGGATCTTGCTTGACTACCAGCGTTGTGATGGCAGTCACACTTGTGGGGGCTGGGTAGTCTACAAGCACATCCTTATTCAGGTCCCTATTCGTAGGATTATCGAGACAGGGCATCGATACTCCGGAGTAGACTAGTGTGTACGCTTCTCATCCCAGTTGGGGAGATGGTATGTCCTATAGCCGTCAGTACGTCGTACTGAAGATAGTATGCAGGTGCTCGTTAGGTTACGGGTACACCGGACAGGACTCACGGGGAACTGTTAGTTGGTATTATACCTATCGTCAGTTAACAGTTCCCAGGTGACATGAGTACAGCATAGTCCGCAGACTTGACACTGCTACTTCGCCTCGAGTGTGTCCCACTGTTCTTAGATTACTACCCTACCACGGCTCAAAGGAGTCGTGCAAACAGGTAGCAGTTGGGTGCAGTCCCGAGCACTTGGAGGCAGTGGCGGTTAGAAAGGATTCATCTCTCCCGGTATTGGGAGTTGATATCGCGCTGTGTCAGAGAGCCATTACGCAAAGTCCCTGGCCAGGGCAAGCGAGATATACTGGTAGGTTCCAGTTGTTTTCTCAGGGTGTAATGGGCTACGTTCCGAAACGACTTATACCGCTATTAGGGGACTGACGCTTGCCGCCCCTAGGCCCGATATGCGATAGTCTTAGACGAACAGACCGGAATGTATGGAGATTGTCATATCAGACTCAGTAGGAGTTCGGATGGGTTTCCTCATCGGCCTTCTTATCGACATCTACCTGGGGACCGTTACGTACAGCTAGTGCCGCTTGCGGTCTGTGGTTAAACCCACTGCCAGCATAGTAGTCGAGTCTTTAGAGTCCCACACAGAGAGTTTCCCTACTCCAGGCGAAACGATATAGAGGTCGTATGGTTTTTACGACAAGGGTTCGGACGCATACGTGTGTTTACACACGTACGACATCCGGACAGTTTTTACTAGCCGGCTTTGGTTTAAGCCAGTTTCTAGTATCCGGTTATTGGATTTATACAGTCTAAAGTTTTTCTGTGTTTTCACGGATAGGAGGGGCGTTCTCGTAATTTCGCGAGAAGCTTCTAGAAGGTTGGTGACTTGGGGGTTAAGGTGGCATAAGCATTAAATGAGATTAGTGACTCATTTGTGTGATTCATCCTTGTCATTAATGCATCATAAATGCTTAATGACTATGTAGATGAATCACTCATTTGTATTTATGAAGCATGGTTGTTAAATCATTTATTTCATTTATCTTGGTAATGATAATGCTTCATATATATCATGAGAGATCATTATCTCATTCTATTCTCTTGCTCACTTTCTTTCTCCTTAAGCTCTCTCTCTTCAAACCTTAATCCTCCCCTCTCATGTGTTGAGACCAAGGATTAGATTAGACTACTTAATCCATAACCCTTCTCTATATCACCTAGGTTACTTAGATTAGCACTTTAAGAAACCTAGTTACCTCAAGTTAGAGGTGAAGCTTGAAGTAAAGCTCTCGGGTGGATCATCTACTATATAGAGAAGGCCGGAGAGGACGTGGAGAACGAAAAGACGAAGGACACGGTTCATTAGGTATAATCACTTTTCATAGTAGTTGTTAACTTCTATGATTCTTGTTAGTTATAGTTTAGCAAAGATTCTCGGTTAGTCGATGTTTATGCAAAGAACAAGATCGTTTTTCATTATTCCACCTCCCCGCTAGTCGTGGGGTGTTGTACATCGACTTACAATTTCAGTGATTCCACCATGTGTTTTCTCGGTTCTGAGACGTATGACATGTGAAACCCGATTCGAGGAGTTGGATGAGGCCGATTGCGGGTACATGGTGGACCCGGTATGGTATCCCGGGGCGAGAACGGATTGCGGTGCTGAAGACGGTGAGCCTGGCAGAGGGACTACTACCTACCGGTGATAATATTTGGGCTCGGCGGATATCCGGAGTATACCGACCGGAGTCGAGATATGATACGGACCGATCCGGACTGACGAAGCCCGTGGGCCGATCCGGACGGACAGAGCCCGATATATGAGGATTTACGTGCCGATGCTGGGCACGGATTTCATGATGTTTCGAGTGTCGATGCTAGACACTCAGGTTCCATGATTTTGATATGTCGCGAGAGACACACGTTGATTTATATCCTCATACTTTCATGCATATGCTTTATGATATTTACATGCATGATGTTTTGTGTCATTGGTTGACCTGTGGACGAGATCCACACGCATACAGGCATTGATTACATTGTTGGATGATATTCATATACTTATAGACTTGATGCTATAGTTGGCACTGATTTCATTGATGATACCTCATATTTATGATATGTTGCTACCTGAGGCACTGCCACGAGCACTTGGTATTACACTTATGTATAGATGTTTACCCTTGCCACCTTATCATGCTTCAGACTTTATCATATTGAGGATATATATACTATTGATCGTTTTGACCTAGGATTGAGTCATACATACGATTTCTGCTCTGTGATGTTTTCGACTCACGAGTTGGCAACTCACCCCCGTTGTGCCACAGTTTCTTGCAGGTTTTGCCGTACAGGTTTTCCTTGGAGACTTTGTTGGCACATTACTTCATTCCGAGTGATTACTTTGGTAGGTGGGTTCACTCACATCGTGACCACCATTGTACTCATTTATTTTCCGTTGTATCTAGTAAAATTCCATCAACCAGACTTGTACTGATTTCAAACTTAGAAAACCAGTTGTATATTCTTTCGACCTTAGAGTCGCACGTTGTATTATTATGGTTTTCTTGATATTTTGAGTTTCCTTTTGAGTTTTGATTCTCGTCCTTCAGCGTTGTATATTATATTGCTTGCATAGTTGTGACCGTCGATTGATGAAGAGCTAGCTCCCGCTTGGGGATGCCTTTTATCATTGTGCATGTATTATTCATGTTGTACCCCGTTTGGAGCCAGTATTTACAAAGGAAACTCTGCCGAAATTTTCAGAAAAAACTTGAGATTTTAAAAATGCATACTTCGGCTTATGTTATTAAAAAACCCTTGTTTTAAAACATGTTTTCTTCACTTCTTTCTTTAAATGGTTTAGATTGCTGGGAGTTCTTAGCTTACTTGAATTAGATGGGGTCCTATAGACTTCATATGATTCAAGTGCCATTTCGGATCGTGACAAAGTTGGTATCAGAGCGCTAGGTTAACCTTGGTTCGAGTCTAAGTTTGACAATGCGGAGCCTAGAGCGTTTGTATATATTAGGAACTTAGGCTTGACCTTACGGAACTTAGACTTAGTCGAGGGGGTATTAGACCCGAACTTTCATCATGTGGGTTAACCTTGGTTGATGGAGTATGTGACTTAAGGAGAGTGACGTACCGTGTGTATGTTCCGCGGCATACTTACGATACGCTACTCCGCTTAGGGAGCCTTAGGATGTACATTTCCTTGCACAGTATTATATTCATTCCTATGATCTATCCTCATCATTATTGGTTATGGTTTTGCTGCCACGATTACACGGGCGGAAAGAGCTACGGCTAGAGTTGCGTCAGCACGAGCTCATCACGGACGAGGACTGACCAGGGCGTGATTCCAGGGACACACGATTGCATAGAGGTATCATTTTATTGTGTTTTCGCGCCGTGAGCGTTTGATGGATCGCTTTTACGAGATTTCTCGGACGTTCAGATCAGCACCAGAGGATCAGGCTACTGCTAGAGGCCAGCCAGAATATGATGACCGTCGATGCACCGATTATTTGATGATTGAGGCACTGTTCACCGTGCGGACAAATGAGCCAGTTGTTGCTACGAATGACGAGATATCGCCCCAGATGTTTGGAGCTATTGCCGCACGAGTTGTACTTAGAGATATGATAGAAGATCGCTAGCCACCCATGGAGGAAGGACTAGGACATGTTATTCATTGCCAACCCCGATGCGAGGTCATCGGATTGATTGATTCCAGCTAGAGACGACTTCACGCAGGTACGTTGAGAGTCGATAGAGACGATCGAATGTCAGAAGCCCATTTTCCAAGTTTAGAGTATTCAGAGACAAATGCAAGTAATGCTATGGACCCTCTAGAAGAATGAAACCCTAACTCGACATAATGACCATGAGAACGCTTTGAAACCTTAGGGTTTGCGGCAGTTCAGCGGTGCCATTAGTGAGGCTTGGGTTTGCCCTTCTACGGTTGGTCTATAGGTACTGTGGCATGTATTAGAATACTATTAAACTGTACCCAAGATGTTGAGCTCTTGGGGGATTATGGAACCTTGATGAATCGATCGAAAGGTTTGACATCATTCGGATATCATGTGATGGGATACATTGCTTGGGAGATTCCAGATACGAGTATAGCCGTTGGAGCGCAGTCCATGCAGCCACGAAGAGACGAGTCCGAAGCAGTCGACATTAGAGAAAAGTGGAGTAAGAGGTTCATACGAGATCTTGATGAGATGACGTTCCACTCCGCCGACATCAGAGATGTGATACGCATGCTGAGGCGTTGTATATGGATATATCTTCCAGAAGGAGTCGCGATGAGTATGCAGCCATTCCGGAATAAGAAATAGATTTAGTAAAGGATGATGACTTCTGGGCAGTTAGGAAGAAGCGAGATTTGGGAGAGACTTAGACAGAACCATTCTGGAATACTATACGAGAAGACTTGGACCCAGGAGCGGTCATTTTACGCACACCCAGTAGGCCAGAGTTCGACATCGTCGACGAGATAGTTGGCCAGAGATATTTAAAGGATGTGCCAGAGCGGGAATGTTTCTGTCGTTATTCCATATTTGTCCGTTGAGCCGAGGAGCTATGCACTTAGCAATCTGCAGTGAGAGACGAGAGCCTAAGGGCACCAGACGCCAGACCATAAACAGGAGGCAAGTAGACATCTTGCTCTGCTAGCTTTGGATGCACCGACACCTTCTCGACTGCGAAGGAAGGACATATCGACGATAGTGTTTACGATCTGGGACTTGGTGATTCGAATATCACGCATCCGTCATTTTTGGATTTTGGTATTTTGGGCGATTTGTTTGCATGATTGAGATTTTTGTACACTACGGTTGTACTTGACTTCGATTTGATGTCATTCGAGAGGTTGATTTTGATTTCATGCCTATGATATGCATATGATTTGACTTGTGCTTTCAGCATAATTTTCATGCACTTTTAGTGTTTTGATTTGATTTGTGCACGCTGATGCACATGGTTGTGAGATTATATACCGTGGTATACCTGATTGGATTGAGGTTTATTGTATACCGTCGATTTCGATTATGATATTGATGTTGATTTCGTGCACTCTGTTCACTTAATTTGGATTCTTGCGCATGCTTGGGCGCTTGATGCGATTTTGGTGCACACCAGATACACTAAATCGAGATTCTTCGTGCATATCAGATTCACCTGATTTTGCTGTCAGGCACACCCGTTGCCCTTGACAGATGTTTCGTGCACACCCGATGCACTTAGATGTTGTTTCTGTGCACATGTATGGCACATTCATGGGTTTTGATTTCCGAGCACACCAGACGCACGTAGCATTCATATGCATATTTTGGGATTGAATTCTTATGGAGCGGTACGTTTTTATGATATTTGCTATTTGTTTTTGTACTGAGCAGGATTAGTCAGAGAACAGTACCTGGATATATTTTGCATGCATTGATAGTTATCGAAGGGATTTCCAAACAGGGAGCTATAGTCTCAGTATTTATCTATATGTCTGATATGACACGAAACGTTTAAAACAAGGAAACCCTTCTAAATTGTTTTCAAAACGGCGGGACGTACATATTAAACAAAAGATATATGCATATATGGTTATTTTCTTACAATAGACGTCCGCCACTGTGCAGTGTTACGTGCAACGCACAGCGATTTAAAAAGGTTTGGCATGCATTTCTTTCAGATGTTTACATGTATAGTTTTGATGTTTACATGTATGGTTTGATGTACATCATGTTGGTTTCGTTTTGGGCTTTGACATTGATGTCTTCGCCATAACTCCGATGATTGCAGGATGCTTGACGGAGTTTTGATTTGGAGTTATCTTCTCATTGTTCATGCGCATGCATTGCGCTATGATGCGTCTTATGTATTGATTATTTCGGAGCCCCGATGACTTGGACTTTTTACTGAAATGTTTTAGTATTTGTGGGGTTTAAATTTAAATTCGGGGACCGAATTTCTTTAAGGGGGGAAGATTGTAACATTTCAGAAAAATAAAATATTATTTTTGAGAATTTTTATAATTAAATATTAAATATATCGAATATTTTAATATTGCGGTATAATTAAATACCGATAAATTGGGGAAAAAATTGGAAAATCATAGAAATTACTAAAATGAAGGTGTTTTATGAGATTTAAGCAAATTATAAATTTTTATGATTAATTATTTTCCGTTTTAATGCTAATCACGATTAAATGTCGTTAATTGCGCATTAAGCTTGTTTTGTGCATGACATGCACCGTGTCGTATTTTACACTTGTGTTACATTTTATAACCATAGTTTCATTTGGGATTTATGTGTTTGGTTTTAAAAATGAAATGAGAAGAAAATTGAATCTGCTAACACTCAGGGACCTGGAAAATTATTTAGCAAAGACAGTGATACATGCAGGCAACCTAGGACCCCCTACTGAAACCCTAGACCCATACCCCAACACCAGGCCGTAGATTTAATCCTTCTGGATGTAATTTGCGGCCAGACCTGGTTCATTTTGGTTCGTGCTTGTTCTGTAGTTCCATCTCCAGTAAACTAGACCCTTTACATGTGTTCATTTTGGTTCGTGCTTGTTCTGTAGTTCCATCTCCAGTAAACTAGACCCTTTACATGTGCAAATTTGGCTAATTTCACCTAGGGTAAAATCTGGAACTAAATTCATGAGTTGCTGTTTTGATTCGGGGTTATATTTTTTGTATTTTGGATTCTGGATTTTAGTATTGGTGTTTTACCTCAATCACTTGACGTTTGTACGACGATATCGAGAGTTGTTTGGTGGTTTGAAAGGCGTAAGTTCTAACCTATAAGATTTTAGCGTGTCGTTTTGGTTTTGAATTGGATTTTAATGCGATACGATACGTTGTGACATGTAGGTACCCCCATGTGGACTTCGGGACGATAAGAAAGCGCGTGGCGACGTCGACAACGGCAAGCGAAGAGCAAGGTGAGTAGATACACATCTACGGGGGAAGTCGGGTGGATGGCGTATAGCATCCCCGCAGTTCGTAGCGTAGTGTATGGTATATATTAGATGGATATATTTATATGTTTATTGTGAGATTATGACTATCTAGATAGACTTTGGGAGTCAGGGATAATTTTAGTATAATTGGATGATAGCGTCATTAGTTAGTTTAGTCGCGGACCTTAGAATAAGGTTTACACCCACACGCGCACACACATGTTTACATTGTTTTAGTTGTGCGGTTATGGGGAGATGTATATATACATAAGTATACTTATACATGGATGATGAGGATTGTACATGGTATTTGGAGATGAGTCAATGAGATTGGGCATGATGCCATGAGATCGGTGATATGTTTTGATTCGTATTAGGAGATACGGCATGAGATTATAGCGGGCCTTTAGGCGTATGTTTTCATACACGCATATATTTGCAGATGGTATCAGTTTGTACTAGACTTAGATCAGTACCCCCAGTTCATGAGATATGAAGATAAGGATACCAGATAAATGATGAGATGAATGTGATATTTGATCCGTACCCAGATTTGGGATGCCGTACGACGGATTTACGTACGAGCTATATATTAATGATAGATCCACACTCTTGACTCGAAGATGTCATGTTATATATATTGTATCGTATGTGATACTATTGAGGCGGGATCACCGACTATTATATTTATATGTATCGACTCAGATTTAGGTGGTTTCCTTACCTTTCGATTAGTCCTGTAGTTCACTTATAGATGTTAGACAAGACTTGGGTCATACCTATTTCAAAACTAACAAATCGTGAGTATTTTAAAGACAGGCTCAGGGATCCTACGGATATTTTCAAAAGACGCATCTTTTCTTAAAAACACCGTAGCCCTTATTTCTCTAAACACCACGATTCGTGTTATTTCAAATGACAAACTGTATGACTCGTATAACTAATGTAAATTCCTTATTGTTGCATTTACTTTCCATTTCCATATATTCATGTGGTTATTAGCGCATTGCATGCTTATATACTTGTGATTTATGTTATATTAAACCCATGCTGTCAGGACACCAGCACTATTATCGATGATGCGTATGCTCCACGTACACCTGCTTTCCGGCTCACACACTTCATCATCGATAATTGTCATGTCACTACATAGTAGGATTGCTGACATCAGGATATGACTCCTTGCATGACATACTTGCGTACATGCATATTGTACACCCATACTTGTATACATGCATATTGTACACCCATACTTGCGTACACACAAATTGTACATCCATGCTTGCATACATACCCATTTGTACTTACATAGATGATGCTGGCTTTGATTTTGGGAGAATTGGAGACCGCATGTTATATTTTAAAAACTGGATCCATTTAAAAGAGCGGTTTTCCTATAATATGTCATATCACTGTTCCATGTTGCATGATATTTGGATATGCTTTGTTATATATCGCATACATCATGCTTTATGATTTCACGCATTAAGATATGTTGTTTTCATGAGATTTCTGAATTTGAGAACCGTGGCTATTTCAAAAGAAAGCATGTACTGTTTTAAAACCCCAGTTTCTCTTGATATGATATTTCAGTGCGTCCACCATGCGTTTTCTCGGTTCTGAGACGTATGACATGTGAAACCCGATTCGAGGAGTTGGATGAGGCCAATTTCGGGTATATAGTGGACTCGGTATGGTACCCCGCGGCGAGAACGGATTGCTGTGCTGAAGATGATGAGCCTGGCAGAGGGACTACTACCTACCGGTGATAGTATTTGGGCTCAGCGGATATCCGGAGGATACCGACCGGAGTCGAGAGATGATACGGGCCGATTCGGACTGACGGAGCCCGTAGGCCGATTCGGACCGACGGAGCCCGATATATGAGGATTTACGTGCCGATGCTGGGCACGGTTTCATAATGTTTCGAGTGTCGATGCTAGACACTCAGGTTCCATGATTTTGATGTGTCACGAGGGACACGTTTATTTATATCCTCATACTTTCATTCATATGCTTTATGATATTTACATGCATAATGTTTTGTGTCATTGGTTGACCCGTGGACGAGATCCATACGTATACAGGTATTGATTACATTTTTGGATGATATCCACATACTTATAGACTTGATGCTATAGTTGGCACTGATTTCATTGATGATACCTCATATTTATGATATGTTGCTACTTGAGGCACTGACACGAGCACTTGGTATTACACTTATGTATAGATGTTTATCCTTGTTATCTTATCATACTTCAGACTTTATCATATTGAGAATATATATACTACTGATCGTTTTAACCTAGGATTGAGTCATACATACGATTTCCGCTCTGTGATGTTTTCGACTCATGAGTTGGCAACTCACCCCCGTTGTGCCACAGTTTCTTGCAGGTTTTGCCGTACATGATTTTTCTTGGCGGCTTTGTTGGCACATTACTTCATTCCGGGTGATTGCTTTGGTAGGTAGGTTCACTCGCATCGTGACCATCATTGTACTTATTTATTTTCCGTTGTATCTAGTAAAATTCTATCAACCAGACTTGTATTTATTTCAGACTTAGAAAACCAGTTGTATATTCTTTCGACCGTAGAGTCGCGCGTTGTATTATTATGGTTTTCTTGATATTTTGAGTTTCCTTTTGAGTTTTGATTCTCGCCCTTCGGCGTTGTATATTATATTGCTTGCGTGGTTGTGACTGTCGATTGACGAAGGGCTAGCTCCCGCTCGGGGATGCCTTTTATCATTGTGCATGTATTATTCATGTTGTACCCCGTTTGGGGACAGTATTTACAAAGGAAACTCTGCCGAAATTTTCAGAAAAGACTTGAGATTTTAAAAATGTATACTTTGGCTTATGTTATTAAAAATCCCTTATTTTAAAACATGTTTTCTTCATTTCTTTCTTTAAATGGTTTAGATTGCTGGGATTTCTTGGCTTACTTGAATTAGATGGGGTCCTATAGACTTCATATGATTCAAGTGCCAGTCACGTGCCATTTCGGATCGTGACAGTCTAAACGGATACGGCCGATATAGCAGACTTCGTCATATTCCCCCTCGTTGAGGGTTTTTTGATTGTGGGGATGCTCTTCCCTGCAGGCGCAAACCCCTGCAATTAATTATGTTACCGCATCGCGGTAACCACTTTCTCCTTCTCCAGATGGTCACTTCGTATCGTGGGTATTTGTTTTGTTTTTGGTTACCCGTGGATTGTATATGGAGACTAATTTATGTTGTCGCCTGTAAGGTGTGGATTATTCCAAATCCGTATCTTTTTAGATTTGGGTTTGGGGTTGGGTTTAAGGATACGTTAGTCTCATTTGAGACTAAGATCAACTTAAACGTTTGTTAAGGATACGTTAGTCTTATTTTAGACTAAGATCAACTTAACGATTTGTTAAGAATACGTTAGTCTAATTTTTAGACTAAGATCAACTTAACATGATCATTTAGATCCAACAAAAGAGCATTTGGACTCTATTGTTTTAGTTTAGGGACTTTGCGGTCCAAGGTTAAAGACATCATAGTCCATGGGTTTAAGAACCCTACAGTCCAATTTAAAGACGTCATAGTCTATGCAATGTATGGTTGTCAGGACCCGTCACCTCTCTAAAGACGTTGAAGAATTACAACGACAAATATCAGAGGAGTGAAGAGATGTACCCTTGAACCAATTTTGGTTAGGAGATCTGTAGTCCAATTGGGACTAAGATCTGAGATTTATGAGCATATGGGCTCAGTTAATCTGAATGAGAGGTTTATGGCCAACTTGGGCTCGGCCCACTCAATTAAAATGTTAAACATTTGGCAATGCTGGGTATTGATTTGAATTCTGATAATATTTTTGTCTTTTATTGAATGCTGAGCATTCATCATAGCTCTGGGTTTTATTTTAAAGAACATTTTATGTTCTATCAGCGCCCACGTGAGAAACACGTTGCGTGCTTGGCGCCAGCGCCAGTCAATGGACGCATTGCGCCAGTTTATGAGCGCAAAGCGCTATTTAAACAGTGGCGCACACGTGAGGATCACGTGATGTGCTTGGCGCTGAGTGCAAGTCCATGAGCGCAAAGCGCTATCTGTTAAGTGGCGCACACGTGAGGAGCACGTGGTGCGCTTGGCGCTGAACGCCAGTCCAAGAGTACAAAGCGCTAGTTTATGAGCGCAAAGCACTATTTGATCAATTTTATGATCTGAGAAATAAATTCTTGTTTGTAAGAGACTTTGTCTCAAGATTCTAAGAACAAAAGTTCTTATTTTATAGGAGATATTTCAATCTCTTATTTTGATGAAAGGCTTTGCCTTTATGGATCTGTGATCCTAAGAGAATTGACTTATTCTCCCCCCTCCCTTTTATAATGAAATGTTCATGATCTCTTTTTGTAAAAAGACCTTAGTCTTATAGATCTATGATCTGTGAGAAGAATTATGTTCTTCTTCTTATTTTATGATGAAATCTTTTAATCTCTGTTGTGAAAGACCTTGGTCTTATAGATCTATGATCTGTGAGAAAGAAGTGAATTCTTCTTTTTATATGAGACGATTTCGTCTTTCTGTTCTTTTACCTTGAAGAAAAGTTGTTCTTCTACCGAGAGCTTGGCTCTTCTTTCTGAGATTTCTCAAAGTTTATGGGGGGTTCCTCTGTATGTTTCTGTATCTTTGAGACTTGAAGTCTTGCGGCCTTTATATAGGGCGGGCTGATTTGTTCAATCGGTTAAAGAGATCTTTTCTCCAATTGATTTGGGGATTTTCCCATCGTTGGATCTTTGATCCAAGGGCTTCTGATTTACAGAAGGCAATCTTCTTGTTTTTAACAAGATTGGGAAATCTTTCCCCATGCAGAATTTATTCTGTATTTTAGTGATTTTTAATCACCATTGGATCATTGATCCAACGGTGCTCTGATTTACAGAGCACAATCTTTTTGTTTGGAAAGATTTTGAGTAATCTTTGCTTAACAGAATTTTATTCTGATCAATTAATGATTTTTAATCATGTTCGTTGGATTTTTGATCCAACGGTTGGGAACGTTTAGTTCCAGCGCTAGTGCTCCCGTGCTTTGCATGGGGCACGCTGCATAGAATGCAGCGCACATAGCGCTAGCGCTTACGTACTTTGCACGTAGTGCGCTGCAGCGCACTTAGCGCTAGCTCTTACGTGCTTTGCACGTAGTGCACTGCTTAGAGTGCATCGCTCTTAGCGCTAGCGCCCATGTGCTTTGCATGTGGGTGCTGCCTTAGAGTCTTTGACTCTCTCAGCGCTGACGCTGCTATGAAGCGCTGCTTCATTTCAAAATTTGAATTTTTGAACAGAGCTTTGCTCTAATTGGGGGAAACAAATGCCTCTCCACCATTGCGCTTACGTGGCCCACATATGAGTGCAGCGGTGGCAGCATCTACGCCCTTGGATTTAACTCAGAAGTTGAAATGGCTCTCAGCGCCTATAAATAGGACCCTTAGCCCTTGAGATGATTTCTGTTCATCTTTTTTCTTGTTTTCTGAGAATTTTTATTCTCCTTCAGAGCATAGATGTTCATCTTAAGAATTTTCTTAAGGACAGAACTTGTCAAAATTTAGGTAAAGATTAAATCTTATAATAATCTAGGGTTTCACCCATTAACAGAGCTTTGCTCTTCATAGATCTTTGATCTAAAGAAAATCCTTTTAGGATTTCATCAACAGAGCTTTGCTCTCTTGAAATCTTAGATCTAAAGAGATCTTTCTTGAGGTTTCTTAACCCATTGATGGGGCTTTGCTCTTTTTAGATCATAGATCTTCAAGAAAACCTTTGTAAGGTTTCTTAATAGAGCTTTGCTCTTGTTAGATCTTAGATCTTAAGAGATCCTTTTCAGGGTTTCTCAACCCATTAACAGAGCTTTGCTCTTTTCAAATTATATAGATTTATTAATCTTTCATAAAGAACTCTTAAGAGTTTGTTCATGGATCTTGAAGATCATGGAATTTTATTCCATTAAAACTTTACTTTAAGTTCTCCGATGGATTATTCCATCATTTTTACAGAGCAAGACTCTTGAGGAATTTTATTCCTTCATCATTATAATCTGACAGGTGTCATTCTATACAGAGCACTGCTCTCAAGGGGAGATTTACTTCTCTGCCCGAGGGGTTCTCATTGAATGAGAATCAATTAAGGATTTCCTCATTTAATGATAGTCTCATCAAATGATGAGACTGTTTTATTAATGATGAACCGTCATCTAGATTATGTGGGTCCCATTTGGTCCCTTGTTACTGCATTGCAATGTGGTACAGATTTAAAGTACTTAGTGACAGAACTTAAACTGTAGTATTGGCGGCTGAAAATTTGTTCTTTTCCGCGCAGGTACTATGTCTTTCGACACTTCCTTCCCGTTCGTCCGTTCGGAAGGAGGATTCCCCGAAGCGCCCGTAGACCGAGAGGTTTTTGCGCTGATCAAAGACCATGACACCTTTGGATCTTATTTCGGCGATCCCTTATGCAGATGCACCCCCGATAAACTATATTGTGGAGGAGGTGAATTGGACTTCAGAGGGTCTCCTTCGGCCTTCTATGGCCGCAATACCCGTGCAGCCACCGGTGGCTTTAGACACTTTACGGCGGCGCATATGTCAGGGTGAGTCGCACCCTTGGGGACAACCATACAACATAGGACTAACTCCCCGTCACCCGGCCGGATATCTGCAGTGGGCCCGATACATCTTATCGGCGAAGAAGTCACAGCTACAAAAGCTCGGATTGTACCCTGCGATCTATGCTTCTTTGTTCCAGTATTCCTCACCTCATACATGGTGGATCAAGGCATTTTTGGAGCAGTGGAACATTCCGACCCATACCTTCCTCTTATTGGATCGAGAAGTTTCTATTTCTTTAGAGGAATTTGTCGAGGTCTCTGGTTTATCCGTTAGGGGAGAACATTATGAGGATCTGCTTCCTCCGGATGAGTATATTTTTGCCACCAAATCAGTGGTAATGGGTCTTACCCCAGAGAACGCCATTCAACACCAATTCCCAACTTTGATAAAGGTGTTGAATATCTATGAGAGTCTCTTTCTCGAATCCGGAGGCCGCGGGATTAATTTCACTGATTTCATCGCCCGTTTTCTCCGTACGGAAGTACTATCGAAGGATTCTGCGAAGTTCGCCAAACTCGACGATCCTTTAGGCTTAGGTTTGGGCAACTTGCCGACGGCAGAGGCGGATCAGAAGAACTTCTTTCTCCCCGACACCCCGGTCGTCCCTTTTGCAGAGCTGGCACCTCTTGGGATCGACGAAGAAACATTCTTTTTGGGGTTTCTCGGGTTATGGCTGAGCTGGTTTGCGCTTCCGATGCTCCCTCGCCATATGAGGTCGTCCGTCTTCTACCCAGCGCATCAAATGGTTACTGGGATACAAGTGGTCGTCGGGATCGCTAGGTTAGCCCACTTGTATCACGGCCTCAGCTTGGCAGCAGATACTACTGAGCCAGGGGTGCAGCCTGCCAACTTCTTAATGCATTATTTCACCTCGTGGTTCGAGTTTCACGTGCTTGGCATCTTCGGTATCCACAGAAGACCTTCCTTTTATGACAGATGTAAGTTCCCTTGGATAATGCGGCTAGTCGACGCATCCATCGTAAATCTGACACTGCGGGAAGCTAGGGTTTGCTCCTTCGTCCACGCACGGTTGGAGATGGTATGTCCTTTACCGATAAAATTTTGACCGTCGGCCAGGAATCTACAAAAACGGTGCTTCCATTGCAGGACATTTTTAAAGACGGGGCCTCTGTGTTGAAAGCTCAGGAGATTCTTCATCTGTACTCCATCAGGCTGGGCTTTCTCGTATTTAGGCAGAATGATGCGGCGTTGTTCATGAGATACAACCCGCATCATTTCGCCCAGCAGCTAAGCTATAATCAGGGCATCCCGCTTGAGGCTTTCTTGGCAGAACCCGCTGCTACCGAAGAAGGTATCCGGAGCGCGCTACACCATTTTATGCGCCTAAATACAGGGTCCAACTTCTTCATCAGTGAACTGAGCCGTGTTCTGAAGGCCCTGAATGTGTATGTGGCGTGGTATCAACATTCGATGGGCGCCGTCATTAGGAAAGAAAAGCGATTGCTGCTTGATGCAAGGGTGCAGTGCCGGTTGGTAACCCCGCTGTTCCCTTAAAGCAATGGACCATTGTCTGTCCTCCCTTAAGGGAAGCTGTTGCGGCTGTAGCGCCACGTGATGTGCCTGAGCTACCGATGCCCCGTGCTCCCGTTGAAGCGGTGACTGTGGCGTCTCCCGAGTCTAGAGTGGGTTCAGATATCGAGACTCGTCGTCCCAAGATGCCCACCAAGTGTAAGCTTGTGCTAGTGGCGACCAGCACTTGCTCGCAGAAGAAGAAGAAGAAGAAGTCGATTCTTTCTCCAGACGTTATACTCGGCCAGGAGCCTCATGCTCCTTATAGCGAGGGACTAAGCGAATATGGGACCAACGAGAGCTTATTTATGGCGCCGGATGATACTGATCTGGTGGCCGCCATCGCAGCTTCCGAGCGACTCGCTAGCCACAAAGCAGGACTGATCATCCTTGCACAATCAAGTAAACTTCAGCCGTATCTTTTGTCATTGCATTACATTTTTATTATCATGTTTTGACTGACACTTTTCCTTCAACGGGCATTTCCACTGAAGAGGCTCTCGCGGCATCCCTCAAAACTTTTGAGGAGGAAGAGAGGCTTCGCGCTTCGCTGGGCGTTGGTATATTTCGGCTCATTGTGTCTTCATTCTCCTTTCTTATGGGTAATATGACCCCTTATTTTCATCTTATTGCAGGGACTACCTCTACTTAGGTTATCCCAGGTGCAGTACCGACTTTGCAGGGCGGTACGGAGACGCTTCCAAGGCCGGCTACCAAAGTCCAGGTTCCGCTAGTATTGCCGAAAGAAGCTTCACTTAAGTAACCGATGACGGATGCCACAACGGCTCCAGAGGTATCTCCTGGCTTAGACGATGTCGTCTCCTTGTCGGAGGTCTTAAGAAGCTCAGCTCTCATGGCCCAGGCAGAAAGGAAGCGCAGGAGGCGTGCAGCAAGAGAACATAACGCCGCCTTGGCTGTAAGTGCAGGCTCGAGCGATGCTTCCCCTGTCCCTGCTTCTTCAGAGGGTGCTCTAATCACCATGTCTACCACTCATAGACAGGTGGCACGCGCGGCTCGGGGAGCAATTGAAAAACCGACCCAAGGTAACGTAACACTAAGTCTTTTTGTCAAAGCTTTAATCTTCAGATTCTCATATATCTTATCCTGCAGGGCCAAGTCCTGGTGAGGAGGTGGCGGGTGAGAAGACGACAACCACTGAGCCCAAAGCGGTTACTCTTTCTCAGGAGTCCGGGCCTGCTCCCATTGCCGCTCTTTCCGCTTGTGGTTCCCTGCCATCGCCTGGCATCGCGAGTGTCACGACGGCTCTCGTGGAATCAGAGGATGAAGCTACGGGCGGTGAAACCATCCCCCCAAATGAGATCGAAAAAGTCATGATGCTTGGCGATACTCCCGTCACAGTTCTGGCTGATGACCTGTCTGGTAGGTCTCAGGCTGCCACATTCTTTTCATTTTGCAATCCTTTCTGATGACACTCTGTTTCTTTCAAATGTAGGTGTGGCGAGCGCTGAGGTTGCGACACCTGAAGAAGCACTACTAGTTCCCGCTCTGACGGTCGTTGCCCCTTCGCCTCCTCTTATATCTTCTCAACTACTGGAAGGTATGGGTTTGTGATCAATTTAAATCGGGGACAGTGTAACAACCGAGTCCGGTTTTACAAATTTCTATTATCATATGTATGGTGTGTGGTATTTATTTCATTTATGCTGCTTTGATTGTTACCAGTTATAGTTTACACCGACATGTCATATTCTGCATATAACAATTTAAGTCTATTAAAAATAAATTAAAAATAATTGACATGGCCTGCTTGACACCCCTAACCCTGTGGTAGCATCCTGGCATCGTGTTCTCGTCCCGTTCAGTGAAACGGACGTGTTTGGACGGCTACGCGCACGTACGTGCGTCCGTTCTTGGGGGTATGCTTTTTAATTATAAAATCCTTCATTTTAATTTTTGGAACCCGCCAATAATTTTCATTTTTCGAATTCAAATTTTGGACCCGACCTGGGTGCAATTCTGAATTATTTTTGTATTCCGCCAAATTATAATTATTGAATAAATTATTTAACCATTTTTTTGTTACCCTCCAGAATATTTCTACAACCGAATAAATTCTTTTTAAAAACCCACGCTATCTTTTTTACCCATAAATCTTTCACAATTTTTCCCCAGCCAATCACCATCGTTTCTTTAACCCCCGGGCCCTACAGTCTCTCTTTCTCTCTCCCTTTCTCCTTCTCTCTCTCTCTCTTCTCTCTTTCTCTCTCCGCGCTAAGTGCCAAATTTCTTTCTCCTCTCCACTTCCTCTCTCCTCTCGATCTCTCTCTACCTCTCTGTCTCTGTCCTCTCCTCTCTCCTCTCGATCTCTCTCTCTCTCTCCCCCCGCGTCTCTCTCTCTCTCCCCGCTTCTCTCTCTTCTTCCTTTATATTTCTTTCTTTCCCTTCTCAAAAGTTTATCGAACCCATCCCTGAAACCCTAGCCGCCTCGTCTTCCCTCGCCGTCGCCCCAGCGCCGACGCCATCGTCGCAGACCTCGTCGCCTCCTCGCCCTCTTCACCTCCAACTCCTCTTCTTCCTCCTTCCCTCTCTCCCGAGCACCCTGCACCTGCAGCCGCGCCCTGCACCCCCTGCACTTTTTCACCGCCGGATTTGTCGCCGCCAGTGGCCTCGTCTCCGTTCCCCGGCCTTCGTGCAACCCCCAGTAAGCTTTACCTATCCCTCTTCTTCCTTCTTTCCTTCTTCTTTCTTTTTCATTTCTTAACAGAATTTTTCTGTTGATTGCCGGGTCCTCTACAGTTCGTGCACCGGAGCTCCGTCGACGTCGTCGATCTTCACGACCCCTCTGTAGATCGATGTAAGCCTTCTCTCCTCCATCCTTCCTCTCTTCTCCTTTTCTTTTCTTCCATTACAATTCTTGAAAAACCTTTTGTTGTGAACTGTTTTGGTGGCCGGAATCCGACCATGCCGGCGACGATCCCCGACGATCCAGCCAGGACCCCTGACCCGTATGACTCCACTGTTCGTCATTTGGGTTCATTCCGTGAACCGTGCGCGCGTCGCGATATTTTCCCCGCCGACGCGTAACGTTCCGTTTTCCGTTTCGCGACCCGTCGAGGCAAGTTAATCTTGCTACATGCTATTTAAACTACTACTTATGCCATTTAAATTACTATGTACCTGTTACAGTGCATTTTAGATCTGTAGTTCCATTTTAATACCAGAATTCTTTTTTTTAACATGTCGACGTCCCATTATATCATTTTAGAATCATGGCTCGAAATATACCCGTTTGCTGTTAGTTTTCTTATACATAGTACCCGCATTCATATTTAAATCTTGTAACAGTTATTTGCATGACCCACAGTACCCTTTCATATTTTATATCCTGTCGGACGACCGTGTCCATACAACTCACCTGATTTATATTCAATTATATCTTTAGATTATTTAGTACACTTTAACATGAATTTAACATCCATAAAGGTCATACTGTATGCATGAAATGATAGAACTATCTCTTAAACCCAAACTGCTGACCGTGCATTGATTGATGAGATTTAGCGTGCTTGCGCTTTCTAAAAGATAGATCAAAAATATTTGTAACCGCAATCAAGAACGGCGTCGCTTTGCAGCTAGCCGGTGAGTACGGGTCGGTCCACAGGGATGTTGTGAATTTCCTAGTCGCGCTAACGAGTTAATTCCGAATGGTGTTCTGATTGATTATTAAATCTAAAAACCTAAATTATCTATACTAAAATTATCTAGATCTAAATCTTGCTAGCGTTAGGTTTAGGAATGGTTTGGAAATGTAAATAAATCTCAACGCTTTCTATACCCAAATTAGGATCTAAGAGGAGTTATGGTAATTATCAATAAAGGGGATTAGATCCATTCGGGAAGGTGTTCCTTCCTCTAGGTTCTTGTCCTTCCTTTATCAATCCTTACCCTAACCTCCATGGAAAACATCACAACCGGGCCTTTATACTACGGTATCACCGCTACCTCGAGGGATAGGATGCCGTAGGGAGCGGTATGTGCATGTATGCATGGAGTCCTATAGATTCTATGTGATGGGTAAGAAAGGGATGAGAGATCTCATCTCTCAAAAGCCTTTCCCAAAGCTAACATCTAAGGCAAGGAATTAAAATCTAAACTAGAGCAATTAAATAAAACTACTTACAGATGTATCCCTCCAATCATCCATGCAGGGTTGTCAGATCTAAATTTCTGAATGGAAAAGAAACACCGATGCTCTCCAAAAGATTTCTAAATTTTATTCATAAAGGGAGGCATAAAGTTTACAATGATTTAGAGTTCTATTTATAGGAAATAGAAACCCTAGGTTACATTTTGATCCGTATGTCTACAATTACAAAAATAGCCCTATAAAGACCAGTCAACACCGCCACTGAATTTTGGTAAAAAATAATTCTCCTTTTGTCTTCTTCTGGCCGCGGAACCGCGGCAATGGTGGGCTTGGGCCGCGGTTCCGCGGCCCTTTAGTTGGCTCACATGCTGAAATTTTAGGGTTTTGTTCTTGGTCCTTTTTGTCTTCTGGTTCTTTGGTTCTTTTTCCATTTGGGCTTCTAGGTTGGTTCCAGATCTTCAGTGAACACTTTGCAATGGATCTTTTAACCGTCTTTCTTTCAAATTTGGATCTTGCGTTGCCTTGTTGGTGGTGAACCGTTCTTCTGCTGGGCTTTACTAAGATCTTCCTAATTGTTGGTCAAAAGTCCTTCTTTTGTGTCGTCTTTTGTGTTTTTCACTGTTTTTGCTCCAAGAACCTGTAACCTGTAACATGTAGCAGACATGGGTCAAAAGCACCTGTTTATTTATAAAACAAATAAGAATGGGGAATATAAAATGCAATATTATGATATGAACAAATACCCTCAAACTTATCTTTTGCTCGTCCTCGAGCAAACTTATTTTTATTCACTAAAATCCTAACCGCACTTTCGCAGGGAAACGCGATTGCACTGAGCACGTGCAACAAGCCGTTAAACCTCTAGGTGTCCCTAGTAGAAGGAGTGTTGTCTCCTGAGGGTTTTCAGCGGATTACACCCACAAAATCCTATCAACTCGGCCCATTGACTTTTGTTCTCCAATTAGGTTTTCTAACAAGGAATTCTATTATCTTTTGACTAGCAAATTATCCACCCACATTCTTCACACTTCCTCATTATTTAACTTAAGATTATATATATCCTATAGACTTACTTAGCTTTCGGCATCCCTTAAGTTTTCCTTCTAGGATTCCATCTCGACTTAGGAATTTTTATCAACTCTATTAAAGATATAAGTTCTATTTTTCATTGCTCTCTCTTATCTAAATTCCAATCACATATCCCTACGTATGTGTATATATCACCCCTACACTTGGAAATTCAAATCAAGCAATCATACTCTCGTCCATTGTCCAAAGCACTTATTAATTAGTGAATTTTTAAATGAAATTTGCTTACACATCCTTCATGCGACCGTTAATACTTCTTGAGGTACCAACAACCGATTACAAGATGCGTTAGCACTTTAAAGCGTACTTCCTAGTTTTGCAACACCCAAGGCTTTAGCAGTGACTCCCAAACCAGTTGGTCTAAGGCACTAGGTGATGAAGCACCCTCGCTAAATATTTTTCTATTTTTGCAGCCTTAAGTAACCACAAAAAACCAGTGTCCATTTTTTTATTCTTCATTCACATTTTTTCTTTTATTTTCATCGTACTAAGGACTTTAGACAAGAGCATTTCAAGGTCTCTTCTACTATTCCAAGTTTCAAGATGCGTGATTGTGCAAGTTGTAGGGTATACATTTTCAGAATCTAGACTTAAACAAGGAATTATTTTTCAAACTTATACTCTAATAAAAACATCAATACTCTTCCCTTGTTTCGACTTAGCCCAAGAAGTGAACCCAAAATTTGTCTATTTCTAAATAAACTACAAGGCATATGCTTTCTACCGTTAAACTTTAAGGAATGTTATCTTTAGGGTTTTTAATTCACTAAGTCTAAGATCTAGTTGTTCCTAGCCAGTTAACCTATTTGTCAAACTCAAGTCAATTATAGCCAAAATTGAATACAATTATTTTTATAATTTTTGAAATTTTTCAAATTTTTATGGGTTTTCAAATAAATATGCAAATGCAAAAATATGTGCAAATGAATGCGAAGGAAGAAGACGTACCGAGCATACCCCCAAACTTGAACTTGACAGTGTCCTCACTGTCATGCTAAACCAAGAGGGTCAAAATACCGGCACTCCCCTGTTTATTTATTTATAATTTTTTTATATTTTTAATGTTTTGAATTTTTTTTATTTTTATAGAAAAAGAAAACAAAAAATATATATATATATACAACAAGGCCCCCCCCCCAAACTTAAGCTTGGCCTTGCACAAGGCAAAAGTTAGCACCAACCATTCAAAAATCTTATCGTGGAAATGGTATAGTTGGTGAAAGAAAATGAGAAGCACGCGAGACCGTGTGGAAAGAAGAATGGTAGAATATGGTCTCGATGGGGGAGAAGAATGGCGAAAAGAAGAAGGACGTGGAGTATGATCTTGAGAATGTAAATTGAGTGAATAAATTAGCGCAATATGTGATGACCGATATGTTATAAGCAATTGCGCTAACCTATCTACTCGTCGAGAAATGGGATCAAATCCCTCAAGATTCGCAAGAAAACATGGGTACGCCGAACTTGGTATAGGAGATGAAAGCGTAACGGTCATTTGTACGGTCGGGACAATAGGAGAGACGAAAGGGAGTGAATTAGGGATAGTATCTTTCTCACCGTAGTAAACTATTTCGAACTTGAAAGATTCCATTAATGGTTCGAAACTACTATAATCAACCGAGTCTGATGACTCATCTGAAAATGTAAAGGACTCAAACTCGGACGGTGAGTCATCAACATCGTCCGAAAAAGTGAAACACTCGTAAGTGTTATCATCTGTGAGAACTGTGTCAGATTCAAAGGAAAAATTTTCAAGCTCACAGTCTTCAAGCGTGGTCGGAACGATGGGAAGGAGGGAGGGTGATATAACAGTCAAAGGTTCAGGAGTATGAATTGGAAAATCAGACATATCAAACAAAAATGATTCAACCTCAATATTATCCTCAATATTTAACTCATCCATGCCGTTATCATCAAAATCTAGACGCATATGAGATTCGGGAGAAACATTTAATAACTCAGGATGATGATTTGAACATAAAATTTTAATTAAATCGACATGTTCATCATCCGAAATATTCCCGGCGTCTATATCCTCAATCAAGTGAAAATCAATTTCTTTAGACACCTCATCAAAAGTATGGATATTTATCGATTTAGGTTCTAGAGTGGAAGTGTAAAGGTCAAACGGATTAGGTGCGGTTTCACTCGAAAGGGGTTCTTCACAATTTGGCAAATTAAGCACTACAAAATCACACAACTCATTTTTATTTTCAACAGGTGAACTATTTAGGGCAATCGATGGAAAACAGGAGTTGTGGGCTTCAATTAGGTATGGGTAGGTGTGATTTGAAAATCCTCTCTCATTCTCATTCTGTCCAACCGCCTCCTCATACCTTGAAAAATTTGGGGCTAGCGGGAAACTAGCTACCGGTTCAGCAGGTTGCATAAGGGCGGCCACGGACGCTTCCACATTCCTAACCATTTTGTTTGTTGCTGTGATATACGCCTCCAACGCCTCTTCCAAACTAGACTTGTGTGGTAAGGGGGTTTCGGTAAAAAATTCGAAATTGTGTGGATATATGAAACTCCCTAATGGCTGTGTAGAATCAATGTCTAGTGACGGTGGGAAAGTCGGGTAGGACTGGTAGGAAGTGGGTGATTGGACCGGGGTAGGGTCAACATGTGGATAAAAAGGTGAATAATCGTGCGGGGCCCTAAAACTAGATGAGTGGAGAGGGGTGAAAGATCGGCTGCGAGATTGAGCAATATGCTCAGCAATGGACATCGGCTTAGGAGTGACAGAAGGAATTGAAAAAGTGGTATCAACATATGTAGGTGGTAAAGGTTGACTCGGTTGACACAAAGTGGGTTGAAAAGTCAAACTGTTTCTCCTAGACTCCTCTATGTGATCTTTCAAAGATTTTTTAGGCATGGAAGGATCGTCTTTAAATTGACCGAACACATTGACATATGACGCAAAATTAGGTTCGGGATACCAAAGTTCGGCTAATGATTTATTGTGTGGGGTACCCATGTTAGAAGAAGAAAGGTGACAAGAAGGAAAGTTGGATGGTGCAAGGATTTATTTGGGGCTAAAAAAATTTTGCAAGTTCTATAAAATATTTGTCCTTTTTATTTTCATTTTTCATTGATTTTTTTCTTTCTCTTTATTTGGAAAAAAAAAATTTGTTGCAAAAAGATTTTAGAGAAAAGATATGCAACAGCAAAATATTTTATAGAAAAGATATGCAACAGCAAAATATTACTTGCAATCAATTATTATTTTAAGCATATCACAAGAATCTTTATTTGGAAAGAATTGTTGCAAAAAGATATTCGAGAAAAGATATGCAACAACAAAATATTTCTTGCAATCAATTTAGTTCAAGCGGGGCCCAAAAATCCTGCACAAGATCGTTATTTGGAAAGGAATATATTTTTAATGTGCACAAAATCCTGCAGGCAATTTTCAGAAAATTTATTAAAAATTACAGAAGAGAAATAACAGAGGAGCTTACAGTGCAAAGTTGGTCAGATGACGTCACTATTCCACCGCCCTTCCGCGGCAAAACGTGGCTCCCACCGCGATTTCGCGGTCAAATTGACTGAACACTGCCCCAGAAAAATTTTGGTGCTTTGATTCGACTAGACGGCCGCGGTTCCGCGGCCTAAGGTGGGTTTTGGCCGCGGAATCACGGCGGTATGGGGGGTTCACTGCTCCAAAAAATTTGCACTGTTCTGTTGTTCAAAATCTCTTCTGTTCCGATATTTTATTTTCTGTTTTGCTTTCTGAAAATCTCCAGATCCGAATTTGTATATCCTGCAAAAATTCAACCACAAAGTATCCCTTCCAAAAATAACAAATGATAAATATTTTTATATTTTTTTGATTTTTTTCAGATTTTTATGATTTTTTAAATTTTATGATTAACCCGAAATTGCGAAAAGAAAATTCTACGCCATCCCCGGCAACGGCGCCATTTGATTGGAATGATTTAGCGTGCTTGCGCTTTCTAAAAGATAGATCAAAAATATTTGTAACCGCAATCAAGAACGGCGTCGCTTTGCAGCTAGCCGGTGAGTACGGGTCGGTCCACAGGGATGTTGTGAATTTCCTAGTCGCGCTAACGAGTTAATTCCGAAGGGTGTTCGGATTGATTATTAAATCTAAAAACCTAAATTATCTATACTAAAATTATCTAGATCTAAATCTTGCTAGCGTTAGGTTTAGGAATGGTTTGGAAATGTAAATAAATCTCAACGCTTTCTATACCCAAATTAGGATCTAAGAGGAGTTATGATAATTATCAATAAAGGGGATTAGATCCATTCGGGAAGGTGTTCCTTCCTCTAGGTTCTTGTCCTTCCTTTATCAATCCTTACCCTAACCTCCATGGAAAACATCACAACCGGGCCTTTATACTACGGTATCACCGCTACCTCGAGGGATAGGATGCCGTAGGGAGCGGTATGTGCATATATGCATGGAGTCCTATAGATTCTATGTGATGGGTAAGAAAGGGATGAGAGATCTCATCTCTCAAAAGCCTTTCCCAAAGCTAACATCTAAGGCAAGGAATTAAAATCTAAACTAGAGCAATTAAATAAAACTACTTACAGATGTATCCCTCCAATCATCCATGCAGGGTTGTCAGATCTAAATTTCTGAATGGAAAAGAAACACCGATGCTCTCCAAAAGATTTCTAAATTTTATTCATAAAGGGAGGCATAAAGTTTACAATGATTTAGAGTTCTATTTATAGGAAATAGAAACCCTAGGTTACATTTTGATCCGCATGTCTACAATTACAAAAATAGCCCTATAAAGACCAGTCAACGCCGCCACTGAATTTTGGTAAAAAATAATTCTCCTTTTGTCTTCTTCTGACTGCGGAACCGCGGCAATGGTGGGCTTGGGCCGCGGTTCCGCGGCCCTTTAGTTGGCTCACATGCTGAAATTTTAGGGTTTTGTTCTTGGTCCTTTTTATCTTCTGGTTCTTTGGTTCTTTTTCTATTTGGGCTTCTAGGTTGGTTCCAGATCTTCTGTGAACACTTTGCAATGGATCTTTTAACCGTCTTTCTTTCAAATTTGGATCTTGCGTTGCCTTGTTGGTGGTGAACCGTTCTTCTGCTGGGCTTTACTAAGATCTTCCTAATTGTTGGTCAAAAGTCCTTCTTTTGTGTCGTCTTTTGTGTTTTTCACTGTTTTTGCTCCAAGAACCTGTAACCTGTAACATGTAGCAGACATGGGTCAAAAGCACATGTTTATTTATAAAACGAATAAGAATGGGGAATATAAAATGCAATATTATGATATGAACATGCATCCAAGTAATCAAATCGGTAACTATTTGCATATCATATTTCATATGCCAGTTTATTGTTGTGATAGTAACCATGCTTGTTTATTTATAACCATGATTATGCTAGTTGATTGAGAGCACCTACATGATATCTGGTATACCCTGACATGACTTGCTACACATATTACCTGACCCGACATGGTACCGTACACTACTTAGCTCGATCTGATGTACCATGGCTTGACCCGTTACTTGATCTCGTGTCTAATGCCAACAAATCTGACATGTTGTCCTCACGGACTGTTCTTGTTGTCTATCCAGACAAACCTGCTCTTACCTGATCCTGTGTTGGCATTAGTTCTTGATTACTGAATACCTGACTTGACATACACAACTTGGGGGTATGGGGAAATCAATGATGAAACCTGACTTGTAACTTGACAGTGTACTCTGCCTTTACTGATCAGTTTTAGAGGCTAGGCCAGCCTTGGGATGATGCTGCTGACATCATTCATCTGTACATATTTCTTGTTTTAGTGCCTAGCGGCATGTCTCGGATTCAGCCCGAAAATCTTGACCGTGGTCCCGGGTATGCACGGGATACTATTGAGTTACATCGATGATACATCCAATTGATTTCAAAGACTTTAGAATAGAAAACCCAATAGAACAGTTTAGTTTACTCACTGCACACTACCCTTCACTGCCCTGATTTATATTACTGTTGCACCTGCTTTTCATTCATGTTTATATTTGCATTTCCTGTTACCCTGTTTATATTTTATTACCTGATGACATGACGTGCTGACGTCTGGGTTTTGCATGGCTCGGATTCCGTACCTTTGCTGCAGTCCGGGCAGGAGTACTTCAGCCAGCAGGCTGAGCAGTGAGGTTTCCGTATTTGTTAGTCCTTTTATTTCCTGTATTTATTTCCTGATGTGAGCCTGCATTATGGGACATACATTCCAGTTATTTTGTATTGGATGTTTTGCTTCCGCACTTTTATTATTCTTGACTCATGTTATCTTGGCGTATGGACATGTTTTAGATAGTTTTATTTTGTTCTTGATATCTCTACAGCCGTAATGTGACTGTGGATGGATACTTCCTACCCACAGGTAGCATGGTTGGCTATGTCACGTGCCTAATTTAGCGTACTCTGGGAAGCGGGGCATGACATGGTTCTTTTGGTATCAGAGCCATAGGATAGTCGGGTTGATTCTTTTGTAGTTGGGTATTGTACCCAATACACGAATCAGAATACCCATGTTTAGGAAACATGTCCTGCCACCTTGCCGTTTTACCGTTCTTGAATCAAGTTCTTTCTGATTATATCTTTTACGATGTGCAAACTTCTTTTGCATATCGACTCGAAAACCTGATTCCTTGTTATCTCTAGGACTTAGGCGACTTGGGTAGAGTTATGTAATTGCAGCTATGATACCGCGGCATAGTTACAATGCGGTACTCTATTTAAGTAACTTGGAGTTCTAGCCTTGATCTATAATTTGAATCTGTTATCATGCTAATCTTCGGTGTTTTGATTTCTGGATTATGGCAGACAAGAATCTGAAGACGTACCAAAGGCGTGTTGACGAAGCCGCTATGCTGGGAGCGATACGGGGAATGCTGGAGAATCAAAAGAGGCAGACCGAGCTGATCCAGCAGCAAGTTAAATCGTTTCAGGAAGGTTTATGGACCGTTCAACAGTCCGTGAACAATGTTGAAGCTAAACCAGTTGATCGAGTAGGGACCGTAGCAGATTTCAGGCGTTTGGGTCCGTCTGCATTTACTGGTTTGGAGGACCCGTTGCCAGCAGAGCAGTGGCTAGTTGACACGGAGAACTTGCTTATTGCAGCACAGATTCCAGATGAGAAAAAAGTAGATGTGGTACGCATTCAGTTAGTGGACTACGCCCGTGAATGGTGGCTTGTGGAGGAGACCCGCTTGCCCAAGCCGATCAAATGGGCGAATTTTTCGAAGAGTTTCCTGGAGAAGTTCTTCCCGCGGACTGCACGGGAGGAAATGGAAGAGAAGTTCATCGGTCTGAAACAGAATGGAGCACCCATAGATGTAAATGCAGCTGAGTGGACACGGCTCAGTAGATTCGCTGGACCTTTAGTTGCCAACGATGCAGACAGGGCAAGGAGGTTCATGCGCAGCTTGGATGTGGACATTCAGAGGCAGATTGTCTCCCTGGGTTTGACCACTTTCTCACAGGTTCTTACGGCAGCCCGAGAACAGCAGAGCCTATCTGGGAAGACTGGGAGTTTACAGCAGACATCAGTTGCAGTAAGGAAGTCGGCATTTGTACCAAACCGAGCTCATGGACGCAGAGGTATTCCGGTGAATCGTCGTGGTGTAACACTGATTGGTAGAGTTTTTGCGTGTTCAAGTTTATTACCGCAATCAAGACGGTTTCGCTTGTAGCTAGCCGGTTGAGTACGGGTCGTCCGCAGGGAGATGGGAATCTTTTTCTATGTGCTTTAACGAGTTAAGTCCAAATGTCCAGGTTTGTTTTGAGATTAACTATGTGTTAAAATGTTATATAAAGAGAGCTTGTTAGGGTTAGGATTAGGTTAGTTTGAGTTAGGAGTCTCTCACTTCTTTCGTTGCCACTCTTAATATCGGCGTTACGGTAATCGGCAACAACGGGGATTAGTACGACTAGGAAGGAACTTGCGAGTATAAGCTAGGCTTTCCAACGCTTAAGTTCTTCCTTTTGGTGCTTGTCCGTCCGTTCTTGGCTCTTAGCCATAACCTCCGGTTAATTCAACCATAGCCAGTCTCACTAAGGAATCACCGCTATCATGTAGGATAGGGTGCCGTAGGGAGCGGATTGTGGTTCAATTAACGGGAGTCCGAATTAAGATGTTGGGCAAGAAAAGAGTGAGAGAGATTTCCTTCTCTCAAACTTTCCTTATCCTACCCTAACAAGTAAGAAAACTACTCACCCATTACAAGAAAAAGGAAAATAAAACAAAGGAAGAAGATAGAAAGAAAGAGATTAGAAGATTACAACCAGTTATTTGAGACCTCACTTTGGCAAGGATCAAGCTTAAGCATCATTGTTGTTTAAGGATAAAGAAAAAAAGAACAAGAAAGAAACAAACAACAAATAACAACAACTAGATTAGCAAATGAAAAATACAAGCAATTATAATTAATAATAAGACAAGCATGGTAACAAAAAGAACTCTTTATTCATCCTTCACTCACAAAAGCTCACTACAAGGTTTTAATTGAGAAGAGATGAGAAGAGGAAGAAAAACAACAACATGTATTCTAAAATCTAAATACAAGAATAAGCACCCTTGGCTTTGGCAAGTTCTGGACTATTTATAGGCAGGCAACAGAAATTCTAGGGCAACATTCTGGATCATGATGAAAAGACCAAACATCCCCTAAAAAGTTTCCATCTGACGAGCCAGTATGGCCGCGGTTCCGCGGCCTAAGCGTGCTTATGCCGCGGAACCGCGGCCATTTAGGGGACTTAGGCCTTCAATTTTGGTGATTTCCCTTAGTTTGCAGTACCCTTCAGTGTGGTATATATTGTTTCTCAGAAGCTCTTCACAATTTTTCCAGAATTTTAGCAGAACAAAAGGTGATGTGATGTGGATCTTTTGTCATGATTTTTGTCACGCCCCGCTTCCCAGTTACGGCGAAGTGGACGTGACGAGGCCCGCTACGTATGTACTCAGAAGTACATACGCTAAGCGTAACTAAGCAATATAAAATAATCACAAGAGACAAATGATATTGAAATAACAGCAACTTTTATTAATATCATTCTTTGTACAATGCATGAAATGAAAATGCAACTGGAATGGAAAAGCAATGCCTAAACAGTGGCATAATAATAAAAGGAAATACTGGAAAGAACAAAGTACAATTATCTAGAGCTCTGGGTCTTCTTGGAACTGCTCCAAATCTTCACTTGTGGGCTCGGTCTCAACTTGGTCCAACGCACCTGACGACATTCAAAGAAGAGAGAAACAGAATGTCGTCAGCGAACAGGTCGCTCGGTAAGTCCCAAAGAAAAGAAGAATGAGAATGGCAGAGTAGCAGTATTTTCTAAAGTATTATGTTGTTGAATATTATGGAATATTGTTTAACGCCGTTGTTTGTAGCTTGGTACAGAAGGATGCCAGTGTATACGAGGGGGATCTCTATATGCTAGAGATCAGGGCAAATGGAGAGTACAAGGAACCGTTATGCCACGGTACAACAGCAACAGTATTCATGTTAGGTGTCTTAATCTGACCACCTCGTGCCACCTTTAACACCTTCCGTACCAATCTACCCTTTTAAACCCCGTAGTGTTTTAACAGTGTTGTAGTATTGGAATATGTAAACTGGATGACTGACCAAAACCATGATATCAGTAAACATGTTGTAACTGTATAATCAGGAAAATGGAATATCAGGATAATGGATGAATATCCATGGTTTGATTCAGTCAAAATGAATATATTGTTAACTGGATTCAGGGATTCTTGTATTCAAATTTGTATTGGAATATGATTGAATATAGGTTGACTTGAATTATATTCAAGTCAGAATTAGTCAGACTCCAACCCGAGTCAGACTAAAAGAAAGATAATTTGAAGTTCAATATTAGTTAGGGGCCTTATTGTAATTTGTGAAACTTGAGGGGGTTTTATGTAAAAAGTACTTTTGTATAGTTTTCAAAATATACCTCAAGTATTTAATAATCATCTTTATTATTATAATGAATGTGAATTTTATTTGTGTTATTCTAGTGAATATATCCTAATAGAAGAATTAATTGTTTATTTGAAATTCGTGGTATTTTAATGTAACTTTTAATCTTGAATTTTAGGAAAAATTGGAAACTTTATATTATAACAAAATAGGTGTTTAAATGATAATTATATATAATTAAACACATAAATAATTTTCTTTTATATGAATATTTTATTTACAAAAAGTCTCACGTTTCTTAAATATCGTATTTTAAACCTTTCGAGACCGAATGCTCCTTGCAGAGGTCTGAATCTCGCACTACTAGCCTGCGGGTGCACGATGAACCGTACTATCCCTAACAGGTTCCCCAAAGATGGGTTGTAGCGGCACTTTGCTTAGCTTTTATAAATACTTTTCATTTAGGAAAAACGGTTTTATAAATATAGGGTGTTTATTTGCAAAAGAGTATAGTTTCCGTATTTTAGTTATTAGGGTTTCCTAAGCCAACTAGCCTATTTCTATGGTCTAAACGATGAGTCATTAGAAGCCTCAAATCGCCTCTTCACCGTCAATTGCAGCCAAATAAGTGCCAGGTAAGTGGGAAGGAACCACAGTCGTGGGCCTAATTAAAAACCACTAGCCTTAGACACACTTGCCTAGACCCACAAGACAGTTTAGATAAACGATCGATGTCCATGACCAATCGTGCTTTCATTTTATATAAGATTTTATTTAGAAAAGTTTACAATTTAAAGATTTAACTAAAGGTTATAAAGGTTATGGTATTTTAGTGAAAAGTCCTGTAATTTCGTATTCTGTATTTTTTATATTTATCATTTAGGGTTATATTGAGTGTGTGTAAGGGTAGGTCATTACCCCGTGACTTATATTAGGTTTTGGTGAAGTTTAAAGGTGAAATAAGCTATGTTAAACCTAAAGGTATTAAAGTGCAAGAATACGGTATTCGTAAACGTTATCATTTCATGTGTGAAATTTCATTCAAATTGATTGAAACAAGTTTAGTTATCACAATAAACATGTTTAGGAGTGAGGTACTTGATTACATTAAGAAAAATGAACTTCATGGTATTTTAATGAAAGAAATACGGTTTTGTAAAGAACTTATCATTTCATGTGGAAAAGTATGATTAAATTGGTTTAAGGGTGATTAATAGTCAACATGCATATGGGTAGATAATATGTATTAGGTGACAAGTGGAATTTTAAAGAAAAATCGAATCGGAAATCGGTTTGTCCGATTTCCGTCGGGTTCCAGAAATTCGTATTTTTACATTAAAGAAAAAGAAGGTAGAAGAGGTGGTACTTACAGGTTTAAACTCTTCTAAAGAGTAAAGAGAACTAGGGAGGAAGGCCGAGGGGTGATTACGTCGCCGGTTGCTCCAAAACGCATCGTCGGAATTCCGTCAGACCTTCGCCGGGAACTCGATTTCGAAGCACACTTCTTGTGGAAACTTTTGAGAGAGTGGCTCAAGATTTTGGGGGGTGAGAGAGTAGTGTGTAGGGTTGGTGTTTATAGGGTTAGGCTAGGGTTAGGGTAGATGAAAAGTTAAAAATAAAAATATGATAAAATATAATAAAAATGTATTAAAAGTGGAGTAATTGGGGGTTTTAAAGAGCTCTGGAAGTGGTATGAGGCTGAAACTTTGCAGGTGCGTAGGGAATACCAAAAGACACAACTTTCATGTTGTGACCCTCGCCGGAATCGGCCGAATCGGGGGTGACTCGGACGTGACTCGGTCGGATCACTGAGTCGGCCGAGTCAAGGCCGAGTTGGCCGATTCCCGACCGATTCCGGTGACCTGGATCTCCCCCGACGGTTCATCTACCCTCTGCAAGTGTTACATCTTTGGGTGTAGTGGGGTTTTTGTGAGATATGCACGTGTAAACTCTTGGTATTCTAAAGTTTTTTAAAAAATCCATATTAAAAATAATGTGGGGTATGGGATTCGAACTCTGGTGGCTTGGTTCAGCAATGCAAGGTATTACCAATGAGCTACAAGTTCCTTCTTGTAATTATTGTAAGGAATTAAATATTTAAGTTGTTTCCAGCAACAACAATACTCCAATTGTACACTATTTTTAAAGCAAATTTTTGGTATACAAAATTGGAGTTGTTACAATCTACCCTCCTTACAAAAATTTCGTCCTCGAAATTTACAACTTTTATTTGAGGACTAGTTTATAAAAAGGTGCGGATATCTTGCATGCATCTCATCTTCCTTCTCCCACGTGGATTCTCCTGGAGTGTATTTCCTCCACATTACCCGGACCAAATTAACTTCTTTGTTCCGAAGTGTCTTCACTTTCCTGTCCAGGATCTCCACAGGTTGCTGCTCACAAGACAAATCGGGCTGTATCGTGAGCTCTGAATGATCAAGTACATGGCTGGGGTCACTCACATACCTTCTGAGTTGAGATATGTGGAACACGTTATGCACTCCTTCCAATGAAGGTGGAAGCGCTAATCGGTATGCCACTTCACCGACTCGTTCGAGTATATCGAACGGTCCAATGTATCTCGGACTCAACTTTCCCCGTCTTCCAAATCTGATCACTCCGCGGTTCGGAGATATCTTCAAGAATACATGATCTCCTGGCTGGAACTCCAAGTGTCGTCTCTTCGCATCAGCCCAATGTTTCTGTCTATCTTGGGCTATGCGTATTCTTTCTCTGATAGGACGAACCACATCAACGGTCGCTACTATCATCTCTGGTCCAAGGAGTTCCCTATCTCCGATGTCGTCCCAACTTAATGGCGATCGACACTTCCTTCCATATAATGCTGCAAAAGGTGCCATTCCTATGCTTGCTTGGTAGCTGTTGTTGTACGCGAACTCCACAAGATGCAAGTGATCTTCCCACGATCCTTTGAAGTCGAGCATACATGCTCTGAGCATATCCTCCAAGATCTAAATAGTTCGTTCCGACTGACCATCTGTTTGTGGATGATAAGCCGTGCTGAAGTTCAGACTTGTTCCCAAGCTAGCTTGCAGACTCTGCCAAAATTGTGATCGGAACCTGGTGTCACGATCGGAGACAATGCAGACCGGTACTCCATGAAGTCTCACAATTTCCTGTATGAGTTCATGGGTATCAGAGATAGTACATTATGAAGAGTTTTTAAATCTAAAATAGATTATTACCTCCATGTACTTCTTTGCTAATGTCTCAGTTGATTGGCCAACTCGAAATGGGATGAAGTGAGCCGACTTTGTGAGTCGATCCACAATGACCCAAATCGCATCGTTACCCTTTGTGCTGCGAGGAAGAGCAGTTACAAAGTCCATCGTGATGTGCTGCCACTTCCATTCTGGGATTGGTAACGGTTGAAGTAGTCCAGCTGTCCTATGATGTTCAGTCTTTACCTGCTGACACACCAAACATTTTGCGACACTCCTGGCTACTTCACGCTTCATTCCATGCCACCAATAATTCTGACGTAGATCTTTGTACATTTTGGTACCTCCAGGATGTACTGAATAGGGAGAGCTGTGAGCTTCTTTCATTAACTCTTCCCGAACAGGACCTTTTGGTACACACAATCTGCTGCCGTATCTCAAAGATCCGTCTTCATGGATGATGAAATCTGTTCTGAGTCCATTCTCCACTTGTTCTCTGATCTTTTGCAACTTAGCATCGCTGGCTTGAGCTGCTTTGATCTGATTGACAATAGTTGATTGAACTTGTAGATTCATCAAATTTGAAACATCATCTGGCATGACTAGTTCGATCTCCATCTGATGTAGGTCTTGCTGAAGCTTCCACTGTGCGGTGAGATTCATTGCTAATGGTTGGCGACTAAGAGCATCAGGTACTACGTTCACCTTTCCTGGATGATATTGCAAATTGATGTCGAAGTCCGCCATAAGTTCTAACCATCTTCTCTGCCGCATATTCAATTCCTTCTGAGTAAACACATACTTCAGACTTTTGTGATCTGTGTAGATGTTCACTCGTTCACCAAGTAAGTAGTGGCGCCAAATCTTGAGAGCAAAAATAACAGCTGCTAACTCTAGATCATGCGTCGGATAATTGCGCTCATGAGTCTTCAGTTGTCTTGAAGCATAA
The DNA here is from genome assembly GCA_030015575.1 of Agapanthus africanus. Classification (NCBI taxonomy): domain Eukaryota; kingdom Viridiplantae; phylum Streptophyta; class Magnoliopsida; order Asparagales; family Amaryllidaceae; genus Agapanthus; species Agapanthus africanus. The sequence continues at coordinate 602,136,920 of JASDDO010000022.1, read as the reverse complement.
GCCACAAGCTTACCGTGCTGATGTAGAACACATCCTAATCCCTTACCGGATGCATCGCAATGCATTTCGAATCCTCCAGATTGATCCGGTATGACGAGAATAGGTGCAGATGTCAGTCTTGACTTGAGTTCTACGAAAGCTTGCTCGCATGCTTCTGACCACACAAATTCCTCATCTTTTCGTGTGAGCTTGGTCAGGGGTGTTGCTATCTTCGAAAAGCCTTCAATGAATCTTCTGTAATATCCAGCTAAACCCAAGAAACTTCGAATATCCTTCACTGATTTTGGTGTAGGCCATTCGCTGACTGCTGAAACTTTTGCTGGATCCACAGAAATCCCTTCTCCTGATACGATGTGTCCAAGAAAACCAACTTGTTTTAGCCAAAACTCGCACTTGCTGTACTTGGCATAAAGCTTATGTTGTCGAAGTGTTTCCAGGACAATTCGTAAGTGCTCCGCATGCTCTTTCCGATTCTTAGAATATACCAGGATGTCGTCAATGAAGATGACAACGAACCTGTCTAAATACTCCCGGAAAACTTGGTTCATAAGGTTCATGAAGATTGCTGGTGCATTGGTCACTCCAAATGGCATTACTAGAAATTCGTAATGTCCATAACGAGTTCTGAAAGCTGTTTTGTGAATATCAGCCTCCTTGACCTTCACTTGATGATATCCTGAACGAAGATCTAGTTTAGAGAAGACACAAGATCCACTTAGCTGATCGAATAAATCGTCGATGCGCGGGAGTGGATACTTGTTCTTTATAGTAACTTCGTTCAAGGCCCTATAGTCGATGCACATTCTGTATGAACCTTCCTTCTTCTTCACCAACAGTACAGGTGCTCCCCAACTTGAAGTGCTGGGACGAATCCATCCTTTCGCCAGTAATTCGTCCAACTGTGTTCGTACTTCCTTCAATCCTTCCGGACTTATTCTATAGGGTGCTTTGATTACTGGTTGTGCTCCTGGTACTAAGTCAATACTGAATTCAAGAGCTCGATCAGGAGGCAAACCTGATATATCGTCAGGGAATACATCATCGAACTCTCGAACTACCTCCGGTCTTGTTTCTTCTTCTGCATGAGCTGCTGCAACTACTGCTTCCCTTGGCTTTGCTTTGTAAGTGCTTGGTTCTAGTGTACGATCTCCACTCTTGAAATAGAAGACCGGATGATCTGGAATCTCAAATACTACCCTCCTTTGACGACAGTCGATGGTAGCATAAAAGGTTCCAAGCCAGTCCATTCCTAGAACCACATCGAAGTTTGGTATGTCCAGTACTTTGAAGTCGGCGTAAAACTCGACTGCAGACGATGACTGGACACATGCTGTATCCCATAGTTGCCTTTAGAACACCATTTCCAGAACTGACGTTCCAGCTGGATACAAGCGGTGAGACTGGAATCGCATGGGTTCGGACAAACCGTTGCGACATAAAGCAGTGGGATGCCCCAGTATCAAACAGTGCAAGTGCAGGTAGTGAAGCTACTAGGATTGTACCTAAGGTATATGGGATAGGTTTTAGGTATAGGGAAAGTGTGTAGGTAAACAAAACTAAAAGATAAATTTGAGAAAGTAGGTTTACCAGTAATGACTTGGCCAGTGGCCTCAGCTTCTTCAACAGACATCATGAACGCCTGGCGCTTCGGCACATTCCTCCTGGCCTGAGGAGCATTCCTCTGAACGTTCCTTTGTGCTTGATGGAACTGTCGAGGAGGTGGTGCAGCTTGTGGTCCCCTAGGTGGTGCAGGCAGTGCAAGTCTGGTAGCAGGTGCCGGAAGAGCTGGTCGCTGCTGATAAGTATTTGCTGGCCGGGATGCAGCAACCGAGTACTGCCTTTGAGTACAAGATCCAATATCATGAGTGGCTGAACCGCAGATCAAGCAAAGGCGGTTGGCTCGACGGCAATCCTTCATCATATGCCCCTTTCTCTTGCAGTAGGTGCAAAAGGCTGGGCTAGTACGATGAGTTGGTACTCCGGGTCGCCTTGGCACGAAGGGTGGTCTGGACATGGCTCTACCTGCCATCTGGTTGGCAGGGCGCTTGACTCCTACAGAGTGAGGTCTTCCCCTCTCTTTTATCACTGCCTCGTAACCGCGGGCAGCTTCAAGGGCTTCCTCATGAGTCAAAAACTTTCCGGTGGCTAGAGCAGCCTTGATCTCGGTGTCCAAACCTTGCTGAAAACGACGGGCTCTGATCTCGTCCGTCGGTATCAGGTGTTCCACGAATCGGCTCAACATAGTGAACTCAGCATCATATTCATCTACTGATTTCTCCCACATTGATCCTTGCTGTAGATGAATAAATTGCTGCTCCATAGCGAACATGGAGGTCACAGGGAAATATTTCGCGTCAAACTTCTCACGAAATGTTTTCCATTCAATCGGCTGTGCCAGACGGGTTTCTTCCGGCTTCCACCAATTACGAGCGTTATCCGTGAGCTGTAGCTTCGCTACACGGACCCAAGCATTATCTGGCACTTGAGCTGCTGCCAGATCGTCTTCAATACTTTGTGCCCATTCTTCTGCTTCGAGAGGGCTTCCTTTACCCGAGAATTGCTTTGGGTGCAAAGCTCTGAATTGTTTTATTCCCGGTGCATCTGCCTCAGGACGACTCAGAAGTTGTTGCTGTCCCTCTAGCAGACTGCGGATCGCATCGAATAGCATGGTTTGCTCAGTGGATGGTGCGGAAACAACTGGAGTGAGAGGTAGTGCTGAAGGGGTATTGTTGGCGTTGGTGCTGGTGTTGTTCGGGGAATTGTTCGGGGAATCCATAACCCTGAAGAAAAATTTGGATTAGGACAGATTCAAATACATGAAATGATAAGATTCAAGGAATAAAGACTTGTAAGATTCAAAGAACATGAATTGTAAAGAATGTTTTAGTTGCTGTTTCTTGTGTTATATTGCTTAGGTTGTTCACGCAGACCAGAACTGCATGACAGGGATTCACACAGCTCTGACCTGCATGGGCCACCAACAAAACCTGTCACGCCCCGCTTCCCAGTGTACGGCGAAGTGGACGTGACGAGGCCCACTACGTATGTACTCAGAAGTACATACGCTAAGCGTAACTAAGCAATATAAAATAATCACAAGAGACAAATGATATTGAAATAACAGCAACTTTTATTAATATCATTCTTTGTACAATGCATGAAATGAAAATGCAACTGGAATGGAAAAGCAATGCCTAAACAGTGGCATAATAATAAAAGGAAATACTGGAAAGAACAAAGTACAATTATCTAGAGCTCTGGGTCTTCTTGGAACTGCTCCAAATCTTCACTTGTGGGCTCGGTCTCAACTTGGTCCAACGCACCTGACGACATTCAAAGAAGAGAGAAACAGAATGTCGTCAGCGAACAGGTCGCTCGGTAAGTCCCAAAGAAAAGAAGAATGAGAATGGCAGAGTAGCAGTATTTTCTAAAGTATTATGTTGTTGAATATTATGGAATATTGTTTAACGCCGTTGTTTGTAGCTTGGTACAGAAGGATGCCAGTGTATACGAGGGGGATCTCTATATGCTAGAGATCAGGGCAAATGGAGAGTACAAGGAACCGTTATGCCACGGTACAACAGCAACAGTATTCATGTTAGGTGTCTTAATCTGACCACCTCGTGCCACCTTTAACACCTTCCGTACCAATCTACCCCTTTAAACCCCGTAGTGTTTTAACAGTGTTGTAGTATTGGAATATGTAAACTGGATGACTGACCAAAACCATGATATCAGTAAACATGTTGTAACTGTATAATCAGGAAAATGGAATATCAGGATAATGGATGAATATCCATGGTTTGATTCAGTCAAAATGAATATATTGTTAACTGGATTCAGGGATTCTTGTATTCAAATTTGTATTGGAATATGATTGAATATAGGTTGACTTGAATTATATTCAAGTCAGAATTAGTCAGACTCCAACCCGAGTCAGACTAAAAGAAAGATAATTTGAAGTTCAATATTAGTTAGGGGTCTTATTGTAATTTGTGAAACTTGAGGGGGTTTTATGTAAAAAGTACTTTTGTATAGTTTTCAAAATATACCTCAAGTATTTAATAATCATCTTTATTATTATAATGAATGTGAATTTTATTTGTGTTATTCTAGTGAATATATCCTAATAGAAGAATTAATTGTTTATTTGAAATTCGTGGTATTTTAATGTAACTTTTAATCTTGAATTTTAGGAAAAAGTGGAAACTTTATATTATAACAAAATAGGTGTTTAAATGATAATTATATATAATTAAACACATAAATAATTTTCTTTTATATGAATATTTTATTTACAAAAAGTCTCACGTTCCTTAAATATCGTATTTTAAACCTTTCGAGACCGAATGCTCCTTGCGGAGGTCTGAATCTCGCACTACTAGCCTGCGGGTGCACGATGAACCGTACTATCCCTAACAGGTTCCCCAAAGATGGGTTGTAGCGGCACTTTGCTTAGCTTTTATAAATACTTTTCATTTAGGAAAAACGGTTTTATAAATATAGGGTGTTTATTTGCAAAAGAGTATAGTTTCCGTATTTTAGTTATTAGGGTTTCCTAAGCCAACTAGCCTATTTCTATGGTCTAAACGATGAGTCATTAGAAGCCTCAAATCGCCTCTTCACCGTCAATTGCAGCCAAATAAGTGCCAGGTAAGTGGGAAGGAACCACAGTCGTGGGCCTAATTAAAAACCACTAGCCTTAGACACACTTGCCTAGACCTACAAGACAGTTTAGATAAACGATCGATGTCCATGACCAATCGTGCTTTCATTTTATATAAGATTTTATTTAGAAAAGTTTACAATTTAAAGATTTAACTAAAGGTTATAAAGGTTATGGTATTTTAGTGAAAAGTCCTGTAATTTCGTATTCTGTATTTTTTATATTTATCATTTAGGGTTATATTGAGTGTGTGTAAGGGTAGGTCATTACCCCGTGACTTATATTAGGTTTTGGTGAAGTTTAAAGGTGAAATAAGCTATGTTAAACCTAAAGGTATTAAAGTGCAAGAATACGGTATTCGTAAACGTTATCATTTCATGTGTGAAATTTCATTCAAATTGATTGAAACAAGTTTAGTTATCACAATAAACATGTTTAGGAGTGAGGTACTTGATTACATTAAGAAAAATGAACTTCATGGTATTTTAATGAAAGAAATACGGTTTTGTAAAGAACTTATCATTTCATGTGGAAAAGTGTGATTAAATTGGTTTAAGGGTGATTAATAGTCAACATGCATATGGGTAGATAATATGTATTAGGTGACAAGTGGAATTTTAAAGAAAAATCGAATCGGAAATCGGTTTGTCCGATTTCCGTCGGGTTCCAGAAATTCGTATTTTTACATTAAAGAAAAAGAAGGTAGAAGAGGTGGGACTTACAGGTTTAAACTCTTCTAAAGAGTAAAGAGAACTAGGGAGGAAGGCCGAGGGGTGATTACGTCGTCGGTTGCTCCAAAACGCGTCGTCGGAATTCCGTCAGAGCTTCGCCGGGAACTCGATTTCGAAGCACACTTCTTGTGGAAACTTTTGAGAGAGTAGCTCAAGATTTTGGGGGGTGAGAGGGTAGTGTGTAGGGTTGGTATTTATAGGGTTAGGCTAGGATTAGGGTAGATGAAAAGTTAAAAATAAAAATATGATAAAATGTAATAAAAATGTATTAAAAGTGGAGTAATTGGGGGTTTTAAAGAGCTCTGGAAGTGGTATGAGGCTGAAACTTTGCAGGTGCATAGGGAATACCAAAAGACACAACTTTCATGTTGTGACCCTCGCCGGAATCGGCCGAATCGGGATGACTCGGCCGTGACTCGGTCGGATCACTGAGTCGGCCGAGTCAAGGCCGAGTTGGCCGATTCCCGACCGATTCCGGTGACCTGGATCTCCCCCCGACGGTTCATCTACCCTCTGCAAGTGTTACATCTTTGGGTGTAGTGGGGTTTTTGTGAGATATGCACGTGTAAACTCTTGGTATTCTAAAGTTTTTTAAAAAATTCATATTAAAAATAATGTGGGGTATGGGATTCGAACTCTGGTGGCTTGGTTCAGCAATGCAAGGTATTACCAATGAGCTACAAGCTCCTTCTTGTAATTATTGTAAGGAATTAAATATTTAAGTTGTTTCCAGCAACAACAATACTCCAATTGTACACTATTTTTAAAGCAAATTTTTGGTATACAAAATTGGTGTTGTTACAATTTTTCTTGAGCTCCGCGTAGATATGTTGGATCTTGTGTCGACATTAAGCTTTGTGCATGAAAATGACATTGATTTTCCATTTTTTCCCTTAAACTGGTATGCGGCAACATACGGATAGAGAGAGGAGACCTGTGTTTTATCTGTGGTTGGTAGTAATCCGGAATTTGTCATGCTTTTCCATGAATTTCATTGTTTAGAGCTGAGAACCTGTATCCTGCAATTAACTAGTAAACACGGCTCAAGAGTACCTACCGATAAGCAATGTGATAAAAATTGGGCGGTATAAAAATGCAAAAATCTGATATGAACAAATACCCCCAAACTTATCATTTGCTCGTCCCGAGCAAAACCAATTTATTCACAAAAATTCCTAACCTCACTTTTGCAGGGAACGCGATTGCACTGAGCATATGGAACAAGCCGTTAAACCTCTAGGTGTCCCTAGTGGGAGGAGTGTTGTCTCCTGAGGGTTTTCAGCGGATACTATCCACAAAATCCGGTCAAGCTAGTTTTGAAAAATAACTATGATTCAAACCCCTAAAATTTTGTTTCATAAAATAACAATTCTATGATCCTAAGTCTAGACTATCGAACCCTTATTTTTCACACCTCGCTTCTTATTTAACTAAAGATTTTATATGTCTTTACGTGCAGTGCAAATAGTGTCGTTAAGTTCCAGAAGGATCGGTTAAAGTCATCATGTCACACAATACAGCCCAGATAACAATTTTAAAAGGATCACATAAGTTTTATAAAGAGTTAAGTATTTTTCAAGTTTCGTTTTCCAGTAAGGTTTCAATTTCAGAATTTCTATCTTCCTTAACAGGAAACTAGGTCTTATTTTTCACTCCACCTTTTTCTTGTTTTCATTTCATACACACCTCTGTGAACGTGCAATAGTCTTTATCATAGAATAAAACCTTCATATCTCCGCTAGAAATATTTTTTTATAAAAACCTGTCTTTTGTCAAGATTATTCTCACACAAAGAACCGTTAGGAATTTTAACTCGGAGAGAACACTTGCTTGACTTTGTTTTAATCTGGACGTTCTAGGCTTCTTAACGAGCTTTGGGCCAATGCACCCAAACCAGTTGGCTTTAGGGCATTAGGTGTAGAGACACCCCAGCGAACTTAATTACTCAAGTTAGTTAGGCCCAAAAACAAAAGACAATTTAGCGTGAAAATCATGATGATTCAATGCAAACGGAGATATAACCGGCAGTTCAGTTATTTTTTAGGATAAAAGACGTGTTTAGTGGTTTAGGTGTGTAATCATTCCAATCAAGTTTCAGATGGGTTATTTTTCAGAATTAGTTCCAATTAAGGCATCAATAACATTCCTTCATATTCACTTCACTTCATAAACTATTCTTGATATTACTTATTTTAGAACAAACTTATTTGATCCTCCGAAAATCATTTATCCATTTATAAGTTTTTAGACATAAAAGACTTGTCATCTAATTTCCAAAACTAACGACACTTGTAGTGTGATGTAAAGACGTATATCAGTTATAGTTAACTTCAAAGGAGAGTTATCTTTCAGGTTTTCAAAATCTAAAAATAAGATTTAGTTATTCTTATCTTATCAAACAAAACCATCGAAATGTTGAATCTTAGTTCTCCCACTAGCTAACTTGACCGAAAAGTTTTTATGTTTTTAGAAAATTTTCTGATTTTTATGGATTTTAGTATGCAGATGCAAAATATACATATGAATGCGAAGGTTAGAAATGCGTACCGAGCGTACCTCCAAACATAAACTGGACAGTGTCCTCACTGTCATTGCATGAAGAGATCATTGAAGGGTCAAAATTGTCGGTTAGATATACACAATTTTTTGTTTGTTTTTGTTTTTAAAGAAAAGAAAATTAGTAAAAATGGAAAAGAATATCCACAAATATATACAAAATGGTATATACATACCCCCAAACTTATTTGGAACAGTGTCCACTGTTCTTGGCTGGATAACCGAAGTTTGGTGGTAGGCAGAGGAAGATTATGCAGGGTAAACCGGCTCCTGTAACACTAGGAGCTCCTCTGTTGGTTCGATGCTAAGGTACGGTTTAAGTCGGTGTCCGTTTACTTTGAAAAATGAACCGTCCTTTGGATTCTCCAAATCCACAGCGCCATGCGGATACACATTCCGCACAAAGTATGGCCCTTTCCAGCGAGATCTAAGCTTACCTGGATGGAAATATAGCCGGGTGTCGTAAAGCAGCACCTATTGACCAGGTGTGAAAGTTTTGCGCAAAAGGTGTTTATCGTGGAACACCTTCTTTCAGTTCTTAACGACAACCGCGTTTTCGTAAGCCTCATCCCTAAGCTCGCTCAATTCGTTCAACTGCATCTTCCGATGGCTGCCCGCATCTTCGAGAGACAGATTCAGCTCTTTTATCGCCCAAAATGCGCGATGCTCAATTTCCATAGGGATGTGGCAAGCCTTTCCGTACACAAGCCGATAGGGAGACATGCCAAGATCGGTCTTATAAGCAGTTTGAAATGCCCAAAGGGCATCAGTGAGTTTCAACGACCAATCCTTACGGTTCTTGGAAACCGTCTTCTCCAGTATCTGCTTGATTTGCCGATTTGAAACTTCGGCTTGCCCACAGGTTTGGGGGTGGTAGGGCGTAGATAGCTTATGATTAATGGAATATTTCCGCATCAAGGCTTCGAAAGTCTTATTGCAGAAATGAGTTCCATTGTCGCTAATGATCGCTCGCGGGTGCCCAAACCGGGAGAAAAATTTTTCTTTAAGAAACCTAACGACAACCTTGTTGTCGTTAGTCCGGCTGGGCACAGCCTTGACCCACTTAGAGACGTAATCAACAGCGAGAAGGATGTACAAGTTCCCAAAAGAGCTGAGAAAAGGCCCCATGAAATCTATCCACCAAACGTCGAAAATCTCCACAACCAAGATTGGTTGGAGCGGCATCTCGTTCCTCCTGTTAGTGTATATGCCCTAGAGGCCATTACTTTATCATACTAGTTTGTATATTACTTAATGGAAGCTTAGGATATTCAGCTTGTATAGACAATCTTGCTCAAAATAGTAGTATGCTACTTGGTTTGATTCTACTTTAATGTGTACATGTGTTTATTTTAGTATATCACCTATACACATTAGTGGAGCCCTTAGGATCTTTGCTTGATTACCAGCGTTGTGATGGCAGTCACACTCGTGGGGGCTGGGTAATCCACAAGCACATCCTTATGCAGGTCTCTATTTGTAGGACTATCGAGACAGGGCATCGATACTCCGGAGTAGACTAGCGTATGCGCTTCTCATCCCAGCAGGGGAGACGGTCTGTCCCACAGCCGTCAGTACGTCGTACTTGAGATAGTATGCGTGTGCTCGTTAGGTTACGAGTACACTGGACAGGACTCGTCGGGAACTGTTGGTTGGTACTATACCTATCGTCAGTTATCAGTTCCCAGGTGACATGAGTACAGCTTAGTCCGCTGACTTGACACTGTCACTTCACCTCGAGTATGTTCCCACTGTACTTAGATTACTACCCTACCACGGCTCAAAGGAGTCGTGCAAACAGGTAGTAGTTGGGTGCAATCCTGAAGCACTTGGAGGCAGTGACGGTTAGACAGGATTCGTCTCTCCCGGTATTGGGAGTTGATATCGCGCTGTGTCTAGGAGAGCCATTACACAAAGTCCCTGACCAGGGCAAGCGAGATATACTGGTAGGTTTACAGTGTTATCTCAGGGTGTTCTGGGCTACACTCCGACACGACTTGTACCGCTATTAGGGGACTGACGTTTACCACCCCTTCTCAGACGAACAGACCGGACTGTACGCAGATTATCACATTCAGGTTCAGTAGGAGTTCAGATGGGTTTCACCTCGTCCGTCTTCTTATCGGCATCTACCTGGGGACCGTTACGCACAGCTAGTGCCGCTTGCGGTCTGTGGTTAAACCCATATCCAGCGTAGTGTCGAGTCTTTAGAGTCCCACACAGAAAGCTATTCGCCTTTAGGCAAAAGAGTAGAGGTCGCATGGTTTTGCGACAGGGTTCGGTCACATCCGTGCACTTGTGCACGTTTAGTGTCCGGACAGTTAACACTAGCGGGCTTTGGTTTAAGCCAGATCCTAATGTACGTTTTGGGATTGGTTTTATCTCGTTTGTATTCGTGTTCCTCGGAACGCGGATGCGGGTGTGTATGCACAGTTGATAGAGAGACAGAGGCAGAGGATTCTCATTGGGGTTGTTGACTGTTGACTGTTGACTTTTGCTAAACCCTAATGAGAATAAGAAATATGATTAACAATAATATTAATTAAGTATTATTGTGACATGGTTGTTGAAGGGTTGACTTTGTTGACTTGTTGACTTTGTTGACCGGTTGACTAGGTTGGACTAGTTGACCATCATCATTACAATGGCTATCATTTCATGGCAAAGACTTTTGCTTGCTTGTTTCTTTTTGCAAAATGAGTGCATGAAATGATATGGCCATTTTGACTTGAACCATCACATAATACTCAATTACTATTATGGGTTATGATTATTTTGGATTATGAGAGTTTGGATGGCAAAAGTCTTGCTCATTTTCTTTCATTTCTTTTCTCTCTCATGCTTGAGCTCTCCCTCTTCCTCTTGCTCTCTCTCTAGTCTATGGTTCACTTGTCTCATGTGTTGAGAAGCAAGAACCATAGAGATAAAACCCAACACACTCATCTACTCATTCTAGTTCACAAGGTTTAGCAAACCAAGTGTTCTAGTTTCTTCTAGTTTGAAGTGAAGCCAAAGGTAGAAGCTTTCAGGTGGATCCATCTTCGGCACAAAGAGACGATGAGAAGAGAACCATCCGACCACCACAAGGAGACCAAGAGAAGGAGTTCAAGTTAAGGTATAACCCCTAACCGAGTAGGTAAAACTCTTGTTAGGTTTGTTAGATAGTTGTTTAACAAAGATCCGTATTTTGAGTCCATGTTACCACCAAAAGAAAAATCGTTTTTCATCATTTCCGCAAGCCCGTAAGTACCGGGAGAGGTAACGTGGACTTACAGTGGTATCAGAGCCTAGTTAAACACTATCTAACATGTTTGCAAAGTAACTAGAAGTTCGATCGGAGAAAATGTCGCGAAACATGCCCGAAAAATCAAGTTTCTGCCGATTCTGTTTTCTGTGCAAAAAATAATTAATCTTACACTAAAAATCGGCTCAGGCTTTTTAGAACACACTGTAGAAAAATGGTCCATCGACTCGGTCAAAGAGCCGCGGATCCGCGGCCGAGTTGACTCGGCCGTGGGCGATTTTTCCTGCAGTTTGTTCAGTGGGGTGTTTTGGGATTTTTACAATATGTTTTTTCTGCCCAGATTTTCCAGAAAGCAAAATTTATTTTTGGGGCCTAAAAATCCGTATTTTGATCGAACTTCTAAAGACTTAAGCTAACGGGTTACATCTGTGATGTGATATATGTATTGAACGTCTGCTAATCGCTATACGTCGATTAGTGGGGGTTATACATATCTGTGATCTGTAATACTGATGGTATGTGTATATGAATTCATTGGATTGTCGCGAATGAATAGCCGGGGGGTTGTGAGATGAGAGTTTTCTTTTTCTTTCAATTCATGTAATTTGTAATTGATGTAATATTATTTATATGGCCGCACAACCGGGATGGGGTCGTAGCCGTCGTTGTATAATTTCTTTTACTGTTTTTGCTCCTAGGATAGACCCAAGGTGGGGTGCACAAACTACCGGGTATCTCGAAGTGCCGAGTGGCCTACTCACGGTGTTGAGGGAGGTTGCTTCGCTTCGGGTACTTGGCGGGTAGTTTGCCGCACCCGTAGGGGTCTAGGGTGGGGTCTTGGCTATTCATCGCGACCGTGTAATCCGCTCTTCGTTACAGGCTCGTACGGATTGTGGATTCCTAGTATATCCAATGTGTTCATCTGTGATCTGGAATGGCTATCATTGTGTCACGACCCGAAAGTACGGAACGTGACCGGCACTTAGATTACGAAGCGTCTAGAGGCGCAACGTAACCTAAGTAAGCCGAAGCCCAGAAATCTAAACCATAAAAAGAAGAAGAATTAAAAGAAGACATGAAAAGAACAAGTTTAAAAGCATCCGCAAATTTTCCCAAAAATTTCGGCAGAGTCTCCTCTGTAAAAACTGGCCCCAAAAGGGTACAACAAGTATAATATACACAAACGAAATCAAATCATGTGTAACCATATGCACGAAATCAAATCAAAATCTCAAAATGTATTAAAACCAAATCAAGTGCACTGGGTATGTACTAAACAACATCAATACAACTGATATATGAAACACAAATAGAATGTAATGAAAGTACACATAAGAAATACCAATCGTAGAACAAAGTCCTCAAAATACCAAAATCCAATCAACGAAAATATGAAATTCAAATCACCAAATCACAATCGTAAACATTATCATCAATGTGCGCCTCTTTCCCCATTTCCTCTGGTGTCGACTGCTTCGAACTCGTCTCTTCATAGGTGTGCTGACTGCGCTACCAACGGCAATACTCATATCTAGAGTCCCACGTAGTCGATCCCTTCACCTGATATCCGGACTACATTAAACTTTTTGATCGATCCATCAAAATCCCATAATTCCCTGAGAGCTCAATACTCCAGTAAAGTTTAAAAATATCCGGTACATACCCCAGCATCGATGGTCCAGCCGTAGAAGGGCAAACCCAAGCCTCACTAATGGCACCGTGGAATTGCCGTAAACCCTAAGGTTCAAGGGCGTTCTCGTGGTCATTATGTCGAGTTAGGGTTTCATTCTTCTAGAGGGTCCATAGAAATACCTGCATGTTCTTCCGAATACTTTAAACTTGGGAAAATGGGTTTCTGACAATCGTTCGAATCCTTTAACTTCGTCTGGACGGCATGTGAATACCCTTCGTCCGCATGCTAAACAATGCTTCAATCCTCAAGAATAACCAATACCCTAATGGTTATCGCATTCGAGCCGCAGCTCCCTCTGTCCCTGCGCCCGTGGTAACAGAAACCATCCTCCGACATCGACGAAGATAGATCAAAGGTACGAATGAAATACGGTGCAAACAAATGTACATCCTAAGGCTCCATAAGCAGAGTAGCGTATCGTAAGTATGCCGCGGACCATATCCACGGTACGTTACTCTACCTAAGTCACCTACTCCATCAACCAAGGGTCACCTAGACTTATACAAGGTTAAACCTAGCGCTCTGATACCAACTTTGTCACGACCCAAAAGTACGGAACGTGACCGGCACTTAGATTACGAAGCGTCTAGAGGCGCAACGTAACCTAAGTAAGCCGAAGCCCAAAAATCTAAACCATAAAAAGAAGAAGAAGTAAAAGAAGACATGAAAAAAACAAGTTTAAAAGCATCAGCAAATTTTCCCAAAAATTTCGGCAGAGTCTCCTCTGTAAAAACTGGCCCCAAACGGGTACAACAAGTATAATATACACAAACAATAAAAAGCATCCCCAAACGGGAGCTAGCTCTACGCCAAAAGGCGGAAACAACCACACCAATGCACAAAAGTATACAACGCCAAAGGGCGAGGCTCAAAACTTAAAAGAAAACAAAACCACCAGATATCATAATAATACAAGCGCGACTCTAAGGTCGAAACAAATAAATGGTCCAGTAATCTATCAAGTAATACAAGTTTGGTTGATGGAGCTTACTAGATACAATGAAATAATAAAAATACAACGGCGGTCCAGATACAAATGAACCTACCTACCGTGCAAATCACCCTGAATGAAATGATATGCCAGCAAACTGCCAAGGAACCCTGTGCATCAAACCTGTAATAAAATTTGGCACAACGGGGATGAGTTGCCAACTCGTGAGTAGAAGATATCTGCGAAACAAAATCGAATGCACGACGCTATCCTAGGTCATAATAATATACTAATATACTACTAGTCATCAAGTAAGGACAGAATAATAAGCTATGTGTAAGTGCAAATGCTCCGTGCTCGTGTCAGTGCCTCATATAGTACTATGTCATATGAATGAGTATGCATGCACCATGAATGTAAAATAACCAATCCTGAAATCTAAATATATCTGTATAAGAAATCTTTAGCTTTTATCATAGTAAAATGTGTATAGAAATCTGAAATATCAACAATGAAATCTATGGAAATCCGTGTCAAGTATCGACACAAAACATGTAAATCTCAAGTCTCAATCCCTCATAATCTCAATGTCTCATAGTCTCAATATCTCGGGCTCCGTCAGTCCGGATCGGCCCATATCATCAAATCTCACGACAACGGTCGGTATCCTCCGGATATCCGCCGCGCCAGACATCACCGGTAGGTAGCCTTTCCCTGCCAGGCTCATCGTCTACAACTCGGTCTTCTTGCCCCGGGGTACCATACCGGGCCCATCATGTACCCGAGACAGTTCATCCACTCCTCGAATCGGGTCTCGAAATCCAACAGAAAACATGAAATCTCATGGTGGACGACACATACATCACGAGAAAACCGCATCTTATGTTTTAAAAAGATAGGAGGAGAGAGAGAGAAGTTTTTATATATATTCTTGCGGTTTTCCCCAAAAATCCAGAAATCTCATAGAAATCCAAAATTCCAAAATCATGAGTAAGTATATGATAAGTGTTGGCATATGCCCCATAATACCGCATGATAACATGAAAATGCGAATGCATGAAATGTCTATGTAATAAATACCATATCTATACTAACACCAGAGAGTAATCACAATATTATATCGATCTAGCTGTTAGCTGATTGTATCAATAAAAGATAATATGATCTAAAGTGTACGTGACATAGCAATTACCGATGATGATGTGTGTGAGCCGGCAAATAAGTGTGCGTGGAAAATGCGCATCATCGGTAATGGTGTTGGTGTCCTAACAGGCAGAGTTTTATACTGATTATAGAAACATATGAATGAACATGCACCATTATGATTACAGTGTGAAAGTAAAAACGGATGTGTATTATCCACTCATTTGATATACAAGTAAAATTACAACTATATGACTTGAGCCTAAACTAGTGTCCATCTAACCTCCTAAGGAACTAAAACTATGAAACTAGTCGATAAGAAATAAAAGTACACCTAAAGTCTGAGTCCATATCCCTAATAGTCGGCGATCCAGCCTCAATAGCGTCACGTACATAGTACGGCTTTCTCGAATCAAGAGTGCGGATCAATCATCACGTCTATACCTCGTACGGTAAAATCCATCGTACGGCATCCCAAAATCGGGGTACGGGTCAAGTATCACCTACGTGTCTCATCATTCGTATAATATCATCATCAACACATGTCCTGATCAAGGTACTATACTGTACTCGCGTACATCAATCGTATATCATTGCCAGCATAAATATACATCGTTAATTTATCCTCAGAAATATCATGTCATATGTATCATATTGTGATTTAGTCACACTTAGATAATATCATGATCAAGTCACACCTATATGATGTCGTAATCAAGTCACGCATAAATGATATCGAGATCAAGTCACACCTGTATAATGTCGTAATCAAGTCACACATATATCATATCAGAATTTCAATCACATGTTACGGTCCGGGTGCTGTTTTAGAGTCCTACGTACCTCAATATCATCACCACCCTTTATTATCTATGTATACCTATTCATTAACTCATTTCCTAATGATCCGCTATCATCATAACACGACCGTAGCCAAGAATCACGGCATCAAGCCCAGTTATACTGTTTCATTCCCGTGTATCATATCACATCATTGTATCCCATATACGTATTGTATATATATATATATATATACATATACCTAGTCCTATATATATACACATACACGTATACACCACGTCGAGTTTCAGTGTGTGCGTGTGTGTGTATCTACCTGAAACCTACGAATCTTTTCCAAGGTATTCATCCTCTGGTATGGTCTTCCTAAATCAGTCTAGTCCAGCCTAGGGTCATTACTAGGGTCCTACTCATTAAGAATCTAGGGTCACCTCTGGCTTCCTAATGTCAATAAGTGCTATTCCTATTCTACGTTGCGGGGGTGCTAAACGCCATCCATCCGACTTCCCCTCGTAGATATACATCTACTCACCTGGTCCATGTCTGCCGAAGACGGTGTCGCCATCCTCATCTTCATCGTCCGAAGTCCACGTGAGGGGTACCTATACGCAAACATATATAATATCGTAAACTGAATCACAGACAACATCAAAACGACGCACGAAACGCGCATAGGTTAAAACCTATGTCCCGTTCACGCAAAAAGAACCAAATATCGCTAGATATCGGCGTACAAACTCCGATTAACTGAGATAAACATCAACAAACAACTCGTAGTTTAAAAATCATTACTTATAATATAAAACATGATTTAATCCATCGAAACCCTAAAAATCGATCAAACAGTCCAATTTTGTAAAACCCGAAAACGCCAATTTACCGTTTTACTTCAAAGCTTACTGTTTAAACGAAACTAATGGTCATGATACTCATTAATTAGCATAACTAGATTATACAAACCGCTACTATATTTTTATTGCACAAATTTGTATTAATTTGAAATTTCTAGTTTGCAACCATTAGCAATTTTCAACATCTTACAAGCAAAATATCACAATATCACATTTAAACTGGATTTTGCATGAATTAATACAATTAACTACAATTCATTGATGATAATGATATAATGAAACCATAAATTATATTTTAAATTTCATTTATCTAAGAATTTCCAAAAACTAGTTAGCAAAAATGGCATTTTTATTAGTATTTTTCAATTATCAAAAGAAACTAGTGACCAAACTAAGTTTTTCATTCCATAAACATGTTAATAGTCTCATTAAAACAACAATCTAATGTTACAAACATTAATTGGAATTTATCTCACCAATATATATAATATATAGAAATCTAGTTTGCAAAATTGTTTAAATTAAACAATTTTGGATCAACAATTTACAATATATCAACCATGCATGATTTTCCATTTCTAAAAGTGTCAAACTAGTTATTATAACCCTAATTAATTAATAAAACCATAATTTGATTTTACAAACCCTAACTTGAATTTCAAAAATTGTAAATAGAATTAATTTCTTAAATCTAAACATGCTTAAATGAAACATCTACTAACAATAAATCAAAAGAATAAGATTTATACCTTCACACAAGAATTGCAAACATGAAAATAAGCCTCCAAAATAAATGCTTTCCATCTCCAAAATCCATGTAAAGAAGAGCAAAGAATAGAGGGTAGGAATAAATTAGGATTTTGTGGATTTTTATTTGGATTTTTGTAGGATTTTTGATGATTTTTGGAGGTAAATTAAATTTTGAAGATGGGGGGCTGCCATGGGGGGTTGAGGCCGGCCACACCATGGAGGAGGGAGAGGAGAGTGAAGAAAAGTGTAGAAACTTCACCCAAAATATCAACTCTTTATGTCTTTTCATGATTTTATTTAATTTCTTTCATTTCTATTCTAAATAAACTAAAGAAATTTCTAGAATCATGGAAAAATTTGCAAATAAATTTTGCATGATACACACTAGATTCTAATATGCAATGATTCATTTTTGCAAATTAAACCCCTTCAAATTTGTAATTTACACTAATTTAGTGTGTAAATAAAGTTTATGTTAATATTTAAAATAATTAATTTAGGAAAAATATTTAATTAAACTAAAAATTTATAAGTGGCTAAATAAACACTATTTACTAGTAATTACATAATTAAAATAGGTATTTTTAAATTTATAGTGAAAAATAATTACGGTTTAGTTTTACGAAAATTACGTTTTACTTTACCGAAAATCATAAAATTCACTTAAACGATTTTATTTATTTAATTATTTTTAAAACGTTACACATTTCATGTGACGAATGTGTATATCTATATATGATATCTATTTAGGCGTTGCTTATGTTTTGCATCCACGCTAGTCCAGCCCCCGCTCTGTCGTTAGTTAAGTAACCTAACGGGTAATGACGGGGCCACGTGGCGAATGCGGATGGCATAAGCGTACGTCATATTTTCGTTGTTTTCTGCAATGGTAGGATTAAATGATGGGACGTATTAAAATTAATGCAAGAAAATAAACCAAGTAAAAGTCGTTGGAACAATTTCAAAAAACCACTCGGTTTCTTTTCAAAAACAACTTTTAAACGCGGAGCTTAAGCCACTCCTTTTAAAAGCTATCAAGGTTTCTTCGATTATATCAAGTTCACTACGTTCACGGTTTCGCCAAAACCATTCGTAGCCCTCCGTCGTTTCGTATGAATATTCAATAGTATTCAAGCTATGTTTGTTGACCTTCGTCAAGGCATAGTGATTGGTAGCTGTTGGGTATCCATATGTAGCATAGATAGATGCGTTGGTTTAGGACAGTCGTATTACCTTGTTGAACTTCGTCAAGGGTATATACGGGTGGGTTCAAATTAACCTGGACAATGACGGGTAGAACTTGACATGTGACTTATGATTTGTTGACTTTCGTCAAGGTCATAAGAGCATGGGGCAAAAATCCACATCGGGAGTTTCAAAAGAACCTGAAACTTGCTAGCGCTGCATACCATTTGGAGTGTGATGATTCTGGCAGGATTCCTTCAGTTTTATCATGATATTTGGATCCCGATCCTACTGTGAGTATATGCTACTCCTCCGGAACTTTCTCACTTAACGATCAATGCTATAAACCAAGTAGGTGTCTAGAAAGGTGTTAGCGGGGCTACGCCCACAGGGAAAATATGTTATTTAATTAAGGAACTTCGCGAAAGAGTTGGAAAACCTCCCTCGAAGTACCAACACTGGCCTGGCTGAACGGTTAAGCAAGTATTGTACGGTGAGATTGATCCTGACTAATTCTTCCTTTTTGGTTTGAGGAAGGATTCGAGAGACAGTGGGAGCCATCCTGTTTAGATAAATTAAAAACCAATCTAAACTTGCAAGAGCATCATGCTGAGTGTTTTCTTCTCTCTCTCTTAATTGCAGTGACCCAGTGACCACACATAGGTTACATCTAGATAATAAAATGACTGAACCTGACTGTTATGATTGGCAAAGGTCTGTCCAGATGTCCATTACCCATGACAAGCTGGGACACCTCTTAACTAATCAAACCCTTGCCGTCTCAGGACCAGTTCCCCCTTTCATGGACATTGACATCCGTATGACATCGGAAAAAGACTGTGCGAAAGCCAAGTGCCTCGTGTTAGCCTCAGTTGATGGTGCAAACCAGAGGCGGCACGAGAAGATGGACTCAATTTCTATCTTCCTCCATAACAAAGATTTATATGGAGAGCAATCTCGTATCGCAAGATATGAGACCTCGAACGAATTGCTTCAAGCGAGGTTGGCTGTCGGGTCATCTGTAGGGGGCAACGTCCTTACAGAGACCAGCTATTTTGAGCTCACGGACCTGAAGACCACGTTGGAGAACGGGTCAAATACTGACTTGATTCTACAGTCCCTGCCCTCTGCTTATACCTTGAAGGAAACCAGGGAAGAAGAAGGAAAGGGAAGGGCAAAAGTTTCGGGACTGGATGTAGTAAAAGAGGGAGGTTCCTATTGTTACGGGAATGAACATGGGCAGAAGGATTGCAGGGCTGGCAAAGCCAGTAGCCAGAATTCGAAGCATGTTGTGGCTTCGGCTTCGGGTGTGTTTGTGATAGAGAACTGTATGTCAGTTAACCCTACTTCCTGGGTATTAGATACCGGATCAGGATCTCACATCTGTAATTCATTACAGGCTCTGAGAAACCGTAGGGTTATCAGGAAAGGTGATATAACTCTCAGGGTTGCTAACGGAATGAGCATGGATGCTGAATCCGTAGGGGAATATCATCTTGGACTGACAACTGGGCAGATATTGATTCTGCGTAATTGTTTATATGTACCAGGTGCGACTTGTAATATCATATCTGTATCCTTACTTTCTAAGGAAGGATATGATTTTACTTTTGTAAGCGATGTGGTCCACATCCACCTAAATCAAGTTCTGATTGGGTCAGGTACATTAAA
Source organism: Agapanthus africanus (assembly GCA_030015575.1). Classification (NCBI taxonomy): domain Eukaryota; kingdom Viridiplantae; phylum Streptophyta; class Magnoliopsida; order Asparagales; family Amaryllidaceae; genus Agapanthus; species Agapanthus africanus. The sequence goes on along the minus strand of JASDDO010000022.1, from coordinate 602,116,701 downwards.
TAACGGGATATACGTATTGAATCAAGCTCAGTTTTTCTGTGTCCAGAACATACTTAAAAGAAAGTCTCCAGAAACAAATCAGGCTTTCTTATGGCATTGTAGACTGGGTCGCATTAATGAGACACGATTAACTAAGTTACATAAAGAGGGATACTTGAATCCGTTCGAGTATCAGTCTTATGCCACTTGTGAATCTTGTCTTATGGGAAAGATGACAAAGAATCCGTTCACTGGACATGGAGTAAGAGCGAGCGAGCTCTTAGGACTCATACACAGTGATGTGTGTGGTCCAATGTCTACACATGCGAGAAGTGGTTATTCATACTTCATTACTTTCACAGATGATTTCTCTAGGTATGGACATGTCTTCTTAATGAAGCACAAATCCGAGGCCTTTGAGAAATTTCGGGAATACAAGAATGAAGTTGAAAAACAAACAGGCAAAAGTATAAAGACACTGAGATCTGATCGAGGTGGTGAATACTTGAGTGCCGAGTTTCTGGACTACTTAAAAGAGAATGGAATTCTCTCTCAGCGTACTCCTCCAAACACACCACAACACAACGGTGTATCTGAAAGGCGGAATCGAACCCTATTGGATATGGTTCGTTCCATGATGAGTAAGGCTGAGTTACCGCAATCATTCTGGGTTATGCACTAGAAACAGCTGCATATCTCTTGAACAAGGCTCAAACCAAGACTGTGCCTACCACCCCATATCAGATATGGAGTGGGAAGAAACCCTGTCTTAAGTATCTTAAGACATGGGGATATCCTGCTTTTGTAAAAAAGCAGCATGCGGACAAGCTCGAGGTACACTCAGTACTGTGTAAGTTTGTAGGATACCCAAAGAACTCCAGGGGGTATCTTTTCTATTCCGCAGAAGAACAAAAAGTTTTTGTTTCTCCGCATGCCCACTTCTTGGAAACTGAATTTTTGGAAAATCAGATAAGTGGGAGCGCAATAGAACTGGAAGAAATTCCAGAACCATAAGCTATTACTGAAAGCTTGGAAGAACCAGAAGTTTTAGGAGAACCGGACATTCCCGCGCCGCCCCGTAGGAGTAGTAGGCAGTCTCATCCGCCCGAGAGATACTACGGTTTTCTCATAGATGGGGATAGAGAGGATTGCATCATTGATAGTGATAAGCCGACTAGCTTCCAGCAGGCCATTAAGAGCGTTGACTCGGTAAAATGGCTGGATGCAATGCGGACTGAAATGGAGTCCATGTACACCAACAAAGTATGGACGTTGGACGTTGCTCCAGATGGGGTAAAACCCGTAGGATGCAAGTGGATCTTCAAAAGGAAGATTGGTGTAGATGGACAGGTTGAGACCTCTAAAGCTAGACTGGTTGCAAAAGGTTTTCGTCAAAGACCTGGTTTGGACTATGACGAAACCTTTTCTCCAGTGGCCATGCTGAAATCCATTCGGATCCTTCTTGCCATCGCTGCCTTCCACGATTATGAGATTTGGTAGATTGACGTAAAGACCACTTTTCTGAATGGAAATTTAGAGGAGTGTGTCTATATGGACCAGCCAGAGGGTTTCATTCAGAGTGGGAGTAGCGGAAATGTATGCAAGTTGCTTAAGTCCATCTATGGACTAAAGCAGGCATCGCGGAGTTGGAACATCTGTTTTGATGAGACGGTCAAAGAATTTGGTTTTATCAAAAATCCAGATGAACCATGCATCTATAGTAGATTTGTAGCAAGAACTGTCGTATTCCTCGTATTATACGTGGATGACATTCTTTTGATAGGAAATAACATTCCTATGTTACAATCTGTCAAGGGATTCTTGTCACACAGGTTCTCCATGAAAGACCTGGGTGATGCCTCTTACATTCTGGGGATCTGGATCTATCATGACAGATCCAAGAGGATATTAGGACTTTCACAGTCCAGGTACATCGACACCATACTGAGGAGATTCAGTATGGAAGATTCCAAGCGCGGTAATCTACCGGCTTGTCACGGGATCACCCTCTCCAAAGAGATGTCTCCCAAGACTGATTTGGAAAGGGATCGCATGTCTATTATACCCTACGCTTCTGCGGTAGGCTCTATAATGTATGCGATGTTGTGTACCGGACCAGATATAGCTTATGCACTGAGTTTGGTAAGCCGGTATCAGTCAAACCCTGGGGAGAAACACTGGATAGCAGTAAAGAACATTCTCAAGTACCTGAGAAGGACTAAGGAGATGTTCTTGGTGTATGGCTGAAAAGACCTCCAGATCGAGGCCTTTGCTGACTCCAGCTTCCAGAGTGACAAGGATGATTCCAAGTCCATGTCGGGTTATGTCTTTACCCTCAATGGAGGGGCGGTGTGTTGGAAGAGTTCCAAACAGGAAACCGTTGCTGACTCGACGATGGAAGCGGAATATATCGCTGCTGCAGATGCCGCAAAAGAAGCCGTCTGGATAAGGAAGTTCTTGACAGAACTTCAGGTGGTTCCGTCCATTATTGATCCAATACCTCTGTATTGCGACAACAATGGGGCTATAGCTTTAGCGAAGGAACCCAGGTCCCATCAGAAGTCCAGACACATCTTAAGGCGGTATCACCTGATCAGGGAGATCGTGGGTCGCCGGGAGATCGAGGTTCGGAGAGTTGCTACGGAAGATAACACTGCTGATCCACTCACGAAGGCCTTACCCCAGACTCAGTTCGAGCGGCTGATCGAGATGATAGGTCTTCGATACGCCAGTACATGGCCTTAGTGCAAGTGGGAGATTGTTAGTGTATATGCCCTAGAGGCCATTACTGTATCATACTAGTTTGTATATTACTTAATGGAAGCTTGGGATATTCACCTTGTATAGACAATCTTGCTCAAAATAGTAGTATGCTACTTGGTTTGTTTCTATTTTAATGTGTACATGTGTTTATTTTAGTATATCACCTATACACATTAGTGGAGCCCTTAGGATCTTTGCATGATTACCAGCGTTGTGATGACAGTCATACTCGTGGGAGCTGGGTAATCCACAAGCACATCCTTATGCAGGTCCCTAGTCGTAGGACTATCGAGACAGGGCATCGATACTCCGGAGTAGACTAGCGTATGCGCTTCTCATCCCAGCAGGGGAGACGGTCTGTCCCACAGCCGTCAGTACGTCGTACTTGAGATAGTATGCGGGTGCTCGTTAGGTTACGAGTACACTGGACAGGACTCGTAGGGAACTGTTGGTTGGTACTATACCTATCGTCAGTTATCAGTTCCCAGGTGACATGAGTACAGCTTAGTCCGCTGACTTGACACTGTCACTTCGCCTCGAGTATGTTCCTACTGTACTTAGATTACTACCCTACCACGGCTCAAAGGAGCCATGCAAACAGGTAGTTGTTGGGTGCAGTCCTGAAGCACTTGGAGGCAGTGACGGTTAGACAGGATTCGTCTCTCCCGGTATTGGGGGTTGATATCGCGCTGTGTCTAGGAGAGCCATTACACAAAGTCCCTGGCCAGGGCAAGCGAGATATACTGGTAGGTTTCCAGTGTTATCTCAGGGTGTTCTGGGCTACACTCCGACACGACTTGTACCGCTATTAGGGGACTGACATTTACCGCCCCCTAGGCCCGCCATGCGATGTTCTCAGACGAACAGACCAGACTGTACGCAGATTGTCACATTCAGGCTCAGTAGGAGTTCGATGGGTTTCACCTCGTCCGGCTTCTTATCGGCATCTACCTGGGGACCGTTACGCACAGCTAGTGCCGCTTGCGGTCTGTGGTTAAACCCACTGCCAGCGTAGTGCCGAGTCTTTAGAGTCCCACACAGAAAGCTATTCGCCTTTAGGAAAAAGAGTAGAGGTCGCATGGTTTTGCGACAGGGTTCGGTCACATCCGTGCACTTGTGCACGTTTAGTGTCCGGACAGTTAACACTAGCGGGCTTTGGTTTAAGCCAGATCCTAGTGTACGTTTTGGGATTGGTTTTATCTTGTTTGTATTCATGTTCCTCGGAACGCGGATGCGGGTGTGTATGCACAGTTGACAGAGAGACAGAGGCAGAGGATTCTCATTGGGGTTGTTGACTGTTGACTTTTGCTAAACCCTAATGAGAATAAGAAATATGATTAACAATAATATTAATTAAGTATTATTGTGACATGGTTGTTGAAGGGTTGACTTTGTTGACTTGTTGATTTTGTTGACCGGTTGACTAGGTTGGACTAGTTGACCATCATCATTACAATGGCTATCATTTCATGGCAAAGACTTTTGCTTGCTTGTTTCTTTTTGCAAAATGAGTGCATGAAATGATATGGCCATTTTGACTTGAACCATCACATAATACTCAATTACTATTATGGGTTATGATTATTTTGGATTATGAGAGTTTGGATGGCAAAAGTCTTGCTCATTTTCTTTCATTTCTTTTCTCTCTCATGCTTGAGCTCTCCCTCTTCCTCTTGCTCTCTCTCTCTCTAGTCTATGGTTCACTTGTCTCATGTGTTGAGAAGCAAGAACCATAGAGATAAAACCCAACACACTCCTCTACTCATTCTAGTTCACAAGATTTAGCAAACCAAGTGTTCTAGTTTCTTCTAGTTTGAAGTGAAACCAAAGGTAGAAGCTTTCAGGTGGATCCATCTTTGGCACAAAGAGACGACGAGGAGAGAACCATCCGACCACCACAAGGAGACCAAGAGAAGGAGTTCAAGTTAAGGTATAACCCCTAACCGAGTAGGTAAAACTCTTGTTAGGTTTGTTAGATAGTTGTTTAACAAAGATCCGTATTTTGAGTCCATGTTACCACCAAAAGAAAAATCGTTTTTCATCATTTCCGCAAGCCCGTAAATACCGGGAGAGCTAACGTGGACTTACAGTGGTATCAGAGCCTAGTTAAACACTATCTAACATGTTAGCAAAGTAACTAGAAGTTCGATCGGAGAAAAAGTCGCGAAACATGCCCGAAAAATCAAGTTTCTGTGCAAAAAATAATTAATCTTACACTAAAAATCGGCTCAGGCTTTTTAGAACACACTGTAGAAAAATGGTCCATCGACTCGGTCAAAGAGCCGTGGAACCGCGGCCGGTGCATGCTCCCGCCGCGGATCCGCGGCCGAGTTGACTCGGCCGTGGGCGATTTTTCCTGCAGTTTGTTCAGTGGGGTGTTTTGGGATTTTTACAATATGTTTTTTCTGCCCAGATTTTCCAGAAAGCAAAATTTATTTTTGGGGCCTAAAAATCCGTATTTTGATCGAACTTCTAAAGACTTAAGCTAACGGGTTACATCTGTGATGTGATATATGTATTGAACGTCTGCTAATCGCTATACGTCGATTAGTGGGGGTTATACATATCTGTGATCTGTAATACTGATGGTATGTGTATATGAATTCATTGGATTGTCGCGGATGAATAGCCGGGGGGTTGTGAGATGAGAGTTTTCTTTTTCTTTCAATTCATGTAATTTGTAATTGATGTAATATTATTTATATGGCCGCACAACCGGGATGGGGTCGTAGCCGTCGTTGTATAATTTCTTTTACTGTTTTTGCTCCTAGGATAGACCCAAGGTGGGGTGCACAAACTACCAGGTATTTCGAAGTGCCGAGTGGCCTACTCACGGTGTTGAGGGAGGTTGCTTCGCTTCGGGTACTTGGCGGGTAGTTTGCCGCACCCGTAGGGGTCTAGGGTGGGGTCTTGGCTATTCATCGCGACCGTGTAATCCGCTCTTCGTTACAGGCTCGTACGGATTGCGGATTCCTAGTATATCCAATGTGTTCATCTGTGATCTGGAATGGCTATTATTGCATGTGACGAATGTGTATATCTATATATGATATCTATTTAGGCGTTGCTTATGTTTTGCATCCGCGCTAGTCCAGCCCCCGCTTTGTCGTTAGTTAAGTAACCTAACGGGTAATGACGGGGCCCCGTGGCGAATGCGGATGGCATAAGCGTACGTCATATTTTCGTTGTTTTCTACAATGGTTGGGTTAAATGATGGGACGCATTAAAATTAATGTAAGAAAATAAACCAAGTAAAAGTCGTTGGAACAATTTCAAAAAACCACTCGGTTTCTTTTCAAAAACAACTTTTAAACGCGGAGCTTAAGCCACTCCTTTTAAAAGCTATCAAGGTTCCTTCGATTATATCAAGTTCTCTACGTTCACGGTTTCGCCAAAACCATTCGTTGCCCTCCGTCGTTTCGTATGAATATTCAATAGTATTCAAGCTATGTTTGTTGACCTTCGTCAAGGCATAGTGATTGGTAGCTGTTGGGTATTCATATGTAGCATAGATAGATGCATTGGTTTGGGACAGTCGTATTACCTTGTTGACCTTTGTCAAGGGTATATACGGGTGGGTTCAAACTAACCTGGACAATGACGGGTAGAACTTGACATGTGACTTATGATTTGTTGACCTTCGTCAAGGTCATAAGAGCATGGGGCAAAAATCTACATCGGGAGTTTCAAAAGAACCTGAAACTTGCTAACGCTGCATACCATTTGGAGTGTGATGATTCTGGTAGGATTCCTTCAGTTTTATCACACGATGATATTTGGATCCCGATCCTACTGTGAGTATATGCTACTCCTCCGGAACTTTCTCACTTAACGATCAATGCTATAAACCAAGTAGGTGTCTAGAAAGGTGTTAGCGGGGGTACGCCCACAGGGAAAAGAGGTTATTTAATTAAGGAACTTCGCGAAAGAGTTGGAAAACCTCCCTCGAAGTACCGACACTGGCCTGGCTGAACGGTTAAGCAAGTATTGTACGGTGAGATTGATCCCGACTAATTCTTCCTTTTTGGTTAAGGAGGGATTCGAGAGACAGTGGGAGCCATCCTGTTTAGATAAATTAAAAACCAATCTAAACTTGCAAGAGCGTCATGCTCAGTGTTTTTTTCTCTCTCTCTTAATTGCAGCGACCCAGTGACCACACATAGGTTACATCTAGATAATAAAATGACTGAACCTGACTGTTATGATTGGCAAAGGTCTGTCCAGATGTCCTTTACCCATGACAAGCTGGGACACCTCTTAACTAATCAAACCCTTGCCGTCTCAGGACCAGTTCTCCATGTCAAGGACATTGACATCCGTATGACATCGGAAAAAGACTGTGCGAAAGCCAAGTGCCTCGTGTTAGCCTCAGTTGATTGTGCAAACCAGAGGCGGCACGAGAAGATGGACTCAGTTTCTATCTTCCTCCATAACAAATATTTATATGGAGAGCAATCTCGTATCGCAAGATATGAGACCTCGAACGAATTGCTTCAAGCGAGGTTGGCTGTCGGGTCATCTGTAGGGGGCAACGTCCTTACAGAGACCAGCTATTTTGAGCTCACGGACCTGAAGACCACGTTGGAGAACGGGTCAAATACTGACTTGATTCTACAGTCCCTGCCCTCTGCTTATACCCTGAAGGAAAACCAGGGAAGAAGAAGGAAAGGGAAGGGCAAAAGTTTCGGGACTGGATGTAGTAAAAGAGGGAGGTTCCTATTGTTACGGGAATGAACATGGGCAGAAGGATTGCAGGGCTGGCAAAGCCAGTAGCCAGAATTCGAAGCATGTTGTGGCTTCGGCTTCGGGTGTGTTTGTGATAGAGAACTGTATGTCAGTTAACCCTACTTCCTGGGTATTGGATACCGGATCAGGATCTCACATCTGTAATTCATTACAGGCTCTAAGAAACCGTAGGGTTATCAGGAAAGGTGATATAACTCTCAGGGTTGCTAAAGGAATGAGCATGGATGCTGAATCCGTAGGGGAATATCATCTTGGACTGACAACTGGGCAGATATTGATTCTGCGTAATTGTTTGTATGTACCAGGTGCGACTTGTAATATCATATCTGTATCCTTACTTTCTAAGGAAGGATATGATTTTACTTTTGTAAGCGATGTGGTCCACATCCACCTAAATCAAGTTCTGATTGGGTCAGGTACATTAAATAACGGGATATACGTATTGAATCAAGCTCAGATTTTCAGTGTCCAGAACACACTTAAAAGAAAGTCTCCGGAAACAAATCAGGCTTTCTTATGGCATTGTAGACTGGGTCGCATTAATGAGACACGATTAACTAAGTTATATAAAGAGGGATACTTGAATCCGTTTGAGTATCAGTCTTATGCCACTTGTGAATCTTGTCTCATGGGAAAGATGACAAAGAATCCGTTCACTGGACACGGAGTAAAAGCGAGCGAGCTCTTAGGACTCATACACAGTGATGTGTGTGGTCCAATGTCTACACATGCGCGAAGTGGTTATTCATACTTCATTACTTTCACAGATGATTTCTCTAGGTATGGACATGTCTTCTTAATGAAGCACAAATCCGAGGCCTTTGAGAAATTTCGGGAATACAAGAATGAAGTTGAAAAACAAACAGGCAAAAGTATAAAGACACTGAGATCTGATCGAGGTGGTGAATACTTGAGTGCCGAGTTTCTGGACTACTTAAAAAAGAATGGAATTCTCTCTCAGCGTACTCCTCCATACACAGCACAACACAACGGTGTATCTGAAAGGCGGAATCGAACCCTATTGGATATGGTTCGTTCCATGATGAGTAAGGCTGAGTTACCGCAATCTTTCTGGGGTTATGCACTAGAAACAGCTGCATATCTCTTGAACAAGGCTCAAACCAAGACTGTGCCTACCACCCCATATCAGATGTGGAGTGGGAAGAAACCCTGTCTTAAGTTTCTTAAGACATGGGATGTCCAGCTTTTGTAAAAAAGCAGCATGCGGACAAGCTCGAGGCACGCTCAGTACTGTATAAGTTTGTGGGATACCCAAAGAACTCCAGGGGGTATCTTTTCTATTCCGCAGAAGAACAAAAAGTTTTTGTTTCTCCGCATGCCCGCTTCTTGGAAACTGAATTTTTGGAAAATCAGATAAGTTGGAGCGCAATAGAACTGGAAGAAATTCCAGAACTACAAGCTATTAATGAAAGCTTGGAAGAACCAGAAGTTTCAGGAGAACCGGACATTCCTGTGCCGCTCCGCAGGAGTAGTAGGCAGTCTCATCCGTCCGAGAGATACTACGGTTTTCTCATAGACGGGGATAGAGAGGATTGCATCATTGATAGTGATAAGTCCTTGATGAACCGTCTATAGAAACCGGCATGGCCAAGGAAGGCTCAGATGTCTCTGACGCATCTGGGAGGAGGGAGATTGGAAATGACCTTAATCTTCGCTTTGTCAACCTCTATGCCATTTTGCGAAATGATATGTCCTAAGACAATACCTTCGCCCACCATGAAGTGTCACTTCTCCCAATTCAAAGTGAGGTTCTTGTTCTTACATCGGGTAAGGACAGCGTCGAGATGCAGCAAACACTCGTTAAAGGAATCGCCGAAGATGGAGAAATCGTCCATGAAGATCTCCAGGAATTTTTCCACCATGTCTGAGAAAATTCCCATCATACACCGCTGGAAGGTAGCGGGCGCATTGCATAACCCAAAGGGCATGCGACGATATGCAAACGTGCCGAAAGGACAAGTGAATGTGGTCTTGTCCCGGTCTTTTTGGCGATGGGAATCTGATTATAGCCGGAGTATCCATCAAGAAAGCAGTAGTACTCGTGTACGGCCAATCGTTCAAGCATTTGGTCAATGAAAGGTAGCGGAAAGTGGTCCTTCCGCGTTGCGGCGTTGAATTTTCTGTAATCGATGCATACTCGCCACCTAGTTTGGGTGCGAGTAGGGATTAACTCGTTCGCCTCGTTAGTGATGACCGTTATGCCTGATTTCTTGGGGACAACGTGAATGGGGTTAACCCACTGGCTATCAGAGATAGGGTAAATGATACCACTATCCAGTCACTTTACGATTTCCTTTTTCACAGCCTCCTTCATGACTGGGTTGAGTCGCCTTTGTAGATCCCTGGCTGGTTTGGCACCATCCATCAGATGAGTGTGATGTTCAACGATCAAGGGACTAATCCCCTTGATGTCCGCCATGGACCAGCTAAAAGCTTGCCTATTGCTGTGCAAGACCGCAAGATGGGCTTTCTCTTGCTCTGGAGCTAGAGAAGCCGAGATGATAACAGGGAGGGTCTCGTTCTCACCCAAGTAAGCGTACTTAAGGTGAGACGGCAAAGGATTGAGTTCGAGTGTTGGAGGTGAAACGATTGAAGGCAAGATTGGTGAAAAGGTCTCGAACTCAAAGGATTCCAGCAAAGGTTCAAAACGAGTGTAAGCGACCGAGTTAGATGGTTCAGGTAACTCATCCGGAAATTTGAAGGATTCAAACTCGGGTGGTGAGTGGCTAAGATCGTTCGAGAAAGTGAAACACTCGTAGTCATTGTCGGGCACAGAAACAACAGCAGGTTCGAAGAGGAACGCACTAGTGGCGTTAAGGTTGTCGTGATCGAACAAAAACTCCTCGAATTCACACTCTTCCGGGGTGATCTATTGGATTGAGCAAATGTCTAGTATATGAGCATTAGGTTCGGAGGGCTGATTCCCCAACCTAAAAATGTTGAGTTCAATTGTCATATTTCCAAAAGATAGGTTCATCGAACCATTTCGACAATTGATCACAGCATTTGAGGTTGCAAGGAATGGGCGACCGAGTATCACCGGAATTTGATTCCGGGGGTTAACTACAGGCCGTGTGTCTAAAACAATGAAGTCAACGGGGAATATGAAGTCCCCAACCTTGATTAACACATCCTCTAGCTCACCCCTAGGATGAGTGATCGATCGGTCGGCCATTTGGAGAGTGCAGTGTGTGGGTTTCAGCTCTCCTACACCTAGTTGCTCATATACTGAGTACGGAAGCAGGTTAACACTGGCACCAAGATCTAATAGTGCATGGTTGATGTTCTTATCCCCAATGGTAATAGAAATCGTAGGACAGCCAGGGTCCTTCCGTTTTTGAGGTAAAGATTGGGTAAGAGCATCACTCACAGCACTAGCCAAGAAAACTTTCTTAGGTACCTGAGATTTTCTCTTTTTCGTGCATAAGTCCTTTAAGATTTTCGCGTAAGACGGGACTTGTTGGACAACATCTAAAAGGGGAATGTTAATGTTAACCTGCTTAAACAACTCCAGAATCTTCTCCATTTGTGGATTTTGTTTATTGGACCTCAACCGGTTTGGAAATGGAACGTTTTTAAAATTGGTTGAGTCCAATGCTTATGGAGGAAATTGTGGAGTTGGAACGGATCCCAGAGCTGGTGTTTTCATGGAGTGAGAAGTGGGTCCGTTCAGAGCAGAAGAAGAAGAGCCTTTTGACGAATGGAGAATAGGCTCAGAAGACGAAGAAGAAGAAGCGGTCGGGGTGTAATTATCCTCAATTGTTGTGCCGATGATGTTGTACAGCATCCTTCCCGATCTCAATGTAGTCACGACACTCACATTATGGTTCTGTTGTTCAAGAGCAACATGTACATTATGTGGGTGACCGGGATTTGGGAGTGGATGAAATGGAAGCTTCCCCTTTTCTCGCTCGCTTAACGCTGCATTCAGCTGTGCAACCTGGGCTTCGATGGTCTTGATGCTTTACCCGTGTGCAGCAGTGTGTTGCACCAAAGACTGAATAGACAACTGGATGTTGGCGGTGGATTGTGTCGATTGTTTAACGAACGCCTCCAGACTTCGTTCTAGCGAGAAAACCTTATCGTTGTTTGATAGAACAAAGTTGTTTTGCGGAAAAGAATTGTTGGGTGCAAAGTTGTTCGTCTGATTTTGAAAAGGTTGGGGTTGGAAGGGCTGCTGAAACTGATGTTGAGTTTGTTGTTGCGCTTGCAATTGCGGAGGAGGGGGCCTATGGAAATTGTTGCCTTGGAATTGATGCTGATTCTGATTCCAGGCGAAATTGGGGTGGTTCCTCCAACCGGGATTGTAGGTGGAAGAGTATGGATCATTTCTCGGTCTTTGCTGAAATGCAGCATTAACCTGATCCTGTCCTTGAGATGGTGGATTGTAAGGACACTCTTCGGTTAAGTGAGAAGGATCGGAACAACAAGCACAAATGGTACGAAGGGGAAGAACAGGGGCAGGAGCAGGAGATGAAAATTTGCTCTCTATCGCTTTAAGTATTCTCGTTATTGCAGCCATTTCAGCTTTCATCGCAATAGAGACATCAAGTTGGTGAATGCCTACCCTAGACTGACCAGTAGAAGTGGAGGAAGAAGAAGAAGGAGTTGGTCTGGTGCTCTCCCATTGAAGCGTTTGTTCCATAAGGTCGTCGAAGAATTGTCACGCTTCCTCGTCAGATTTCGATAGGAAGTGGCCCTGACAAATGGTTTCCAACAACTGCTTGGTTGCTGGGTTCAGGCCCTCGTATAAGGTTTGGCAAAGTTGCCATTTCTCGATACCATGGTAAGGGCACTGAACAAGAAGGTCTTTATACCGGTCAAAGCACTTCCAGAAGGGTTCAGTAGGAAGCTGTGAGAATTGGTTGATTTCGTTACGGATCCTTGCGGGTTTTATGATTCGGATAGAATTTCTTGAGAAACGCTTTCACAAACTCGTCCCAACTGGTTATGGAGTGGAAAGCGGTGCTATACAGCCATTTTTCAGCAAGATCGCACAAAGTGAACGGAATGACCCGTAGCCGTATAGCATCGTCCGACAGCTGGGTAGTTTTCATCATGGCACAAACATTTTGGAACTTGTTGATGAAGATATAAGCATCTTCAGATTCAAGCCCATGAAATTTCGGAAGCATGTTAATGAAGTGGGGCTTAATTTCGAAATTATCCCCATTGGACGGTGGAAGGGAAAGATAGGTGGGGAGTGCAGAATGGGTGGATCAGTGCTCCTTCAGCCTTATATAGCCCACTGCGCCCCAACGGAACTCAACAGTCGCCCGCTTTCGCCTAAAAAGTCGAGGGCACGCGGCGATCATCGAGCCTTCTCTGGCGGAATCGAAACGACGCGACCCTGGCGTTTCGCCTCCCCCCACATTCAATGTGCATGCTACGCGCACGTTCGTCGTGACCGTTCCTGTTTCCCATACCTACAACTGGATGGTCGGGCGAAACCTCATAAAGAATCAGCCGAGCAGCTACCCTGCTCGGTTATCCCTGGCCGGTAGCTTCCCCACTCGCAACGCCAGGGATCAAAGTCCTTGCCAAGAGGCAACCGGGCAGCTTCACTGTCCGGTTATCCTTAGTGGGCCTCCTAAGGCCCCTCCAACGCTAAGGATCAAAGTCCTCCGTAGAGGCAGCCGAGCGGCTTCCCTGCTCAGCTATCCCTGGCCGGTAGCTCCCCTACTCGTAACACCAGGGATCAAAGCCCTCGCCAAGAGGCAACCGTGCAGCTTCACTGCCCGGATATCCTTAGCAGGCCTCATACGGCCCCTCTAACGCGAAGGATCCAAGTCCTCATTAGAGGCAGCTCAGCAGCTACCCTGCTCGGCTATCCCCGGCTGGTAGCTTCCTACCATGACCGACAGGGATCAAAAGCCCTCCCAGAGGCAGTCGAGCCCGACCCTCGCTCGGCTATCCTTCAGGACAGAAGCCCTCGCCAAGAGGCACCGGGCAGTAACCCTATCCGGCCAAGGGTCCTTGGTAGGCTTCTTACAGCCCCTCCCGCGCTAAGGACCAAAGTCCTCCCAGAGGCAGTCGAGCCCTTGCTCGGCTATCCCCGGCCGGTAGCTTCCTACCACAACCGACAGGGATCAAAGTCCTCGCCAAGAGGCACTAGGCAGTAACTCTGCTCAGTCCCCGTCCTGAAGGATCAATGCCCTGGAAAGAGGCAACCGAGCGGCTACCCTGCTCGGTCATCTCCGGCTGGTAGCTCCCTACCCATGACACCAGGGGTCGAAGCCCTCGCAAGAGGCATCCGAGCGTCTATCCCGTTCGGTCATCCCTGGCTGGTAGTTGCCTACCCACGATGCCAGAGATCAAAGCCCTCGCCAAGAGGCAACCGCGCAGCTTCACTGCCCGGTCATCCTTATTGGGCTTCTTACAGCCCCTCCAACGCTAAGGATCAAAGTCCTCCGTAGAGGCAGCCGAGCGGCTTCCCTGCTTGGCTATCCCTGGCCGGTAGCTTCCCTACTCGCAACGCCAGAGATCAAAGCCCTCACCGAGAGGCAACCGTGCAGCTTCACTGCCCGGTTAACCTTAGCAGGCTTCTTACATCCCCTCCCGCGCTAAGGACCAAAGTCCTCCCAGAGGCAGTCGAGCTCGACCCTCGCTCGGCCATCCCCAGCTGGTGGTCGTTGCTCGCAACACCAGAAATCAAAGGCCCTCGCCAAGAGGCAACCGAACAGCTTCCCGGCTCGTTCATGCCCAACAGACAATGCGGGCTTGTAGCCCTCATAGCGAGGCCTCTAAGCCCATTCATGCTCGGCACAAATATGGTGGATATCCCTCTGCCCATCACATGCAGAGGATCCGAGGCCCCAACAAGGGGCATCAGGTCTTTCCAAGTTTGGGCGATCCCTCCTCGACTTCGGGGCCATGGAGATGCCTCCTTCTCAACAGCGCTTGGCACGCTTGGCAAGTGATCGAAATCAACTCGACAAACGATCGCTAGACAGATAGCCGACTTGATATGGAAGCCCAACAGTGCAAACAGAGATATTTTACGAGCATTCTTCACAAACAGAAAATAAATTGCAAACCGATGAAACCAAAGAAAAAAAAGTTTTATTACCAAAGGCAAAGTCTTTACAAAGGGTATTTTAGGCTCCCCGGCCTTACAAACTGCCTGGAGGCTTACAAAAATTTCAGAAGCAACAAAATAAAAGGAAGAGGAAGACGGGGGCTTTAGGCCTCGGGTCCGGGCGCGACCTCGGGGTCCTCGACATCCACCACGAGACGAGCAGGGTCCTCGGCGATCTCCTCGTCAGGAATCTCTTCCCCCTGCTCATCGGCGTCCGCGAGGGGGTATTCGGCCCGGAGCTCTTCGTCGGCGAACTCCGGCATCCGGGCCTTAATGGCGTTGAGGGCCTCGTGCCAGATGCGGGTTGTGGCCACGGCCAGGTCATCATAGAAGTCTTTCGACTTCTTGTATCCCTCCACCGCCTTCGCCGTCGAGTGGTCGGCCTACTTCGCCGCTCTCAGGTCGGCCGACTTCGCTGTCTCGGCCGCCGCCCCCAGCTCCTTCCAGAGGGTCCCACCGTCTTCTTCAGGTTGCCGGCAAGCACCTGAGCGTCCTCAAGCTTGGCCTAGGCAGCCACGGAGGCCTCGCGGTACTGGGCAACCTCCCGTTTCCCGGCCTCCACCTCGCTCTCCAGGGCGACAACCCTCGCCATCACCGCCTCCATCTCCCGCTTGGAGCTCTCTTCCAGCGAGGTAAGCTGGCCCGCAGCCTTCATCGTCGGGGCTATCACCTCGGCCTCTATGCGTAAGGCGAGGGCAACATGCTGGAGAACCTGAAAAATAGGAAAGAGATCAGTAAGACGAAGGAGGTACCGAATCTCACAAAAACCCAAACACTTACCTGCACGGACTCCTGGGCGATGGACGCCATCTGGGCCCTGAAGGTCCCCCCGGGGACCCTACCCCTCGCCGATTTCTCTATTTCATGCAGCAGGCTATCCGCGACGGATAGCCCCGAGGGCACTGCGAACTGGAAGCCTCCCTCCTCCACCATAATCGGCGAGGGCGGGCCCCGGGAAGACCTCCGAGAACCCCTCTTGAGCGGCTCCGATGGAGAGCCGATCTCCTCCTCCGAGACCGAGTCCTCCAGAATCCGAGCCCGCTTCCGGCCCAACGCTCTGCAAGGCCCCGAGGCGGGATCCTCCCCCGAACGCTCACGGTACGCGACCATCGGAGGAGAAGGGGCCGGGTCGGGCTTCGACCGGGAAGAGTTGGCGCCTCCATCCTTCGTGACCTTCCTCGGCTGGCGCATGGAGGCTCGGAGCTCGTCTATATCCATGGGTCCTGCACAAAACCAAATGCAAAGAAGTCAGCGACACAAGCAATATAACAGACAAAAAGCAAGCCTAACTTACCGACGAACTCAACGGGGCTAAGCCCGGCCCAACTCAGGGCCCTCTCAGACAGCAGCACGTCGAATCAGAGAACGGGCTCCCACGATGCCACTCTCACCGTGGCGGGGTCATTGGACTAGTTCCTCGACAAACATTTTTCCCTCGACCACTTGGTAGGCACGGGCCAGTCCTCGCCCTCGGGAGGGGAAATGAAGAAGAACTTCTTCTTCCAGTCGTGAATGGAAGAAGGCAGGGCCACAACCCCTGTCCCGGCGGCGCCCCCCTGTCGCTTTCTAAAAGAGAGGTAGACCCACCTCGGGTCGCCCGCTCGACACCCAGGATGATTTTTGAAAATGAGGGAAGAATCAAGGAGGGAGAAGCTGAAGGGATCCGCCTGTAACTTCAGGCGGACCAGGAACCTGAGGAGAATCCTCCATGAGTTCGGCACTAACTGACCAGGGGCTAACTCGAAGAAGTTCAGCGCTTCGACGACCTCAGGAGAGAAGGGGAGGCGCATTCCACCCCAAAAAGCTTCCAAGTACATGGCGATCTCCCTACCCCGTACTTGGTCCGCCCTCTTTCCTTCCTTGGCCAGACGAAGCGTATAACCTGAGGGGATGTGGAAGCGAGCCCGAGCATTGGCGAGCTCGTCCTCATGCCTCACCCAATACGACGCGCCAGGGGCAGCGTCTACCACCTCCTCCTTGGAGGCTGCCCCCGCCGCACGATCCCGGGAAGAGGATCCGACCCATGCTCCCCGGGGAGACTCAGGCTCAACTAAAGGGTCCCTAGAACCTACTCCTACGACATCTACAGATTCCACGAAAGAAGACATCTAACCTGAAGAAGAGGGATCCTCGGGAAATGAAAGCAGAAGAAAGAAGACGAGCGCCGAGCAACCAGGGCTTATAGCAAGGAAATATGAAGGAGTAAGGACCCTGGAGTGGGCCCCACCCCTATTTGTTTCCACAATCGACCTCATCCAAGGGCGCCCTTCATCTCCCGCCAAAACGCCTCCTCGCGTCCAACGGCTCCGATCGCTCCACTTTTCGTTCCCACACTTGACCGCACCCCATCAGACGCCGCAGGTCTGCATACGTCGCGTCGACCAACCGACGCTTGACACGTGGACCGTCGCTTCAGTGGCAAGATGCACGAACCGGCGCACCTTCCTTAAATGCAGAGATCTCGCCATGATTCGCTGGCAGAAAAGACAGCTGACAGCCCGGGGACGCGTCCCTATGAAACCTTAGGAGGGAGCTCACCCCGGGCGGCCCGGCAGTCCACTCCTGACCCGACCCGCTAACTGGTCGGGACAAGAGTGGGGGGCTAATGATGATACTCAATATTGGTGATCTCCAAGATCAGGACACGTGGCAGATGACGTGTCCCAGAACTCAGAAGAAAGGGCCCACAGGGGCCGACCAGGCCACCCCTGTACCCGACCTGCAAGCACAAGCTGACTCTCCTCAGAGCCCCCTGAAAATTGGCATCCTCGGTCTCTCAGCTCGCCCCGAGCTGCCACAAGATCAAGACTCCTCGGCCCTCCCGCTCGTCCCTGAGCTCCCCTGCCGAGGCCATCTTCCTCGGTCCCCCGACCGACCAACCCTACCACTCACAGACGTAACCGCCGCTCCGCAAATCTCGCCATGCGCAGATTCTCCGCCAGCAACATCCCACGTTCCACTACATCACGATCCCTATTAATGGGCGATCCGCTCTTCACGCGGGCGTGACGTCGGGAACGTAACGGCCGGCGAGATTCTCGCGCCTGCTGTTGCGTGTTGCCGCCACTATATAAACCCCCATCACAGAGAGGTCAAGTAAGCCTTTTTCCACCCACTTAGCCGTTACTCTGCTCTGATCTCGTACTAACTTGATCGTCGGAGGGTCATCGGTGGTACCAAACCATCCCGGGACTTCTTTGCAGGTACTCGGCGTTGACTCCTCAAAACCACCAATCTCCTCAAAACCCATTGAGACCCACACGCAACAGGAGATCGCCTCCAGAATCCACCGGAAGATCGACGGAAGACAACATCTGACGGAGATCCGAAAAGAACCTCCCTCAAAGAGCGAAAAAAATTGAGAAAAATTGATAGAGTCAAAAAGGCTTTAGCCAGATAAACATTTCATTAAAGTTATGAGATGATAGAAATTATAAGATAAAAATAAAAAGATAAAAGATATAACATATGAATCTGATAATAATTTACCATTGAAGAAAGGTAAATAACATCAGACTGCCTTCTACTTAGGATATTCAAAGCTACTCTATATAGAATATATTCGTTTTATGAATGCTTGACGAAAACTCCAATAGCATATTGATTTTATGAAGTGTGACCGAAGAAGATTTTTGGTTTCCTTTAAAAACTCTGGCATTCTTTCGGTCCAAAACACAGCAACGGAACATTGTGTCAAACATATCTCAAACAATTCCTACTTTAGAATCTTTATTTACTATTTTTTGTTTTGTACTTCATACCATTATGTAACTTGTGCAAACATTAAGCTGCAATTTCTTCTATGTTGAGTAGTTTTCTTGTTAGCAAAAGATGAGCAAAATAAGATTCTAAGGAACAGGACACAAGAACTCACTTGCAGTTCAAATTTATTTGCTCGTACCTTAAAAGTTATCACATCATGTCATGCTACAAAATGCATGTGCTTATGATTTATCGGTTGAATCAGCTTTAACGGAATGCCTTCTTATTATTATTGAATTAAAAGAGGGGGAAAATTATTTTTTTCTATAATGAGACTGACTCGTTTTTCTTTGTAGATTGAAGTGAATGGAAAGGATACGGCGCCTCTTTATTAGTTCTTGAGATCAAAGAAAGGCGGGTTCTTCACCAATCACGTCAAGTGGAATTTCACTAAGTTCCTTGTCGACAAAGATGGCAATGTCGTGGAAAGATACTTGCCAACTACCTCCCCTTTGAAAATAGAGGTTCTGCCTAGACCAAATATATAAACTGCGTGCACGATAAATTTTATGCACGAAATGAATCCGTGCTATAACACAACTATGCTAGATATGAAATCCCATCGTCGTTATATTTCTTTCTAGTTTGGATTAACGTGGAATTTTGATTACCGTGGGTAGCATAGTTGCATTGTGCCACTGATTCATTTTTCCATGACAAATCTTTATTCTCATTTTCTTTTTGTTGAATTGGTGGTATTCATCTTTTTCTCTGGCAGAAAACAATACAAGGGCTATTGGAAGTTTCATGAGTTCAAGTGACCAGTAATGTGAGTCTTATGTGTGACGATGATTGCTGTCTAAATCTTGAATATTGTAAATCTTCTAATTTAAGGCTTGTATAGTGTCATCGTAGGTCTTGATGTTCTTCAAATACTTGTGTAAACTTGATAGAATTTCAGATATGTTGCTACAAAAAACAAGTCCTTATTCCGATTCTTAAGGATGGTTACATGAATCATTTTCTTTTATTCTGCATTGTATGTTAATGGTCGACCGTCTTTGTTCGTCCCGGTCTACATCGAACCCTGCTTGCTCAAAATCAAGCACAAAAGTAGCTGTTTCATTGAGAATATATATATATATATATATATATATATATATATGAGAATAATGGAGAAAAGAGGCCATAATAGGAAATTTCCTCCTATGGCGTGGAAAAAATACAACCTCCGCCAATTTTTTCGACGATCGGCCCCCATCATCTTCTTTGTTATCATCTAAGATGTGGGTACACCAAATTTCATGTGATTCTACAACTTTTTCACCGTTTATTTAGCAATGTAAAATGTTCTATTGTCGGTAAACCGTTAATTTTGAACCCACTAAATCAACGGTGAAAAAGTTGTGGAATCACAAGAAATTTGGTATGCACACATCTTAGATGATAACGATGATGATGATGGGTGCCGATAGTCGGAAAAAATGGTGGAGGTTGTGCTTTTTCCACGCCATAGGAGGAAATCCCCTCCTATGGCCTCTTTCCTCCATATCTCTCTCTCTCTCTCTCTATATATATATATGTATATATATATACCCTAAAATCCAAAAATGTCTTTTGTATAGATCATGTGTGTATACAAATTATTAGACTATGAAAAGTTATATATACCACTATTATTTTATAATCTCTAATCCATAACCTCAATTTATAATGCTAAACTCTGTCGTGTGACTTGTGTTACATTCAGCCTTACATTCTCCATAACTTCAATATTCAAAATATTAAATTCGAGTAATGTCTAATTGAAGTATAAAAGGAAGGAATGAAACAAGAAAAAAGAAATACCCTGAAAATTTAGAAAATTTGGTGAATATCAAAAGAAGATAAAGTGAATTATGAAACTATGTTTATGGTGTTTTTTTGGAAGTCGGGCCTTAACCTAGTTTATGGTACATTATGTATCGGATTGTAAGGAGTTATAGATTCTCGACTTTTTGGAGCCAGTGTGTGATCTGCAGTACGCGAAAGAATCATTTGATTGATGGCGTATGATACTACTTGATAACCACTGTGTCTATTTAAATATGAATTTCGAACCGATACCGAAACAAAAGGAAAATTCTAACAATTTGATAGATTGTGGGGCAACATAGGATCATGAAAGATATAAGCGGTATGCATAAATATCTAAGATTTCACCGGAGGTTCATATTAATTCATCAACACCAAATTTTAGGGATGTGAATAGATTGAATAGATATTAGTCAATAGCATATAGAAATTTGGACATGAATAATTATCGGGAATTAAAATTATTAACTGTATTTAATATAATGAATGCAAATACGGATATGAAATGAGTGATGGATAAAATTTAACTGATAAAACTAAATTTACTATGTTTTGATATGGGACACATATATGGGACGGAATCAATGGATACATGCATACCATATGTGTATTCGGTGGTAGGTGGAGGATACGGATACGGATAGTCATAGGAGACGAAATTTACTATCCGGATATGGCAACAGAGTCCCCTTGAATTAGTATAGAATTAACAGATCTTAAATGGACCTATCTGCCCAAAAAAGCCCAAAAAAGGCAAAAAAACTACTATTTTCATTTCCCTCCTTTTGTTCTCTAAATTTCCCCTTACCTTCGCTCAAAACCCCCTTTCGTTTTGTGATTTGGGATTTTAGGGAATCGATCGCTCGATTCAACGATACATCAGCGCTCGATTCGATAGCGGACCAAGAAGATAACGAAGGTAATTTTCGTTTCTTCATCTCATAGAGGAATCGTTTCTTATATCGAAAAATTTGCAGCATTTGGACCAAAATTGCTCTCTTGATTACTCATTCTGCATCTTGATCATGCATTCCTGCATCTCATGATGGGAAGTAGCTTTCTTGGAGAAAATTTGATCTTTAGATGGTTTCTTGATTTGGGATTTTGGGGGTTGTGTTGATGATATGGGATGCATTGAATCTTTTAGTTGTAAATTTGGTTATGATTTCATGGTTAGGGTTTCTGTTAAGAATGCAATGAATCGGTTTCTGATGGAGGTCTGATCTCCTTCAGATGCTGTCCTCATCGATATGTGGCGAGTGCTGTTGAATGACAGAGATTTGATTTGAAGGTTGTCTCCTTGGACGTGTGGATCTCAATGGGTTGATTTTGAGGTGAAACCGAGCTACCTGCAAAGAAGTCACGGGGTGGTTGTACCACCGTGGACCCTCCGACAATCAACTTAGCCGAGAAATTTGAGCAAAGTAGCGGCTTAGTGGATTGAAATTGCCTTACCTGAGTCGTCTGGGAGAGGGTTTTTTATAGTGGTCGCATGGAGCGAGCTAGCGTGAGATCTTCGCCGTCAGTTACGCCCCTGACGTTATGCCTACGTGAATGACGGGATCCCTCTATTAATGACGAGATACGCCCGTTAATGTTAATGGGGGATACGACGGCGTGGAACGCGGGATGTTGGGTGGCGGATATCTCGCTTCTGGTGAGATACGCGGAGCTGTGGCAGAGGCGCTTGGGCTCTGCGTTCTTGATTTCTTGGTAGAACCGAGAAGGCTTAGCTTGGCAGGAGGCTCGGAGGCGAGCGGGAGGCCGAGAAAGCTCGGTTCTGTGATAGCTCGGAGGTGAGCTGGGAGGGGCGAGGAAGCTCAGCGTGTAGGAGGGCTCGGGAGCGAGCCGATGGTTATTTGTAAGGCGATCATAGGAGTGTTCTGGGAGGCCATCGAAGGTCGTGTCAATCCTCGGGGCGAAGGCCCGGGGAATGCCTTCAATGTATCGTGCTTGCTCCTGTCCCGTAAGCCCCGGGACACGTCATTTACCATGTGTCATGATCTGGGGAATTCCACTTATGAGTATCATCATTAGCCCCCAACTCTCGTCCTGACCTATTTATGGGTCGAGTCGAGAGTGGTCTGATCGGTTTTCTGGGTGCAGCCTGTTGCTAAAAATCTATCGGCACGGATTTTCGGGGCGATTCGGTGTAGAGCAGTTGCGTCGTTCAGATTTATGATACCACATGGCGTATCCCGGCGCTTGGATCTCCGCGCGCATCTTTGATGACATCAGCGGATCATGGAAAGGATCGTGCATTAAAGAAGGGGCGCCGATTCGTTTGCACGTCTGTTGAGATGCAGGCCACATGTCCGACGCGGATTGGTGGATGCGACAGGCTGTCGTTGTCACCTGCGGCCGAAGGGACGTCTCCAATGGTCGTTCGACACGTGGGGCTTCGACGGCTGGCAGACGCGGCGTTTTGTTTTGGCGGGAATTGATTAGGGCCGTCGGATGCTTCCGTTCGAGTTGTATAAATAGGAGTGGAACCCCTAGGGTTAACACTTCCGCCATTATTTTCCTTCGTTGCGAGAGAATGCTCGGCGTTCCATCCTTTAGATCGGATCCTTTGCGCTCCTTCCTTGGAGAACTCATTCCTTTGAATCAGGTTAGATGTATTCTTCCGAGGAGTCTATAGAAATAGTTAGAGTTGAGTCTAGGGAGTCTTCCGCCTCTTTGGCTGCTGACAGCCAAGAGGGTTCTGTTGTTGCTTCCTTTGTGTCGGGCTCGTCCCATAGAGTCAGGGCTACCAGCGTCGCTAGCCGTCCGGCGGCGACAAGGGCCCCTAAGGTGCGCATCGGGAACGCCTGCGATACGTCCTTCGTCTTGAGGGATCTGGACGAGCTTGCCAAGATTCGAGCTCGTTTCCATATCCCTTCTAACTATTCGCTCTGTTTGGCAAAAGGGGGCAAACGGACGGACCATGTGCAAGGGAAGGAGATTGCCCTGTATTTGGAAGCGTTCTGAGCTGGAATGCGCTTGTCCTTTCCAACCGAGGTATGTGGGGTACTTCGTTGCTTCCATGTCTCCCCGGGACAGCTAGCACCGAACTCGTGGAGAATCCTCCTCGGATTTCTAGTCTGGTTGAAACTTGAGGACGTCCCCTTCAGCTTGACCCTTCTTACTTTTTTTCTCTGCTATAAAAATCACCCCGGCACTAGCAAGAACGAGCCGAGCTGGGTGTATTTTTCTTTTAAAAAACGCAAGGACGGGGTGGCCGGGTTGGGAGTAGTAGTCGTTTCTTCTTCTATTCATGAGTGGAATGAGAAGTTTGTATTCTTCGAGCCACCCGAGGGCGAGAATTGGCCTGTGTCTACACAATGGCACAGGGTCGACTGTCCGAGGGCGAAGGAGTCATCCTCGCCCGAGGCGAGGGCGGTATCCATGTAGGAGCTGATCCAGCGGGCCGACGTCCTGCTTTCTGAGCAGGTTCTTAGCTGGGTCGGGCTAAGCCCCGCTTGCTTCATGGGTGAGTTGGGTCTTTGGACAATCTGTTTAAACTTGAATGATTTCTTTTGCCTTTCTTGCATCTCTAATTTTTCTGTGTATTCTCTTTTTGCAGGATAAATGGACCGATCCAGGATCCTGGCTGCCATAACCGCTATGTCCTAGAAGAAGGCCGGGGGCGTGACCATATCCCAAGCCGGCCCGAGCTCGGCCCTGAGACCGTCACCATCGGCGAGGCCTTTCGCATCGCCCCGAGCCCCTGATGACCGCCGCGGGGTAGCCAGAAGCACGCGCGAGACCCGGAACCCCAGGCGAGGGAGGAGGAGGGAACCGAGGTTCCCCTCAAGAGGAAAAGGACGGTCTCCCGCGCGCCGTCGACTGAGATCCCTGAAGGGATTCCCGTGCACGAGGGGGATGTCTGCTTCGTGGTCCCATTGGGGCGTTCCATCGCCGACAGCTTGCTCGCGGACATGGAGCAGTCGGCCCGGGGCAAGATTCCCCGGGGACCCTGAAGGCCCAAGTGGTCGCCATTGCTCAGGAGGCAGTTTAGGTTGGTATCCGTTTAAATATTATCTTAAGTGCCCTTTCTTAGTCTGAACACTTCTAAATCCATTTGCTGATTTCCTTAGGTCCTCCAACATTACGCCCTTATCGTCAACATGGAATCCGAGAAGATTGCCCCGGCCATGAGGAAGGCGGGGGAATCGTCTTCGGAGGCGGAGGATCTGCGTCTTCAGCTGCGGCAGGAGAAGGAGAAGACGGCTGCACTCGAAACCCGGTTGGCCGCCCGGGAGCTCACGCTCTCCAAGTACCAGGAGTCCCACCGACTTCTGAGCGAGTCCCACCGAGCCGTCGAGGTCAAGTTGGAGGAGTTGGGCAAGCACTACGCTATAATAAAGAAGGCGAGGGACACCAGCAAGAGGGAGACCGAGGCTGCGCTTGAGGCGGCGAAGATCGCCGAGCTCCGAGCTCGCAAGTCGGTGGACATGTTCAATGCGTCAGACCAGTTCTACGCCGATATCCGTGAAGCCTCTGCCATCATTTGGCACGAAGCTCTTGATGCCGTCAAGGTGCTAATGCCGGAGTTTGCTGACGGTGAGCTCCGCGTTCGGGCCCCGCTTTCGGTGGACACGCCGCAAGCGGTTGGCATCGGGAGAGGGGCGGTTACGGAAGTAGAAGCTCCGGCCCCTGAGGACGGTGCCGAGCAAGGCGAGATCCGGGCAGAGCCTGTAGCCTGAGCTTTTTGTATTTCCCTTTATTTTTTCTCAAATTTTGTAAGCCTCCGAGCACTTTTCGTAAGGCTGAGGAGCCCATAATACCTTGTAAAGACTTTCGGAACATGAATAAAACTGGGTTTATTTTCCTCTGCATGACTGTGTTTTCTTGCATGAGTACTTGAGCTTGTCGGTCTTTTCCTCGATTCAAGTGTTAGGCCGTAGGTCGATGACCGGTCTTTTAGATGACGATCGCGCGTCGAGTGTAAGTCAATTAATCGCCAAGTGCAGGAAGGTCGGTGCCCTCCCGCCCCCGGAGTTGAGGTGGCGATCGTTCACTTAGAATATATCGGAAGATCCCTCAGTGTAGGAAGATCGTTATTTGCCCATTGCTTAGAGTCGGACCGACGACCACGTCTCTTAGCGTAAGTTGAACAATAACCAAGTTAGAATTTGTCGGCGTTGACTGATTCCCCTTTGATGTAGTTCCTAGACCTTCGTCTTGAGATGGTAGGAATTTACCACTCGGATGTTAGCCAAGCAGGGATCTGCGCGGTTGCCCTTTAGTGAGGCTTCGATCCTTAGCGTCGGTAGGTAGGAAGTTATCCGCTAAGGATGAACCGAGCAGGGAATCTGCTCGGTGGCCTCTTAATGAGGGCTTTGATCTTTAGCATAGGTGGGTAGGGAACTACCCACCAGGGATTGACCAAGCAGGAAAGCTGCTCGGTGGCCTCTTGATGAGGGCTTTAGATCCTTGGCGTCGGTGGGTAGAGAACTACCCGTCAGGGATTGACCGAGCAGAGAAGCTGCTCGGTGGCCTCTTGGTGAGGGATTTGATCCTTAACGTAGGTGAGTAGGAAGTTACCCGCTAAGGATTGACCGAGCAGGGAAGCTACTCGGTGACCTCTTGATGAGGGCTTTAGATCCTTTGCGTCGGTGAGTAGGAAACTGCCCGCCAGAGATTGACCGAGCAGGGAAGCTGCTCGGTGGCCTCTTGGTAAGGGATTTGATCCTTAACGTAGGTGAGTAGGAAGTTACCCGCTAAGGATTGACCGAGCAGGGAAGCTACTCGGTGACCTCTTGATGAGGGCTTTAGATCCTTTGCGTCGGTGAGTAGGAAACTGCCCGCCAGGGATTGACCGAGCAGGGAAGCTGCTCGGTGGCCTCTTGGTGAGGGCTTTGATCCTTAGCATAGATGGGTAGGAAGTTACCCATTAAGGATTGACCGAGCAGGGAAGCTGCTCGGTGGACTCTTGATGAGGGCTTTAGATCCTTGGCGTCCGTGGGTAGAGAACTACCCGCCTGGGACTGACCGAGCAGGGAAGCTACTCTGTGGCCTTTTGGTGAGGGCTTTGATCTTTAGCGTAGACGGGTAGGAAGTTACTCGCTAAGGATTGACCGAGCAATGAAGCTGCTCGGTGGCCTCTTGATGAGGGTTTCGATCCTTAGCGTTGATGGGTAGGAAACAACCCGCTAGGGATGGACCGGACAGGGAAGCTGCTCGGTGGCCTCATGAGGAGGGCTTTCATCCTTGGCGTAGATGGGTAGGAAACTACCCGCCAGGGATAGAACAGGCAGGGAAGCTGCTCGGTGGCCTCTTGGTGAGGGCTTCGATCCTTAGCGTAGGTGGATAGGAAGTTACCCGTTAAGGATTGACCGAGCAGGAAAGCTGCTCGGGGCCTCTTGATGAGGGCTTTAGATCCTTGGCGTCGGTGGGTAGGGAACTACCCGCCAAGGATTGATCGAGCAGAGAAGTTGCTCGGTGGCCTCTTGGTGAGGGCTTTGATCCTTAGCGTAGGTGGATAGGAAGTTACCCGCTAAGGATTGACTGAGTAGGGAAGCTGCTCGGTGGCCTCTTGATGAGGGCTTTAGATCCTTGGCGTCGGTGGGTAGGGAACTACCCGCCAGGGATTGACCGAGCAGGGAAGCTGCTCGGTGGCCTCTTTGTGAGGGCTTTTTAGACTTCTCTTCGCCTTCATGGGGCGTCGTTCAATCTCTCTTGATCCGTAAAATCTGGAAGAGTGACCGTCGCAAACACGTGGCAGAAACGCACAGGCAAGGCGTGACGCTCCGTGGTTCGTGCCGTTCCAACTTCCATTGACCGCTTAAGGGCTCATGAGGATTGGCATGGTCGCCACATGGCAGTTCTGTATTGGGAAATTTGAAAATATCCCGTGATTCGCGTTGCTGCACGCACAAATTTCGGCCTTTAGGGATTCTATTAGGGCTATAAATAACGAAGGCATGTTGGTTTCTTTTAGCCCTACGTTTCTGAAAATGGCCGGGTTTATCTACTCCATCAAAGAAATCATCTCTCGTGCCGATGTGTACCTGTATGATCAGGGATGCACCGAGGAGACGTACCAAACGGTGATCGAGCGCGTAGAGGACCACTTCGGTCGTCTACTTCCCCGGCGGTCACCCCTCCTCCAATTGCTCATGTATGCGATTTGGAGGATGTCCCCGGGCTGCATAACATCTTGTCTCCGCAACTGCTGGACGAGGCGCTTGACAAGCTGCACACGTTCCATTACCACAACCTGATTTCGAAAAGCCGACGAGACCAATCGGTGGCTCTTCTTCAAGAATGTTTCCAGAAGAGGTAGACCGTGGACTCTCGCCCGGCGGGTGGAAGCTCCGGTGCTTCCGTGGCATCTCGGGTCCGCGGGCAATACAGAGGGAGCGGGCTGAAGAAGCTATGGCTCGGCTGGCGGAGATCTTCTCGGAGTACCATCAGCAGTGCTCTCTCAACCCCTTACCCCCTTTGTTGTAATTTTTGTAAGGCCGAGGAGCCTATAATACCTTTTAACGAATAAAGTTCTTCTTTTCTGTGTTTTGTCTCTTTTTGCCCCTTAGTACTTTTTACATACTTTCTCAGAAATGAATATAGGGATCTCGAAACAGAGAAAAAGAACAAAATTTGCGGAAAAGTCCCTTTTAATTCAGGAGACTTAAGAAAAATTACATAGCTTTAAAAAGAAGAAAATACATTCATTTGTATAGCTTGAGTTTTCAGCGTTGTAGGGCCGAAGAAACTTGCGTCTCCCGGCGTCTTGTAAGCGATAGGCTCCACCGGACAATACTTCGGAGACGAGGAAAGGGCCGTTGCACTTCGAGGAGAACTTGTGCGGTTTGCCCTGATCTACGAATTTGTTCTGCTTTAAGACCAAATCTCCAGTCTTGAAGGCACGATACTTAACTCGTGCGTTGTAGTAGCGAACAGTTTGTTGTTGGTAAGCGACCTCTTTGACATGTGCTCGGTCCCGCTTTCTAGCAAGGTGTCCAAATTGGTCCGGAGCGCTGTGGAGGCGGCGTCTGGCTTTCTGATGGGGACGGATTGCTTATACCCTCGACGGGTAGGAGGCAGTGGTTCTCGGATGATCCCCTAGCTTCCGAGGTAACGACCATGATTTGACCGATCGTTAATTCCCCGGGAGGGGGCTGGTTCTTCTGCTCCCGGTCTGCTTGCCGCTTGTCCCGCAGGTAGCCAGAGCGGATTAACTCCTCGATATAGTCACAAAGTTGTTTGCGTGGTCCCGGTGAGAGAGGGCGTCGGTTGCGCCTGGAAACGGGCGAGTTGACCGACACCTCCTCGGGTGGCGCGGGAACGCGATCGACATCACAGCGATGGTCTCTTTTCAGGGATAGCGGCGTAGAGCCGTGCGGCACCCAGCGGGTCATTGAATCGATAGCTGCGTAGGAGCCGCAGTTGTCGGAGTCGGCACGCCCGTGTTCGGGGGCTTCGAGGGGAGTAATGTTACCCGCTCTTCTGCCGACGCCGTGATCCCTAGGAAGGGGAGCGGTGATTTGGGGGGCTGGGCCCGCCGCTTGAACGCGAATGTGCACGTCCACCATTGACGTGAGTCTGTCGATCCGGGCGGGTAGGACCACAATGGCGTTGGGAGGAGGAGACGAGCTGCTCCCGCCTCCATTGTGGGGGAGGCGACAACTCGTACTGGGATCGCCACGGTGCTCGCTCGTCATTAGATCGAAGACAGAGGATTAACTTTGATGGGGAAAAACGTGTTCATTTTCCACTGACGGCGCCAACTGATGGAGGTCTGATCTCCTTCAGATACTGTCCTCCGTCGATCTGTGGCGAGTGCTGTTGAATGACAAAAATTTGATTTGAAGGTTGTCTTCTTGGACGCGTGGATCTTAATGGGTTGATTTTGAGGTGAAGCCGAGCTACCTGCAAAGAAGTCCCGAGATGGTTGTACCACCGTAGACCCTCCGACAATCAAGTTAGCCGAGAAATTTGAGCAGAGTAGCGGCTTAGTGGATTGAAATTGCCTTACCTGAGTCGTCTGGGAGAGGGTTTTTTATAGTGGTCGTATGGAACGAGCTGGTGGGAGATTTTCGCCGCCAGTTACGCTCCTGACGTTACGCCTACGTGAATGACGGGATCTCTCAATTAATGACGAGATACGCTCGTTAATGGGGGGATACGACGACGTGGAACGCGGGATGTTGGGTGGCGGATATCTCGCTTCTGGCGAGATACGCGGAGCCGTGGCGGAGGCGCTTGGGCTCCGCGTTCTTGGTTGCTCGGTAGAACCGGGGAGGCTTAGCTCGGCGGGAGGTTCGGAGGCGAGCGGGAGGCCGAGCATGCTCGGTTCTGTGATAGCTTGGAGGCGAGCTGGGAGGGCTGAGGAAGCTCAGCATGTAGGAGGGCTCGGAGGCGAGCCGATGGTTATTTGTAAGGCGAGCATAGGAGTGTTCTGGGAGGTCATCGAAGGTCGAGTCAATCCTCGGGACGAAGGCCCGGGGAATGCCTTCAATGTAACGTGCTTGCTCCTGTCCCGTAAGCCCCAAGACACGTCATCTACCACGTGTCATGATCTAGGGAATTCCCACTCATGAGTATCATCAGTTTCGTTTCCTTTTCAAGAAATCATAATTAGGGTGTTTAATGCCGATTCTGTTCTTTAACATAAAATGGAAGCCAATTTCTTAATTATTTATTTGATATTCTTTTAGTGAATAGTTCTTTGAATTAGCTGTAATGACTAACCCATTTATGATTTTTTTTAATTAAAAAGATTATGGTTTTAGAAATAATAGCCAGCATTTTTATCAAAATCAAGAAAACAATACAGAAGTTTGATAAAAAAGAATACAAGAAAATTGACAGGTTAATACCAAATTTTATGGTGATGCAGGGCATGCAACAGTCTTAGGAGCTAATGGAACATCATTCGCTAAACACTTAATTCTTGAATCATACTTTACTTGTGAATTATAGATGCGTTTTAAGTTTTTATTGAAAACATTATATGATTTTTTTTGCCAAAAAATTTTCTGTTCCTCATGATAATTTAAGTGCCCTTTATAAATAACTTTAATTTCAATGCTCGCAGTTCTTTAATATGCTCTGTGCGTGTTTTAAAATTTTGAGTTCAAAGTCTCATGCAAATTAGTCCCGGAATAGAAATTCGAAACTATGTTGATTCCAATGATACTGAAAGTTTAGCAGAGTCCTCTCAGCGACCGTCCCTCCATTTGTTGTATTCTATTCGTTTAATCCGTGTTCATGTTTTAATTAAAACCCCTAGCATTCTAGTGCTTTCTTTATGCTTAAGCTATTGTTAATGCCCTCTTCTTGTATAATTTGAATATCTTTGTTCTCTGTATTTATGAGCATCGCGGTAGTTCGAAAATAAAATTGTCCTTGACCATATATAATTAAAATGTGTAATGTGATTTGGTCATTACAATTTCTGTAAATGGATAGGTTGCTGTTAAACCAACTATATGGCTAATTTTGGTTGATCACAGATGCTTATTCTATATTTTTCTGCCCGTTTACTGCAACTCTTCTCATTTCATAATCAATGTAGCGTTTTATTTTGCAAGGGTTGCATCTACCCGGCCCTATCCACATTCATTAAGAAAAAGATTGTGTGAACATGTATTACATTTTGATATTATCCTTTAAATCTATTATTTCTTCCATGTCCTCCTTTTGAATTCCTATGTCTGTTTCCTCGCTACAAGTGGATAAAAATTCTGTGGAAGTACGATTCTTATTTTAATGGCATTTGGGTGCTGGATTTTTTCTGGATCAAATCAGTTCGTTAATTATTGAGAGTGGTGAATGTTATAGTTGAATCGAATATCGATCTGTGAACTGATCATCAATGACTTTTAGGACACCCAGTAAAATGTAGGAGATTTGTTTTAGGATTGGAGAATATACTGAAAAATCTATGGTGCGGATTGCATGTGAACTAAGAATGCAAAACTGACGAAGATCTGATTGATGAGATTAGGTATTCAATTTTGTGTTACGGCAATCATGCAGGTCATTGACATTAAGCTGAACTCTTTATGTAAGAAAGGACGGTGACCTGAACTCCACCTTTCTATAAAGGCTCCTTAGTTGCTAACTAGAAGTTATTAGACTACGCATATCTAATCTTTTTGAAAATTCTTTTGCCTTATCAACACACCTTTACCTTCATGACAGTAATACAACAACAACAATTTACTCTAGCAACTAAGATTTCTCAAAAATTACATCAACTCTAGAAACTACGGATATTCCCATGGTGGATTTCTCATGTAAGTTGCATCCATCACTATCCCGGTGGCACATCTTAATTCTTAAGGTTTCTGAATAATCATTGTTTAGCTGTTTTTCCAGCAAAATTGCATGTCAGAAGACCAATTTGTAGAAAAAATCAGCAAGAATCACTGAGGAATTATGCATATTTACATCTCTCAGAATCAGTCATCAATTAGTTACTTGCATGTTTACATGTCAAGTAAGAAAGACAGTAAAAGCATATATAGGGAAAAATGGATTCTCAGCTTTCAAAAATCTAGGGATCGCGTCTCTTTTTAATGTATTAAAATTATGCATTTACTGGCGCTAGAATTGTCCTAATGAAGAGAAATTCTTGAGCATGAGATTATTTTTTCTTTAATTTTAAGTAGCCTTTTTTGACACTAGTAGAAATAGAAAAAAGGGAGGAAAAACACACAAAAAAAATCTCCACAAAAATAGGGGAGAGTACAATTCCTGGAGAAAGAGAAAGAAATGATGATATCCTGCTATACAAACTAAAATTAGGGAGTTTTCTTGCAATTTAGCCTTATTCTTTTACTTCCAGTTTTCTAGAAATGCAGCTGGAGTCTACTTACACACTTCCTATCTTTCAGATCATTTCATATGATATACGTGAACATCATTATGTCTGCTGGATCAAAGAAAAGAAGTGCTGATGAAGCAATGGCTACTGATGACACAAATCAAGAACATTTTGAGGAGACTGCTACCGACAACCCAAATCAAGAACATTTTGAGGAGACTGCTACTGAGGACCCAAATCAAGAACATTCTGAGCAGACTGCTACTGAGGAGGTAAACCGAGATCATGTTGAGCAGACTGCTAGTGTGGAGCCAGCTCATGGATATTTTGAGCCGAGAACTAGACCTCGGATTATATTGGCTGCATCCGGAAGTGTTGCTGCTGTCAAATTCGAAGTTCTTGTCCATAGTTTCGTTGAATGGGCTGATGTTGTAGCGGTAGCCACAGAGACAGCCTTGCGCTTTATTGATAGATCTACACTTCCAAGAAATTTAATGCTTTACACAGACAAGGACGAATGGTCGACCTGGAAGATCATTGGAGACAACATACTGCATATTGAGATGTGGAAGTGGGCAGATGTGATGGTCGTCGCTCCGTTGTCAGCAAATACATTGGCTAAGGTATTCTCTTCTCTTTGATCCTTTTTAGAAGTTATTCATAACTTTCGATGGAGATGGTTAAACGGGGTTTCTTTGGTTTTCTTCACCTTTCTTTTGAGATAAACATGGTTGGGTTAGAAATTATATTTGATAACAACACCAAACCTCGTTATCTTAGCTCCAAAGCCAAATAGGGGCGTAGGTTGTTTGGTTTTAGAGTTATCTCAACTATATTTCTGTATGGAGTTTAGATAAATGAGGTTTGGCATGAGAGATAGATCCACTCCAACTTGTAGGTACTTTAGATAACTCAAATTGTCTCAGCTCTAAAACCGCAGAGCTTGGATTTTTGAGTTAAATTAAGATATATGAAACTAACTGTATAATACCGGAGTTTTTCTCACGCATAAATGCTCGATAATTTCCATATGATATAACTTTTCACAGCAATTTTTCGGCTGAGCCATCTGGCTGTGGAGCAGTTAAGTACATTAGGCTGATGAAACTGATAAAGAGAATGTTGTGGCGTTCAAGTTCTCCTTGGATAAAGTTTAGAAAAAGAATATACATGATACTTTAGTTACAAGGAACAACAGTTGCTACTTTCTATTACACTCATCTTTGAAGTACAAAATGAACAAGTGTGAAACATAAAAACATTCTTAAATATCAGATTCAGGCCTTAATTATCTAGATTTCCGGACATTCGTGATTATCCATATGGACACACATACTATATGCTTTTGTAAGGAAATATGTTCATTTAAGTTATCTTGATTTTTTGTCATCCACAATTCTAAAGCTGAAAGCTTTTGTATATAAGTCGGTCTCATAACTTTTTAACACAATCAAATACTAAAACATATGGTTATGCTTGAAAGATACGGATTTTAATGAGTAATATAAGTTTGAAAGGCCTTGTATATAAAAAGGCACACTATTTATGCAAGATCTACACACATATCAACCTAAGGAGATGCAAGTGCAACTTTACTGACAAGTAGGAAGACCAGTTGCAACTATAATGCAATTGTTTTAGTAGAGAAGAGATGGTCACACTATGAGGTTCGTTACTTATTATTATGGAATTCAAACCAAATGGAAAATAATACATTTATTGAATCCACTTGCATATTTTATAAATATTTTTAAATAACAATATTAAGCCTGTTTAAATAAGTTAATTCTCTACATCCACTCCCCTCCTAAGAAAAAGAGTTTTTAATGGAAAAAACAAGAGAATAAATTATAACGGGATATATATACGGATATGAACCATTAAAGTTGTTCTATATATGCACGAAATAGTTTAGAGGGAATATTCGAAACTCCTGGCAAGAAATATGGAGCTTTATGCTTCACATGATCATTGGCTGTGCCATTTCCATCAAGATGAAATTAAAAAAAACTTTGCATGTCTTACTGGCCTCTCAAAATTTTCTAAGTTGCATCCATTGTTTTACAGATTGGAAACGGATTATGTGACAACTTGCTGACCTGCGTCGCCCGCTCATGGGACAAAAGCAAGCCCTTTTACGTTGCTCCATCGATGCATACCTACATGTGGAACAACCCCATCACTCTGCGCAACCTCGAGTCTATCCACGACCTCGGCATCTCTCTCGTCCCACCCTTGGCTAATAGATTAGAGTGTGGGCATAAAGGAAATGGTGCGATGACCGAGCCTTGTGATATTTCCACTGTGGTGAGGCTGTCTCTCATGGAGAAGAAGCGGGCGTGCGGGTGCAGGTGGGATAAACTCCCCAGTTACGCGCCTTAGCCTTTATCTGGGGGAAAAAAGGACAAACTTTCTAGTTGATGTTAGTACTGGACGAGGACAAGGACTTTATATTCTTCATAGAAAAAAAAACAAGGACTTTATTGAGACAGCGGCATAATTTTTGCATGTTATAGTTGATGAGTTTTGGATTGTTTAAGGTTTGCGGATGTTGGTAGCATGATATTCTTTTTGTTAAATGGTTTTGGAAATTGAATAGAGTTTGTATGAAGGATTAGAGTTTGTTTCAGGATGACATTGTATGTGCAAATTTTTCGAGGGAGTATTTTTTTATCTGCTTTTGTTTGGTGGAAAAGAATGTATAAATCCAGACTGAGATATTAAAACTTGTTGATGATCAGAGAAGCAATTCCTCATTGTTCAAGTCTTTGAAAATCAGCGAGGTTTGATATGAACTGATATATTTAATGGTTTTAATTTGTTCGCCGATAAAGATTTTATTGATATTGTTGTGTTGGCGTTTATTCCAAGCCTATGTTTCTATGTTTTGATTGATGTTTGTGCTTGACGGGGATAGGGAATCTGTTTATAAGGTGACAATGGTGGCTTTTAATTTTCTGCAAGATTTTACAAGGTTTGAAAGAGGGTATTTTATTTTGCTACTATGGTTTGGAATTTGGACTGAATGTTGTTATGCATTCACTGCCAAGTTTCATAATCGTTTCTTTCAGGATGAAAATGTATCGATTCCGAGCTGTTGATGTGGCAATAATCCTTGATTTTTTGTCATGTGAGAGCGTATACAGGTTTTATTTTCAAATATGAGAAATACTTGTACTATTTTGAAACAGAAGAAGAAAATTCAGTCAGAGATGAATGAACCAGGGAGATGCCTCTTTTAACAAAAAGCAGACATGACTCAGAACCATCGAAAAATTACAAGGCGATCAGCCAACCAAAAATTGTGATTAAACATACAATAAATGAATACAATTGGCAAGGACTAGATTAACATATGACAGTACACACAGATGTATCAAGTGTCAGCTGATGACTTGAGGATTTTCAGTATCCTGCTCTACCAACTGGACCTCGATTTCATTACATAACAGATCTTGAAAAATCTGCTTCAGGCAAAGTGCACCTTGTGTTACATGGAATGGAAACATGGCCCCTACGCTGTTGTTCAGAAATTCACATCCACACCGCTGCTTAGGCGTCTATTGGAGCTGTAATCTTCAAAGAATTCAAAAGAGGCAACAATTAGTTTGGGATGTAACCACCTTAAGAAACAGTAGCTCCATTTATAACAAAGAATGTCATAATTCAATAATAGGCTCTTTGTTCTCTCTCCTCTTCTCCTGTAATGGGTACAAGCCTCTTGAAGGTGACGGCCAAAAATGCTTCTTCATAAAGGAATTTAACCATAATTTTTTTTTGTTTGATGGTTCAAACAGCTTGCGAAGCGACAAATTGATTTAGGCTGAATGGCTGGTAATGCCCCTCACATTTACCCCAATAGCAGGAAATACTCAAATTTCTAAAACGAGCATTTTAGCTCCTCAACTTTAATTGATTCCCAAAATGTCCTTTATATAAATATTTTATTAAAAAATATTTCATTTTCTTTCTTTCTTATATACCCTCATTATTTTTTGATATTGCTCACACCTTTCAAAATTCTTTGGGTTTTTTTAAATACCCTAAACTTATTAAGTGACTGCTAAGTTTATATTTTCAATTTAATTTATTTTTCAAATACCAACTTTACTCTTATCATCATCTTCTTCATCACAACCCGACAAAACCCCACCTTCATCTTCCTTTTTCAATTCCCTTAGTCTCATGCATTCTAATTCTCTTCTCTTCGTCTTTGTTCTTATAGACTCTTTGTTTCTTCTCCTCTATTTACTTCCAAATTAAGGAACCCTAATATAAAAGAACCCAAATTTTAGAAACTTCTACCCCAAGAGAAACCTAGAATTATACAAATCCTAACATAAAAAAAACTAAATCAATTAACACTTCCAAAATAAAACACCTAAATCAATCAAATCTTATAAGAAAACATAACTCAATCAACCAATTTTTATTTTGGGAATTTGAACGCATGTAAGGAATAAGAAAAGATTTTGAGGATAGTTGCATTTTTATGGATTCGATTTCTGCCAAAATTAACCATCATTTAATTTAATGATGTTGTATTTTATAAAAAAAAAAGAATACAACCTCCCAAACTTACACAACCCAATTATGATATTGCTATAGGAGAACTTATCCGGATCTTGAATCCTATCAAAAATCAACAAAGCAGTGTCAATAGAATCCCCTGACGAATCCTTCTTACACAAAACATAAAGCATGTTGTTGAACACTAGATTATCAGGGGGACAATTAAACTCAACTTCCATCATTTCAAACAATGCAAGCGCCTCCAAAACCCTACCTTACCTCCCGAGAAACCTAATACAAATCGAAACCGTCCTCGTCGAGATGTTACCTTTACTGAATGAAACCGTCTTCAAAAGGCACTTGAGATCGTCGAAAAGCTACCTTCATGAATACCACTATTCAAAAGGCACTTGAGATCGTCGAAAAGCTACCTTCATGAATACCACCACTATGCAAATCAAAAACTAGAGAAGCGGACCAAAAAAAACCGAGTGGGTTGTAGCATTTTCTAGTTTCGCTAAAGAGGTCACTCCCGGTGAAGAAATCTCGGCTCTTTCCTCATCGAATGAGGTGCTGGATATTCATCAAGGAATACCACCATGCAAAGCAAAAACTAGAGATACCCTTTTAGAAAATTTGATTCTACAATATCTTTTGGTTTCTTTCTTTTTATTAATCTCATTAATAAAATCCCATCATTTAATGTTTCCTAAACATCACTGAAAAATGAAATGAAAATAGAACGTACATTTATGCCATCCACATTCGTCACGGGGTCCCGTCATGCACCGTTAGCTTACTTAACTACTGGCAGAACGGGGGTTGGACTAGCGCGGGTGCAAAACATAAGCAACGTTTATTATATATCATATATATAATATTGCATTCGTCTCACGCAGTTATATGATCAACATCACAGAATCAAGCAGCAGAAGCAACATATGAAATATTGGATATACTAGGATGTCTGTGTTTTAAATTCAGTCAGTAATGTAAAATACGGATTCCACGGTCGTGGCCAAATCCACATCTCTAGACCCCTAAGAGAGCGGCAAGTAACCCTGCCAATTCTAGAGTTAGGAGACCCGGTCTCAACTCCCTGAGATGGTCTCCTACTAGACTCTAGAACCCGGTTACTTGTGCTCCCCTCCTTGGGTCTATCCTAATGCGGAAAAGTAAATAATAGACAACAGTGGTGACATCATTCTCAATCCGGAAGTGCCCCAATAAAAGAATATTACATACAGATTTTACATGAATAAAAATAAAAACCCTCATCTCACATAAAACCCCCGGCTATTCTTTCACGACGATCCAACAAATCATAACAACAGCAACACATGATATCACATATCATCAACGTAAGCAAATATGCGTATCCCTAAAAGTTGTTGACATATAGCAACGAGATTGGGATATCTCATATATTACACTTACGGTCGCAGAAAAGAAAACAGAAAACTACAATAATTAGAATTCGCAATATTCTTAGACATCATAAACCCGGAATATCTCATATTCCGGATTTCATGCCTAACTTATAAAACTTGCATTTTAGTCTCAAATTGAAAACTCTTTTCAATTGGTTGGCGGACAATTCAACAAGATTCTCGACTTAGTGATCGCGTACAATACGCAATTACGACGGAGTTTTGATCCGAATCAAAACTTCGTGGCAATCGATCAATTGAGACTAAACGGCTAGATTTACAATATACTAACTAGTTTTTACAAAACTAATTAATCCGGATTCTAATAATTGTATCACACATCACAAAACTTGTAAAGTAACCGCGAGATTAGAATTCCGCATGCAATTAACAAACTAAACCAATTTTTCCAAGACATGAAAAATCCAATGAGCTAAAGTTCCAAAACCGATCGTTTTAACCCAATCCGGGAGTCGAAACGAAATCGAAATCCGCCCGAATTTTCGCGGAGGCGTAGATCCCAAAATTAACTATCGAAAGATGGCCTTGGAGGGTTACCCACCCCTGGGGCCACCTCAAAGTAGCCCCCAGGGGAAGGCAAACCCGAAGCACCCAGTTGGGGTGCTCTAGGGTCACCCACCCCCAAGGCCACCTTGTGGTGGTCTTGGGCTGTGGGTCCAGCCTCTGTTCCTCCCCGGGGTGTCCCCGATGTGCGCACGCTCCACCCCGCGGCTTCTCGGTTCAAACCGTGAGCCCGCGGGGTGTGCAAACAACTCAAAACATTATTTTGAAAACTGTTTTTATCGGCAGTTTTTGCGTGACAAAAATAGCCGATTTCTAATGTCACTACAAGCTATGATTGTAATCCCCCAGTTCCGAATATAATTTTCCGTTTTTTTCCAGATTTTATTTTGAATTTATTTCATTTTATACATATTTTATTATTTTATAAACCCTAAAACTAAAACCCAACCCTAAATCCTACCCGACCCGACCCATGCCGGCCCAACTCGACCCGCTTTCCCTCTTCTCCCCCTCGTCTTCATTTCTCCGCCTTTTCCCAACGTCGCCCCCGCTCCTCGCGCCATCACCCCATGCCTCCGCGCTCCTCGTGCCCGCGCCGCAAGACCCGCACCTACGCCCGCTCGCAAGTTCCTCGCGCCAGCCTCCACTCAACCCGCTCACTCCCCAACGACTCCAAGTCCCAACGGCGTCCTCACGACTCCCCGCTCCTTGCGCACGAACCGGCCATCTCCAACAGCCACGACTCCCCTCTTCCTTCTAACACCTCTTTCTCCATCTCCATCTCCATCTCCTTCGCCTTCCCTTTTTTCACTCTTTCTCTCTCGTTCTCACCCGAACCCAACACTCTCCTCTGCCCTTTTTCCAACACCGAGACACAGCACCCCAACCCAAACACCACCAGCACCGCCGCCGCCGACACCCAATCAACCTTCCTCCACCATCAAGCAACCGAACGACCCACTTCCTCCACGTTTTCTCCAGCCAACAGCAACCCGAGACCCTTTGGCACACCGACCCATGCATCTCGCCGACGAACCCAACTCCCTCGTCCCTGCACCTCACCTGAGCCCCGACCCCGTCGCCTCCGTGCCTCAGCCAACCTCGCCAGAGCCAGAGCCCACTGCACCGATCCCCTGCAGCCCCGAGCTCCCCTGAACCCACTGCCTCCAGCCGATGCCCGAACCCACTACGGTCGCCACGACGAACACCTCCGGCTGCCTACCTCGCCGACGACCCATGCCACTTTGCCCAGCAAACCATCCTTACGCCATCGCCTCCCTCTCTCGATCCTCATCCAGCGAGCAGTCGAGCCCAGACCATGGCCTTCGTGCTATTGCGACTACTTGAGTTATTGCTGCTCGGGCCATTTCCGTTGACGTTGCTGCCGTACTATCGACTTCGTCACATGAAAGTAGAATCCTTTTCCTTTGCTCATTCATGCTAAAAACTGTAGTAGTTGATTAAATTAACAAGGTTACATATTCCGGTGTAAATGTTTATGTGTATAGCGACATCGATGTCTAACCGTCAATTTAGTTTTGTAGCCAACCACGTCGTTCAATTATATTAAGAGATACCATCCCTTATCATACCATTATAACATTCAAATCGAATAACTTTAGTTAGATCAGTTAATGAGAGCGAATATTTCATTTGATGACTATACATAATGACACGACACCCTAGATGAAAAAACCTACTTAAAACAGTGAAATTTACAAGCTTCGAAACCCTTTTAGGATAACAGATAGCTCATGATAATTCGAGGGAAAATAATTGTTTCCACCACTATGAATGATACCCCCGCCTATCGGTTACGTCAAATCTGAAAATCACCGCAACCATCACATTGTAAAATTAGTAGTTAATTAAATATAAATCTAATCATGGTGTTCCAGGGCTCGTATCGAACCTAACTAGATAACCTATAACCCCATGTAATTAGTTTTAGAATAATGTAATTTCATGACCCTGAAAAGTGAGGAGGAACACAGTTCTGGACTGCAGTCCAGGGTAGCATTCTACGGGGGAAACTGAATTCTAAGTACCTGTACATAACTTCTTAAAACTGTAAATGCACGGAGCAACATATGGTCGCGTAGATAACTTAATTAGCTAACCTCTGAAATTGGTCCTGTGCATTTTTACGGTCGTTCGATATTTAAATTGTATTTTGGAATGTCATTGTGTTCTGCAGTTTCTGCAGAAATGTTCATTACATTGTCACATTAATCTGAACATAACTTTTGACGTAGAGGTGCGATTGGTAATCCATTTGATGCGTTGGAAACTTAACTAACAGAAGTAGTGACATGCATTGCTTAGTTCACCGATATGATACTCATAGTGCACTATTCATATTCAGTTGATGTTATTACACACATGTTCTGCAATTCATTGTACTCCTCATGTTTAATAATACCGCACGCCCATGATATATATTTATTTCTATACGTGTCGCCCTGACGACCTGAGTGTGCATGCTCAGAGGACGAAGTTGATCCAGCTCAGGAGCAGGACTTACCCTTCGAGATTGCGGAGATCTAGACTGCATCACCAGCGCTACTTTTTTTGATTTCAGCATTTGTTTTATTGGTTAGTTGTTTATTCTGTGAAATAAATGTACCTCGAACTCTGTTAAAATGCAATGTAATAAAGTTATGAACTGTGATTTTCTTTTACTCGAGTATGTTTACTGACTACCATGTAATGCTAGAAGCCGAAGTGTGACTACGGTGGGATTATTCCCTGACCGTAGGAGCATAGCTGGCCTAGTCACCCCTCGTATCCCGTATTTTGGGAAGCGGGGCGTGACAATGATAGTCTACCATAATGTTCTAGCTTGGCTCTGATACCATGAAAGTCGACCCTAGCACCACCATGAGGTTTTAGTAGTATCAAGCATGCCAAATTCAAATTTTTATTAGGTGCTAAGCTTGACAAACCAACATCTTTGCTAGAATATTAGGGTTTTCACAAAACTAGTAGAAGGAAAAGAAGGTTATACTCTTGTAGATCGAGTCCTTCTCTTCTCTAGCTCTGGGTTGTGGTCCACGCGACTCCACTAGGCTCCTCTTCAAGATAAAAGAACCTCCTTCGTGATCTTCGCGCCAAAGACGTTCCACCCGAAGTCCACAAGCTCAAGCTAACCCTTCACTAATCTTATTAGTGAAGGCAACACTCCACATCAAATTGCTAATCTAATATGAGATGGTGAAGTAGGGGTTTATTTTGCTCACTAGGGTTTTCACAAGTTCAATGATTCACATCACATGTGAGGGATTGAACTTGGAAGTGAGGTGAAGAAAATTGTAGAGAGCAAGGGCTCATGAAAAATGGCTAAGGCATAAAACTCAAGCTCCAAGAGCAAGCATAGAATGAAAAATGAATATATCACTCCTCACTTATTCAAGCATGGATTAAATTGCAATTCTAAATTGCAACCATGCTTGAATAGTGAGTCAAGACTAATATTATATCATAAAACCCCATGCCTTAACCATACCCAAAATATCTCCACAATTACACCTCATTTTCCATTTTCTAAAAATAGAAAATAGATGCCATGCTTCTTATATTATATTATATTATATTATATATATATATATATATATATATATATATATATATATATATATGTATGTATGTATGTATGTATGTATGTATGTATATCAAATATACATATATTAATATATATTATGAAACATAATTAGTGAGATAATAATATTAGTTAAGATATAATTATATCATATATAATATATATCACATTATTAAATCAACACTTGATTTAATAATCCGGTTATATCACATATAACCGACTAATATCATTAATCTGAATATCACATTATCAAACTAACACTTGATTCGATAATTCGGTTATATCACATATAACCTGACCGATATTAGATAACTGCCAGATTATAATACGGTATCACATACTCATATTTAATCAGGCCCACTCACATATCAACATATGTGCCCTACTTCGTTTCGCTTGAACAGAAAACTTCTGTGTGGGACTCTAAAGACTCGTCAATACTCCAGCAGTAGGTGATGATCACATCAGTCACCTACAAGCCGTCAGCGGTACCCGGGTATTGAGCGATATGAAGATCAATAAGCAAGCTCATCCATACTCTCCATGAAGCCTATCAGTAACACTATCGTACAGTCCGGTCTCTTCGTATGATATGTCGCATATAAAGTCTAGGGGTGGTAAACGTCAGACCCATTAACTTGATAAGTCATGCTGATGTTTGGTTCATAACAGTTTGAGAAACTACTGATAACTCTTATCAGTAAATCTCAGCAACCCTGACCAGGGATTTTCAGTTATAGCCAATCGAGCATAGTGCAACATCAACCCCCAATACAGGGAGAGATGAAACCCCTCCTATCGCTCATTGTCTCCATGTGACTCGGGAGTGTACCCAAAATCCACCTATTTGCACCTTTGAGCCATGGTAGGATGGAAATCAAAGCATAGTGGGAGCCACACAATACTCTATGATGATATCGGGTCTACAAACTAACCTGTACCAGTGTCACCAGAGGACTACTATCTGACGATAGATATACTACCAACTAGAAGTCCTCGGCGAGTCATGTTCGGTGTACCCATTCTTCAATGAGCACCTATGTACAATCTTTGATGTCGCACACCAATGGTTGTGGGATCAACC
The DNA here is from genome assembly GCA_030015575.1 of Agapanthus africanus. NCBI lineage: Eukaryota > Viridiplantae > Streptophyta > Magnoliopsida > Asparagales > Amaryllidaceae > Agapanthus > Agapanthus africanus. The sequence continues at coordinate 602,073,651 of JASDDO010000022.1, read as the reverse complement.
ATCGCCCTCTGAGGGACAAGAAACGTACACACTAGTCTACTCTAGAATATCGATACCCTAGTCTCGATATTCCCACGACTAGGAACTGATTAGAGGATGTACTTTTGGACCACCCTAGCCCCACTAGTATGATCTCATCATAATCCTGGTAGTCAAGTACATATCCTAAGGGCTTTATCAACATGTGAGAGCAAGACAGTAAGTAATACCAGTTAACATGTTAAGATAAAGAGTAATCAGATAGCATACTATCATGTCGAGCAAGAAAGTCCTTTATATATATGTCCAAGCATCCACTATAATTTACATCACATGTACAATAATGGTCTCTAGGGCATACATATTCCCAACAATCTCCCACTTGCACTAAGGTCATGTGTTATAGTATTTCATAATCAACATCCCAAAAAGTCTCTCAAACTATATCTGGGGGAGGGCCTTCGTAGGTGGATCCGCTACGTTGTTCTTTGTGTCAACTCTCCTGACCTCGATCTCCCGACGATCTACTATCTCCCTGATCAGGTGATACCACCTCAGAATATGTCTGGATCTTTGATGGGACCTGGGTTCCTGGGCTAAAGCCATCGCTCCATTGTTATCACAATACACAGGTATTGGATGCTCAATGGATGGAACCACACCAAGCTCAGCAATGAACTTCATCATCCAGACAGCTTCTTTGGTAGCATCGTTGGCAGCGATGTATTCAGCCTCCATCGTCGAGTCTGCTACGGTGTCTTGCTTGGAACTCTTCCAACACATCGCCCCTCCGTTGAGAGTAAAGACAAAACCCGAGACCGACTTACCGTCGTCCTTATCACTCTGGAAGCTCGAATTGGTAAAGGACTCCACCTGGAGTTCGCCATTACCATACACCAAGAACATTTCCTTATTCCTTCTCAAGTACTTAAGAATGTTCTTCACAGCTGTCCAGTGGTTTTCCATGGGATCTGATTGATACCTGCTCACTACACCTAGTGAGTAAGCTACATCCGGTCTGGTACATAACATCACATACATGATAGAACCTACTGCCGAAGCATAGGGTATCTCTTGCATGCGAGCCCTTTCCAAATCAGTCTTGCGAAACATCTCTTTGGAGAGAGTGATTCCTAAACAAGCGGGTAAATTACCTCGCTTGGAATCTTTTATACTAAACCTCTTTAGTATGGTGTCAATGTACCTGGATTGGGAAAATCCCAAAATCCGTTTAGATCTATCTCTATAGATCTTTATCCCCAGGATGTAGGAGGCATCACCTAGTTCTTTCATGGAGAACTTGTGTGATAAGAAGAGCTTGACCGAGTGTAGCATAGGAATATCGTTTCCTATCAAGAGTATGTCATCCACGTACAATACGAGGAAGACCACCTTACTATCTACAGCCTTCTTATATATATAAGGTTCATCTCTATTTTTGATGAAGTCAAACTCTTTGATAGCTTCATCAAAACAGATGTTCTAACTCCGCGACGCCTGCTTTAATCCGTAGATAGATTTAAGCAGCTTGCACACCTTTCCACTGCTCCCACTGTTTACGAAGCCCTCTGGCTGTGTCATGTACACGCTCTCTTCTAAATCACCATTTAGAAAAGTGGTCTTAACGTCCATCTGCCAGATTTCGTAGTCATGGTATGCAGAAATGGCAAGTAGGATCCTGATGATTTAAGCATAGCGACATGAGAAAAGGTTTCATCATAGTCGACGCCAGGTCGTTAACGAAAACCTTTTGCCACAAGTCTAGCTTTGAAAGTCTCAACTTTTCCATCTACACCAATATTTTTTTTTTGAAGATCCACTTGCTTCCAATGGGTTTTACCCCTTCAGAAGCAACATCCAAAGTCCATACTTTGTTGGTGTACACGGATTCCATCTTGGATCGCATAACATACAACCATTTCACAGAGTCCTCAATCGTGATGGCCCGCTCGAAACTAGTCGGGTCATCATCTTCCATGATGCAATCCTTACTCCCACCGTCTACGAGAAAACCGTAGTATCTCTCAGGTGGATAAGGAACCCTACTAGATCTGTGGAGTGGCTGGGGTTCGTTAGATACTATTGGATCCTCTGGTTCCACCAAATCGTCAGTTGTGGTTTGTACTGCTAGAATTTCTTCCAGTTCTACCTCACTGCCACTAATTTCTTTAACAAGAAATTCCTTTTCGAAAAAGGTGGCATGTCGAGAAACAAACACCTTTTGTTCTTCTGAGTGGTAGAAGATATACCCTCGAGAATTCTTGGGATATCCTACAAATTTGCACAATACTGACCTTGCCTCGAGCTTGTCTGGATTTTGTGTTTTCACATAAGCCGGACAACCCCATAGCTTAACATATTTAAGGTATGGTCTCTTTCCTTTCCATATCTCATATGGAGTGGTAGACACAGATTTGGTGGGAACGATATTCAATAGGTCTGCAGCTGTTTCAAGCGCATATCCCCAAAAAGAAATAGGCAACTCAGCAGTACTCATCATAGAGCGCACCATATCTAATAGGGTGCGATTTCTCCGCTCCGATATACCATTGTGCTGTAGTGTATACGGAGGAGTAAGCTGAGAGAGAATCCCATTCTCTTTTAAATAGTCTCAGAATTCCCTGCTCAAGTATTCTTCTCCCCGATCAGATCGTAGGACTTTAATACTTTTGCCCGTCTGGTTTTCAACTTCGCACTTATATTCGTTGAATTTCTCAAAAGTTTTAGACTTGTGTTTCAACAAGAACACATGTCCGAACCTTGAGATATCATTAGTGAATGTAATAAAGTATGAAAAACCATTCCTGGCAAGTGTAGACATAGGATTACATACATCACTATGTATCAGTCCCAAGAGTTTAGTGGCTCTTTCTCCGTGTCCAGTAAACGGAGTTTTGGTCATCTTGCCTTTGAGACATGACTGACAAGTTTCATAAGATGAAAACTCGAACGGATTCAAATATCCATCTTTATGCAACTTATCCAGTCTTGTCGCATTAATATGACCTAGTCTACAGTGACACAAGAAAGCTTCGTTCATTTCTGAACTTTTCCTCTTGTTTGTGTTCTATACGTTAAGAACTGTACTTTGATTAAGAACGTATATACCGTTACATAACGTACCAAATCCAATCAACACTAGATTTTGGAAAATATTCATAACATTATCCTCTAATGTGAGATTATATCCTTCTTTAGTTAGCAAAGAAACCGATATAATGTTGCACATCTTTGGTACGTAGTAACGGTCGTTCAGAATCAATGTATTACCGGTTGATAATACAAGGTGATAATCGCCAACTGCCTTGGCTGCAACAATTGCACCATTCCCTACTGTTAGGGATTTATCACCCTTCCCAGTTCTCTACCTTTGTTTAGCCTATGTAACAAATTACATACGTGGGATCCTGATCCGGTATCCAATACCCAGGACGTAGAACAAACTGAGAAACAGTTCTAGGTAACGAACACACCCAAAGAAGATGTATCAACATGTCGTTTCTTCGTACGGGTGGCGCGGGAATCCTTATATTCCCCTATCCCTTGCTCAGACTTATGACAGTCATAAGATGGAGCGGGACCAACGTTCCCTAGCCCTGTGTAAAAGGAAGGTTCGGTCAATACATCCATATTATTATCTTGATTAAGGCATGACATTGGTTGCTGCCTAGAGAGAGAGAAGGAAACGCGTTAGCATGCGCTCTTTGCAAGATTAGATTTGGTTATTATCTTATCTAATCAGGATGGCTCCCACTGTTTTTATCAAATCTTCCTTCAAACCCTAAAAGGTAAGATTAGCCGGGATTAATTACACCCTACAGGTTCGTCAATCGTTCGGCCAGGCAGGTATCGGTACTCCGAGGGAGGTTCCCCGTGCCTTCGCACGGACCTAATTAAAATAAACCTTGTTTTCCTAGAGACACAACCCCGTTGACACCTTTCTAGACACCTACTGGATTAGCTAATTGTAGAGTGCAAAATTCTTCGAGGAGTAACTCTTACTCGCAGTGGGTATCGGGATTCAACTATCATATAGAAGGTATGCAATCTCATTGCAAATTTCAACACTTGAAATTCTCGATAATGTTTTTACCCCTAACGTCCAATGACCTTGACGCAGGCCAACAAACAAACCATAGGGCGTTAGTCAAGTTCAACCCGTTCATTTCTTGATTGAATTGAACCTACCAGCACGACCCATGATGCAAGCCAACAAAGTCGTGTAAGTCGACGTTAGACACCCCACAAGATGCGGGGAGGCGGAATAGGTAAAACAATCATTTTGTTTGAGTTAACATCGACTAACTTTACGGATCTTTGCTAAACCCTAACTAACAACAATATAGAAGTGATTAGCTACTATGATAGATGATTATACCTAAAGATTCAAGTCCTTCTTGTTCTTGTAGTTCACTTCCTCGTCGGCCTCCTCGATGTGATAGAAAATCCACCCGAGAGCTCCTTCTCCAAGCTTTAACCTCTCACTTGAGATAACTAGGTGTCTATGAGTGCTAATCAAAGTAACCTAGATGATATAGAAGAGGATTAGGGATCTATTAGTCTTACTAACCCTTGGATCTCAACACATGAGAGGATTAGGGTTAGTTCTTTGAAGAGAGAGAGAGAGCTTGAGGAGAGAGAATGTGTAACTGAGAATGATAATGAATTAAATCTCATTTCTATATATGATGAAGCATAAAGAATATCAAATAAATCATTATGTGATATTTACAACCATGATTCATTTAATACATACAATGAATCATCTCATGAGTCATTAAGCAATAAATGCTTCATTAACTCATTTGGATGAATCACCTCATGAGTCACTAATCCATTTAATGCAAATAACACCTAAGCTCTCCACCTCATCTTTCTTCTAGAAGCTTCTCGACTAATTATGAGAATGCCCCTCCATCCGTGAAAACACGGAAATACTGAGACTGTATAAATCCAATAATCCAATACTAGAATCTGGCTTAAACTAAAGCCTGCTAGTAAAACCTGTCCGAACAACGTACGTGCATAAATACACGTATGTGTCCGAACCCTGTCGTAAAACCATACGACCTCTATATCGTTTCGCCTTAAGCAGGAAAACTCTCTGTGTGGGACTCTAAAGACTCGACACTACGCTGGCAGTGGGTTTAACCACAGGCTGCAAGCGGTACTAGCTGTACGTAACGGTCCCCAGGTAGATGTCGATAAGAAGGCCGATGAGGAAACCCATCCGAACTCCTACTGAGCCTGATGTGACAATCTCTGTATAGTCCGGTCTGTTTGTCACGCCCCGCTTCCCGGTGTACGGCGAAGGGGACGCGACGAGGTCCGCTACGTATTTACTGTGAAGTAAATACGCTAAGCGTATCTAAGCAATATAAAGGTAAATCACAAGAGACAAGAGATATAAAAATAATATCAACTTTATTAATAACATTTTTTTGTACAATGCATGAAAAGTAAATACATCTGAAATAAAAGCGATGCCTAAACAATGGAATAACAGGAAATGAAAATACTGAATAGAACAAGGTACAATGTCTAGAGCTCGGGGTCTTCGTGAAACTGATCCAAGTCTTCACCGGTGGGCTCGATCTCTGACGGGTCCAAAACACCTGACGACATTCAAAGAAGAAAGAAATAGAATGTCGTCAGCGAACAGGTCGCTCGGTAAGTCCCAAAGATTAGAAAAAGACAGAATAAGAAGTATCTTCTAAAGTTGTATAATATTGTAGAATATTGTGTTCATGCTGTTGTTCGTAGCTTGGCACGGAAGGATGCCAGTGTATACGAGAGGGGTCTCGGTATGCTAGAGACCAGGGCAAACGGAATGTACAAGGAATCGTTAAGCCACGGTACTACAGTAACGGAATATAGGTTAGGTGTCTTAATCTTACAGTCTCGTGCCACTTCTAACACCTTCCGCACCAATCTACCCCTTAAACCCCGTAGTGTCTTGATTGTATTATTGTATTGTATTGTATAAGTTGGATGACTGACCAAAACCATGATATCAGTAAACAGGTTGTAACTGCATAATCAGGTAAATGGAATAACGGGATAATGGATGTATATCCATGGTTTGATTCAGTCAATTTGTATAGATTGATAACTGGATTCTGGAATTCATGTGTTCATATTGAATTGGAATATTATAGATTTATATAGTACTTGAATCATATTCAAGTCGGATTATGATCAGACTCAAACCCGAGTCAGACAAAAGAAATGTAAATCGAAGTTCTATAATTGCTAGGGTCCTTAGGGTAATTTATAAAACTTGAGGGGTTTTTATGTAAAAATACTTTGGTATAGTTTTCAAGATACACCCCAAGTATTTATTATTCGTCTTTATAATTATAATGAGTGTGATTTTATTTTGTGATATTTCTAGTGAAAATATCCTAGTTTCATAAATTAAGGTATTTATCTGTAATATTGATTTATTTGAAATTCATGGTATTTTAATGTAAAACTTAGTCTTGTGATTTTTAGAAAAAGTGGAATATTTATATTATAACAAAATAGATCTTTTAATGATAATTATACATATGTTTATACAAAAATAATTTCAATAAATATTTTATATTAAAAAATATCATTTTCTTAAGATATCGTATTTTAAACCTTTCGAGACCGAACGCTCCTTGCGGAGGTCTGAATCTCGCACTACTAAGCCCGAGGGTGCACGATAAACCGTACTATCCTTAGCGGGTTCCCCAAATGTGGGTTGTAGTGGCGCTTTGCAAAGATTTATAAACACTAAACCTTTAGAATACGGTTTTATTAAAGTAAAAGGTATTTATTTGCAAAAGTCGATTTTCCGTATTTTAGGTTTTAGGGTTTCCATTTCAACTAGACTATTTCTAAATGATCTAAACAACAAGTTGTTAGAAACCTCAAATCACCTCTTCACCGCCAATTGTGGCCAGATAAGTACAAGTGAGGAAGGAGGGATCCGCTCACGAATCGTGAGACGGGCCTTTTAAAGTTACCTTTGTTCACTTGCCTAACCTAGACACCAAAAAGTCATGTTTAGATAAACGGTCGATGTCCACAACTTATCGTATTTTCCTATTAAAAGATATTTGTTTTAAAAGTGTAGCAACCTAAAACTTTTAGAAAAGGTTTTATTAAGAAAAAGGTATTTAAATGTAAAATCTTGTATTATCGTATTCTAAGTTTTGATGATATCATTTAGGGTTGTATTTGCATGTGTATGGAGGTAGGTCATTACCTCGTGATCTATTTTAAGGTATAGCAATGTTAAAGGGTTAAATGTGAAAACTAAACATTGTGGTATTTAAGTGAAAAAAAATACGATAAATGGAAACGTTATCATTTCATGTGAGAAAACTTGTTCAAATTAGTTGTTAAGTGATTAATAGTCAACATAAAGATGTTTAAGCATAATGGAATTGGTTATAAGTAAGATTTTATAGAAAACCGAATCGGAAATCGGTTTTGTTCCGATTCCGTCGGGTTTGTGAATTCGTATTTTTATGAGATAAAAGAAAGATAGAAAAGGGAGACTTTCGGGTTTGGACAACACTAGAGAGTGAGAAGGAAGTAGGGGGTTTGCCGGTGCGTCGAATCGTCGTTGAGAGCTCCTAGCACGATCACCGGAATTTCGCCGTCGATTTCGTCAGCGCTTCGCCTTTCGCTCGTTTCCAACGTACCAAAGTTCTCTTGGGATTTTGAGAGAGTGGACTCAGAAATTTAGGATGAGAGGGTGGAGGGTAGGGAGTGTATTTATAGGTTTAGGCTAGGGTTAGGGTTTGTAATTAAAAAAATGTAAAAATTAAATAAAAATCATTAAAATTTGGAGTAAAAGAGGTTTAATGTGCTCTGTGTAACCGATCTAGAAATTTAGTGTGTGTAGGGGGGTTGACCATGTCAAGATGCTCATCTTCGATGTTGACGACTCGGCCGGCGGCGCCGGCCCAAGTCGAAGCGTCGATGGGTGGGGGGTCTCTTGGAGTGATTTATGGTGCATCTAACTTTTTATGTGTAGAAGGAATTTTGTGAGAAATGCACGTGTAACGGTTGGTATTCTAAAAAATCAAAACAAAATAATAATAAAAATAATGTGGGGCTTGGGATTTGAACTCTGGTGGCTTGGTTCAGCAGTGCAAGGTATTACCAATGAGCTACAAGCTCCTTCTTGTAAATATGGAGTGAAATAAATATTTAAAGAGATAACAACAACAATAAATACTCCAAGTATACATTGAATTTAAATCAATTCTTTGTACATTAAAAATGGAGTTGTTACAGTCTACCCTCCTTACAAAAATTTCGTTATCGAAATTTACAACTTTTATTTGAGGACTAGTTTACAAAGAGGTGTGGATATCTAGTACGCATTTCATCCTCCCTTTCCCAAGTGGACTCTCCTGGAGTGTCTTTCCTCCACATCACTCGAACTAAGTTAGCTTCCTTGTTCCGAAGTGCCTTCACTTTCCTGTCCAGGATCTCCACAGGCTGTTGCTCACAAGACAAATCGGGCTGTATCGTGAGCTCGGAATGATCGAGAACATGGCTGGGGCCACTCACATACCTTCTGAGTTGAGATATGTGGAACACATTATGCACTTCTTCTATTGAAGGTGGAAGTGCTAAGCGGTATGCCACTTCACCGACTCGTTCGAGTATGTCGAACGGTCCAATATATCTCGGACTTAGCTTACCCCGTCTTCCAAATCGGATCACTCCGCGGTTCGGAGATATCTTCAAGAACACATGATCTCCTGACTGGAACTCCAAATGTCGTCTCTTCGCATCAGCCCAGTGCTTCTGTCGATCTTGGGCTATGCGCATTCTTTCCCTAATAGTACGAACCACATCAACAGTCGCTACTATCATCTCTGGTCCAAGAAGTTCCCTATCTCCGATGTCGTCCCAACTTAATGGCGATCGACACTTCCTTTCATACAGTGCTGCAAAATGTGCCATTCCTATGCTTGCTTGGTAGCTGTTGTTGTACGAAAACTCCACAAGATGTAGGTGATCTTCCCACGATCCTTTAAAGTCTAACATACACGCTCTGAGCATATCCTCCAAGATCTAAATAGTTCGTTCCGACTGACCATCTGTTTGTGGATGATAAGCCGTACTAAAGTTCAGACTTGTTCCCAGGCTTGCTTGCAGACTCTGCCAAAATTGCGATCGGAACCTGGTGTCACGATCAGAGACAATGCAGACCGGTACTCCATGAAGTCTCACAATTTCCTGTATGAGTTCATGGATATCAGGGGCAATACATTATGAAGAGTTTAAATCTTAATTAGATTATTACCTCCATGTGCTTCTTTGCTAATGTCTCAGTTGATTGGCCAACTCGAAATGGAATGAAGTGAGCCGACTTTTTGAGTCAATCCACAATGACCCATAAAACATCATTACCCTTTGTGCTGCGATGAAGAGCAGTCACAAAATCCATCGTGATATGTTGCCACTTCCATTCTGGGATTGGTAACAGTTGAAGTAATCCAGCAGTCCTGTGATATTCAGCCTTTACTTGCTGACACACCAAGCATTTTGCGACGCTTCTGGCTACTTCACGCTTCATTCCATGCCACCAATAATTCTGACGTAGATCTTTGTACATTTTGGTACCTCCAGGGTGTACTGAGTAGGGAGAGCTGTGAGCTTCTTTCATTAACTCCTCCCAAACAGGACCTTTTGGTACACACAATCTGCTGCCATATCTCAAAGATCTGTCTTCATGGATGATGAAGTCTGTTCTGAGTCCATTCTCCACTTGTTCTCTGATCTTTTGCAACTTAGCATCGCTTGCTTGAGCTGCTTTGATCTGATTGACAATGGTTGATTGAACTTGTAAATTCATCAAACTTGAAGCATTACTTGGCATGACTATTTCAATCTCCATCTGATGCAAGTCTTGTTGAAGCTTCCACTGAGCGGTGCGATTCATCGATAATGGTTGGCGACTAAGAGCATCAGGTACTACATTCACCTTCCCTGGGTGATATTGCAAGTTGATGTCAAAGTCCGCCATGAGTTCTAACCATCTTCTCTGCCGCATATTCAACTCCTTCTGAGTAAACACGTACTTCAGGCTCTTATGATCTGTGTAGATGTTCACTCGTTCACCAAGTAGATAATGATGCCAAATCTTGAGAGCAAAGATGACGGCTGCCAACTCCAGATCATGCGTCGGATAATTGCGCTCATGAATCTTCAGCTGTCTTGAAGCATAAGCCACAACCTTACCGTGCTGATGTAGGACACATCCTAATCCCTTACCGGATGCATCGCAATGTACTTCGAATCCTCCAAATTGATCCGGTATGACGAGAATAGGTGCTGATGTCAACCTTGACTTGATTTCTACGAAAGCTTGTTCGCATGCTTCTGACCACATAAATTCTTCATCTTTACGTGTGAGTTTGGTCAGGGGCGTTGCTATCTTTGAAAAGCCTTCAATAAACCTTCTGTAATATCCAGCTAAACCCAAGAAACTTCGAATATCCTTCACTGACTTTGGTGTAGGCCATTCGCTAACTGCTGAAACTTTCGCTGGATCCACAGAGATTCCTTCTCCTGATACGATATGTCCAAGAAAACGAACTTGCTTTAACCAAAACTCGCACTTGCTGTACTTGGCATAAAGCTGATGTTGTCGAAGAGTTTCTAGGACAATTCGTAGGTGCTCTGCATGTTCTTTCCGACTCTTAGAATACACCAGGATATCGTCGATGAAGATGACAACAAACCTGTCTAAATACTCCCGGAAAACTTGATTCATTAGGTTCATGAATATTGTGGGTGCGTTGGTCACTCCAAATGGCATCACTAGAAATTCGTAATGTCCATAGCGAGTTCTGAAAGCTGTTTTGTGAATATCAGCTTCCTTGACCTTCACTTGATGATAACCTGAACGAAGATCCAATTTAGAGAAAACACAAGGTCCACTTAGTTGATTGAATAAATCGTCGATGCGCGGAAGTGGATACTTGTTCTTTATAGTGACTTCGTTCAAGGCTCTGTAATCGATGCACATTCTGTATGAACCTTCCTTCTTCTTCATAAGTAGTACAGGTGATCCCCAACTTGAAGTGCTGGGACGAATCCATCCTTTCGCCAGTAATTCGTCCAATTGTGTTCGGACTTCCTTCAAACCTTCCGGACTTAAACGATAGGGTGCTTTGATCACCGGTTGTGCTCCTGGTACTAAATCAATACTGAATTCAAGAGCTCGATCGGGAGGAAAACCTGATATATCGTCAGGAAATACATCGTCGAACTCTCGAACCACATCTGGCCTTGATTCTTCCTCTGCTTAGGCTGCTGCAACTACTGCTTCTCTTGGCTTCGCTTTGTAAGTACTTGGCTCCAGTGTACGGTCTCCGCTTTTGAAATAAAAGACCGGATGGTCTGGAATCTCGAATACTACCCTCCTTTGACGACAGTCAATGGTAGCATAAGAAGTTCTAAGCCAATCCATTCCTAGAACCACATCGAAGTTCGGTATGTCCAGCACTTTGAAGTCAGCATAAAATTCTCTGCTGCAGACGACGACTGGACACAAGCTGTATCCCATGGTTGCCTTTTGAATGCCATTTCCTGAACTGACATTCCAGCTGGATACAAGCGGTGAGACTGTAATCGCATGGGTTCGAACAAACCGTTGCGACATAAAGCAGTGTGATGCTCCAGTATCACACAGTGCTAGTGCAGGGATTGAGGATACTAAGATTGTACCTAAGGTATGTGGGATATGTTTTAGGCTTAGGAAGGGTAATGAACTCCCCACCTAATTTGAATTTGGTCGTGCCCCTTAATTTCCGTATTAATATGCAAACAACCAAAAATCAAAAACACGCACAAATTTTATTTTGCTTTTGCGGCGCAGCGATTTATTTGCAAAGAAACCTGCAGCAAAATTGTTATTGGAGCAGATGAGGTAAGAGATAAGAAAGTTAGGGACTTACAGAGAAAAATTGGTGCAGTGAATCTACAAGAGGGCCGCGGAACCGCCGCAAGAAGGTGGTATTGGCTGCGGAAACGCAGTGGAGTGAGGAGATCTCTGCACAAAATTTTAGGTAAATGCTTCTGTTGCTCCCCTTAGCTCTCTGGAATATTCACAAACATTTAATCCCAGCTCCAGTGATTCCAGATTTCCTCGCAATCAAATCACAACACACGTATTAGTGTTTGCACGAATTTTGATCACAAAATTTAGATGGAATAAAATTTTCAACTCAAATTTCAAAATACGAACTATTAGCGCACGGTCCCCGTCAACGGCGCCATTTGATTGAAATAGAATTCAAGACTGTGTAGTGTGAAAATTGTAAAGAAATCACAACCAAAAATTATTTGACCGCAATCAACTACGGTGTCGGATGTAGATTGTAAGTGAGTGCGGATCGTCCACAGGGACAGTGTAATCGTTCGTCTTTTGAATTAGATGAGTCGAAACTTTATTGAAAACAAAACAAAACAATTCATGATTTGAAATTGAAGTTCAAGAATTAGAAAAAAACATAGATCTAATAACAGGAAAAAGATAGAATCAAGAATTGATAGTTTGATGATTTTTTCAAACCAAATCTCAAGAATCGAAATGAGGCTCGTAGGAATCGATCGGATCTATAGATGTGATGTAATCTTACAATTACGTATTCTTATCCTTCGATGAATTGATACTAGATCGATGATGATCGACGAGAATTAGGGATTTCTTGTGAAACTAGAGTTTCATCTTATCCCTTGTTCCTTCGTCGATATCATTCATATTCTAGCCTCTAGTAAATTCAAGAAACGATCGTAGATCCCTAATTTCGAGCGATCGCAATCAAGAAAGCATCGCAACGAAACTAGGTCATCGATTCTTAAACTTGCTAGGGTTTACAAAACTCGTAGAACTCAAGAATCGTTTAAAGATTTATTACATCATCATTCTATTGATCGTCTCGACTCCTTAACGAGCGGAGTTTTACTCAAACATCATCACAAGAACTACAATCATAAATTGAGATCTAATCATGATGCAAGAATTAAAAGAAAGCAAGATTCAAGAATTTCACCTTTTATTTATATCAACAATTTCGTTACATTCGCTCAAGAACTACAAGAGGAAGAACTCGATCGTCGATTTGGCTTCGCTCGTTTCCTTGAGTCGCGGATCGGCTTGGATCACTTGCCCGATTGAAGATCGGCTCAGCTCCTAAAAGGTTGAAGGCTTCTCGCTTGATTGGTACTCAAGATCTTGAATTTGGAGTGGAATTAGGGTTAGGGTTTCGCACAAGCCTTGTCACTAGACTTGTGGAAGAAGATGAAGAATTGAAGAAGACTAAAGATTAATGAAGAATTAGCTAACTAAAGATTTATTATTGATGAACAACCTCAACCATTAGATCTAGGTTCCTATTTATAGATAACCAAACCCTAGATCTAGGATTTCAAATTCTAAGTTTCCCTCCTAAAGTTTGTTGAGGAAATTTGAATTTCCCTCCAAAAGTTAGTTAAAGGAGAAGCTTCTAGATGTGATTAGTTAGAAGGGAGCTTCTAGAAGATGTTAGTTAGGAGCTTAATTAGGATTAGCCTTGCTTAATCTTCTTTGCTGATCTGGCAGTAGCTTCTAGAGAATTATGGAATTTGACGTATCAGAAATGCATGTGGGCCCTGAGATAAGAATAATGCCCTAAAAATCAACTGATGATGTGGCAGAAGCGCGGCGGATCCGCGGCGCAAGCAAGCTCCCGCCGCGGATCCGTGGCTCTTTTGGGGAGTTAGAGCTTGGGCTCTCTGGTTCTTGTTATGCCTGAGTTGTGGGCCTTTATCTGATATGTGGAATTTTGTTTCTCCCTTTATATTGCTACCAGATCTGAAATTATTGAGTTGGCGTAATGTTTGATCAGCTTCTTTTGATTTTTCTCCGGACTTTCCTGCACAGACTCAAGACAAGTGTTGCGCGAATACAGAAATGATGCGATGCCATGAAATGCGGTCAATTTCCCTTAAAGTGTTGGTTTAAAAGTCTAATACATGCAATCTGGTATTTTACGACTGATTTGCTAATATGTGAAATATGAATACCGAACACTTCTAAATGTATGCAAAAGATGGGGAAATTGCCGTGTTAAAAATATATTATTTTCGACTGATCAAATACCCCCAAACTTAATTTCGATCGTCTCGAGCGAATGTTTTATTAAAAAGAGAAGGAGAAAATAAAGAAAGAGAAAAACTATCTAGCACACTTTCGTAGGCAACACGATTGCACTGAGCACGTGCAACAAGCCTTTAAACCTCTAGGTGTCCCTAGTAGGAGGAATGTTGTCTCCTGAGGATTTTCAGCGGATTGCACCCACAAAATCCAATAATAAAAGGAAGATCATGAATATTACATTTAAAGAAAAGAATTGTAAAAGAAAGACTTTGAAAATTATGGTTTCCAACTAAGCTAGCTTTTCGGTTGTCATGAGCTCTATCTTAATGGTCATGAAAAGATGTCAGAAATCACGTCCTCCCTCAATAAAACATCGTCTTATTCTTCATTCCTATCTTTATTCCAAACATCGATCATATAACCATGCGTGTGTGTAAAGGACATCCCTACACCTGGAGAATTCAATTCAAGCTATCATACTCTTGCCCATCAGCCTCAGTACTTTTTAATTAATGAATATTTAGATGAGATTGCTCACACACTTTCATGCGACCGTTAATACTTCTTGAGGTACTAACCGACCGATTACTCCTGTGCTTGCTTACTTGGTGTATTTTCCTCGTCTTGCACCACCTCAGGCATAGCAGTGACTCCCAGACCAGTTGGCCTTAGGGCACTAGGTGAAGAAGCACCCTCGCTATAAAATTTTTTATTGCCTTTGGTGATAACAAAACCAGTGTCCATTTTTCTCACCACTTTATATTTTATTCATATTTTTTTATTTCTTTCATACTTTTGGCTTTAAGACAAGAGCATTTCAAGGTATCCTCTACTATCCCAGGCTTTAAGACGTGTGTAAGTGCGAATAGCAGGGTATCAACGTTCAAAATGTTTGGCTTCCAGAATTGAAACTATTTTTCAGACTTATTTTTATCCCCAGATTAGTGACGTCCTTCATCTTACTAACCCTTGGGACAACGGCTCATAACTACTTATTACTAGTTCGTATAAGAAAACTTCTAATTTTCTTAATTTTCTTAAATTTTTCTAATCTCATGGATGTAATTTTTCACTATCTAATCTTTTATTATCTTATTTATGTACAAAAGTTTTTTATAGTTTTGAATTTTTTTTTAAATTTTTATGGTTTTCAAAAAATTGTTTTGTGCTTATGCAAAATGATATGCAAATGATGCGAAAATAAGCACAAACCTCCCCCAAACTTGTTTTCAACAGTGTCCTCACTGTTACCTTCTGCTAAATCTGAAAAACCTGTAAGCTTGGGAGGAATTTATTAGTGGGAGCAAAATATTTAAGTGAAGAACCTCCCTCAAACTTATTTTTAGCTCATCATTTTGTAAAAATTCTTTTTAGGAGCCAGAAAATATATACCCCCCCAAACTTGAGTTATGCAATGTTAATCTTTGAAAATCATATGAGGGGGTAAAAAAATCAGTGGTCGATGCCAAGCTTTGCAAAGACCAAATGTTAACACCAACCATTCAAAAATTTTATCAATGTAGTGCTCGGGTTGGTGGAAAAAGAAGTGGGGAAAGGTTAAGTGGTGGAATAGAATGTGTGTGCGTCTCGTATTGGAGAGACGATGCAGTGCATGTGATGGATTATTCGCATTCTTTTTACAAGTCAAAAGAAGGGGTGGAGGTTCAATTTCATTGATTCGGAGATGATTCATCTCAACACCCGTATCATTCAAAAATGCGAGTTCATCAGCGAAGATTTCCTCAAAAGTTCCATCTATACCCCGATGAATAATGTCATCACAAAATGCGGGGTGATCTTCAGACTCTAAAATCAGTTCATAATCAGTGTTAATTGTTGACCCGGACATTTCGGTGGAAGAGTCCGTATGTGTATGATACATAGTTGGGTCAAGCAATAACATATGAAAAGAGTCAAGATCAGTATAAAGAGGATCATCAAATTCGCTGCTGTCGACATCCATTAAGTCGACAGAACATACCTGAGCAGTAGGTTCGGAGGGTACACTTCCCAACTTGTAAATGTTCAACTCTATTGACCTATTCCCGAAAGATAGGGTCATAGTACCATTACGACAGTTGATTATTGCATTGGAAGTGGCCAAAAAGGGGCGACCTAAAATCACCGGAATTTGATTCCGTGGGTTCGCTACAGGCTGTGTATCAAGTACAATAAAATCCACAGGGAATACAAATTCCCCGATTTTTATTAACACATCCTCCAGTTCACCCCTAGGTTTGGTGATTGATCGGTCAGCCATCTGGAGAGTTATGCTCGAAGGCTTTAACACTCCGATACCTAGTTGCTCGTATACCGAGTAAGGAAGTAAGTTAACACTAGCGCCAAGGTCAAGTAACGCACGGTTGATGTGTTTCTCCCCAATAAAAATGGAAATAGTAGGACAGCCAGGGTCCTTACGTTTCCGTGGTAATTGTTGGGGAAAAGCCGTGTCTACAGTACTCGACATGAAGATTTTTTTAGGCACTTGAGTCTTCCTCTTCCTAGTGCACAAGTTCTTAAGAGTTTTTGCATAGGACGGAACTTGTTGAATAGCATCTAGGAGAGGGATATTGATGTTAACTTCCTTAAACATGTCCACAATCTTCTCCATTTGGGCATCATGTTTCTTGGGCCTCAACCTATTTGGAAATGGAGCTCTATCAATAAGTGTTGGGTCCAACATTTGTTGAGAAGTTTGTGAGGGTGGAAAAGATGATGTGGGTGGAGGGTTCGAGCCTTTGGGAACACGGAGAATAGGCTCGGAAGAAGAAGGTAAGTTAGACGAAATAGGGTAAGAAATAGAAGTGTGAGTGGAAGTGGAAGTTGATGCCGGGGTGTTAATGATCAATTCATCATTATCAATTTGTTCACCCGAATGATTTTCTAGCACTCTTCCAGATCTCAACGTTGTAAAAGCGTCCACATTAGTGCAATGTGAAGGTCTAGGATCAGGTATGGGTTGAGATGGAAGATTCCCTTCTTCTCTAGCACTTATTTCGGCTGTTATTCGTTCAATTTGAGCTTCAATTGATTTGATATTCTCATTTTGAGTGAGAATGATCTTTATCATATTATCGATGGAAGATTGAAAACTTGCTGACTCTTGGATGGATTGTTTCATGAAAGTAATCAAGGTTTGCACCAGTGCAGAGATATTATCAGTACCGGCCAATTGCAAAGAGTTTTCATGTAGTGCAAAAGTGTTGGCAGGATTTTGAAAATTTTGCGGTTGGAAGGGGTGCTGACTCAATTGAAGTGGTGGTTGCTGTTGTGGTGGAGGGACCCTTTGAAAATTGTTTAGGATTGGAACCGTATTTTGAGATTGTGATTGGTTCCAAGCAAAGTTCGGGTAATTCCTCCAATCTTGATTATATGAGGAAGAAGAGGGATAGTTTCCAGGTCTTTGCTGAAGTGAAGTATTAGTGTGACCTTGAAACGGTACATTCAAAGGACATTCTTCCGTCAAATGTGAAGGGTTTGAACAGCAGCCACACACGGTTTTGGGAAGTGTGGATTGGTTTAGGGAGGCTGAAGAGATTTTGTTTTCTATAGCGTCGAGTTTCCTTTGTATTGTGGCCATTTCGGCTTTCAAGGTGACAGAAACATCGAGCTGATTGACATCTTCCCTAGGCGGTGGTGGTCTAACACTTTCCCATTGTGATGTGTTTTGAGCTAAATCTTCTAAGTATTTCCAAGCTTCACCATCATCTTTAGATAGGAATTGGCAATGACACATGGTTTCAAGCATCTGTCTAGTAGTGAGATCAATACCCTCATAGATAATTCGACACAAATCCCATCTGGAGATTCCGTGATGA
The DNA here is from genome assembly GCA_030015575.1 of Agapanthus africanus. Taxonomy (NCBI): domain Eukaryota; kingdom Viridiplantae; phylum Streptophyta; class Magnoliopsida; order Asparagales; family Amaryllidaceae; genus Agapanthus; species Agapanthus africanus. The sequence continues at coordinate 602,055,714 of JASDDO010000022.1, read as the reverse complement.
GGGCATTGGATAAGAAGATCCTTGAACCGTTCAAAGCATTTCCAAAATGGTTCATTGGGAAGTTGGGTAAATTTAGAGATTTCGCTCCGAACACGGGCGGTCTTGTGATTGGGATAAAATTTCTTAAGGAATGCTGCAACGAATTCATCCCATGTTGAAATAGAATGTGCGGGTGTGATGTAAAGCCACTTCTCGGCTAAATCGCACAAAGTGAATGGGAGAAGACGTAAACGCAGAGCATCCAAAGACAGTTGTGAATTCCCCATCAAAGCACATACGTTTTCAAATTTGGAAATAAACATGTATGCGTTTTCAGAATCAAGACCGTGAAATCTGGGTAACAATTTGATGAATTGGGGGTTGATTTCAAAATTTTCCCCGATTGCAGGTGGTATAGAAAGACAGGTGGGAAGGGTAACACGTGTAGGATAGCATCTCTCTTGGAGAGAAATGCGTGGAAGATTCTGCGCACCTGCGGGCGGTGGCAGAGTAATGTTAAAGTTTGATGGATTTGGGTCCATCGCGGGTGTGGTGGGTGGTGGGGGAGAAGACGAAGAATTACCGACTCTGGGGTTGATAAAAGAAACGCGGACAAGACGGGAAATGGAATCCCGTGTCCAGCCTAACATTGTGCTAAATGGTTGTAGCACAAGTGGCAGCGTTGGTATAATTAGAGGAAATGAAGTGTTGGTGTTTGTTTTGAAAATTGATACGGATTTTTGAAAAAAAATGATGCAACAAAACAAATGCAACACACAAAACCCTAGAATCTAGTGGTCACCTAGATCAAACTCTAGACCGCTCCTAACTGCCAAAAGACAAGTCACAGGATAAATCCTCCACTGCCTCTTTGTTCCCCTGTGGCCGGATAAGTGCCAGGTAAGTGGGAAGGTACTCCACTACGTAAGTAGTGGGCCTAATTAAACCACTAGCCTTAGACACACTCGCCTTAGGCACCACAAGAAAACGCGGATAAGCAATGAATTACCCACGGCCCTCTTCTGTCCTAATTGAGCGCGACAGTCCTTAGAGTCATCTCTAGATATTTTTTAGTTAATGTGGGTCAATGCGAATGCAAGTTTTGCGATTTTCGGGGCTTAGGAAGGGTAATGAACTCCCCACCTAATTTGAATTTGGTCGTGCCCCTTAATTTCCGTATTAATATGCAAACAACCAAAAATCAAAAACACGCACAAATTTTATTTTGCTTTTGCGGCGCAGCGATTTATTTGCAAAGAAACCTGCAGCAAAATTGTTATTGGAGCAGATGAGGTAAGAGATAAGAAAGTTAGGGACTTACAGAGAAAAATTGGTGCAGTGAATCTACAAGGGGGCCGCGGAACCGCCGCAAGAAGGTGGTATTGGCCGCGGAAACGCAGTGGAGTGAGGAGATCTCTGCACAAAATTTTAGGTAAATGCTTCTGTTGCTCCCCTTAGCTCTCTGGAATATTCACAAACATTTTATCCCAGCTCCAGTGATTCCAGATTTCCTCGCAATCAAATCACAACACACGTATTAGTGTTTGCACGAATTTTGATCACAAAATTTAGATGGAATAAAATTTTCAACTCAAATTTCAAAATACGAACTATTAGCGCACGGTCCCCATCAACGGCGCCATTTGATTGAAATAGAATTCAAGACTGTGTAGTGTGAAAATTGTAAAGAAATCACAACCAAAAATTATTTGACCGCAATCAACTACGGTGTCGGATGTAGATTGTAAGTGAGTGCGGATCGTCCACAGGGACAGTGTAATCGTTCGTCTTTTGAATTAGATGAGTCGAAACTTTAATGAAAACAAAACAAAACAATTCATGATTTGAAATTGAAGTTCAAGAATTAGAAAAAAACATAGATCTAATAACAGGAAAAAGATAGAATCAAGAATTGATAGTTTGATGATTTTTTCAAACCAAATCTCAAGAATCGAAATGAGGCTCGTAGGAATCGATCGGATCTATAGATGTGATGTAATCTTACAATTACGTATTCTTATCCTTCGATGAATTGATACTAGATCGATGATGATCGACGAGAATTAGGGATTTCTTGTGAAACTAGAGTTTCATCTTATCCCTTGTTCCTTCGTCGATATCATTCATATTCTAGCCTCTAGTAAATTCAAGAAACGATCGTAGATCCCTAATTTCGAGCGATCGCAATCAAGAAAGCATCGCAACGAAACTAGGTCATCGATTCTTGAACTTGCTAGGGTTTACAAAACTTGTAGAACTCAAGAATCGTTTAAAGATTTATTACATCATCATTCTATTGATCGTCTCGACTCCTTAACGAGCGGAGTTTTACTCAAACATCATCATAAGAACTACAATCATAAATTGAGATCTAATCATGATGCAAGAATTAAAAGAAAGCAAGATTCAAGAATTTCACCTTTTATTTATATCAACAATTTCGTTACATTCGCTCAAGAACTACAAGAGGAAGAACTCGATCGTCGATTTGGCTTCGCTCGTCTCCTTGAGTCGCGGATCGGCTTGGATCACTTACCCGATTGAAGATCGGCTCAGCTCCTAAAAGGTTGAAGGCTTCTCGCTTGATTGGTACTCAAGATCTTGAATTTGGAGTGGAATTAGGGTTAGGGTTTCGCACAAGCCTTGTCACTAGACTTGTGGAAGAAGATGAAGAATTGAAGAAGACTAAAGATTAATGAAGAATTAGCTAACTAAAGATTGATTATTGATGAACAACCTCAACCATTAGATCTAGGTTCCTATTTATAGATAACCAAACCCTAGATCTAGGATTTCAAATTCTAAGTTTCCCTCCTAAAGTTTGTTGAGGAAATTTGAATTTCCCTCCAAAAGTTAGTTAAAGGAGAAGCTTCTAGATGTGATTAGTTAGAAGGGAGCTTCTAGAAGAGGTTAGTTAGGAGCTTAATTAGGATTAGCCTTGCTTAATCTTCTTTGCTGATCTGGCAGTAGCTTCTGGAGAATTATGGAATTTGACGTATCAGAAATGCATGTGGGCCCTGAGATAAGAATAATGCCCTAAAAATCAACTGATGATGTGGCAGAAGCGCGGCGGATCCGCGGCGCAAGCAAGCTCCCACCGCGGATCCGCGACTCTTTTGGGGAGTTACAGCTTGGGCTCTCTGGTTCTCGTTGGGCCTGAGTTGTGGGCCTTTATCTGATATTTGGAATTTTGTTTCTCCCTTTATATTGCTACCAGATCTGAAATTATTGAGTTGGCGTAATGTTTGATCAGCTTCTTTTGATTTTGCTCCGGACTTTCCTGCACAGACTCAAGACAAGTGTTGCGCAAATACAGAAATGATGCGATGCCATGAAATGCGGTCAATTTCCCTTAAAGTGTTGGTTTAAAAGTCTAATACATGCAATCTGGTATTTTACGACTGATTTGCTAATATGTGAAATATGAATACCGAACACTTCTAAATGTATGCAAAAGATGGGGAAATTGCCGTGTTAAAAATACATTATTTTCGACTGATCAGTAGCCAAGTAGCAGGATAGAAAAACAAAGTTTGAAAAGAAAAGTTTACCAGTGATGACTTGGCCAGTGGCCTTAGCTTCTTCCACTGACATAGTGAAAGCCTGGCGCCTTGGTACATTCCTCCTGGCCTGAGGAGCATTTCTTGGAACGTTCCTTTAAGCTTGATGGAACTGACGAGGAGGTGGTGCAGCTTGTAGTCCTCTGGGCGGTGCAGGTAGTGCAGGTCTTGGAGCAGGTGCCTGAAGAGTTGGTCGCTGCGGATAGGTAATTGCTGGCCTGGTTGTAGCAACTGGGTTTTGTCTTTGGGGACAAGACCCAATATCATGAGTAGCTGAGCCGCAGACTAAGCAAAGACGGTTGGCTCGACGGCAGACTTTCATCATATGTCTAGTTCTCTTACAGTAGGTGCAAAAGGCTGGGCTGGGACGATGGTTCGGTACTCCGGGTCGCCTTGGCACGAAAGGTGGCCTGGACGAGGCTCCACCTGCCATCTGGTTGGCAGGGCGTTTGACTCCTGCAGACTGAGGTCTGCCCCTTGCTTTTATCACCGCCTCATAACTGCGGGCAGCTTCTAGAGCATCCTCATGAGTCAGAAATTTTCCCATGGCTAGAGCAGCCTGAATCTCCGTGTCCAAACTTTGTTGAAAGCGAAGGGCTCTAATCTCGTCCGTCGGTATCAAGTGTGTCGCGAATCTGTTTAATGATTGTGTTAGCTGTGTAGTATATGAGATTAAAAAATTGAACTGTTGTGACATATCTTACTGGCTTAGTATGGTGAATTCAGCGTCGTACTCATCTACTGATTTGTCCCACATCGAACCCTGTTGTAGATGAATGAACTGCTGCTCCATTGCAAACCTGGCAGCCACAGGGAAGTATTTTGCGTCGAACTTCTCGCGAAAAGTCTTCCATTCAATAGGCTGTACCAGACGTCTTTCTTTCGCCTTCCACCAGTTGCGAGCATTGTCCGTGAGCTGTAGTTTCGCCACACGGACCCAAGCGATGTCTGGCACTTGAGCTGCTGCCAGATCGTCTTCTATGCTTTGTGCCCATTCTTCTGCTTCAAGAGGGTTTCCTTTTCCAGAGAACTGCTTAGGATGTAAAGCCCTGAATTGCTTTACTCCCGGTACGTCGGTCTCAGGACGGTTCAGGAGTTGTTGCTGTCCCTCGAGAAGGCTGCGGATCGCCTCAAGTAGCACTGTTTGCTCGGTGGGTGGCGCAGGAACAGCTGGTGTGAGATGTAGTGCTGGAAGTGTGTTTTTGACATTGATGCTGGTGTTGTTCGGGGAATCCATAACCTTGAAGAAAAATTTGGGTTAGGACAGATTCAAATACATGAAATGATAAGATTCAAGAAACATGAATTGTAAAGAATGTTTTAGTTGCTGGTTCTTGTGTTATATTGCTTAGGTTGTTCACGCAGAACAGAACTGCATAGTATGATTCTATACAGCTCTGACCTGCATGGGCCACCAACAAAACCTGTCACGCCCCGCTTCCCGGTGTACGGCGAAGGGGACGCGACGAGGTCCGCTACGTATTTACTGTGAAGTAAATACGCTAAGCGTATCTAAGCAATGTAAAGGTAAATCACAAGAGACAAGAGATATAAAAATAACATCAACTTTATTAATAACATTCTTTTGTACAATGCATGAAAAGTAAATACATCTGAAATAAAAGCGATGCCTAAACAATGGCATAACAGGAAATGAAAATACTGAATAGAACAAGGTACAGTGTCTAGAGCTCGGGGTCTTCGTGAAACTGATCCAAGTCTTCACCGGTGGGCTCGATCTCTGACGGGTCCAAAACACCTGACGACAGTCAAAGAAAAAAAAATAGAATGTCGTCAGCGAACAGGTCGTTCGGTAAGTCCCAAAGATTAGAAAAAGACAGAATAAGAAGTATCTTCTAAAGTTGTATAATATTGTAGAATATTGTGTTCACGCTGTTGTTCGTAGCTTGGTACGGAAGGATGCCAGTGTATACGAGAGGGGTCTCAGTATGCTAGAGACCAGGGCAAACGGAATGTACAAGGAACCGTTAAGCCACGGTACAACAGCAACGGAATATAGGTTAGGTGTCTTAATCTTACCGTCTCGTGCCACTTCTAACACCTTCCGCACCAATCTACCCCTTAAACCCCGTAGTGTCTTGATTGTATTGTTGTATTGTATTGTATAAGTTGGATGACTGACCAAAACCATGATATCAGTAAACATTTTGTAACTGCATAATCAGGTAAATGGAATAACGGGATAATGGATGTATATCCATGGTTTGATTCAGTCAATTTGTATAGATTGATAACTGGATTCTGGGATTCATGTGTTCATATTGAATTGGAATATTATAGATTTATATAGTACTTGAATCATATTCAAGTCGGATTATGATCAGACTCAAACCCGAGTCAGATAAAAGAAATGTAAATCGAAGTTATATAATTGCTAGGGTCCTTAGGGTAATTTATAAAACTTGAGGGGGTTTTATGTAAAAATACTTTGGTATAGTTTTCAAGATACACCCCAAGTATTTATTATTCGTCTTTATAATTATAATGAGTGTGATTTTATTTTGTGATATTTCTAGTGAAAATATCATATTTTCATAAATAAAGGTATTTATCTGTAATATTGATTTATTTGAAATTCATGGTATTTTAATGTAAAACTTAGTCTTGTGATTTTTAGAAAAATTGGAATATTTATATTATAACAAAATAGATCTTTTAATGATAATTACATATGTTTATACAAAAATAATTTCAATAAATATTTTATATTAAAAAATATCATTTTCTTAAGATATCGTATTTTAAACCTTTCGAGACCGAATGCTCCTTACGGAGGTCTGAATCTCACACTACTAAGCCCGAGGGTGCATGATAAACCGTACTATCCCTAGCGGGTTCCCCAAAGGTTGGTTGTAGTGGCGCTTTGCAAAGATTTATAAACACTAAACCTTTAGAATACGGTTTTATTAAAGTAAAAGGTATTTATTTGCAAAAGTCGATTTTCCGTATTTTAGGTTTTAGGGTTTCCATTTCAACTAGACTATTTCTAAATGATCTAAACAACAATTTAGAAGCCTCAAATCGCCTCTTCACCGCCAATTGTGCCCAGGTAAGTACAAGTGAGGAAGGAGGGATCCGCTCACGAATCGTGAGACGGGCCTTTTAAAGTTACCTTTGCTCACTTGCCTAGCCTAGACACCACAAAGTCAGGTTTAGATAAACGATCAATACCAACAACTTATCGTATTTTCCTATTAAAGGATATTTGTTTTAAAAGTGTAGCAACCTAAAACGTTTAGAAAAGCTTTTATTAAGAAAAAGATATTTAAATGTAAAATCTTGTATTATCGTATTCTAAGTTTTGATGATATCATTTAGGGTTGTATTTGCGTGTGTGTGGAGGTAGGTCATTACCTCGTGATCTACTTTAAGGTATAGTAATGTTAAAGGGTTAAATGTGAAAACTAAACATTGTGGCATTTTAGTGAAAAAATACGATAAATGGAAACATTATCATTTCATGTGAGAAAACTTGTTCAAATTAGTTGTTAAGTGATTAATAGTCAGCATAAAGATGTTTAAGCATAATGGAATTGATGATAAGTGAGATTTTATAGAAAACCGAATCGGAAATCGGTTTTGTTCCGATTCCGTCTTGTTTGTGAATTCGTATTTTTATGAGAGAAAAGAAAGATAGAAAAGGGGAACTTACGGGTTTGGACAACACTAGAGAGTGAGAAGGAAGTAGGGGGTTTGCCGGTGCGTCGAATCGTCGTTGAGAGCTCCTAGCACGATCACCGGAATTTCGCCGTCGATTTCGTCAGCGCTTCGCCTTTCGCTCGTTTCCAACGTACCAAAGTTCTCTTGGGATTTTGAGAGAGTGTACTCAGAAATTTAGGATGAGAGGGTGGAGGGTAGGGAGTGTATTTATAGGGTTAGGCTAGGGTTAGGGTTTGTAATTAAAAAAATGTAAAAATTAAATAAAAATCATTAAAATTTGGAGTAAAAGAGGTTTAATGTGATCTGTGTAACCGATCTAGAAATTTAGTGTGTGCAGGAGGGTTGACCATGTCAAGATGCTCATTTTCGATGTTGACGACTTGGCCGTCCGGCCAAGTCCGGCCGGCGGCGCCGGCCCGAGTCGGCCGGTCCGCCGGCCGACTCGGGCCGAGTCGAAGCGTCGATGGGTGGGGGGTCGCCTGGGGTGATTTATGGTGCATCTAACTTTTTATGTGTAGAAGGAATTTTGTGAGAAACACACGTGTAACGGTTGGTATTCTAAAAAATCAAAACAAAATAATAATAAAAATAATGTAGGGCATGGGATTTGAACTCTGGTGGCTTGGTTCAGCAGTGCAAGGTATTACCAATGAGCTACAAGCTCCTTCTTGTAATTATGGAGTGAAATAAATACTTAAAGAGATAACAACAACAATAAATACTCCAAGTATACATTGAATTTAAATCAATTCTTTGTACATTAAAAATGGAGTTGTTACACTGTTCGTCTAGGACTATCGCATATCGGGCCTAGGGGGCGGCAAGCGTCAGTCCCCTAAAAGCGGTATAAGTCGTGTTGGAGTGAAGCTCATTACACCTTGAGAAGCTACTGGAAATCTTACCAGTAAATCTCGTTTGCCCTGGCCAGGGACTTTGCGTAATGGCTCTCCAAACACAGTGCGATATCAACTCCCAATACCGGGAGAGACGAATCCTATCTAACCGCCACTGCCTCCAAGTACTTCGGGACTGCACCCAACTGCTACCTGTTTACACGACTCCTTTGAGCCGTGGTAGGGTAGCAATCTAAGAACAATGGGAACACACTCGAGACGAAGCAGCAGTGTCAAGTCTGCGGACTATGCTGTATTCATATCACCTGGGAACTGTTAACTGACGACGGGTATAATACCAACCAACAGTTCCCTGCGAGTCCTGTCCGGTGTACCCGTAACCCAACGAGCACCTGTATACTATCTCCAGTACAACGTACTGATGACTGTGGGACAGTCCATCTCCCCAACTGGGATGAGATGCGTACACACTAGTCTACTCCGGAGTATCGATGCTCTGTCTCGATAATCCTACGACTAGGGGCCTAAAAAAGGATGTGCTTGTAGACTACCCAGCCCCCACTAGTGTGACTGCCATCACAACACTGGTAGTCAAGCAAGATCCTAAAGGCTCTATCAATATGTATTCGCGATATGCTAACATATACACATATTAAGATAGACATAAACCAAGTAGCATACTACTATGTTGAGCGAGACTGTTAATATAACTGTGAATATCCCAAGCTTTCATTAAGTAATATACAAACTAGTATGATACATTAATGGCCCCTAGGGCATATACACTAACAAGTCGCACGACTACCCTAATCCAATCGCATCAAGCACTAATTTAGCTACCGCACACTACGCCTTGATGCAGGCCAACAAACATAGCACGAATACTAAAATAGCACTTATCTGAAATGACGGAGGGTTACGCAAGTTTTTAAGAAAACCATGAGCATAATGAACTTGATATTTGTTCCCCTCCGAAAGACGCGGCGGACGTCTTGCCTGAATTTCGGGGCAAATGCTAATTGGTGTTATCAGTCCACCTCTCCGAAGATACCAAGTTGATTTATGGCGCCATATATCGAAGGTTTACACGGATGCGGCCGATGCAGCAGACTTCGTCAGATTCCCCCTCGTTTGAGGGGTTTTTGATTATGGGGACGCTCTTCCCTGCAGGCGCAAACCCCTGCAGTTAATTACGCTACCGCATTGCGGTAACAACTTTCTCCTTCTCCAGATGGTCACTTCGTGTCGTGGGTGTTTGTTTTATGTTTGGTTGCCCATGGATTGTATACGGAGACTAAGTTATGTTGTCGCCCGTAGGGCGTGGACTAGTCCAAATCCGTATCTTTCTTAGATTTGGGTTTAGGGGTTTGGGTTTAAGGATACGCAGTCTCATTTGAGACTAAGATCAACTTAAACGTTTGTTAAGGATACGTTAGTCTAATTTTAGACTAAGATCAACTTAACGGGATCGTTTAGATCAGACAAGAGAGCAATTGGGCTCAATTGTTTAGTTTAGTGACATTGCGGTCGATAATTAGTTTAAGGACATTACGGTCCATTGTTAGTTTAAGGACATCTCGATCCATTGTTAGTTTTAAGACATCACGGTCGAGGTTAAGGACATCATAGTCCATGAGTTTAAGGACCCCACAGTCCAATGTTAGTTTTAAGACATCACGGTCGAGGTTAAGGACATCATAGTCCGTGAGTTTAAAGACCTCATAGTCAAGATTAAGGACATCATAGTTCATGAGTTTAAGGACCTCACAGTCCAGGTTAAGGACATCATAGTCCATGAGTTTAAGGACCTCACAGTCCATGAAATGTATGGTTGTCAGGACCCGTCACCTCTCTGAAGACGTTGAAGGATTACAACGGCAAATATCAGAGGAGTTCAGAGATGTACCCTTAAACCGATGTGGGTTGAGAGACCTATAGTCCAATTGGGACTAAGATCCGTGATTTATGAGCATATGAACTCAATTAATCTGAATTGAGTACTTATGGCCAATTTAGGCTAAATCCATTCAATTACAATATTCAACATTTGTTTTTTTGAGTTATTAGATATTTGTTTGAGCCTAATCCCTTTAAAAATGCTAAGCATTGGTTTGGTCTCTGACAATGTTTTGTCTTTAGTTGAATACTGTGCATTTATCATAGCTCCAGGCTTATTCAAAGAACAGTTTATGTTCTGTCCAAATGCATATAAAAACATGTGGTGCACTTGGCACTAGCGTCAATCGCTGAGCGTAGTGCGCTATGGTTAAAGCGCTAATGAAGAGCGCTGATGTGCTTAGCGCTAGATGTAGAGCGCTGATGCGCTATAGTTGAAGCATTGAGGCGTTTGGCGCTGGTGCCATGTAATGAGCGTAAAGCGCTTTTATTAATGCAGCGCACACGTGAGGAGCACGTGGCGCGCTTAGCGCTAGCCAATGAGCGCGGTGCGCTGTGATTGAAGTGCGATTACACTGCAGCGCTTTACGCTAGATGAAGAGCACTAAGGCACTTTTAAATTAGGAGCGCTAAGGCTCTTCTTAGGTTAACTTTGCGCTCTGAAGATTATCTTCTTTGATAAGAGACTTTGTCTCAAGATTCCAAGAACAAAGTTCTTAACTTATAGGAGATACTTCAATCTCTTTTTTATGAAAGGCTTTGCCTTTATGGATCTGTGATCCTAACAGAATTGAATAATTCCCCCCCTTTATAATGAGATATTCATGATCTCAGAAAGACAATTTGCCTTATAGATTTATGATCTGTGAAGTAAGTACTTCTTTATTTTTATGATGAGATCTTTTTTTTTATCTCTTTATAAAAGACCTTGGTCTTTGTAGATCTATGATCTTTTAAGAAGAGAATTCTTCTCTTTAATTATGAGATAATTTCATCTCTTTGTTCATCACCATTCTTTTTACCTTGAAGAAAAATATTCTTTTGCCGAGAGCTATTTCTTCTTCTTGAGATTTTCTCAAAGTTTAGGGGGGGTTCCTCCTTTTTAGACTTGAAGTCTTGGGTCCTTTATATAGGGGAAGCTGATTTGTTGAATCAGTTAAAGAGATTTATTCTCCAATTGATTTGGGAATTTCCCCACCGTTGGATCCTTGATCCAAGGGCTTCTGATTTACAGAAGATAATCTTCTTGTTTTAACAAGATTGAAAAATCTTTCCTTCTTTACAGAATTTGTTCTGTATTTTAGTGATTTTTAATCACCATTGGATCATTGATCCAACGGTGTTCCAAATTCAAGGCACAATCTTTTCTGTTTGGAAAGATTCAACAGAATTTTATTCTTGTTAACTGATGATTTAATCATATCCGTTGGATATTTGATCCAACGGTGAGGAACATTTAGTTCCAGCGCTAGCGCTTATGCGCTCTGCCCATGGTGCGCTAATTGGAGCGCAGCGCTCTTAGCGCTAGCGCACACGTGCTTTGCACAAGGTGCGCTACTTGGAACGCAGCGCACCTAGAGCTAGCGCCTATGTGCTTTGCACGGGGTGCGCTAGTTGTAGCGAAGCGCTTTTATAAAAGCGCAGTTTTAATTCAAATTTTGAATTCTGAACAGTGCTTTGCTCTAATTGGGGAAACAAATGCCCCCCCCACCGTTGCGCTCATGGGGCCCACACGTGGGTGCAGCGGTGGCAACATCTCGACTCTTGGATCACCCAAGGAACTGAAACGGCGCTTAGTGCCTATAAATAGGACCCTTGGCCCTTAAGATGACTTCTGTTCATCTTCAATCCTTCTTGAAAATTTATTTTTTTCTTCAAAGCGCAGCTCTTCTTCTTAAGAATTTTTAAGGACAGAACTTTGTCGGATTAGGTAAAAGATTAAATCTTTTTGAGACATCTTTTAGGATTTCACCCATTAACAGAGCTTTGCTCTTCATAGAACTTTGATCTACAGAAAATTCTTTTTAGGGTTTTATTAATAGAGCTTTGCTCTCTTGGAATCATAGATCTAAAAGGATCTTGCTTATGATTTCTTAATCCATTAATAGAGCTTTGCTCCTTTCAGATCATATAGAAGAACACTTAAGAGTTTGTTCATGGATCTTGAAGATCAAATTGAAATTTTATTTTTGATAGATTATTCCATCATCTTTTCAGAGCAAGGCTCTTCTTGAGGAATTTTATTCCTTCATCATTAGACTTTGACAGATGTCTGTCTAGTGAAGAGCGCTGCTCTCAATGGGAGTTTTACTCCTCTGCCCGAGGGATTTCTCATTTAATGAGAATCTCTTGAGGATTTCCTCATTTAATGTCAGCCCCATCAAATGATGAGGATGTTTTATTAATGATGAACTGTCATTTAGATTTTGTGGGTCCCCTTTGGTCCCCTTTAACTGCATTGCAGTGAGGTACGGATTTATAGTACCTTGTAACATAATTTAATTTATAGCATCGGTGGCTGAAAAATTCGTTCTTTTCTGCGCAGGCATTATGTCTTCCGACACCTCTTTCCCATTCATTCGTTCAGAAGGAGGATTTCCTGAAGCACCCGTTGACCGAGAGGTTTTCGCGCTGATAAAAGACCATGACCCAGAGCATAAGAGTCTTCATCTATGGGGTAAAAATGGTATGATCAAATTATCATGCGCCGACGGACCTTTTCCTGTGCGACACCCTCGGAGCCTATTTCAGCGATTGCTTATGCAAATGCGCCTCCGATGAATTACACTGTGGAGGAGGTCAACTGGACTTCGGAAGGTCTCCTTCGGCCTTCTATTGCCACAATACCCGTGCAGCCGCCGGTGGCTTTGGACATCCTAGGGCGACACATATGTCAGGGCGAGTCACGCCCCTGGGGACAGCCGTACAATGTAGGACTAACTCCCCGTCACCCAGCCAGGTATTTGCAGTAGGCCCGGTATATTCTATCGGTGAGGAAGCCACAGTTGATGAAGCTCGGATTGTATCCCGCCGTTTATGCCTCTCTGTTTCAATATTCCACAGGGGCTACATGGTGGGTCAGGGCATTTCTGGAACAGTGGAACATCCCAACACACACCTTCCTTCTATCAGATCGAGAAGTCTCCATTTCTTTGGAGGAGTTTGCAGAGGTCTCGGGTTTACCCGTTAGGGGGGAACATTATGAGGAATTGCTTCCCTCGGATGAGTATGTTTTCGCTACCAAATTAGTGGTAATGGGTCTTACTCCCGAGAATGCTATTCAACACAAATTTCCGAGCTTAATAAAGGTGTTGAATATGTACGAGAACCGCTCTCTTGCATCCGAAGGTCGTGGAGTTAGTTTTACGGCTTTTATCGCTGATTTTCTTCGCCCAGAAATATTGAAGGAAGAAGTCGAGAAATTCGCCAGTCTTGACGACCCCTTCGGCTTAGGTTTAAGCAATTTGCCAGCGGTGGAGGCGGATCAGAAGAGCTTCTTTCTACCTGATACCCCGGTCATCCCTTTTGCAGAACTGGCGGCTCCTGGGATCGACGAAGAAGCGTTCTTTCTAGGGTTCCTCAGGCTGTGGCTGAGTTGGTTCGCGCTTCCCATGCACCCTCGCCGTATGAGGCCGTCCGTCTTCTATCCTGCGCATCGGATGGTTGCTGGGATACAAGTGGTTGTGGAGATTGCTGGGTTAGCCCATATATATCACGACCTCAGCTTGGCGGCTGATACCACTGAGCCAGGGGTGCAGTCGGTAAATTTCCCGATGCATTATTTCACGTCATGGCTCGAGTTACACGTTCTAGGTATCTTTGGCATCCATAAGAGGCCAGGTTTTTATGACAGGTGCAGGTTCCCTCGGATCATGCGACTGGTTGGCGCTTCTATTGTGACTCCGACGCAACGGGAAGCTAGAGGCTTGCTTCTTCGCCTGCGCACGGTTGGGACTGGCATGTCCTTTACTGATAAAGTTCTGACCGTCGGCCAAGAGTCGGGGAAGATAGTGCTGCCACTGCAGGACATATTTAAAGATGGGGCCTCTGTGTTGAAAGCTCGGGAGATCCTTCATTTATACTCCATCAGACCGGGTTTCTTAGTGTTCAGGCAAAATGATACGGCGTTATTCATGAGATACAATCCGCACCATTTCGCCCAGCAGCTAAGTTACAATCAGGGCGTCCCACTTGAAGCCTTCTTGGCCGAACCTGCTGTTACCGAAGAGGGAATACGGAGCGCACTGCATCATTTCATGCGCTTGAACACAGGGTCCAACTTCTTTATCAGCGAACCGAGTTGTGTCCCAAAGGCTCTTAATGCGTACGTGGCGTGGTATCAGCATTCAATGGGCGCCGTCATCAGGGAAGAGAAGCGATTGTTGCTCGATCGCAAGGGTGCAGTGCCGGATGGTGATCGAAATGTTCCTCTGAAGCGACGGAACATTGTTCATCCTCCCTTGATAGAGGTCACTGTAGTTGAGCCTCCACACGTGTTAAGCCCTACGCGTGGGTTGCCCCCACCCATCGTGCCTGAAAAAAAGGTGGCTGCCGCGTCCCCCAAGTCGAACGTAGGAAAAGAAATTGGGACTCGTCGTCCAAAGGCGTCTACCAAACGCAAACTCGTGTTATCGGCCACCAGCACCCGTCCTCAGAAGAAAAAGAAACAAGTACTTTCTTTAGACACCATATTAGGCTCGACGCCTCCTGATCCGTCTAGCGAAGGCTTGACCGAATATGGGACCAATGAGGACTTATTCGGGACGCTTGATGATACCGATTTGGAGGCTGCCATCGAAGCTTCCAAACAGTCAGCCATCCTTGAAAAGGAACTGGCTGCCCTTGCGCAGTCAGGTATACTTTACCCTTATCTCTCTGTTGTTCATTCTTTTATCATGCTTTGACTGACGCTTGCTATTTTAACAGGTGCCTCTACAGAAGAAGCTGTTGCTACTTCGCTTAAAACCTTTGGAGAGGAGGAAAGGCTTCGCGTCTCATTGCCAACAGATACTTCGCTTGAACGACCGATGACGGATATCGTACCGGTTCCGGATGTAAAACCAAGCTCTGATGATAATATCCCCTTGGCGAAGGTCCTGAAGATGTCTCCTCTCTCTGTTAAAACCAAGAAGCAGCTCAAAAAGCAGACGTCAAGGGGAAAGAAGCGATCTTCTAGAGCCATTAGCTCTGGGCCAAAACGGGGGAAGAAGACCGTTGCTAGTCCACCAGACGACAGTCTTCTTTTTCCTGGTTCATCTGCCGAGGAAGCTGCACAACTGGCTGAGGCCATAAGACGCTCAAAGGATGATTCCCAGAATGTAAGGATCCCGAAGAGGCCTTATCCTGCCATCATCTTTTATGAAGATCCTCCATCGATACGGCGGATATTCATAGGTCCTTTAGAAGAAGGAGGCGAGAGAGCCCTTAAGCAGGCTATCTCAGCCGACGCTGAGGATGCACTTTCATTGTGGACCGGTGGACACGAGTCTACCCTCGAACCTCGGCGGGCATATCTCCTCAGGAAGGAGCGCCGGCTTGAACAAGCCATACGAGAAGCTCCTTTGCGCATTGGTACACTTATATAGCTTTTTGGAGTATTTTGCACTGCATATATATATACACACACACACACACACACACACACACACACATACACATATCCTTATCCTCATGCAAACTTTACAGGGACTTCGCTGATGGCAGAGGAGCTGAGTCCAAGTCGCGCCCTGACTATGGACTCCGCAAATATCCCCGATGAGACGCTAATCAGTGTGGAGAGGGTTGATGCAATTGTTGTTCCTGCGATGGAGCTTCCCTTGGTGATTCCTGCTCCCTAGGTGATTGCTCCCCCGGAAGAGGCATCTTCATTGGCCGCGGGTTCAATGGATATCCCTGGGGACAGCCCGGAGACTGCGGGACAGGTAGTCAAGGCCACCATCCTTCCATTGGAGCCCGTAGCGATGGTCACTGCTCCTCTACCGGAAGTTACTAAACCGGTTCACCTCCCCGATGATGTGTCTGGGGGTACGGAGGAGGCCGCCGAAGCTGCTATCCCTCCAACCCAAAGTGGGATGAGCATCGAAGGTATTGTTCCATCTTTTATTTTAACGATCTCTTCATTATTTGAACTTTTCTGTCTTTTCAGAGCTACGGGAATTGGCGGTGTCTATAGCTGGCCTGTCTCCTAGGAAGTCTTTCCAGCGTCTGCTGGAACTGACTGCTCTACAGGCGATATCCCCTCAGCGCATCATTCTATCTTCCGGACAAGGTTAGCATTGTTCTCTCCTTTCTCGATATTGTTACTTCTTTATGTAACAATGTTCATGTCTTCTGTAGTTCTGGAGGCTGATGATGAGGTTGAGGTCCTCAATGGGCCCGGAGATCTTCCAGACTCTTCTCGTATAAACGTGGGTAAGTAAAGTTTCGATGCCTTTGCATATGTCCTCTGTTTGCAACCTTTACTGATCATTTATCAATCTTTAACAGCTCTGCCTACTTTTACCGCGTTGGAGACTCGCATTCTCATGCCGTCTGGCCCTTATGCGCTGCGTGCATCCGAACGTATGGCCAAGTCAAGCCTTCACTCTTTGTTAGAGTTAATCGAAGACCTTCGTGTTGGTAGCTCGCTCACAGCCGAAGAATTTGCCGCTGAAGCCAACGGTTCTCTCCCCTTTCTTGCCACTTATCATAGTGAAGCATTTGTGCAAGTTTGGGTCGAATTCTGTCGTTGAGTGGAGGCTTGCTTGCATAGTCTTGAATGCGCACGCCTTCCTTCAGAGGTGGTGGCTGCGAAGACAAGTTTGCAGGAGTTGATTAAGCGGTACGCCGCTAATACGCTTTCTTGTGAAAAGAGGCTCTGCCGAAAGTTCTCAGAGATGAAGCTAGCTTCAACCGCGCTAGGGGAGCTTCAAGCCAAACTTACATCTAAGACCACCCGTGCATATAAACTTTGGCAAGAGCTTCAAGCCGTAATCAAGGACGTGGTGGCTGTTGATAAAGCTGTTATCTTTACCCGGACGATGGTTGATGCTCATAAAGCTACTGAGCATGAACTTGAAGGCCGGCTTGCCTCGCATCAGGCCCAACAGTCGGAAGCGGAGACCCGTCTCGCAACCATAGCCAATTTTGAAGCTGAGACCCAAGAAAGGAAGGATGAACTGATGAACCTTTTGAATCATCCGCCAGCTTGAAGAATTGTATATTTTTTATTCTTCTTTTGTACATACTCCTGAATGAGAGTATTTTTGGTTCTTTCATAAATTGTACTTTGTATTCATTTGGATTCATGAATAAAAGGCATATTTTGCTTCATGATGGTGTGTCCCTTTTAGTAAGTACATTTTATGGATAATCTATTTTGATTTCCTTATAGGACAACGATGGCTTAGGAGTCAGGTTAAGATCTGCTTCCTAAGGCTTTTCAATTTTATGAGCCGTGAGGGTCTCATAAAGAATTTTCTCTCTACAGGTCGTGAGGATCTCGTAGGTGTATTTTCTCCTTAGGAATCGAGAGGATTCCTAAGTGCGTTTTCCCTTATAAGTCGTAAGGATCTTATAAGAGAGTTTTTTTCCTTACGAGTCGAGAGGACTCGTAAGTGTTTAGTGGGATAGACATGTAGATGACGTACTTCCGAAAAGGGGTCATATGGATGACGTATTTCCGTGATGGGGTCATACTGATGACGTTGTATATTCCTGCAGAGACAATGATTTCTCTGCGGGTCGGCGCGAATCGAGATATTCTCGTTAAGGACACTAATTTCCCTGAACCGAGGAGGTTGCCAAGGACACTAATTTCCTCGGGTTGAGACGAATCGAGATATTCCTGCAAAGACACTGATTTCCTTGCGGGTCGACGCGAATTGAAGTGCTCTCGTCAAGGACGCTGATTTCCCTGAATCGAGGAGTTTGCCAAGGACACTGATTTTCCTGGGGTTGAGACGAATCGAAGTATTCCTGCAAAGACACCGATTTCCTTGCGGGTCGACGCGAATCGAAGTGCTCTCGTCAAGGACGCTGATTTCCCTGAATCGAGGAGGTTGCCAGGGACACTGATTTCCCTGGGGTTGAGACGAATCGAGGTATTCCTGCAAAGACACTGATTTCCTTGCGGGTCGACGCGAATCGAAGTGCTCTCGTCAAGGACGCTGATTTCCCTGAATCGAGGAGGTTGCCAAGGACACTGATTTCCCTGGGGTTGAGACGAATCGAGGTATTCCTGTAAAGACACTGATTTCCTAGCGGGTCGACGCGAATCGAAGTGCTCTCGTCAAGGACGCTGATTTCCCTAAATCGAGGAGGTTGCCAGGGACTGATTTCCCTGGGGTTGAGACGAATCGAGGTATTCCTGCAAAGACACTGATTTCCTTGCGGGTCGACGCAAATCGAAGTGCTCTCGTCAAGGACGCTGATTTCCCTGAATCGAGGAGGTTGCCAAGGACACTGATTTCCTCAGGGTTGAGACGAATTGTTTCCGAGACGGAGCGTTGATCCGGCGGAGAGGTCATTGGTTGACTCTAGGTTGTCTGTAGACTGTAGAGTCTTGGAACTAAGGACTTTGCCATGGCTCCGTTTGTTGATGTTGCGTCTGCGTCCGATTGGACTGCGAAGGAACGCCGTTGCTGACATTACGTCTGCTGTATCGAGACGAATGTCGCGGTTGTCTCTAGATTGTTGGTGAACCGTCGAGGCTTGGAACTAGGGACTTTTGCCATGGCTCCGTTGTTGGTGTTGCATCTACATCTTGTTGGAAGAAGAACGCTGGGGTGACATCGCGTCTGCTGTATCGAGACGAACGTCGAGATGGTCTCTAGGTTGTTTTTTGAACCGTCGAGACTTGGAACTGGGGACTTTACCGTGGCTCCGATTTGTTTTGACCTTGGGTTCGCTTGTTGACGTCTCGTCTGCATTCCGTTGTAGTAAAAAGAAACGTTGTTGTTGGTCTCCAGGCTGTAAATGTGGCCGTCGAGACTTGGAACTAAGGACTCTGCCGTGGCTCCGTTGTTTTGACCCTGGGTCGTTTGTTGACGTCTCGTCTGCATTCTGTTGGAGCAAGGAGAAACGCCGTTGGTGATCTCTAGGCCGTCTAAGAACCGTCGAGATTTAGAACTGGGGGGCTTTGCCATGATTCCGTTTCACTGTGTCGCTTCCGTGTCTTGTTGGCATAAGGAGGAGCGCTGTTGTTGGTCTTCTGGGATGCAGATGTGACCGTCGAGACTTGGCTCTTTTTCTGATGGAGCCTAAGGAGGGAAGGCGTGATTCTTTTTTTGTTTGTGCCCCTGGATTGTATACAGGGATCGATGTGATATCACCTGTAGGGCATAATTTTCATTTAATTTTTTTATTTCTTTCCGCGATGCTCTATCATTTCAGCTTTTATATCACGAAGGTCGCAATTGCCCAATCATTTCGGCTATTTTTCGCGGTACCCAATCATTTCGGCTATTTGTTTTACATACATACATTTTTACTTGCTGATTTTGTTTGCAAGTTGCCCCATCATTTCGGCTATTTCGTATGCATGTGTGGCTTGCCAGCTTTTGTTGCAAGCTTGGATTTGGACACCGATTTCGGCATCAGCACTGCTATAACTGGGATATTGCCAGGAGCGAATCATCATTTTCCTTCGTCGATGTCGAACAAAGGTGGCTTAGTAGACAGGGTTAGGATTCTGTCGACTAAGGCTTTTGACTCCATGAATTGTAAGGGTCTCACAAAGGTATTTATAACACCCGAGCCCAATAATACTATTTCTACTGCTAGTTGAGTGTTATACATTGCTCATTCCAATTATCCTGATTGTTTGGTGTTTATTGCTAAATTTTAACCGGTTAAGTCATTTTGGCACATAACAAATTTTAACATCTAAAATGAAATTAAAAATATCCATGTTGGCCTACTCGTCGCCACTAGTCGCGTGGTAGCGTCCGCGTGTCGAGATTTCTTTCCGTTCGGTTAAACGGGCAAGTTTGGATGGCTACGCGCGCGTGCAAGTGTCCGACTTAGGGGCATGCATTTTAATCATAAGACATCTCATTTTAAAATTTGGAACTCGTTTAAAATCCTATAATTTGAATTTGGAACATTTGGGCGCAATCCGGGCTCGATTTGGAAATGTTTCATTTAGCGCCGAAAATGCCCATTTAATTTAATATTATGAAACTAAAATATATATATACGATAATATTTCTGTTACTATTTTTAACGTTTAAAATCTTTTAACTTTTCCCTTTTTAAAAATTCCAGCCAATCACGAGGGATTTAAATCCCTCGTGGGCCCCCTATCCCCTCTCTCTCTCTCTCTCCGCCTCTCTCTATCTCTCTCTAATTTCTCATTCTCTCTCTATCTCTAACCCTCTCTCTATCTCTCTCCTATAATCTTTCTCCCTCTCTATCTTTAACGATCTCTCTCTCTCTCTCTCTCTGTAACCAACCTCTCTCTCTCTCTATCTATTATTTAAAGCCTTCTGTTCATCTTCCTCCCCACGAGAACCCCCGAAACCTAACCCTAGCCTCCTCGTGCCTGCGCCGTCGACCTCCCTGCGACCTCGCCGTCGCCGTCCTCGCCTCCACAACCTAACCGTGCTCCTACCTCCTTCCTCCGTTCTCTTTCCGCGCCTGCAACCCAACCCCCGACGCCACCACCAGCCGCAGATCTCGCCGTCGCCACCGCCTCCCATCGCCGACGACACCAGAATCCTCCTCCCCTCATCCTCGTCCCGACCTCGTCGTCTTCTTCCTCCTCCCCTCGCCGGACCACCACAGAACCCAAGCCCGACCCTAGCACCAACCCCCGGGTCGCTGGAAAACGTGCCGTCGATCCTCGCCGTCGTCGCCAGAGCCACCTCCGACCACCTCCGTCTTCCCTTGATCACCAGAGCGGGCCAGCACCCCTCTACTCACAGCACCACCCTCTTTCCAACGAACCCAGAAAATTCCAGCCGTCGCTGCCTCGCCGGCACCCCATCGCTGTCGAACCCGTCGTGGTTGCCCTGGTTCTTCCCTGTAAGCATCCCTTTATCTTTCCATTTGTGCTAGATCCCCCCGCTGATCTTTAATACGTATATCGTGTTTTGCTAACTTCGTCGCCTTTGACTTTCGCCGGATTCCGGCCGTGCCGTCATTTGGACCCGACTCTCCAGCGAAGTGCTCTGGTCCGTGTGGTCTCACTGTTCGCTGTTAGGACTCGATCCGTGGTCCGTGCAACCGTCTCGTGTTTTCCGCCGACATTACATCCGTGCTTTCCGGTTTGCGAAACCGTCGAGGCAAGTATCCGAATACTTGCTCTAACATGCTAATACAAGATCAAGTCCTGCTATACATTTAATTATCTTATTATATAATACAACAACACAATGATGGTGATATCGATAGTACAGTATGACTAGAATTGACGGTTGCATTTCTCTTTAACATTAAATCAGTATAGTAGTTCGTGAAATTAAGTGGTATGCTATTAATCCATGATTTAACTAATTAAACCAATTAGAACATCCTTGCTTAACTTGCTAGATCATCCATGTGACTATTATCTATGCTGTAGTTTTAATAGCTTCATTGCTTCGTGTTATTAATATTGTTTTACCCTGTGATTATTGCACCCCAAGGGTGCTCGAACCTGCTAGTATAATACAACTGCATCATATTCTCGTACCATTGTGATTAAGTGAACCGTTATTGTTAATTACTTTATTCTTGCTGCTGTTACTTAGTCGGTTGTATACCTGTTGAGAGCACACACTCGATCACAGTACATATTGACTCGACCCTGCTACACCTGACACGTATACTGATACACCGGACATGACACCCTGTACATACTGACTCAACCTTTTGTACTACGACCTGACTTATTACATGATTTCATGCCTAATGCCAACAAACCTGACTTGGGGTCCTCATGGACCATTCCTGCTGTCTATCCAGACAGACCTGCTTTTACCTGATTCTGTGTTGGCATTAGTCCTTGATTATTGAATACCTGACCTGACATACATAACTTGGGGGTATGGGGAAATCAAAGATGAACCTGACTTGTAACTCGACAGTTCACTACCTGTTCGAGTGTACACATTCCTGTTTTGTGCCTAGCGGCATGTCTCGGTTTCGGCCGAGAATATCGTGGCCGTGATCCCGGGTATGTACGGGGTACTACCGAGTGTACACTTTCCTGTTTTGTGCCTAGCGGCATGGCTCGGCTGCAGCCGAGAATATTGTGGCCGTGGTCCCGGGTATGTACGGGATACTATTGAGTTACATCGACTATTCATCAATTGATTTCAAAGACTATAGAGTAGAAACCTGATAGGACAGTTTAGTTACCACTGCACATTACCCTGCACGTTTATTTCTTAGTACTGCTTTATTCATGTTCATACCTGCATTGCTTATTACCATGTTTATATTATATTATTGGTTGACATGACGCGCTGACGTCTGGGTTTTGCATGGCCCAGATTCTTTACCACTGTCGCCGACCGAGCAGGAGTACTTCAGCCAGCAGGCTGATGTGTGAGTTCCGCAGTGGTTAGTTCATTTATTGCATTTTATTTCCAGGTGCGATCCCGCATTATGGGACGTACCTTTCTATTATTGTATTGGATCATTTGCTTCCGCATTTATTTTTCATTGACTCTTATCATTATGGATTTGGACATGTGTTAGATAGTTTATTTATCTTGTTCTTGATATCTCTACAACCGTAATGTGACTGTGGATGGATACTTCCTACCCACAGGTAGCATGGTTGGCTATGTCACGTGCCCAATCTTGCGTACTCTGGGAAGCGGGGCGTGACATGGTTCTTTTGGTATCAGAGCCATAGGTTAATTGGGTTGATTCTTTGTAGTTGGGTATTGCACCCGATACACGAATCATAATACCCGTGATTAGGAAATATGTCCTGCCACTTTGACTGTGTTACCATCCTTGAATCATTCTTCCGGATCATGTCGACATGCAAACTTACTTTGCATTGTCAATTCGAAAACCTAATTCCTTGTTATCTCTAGGACTTAGGCGACTTGGGTGGAGTTAAGTAATTGCGGCTATGATACCGCGTCATAGCTACAATGCGGTACTCTATTTAAGTATCTTGGAGTTCTAGCCTTGATCCACATTCAGAATCTATCATCATGCTGATGTTGGGTGTTTTGAGTGCAGGATTATGACAGGTAAGAAGTTGAAGACGTACCGGAGGCGTGTGAACGAAGGCGCCATGCTTGGAGTGATAAGAGGAATGCTGGAAATCAAAGAGACAGACTGAGCTGATCCAGCAACAGCAGATTCGTTTCAGGAAGGTTTGCAGATCGTTCAGCAGTCTGTAAACAACGTTGGAACTAGACCGGTCGAACGAGTAGGGACCGTAGCAGATTTCAGACTTTTAGGTCCGTCTACTTTCACTGGTCTGGAGGAGCCGTTGCCAGCTGAGTAGTGGCTAGTGACACGGAGAATTTGCTGATTGCGGCACAGTTTCCAGAGGACAAAGGAGTTGATGTGGTGCGCATTCAGCTAGTGGTTGACGGCCGAGAGTGATGGCTTGTGGAAGAGACCCGCTTGCCCAAGCCAATCAGTTGGGCGGATTTCCCTGAAAGTTTCCTGGAGAAATTCTTCCCGCGGACTGCACGGGAGGAAATGAAAGGGAAGTTCATCGGGCTAAGGCAGAATGGAGCAACCGTGGACATGCATGCAGCAGAATGGACGGGACTCGGTAGTCTCGCTGGACCTTTCGCGGCCAACGATGCAGACAGCAGTTGCGGTAAGGAAGCAGTTCTGTCGGGCCAGTCGAGTTTAGGGCTAGGCCGACAAACAGTGTTCTTACAGCAATGAGGGTTGATAGTAATGAAGAGCCGGCAGTGGTTCGCGACTTTATGGATGTATTTGAAGATATATCGGGCTTTCGCCGAAGCGAGACGTGGAGTTCGCGATTGACCTTATTCCTGGTGCGGTGCCAGTATCGAAACCGTATTATCCGATGGCACCAGTGGAATTGGAAGAAGTTAAGAAACAAGTTGGTGAATTACTTGCGAAGGGATGGATTCGAAGCAGCAACTCGCCTTGGGGAGCTCCAGTTCTTTTAGTAAAGAAGAAGGATGGCACGAGAAGGATGTGCATTGATTATCGAGATTTGAACCGGGTGATTATTAAGAACAAGTACCCGATCCCTCGCGTTGGAGAACTTTTTGAGCAGCTTAGTGGCGCGAGGGTATTCTCGAAACTGGATTTGCGATCAAGATATCATCAGGTCCGAGTGAAAGCAGAAGACATTTGCAAGACGGCATTTCGAACTCGATATGGACATGTTGAGTATCTAGTGATGCCCTTCGGAGTGACGAATGCGCCGGCAATACTCATGGATTTGATGAACAGGGTCTTTTCACCATTCTTGGACCAGTTTATTGTGGTATACATTGACGATATTCTGGTGTACTCGAAGAGTCCGGAGGAACATGCTGAGCACTTAAAGATCGCACTGCAGACGTTGAGACAGGAGAAATTGTATGCGAAGATGAGTAAGTGCGAATTCTGGCTGGAAGAAGTGAAATTCTGGGACATGTTGTGTCAGGCGATGGAATCGCCGTTGATCCTGAGAAGATTGCAGCAGTTCGAGATTGGCCAATTCCAAAGAATGTTGCGGAGATAAGAAGTTCTCTTGGACTCGCCGGATACTACAGGAGATTTGTGGAGAACTTCGCCCGTTTGGCAGAGCCGTTAACCAAACTCATGCGCAAGGAGGTACCATTTGTTTGGACGGACGGATGTGCATTGGCCTTCGAGACGTTGAAGCAGAAGTTGATAACCGCCCGATCCTGACCGTACCAGATAATTCAGGAGGACTGGTGATTCACAGCGACGCATCCGGAAAAGGATTGGGATGTGTTTTGATACAGAATGGGAAAGTCGTCGCTTACGCATCGAGACAACTGAAGACTCATGAGAAGAATTATCCGACTCATGACTTGGAGCTTGCGGCCGTGATCTTCGCCTTGAAGATTTGGAGACACTACCTTTTGGGCGAGAGAGTCGAAGTCTTTACAGATCATAAGAGTTTGAAATTGTGTTCACTCAGAAGGAGTTGAACATGAGGCAACGCAGATGGTTGGAGCTGATGGCCGACTACGACCTTGATCTTAAGTACCATCCGGGAAAGGTTAACATCGTACCGGATGCGCTAAGTCGGTTACCAGCAATTCAGGTATTGACCGCACAAAGGGAGATCATTGCGGATTTTCAGAGATTTGACTTGGAGGTTGTGCTACCACATGCTATGGGACAGTTGATGCAGTTGCAAGTGCAGTCGTCCTTAGTTGAGAAGATTAACGCGTCACAATCGCAGGATCCTAGACTGCAAAAGTTTCGAGAGCAGGTTGAAGCCGGACTACGAACCGATTTACTGATCCACGAAGACGGTTCGTTGAGGTATGGTAGCCGTGTGTGTGTGCCAAAAGGGGATGTGCGTGAAGAGCTTATGAAGGAGGCACACAGTTCAGCTTACTCTGTACATCCAGGAGGGACGAAGATGTACCGAGATATTCGACAGCACTTCTGGTGGGAAGGTATGAAACGGGAGATTGCTCGCTTCGTGGCTAAGTGCTTGGTGTGTCAGCAAGTCAAGGCGGAACACCAAAGGGTTGCTGGTTTGTTGCAACCACTTCCGATTCCTCAGTGGAAGTGGGAACATATAACCATGGATTTCGTGACGGCTTTACCGCGGAGTCCAAAGGGCAACAATGCAGTATGGGTGATTGTCGATCGGTTGACCAAGGCAGCTCACTTTATCCCTTATCAGGTTGGTCAATCAACGGAGACTTTGGCAGAGCGGTACATGCAGGAGATTGTAAGATTGCATGGAGTACCGGTAAGCATCGTGTCCGATCGGGACACTCGGTTCTTGTCGCACTTCTGGAGGAGTTTACAAGAAAGTTTGGGGACTCGATTGAAGTTTAGCACAGCTTATCATCCTCAAACTGATGGACAATCGGAGAGAACGATCCAGACCCTTGAAGATATGTTGAGGGCTTGCATGTTGGACTTCAAAGGTTCTTGGGAGGATCATCTACACCTGGTGGAGTTTTCGTACAACAATAGCTTCCAGCGACTTTTCAGATGGCTCCGTTTGAAGCGTGGTATGGTCGTAAGTGCCGTTCGCCTGTTTGTTGGGATGATGTTGGCGAACGAAAGTTACTGGGACCAGATTTGGTAGTACAGACAGTCGAGAAGGTGAATACAATCAGGAAGCACATGAAGGCAGCTCAAGACAGACAGAAAAGTTGGGCTGACACGTCATGAAGACCTCTAGAGTTCGCCGTGGGTGATTTGGTATTCTTGAAGTTATCACCGACTGGAGGGGTGATTCGCTTTGGGAGTCGGGGAAAGCTTAGTCCTCGATTCGTTGGACCCTTCGAGATGTTGGAGCGACCGGCTGAAATCAAGGATCGAAGAGAAAAGGTTCCTAAGAACAAGGTTATCCCTCTTGTGCTAGTTTCTTGGGGTGATCGATCGAATGGAGAATCCAATTGGGAGAGAGAAGACGAGAACCGGCAGGAATTTCCTCACCTATTCCTGTAGTTAGCTATCTTGTATTCTTGGAATTTCGAGGACGAAATTCTTTTTGTAGTTGGGTATGATGTAACACCCGAGCCCAATAATACTATTTCTACTGCTAGTTGAGTGTTATACATTGCTCATTCCAATTATCCTGATTGTTTGGTGTTTATTGCTAAATTTTAACCGGTTAAGTCATTTTGGCACATAACAAATTTTAACACCTAAAATGAAATTAAAAATATCCATGTTGGCCTACTCGTCGCCACTAGTCGCGTGGTAGCGTCCGCGTGTCGAGATTTCTTTCCGTTCGGCTAAACGGGCAAGTTTGGATGGCTACGCGCGCGTGCAAGTGTCCGACTTGGGGGCATGCATTTTAATCATAAGACATCTCATTTTAAAATTTGGAACTCGCTTAAAATCCTATAATTTGAATTTGGAACATTTGGGCGCAATCCGGGCTCGATTTGGAAATGTTTCATTTAGCGCCGAAAATGCCCATTTAATTTAATATTATGAAACTAAAATATATATATACGATAATATTTCTGTTACTATTTTTAACGTTTAAAATCTTTTAACTTTTCCCTTTTTAAAAATTCCAGCCAATCACGAGGGATTTAAATCCCTCGTGGGCCCCCTATCCCCTCTCTCTCTCTCTCTCCGCCTCCCTCTATCTCTCTCTAATTTCTCATTCTCTCTCTATCTATAACCCTCTCTCTATCTCTCTCCTATAATCTTTCTCCCTCTCTATATTTAACGATCTCTCTCTCTCTCTCTCTCTCTGTAACCAACCTCTCTCTCTCTATCTATTATTTAAAGCCTTCTGTTCATCTTCCTCCCTACGAGAACCCCCGAACCCTAACCCTAGCCTCCTCGTACCTGCGCCGTCGACCTCCCTGCGACCTCGCCGTCGCCGTCCTCGCCTCCACAACCTAACCGCGCTCCTACCTCCTTCCTCCGTTCTCTTTCCGCGCCTGCAACCCAACCCCCGACGCCACCACCAGCCGCAGATCTCGCCGTCGCCGCCGCCTCCCATCGCCGACGACACCAGAATCCTCCTCCCCTCATCCTCGTCCCGACCTCGTCGTCTTCTTCCTCCTCCCCTCGCCGGACCACCACAGAACCCGAGCCCGACCCTAGCACCAACCCATGGGTCGCTGGAAAACGTGCCGTCGATCCTCGCCGTCGTCGCCAGAGCCACCTCCGACCACCTCCGTCTTCCCTTGATCACCAGAGCGGGCCAGCACCCCTCTACTCACCGCACCACCCTCTTTCCAACGAACCCAGAAAATTCCAGCCGTCGCTGCCTCGCCGGCGCCCCATCACTGTCGAACCCGTCGTGGTTGCCCTGGTTCTTCCCTGTAAGCATCCCTTTATCTTTCCATTTGTGCTAGATCTCCCCGCTGATCTTTAATACGTATATCGTGTTTTGCTAACTTCGTCGCCTTTGACTTTCGCCGGATTTCGGCCGTGCCGTCGTTTGGACCCGACTCTCCAGCGAAGTGCTCTGGTCCGTGTGGTCTCACTGTTCGCTGTTAGGACTCGATCCGTGGTCCGTGCAACCGTCTCGTGTTTTCCGCCGACATTACATCCGTGCTTTCCGGTTTGCGAAACCGTCGAGGCAAGTATCCGAATACTTGCTCTAACATGCTAATACAAGATCAAGTCCTGCTATACATTTAATTATCTTATTATATAATACAACAACACAATGATGGTGATATCGATAGTACAGTATGACTAGAATTGACGGTTGCATTTCTCTTTAACATTAAATCAGTATAGTAGTTCGTGAAATTAAGTGGTATGCTATTAATCCATGATTTAACTAATTAAACCAATTAGAACATCCTTGCTTAACTTGCTAGATCATCCATGTGACTATTATCTATGCTGTAGTTTTAATAGCTTCATTGCTTCGTGTTATTAATATTGTTTTACCCTGTGATTATTGCACCCCAAGGGTGCTCGAACCTGCTAGTATAATACAACTGCATCATATTCTCGTACCATTGTGATTAAGTGAACCGTTATTGTTAATTACTTTATTCTTGCTGCTGTTACTTAGTCGGTTGTATACCTGTTGAGAGCACACACTCGATCACAGTACATATTGACTCGACCCTGCTACACCTGACACGTATACTGATACACCGGACATGACACCCTGTACATACTGACTCAACCTTTTGTACTACGACCTGACTTATTACATGATTTCATGCCTAATGCCAACAAACCTGACTTGGGGTCCTCATGGACCATTCCTGCTGTCTATCCAGACAGACCTGCTTTTACCTGATTCTGTGTTGGCATTAGTCCTTGATTATTGAATACCTGACCTGACATACATAACTTGGGGGTATAGGGAAATCAAAGATGAACCTGACTTGTAACTCGACAGTTCACTACCTGTTCGAGTGTACACATTCCTGTTTTGTGCCTAGCGGCATGTCTCGGTTTCGGCCGAGAATATCGTGGCCGTGATCCCGGGTATGTACGGGGTACTACCGAGTGTACACTTTCCTGTTTTGTGCCTAGCGGCATGGCTCGGCTGCAGCCGAGAATATTGTGGCCGTGGTCCCGGGTATGTACGGGATACTATTGAGTTACATCGACTATTCATCAATTGATTTCAAAGACTATAGAGTAGAAACCTGATAGGACAGTTTAGTTACCACTGCACATTACCCTGCACTGTTATTTCTTAGTACTGCTTTATTCATGTTCATACCTGCATTGCTTATTACCATGTTTATATTATATTATTGGTTGACATGACGCGCTGACGTCTGGGTTTTGCATGGCCCAGATTCTTTACCACTGTCGCCGACCGAGCAGGAGTACTTCAGCCAGCAGGCTGATGTGTGAGTTCCGCAGTGGTTAGTTCATTTATTGCATTTTATTTCCAGGTGCGATCCCGCATTATGGGACGTACCTTTCTATTATTGTATTGGATCATTTGCTTCCGCATTTATTTTTCATTGACTCTTATCATTATGGATTTGGACATGTGTTAGATAGTTTATTTATCTTGTTCTTGATATCTCTACAGCCGTAATGTGACTGTGGATGGATACTTCCTACCCACAGGTAGCATGGTTGGCTATGTCACGTGCCCAATCTTGCGTACTCTGGGAAGCGGGGCGTGACAGTATTTCTCCCTACAAGTCGTGAGGATCTCGTAGGTGCATTTTCTCCCTAGGAATCGTGAGGATTCCTAAGTGCATGGTCTCTTATAAGTCGTAAGGATCTTACAAGAGGGTTTTCTCCTTGCAAGTTGAGAGGACTTACAAGGCAGTTCACCGTGCAGACATATCCCTGGCCATGGATGGGACCTTGTTAGGGAAATGTTTATTCACGCCCGTGGATTGTATACAAGGGTCAGTACTGAACCGCTTGTAGGGCAGTATTGGAGGCGTGGGGGCTGCTTAAGAACAGGTTCAGATCCCTGTAGCTTAAGACTTTTGAATCTTATGAGCCGTGAGGGTCACATAAGAGGGTTCTCCTTACGAGTCGTGAGGATCTCGCAAGTGTAATTTCTCCTTAGGAATCGTGGGGATCCCTAAGTGTGTTGCTCCCTTGTGAGTCGTAAGGATCTCACGCGGGTGGTTTCTCCTTACAAAGTCAAGAGGACCTTGCAAGTGTCTTTTAACGAGATTCCGCCCTTTCGGGTTTTCACAAAACTCGCCGGTAGCCCTGCTGTTTTTACTCACGGAGCCCTTTCGGGTTTTCATCCATGCCCTTTTTGCTTATGGACATACCGTTTTCTTTTTCTTTTTTCTTTTATTCTAACGAGGTTGCGCCCTTTCGGGTTTTCACAAGACTCGCCGGTAGCCCTGCTGTTTTAACTCACGGAGCTCTTTCGGGTTTTCATCCGTGCCCATTTTGCTTATGGACATACCGTTTTCTTTTTTTTTTATTCTTTACTTTTTGTATCAGCTTTGGGATGCTGCAATCCATCTTAGTTTATCGACATCTCGATCAACGGCCAGTTTTAGGACATAATGGTCCGTTGTTAGTTTAAAGACGTTTCGGTCCGTTGTTTGTTTAAGGACGTTTCGGTCCGTCGTTAGTTTAGGGACATTGCGGTCCATCGTTAGTTTAGGGACGTTTCGGTCCACTGTTAGTTTAAGGACGTTTCGGTCCGTCGTTAGTTTAGGGAAGTTTCGGTCCATCGTTAGTTTAAGGACGTTTCGGTCCGTCGTTAGTTTAGGGACATCGCGCTCCATCGTTAGTTTAGGGACGTTTCGGTCCACTGTAGCTTTGAGGCGAAATTTCGCCAGATGCTTTATAAACAAGTAGGTTTCTCCTTGATAGACCTTGTCACATAATCCAAGGGTTTTGGCACTGCTCCTTCCCCCAGCTCCTCTACGTTATCTCTTAACGCCGAGTGAACTGCTTTGTTACTTAACGACAAATGAGCGATCGTATGGCAACTTTCCACATAATCTTCGGATTCTTCTGACAAGTCGTCTCCCTCATCATTGTCGTTATCTTCATTCTCAAGGATGTGACTGAGGAACTCTTGAAGCGTGACTGCGGTCGCGCCCTCTGGTTGTATTCTTTCAGCGCGTCAACATGGTTTTGCAGATCCGTGCGCTTGTCGTTAGACAGCGCGGGCTTTTTGGTCTTCTTCTTTTTCTTTGAAGACTGTGACGGCTGGGCCAGAATGTTTTTTCCACCATCACTATTAATTCCCAATGTTGGGCATGGTTTCAGCATCTCCTCGATGATCTCCGGCTCTAGCGGGCTTTTCCACCTGGTTGCTGGACATGTTTGAAGATCTTTCGGCATTCTTTTAGTTTTTGCCGAAAGAACAACTTCCCATGGAGCTTCCTCTATGAATGAGAACGACGCCCCCGGCATGTCCATCTTTTTCGAAGCATGTGGTTGTGGCGGGTTCACCTTCCAATTTTCAGACAACGCGAACTTGCCTTGCTGGTATTGGTCTTCAACCCAATTTTTGAAGACATAGCAATCTTCAAGTGGATGGCCTAATACTCGATGGTAAGGGCAGTAATTGGGATCGTTGACGTCATTCGGTTGCGGTAGGTGTCTCGACTCCGGTAGAGTGATTAGCCCATTGCGCACTGCCAGTTCGAACAGTCTCCTTGTTTTATCCCGGGGAAACGAGTAAGGACGTCTCAATTTCTCATCGAGGGATTGCCGCTTGTTGCTTTGGCGAACAACCGCTCTCGGGCCACTCGGTTGTTGTTGAGCGTTGGTGACAACGATCGCTTTCCCTTTTCCTTTCTCATTTCGAGAGTCTGGCTTTGGAGGAGACGGTCTATGACCTATCTGGTCCATTTGGGCCAGTTTGTCGATCAAGGCCTGGAAAGTGGTCGGCTTGAAGAACATCATGAACTGGGAAATAGTCGCGTGAAGGTCGAGAGTGCCCACGAACATACCCACCGCCGGTGCTTCTTTGATACGCTGTTCGCACTTTGACCACAGATTTCGCCATCGGATTGCATATTGAACCCAAGTTTCGCCCGGCTTTAGCCTTGAATTGATCAATGCTGTTATCGGGGTGCGTTCACTTACGCTCGCGAATCGCTGGGTGAACAACAACTCCATTTCTGCGAATGTTTTAACGGAGTCGTTTGGAAGTTCGGAGTACCACTCAAATGCCGTCTCCGATAAGCTGCCGACGAATTGGCGAAGCAAAAGCTTATCATCGCCTCTGGTGTTGCCGCAAAGTGCCCTAAACTGAGCGACATGTTGGTGGGGATTGCCCGTCCCTTTGTATACGTGGAATTTGGGGATCGTGTATCCCGGCGGGTACTTTATCTGATCATACCAGCCTGGATACGGTCGCCCAGTTTTGACAACTTGGCCGGCTGCTTCATTTTCCTGGTGAACTCTTATTTGCTGAGCAATATAATCATCCATGACAGCTTTAGAGATTGTCTCCTCCTTGGCTGTTGACAGAGCCGGCAGAGGATTCAATATTTCTCCTCTGTCTTCTTCAATTATTACTGGAGGATCTTCGGCTGGGGGATCCGGCTGGATCATCATGCCCACCATGTCTTGGAAGAGAAGTGCCATTCGCTTTATGTTAGCCGCTTGCTCCGCGGCTTCTTTGTCCTTCTTTTCGAGGACTCTGCGAATGAAGTCAGCATCAGTTTCTTGTTCATGACGTTGTTCTGATGATGCCTCCGGGCTTTCTTTTGGCCCGGTGAGTGCGGCCATCGCAGTCAGCATCTCCTGAAGTTTCTGCTGCTGCTGTTCCTGAGCTATCGTGATGGATCGGGTGAGTGGTCGGTGGCCCTAGAAGCGTGGCTATCCTCTTTCCCGGATGCCATATAGACGGTATGCACTACCATGCCCCCAGACTTAGGGCGTTTAGGCTCAGTGCCTTTGACATTTGTCGCAGGCATGGGGATTTTCTCTGGCCTTCTCCTCTTATGAGCGGTCGAAGTTGAGGGGGCCGTTGCAGTGGGCACCCAAGTAGTCGTCGTCTTCCGTGACTTAACAGGATGGTTTTCTTCCTGTCGGATCTTCAGCTTCTTCTGCCGACGGGGATAGTCTTGATCAACCACCGACTCTCGGACTTGTCGCCAGATTTTTTAAACTTTAGAAGACAGTCGTTGAGGGGACTGTTCCGGCTTCATTTCTGTGACAGTCTCCACCGGCGGCTGAGATCTTTTTAGTACGGCGGTAGGCGAATTCCTGCGCACCTTATTCAGCAGCTCAAAGTTGTTCCCGGTTGGAACAGCAGCATTAATTTTCACCGTTGGAGCTGATGGAGTTATCCCAGAGGGAGAGTTGCCCTCTGCCTTCCTTACTCGGCGCCAGTGGCGACGTCGAGCGTGTCGAGCCGTTGGTGTTGGTTCAGCAATGGGAATGGCTTTGTCTTGCCCCTTCCCAGGTGAGGGGCTGCTGCTGGCGTCAGCCTGTTGAAGACTGATGTCCGTCGAGGCGCAGTATTCAATCGGTCGAAAACAAACTTCTGAGCAAGGACAGGATCCGTAGTGGAAACCGGAACAACCAGTCTTGCAAAAATTGACCCTTTGGTTGGAGAAGCCGCCTTGACGACTTCGGGAGCAGGGTTGGTCACTCTTTTCGGAATAACTTTTTCTTGAGGTGCAGGCTTCATCATGAGCCCACCTGAACTTTGGCCCAATCTGGAGAAGACCGAGGCGCCGGTGCTGGATGACCCGTTGAGAGGGGCCGCAGTAGCTGTAAGCCGATCAAAGACCGACTTCTTGGGAGCTTCCGGTGTTGGCACAGGAGCGGTGAAGCTCATTGGCGGGAGCATGGTCCCGAAAAAAAATCCTGTGGTGGCTTGAGTGACTTGTTCCACCGACATTGTGAACAGCGAAGCCGCTTGAGGCCCGTAGGCTATGCCTCCGGATGAGGCGGAGCGTACGTTGCAGTTGCAGCTGGAACATTTTGCATAAGTGAACGCCATTGATCCTTCGCTTTCTGCACCAAGCAAAACTCCAAATCTTAGTACCTCAAACCCAAGGGCAACCATCAGCAAATCGCGATTGGTCCGCGAACACGACACACGAAGTGTGGAGTGGAAAGAGGAAAAGGTCCCACCGGGCGTGCCAGAATTTTTTCCCTTCCGAAAAACGCGGCGGAGACGCGGCGGATGTCTTGCCTGAATTTCGGGGCAAATGCTAATTGGTGCTATCCGTCCACCTCTCCGAAGATGCCAAGTTGATTTATAGCGCCATATATCGAAGGTTTAAACGGATGCACCCGATGTAGCAGACTTCGTCAGATTCCTCCTCGTTTGAGGGGTTTTTGATTGTGGGGACGCACTTCCCTGCAGGCGCAAGCCCCTGCAGGCGCAAGCCCCTGCAGTTAATTACGCTACCGCATCGCGGTAATAACTTTCTTCTTCTCCAGATGGTCACTTCGTGTCGTGGGTGTTTTTTTTATGTTTGGTTTCCCGTGGATTGTATACGGAGACTAAGTTATGTTGTCGCCCGTAGGGCGTGGACTAGTTCAAATCCGTATCTTTCTTAGATTTGGGTTTGGGGGTTTGGGTTTAAGGATACGTTAGCCTCATTTGAGACTAAGATCAACTTAAACGTTTGTTAAGGATACGTTAGTCTAATTTTAGACTAAGATCAACTTAACGGGATCGTTTAGATCCGACAAGAGATCAATTGGGCTCAATTGTTTAGTTTAGTGGCATTGCGGTCGATAATTAGTTTAAGGACATTACGTTCCATTGTTAGTCTAAGGACATCTCGGTCCATTGTTAGTTTTAAGACATCACGGTCGAGGTTAAGGACATCATAGTCCATGAGTTTAAGGACCCCACAGTCCAATGTTAGTTTTAAGACATCACGGTCGAGGTTAAGGACATCATAGTCCGTGAGCTTAAAGACCTCACAGTCAAGGTTAAGGACATCATAGTCCATGAGTTTAAGGACCTCACAGTCCAGGTTAAGGACATCATAGTCCATGAGTTTAAGGACCTCACAGTCCATGAAATGTATGGTTGTCAGGACCCGTCACCTCTCTGAAGACGTTGAAGGATTACAACGACAAATATCAGAGGAGTTCAGAGATGTACCCTTAAACCGATGTGGGTTGAGAGACCTGTAGTCCAATTGGGACTAAGATCCGTGATTTATGAGCATATGAACTCAATTAATCTGAATTGAGGACTTATGGCCAATTTAGGCTAAATCCATTCAATTACAATATTCAACATTTGTTTTTTTTTTAAGTTATTAGATATTTTTTTGAGCCCAATCCCTTTAAAAATGCTAAGCATTGGTTTGGTCTCTGATAATGTTTTGTCTTTAGTTGAATGCTGTGCATTTATCATAGCTCCAGGCTTATTCAAAGAACAGTTTATGTTCTGTCCAAGCGCACATAAAAACATGTGGTGCACTTGGCACCAGCGACAGTCGCTGAGCGCAGTGCGCTATGGTTAAAGCGCTGATGCGCTTAGCGCTAGATGTAGAGCGCTGATGCGCTATAGTTGAAGCATTGAGGCGTTTGGCGCTGGTGCCATGTAATGAGCGTAGAGCGCTTTTAGTAATGTAGTGCACACGTGAGGAGCACGTGGCGCGCTTAGCGTTGAGCGCTAGCCAATGAACGCGGTACGCTGTGTTTGAAGTACTACTGCACTGCAGCGCTTTGCGCTAGATGAAGAGCACTAAGGCACTTTTAAATTAGGAGCGCTAAGGCTCTTCTTAGGTTAACTTTGCGCTCTGAAGATTATCTTCTTTGATAAGAGACTTTGTCTCAAGATTCCAAGAACAAAGTTCTTAACTTATAGGAGATACTTCAATCTCTTTTTGATAAAAGGCTTTGTCTTTATGGATCTGTGATCCTAAGAGAATTGAATAATTCTCCCCCTCCTCCTTTATAATGAGATATTCATGATCTCAGAAAGACAATTTGTCTTATATATCTATGATCTGTGAAGTAAGTACTTCTTTATTTTTATGATGAGATCTTTTTTTTATCTCTTTATAAAAGACCTTGGTCTTTGTAGATCTATGATCTTTTAAGAAGAGAATTCTTCTCTTTAATTATGAGATGATTTCATCTCTTTGTTCATCACCATTCATTTTACCTTGAAGAAAAATCTTCTTTTGCCGAGAGCTATTTCTTCTTCTTGAGATTTTCTCAAAGTTTATGGGGGGTGGGGGTTCCTCCTTTTTAGACTTAAAGTCTTGGGTCCTTTATATAGGGGAAGCTGATTTGTTGAATCAGTTAAAGAGATTTATTCTCCAATTGATTTGGGAATTTCCCCACCGTTGGATCCTTGACCAAGGGCTTCTGATTTACAAAAGATAATCTTCTTGTTTTAACAAGATTGAGAAATCTTTCCTTCTTTACAGAATTTGTTCTGTATTTTAGTGATTTTTAATCACCATTGGATCATTGATCCAACGGTGTTCCAAATTCAGGGCACAATCTTTTCTGTTTGGAAAGATTCAACAAAAATTTATTCTTGTTAACTAATGATTTAATCATATCCGTTGGATATTTGATCCAACGGTGAGGAACATTTAGTTCCAGCGCTAGCGCTTATGCGCTCTGCTCATGGTGCGCTTTGCCCATGGTCGCTAATTGGAGCGCAGCGCTCTTAGCGCTAGCGCACACGTGCTTTGCACGTGGTGCGCTACTTGGAGCGCAGCGCACCTAGAGCTAGCGCCTATGTGCTTTGCACGGGGTGCGCTAGTTGTAGCAAAGCGCTTTTATAAAAGCGCGGATTTAAATCAAATTTTGAATTTTGAACAGAGCTTTGCTCTAATTGGGGAAACAATATTGTTGTAGAATCTAGTGATTTTGAAAAGGAGTGTTTTTGAAGTTTTTGCTAGTTTCGCTAAAGAGGTCACTCCCGGTGAAGGGATCTTGGCTCTTTCCTCATCGAATGAGGTGCTGGATATTCATGAATACCGCTATGCAAATCAAAAACTTGAGAAGCTGTCAAAAAAACTGAATGGGTTGTTTCATTTGCTAGTTTAGCTAAAGAGATCACTCCCGGTGAAGAGATCTCGGCTCTTTCCTCATCGAATGAGGTGCTGGATATTCATTAAGGAATACCACTATGCAAAGCAAAAACTAGAGATACCCTTTTTGAAAATTTGATTCTACAACATCTTTTGGTTTCTTTTTTTCATTAATCTCATTAATGAAGCCCCGTCATTTAATGTTTCATAAACATCACTGAAAAATAAAATGAAAATATAACGTACGCTTATGCCATCCGCATTCGCCACGGGGCCCCTGTTTCCCCAAATCAGAGCAAAGCTCTATTCAAAATTCAAATTTTGAAATGAAGCAACGCTTCATAGCAGCGCCATGTGCGCTGTGCCCTAAGCAGCGCACCACGTGTAAAGTACAAGTGCGCTAGCACTAAAAGCGCTGCATTCCAAGCAGCGCACCACATGAAAAGCACGTGTGCGCTAGCGCTAAGTGCGCTGCACTCTCAGCATGCGCACCACGTGCAAAGCACTTGTACGCAAGCGATAGGAGCGCTGCACTCTAAGCAGCGCACCACGTGCAAACCACGTGTGCGCTAGCGATAGGTGCGCTGCACTTTAAGCAACGCACCACGTGCAAAGCACGGGTGCGCTAGCGCTGGAACTAAATGTTCCCCACCGTTAAATCAATGATCCAATAAAGATGATAAATCATCTATTAACCAGAATAAAATTCTGTTAAGGAAAGATTCCTCAAAATCTTTCCAAACAAGAAGATTGTGCACTGTAAATCATAGCACCGTTGGATTAATGATCCAAAGGTGATTAAAAATCACCAAAATACAGAATAAATTCTGTATGGAAAAGATTTCTCAATCTTGTTAAAAACAAGAAGATTGCCTTCGGTAAATTAGAAGCCTTTGGATCAAAGATCCAACGATAGGGAAATCCCCAAATCAATTGGAGAAAAGATCTCCTTAACCGATTGAACAAATTAGCTCGCCCTATATAAAGGCCTCAAGACTTCAAGTCTCAGAGATAGAGAAACAAATAGAGGAACCCCCCCCCCCCCCACACACACATAAACTTTGAAATCTCAGAAAGAACAGCCAAATCTCAGAAAGAACAGCCAAGCTCTCGGTAGAAGAAGAAGATTTTCTTCAAGGTAAAAAATAAACAGAGAGATGAAATCATCTCATATTAAAAAGAAGAATTCACTTCTTTCTTTAAGATCATAGATCTGCAAGACCAAGGTCTTTCACAAAGAGATCAAAGGATCTCATCATAAAGTAAGAAGAAGAACATAATTCTTCTCACAAATCATAGATCTATAAGACTAAGGTCTTTTATACAAGGAGATCATAGACATCTCATTATAAAATAAAGGGGGGAGAATAAGTCAATTCTCTTAGGATCACAAATCCATAAAGGCAAAACCTTTCATCAAAATAAGAGATTGAAATATCTCCTATAAAATAAGAACTTTTGTTCTTAGAATCGTAAGACAAAATCTCTTATAAACGAGAATTTATTTCTCGGATCATAAAATTGATCAAATAGCGCATTGTGCTCATAAGCTAGCGCTTTGCGCTCTTGGACCGGCGCTAAGCGCACCACGTGCTCCTCACGTGTGTGCCACTTAACAACTAGCGCTTTGCGCTCTTGGACTGGCGCTTAGCGCCAAGCGCACCACGTGCTCCTCACGTGCGCGCCACTTAACAGCTAGCGCTTTGCGCTCATAAACTGGCGCAATGCGCCCATTATCTGACGCTTAGCGCCAAGCGCACCACGTGCTCTTCACGTGTGTGCTAAAAAGAACATAAATTGTTCTATGAATAAAGCCCAGAGCTATGATGAATGCTCAGCATTCAGTAAAAGACAAAAATATTGTCAGAACTCAAATCAATGCTCAACATTGTCAAATGTTTAACATTTGAACTGAGTGGGCCGAGCCCAAGTTGGTCATAAACCCCTCATTCAAATTAATTGAGCCCATATGCTCATAAATTTCAGATCATAGTCCCAATTGGACTATAGATCTCCCAACCAATATTGGTTCAAGGGTACATCCTTTCACTACTCTAATATTTGTCGTTGTAATCCTTCAACGTCTTCAGAGAAGTAGCGGGTCCCGACAACCAGACATTCCATGGACTGTGGGGTCCTTAAACTCATGAACTATGATGTCCTTAACCTTGGACTGTGGGATCCTTAAACTCATGGACTATGATGTCCTTAACCTCGGACTGTGGGGTCCTTAAGCCCATGGACTATGATGTCCTTAACCTTAGACCACCATGTTCTTAAACTGGTAATCGACCGCAATGTCTCTAAACTAAACAATAGAGCCCAAATGCTCTCTTGTTGGATCTAAATGATCCCGTTAAGTTGATCTTAGTCTAAAATTAGACTAAAATATCCTTAATAAATGTTTAAGTTGATTTTAGTCTCAAATGAGACTAACGTATCCTTAAACCCAACCCAAACCCAAATCTAAGAAGATACGGATTTGGACTAATCCACGCCCTACGGGCGAGAACATAAATTAGTCTCCGTATACAATCCACGGGCAACCAAAAACAAAATAAACACACACGACACGAAGTGATCATCTGGAGATGGAGAAAGTGGTTACCACGATGCGGTGGCGTAATTAACTTCAGGGGCTTACGCCTGCAGAGAAGAGCGTCCCCACAATCAAAAAACCCCTCAACGAGGGGGAATCTGACGAAGTCTGCTACATCGGTCGCATCCATTTAAACCTTCGATACATGGTGTCATAAATCAACTTGGCATCTTCAGAGAGGTGGACGGATAGCACCAAATAGCATCTGCCCTCGAATTTCAGGCCTGATGTCCTAACGTCCCGGTCGCGTCTTTCGGCGGAGAACAGATTCTGGCACGCCCGGTGGGACCTTTTCCTCTTTCCACTCCACACTTCGTGTGTCGTGTTCGTGAATGAATCGCGATTTGATATGGTTGCCCTTGGATTCAAGGTACTAAGATTTAGTGTCTTGTTCCGTGCAGAGAAAATGGCTTCCAACTGCACAAACTGCAACAATTGCAACAACTCCCACTCTGTCCTCGCGGGAGGAGTAACCTACGGGCCCCAAGCAGCCTCCCTCTTCACAATGCCTGTGGAACAGGTAACTCAGGCCACCACTGGGCTATTCTTCGGGACCATGCTCCCACCAATGATCTTCAATACCCCTGTACCATTGCAAGAAGCTCAGAAGAAGTCGATCTTTGATCGGCTTACCACTACCACGACCCCTCTTAATGGGTCGCCCAAACCAAGCACCTCAGTTTTCAGCAGACCGGGCCGAAGCTCCAATAGACCTGTAGAGAAGCCCGTGATACCGGAAGAGGTTATCCCGAACAAAATAGCCATTCCTACTCCTGAAGTCACCAAGGCGGCTTCTCCGGCTAAGGGGTCGGTCTTCACAAGACTGGCCATTTCAGCTCCCACTCCGGGTGAAGTAACCAAGGCCGTTTCCCCTGTACGAAAATCGGCCTTCTCAAGATTGGCCATTCCCTCTCAGCGAGCATCTGTCTTTGACAGGCTGGCGCCAACAAAAGACTCTCATCAGAACGGAGGGCATGGAAAAGCTGAGCCAACAGCGGAGGTGATCCCGGCCGCACGACATGCTCGACGTTGCCACTGGCGCTGAGTGAGGAAAACTGGGGGCAGCTCTCCTTCTGGACTGACTCCGCCAGCTCTAATGGTGGAAGTTGATGCTGCTGTTCCAACCGGGAACAGCTTTGAACTACTTAATAAGGTGCGCAGGAATTCGCTAACTGCCGTACTGAAAAATTCTCCTCCGCCTGTTGAAAAGATCACGAAGGCGAAGCTGGAGCAGCCCCCTCAGTGGCTGTCCTCTAAAATTTATAAAGTTTGGCGACAGGTCCAGGACTCCGTGGTAGATCAAGACTATCCCCGCCGACAGAAAAAGATGAAGGTTCGGCAAGAAGAGGACCACCCTGTCAAACCACAGAAAGCGACGGCTACTTGGGTGCCCACTGCAATGGCCCCCTCAACTTCGACTGCTCACAAGAGGAGAAAGCTGGAGAAAATCTTGGTGTCTGCGACAAATCGCAAGAACACTGAATCTAAACGCCCTAAGTCTGGGGGCATGGTGGTGCACACCATCTATATGGCATCCGGAAAAGAGGATAGCCGTATCTTCACAGGTCATCGACCGCTTACGCGATCAGTGACTATGGCTCAGGAGCAACAACGATAAAAGCTCCAAGAAATGCTAACAGCTATGGCCGCACTTACGGGACCGAAAGCAAGCCCGGAGACATCCTCGGAGCAGCGCCGTGAGCAGGAAACTGATACTGAATTCTTTCGGAGAATGCTTGAGAAGAAGGACAAAGAGGCCGCGGAACAAGCGGCTAATATAAAATAAATGGCCCTTCTATTCCAAAATATGGTGGGCATGATAATCCAGCCGGACCCTCCAGCCGAAGACCCTCCAGTAATAATTGAAGATAATAGAGGAGAGACATCAAATCCTCTGCCGGCTCTGTCAGCAGCCAAAGAGGAGACCATCTCAAAAGCTGTCCTAGATGATTACATCGCTCAGTACATACGAGCTTATCAGGCGAATGAAGCGGCTGGGCAAATCGTTAAGACTGGACGACCCTATCCGGGTTGGTACGACCAAATAAAGTACCCGCCGGGATACACGATCCCCAAATTCCACGTATATAAGGGGACGGGAAATCCACACCAGCACGTTGCTCAATTTAGGGCTCTGTGCAGCAACACTGGAGGTGATGATAAACTACTGCTCCGCCAGTTTATTGGCAGCTTGTCGGAGACAACATTCGAATGGTATTCGGAACTCCTGAACGACTCTATCAGGACATTTGCAAAGATGGAGCTGCTATTCACCCAACGTTTTGCGAGCGCTAGCAAACGTACCCTAATAACAGCATTGATCAATGCCAGGGTGAAGCCGGGAGAAACTTGGGTCCAGTACGCGATACGGTGGTGAAATCTATGGTCGAAGTGCGAGCAGCGCATCAAGGAGGCACCTGCGGTAGGCATGTTCGTAGGGACCCTTGACCCTCAAGCGACCATTTCACAATTCATGATGTTCTTTAAGTCGACCACTTTCCAGACCTTGATTGATAAGCTGGCTCAAATGGACCAGATGGGTCATAAGCCTTCCTTTTCCAAGACGGATCCTCGGAATGATAAGGGGAAAGGGGAAAGCAACCTTCGTCGCCAACGCTCAACAACAACTGAGTGGCCCGAGACCGATTGTTCGCCAAAGCTACAAGCGACAATCCCTCGATGAGAAGTTGAGACGTCCTTACTCGTTTCCACGGGATAAGACAAAGAGACTGTTCGAACTAGCAGTGCGCAACGGGCTTATCACTCTACCGGAGCCGAGACACCCATTACAACCCAACGATGTCAACAATCCCAATTACTGCCCCTACCACCGAGTATTGGGACATTCGATCGAAGACTGCTACGTCTTCAAAAAATTGGGTTGAAGATCAGTATCAACAGGGAAAGTTCGCGCTGTCCGAAAACTGGAAGGTAAATCCGTCTCAACCACAAGCTCTT
This sequence comes from Agapanthus africanus, assembly GCA_030015575.1. Lineage (NCBI taxonomy): Eukaryota > Viridiplantae > Streptophyta > Magnoliopsida > Asparagales > Amaryllidaceae > Agapanthus > Agapanthus africanus. Next base: position 602,013,206 of record JASDDO010000022.1, on the reverse strand, counting down.
AAAAGGAGGGACACACAGGGGGCATCGTGCTCTTTTGGAGAAGAAGCTCCATGGGAGGTCGTTCTTTCAACCAAGATGAAAAGAATGCTGAAGGATCTCCAAACATGCCCGGCGATCAAATGGAAAAGTCCGTTGGAACCCGAAGTCATCAAGGGGATGCTGAAACCACGCCCAACATTGGGAGTTAATAGTGATGGTGGACAAAACATTCGGGCCCAGCCGTTAAAGTCTTCGAAGAAAAAGAAGAAGATCAAAAAGCCCGCGCAGTTTGATGACAAGCGCATGGATCTGCAAAAGTATATTGACGCGCTGGAGGAATATAACCAGAAGGCACGAACCCCGGTCACACTTCAGGAGTTTCTTAGCCATGTCCTAGAGGACGGAGAGGATGGAAACGGAGAAGACTCGTCAGATGAACCTGAAGATTATGTGGCAAGCTGGCACATGATCTCTACTCGTTAATAAACGATGAAGAAGCTCTGGATGCAGAGAAACTGGGGGCAGATCCCGAGCCGGAACTTCTAGGACCATCAGACGAAATGATTGACGCATTCCTGAACGAAGCTCTTCTGAAAAGCAAAGCTGATCGGGAGCGCGAAATGGCTATATTCGAAAAAACCAAAAGCCGATGACTGAATGAAAAGGTCGAGGCACCCCAACTGGATCGAAGCATCCCTATCGCCAGAAAAAGCAAGCTTAAAGTAAGGAAACGATTCGCTAAGGCCCTGTCAATAGGAATGAAGTTGCCCTCTTTCAGAGGAAATTCTCCCGACGGTATACATCTTGATGAAGCGGACATAAATCCTAACTTCTGCTTATACCATCAGAAGATTGCACACCCTACCGAGGAGTGCATAGCCTTTAAAAACTGGTGGCAGGATATGTTGCCCACCGACAACACGTTCAATGAGTGAAGCGCAAGGCTCGTCGGGAACAGAAAAGCACGATAGATGAGCGCAAAAGAGCTGCTGGCAACTGTCACATAATCGACACCAAGGGATCGCAAGTTATTACCTTTGGAAGCGACTCTGACGAAGAAATCCCTCGGCCCTCTCTTCAAGGAATCCACCTCCGACATAAAAGATGCGAAGATTTGCGAGAAAATATAGCTTCGTAATCGTACGTTGCCCGAAAAATCTCGGACCTATGAACGCATGATCGAAACGTCGTAAACTACTACCAACCCGCGGCATCTTCAGGCTGACGTGGTAAAAAAACGGTACGTCCACAAGTTAGATGGGCACGAATGAAAACCCGAAAGGGCTCCGTGAGTAAAAACAGCAGGACTACCTGCGAGTTTGTGAAAACCCGAAAGGGCGCAATCTCATTAAAAGACACTTGCAAGGTCCCCTCGACCTTGTGAGGAGAAAATACCCGCGTGAGATCCTTACGACTTACAAGGGAGAAACACACTTAGGGATCCCCACGATTCCTAAGGAGAAATTACACTTGCGAGATCCTCACGACTCGTAAGGAGAATTTCTATTATGAGACCCTCACGGCTCATAAGATTCAAAATCCTTAAGTTACAGGGATCTGATCCTGTTCCTAAGCCATCATAATCCACAGATTGCCCTACAAGCGATTCAATGCTGACCCTTGTATACAATCTAGGGGCACAAATAAACGTTTCCCCAATAGAGTCCCACCATTGACGAGGGATATCTTCATATGGCGAACGACACTTGTAAGTCCTCTCGACTTATAAGGAGAAAACACGCTTGTAAGATCCTTACGACTTATAAGAGAACACACACTTAGGAATCCTCACAATTCCTAAGGAGAAAACGCACCTACGAGATCCTCACGACTCGTAGGGAGAAATACCTTTATGAGACCCTTACGGCTCGTAAAGTCAAAAGCCTTAGTCAACAGGATCCTAACCCTGTTTGCTAAGCCACCTTTGTTCGACATCAACAGAGGCAAATGATGATTCGCTCCTGGCAATATCCCAGCTGCAGCGATGTTGATGCCTAAATCGGTATCAAATCCCAAGACCTTTCAAGGCAAATGATGATTCGCTCCTGGCAATGTCCCAGTTGCAGCGATGCTGATGTCTAAATCGGTATCAAATCCCAAACTCAAAGTGAAAATCCAGCGAGCCACAAATGCATATGAAATAGCCGAAATGATGGGGCAACTTGCAACAAAATCAGCAAGTAAAATATATGCATACAAAAATAGCCGAAATGATTGGGCAACTCGCAATAAAAAGCAGCGAGTAAAAAGAAAAAAAACAGCCGAAATGATTGGGCACCGCGAAAAATAGCCGAAATGATTGGGCAATCGCAACTTTCGCTATATAAAAAGCTGAAATGATAGAGTATCGCGGAAAGAAATAAAAAAAATGAAATTTCTGCCCTACAGGTAGTCCATACCGACCCCTGTATACAATCCATGGGCATAAACGAAAAGGAAACCTCATGTCCCCCACCAGATCCTGTCAAAAGGGAAAGTCAGATCTCAACAGTAACATCTGCATCCCAGAAGATCAACAACGGCGTTCCTTCTTATGCCAGCAGGGCACGAACGCAACATCACTAAATGGAGCCACGGCAAAGTCCCTAGTTCCAAGACTCTACGGTCCACAGACAATCTAGAGTCAACCAATGACTTCCATGCCGGAGCAACGCTCCGTCTCAGAAACAAGTCAACCGACCCCAGGGAAATCAGCGTCCTTTGCAAAATACCTCGATTCAGGGAAATCAGCGTCCTTGACGAGAACATCTCGATTCGCATCGACCCGCAAGGAAATCGGCGTCTTTGCAGGAATACCTCGATTTGTCTCAACCACAGGGAAATCAGTGTCCTTGGCAAAAACCTCGATTCAGGGAAATCAGCGTCCTTGACGAGTGCATCTCGATTCGCGTCGACCCGTAAGGAAATCGGTGTCTTTGCAGGAATATCTCGATTCGTCTCAACTCCGAGGAAATCAGTGTCCTTGGCAAAACACCTCGATTCAGGAAAATCAGCGTCCTTGACGAGAGCATCTCGATTCATATCGACCCGCAAAGAAATCGGTATCTTTGCAGGAATACCTCGATTCGTCTCAACTCCGAGGAAATCAGTGTCCTTGGCAAAACACCTCGATTCAGGGAAATCAGCGTCCTTGACGAGAGCATCTCGATTCGTATCGACCCGTAAGGAAATCAGTGTCTTTGCAGGAACACCTCGATTCGTCTCAACTCCGAGGAAATCAGTGTCCTTGGAAAAACACCTTGATTCAGGGAAATCAGCGTCCTTGACGAGGACATCTCGATTCGCATCGACCCGCAAGGAAATCAGTGTCTTTGCAAGAACACCTCGATTCGTCTCAATCTGAGAAAATCAGTGTCCTTGGCAAAATACCTCGATTCAGGGAAATCAGCGTCCTTGACGAGAGCATCTCAATTCGCGTCGACCCGCAGAGAAGTCAGTGTCTTTGCAGGAATAGCTCGATTCGTCTCAACCCCTAGGGAAATCAGCGTCCTTGGCAAATACCTCGATTCAGGGAAATCAACGTCCTTGACGAGAACATCTCGATTCGCGCCGCCCCGCAGAGAAATCAGTGTCTCTGCAGGAATATAAAACGTCAGCAAAGCGGAGCCGCGACAAAGTTCCCAGTTCCGGGAACACGGCCAAAGTCAACCACCTGACCCAGTGAAATGCGGATAAGATCAACCCCTGACTCCGAAAAATACGGATAAAGTCAACCTCTGACTCCGTGAAATGCGGATAAAGTCAACCCTTGACTTTCCCGTCAAAGTAATTCTTTGATTCGGGAGCAAATCAACTCATCAACCACTTACAAGTCCTCTCGACTTGTAAGGAGAAAATTTTCTTGTGAGATCCTTACGACTCTCAAGAGAAAACGCACTTTGGAATCCTCACGATTCCTAAGGAGAAAACACACCTACAGGATCCTCTCGACCTGTAGAGAGAAAATTCTTTATGAGACCCTCACGGCTCATAAAGTTAAAAAGTCTTAGGTGACAGATCCTAACCCTGTCTCCCAAGCCATCATTGCCTCGCAGAAAGGTCAAGGTAGATTTTCTACAGGCCACATTCTCCGACAAGAAAGGAAACAATCACTTACGAGTCCTCTCGACTATTAAGGAGAAAATTCTATTGGGAGATCCTTACGACTCTCAAGAGAAAACACACTTAGGAATTCTCACGATTCCTAAGAAGAAAACGCACCTACGAGATCCTCTCGACTCGTAGGGAGAAAAGTCTTTATGAGACCCTCATGGCTCATAAAGTTGAAAAGTCTTAGGCAAGCAGACCTGAACCTGTTTCCTAAGCCATTGTTACCCGGCAAAGAGTCCAAGATAGACCGTCACTTACTATCTACCGGCCACACTTGCTAAAATCACATGGCAATGACACAACAAAGAGAAGAAAGCAACGGTAGAACAAAAAAAATGTGTATCTTTTATTCATGAATTCAATGGAGTACAAATTGAATCATATGAAAAAATAAAAAATGGATACATGTTATTTAAAGATCACAAGTGTTCAATCTATGCAAAACGGCTACTAAGAAGGAAGCGTTTTCAATAAGTCAGCAAGTTACTTGCGCACTCCTTTTAGTGCTTTCTCACGATCGGCCGCCGCGGCCAGCTCTGCTTCAATTCGAGCCCATTGCTGCAAGCACGATGAAATCTTCTCATCGATTTCCCGTTGGGCAGCTTCGCGACTTTGCGTAACCTGCTCAATAGAGTCGAGCTTCCTCCTTAATACCAGCCCGTCCGAAATACATCGCTGCAAGTTGTCAAAGATAGCTCTCAGTTGCATGGCATTCGCTATAACTTGGGCGTGCAGCCGGGCAGATTCATCCGAAGCCTCCTCATGTTCCTTCCGCCTTAAGATCGCTTCTTGTTCGAAATGGCAGAGGAAGGACACGCTCTGCTCAACCCACGTAGCCCGCTGGGAGTTCAAAGCCTGAATCTCAGGAGCAGGACGCCTAAGCTCAAGTCCATGCAGGTAGGCCTCAATCTTCCTGCAGTGGTTAACCCAAGACTCAACGACGCCTTTGTTATGGAAGTTCACAAGCGTCGCCAGCATTGGATTAACTTCGGCAGCAAAATCTGCAGCGGATGTAGGGGCCTCCGCGTCAAGCTCCTCGATATAATCGCTCAACATACGCAGACTGGTCACAGCACCTTTTGAAGATAGACGTCTGGAAAAGGGCCCTGCTGGTATTATGATTTGAGACTCGAACGGAGCTGGAGTCGGTGCGACCGCTGCAAAACAAATCATAGTCAAATGACAGCTCAAGAAATAGAGAAGGCACATGAACAATGGAGTTTACTATACCGGCTGCAACAGGGGGCAGAGCTGGGAGTACCGGTGGCACAACGATACCCTCATCCCCTCATTCAATTTTTAAGGCTACAAGTAATGAAAAAAAGAATTAGCAATAACATGGCTGCCCGTTAAAGAAAAGAAAAGATGTCGGTTAGAAAAGACACTCACCGACACCAACGGGCGGACTAATCTCCGACTGGAAGGAGAAGTGTGGGTTCAGCACTTGATACAGATGATCAAAAAGAACTCCTGCAAGATTACGATGATACGTGGTCATTACGCGAAAGATGATGTCCCCGATTTAAATTTATCACAAACCTATACCTTCCAGCAGTTGAGAAGATATAAGAGGAGGCGAAGGGGCAACGACCGTCAGAGTGGCAACTGGTAGTGCTTCTTCAGGTGTCGCAACCTCAGCGCTCACCACACCTACATTCGAAAGGAACAGAATGTCATCAGAAAGGATTACAAAACGAAAAGGATGCAGCGAACCGAGACCTACCAGACAGGTCATCAGCCAAAACTGTGACGGGAGCATCGCCAAGCATTATGACTTTTTCGATCTCAATCGGGGGGATAGTTTCCCCACCCGTGGCTTTGTCCCCTGATTCCACAAGATCCGTCGTGACACTCGCGACACCAGGCAACGGCAAGGAACCGCAAGGGGAAAGAGTGGCAATTGGGGCAGTTCCAAACTCTTGAGAAAGAGTGGCCACTTCAGGCTCAGTGGTTGCCGTCATCTCACCCGCCACCTCCTCACCAAGACATGACCCTGCAGGGTAAGATATATGAGAATCTGAAGATCAAATTCTGACAAAAGGACCCAGTGTTATGTTACCTTGGGATGACTTTTCAATTGCCTCTCGAGCCGCGCATACCGCCTGTCTATGAGCAATAGACAGGGCGGCCGGGACATCCTCTAAAGAAGCAGGGACGGGAGAAGCAGCGCTCGAGCCTGCACCTACAGCTAAGACGGCGTTACGTTCTCTTGCCGCACGCCTCCTGCGCTTCCTTTCCGCCTGGGCCGTGAGAGCTGATCTTCTCACGACCTCCGTCAAGAAGACGTCATCATCTACGCCAGGAGCTACCTCTGGAACCGTTATGGCGCCCGTCATCGGTTGTTTAAGTAAAGTCTCTTTTGGAAATACTGGGGAAGCTGGAACTTCGGTAGCTGGCCTTGGAAGCGTCTCCACACCACCCTGCGAAGTTGGCACGGCACTTGGGATAACTTGGGTCGAAGTATTCCCTGCGATAAGATGAAAAAGGGGTTATATTACCCATAAGAAAGGGGAATGAATGCACAATGAGCTGAAATATACCAACGCCCAGCGAAGCGCGAAGCTTCTCTTCCTCCTTAAAAGTCTTGAGGGAAGCCGCGAGAGCCTCTTCAGTGGAAACGCTTGTTAAAGGAAAACTGTCAGTCAAAACATGATAATAAAAATGTAATGCAATGACAAAAGATACGGCTGAAGTTTACTTGATTGTGCGAGGATGATCAGTCCTGCTTTGTGGTTAGCGAGTCGCTTGGAAGCTGTGATGGCGGCCTCCAGATCAGTTTCATCCGGCGCCATAAATAAGCCCTCATTGGTCCCATATTCGCTTAGACCCTCACTATAAGGAGCATGAGGATCCTGGCTAAGTACAACGTCTGCAGAAAGAATCGACTTATTCTTCTTCTTCTGCGAGCGAGTACCGGTCGCCACTAGCACGAGCTTACGCTTGGTGGGGGGCACCTTGGGACGACGAGTCCCGATATCTGAACCCACGCCAGACTCAGGAGACACCACAGTCACCACTTCAACGGGAGCACGGGGCATCGGTAGCTCAGTCATATCATGTGGCGCCACAGCCGCAGCAGCTTCCCTTAGGGGAGGACGGACAATGGTCCGTCGCTTTAAGGGAACAGCGGGGTTACTAGCCGGCGCTACACCCTTGCGATCAAGCAGCAATCACTTTTCTTCCCTAATGACGGCACCCATCGAATGTTGATACCACGCTACATACACATTCAGGGCCTTTGGAATACAGCTCGGTTCACTGATGAAGAAATTGGACCCTGTGTTTAGGCGCATAAAATGGTGCAGCGCGCTCCGGATACCTTCTTCGGTAGCAGCGGGTTCTGCCAAGAAAGCCTCAAGCCGGACGCCCTGATTATAGCTTAGCTGCTGGGCGAAATGATGCGGGTTGTATCTCATGAACAACGCCGCATCATTCTGCCTACATACGAGAAAGCCCGGCTTGATAGAGTACAAATGAAGAATCTCCCGAGCTTACAACATAGAGGCCCCATCTTTAAAAATGTCCTGCAATCGCAGCACCATTTTTGTAGATTCCTGGCCGACGGTCAAAATTTTATCGGTGAAGGACATACCATCTCCAACCGTGTGTGGACGAAAGAGAAAACCCCTAGCTTCCTGCGGTGTCGGATTTACGATGGATGCGTCGACTAGCCGCATTATCCGGGGAACTTACATCTGTCGTAAAAGGAAGGTCTTCTGTGGATACCGAAGACGCCAAGCATGTGCAACTCAAGCCACGAAGTGAAATAATGCATTAAGAAGTTGGCAGGCTGCACCCCTGGCTCAGTAGTATCCGCTGCCAAGTTGAGGACGTGATACAAGTGGGCTAACCCAGCAATCCCGACGGCCACTTGTATCCCGGCAACCATTCGATGCGCTGGGTAGAAGACGAACGGCCTCATATGGTGAGGGTGCATCGGAAGCGCAAACCAGCTCAGCCATAACCCGAGAAACCCCAAAAAGAATGTTTCTTCGTCAATCCCAGGAGTTGCCAGCTCTGCAAAAGGGACGACCGGGGTGTCGGGAAGAAAGAAGTTCTTCTGATCCGCCTCCGCCGTCGGCAAGTTGCCCAAACCTAAGCCATAAGGATCATCGAGTTTGGCGAACTTCGCGGCTTCCTTCGATAGTACTTCCGTACGGAGGAAACGGGCGATGAAATCAGTGAAATTAACCCCGCGGCCTCCGGATTCGAGAAAGAGGCTCTCATAGATATTCAACACCTTTATCAAACTTGGAAATTGGTGTTGAATGGCGTTCTCTGGGGTAAGACCCATTACCATTGATTTGGTGGCAAAAATATACTCATCCGGAGGAAACAGCTCCTCGTAATGTTCTCCCCTAACGGGTAGACCGGAGACCTCGACAAATTCCTTTAAAGAAACGGAGACTTCTCGATCTAATAAGAGGAAGGTGTGGGTCGGAATGTTCCACTGCTCCAAAAACGCCTTGACCCACCATGTGGGAGGTGCGGAATACTGAAACAAAGAAGCATAGATTGCAGGATACAATCCGAGCTTTAACAGCTGTGACTTCTTCGTCGATAAGATGTATCGGGCCCACTGCAGATATCCGGTTGGGTGACGAGGAGTTAGTCCTATGTTGTATGGCTGTCCCAAAGGGCGCGACTCGCCCTGACATATGCGCCGCCCTAGAGTGTCCAAAACCACCGGCGGCTGCACGGGTATTGCGGCCATAGAAGGCCGAAGGAGACCTTCTGAAGTCCAATTCACCTCCTTTACAGTATAGTTTATCGGGAGCGCATCTGCATAAGGGATCGCCGAAATAGGATCCGAAGGTGTCGCGCAAGAAATGCTCTGCTGACCCCTAATGATTTGGTTGTACCATGTTCCCCATAGATGAAGATTCTTATGCTCCGGGTCATGGTCTTTGATCAACGCAAAAACCTCTCGGTCTACGGGCGCTTCGGGGAATCCGCCTTCCGAACGGACGAACGGGAAGGAAGTGTTGAAAGACATGGTACCTACGCGGAAAAGAACAAATTTTCAGCCGCCAATACTACAGTTTAAGTTCTGTCACTCGGTACTCAAAATCTGTACCACACTGCAATGCAGTAAAAAAGAACCAAAAGGGATCCACATAATCTAAATGACAGTTCATCATTAATAAAACAGCCTCATCATTTGATGAGACTGTCATTAAATGAGGAAATCCTCAATTGATTCTCAACCAATGAGAACCCCTCGGGCAGAGGAGTAAATCTCCCCTTGAGAGCAGTGCTCTGTGATAGAATGACACCTGTCAGATTCTAATGATGAAGGAATAAAATTCCTCAAGAAAATTCTAAGAGCCTTGCTCTGTAAAAATGATGGAATAACCCATCAGAAAACTTAAAATAAAATTTTTAATGAATTAAAATTCTGAGATCTTCAAGATCTATGAACAAACTCTAAGAGTTTTCATGAAAGATTAATAAAACTATATGATTTGAAAAGAGCAATGCTCTGTTAATGGGTTAAGAAACTCTGAAAAGGATCTCTTAAGATCTAAGATCTAACAAGATCAAAGTTCTGTTGAGAAACCCTATAAAGGTTTTCTTGAAGATCTATGATCTAAAAAGAGCAAAGCTCCATTAATAGGTTAAGAAACCCCAAGAAAGACCTCTTTAGATCTATGATTTCAAGAGAGCAAAGTTCTGAAAAAGGGTTTTCTTTAGATCAAAGATCTATGAAGAGCAAGGCTCTGTTAATAGGTGAAACCCTAGATTATTAAATAATACTTTAAAAGGTTTAATCTTTACCTAAATTTTGACAGAGTTCTGTCCTTAAGAAAGTTCTTAAAAAAGAAAGCTATGCTCTGAAAGAGAATTAATTCTCAGGAAAAAACAAGGAAGAAGATGAACAGAAATTATCTCAAAGGCTAAGGGTCCTATTTATAGGCACTGAGATGCCGTTTCAATTTCTTAGTTGATCCAAGGGCACAGATACTGCCACCGCTGCACTCACATGTAGGCCACGTGAGCGCAACGGTGGGGGGCATTTGTTTCCCCCAATCAGAGCAAAGCTCTGTTCAAAATTCAAATTTTGAAAAGAAGCAATGCTTCATAGCAGCGCCAAGTGCGCTGCGCCCTAAGTAGCGCACCACGTGCAAAGCACGTGTGCGCTAGCGCTAAGAGCGCTGCATTCCGAGCAACGCATCACGTGCAAAGCACGTGTGTGCTAACGCTAAGTGGGCTATACACTAAGCATGCGCACCACGTGCAAAGCACGTGTACGCTAGCGATAGGAGCGCTGCACTCTAAGCAGCGCACTACGTGCAAAGCACGCGTGCGCTAGCGCTAGGTGTGTTGCACTCTAAGCAGCGCACCACGTGCAAAGCACGGGTGCGCTAGCGCTAGAACTAAATGTTCCCTACCGTTAGATCAAAGATCCAATAAAGATGATAAATTATCAATTAACCAGAATAAAATTCTGTTAAGGACAGATTCCTCAAAATCTTTCAAAATTAGAAGATTGTGCTCTGTAAATCAGAGCACCGTTAGATCAATGATCCAAAGGTGATTAAAAATCACCAAAATATAGAATAAATTCTGTATGGAAAAGATTTCCCAATCTTGTTAAAAACAAGAAGATTGCCATCTGTAAATCAGAAGCCCTTGGATCAAAGATCCAACGATAGGGAAATCCCCAAATCAATTGGAGAAAAGATCTCCTTAACTGATTGAACAAATCAGCCCGCCCTATATAAATGCCCTAAGACTTCAAGTCTCAGAGATAGAGAAACAAATAGAGGAAACCCCTCCCTCCCCCCCACACACACACAAACTTTGAAATCTCAGAAAGAAGAGCCAAGCTCTCGGTAGAAGAAGAAGATTTTCTTCAAGGTAAAAAATAAACAGAGAGAGAAAATCATCTCATATTAAAAAGAAGAATTCACTTCTTTTTTTAAGATCATAGATCTGCAAGACCAAGGTCTTTCACAAAGAGATCAAAGGATCTCATCATAAAGTAAGAAGAAGAACATAATTCTTCTCACAGATCATAGATCTATAAGACTAAGGTCTTTTATACAAGAAGATCATGAACATCTCATTATAAAATAAAGGGGGGAGAATAAGTTAATTCTCTTAGGATCACAGATCTATAAAGGCAAAGCCTTTCATCAAAATAAGAGATTGAAACATCTCCTATAAAATAAGAACTTTTGTTCTTAGAATCTTGAGACAAAGTCTCTTACAAACGAGAATTTATTTCTCGGATCATAAAATTGATCAAATAGCGCTTTGCGCTCATAAGCTAGCGCTTTGCGCTCTTGGACTGACGCTCAGCGCCAAGCGCACCACGTGCTCCTCACGTATGCGCCACTTAACAACTAGCGCTTTGCGCTCTTGGACTGGCGCTCAGCGCCAAACGCACCAGGTGCTCCTCACGTGTGCGCCACTTAACAGCTAGCGCTTTGCGCTCAAAAACTGGTGCAATGCGCCCATTATCTGGCGCTTAGCGCCAAGCGCACCACGTACTCTTCACGTGTGTGCTAAAAAGAACATAAAATGTTCTATGAATAAAGCCCAGAGCTATGATGAATGCTCAGCATTAAGTAAAAGACAAAAATATTGTCAGAACTCAAATCAATGCTCAGCATTGTCAAATGTTTAATATTTTAACTGAGTGAACTGAGCCCAAGTTGGCCATAAACCCCTCATTCAAATTAATTGAGCCCATATGCTCATAAATTTCATATCTTAGTCCCAATTGGACTACAGATCTGTTCATCTCATAATTTTGCATTATTATATTCCCCATTCTTATTCATTTTGCAAATAAATAGGTGCTTTTGATCCATGTCTGCTAAATAGTTGCAGGTTACAGGTTCTCGGAACAATACAGTGTAAATGGTGAAAAGACGCTACAAAAGTGAGACTACGTCCAACAAAAGAAGAATCCTTATGATGCCGCCTACAATTTAAGGAACAAGTGAAGATCAATGAACAGCTCAATTACACAAGGTACAAAGGCAGCACAAAGATTCAAAACTTCAAAGCGAAGCAAACGGTGAAATTCCACAACATTCTGCACTGTGGAAATCTGAGAGAAAATAGAAAGATATTCTAAGAAACCAAGTGAAGAAACCAGAAGTAAAATGCAACAGGAAGCAGCCCAGAAGATTTCAGCCAAAGACCCCACCATATGGCTGCGGATCCGTGGCTAAACAAGGTATATGGCCGCGGATCCATGCCCGTGCTAAGCACGTGTCGGTGCAAAATGTCGGTGGGTGGCGGTGCGTTGACCAGGCTTCTCAGGATAGTTTTGTAAATTTAGATATGGATCAGATGTAAACCCTAGGGTTCCTATAATCTATAAATAGGAATCCTACAGCTCTTTTTGGAGTATGCCTCTTTTTAATTCCTAGTTTAGAATTTTCATTCCCTGTAAATGTTTGAAGAGTGCATCAAATAAAAAAGTAAGTTTTTCTTTATCTTGCCTTAGTTTAATTTCTTTTCTGTCATAGTTATAAATTTTATTTATCTGCCATAGTTGTTAAATTAAAAACAAACAAAAATGAACTTGTTTATCAATTCCCTAATGAGTGAGTAGTTCCTCACTTGTTAGGGTTAGGTTTGGGGAAGGTTTGAGAGATGAAAATCTCTCAGCCCTTTCTTGCTCGTTATACATTTTAAAGTAGGACTCTATGCATACATACACACACCGCTCACTATGGCACCCTATCCCACGAGGTAGCGGTGATACCATAGTTAAAGACCGGCTGTGTATGTTTTCCATGGAGGTTAGGGTAAGAGTTAAGAAAGGACGGACAAGAACCTAGAGGAAGAAACCTAGTTTCTTCCCGATCGTGCTAATCCCCTTTGTTAATTATTACCGTAACACCTAAAAGTTCTTAATTAGGGCATAGAAAGCAGTGAGAATAATTGACTTTCCAAACTAACCTAAACCTAACCCTAGTAAGGTTTTTATAAACTTTTATCTCATTCTTAGATCTTAAAATAAAACTCAAAATCTTTTGGATTTAACTCGTTAAAACATAAAGAAAAGGAATCCATCTTCCTGTGGACCGACCCGTACTCAACCGCATAAGCACTAGATTTCACACCAATCAAATGGCGTCGTTGCCGGGGATGGCGTAGTTATTTTCTTTTTGTAATTTCTGGTTGATTAAAAATTAAGAAAAATCATAAAAACTGAAAAATAAAAAAATACAAAAATTTATCATCTTGTTATTTTTTGAAGGGTTTTCGTTTGAATTGTGCCGGATCGAAAAGACGAACAGATTCAGATCTGGAAAAATCCAGTGAGCAAAACAGCAAACAGCAGATCTGAACAAACAAAGGAGAACCACAACAGAGAAACAGAAGAATTTTGGAGATCTGAAACACCAAGTCAACCGCGGAACCGCCGCATTTACCTGCCTTTGACCGCGGATCCGCGGCCTGGTGGTGACGTCATCACATGGAAACTTCTCTGTAAGTTTTCTTTTCTTCTCTGTAACCCCTTGATCTCCTCTGAAAAATTTTCCTGCAGGGTTCTTTGCGCAAAAACTTCTCCCCCTTCTCCAATAACTTGATCTTGTGCAGGATTCTTTGCGCCGCAATAAAAGAAAAAAAATTTGGCAAGTGTTTTGTGTGTTTTACTGCTTTGCACTTTTTAAAACTGACTTTAAGGGGCTTTAACACCAATCCAGATTGGATGGGGATTTCATTACCCTTCCTAGGACCCCAAAAATAACAAAAAGCATTTTGCATAAACCATCGAGTTAATTAAAAAAAGATTAGACTCATCCTATAAGGACTGTCGTGCTCATTAGGACAAAGGAATAGTTGTAGGAATCGGTTGTTTACCTAAACCAGACTTTATGGTGCCTAGGCTAGATAAGTGGGAAAGGTAATTTTAAAAGGCCCGTCTCACGGTGATTCGTGAGCGGATCCCTCCTTTCTCTACTTGTGCTTACCTGGCCATAATTGGCGGTGAAGAGACGATTTGAGGATCTCACAACTTGCCCTTTGGAACAGTTAGGAGCAGTCTACTTGACATAGGAGACCCTAGATCTAGGCTTGATTGTGCATATTGTGATTGCTTGAACGTGTGTCTAAGCTTCTTATTAAAAATCTTTTTGCAAAAAGCTCCTTATAAAAAAAACACAAAACAGAAAATTTTTACAAAAAAAAAAACTTGCCAATTTATCGCTAGAAATCCTTTGCACCCACTTCCTTCCATTGACGTTTTCTTACCCCCACCTTCTGTTTTCACTTTTTGACTACACTACACCTCTTTAGTGTATGTCCAGTTGGACTAGGGACACTAGCGCCCGTTTAGTCCGTGTCTCGTTAGTACCGACTGACGACGCTTTCGATTCCGAAGTCGAAATTCCTTCCACTTCTTTACCTTCATATTCACCATCTTCTAAGGAGATGTCGGGATTCAATCCTAACAACCCCTTACCTGCGGGACTGATTCCACCTCCACTAGGTGCGAATAACCCATCACACCCTCCTGTCGAAGCGCCCCAATGAATCGCGCTCCAGGATCTTTTCTATCTTATCCACACCGCACTTCCCACTCGTCTTTCACTTCCACCGGCTAATGGGGATAACTTTGAAATTAAACCCCACTTCATCAATATGTTGCCCAAATTTCATGGGCTGGAATCCGAAGATGCCTATATCTTCATAAACAATTTCCAGAATGTTTGCGCAATGATGAAGACCACACAACTTTCTGATGATGCTATAAGGCTACGTGTCATTCCATTCACTTTATGTGACCTAGCCGAAAAATGGTTATATAGCACAGCATCACATTCGATAAAAAATTGGGAAGAATTTGTTAAGGCTTTTCTAAAAAAGTTTTACCCACACCACAAGACCGCGAGAATTCGCAACGAAATTATTCAATTTTCCTAGCTTCCTTCTGAACCTTTTTGGAAGTGTTTTGAAAGATTTAAGGACCTCCTTGTTCAGTGCCCTCACCACGGTATCGAGAATTGGCAAATTTTCCAAACTTTATACGAAGGACTGAACCCAGCAACTAAGCAGTTGTTGGAAACCATTTGTCAAGGTCACTTTCTAACAAAATCTAGCGAGGAAGCTTGGCAGTTTCTCGACGATCTTGCCGAACAAACACTTCAGTGGGAAAGCACTAAGACCACCTCATCTACTCCATCAGGTCAGTCTAGGGCAGGCATACATCAACTTGATATGTCGATTGCAATGAAGGCCGAAATGGCCGCACTTACGAAAAAGCTAGAAGCAATTAAGAGCAAATTCTCAACGTCTTCTCCTGCCCTTGCTTTACCCCCACGCACAGTTTGCGCTTGTTGTTCGGATCCGTCCCATCTTACTGAAGAGTGTCCTTACAATCCACCGGTTCAAGGACAAGATCAAGTCAATGCCGCCTTTCAGCAAAGACAAAGAAATGATCCATACTCTTCGACTTATAATCCTGGTTGGAGGAGCCACCCAAATTTTGCTTGGAATCAAAATCAACAACAATTCCAAGGTAACAACAATTTTCAAAGGCCTCCTCCACAACAACAAGCCCCACAACAAACTCAATATCAGCAACCTTTCCAACCTCAACCTTACCCAAACCAAATGAACAATTTTGTACCCAACAACTCTTATCCTCAAAACAATTTTGTTCAGCCGAATAACGATAAGGTTTCCTCTCTAGAACGAAGTTTGGATGCGTTTTTAAAACAATCTACACAATCCGTAGCAAGGTTGGAAACTTCCATTCAGTCTTTGGTGCAAAACAATGCTTCACATGATCAGAGCATCAAATCAATTGAGGCCCAAATTGCACAACTAAATGCTGCGTTAAGCGAGCGAGAAAAGGGAAAGATTCCGTCTCAACCATTGCCAAATCCCGGTCATACACATAACGCACATGTTGCTTATGAACAACAAAATCATAATGTAAATGATGTGACCACGTTGAGATCTGAAAGAGTGTTGCACAATAATGTGGGTATTAGTGATGAAACCCCGGCCGCCGCTTCTTCTTCTTCTTCTTCTTCATCTTCTTCCTCTTCATCTTCTTCATCATCTTCTTCTTTAAAGCCTGTTCCTCATCCTTCACAAGGCTCTACTTTTTTTAATTCGAACGGAACCACATATCACTTCATGAAAACATCAACACTGGGATCCGTTCCAACTCCGCAATCTACTCCACAAACATTGGACTCAACAAATTTTCAAAATATTCCATTTCCAAACAAGTTGAGATCCAATAAGCAAACTCCACAAATGGAGAAGATTGTGGAATTATTCAAACAAGTTAGTATAAACATACCTCTCTTGGATGCAATACAACAAGTCCCTTCTTACGCTAAAATCTTGAAGGACTTATGCACCAAGAAGAGGAAGTCTCAGGTACCCAAGAAAGTATTCGTAGCTAGTGCCGTGAGCAATACTATTACCCAACCTTTACCTTTGCCCCAAAAACGAAAGGACCCTGGCTGTCCTACAATTTCAATAACAAATGGGGATAAGAATATAAATCGCGCACTTTTAGATCTTGGTTCCAGTGTTAACTTGCTTCCCTATTCCTTTTATGAGCAATTAGGTGTTGGAGAGTTGAAACCCACTCATGCCGATCGATCCATCACTCATCCTAGGGGTGAGTTAGAGGATGTGTTAATTAAAGTAGGGGACTTCATATTCCCTGTTGATTTCATTGTTATGGACACACAGCCTATGGCTAACCCATGGAACCAAATTCCGGTGATCCTCGGTCGACCGTTTTTGGCCACTTCCAATGCTGTAATCAACTGTCATAACGGCTCTATGACTCTATCCTTCGGGAAGATGTCAAGTGAGTTCAACATTTACAAGATAGGAAGTTTGCCCTCCGAGCCTAATGCTAGTATACTTAATGTTTGCTCGATCCAAGAGATCACGCAGGAGGACTGTGAGCTCGAAAAATTTCTGTTCGATCACAGCAGTTTTGACGCTACTAGTGCGTTCCTCCTTGAATCTGACATAGTGTTCACAATCGATAACGATTACGAGTGTTTCACTTTTTCGGACGATTTTGAAGACTCACCACCCAAGTTTGAGTCTTTTGAATTTTCGGATGAGTTAGTTGAACCATCCGACTCGGTTGCTGACACTCTCTTCGAACCATTGTTGGAATCCTTCGAGTTCGAGACAGTTTCACCAATTTTACCTTCAATTGTTTCTCCTCCAAAACTCGAACTCAAGCTATCGCCGTCTCACCTTAAATACGCTTACTTAGGTGAAAATGAGACCCTTCATGTTATCATATCGGCCTCTCTAGCCCTCAAGCAAGAGAAAACCCTTTTAATGGTCTTACAAAACAATCGACAAGCTTTTGGCTGGACTATGGCGGACATTTTGAACATCATATACATATGATGGATGATGCCAAGCCAGTAAAGGATCCATAGAGACACCTCGAGGATTTTGTGGTTAATCAACCTCCACCTATAGAAGTTGAACCACCACTTTTTCTTCTAATAAAATACGTGAATGCCAATATTCCACTCATTTCTGATCATTCACATTCTCATTTTTATTTATCATCACCTCTTATCTCCTCACATTCACGTTCACGCAAACCCTTTCCATACCACCACTTATCTCTACCCCACTTCTTCTTGGCTCTATCTAACATGTTCTTCCACCGACCTATATGTTACATTGATAAATTCTTCGAATGGTTGGTGTTGACTTTTGGACTTTGTAAAGCTTGGCATTGACTTGTAACTTTGTTTAATTCAAGTTTGGGGGAGATTATGTTGGGGTATTTTTTATAAGTTTCCAGTTAAAATATATATATATATATATATAAATTAAAAAAATAACCAGGGGGGTGCCGACAATTTTGACCCTCTTGGTATGGCATGATAGTGAGAACACTATCAAGTTTAAGTTTGGGGGTGTGCTCGGTAAGGTTTCTTCCTTCGCATTCATATGTACATTTTTGCATTTGCATACTTATTTTAAAATCCATAAAAATCAAAAAAAATTAAAAATTATAAAAATTGAAAAATTAAATTTTGGCCATAATTGACTTGAGTTTGACAAGACGATTAACTAGCTAGGAAAAACTAGATCCAAAACTTAGTAAATTAAAAACCCTAAAAATAACCTTTCTTAAAATTTAACGGTAGAAAATATATGTCTTTGTAAGTTTACTTAGAAATAGGCAAATTTTGAGTTCACTTCCTAAGCTAAGTCAAAATAAAGGAAGAGTATTGAAATTTTTATTAAAGTGTGAGTCTGAAAAATAATCCCTAAGCTTAAATCTAAATTCTGAAAATATATACCCTACAACATGCACAAACACGAACCTTGAAACTTGGAATAGTAGAGGATACCTTGAAATGCTCTTGTCTAAAATCCTTAGTATGAAGGAAAATAAAATTATAAGTGTGAATAAAGAGATATAAAAAAATGAACACTGGTTTTGTAATTACTTAAGGCTGCGTAAAATAAAAAAATATGTATAGCGAGGGTGCTTTATCACCTAGTGCCTTAGACCAACTGGTTTGGAAGTCACTGCTAAAGCCTTAGGTATTACAAGACGAGGAATTACGCCTTAATACGCAAACACATTTTGTAATCGGTCGTTAGTACCTCAAGAAATATTAACGGTCGCATGAAGGATGTGTGAGCAATTTCATCTAAAAATTCACCAACTAAAAGTACTTTGGACGATGGATAAGAGTATAAGAGCTTGAATTGAATTTCCAAGTGTAGGGGTGATACATACACACACGTAGGGGTATATGATTGGGGTTTGGATGAAAGATAGGAATAAAAAAAATAGGACTTATATCTTTAGTAGAGATGATAAAAATTCCTAAGTTGAGATGGAACCTTAGAAGGAAAACTCAAAAGATGCTAAAAGCTAAATAAATTTACATAACATATACAATCTTAAGTTAAATGATAAGAAAGCGTGAAAAATATGGGTTGATAATTTCTGAGTTGAAGATAATAGAATTTCTTGCTAGAACACCGAATTGAAGAAAGAAATTAAAAATAGGCCAAATTGATAGGATTTTGTGGGTAGTATCCGCTGAAAACCCTCAGGAGACAACACTCCTCCTACTAGGGACACATAGAGGTTTAATGGCTTGTTGCACGAGCTCAGTGCAATCACGTTTCCCTGCGAAAGTGAGGTTAAGTTTTTTCGAGAATAAACTAGTTTTGCTCGGGACGAGCAAAAGATAAGTTTGGGGGTATCTGTTCATCTCATAATTTTGCATTATTATATTACCCATTCTTATTCATTTTGCAAATAACTAGGTGCTTTTGATCCATGTCTGCTAAATAGTTGCAGGTTACAGGTTCTCAGAACAATACCGTGTAAATGGTGAAAAGACGCTACAAAAGTGAGACTACGACCAACAAAAAGAAAAATCCTTATGATGCCGCCTACAGTTTAAGGAACAAGTGAAGATCAATGAACAGCTCAATTGCACAAGGTACAAAGTCAGCACAAAGATTCAAGACTTCAACGCGAAGCAAACGGTGAAAGTCCACAACATTCTGCACTGTGGAAATCTGGGAGAAAATAGAAAGATATTCTGAGAAACTAAGTGAAGAAACCAGAAGTAAATTGCAACAGGAAGCAGCCCAGAAGATTTCAGCCAAAGACCCCACCATATGGCCGCGGATCCGCGGCCAAACAAGGCATATGGCCGCGGATCCGTGCCGTGCTAAACACGTGTCGGTGTAAAATGTCGGTGGGTGGCGGTGCGTTGACCAGGCTTCTTAGGGTAGTTTTGTAAATTTAGATATGGATCAGATGTAAACCCTAGGGTTCCTATAATCTATAAATAGGAATCCTACAGCTCTTTTTGGAGCATGCCTCTTTTTAATTCCTAGTTTAGAAATTTAATTCCCTGTAAATGTTTGAAGAGTGCATCAAATAAAAAAGTAAGTTTTTCTTTATCTTTCCTTAGTTTAATTTCTTTTCTGCCCTAGTTATAAATTTTATTTATCTGCCATAGTTGTTAAATTAAAAACAAACAAAAGTGAACACGTTTATCAATTCCCTAATGTGTGAGTAGTTCCTTACTTGTTAGGGTTAGGTTTGGGGAAGGTTTGAGAGATGAATATCTCTCATCCCTTTCTTGCCCGTTATACATTTTAAAGTAGGACTCTATGCATACATACACACACTGCTCACTACGGCACCCTATCCCACGAGGTAGCGGTGATACCATAGTTAAAGACCGGTTGTGTATGTTTTCCATGGAGGTTAGGGTAAGAGTTAAGAAAGGACGGACAAGGACCTAGAGGAAGAAACCTAGTTTCTTCCCGATCATGCTAATCTCCTTTATTAATTATTACCATAACACCTAAAAGTTCTTAATTAGGGCATAGAAAGCGGTGAGAATAATTGATTTTCCAAACTAACCTAAACTCAACCCTAGCAAGATTTTAATCCTAATCAAACTCAACTTTAGTTTTTATTGATAATCAAACCTACCACTATTGGAATTGACTCGTTAGAACAACTAGAAAATACACAAAATCCCTGTGGACCGACCCGTATTCAATCGGCTAGCTACCAAGTGACACCGTTCTTGATTGGGGTTAATTCTTTGATCTCTAAAACGCGTAAACACGAAACATCTTCCCAAACAATCAAGATCTCTCAACCAATATTGGTTCAAGGGTACATCTCTTCACTCCTCTGATATTTGTCGTTGTAATCTTTCAACGTCTTCAGAGAGGTGGCGGGTCCCGACAACCAGAAATTCCATGGACTGTGGGGTCCTTAAACTCATAGACTATGATGTCCTTAACCTTGGACTGTGGGGTCCTTAAACTCATGGACTATGATGTCCTTAACCTTAGACTGTGGGGTCCTTAAGCCCATGGACTATGATGTACTTAACCTTAGACCACCATGTCCTTAAACTGGTAATCGACCGTAATGTCCCTAAACTAAACAATAGAGCCCAAATGCTCTTTTGTTGGATCTAAATGATCCCGTTAAGTTGATCTTAGTCTAAAATTAGACTAACGTATTCTTAACAAACGTTTAAGTTGATCTTAGTCTCAAATGAGACTAACGTATCCTTAAACCCAACCCAAACCCAAATCTAAGAAGATACGGATTTGGACTAATCCACGCCCTACGGGCGACAACATAAATTAGTCTCCGTATACAATCCACGGGAAACTAGAAACAAAACAAACACACACGACACGAAGTGATCATCTGGAGATGGAGAAAGTGGTTACCGCGATGCGGTAGCGTAATTAACTGCAGGGGCTTGCGCCTGCAGGAAAGAGCATCCCCAAAATCAAAAAACCGCTCAATAAGGGGGAATCTGACGAAGTCTGCTATATCAGTCGCATCCGTTTAAACCTTCGATACATGGTGTCATAAATCAACTTGGCATCTTCGGAGAGGTGGACGGATAGCACCAAATAGCATCTGCCCTCGAATTTCAGGCCTGACGTCCCAACGTCCCGGTCGCGTCTTTCGGCGGAGAACAGCCCTGTCATGCACCGTTAGGTTACTTAACTACCGGCAGAGCGGGGGCTGGACTAGCGCGGGTGCAAAACATAAGCAACGTTTATTATATATCATATATATAATATTATATTCGTCTCACGCAGTTATATGATCAACATCACAGAATCAAGCAGCAGAAGCAACATATGAAATATTGGATATACTAGGATATCCGTGTTTTAAATTCAGCCAGTAATGTAAAACACGGATTCCACAGTCGTGATGAATAGCCAAACCCATATCTCTAGACCCCTATGAGAGCGGAAAGTAACCCTGTCAATTCTAGAGTTAAGAGACCCGGACTCAACTTCTTGAGATGGTCTCCCACTGGACTCTAGAACCCGGTTACTTATGCTCCCCTCCTTGGGTCTATCTTAATGCGGAAAAGTAAATAATATACAACAGTAGTGACATCATTCTCAACCCGGAAGTGCCACAATAAAAAAATATTACATACAGATTTTACATGAATGAAAATAAAAACCCTCATCTCACATAAAACCCCCGGCTATTCTTTCATAACGATCCAATAAATCATATCAACAGTAACACATGCTATCACATATCATCAACGTAAGCAAATATGCGTATCCCTAAAACTTATTGACATATAGCAACGAGATTGGGATATCCCACATATTACACTTACGGTCGCAGAAAAGAAAACAGAAAACTACAATAATTAGAATCCGCAATATCCTTAGACATCATAAACCCAGAATATCTCATATTCTGGATTTCATACCTAACTTATAAAACTTGCATTTTAGTCTCAAATTGATAACTCTTTTCAATTTGTTGTCGGACAATTAACCAAGATTCCCGACTTAGAGATCGCGTACAATACGCAATTGCGACGGAGTTTTGATCCGAATCAAAACTTCATGCCAATCGATCAATTGAGACTAAATGGCTAGATTTACAATATACTAACTAGTTTTCACAAAACTAATTAATCCGGATTCTAATAATTGTATCAGACATCACAAAGCTTGTAAAGTAACCGCGAGATTAGAATTCCGGACGCAATTAGCAAACTAAACCAATTTTTCCAAGACATGAAAAATCTAGTGAGCTAAAGTTCCAAAACCGATCGTTTTACGCAAATCCGGGAGTCGAAATGAACTCGAAACCCGCCCAAATCTTTGCGGAGGCGAAGATCCCAAAATTAACTATCGAAGCGGGGCTTCGGGGGGATACCCACTCCCGGGGGCCACCTCAAAGTGACCCCTAGGAGAAGGTAGATTCGAGAGCACCCAGTTGGGGTGCTCTCGGGTCACCCACACCCAAGGCCACCTTGTGGTGGTCTTGGGGTGTGGGTCCGGCCTCTGGTCCCTCCCGGGGTATCCCCGGGGTGCGCACGCTCCACCCCGCGGCTTCTCAGATCAAACCGTGAGCCCGTGGGGTGTGCAAACAAGTCAAAACATCATTTTGGAAACTGTTTTTATCGGCAGTTTTTGCGCGACAAAAACGGCGGATTTCTAACGTCGCTACAAGCTATGATAGTCTACCCTAATGTTCTAGCTTGGCTCTGATATCATGAAAGTCGACCCTAGCACCATCATGAGGTTTTAGTAGTATCAAGCATGCCAAATTCAAATTTTTATTAGGTGCTATGCAAGACAAACCAACATCTTTGCTAGAATATTAGGGTTTTCACAAAACTAGTAGAAGAGAAAGAAGGTTATACCCTTGTAGATCGAGTCCTTCTCTTCTCTAGCTCCGGGTTGTGGTCCACGCGACTCCACTAGGCTCCTCTTCAAGATGAAAGAACCTCCTTCGCGGTCTTCGTGCCAAAGACGATCCACCCAAAGTCCGCAAGCTCAAGCTAACCCTTCACTAATCTTATTAGTGAAGGCAACATTCCATATCAAATTGCTAATCTAATGTGAGATGGTGAAATAGGGGTTTATTTTGCTCACTAGGGTTTTCACAAGTTCAATGATTCACATCACATGTGAGGGATTGAACTTGGAAGTGGGGTGAAGAAAATTGTAGAGAGCAAGGGCTCATGAAAAATGGCTAAGGCATAAAACTTAAGCTCCAAGAGCAAGCATAGAATGAAAAATGAATATATCTCTCCTCACTTATTCAAGTATGGATTAAGTTGCAATTATAAATTGCAACCATACTTGAATAGTGAGTCAAGACTAATATTATATCATAAAAACCCATGCCTTAACCATACCCAAAATATCTCCACAATTACACCTCATTTTCCATTTTCTAAAAATAGAAAATAGATGCCATACTTCTTATAATATATATATATATATATATATATACACATATATATATATATATAATATACATATATTAATATATATTAAGAAACATAATTAGTGAGCTAATAATATTAGTTAAGATATAATTATATCATATATAATATATATCACATTATTAAATCAACACTTGATTTAATAATCCGGTTATATCACATATAACCGACTAATATCATTAATCTGAATATCACATTATCAAACCAACACTTGATTCGATAATCTGGTTATATCACATATAACCTGACCGACATCAGATAACTGCCAGATTATAATACGGTATCACATACTCATATTTAATCAGGCCCACGCACATATCAACATATGTACCCTACTTCGTTTCGCTTGAACCGGGAAACTTCTTTGTGGGACTCTAAAGACTCGTCAATACGTCAGCAGTAGGTGATGATCACATCAGTCACCTACAAGCCGTCAACGGTACTAGCTGGACGTAACGGCTATCCGGGTATTGAGCGATATGAAGATCAAAAAGCAAGCTCGTCCATACTTTCCATGAAGCCTATCAGTAACACTACCGTACAGTCCGGACTCTTCGTCTGATATGTCGCATATAAAGTCCAAGGGTGGTAAACGTCAGACCCCTTTAACTTGATAAGTCATGCCAATATTTAGCTCATAACAGTTTGAGAAACTACTAATAACTCTTATCAGTAAATCTCAGCAACTCTGGCCAGGAATTTTCAGTTATAGCCAATCGAGCATAGTGCAACATCAACCCCCAATACCGGGAGAGACGAAACCCCTCCTATCGCTCATTACCTCCATATGACTCGGGACTGTACCTAAAATCCACCTGTTTGCACGACTCTTTTGAGCCGTGGTAGGGAGGAAATCAAAGCACAGTGGGAGCCACACAAGACTGTTCCCCGCCGAAAGACGCGGACGAAGACGCGGCGAACGTCTTGCCTAAATTTCGGGGCAGATGCTAATTGGTGCTATCCGTCCACCTCTCCGAAGATGTCAAGTTGATTTATGGCACCATGTATCGAAAGTTTAAACGAATGCGGCCGATGTAGTAGACTTCGTCAGATTCCTCCTCGTCGAGGGTTTTTTTATTGTGGGGACGCTCTTCCCTGCAGGCGTAAGCCCCTGCAGTTAATTACGCTACCGCATCGCGGTAACAACTTTCTCCTTCTCCAGATGGTCACTTCGTGTCGTGGGTGTTTGTTTTGTTTGTGGTTGCCCATGGATTGTATACGGAGACTAATTTATGTTGTCGCCCGTAGGGCGTGGATTAGTCCAAATCCGTATCTTCTTAGATTTGGGTTTGGGGGTTGGGTTTAAGGATACGTTAACCTCATTTGAGATTAAGATCAACTTAAACGTTTGTTAAGGATACGTTAGCCTAATTTTAGACTAAGATCAACTTAACAGGATCGTTTAGATCCAACAAGAGAGCATTTGGACTCTGTTGTTTAGTTTAGGGACTTTACGGTCAATTGCCAGTTTAAGGACATGGTGGTCCATTGTTAGTTTAAGGACATCTCGGTCCAATGTTAGTTTAGGGACATCTCGGTCCAAAGTTAGTTTAAAGACATCGCGGTCGAGGTTAAGGACATCGTAGTCCATGAGTTTAAGGACCCCACAATCCAAGGTTAAGGACATCATAGTCCATGGGCTTAAGGACCCCACAGTCCAGGTTAAGGACATCGTAGTCCGTGAATTTAAGGATCTCACAGTCCAGTTTAAAGACGTCATAGTCTATAAGATGTATGGTTGTCGAGACCCGTCACCTCTCTGAAGACGTTAAAGGATTACAATGACAAATATCAGAGGAGTAAAGAGATGTACCCTCAAACCGGTGTAAATTGGTTGAAAGATCTGTAGTCCAATTTGGGACTAAGATCTGTTAAATATTCAAGAGCAGATGGGCTCAATTAAATATAAGTTGAGGACTTATGGCCAATATTGGGCTAAGTCCAATAAACATTTTATTCTGGCTATTGAGCCTTTATTTGGGCTTGGCCCTTCTGACAATATTTTTGTCTTGTATTGAATGCAGAGAATTCATCAGAACAATTTATGTTCTGTCAGCGCAACACGTGGCGCGCCAGGCGCTTTGCGCCAGTTAAAGAACGCAGTGCGCTTCTACCAAGTAGCGCACACGAGAAGGACACGTGGCGCTTTTGGCGCTAAGCGCCGGATGATGGGCACATTGCGCCAGTTTATGAGCGCTAAGCGCTAATTCATGAGCGCATTGCGCTATCAATTTAGTGGCGCACATGTGAGTGACACGTGGTGCGCTTGGCGCTGAGCTCCAGCCCATGAGCGCAGTGCGCTATTTCAGAAGCGCAAGTCGCATACGTGATTGACACGTGGCGCATTTTGGAGCTGAGCGCCGGTCCAAGGAGCGCAGAAGCGCGGTTCAAGAGCGCAAGGCGCATTTTAATAGCACAAAGCGCATTTGATCAATTTTTATGATCTGTGAACAAATTTGTGTTCTTTTAAAAGAGACTTTGTCTCAAAATTCAAGAACAACAGTTCTTATTTTGAAAGGGCTTTGCTTTTATAGATCAATGATCTGTGTGAAGAATATGTTCTTCTTTTATTATGTGATGAGATCTTTTGATCTTTTTTATGAAAGACATTGGTCTTTGTAGATCTATGATCTTTTAAGAAGATAGTTCTTCTTTTTATGAGATGATTTCATCTCTGTGTTCATCGTTCATGATCTTTACCTTGAAGAAATAATCTTCTTTCAAGAGATTGCTCTCTTTCTTTGAATTTTTCAAAGTTTATCGGGGGGTTTCTCTATCAGACTTGAAGTCTTTGGGCCTTTATATAGGACAAGTTGATTTGTTGAATCGGTTAAAAAGATTTTTCTCTGATTGATTTTGGGGATGTTTCCCACCGTTGGATCTTTGATCTTAGGGCTTCTGTTTTACAGAAGACAATCTTCATGTTTTTAACAAGATTGAAAAGATCTTTCCATAATAGAATTTTAATTCTGATTAATTAACGATTTATCATTATTATTAGATCTTTGATCTAAGGATGGGGAATTTTTAATTCCAGCGCTGGCGCACCCGTGCTTTGCGCGTGGTGCGCTACCCAGAGCGCAGCGCACTTTGTGCTAGCACGCCCGTGTTTGACACATGGTGCGCTACTCTAAGCGCAGTGCAGCCTGCGCTAACACACCCGTGTTTGACACGTGGCGCGCAGTGCTCCTAGCGCTAGCGCACACATGGTGCACTGCCTAGGGCGCAGCGCACCTGGCGCTAGCGCATCCGTGTTTGACACATAGCGCGCAGCGCGCCTAGCGCTGGATCTGAAGCGTTGCTTCAATTTTTGAATTTTGAATTTCAAAATAAAGTTTTGCTCTGATTGGGGAAAAGAAATTCCCCCCACCGTTGCACTTACGTGGCCCACACGTGAGTGCAGCAGTGGCAGCATCTACGCCCTTGGATCAACTCAGAAGTTGAAGAGGCGTTTCAATGCCTATAAATAGGACCTTTGGTCGCTTAGATGATTTTCATCTTCTTCTTGTTTTCTGATAATTTTATTCTCCCGTAGAGCATTGCTCTCTTTTTAAGAAAGTTAAGAGTTAAAACTCTGTCAGATTTTTCTAGGTAAAGATTAATCTTTAAAGGGATTAGTTAATAATCTGGAGTTTCACTCATTATCAGAGCTTTTTGCTCTACTTAGATCATAGATCTTCAAGAAAACATTTTTAGGGTTTCTTAACAGGGCTTCGCCCTTGTTAGATCTTAGATCCTAAGAGATCTTTTAAGCATTTTGATGGGTTATTTCATCTTCCTCGCAGAGCATGGCTCTTAGCATTCTCGGGGAATTTCTTTAAATTCTTCTCATAATTAACTTTGACAGGTGTCACTCCTGTCCGTAGAGCATTGCTCTCAAGGAGTTTAACTCCTAGGCCCAAGGGGTCGCTCATTAAATGAGATTCCTTTTTTTTTTTAGGATTTCTCGTAAATTCAAATTTGTTAGGTGTCATAATTAGAATTTGTTTTCTCCATGGGGATATCAAGAGTCGTTTAAATCCCTGTGCCTGTTTTTTCTTCATTACTAATCTTTTAATG
Source organism: Agapanthus africanus (assembly GCA_030015575.1). Classification (NCBI taxonomy): domain Eukaryota; kingdom Viridiplantae; phylum Streptophyta; class Magnoliopsida; order Asparagales; family Amaryllidaceae; genus Agapanthus; species Agapanthus africanus. The sequence continues at coordinate 601,985,307 of JASDDO010000022.1, read as the reverse complement.
ATGTTTCTTTTCAGGCACTATGGCTGTTCATTTATATAGTCTAAACGAGTTTATCTCTTATGAGGATATTTGCGTACAGGGCCGTTGCCAGAACCAAGAGTTTACAGATGCCCAATGTGCGGAGATTATGGATCGTCTGTATGCACACGTCAATCGGCTGCTTTCTCGCCGTTCCACTCTCTTGAAAATCGTAGTGGGAGCAATTTGGGGAGCACTTCCTAGGTTTCACAAAGCCATGCCGCTTAATGCGCTGGATGATGCCGAAGACAAGGTGCATTCAGTGTACCTGTCGAGGCTGATCTCGAAGAAGCGGCAAGATAACCTCATTGATATTCTGCATCAAACTTTCCAACAGACGACGATAATCGCTTCTTATCAAAGGGAGGAGGACATTGGCGAGGATCTCGACACTCGTGAGCGCGAGAGGATGCACACGAGGATGGCCAGAAAGGCCAGAAAGATTCTTGACGGCCTTACTTTCGAATTCCTCAATCCATGCCCTGGATCTAAGGTTTTACCATTGTAATCATTTTGATGATGTTTTCGTTGACTGTTTTCATGATTGTAAGAACTTTTCGAAATATGAATGGCAAATTTCTCATTTCAGCGTGTTTTATTTTATATACTAAATATTTTGCACATGCATGAACGGGTATGCTTCGAACGCTTAACCAAATGCGAGTCAAATGTTCTCCTTGTCGCTTTCTTCTCTTTTCTTTGTTGCCGGCATGTCATTTTAGTAAGCGTAACCTGTAGATGATAGAGTGAGCATCTTGTTTTGGCTCCTTCGAGGGGTAGTGATGGCTTAGAAAGCAGGTTCAGATCTGCTGCCTAAGACTTTTCAACTTCATGAGCCGTGAGGGTCTCATAAAGACTTTTCTCCCTACGAGTCGAGAGGATCTCGTAGGTGTATTTTCTCCTTAGGAGTCGTGAGGATTCCTAAGTACGTTTTCTCTTGAGAGTCGTAAGGATCTCACAAGAGAATTTTCCCTCTTACAAGTCGAGAGGACTCGTAAGTGGTTGTTTCCCTCCTTGTCGAGGTTCGACTTTGGAGAGTGTGGTCCGTGAATAGTATGCAAGAGTCCATCTTGGACTGACTTGCAGGACCCCAGTGCTTAGGAAACAGGTCCTTATTCCCATTTCCTAAAACTTTTCCCTACAAGTCGAGACGAATCAAGAAGTTCTCGCAAAGACACTAATTTCCTCATGAGTCGAGACGAATCAAGCAGTTCTCGCGAGAATATCCTAACGTCACAGTTAACCTCTGCTCTTTACGACAGAGGTCCGTTAGGGTTTGTGGTACTAGGGTTTTGTCCATCGTACCGTCGCGTTGGCTGATGTATTCCTCAATAGGCAATCTTGCTGTTCGAGCAGCCTTACGACTGTTGTGTCTCTAATACCTTCGGGGGCTGGACAAGACGTCTTCAAGCAATCCTCCTAGGCAGTTTGACCGTCGAAAGAGCAAGCGTTAGGAATTTTGCCATGCCACTTTTTACTTGAGGTTAGGTTCATTTTGGAGAGCCCCGATGAGTCATAACCACTCCGCGCTGGGGTGGGATGATCTCCGATAGTCTTTCAGGTTTTATATGAGTTGCCGTCAAGACCCCGAAGCTAGGAATTTGGCCTTCACTTCGTTTGCTGGCATTGCATTTGCTGTATCGAGACGAATGTCGCGGTTGTCTCTAGGTTGCTGGTGAACCGTCGAGGTTTGGAACTAGGGGTTTTGCCGTGGCTCCGTTGTTTGATTGTCGCGTCTGAATCCTGTTGGAGAAAGAACGCTGTAGTGACATCTCGTCTGCTGTATCGAGACGAACGTCGAGGTGGTGACCACTCCGCGCTAGCGTGGGATGATCTCCGATAGTCTTTCAGGTTTTATATGAGTTGTCGTCAAGACACTGAAGCTAGGAATTTGGCCTTCGCTTCGTTTGTTTTGGCATGTCCGAATCCTGTTGGAGGAAGGACGCTGTAGTGACATTTCGTCTGCTGTATCGAGACGAACGTCGAGGTGGTGACCACTCCGCGCTGGTGTGGGATGATCTCCGGTAGTCTTTCAGGCTTTATATGAGTTGCCGTCAAGACACTGAAGCTAGAAATGTCGCCTTTGCTTCAATTGCTTTGGCGTGTCCGAATCCTGTTGGAGGAAGGACGCTGTAGTAACATCTCGTCTGCTGCGTCGAGACGAACGTCGAGGTGGTGACTACTCCGCGCTGGTGTGGGATGATCTCCGGTAGTCTTTCAGGCTTTATATGAGTTGCCGTCAAGACACTGAAGCTAGAAATTTGGACTTTGCTTCGTTTGTTTTGGCGTGTCCGAATCCTGTTGGAGGAAGGACGCTGTAGTGACATCTCGTCTGCTGCGTCGAGACGAACGTTGAGGTGGTGACCACTCCGCGCTGGTGTGGGATGATCTCCGGTAGTCTATCAGGCTTTATATGAGTTTCCGTCAAGACACTGAAGCCAGGAATTTGGCCTTTGCTTCGTTTGTTTTGGCGTGTCCGAATCCTGTTGGAGGAAGGACGCTGTAGTGACATCTCGTCTGCTGTGTCGAATCGAACGTCGAGGTGGTGACCACTCCGCGCTGGTGTGGGATGATCTTCGGTAGTCTTTCAGGCTTTATATGAGTTACCGTCAAGACACTGAAACTAGGAATGTCGCATTTGCTTCATTTGCTTTGGCGTGTCCGAATCCTGTTGGAGGAAGGACGCTCTAGTGACATCTCGTCTGCTGCGTCGAGACGAACGTCGAGGTGGTGACCACTCCGCGCTGGCGTGGATGATCTCTGATAGTCTTTCAGGCTTTATATGAGTTGCCGTCAAGACACTGAAGCTAGGAATTTGGTCTTTGCTTCGTTTGCTGGCATTGCGTCTGCTGTATCGAGACGAATGTCGCGGTTGTCTTTAGGTTGTTGGTAAACCGTCGAGGTTTGGAACTAGGGATTTTGCCGTGGCTCCGTTGGGTGATGTTGTATATTCTTGCAGAGACACCGATTCCTCTGCGGGTCAACGTGAACTGAGAGGTTCTCCCAAGGATGCTGATTTCTCTGAATTGAGGTTTTGCCAAGGACACTGATTTTCCTGGGATCGGTTGACTTGTTTTCGAGACATAGCCGTGTGGATGACGTATTTCCGAGATGGGGTCATGTGGATGACGCGTTTCCGAGACGGGGTCATGTGGATGACGTATTTCCGCGACGGGGTCATGTGGGTGATGTATTTCTGCGACGGGGTTATGTAGATGACGTATTTCCGAGACGGTCATGTAGATGACGTATTTCTGCGATGGGGTCATGTGGATGACGTATTTCCGAGACGGGGTCATGTGGATGACGTATTTCCGTGACGGGGTCATGTGGATGACGTATTGTCTGTTGTAATGAGACTAATATCGAAGTGGCCTCCAAGTTGTCTGGAAACCATCGAGATTCGGAGTAGGGGCTTTGCCGTAGCTCCAGGGTTGATTGCAGCGTCTGAATCCTGCTGGTTTGGGGAAGAACGTTGTTGATGATCTCTAGGCTATCCCTGAACCGTCGAGATTTGGCTTCGTTTTCTGATGGAGCCTGGGGAGGGAAGGTGTGATTCCTTCTTTGTTTGCGCCCCTGAATTGTATACAGGGATTGATGTGATATCACTTGTAGGGAAAAAGGTTTCATTTTTTTATTTCTTTCCGTGATGCTCTATCATTTCAGCTTTTATATCGCGAAGATCGCGATTGCCCAATCATTTCGGCTATTTTTCGCGGCGCCCAATCATTTCGGCTATTTATTTTATTTTTACTCGCTGCTTTTTATTGCGAGCTGCCCAATCATTTCGGCTATTTTGCATGCATACATTTTTGCTTGCTGATTTTGTTGCAAGTTGCCCCATCATTTCGGCTATTTTGTATGCATGTGTGGCTCACTGGCTTTTTGCTGCAAGCTGGGAATTAGACACCGATTTCGGCATCAGCACCGCTACAACTGGAATATTGCCACGAGCGAATCATCATTTGCCTCTGTCGATGTTGAACAAAGATGGCTTAGCAAATAGGGTTAAGATCCTGTCGACTAAGGCTTTTGACTTCATGAGCCGTAAGGGTCTCATAAAGGTATTTCTCTCTGCGAGTCGTGAGGATCTCGTAGGTGCGTTTTCTCCTTAGGAATCGTGAGGATTCCTAAGTGCATGGTCTCTTATAATTCGTAAGGATCTTAAAAGAGTGTTTTCTCCTTATAAGTCGAGAGGACTTACAAGCGTTGTTCACCGTGTAGACATATCCCTAGTCACGGATGGGACTTTGTTAGGGAAATGTTTATTCGCGCCCGTGGATTGTATACAAGGGTCAATATTGAGCCGCTTGTAGGACAGCATTAGAGGTTGTGGTGGCTGCTTAAGAACAGGTTCAGACCCCTGTAGCTTAAGGCTTTTGAATCCTATGAGCCGTGAGGGTCTCATAGGAGGGTTCTCCTTATGAGTCGTGAGGATCTCGCAAGTGTAATTTCTTCTTAGGAATTGTGGGGATCCCTAAGTGTGTTTCTCCCTTGTGAGTCGTAAGGATCTCACGCAGGTGGTTTCTCCTCACAAGGTCGAGAGGACCTTGCAAGTGTCTTTTTAATGAGATTGCGCCCTTTCGGGTTTTCACAAAACTTGCCGGTAGCCCTACTGTTTTTACTCACGGAGCCCTTTCGGGTTTTCATCCGTGCCCTTTTCGCTTATGGACATACCGTTTTTTTTACCACGTCAGCCTGAGGATGCAGCGCGTCAGCCTGAGGATGCCGCGGGTTGGTAGTAGTTTAACAACGTTTCGGTCATCAGTTGCCGTATTTGAGGCGAATTTCTAGTTTACGGACTTTTCGGTCCAGTGGGCTTTTTCTATGAATGAGCACGATGCCCCCGGCATGTCCACCTTTTTAGGGGCATGAGGTTGTGGTGGGTTCACCTTCCAGTTTTCGGATAATGCGAACTTACCTTGTTGGTATTGGTCCTCAATCCAGCCTTTGAAGACGAAGCAATCTTCGATTGGATGGCTTACTGCTTGGTGGTAAGGGCAGTAATTAGGATTGTTGACATCGCCTGGCTGCAACGGACGTTTTGGATCCGGCAGATCGATGAGTCTATTGCGCATTGCCAGCTCGAATAATCTCCTCGTTTTATCCTGGGGAAACGAGTAAGGACGTCCTAGTCTCTCCTCGAGGGATGGGCGTGGACGCACATTGTTTTGGCGAACAACCGACTTTAAGTTGCTCGGCTATTGTTGAGTAGTGGCAACGAAAGTTTCTTTTCCTTTCCCCTTTTCATTCCGAGGATCCGTCTTTGAAGGAGATGGTCTATGACCCATCTAGTCCATTTGGGCCAGCTTGTCAATCAAGGCCTGGAAAGTAGTTGGCTTAAAAAACATCATGAACTGGGAGATGGTCGCCTGCGGATCAAGACTGCCCACGAACATGCCCACCGTCGGCGCTTCTTCGATGCGTTGTTCTCATTTCGACCACAGATTCCACCATCGTATTGCGTATTGAACCCATGTCTCTCCAGGCTTCACCCTGGCATTGATCAATGCCGTTATTGGGGTGCGTCCACTAGCACTCGCGAAACGCTGGGTGAATAGTAGCTCCATCTTTGCAAAAGTTTTGACGGGATCGTTGGGAAGCTCTGAATACCATTCGAAGGCCGTTTCCGCCAAGCTGCCGAAGAACTGACGAAGTAATAACTTTTCGTTACCTCCGGTATTGCCACAAAGAGCCCTGAACTGAGCGACATGTTGATGGGGATTGCCTGTCCCCTTGTACACATGGAATTTGGGGATCGTATATCCCGGCGGGTACTTTATTTGGTCATACCAGCCTGGACATGGTCACCCAGTTTTAACAACTTGGCCGGCTGCTTCATTCGCCTGGTGAGCTCGTATTTGCTGAGCAATATATTCATCCAGAGTGGCCTTGGAAATGGTTTCCTCTTTTGCTGCTGAAAGAGCCGGAGGAGAGTTCGATGTCTCCCCTCTATCGTCTTCAATGATGATGGGAGGGTCTTCAGCTGGAGGTTCTGGTTGTAATATCATCCCGACCATGTCTTGGAAGAGAAACACCATTCGTTTTATATTAGCCGCTTGTTCTGCTGCTTCTCTGTCCTTCTTTTCGAGGACTCTGCGGATAAAGTCAGCATCGATTTCTTGTTCATGACGCTGCTCTGATAACGCCTCCGGGCTTTCTTTTGGCCCGGTAAGTGCGGCCATTTGTGTTAGCATTTCCTGAAGCTTCTGTTGCTGCTCCTAGGCTTCTGTCACGGATCGGGTGAGCGATCGGTGACCCGTCGAAGCGCGGCTTTCCTCCTTTCCGGAAGCCATATAAACAGTATGCACCATTAAGCCCCCAGACTTGGGGCATTTGGGCTCAGCGTCTTTGTGGTCTGCTGTAGTCACAGGGGCTTTCTCTGGCCTCCTTCTCTTTTGAGCAGTTGACGTTGAGGGGGCCGTTGCAGTGGGCATCCAGGTAGTTGTCGTCCTTTGTGGCTTGACAGGACGGTTCTCATCTTGCTGAACTTTCACTTTCTTTTGTCGACGAAGGTGATCCTGATCAATTACTGAGTCCTGAACCCGTTGCCAGACTTTGTAAATTTTGGAAGACAGCCGCTGAGGGGACTGCTCCGGCTTTGTTTCTGTAACATTCTCCACGGGTGGAGGAGATCTTTTCAGTACGGCGGTAGAAGAGTTCCTGCGCACCTTGTTCAGCAATTCAAAACTGTTCCCGGTTGGAACAACAGCATCGATCTCCACCGTTGGGGCGGGTAGAGTTAGCCCAGAGGGGGAGTTTCCCCAGCCTTCCTTACTCGGCACCAGTGGCGACGTCGAGCGTGTCGGGCCATTGGGATTGTTTCAGCTTGAGGGGTGACTTCGTCATGCCCCCTGTTCTGGTGAGGCGCTGCTGGCACCAACCTCTTGAAGACCGACGTCCGTCGAGCAGTAGTATCCAATCTGTCAAAGACAGAACTTTGAACATGAACGAGAGCCAGAGTGGCCAGCCTCGTAAAGACCAATCCCTTGACGGGAGAAGCTTCTTTAGTGACCTCAAGAGCAGGAATGGCTATCCATTTCGGGATGGCCGCTTCAGGTATCGCGGGTTTCTTAACAGGCCCATTGGAGTTGAGGTTCAGCCTATCGAAAACTGACACTGTTGGCTTGACATCGGACGACCCGTTGAAAGGGGCCGTGGTATTAGTGAGCCGATCAAAAGCCGACTTCTTTTGCACTTCTTGCGGCAGCGGGATATTAATGTTCACTAGTGGGAGCATGGTCCTGAATAACAAACCAGTGGTAGCTTACGTCACCTGCTCTATCGGCATTGTGAACAGGGAGGCCGCATGGGGCCCGTAAGCTATACCTCCAGATGAGGCGGAACGTGAGTTGCAGTTGCAGCTGGAACACTTCGTGCAAGTAGACGCCATTGATCTTTCTTTTTCTGCACCAAGCGAGACACCAAATCTTAATACCTCGAACCCAAAGGCAACCATTAACAAACCGTGATTCGTTCGCGAACACGACACACAAAGTGTGGAATGGAAAGAGGAAAAGGTCCCACCGGGCGTGCCAGATCTGTTCCCCGCCGAAAGACGCGAACGAAGACGTGGCGAACGTCTTGCCTGAATTTCGGGGCAGATGCTAATTGGTGCTATCCGTCCACCTCTCCGAAGATACCAAGTTGATTTATGGCACCATGTATCGAAGGTTTAAACGGATGCGGCCGATGTAGCAGACTTCGTCAGATTCCCCCTCGTCGAGGGGTTTTTGATTGTGGGGACGCTCTTCCCTGCAGGCGCAAGCCCCTGCAGTTAATTACGCTACCGCATCGCGGTAACAACTTTCTCCTTTTCCAGATGGTCACTTCGTGTTGTGGGTGTTTGTTTTGTTTGTGGTTGCTCGTGGATTGTATACGGAGACTAATTTATGTTGTCGTCCATAGGGCGTGGATTAATCCAAATCCGTATCTTCTTAGATTTGGGTTTGGGGGTTGGGTTTAAGGATATGTTAGCCTCATTTGAGACTAAGATCAACTTAAACGTTTGTTAAGGATGCGTTAGCCTAATTTTAGACTAAGATCAACTTAACAGGATTGTTTAGATCCAACAAGAGAGCATTTGGCCTCTGTTGTTTAGTTTAAGGACTTTGCGGTCAATTGCCAGTTTAAGGACATGGTGGTCCATTGTTAGTTTAAGGACATCTTGGTCCAATGTTAGTTTAGGGACATCTCGGTCCAATGTTAGTTTAAAGACATCGCGGTCGAGGTTAAGGACGTCATAGTCCATGAGTTTAAAGACCCCACAATCCAAGGTTAAGGACATCATAGTCCATGGGCTTAAGGACCCCACAGTCCAGGTTAAGGACATCGTAGTCCGTGAGTTTAAGGACCCCACAGTCCAGTTTAAAGACATCATAGTCTATAAGATATATGGTTGTCGGGACCCGTCACCTCTTTGAAGACGTTGAAGGATTACAACGACAAATATTAGAGGAGTAAAGATATGTACCCTCGAACTGGTGTGAATTGGTTGAAAGATCTGTAGTCCAATTTGGGACTAAGATCTGTTAAATATTCATGAGCAGATGGGTTCAATTAAATATAAGTTGAGGACTTATAGCCAATATTGGGCTAAGTCCAATAAACATTTTATTCTGGCTATTGAGCCTTTATTTGGGCTTGGCCCTTCTGACAATATTTTTGTCTTGTATTGAAGTCTTGGGGCCTTTATATAGGGCAAGTTGATTTGTTGAATCAGTTAAAGAGATCTTTCTCTGATTGATTTTGGGGATGTTTCCCACCGTTGGATCTTTGATCCTAGGGTTTCTGTTTTACAGAAGTCAATCTTTTTGTCTTTAACCAGATTGAAAAGATCTTTTCATAACAGAATTTTAATTCTAATTAATTAATGATTTATCATTATTATTAGATCTTTTAATCTAAGAATGGGGAATTTTTAATTTTAGCGCTGGCGCACTCGTGCTTTGCACGTGGTGCGCTGCCCAGAGCGCAGCGCACTTTACGCTAGCGCACCCGTGTTTGACATGTGGTGCGCTACTCCAAGCGCAGTGCAGCCTGCGCTAACGCACCCGTGTTTGACATGTGGCGCGCGGCGCGCCTAGCGCTAGCGCACACATGGTGCACTGCCTAGGGCGCAGCGCACCTGGCGCTAGCGCATCCGTGTTTGACACGTGGCGCGCAGCGCGCCTAGCGCTGGATCTGAAGTGTTGCTTCAATTTTTGAATTTTGAATTTCAAAACAGAGCTTTTCTCTGATTGGGGGAAACAAAGACTTTATGATGATCTCGGGTCTACAGACTAATCTGTACCAGTGTCACCAGAGGACTGCTATCTGACGATAGATATACAACCAACTAGGAGTTTTCGGCGAGTCCTGTTCGGTGTACCCATTCTCCAATGAGCATCTGTGTATAATCTTTGATGTCACACCAATGGTTGTGGGATCAACCATCGCCCTCTAAGGGACAAAAAACGTACACATTAGTCTACTCTAAAATATCGATACCCTAGTCTCGATATTCCCACGACTGGGAACTGATTAAAGGATGTACTTTTGGGCCACCCTGGCCCCACTAGTATGATCTCATCATAATCCTGATAGTCAAGTACATATCTTAAGGACTTTATCAACATGTGAGAGCAAGATAGTAAGCAATACCAGTCAACATGTTAAGATAAAGAGTAACCAGATATTATACTATCATGTCGAGCAAGAAAGTCCTATATATATATATGTCCAAGTATCCACTATAATATATATCACATATACAATAATGGTTTCTAGGACATACATAATCCCAACAAAAAGTTATAAGGATGATGTGGATGTACAATTAGTGCCCTAGAGGAAAAGCTAAAATGGGCAAGTTATGACAAAGTTAGAGACAACGATCTTATTCATCAAAGACAAAGTCCCAAAAAGAGGGAGTTGATTTGTTTTGATTCTCGAAATTTGATTAATGGCTCTTGGAGCACCTCAGAGTCTTTATTACTTGGACCACTCACCACCACTTGCCAAGATATTAAATGTGGGCCAGCCTTTAATTGTTTCTGCCCAATAAGACTTGCTTCTTTGTTGCGCTGTTTGGTTGCGTGGCCAGAATAGGATTTGACATCTGGATTCTTGAATTCTTTGTTTGGTTGTGGTTGTAGGATTTTGGTTGTTTTGGATTTGCTTGTTTTTTTATGAATACCCATCATTTTCTTGGATTCTTGAATCCAAAAAATAACTATGGATTTCTATGGATTTGGCACTGTTCATGTGGGTCCCACGTACTTTATGCTATTAAAAAATCTCCCTCTCTCTATCTCTCTCTATAATCCTAAAATCCAAATCTCATTTATTTTTTCCCAACCAAACAAAGATTACAATGATCTATAAATCCAACACTAGGAATGCAATACCAACCAAACATAAAATTAGCCAATCCAGATTTTTTCAATTTCACCATTTGTAAATCCAAATTTCAAAATCCTGCAACCATAGACAAAGCATATTCCTTGTTTTGTTCCAAAGAAAGTAGTAAGTGGAGGACATGGAGCCTTGAATTTGGAAAAAAAATAAATAGAAGATCCAAACGCAAGCTATCTAGTCGCTCGATTGTTCACTCCATTTCAAAATTCATTGTTACTTTCAAGTTATGAATTACTAGCGTTTTTAGCACTAATTATAGATATTTTATTGATAAATTTATTTATTAATTTAAGTACGCGCATCACACTTATAAAATAATAATAAAATGAAAATTTAATTAGCGCGCCGCATTTGTAAAATAACCGTGACGTGGCATTTAATTACATACATTGCTTAGTGTTCATCTCTACTATTATAGCGCAAAAACAAGGGTTCGTTTAATTTTGAAATTGATTGATGATGTGGCATTTTTGTGCTATCATGAGCAGAGCATTAAGCAATTAGATCTAAAAGAACATGCATGAAATAAAATATATGATTAGTAATAACTTAATCGAGGAGATGGGTTTGATTTGAACCGCTTCGAACGCAATCTAAACAACCAAGCAGTATAATAGGTTCACTTAATTAAATCGGTGTCGGCTTCGAAATCCTTTTCTACTTCAGCAGTTTTTGCCGCCATCCAAAACCCATCAGAGCTAAAGCCGTCCTAGCCAGTTAGACACATGTATGTATTCCAACCGGAGTAGGACCAGAAATTGAATTTACTTATTAAATTTAATTTCAAAAAAATTAAAGGAGAAACCCTACCCACTAGCCAACTCCAAACAAGCTTGTTATCATTGAAATCATCTATCATGAGCTTTTATATCTAAAAGATAAGTTTTGAATTATGTGGGGCCTTGAATAATAGATGTATAGAACCTCATTCCCACAAGTTGGTTCACTTTGGCGGGGCATAATCAAACTACCCACCAAAAAAACTAATTCAATCACTTTCATGCCTTGCACGCCTTAATTATAATTATGTATCCCTCTTATGCAAGTAATGGATCATTGCCCCACTGGAAATTATATTATCGTACTTCATCAAATAAGATTGATTCATTATATATTTGTAGCTCATTTATCCATCCTAGTGAACCTTTTTAATTTGGGTAAATTGTCAAAAATAAAATAAAATAAGACCAAGCACTTTTTTCCGTTGCCAAAAACCCCATAACCTTGAAACTGTAGTCAACCCCTCTAAAAAAGTTTTTAATCGTCAAAAAAAGTTTTTAAAGTTTATACTGTTTTTTCATAGCTTACATTTTAAAAATGGTACTAATTGACATCAAGGAGAAACATATGCCAACCAAACAACACCATTGACAAAACTCTGAAGACTTCATAATCAAGTAGACAAAATGCATTTATTGATCATAGAGATCATTGTACATGGTGACAATATAATATACATATAGATAAACCCCCATTAGCTCAGTCTAAAATCTGCAGAGAATTTTATGCGGAATTTCAATACCGTTCCCGATTTTAAAGTTCGTGTTAGATTTTGCCCAGGCTTTCTCGAGCAGCACATATATCGACCAAGCATTGGTTGAGAACTCATTCTACAAAATTTTTGAAGCCCATTGTTGTTTTTGAATTATATCTTTGATAGCATTCCCGTCTCAGTTGCATAATCGAACAGTGCATGCCACAGCTTGAGCCCAGTATTTGAGTCTTGCTTTAACTTCTTCAGGATTATCGCCTGTACCAGTAAAAATTAATTGGTTAGCTACATCACTTCTTGATCATATAGCTTCTGAAGAAATATTTAGCATAATTTAATGCATTAATTGTGTAAAGAACAGGGGGGTTTAGTTGTATGCATATGAGAAACAGAATTGATTTAGATCCATAAACATAACCAGCTGATACAAAAATTTGGTGAGATATTTTGAAAGGCTATGGTGTAGAATTGAATCTATATATCAAAGGTAGATCACAGTAATTGTCAATATCACAGCTAGAAATGCATCTAATACCAAAATACCCAACTTGGAAAGGAAACCTCAGCAATGGCTGATCAATTTAGGTCTTGTAACAAATTTTTTATTTTTTTTTGGTTTTTCCCATATAGGGCTTTTTATTTTTTCGCTTCTTCTTTTTCTCCAAATAAATGCAATTAAAAAAATATGTTGAATTTTGAGTGTTCTACAAACACAGATCATAAAAAGTTATGGGATAGCTACAAAGATTTTTTTTTCAATAAAAAAAATAAAACTTTTTGTTCGATTATTACAGATATTGAAGGCATTAATCCAAACAAATAACTCAAAAGATATAATTCAACTACTCACTTCTTCCCAATTTCACACAGCCAACCCCCCCCCCCCCCACCCAAAAAAAAAATAAACTCCTATTCAACATAAACAGAAAATTTATGTTTCACATCAGACTTTTTTTTTAAATTAATCAAATTATCCTCAATTGCATAAATCATAATTAAGCTCTCAAAATTTTGCTTCATATCTCAATAGAAGATACTAGAAACCTATAAAAAAAAAGCGATTTTTCCTTCAAATCTGAATCAAAACCAAAGATTCGAGATCTCACCAGGACTAGAGAACTTCCAATTGGCGATCGGAACGCTCGGGCTCCCATTCGAAGAGCACGAATCGCCTTCCTGCTGCTGCTGCTGCTGCTCGTCATTAAACCGCTGGCTCATCGAGTAACACAACTCGAGCGCAGGCAAGGTGTTGCAGAGCTCAGGGATCTCCTCGTAGCTGAAGCCAAACCCTAGATCCAAGCACCCCTTCAGCTCCTCCAGGTCCTCGTCGGTCAGGCTCTTCGTCCTCCCGACGATCGAGTCTCCGCCGTCCGATCCCTGATCGCCGCCGTCGACGGGCTCCACGTACCCCTCCAGCATCACCCCGCTGCTCCTCCGCGGCCACGATAGCTCCTCGAGATCCTGTTGCTGCTGTTGTTGCTGGTGCTGCTGGGATAGCTCATTCTTCTTCTTCTTCTTCCTTTTCGATTTGAGATTAGGGCTAGGGTCAAGGTTTGAGATTTGGGAATAATAGAGAGAGATATCTTCCATTTTGCTATTTTTTTTTTTTTTTGTTGCTTCTCTCTCTCTCTCTCTTCGTGTTATTTTGAGTGTGGGACTTTGTTTGAGAGAGGAGAGGGGATTTTATATGAGAGAGAGAGAGAGAGAGCCCCAGAAGATTTTTCTCCATTTCATATTAAACAATTGGTCTATGTTATGCACCTGGTTTTTTTTTGCTAGCGTGGTTCATGTGAATACATTTTGGACATCGTAAATCAAAACGAGATAATTTTTAGAGGGTTTAAGTTAGAATGGTAGGGTTTTTCTGGACTTTTTCGGTATGAATCTTCTGTAAATTTTTAATGTTTCCTTTTTCCATGGTAACATTTTCTGTACATGTTATGCTAAGAATACGAATAAGGTTTCAATTTAAACTCAGTTTTGTTAAAGTGGTGGAGACATCTTATTTGAGATCGTTGTTACAAATTCGCCGGCAAATATTTTTGATAATTTTCTTATGAAAAGGTGATATTGTTATGTTAAAGATGTAAATTTTCCGATACCACTACACGAACGTGATAATTTCGAGGGAAAAAAGCGTTATAAGGATTGATCTCGTTGTTAAAAAAATATTTTTGGTGACCTCGTATATTTGTTAATGATTTTCTAACCTTAATCGGTACTCTATTTTCAAATTATTTTGAATTCTAAAACGCAAAACGGCTCTTGGACATAAGGGGCCGTTTGGTTGCAAGATTGTGAAATTTGGATTCCCAATTAGTATAATTAAAAATATTTGGATTAACTAATTTTATGTTTGGTTGATGTTGGATTCCTGGTATTGGATTCATAGATCCTTATAATTCTTATTTGGTTGGTGAAAAAAAGTGAGGCTTGGATTTAAGGATTTTAGAGAGTTAGAGAGAAATAGGAGTTAAAGTACCGTGACCCCACTAATCAGTGCCCATCCTTATGAATCCATGGCTTTTTTTGAGAATTCATGGATCCTTAAAAAATGACGGGCCCCACAAAAAAATAAGCAAATCCAAGATCCCAAAATCTTACAACCAAGAACCCTACAATTCTCATTCATTTTTTGGATTCTTAAATCCAAAGGATCACGAATCCTCAGGAACCCTCGAACCAATCTGGCCCTAAATAAAGACAAAAGCAATGAGAAAAGATTGCTGAGAATATGATGCTTCAATAAATAATGTGAGTTATAAGTGGGCCCCACAAGAATGTGACGTGGCCGTCAACAGTTTAGCACGTAGATCGAGGACCGCGCCGTAAATTATTGGAACAAAATTTGAAGCCCACAAGCAATTCGAAATAATTATATTATTCATTATTCCTTTCACATGGTACAGGTGGCAATTAATAACGGGTCCAAGAACTTATCGGATCCGACCCGGCACGTGATTGCACCCGGACAGAAAGAAAAAGCAGGTTATCGTTTTGACGCAAATTAATGGGAGAAAGGTATGAATGCAAAATAAATCGACTTATATAATGTGTGCATTGATTATGTTTGGTTGTTGAATTATGAATCAATCAGTTTAGAAAATGATGGTGGACTTGAATTGATCCAAACTTGAGAAGAGTTATTGAATTTTCTCCATTTATGCTTGGGGATATTTTTAATATCCATTTTATTGGTTAGGCATGAATCTTTGTCAACAATGAGATATTTTATTGGTTCTGGTGTCAGATGACATCCAGATGACTGACATGATCTGCAATATCAGTAAGTATGTGGAAATATTAGATCGAAATTATAACAACGAAAATCATCATCTTGCAAGCGATTAAAACATAAACAGTCAACCAATTTTATTTTATTTTTTATAAAATAATCTTTACACTTGCTTGATTTGAATTGGTCTAATGCACTAAATTATAAAGATATGTAAGTGATTAAAATAAGGATCGGTTCATAGACCTTTTTAATCTTTTGGTGGCATTTTTGGATGCCAAATATCAAGCCTTTAAAGGCAAAAGACAAAAAATAATTCATCCGTTCAATAATACATACCGCCAACAATGAGCAACACAGAGAAGACAGGTTCCCATTAATACTTCTGGGTTTGTCACATCCAATGTAAGTATATTTATAGATATATTTGGTAGACAGTTTTTTTTTGTAAAAAATAGTTTGAATATTAAAACCGTGAGCCCAATTCTGATAAGTATTTCTCTTCTTCTTCTTTTCTAGACATGATATGTGGCAGATAAACATCATGCATGTTTATAATATGGTCATAATTAATGAACCGGCTCATTAAAACTCTTTTGCGGCCAGTGATCGTTTTCTGTGAATAACGACAATCATTCCATGGAGTATACACGAAAGAAAGAAGAATAAGAAAACATAAATTTATATATTTTTTCATTTTATTAAACTCTTGAAATATGAAGAAATGCTGGTGTCATGATGATGAAAACGTGGAGCAGTCATTTCCATGCATATATTGGTTCCCAGTCGATGGCCAAAAAATCTTGTGGCATAGCTGGCACTAGGGCCTTTTCCACGTAGCCCCTGTCGGTACTTGACACGCATACTCCCAAGGGTTTCGAGAAATAAAAGGATCAAACCATTTAACAGTGGAGGGTCCCACGTGCATACGTGTCTCCGTAGACCCAGGGGTGTTGCGTCAAGGGTGATAGTTAATTACGTAAAGAAATTTGCATGGAGACAAATTAAAATACCAAAGGAGATGAGGATCGATGTAAATTTTAGATAAGGACGAAATTATTGATGACCTAATTTCATGTTCTAAGCATTGCATTTTTGTAATGCCATTTCATTGATTTCGAGTGTTTAATTTTGTGGTTGAAGAGCTCGAGATAGGATATACCATCATGTATATGTTGTACTTTAATTTGATCCTTATCTTAAAATTTTTGAAGATGGACAATTTTAAATTCCTTAGAATTTTTGTCTTAAATGGATATAAATTTTTTATAGTATTAAAGGCTAACTAAAAGTAATACAAGTAATTTGTTTTGTAAGAGTATATGAAAGTTTAGAAATTGCTTGAAATGGTAGTAGAAAACTTATGGTAAGAATAATTATACTGAGGCCTCCTCTCTCTCTCTCTCTCTCTCTCTCTCTGCGTGCGCGGTGTTGTCCGCTCCACTGTCTGCTTCGCAAAATAAAAGAAAGGAAATTTTGATCCGCGACATAATTAATAGATTCGTACATTTAAAGTTGATTTTCATACCTCCAAGAGTGTACATAAGACCGAAATATTTAAACACCTCTAACACATGGAAATGACATTAATTTATGTTTCATTATTGAAAGACTAGGTAAGATCGAATTAGAACACCTCCGACACATATATGCATCGAACAACATTAAGTTATATTTCATTATCGAAAGTTTGCATACATAAGATCGAAATATCTGAACAGGTAGATCTAACACATGCATCTATTGACATTGATTTATGTTTTATTACAGAAGACGCAGTTCATTTTTGCACTCATTCATTGCATAGATTGGGGATCTTCAAATCTTTCGATTTTTCCATACAATTTTTTAGAGGGTTTAAGTTAGAATGGTTGGGATTTTTTGGACTTTTTCGATATGAATCTTTTGTAAATTTATAAAGTTTTCTTTTTCCATGCTAACCTTTTTCCCACATGTTATGCTTAGAATCCGAATAAGGTTTCAATTTAAAGCCAGTTTTTTAAATAGAGGAGACATTTTATTTGCGATTGTTGTTAGAAATTCGCCAGCAAATATTTTTGATAATTTCCTTATGAAAAGATGATATTGATATGTTGAAGATGTAAATATCCGATATCACTAAACAAACATGATCATTTCGGGGGAAAAAAGTGTTTAATGGTTGATATCTTTGTTAAAAAAAATCTTTTCATGACCTTCTATATTCTTTAATGATTTTCTAACTTTCATTAGTACTCTAATTTCAAATTATTTTGAATTCTAAAATGCAAAACAGCTTCCGGACATAAATAAAAACAAAACCAATAAGAAAAGATTGCGGAGAATGTGATGCTCCTTTAAATAATGTGAGTTGAAAGTGGGGCCTATAAGAATGTGACGTGGACGGCAACGGTTTGACATGTAGATCGAGGATCGGGTCGTAAATTATTGGAACAAAATTTGATGCCGATATGCAATTAGAAAAGCTTATTTCACAGAAGCCCCCTTAAAATTTGGGATAATACCCAGAAACCACGTGTAGTCCTGTCGTTAGTCGAAAACCCCTTAAAGTTGACAATCGTAATCCCATTGCCTCCTACCGTTAAATTTCACGCGAAATGACTGAAATACCATTCTTCTCTTTCTCAAATTACAATAAATGTTTCTTATAATAATTTCATTCTCCTACCTTTTCTCTGGCTTCATTTTCATAACCTCGATCATGTGCTCCTACTCAGCGCCGCCGCCGCCGTCGATCACATGCTCCTTCGCTCCAACCCCATCCACTCCTTCAACGTCTTCTTTGTCCACAAACCCACGCCTTCTCAGACACATATCTATCTCCTTTCCTAACCTTCCTCCATCTCTCTTCTCATCATCCCCCAAAAAAATCCTTCACAAATTCCCCCAAATCTTTCCCAGAACGTACGAGCTCGAATACCATCGAATTTTCCCCAAATCTGAACCTATAATGGACGAATCATGCCGAATCCTGTAGCAAATCCGCAATCGAGACGAGGACGAGCAGGGTGCGCGCAACAGCTAGCGATTGCTGATCAGCCGTTTGGAGACCGAGGGGAAGGCCGAGGATGAACCCAACGAAGCCAGTCACGGCGGATCGAGTGAGGACGAAAGCTGAGGTAGCGAAAGCGAGGTTGAATTTGGAATTAGAAGGTGAAGTTGTGATCGAGGAGGAAGCGGAGAAGATGAATATGGTGCATGATAGCGGAAGTTAGAACGACAAGGAAGAAAGGACCAATAGTTCTTTTCCTGATACGGTATAAAGTTTCTTTCTTTGTTGCCCTGTGTTTTCTCGGTGCTAGAGTGGCATATATTGAGAGAGGGCTGACCCGGACTGACGGATGCCCGATATATTGAGGGAGGGCTGATCCGGACTGACGGATGCCCGATATATTAAGAGAGGGCTGACCCGGACTGACGGATGCCCGATAGAGGAGGATTTGCATGTCGATGCTAGACACGAGTATTTATGTTATTTGGGTGCCGATGTTGGGCACTCGTAATTCTCAGGGATGTACAGGATTTGAGGGCCGATGGGAGTGCCGGAGTCTGGGTTGTTGGGATTTGCGGTGCATATATATATTTATTCCACCTTGACATTCCGTGTAGATGTTATATCCCCATGCTCAGCATTCATTATTGCATCTCATCCTGTAATTATATCACCTGATAGAGCACTTGCATGATTATTGTACATACTGCTTATCTCGCATTGATATCATCTGCTGGCATATGTTGGAGTAGCGCAGTACGTGCATGCTCGCGATTGCCTTTATATGTTATTTCTATTCACGAGTTGGCAACTCACCCCCGTTGTGCCACAGTATTTGCAGGTTGCCTTTCGGAGTAGTCGCGGCAGGCTGCGTTTTGCATCTTTTGACACAGATACCCCCATAGTTGGTGTACTAGCTCTTTTGCTGATAGGTGGGTTTTGTGCGGTATCTGTTTATCTTTCATTTATGTATATTGTTGTATCTAGTATTCTCCATCTACCATGTATGCATTTGACTTAGAGACAGTGTGAGGATGATGATGTATATTATTGGTATTCTGGTGTCGAGCTCGTTGTGAGCCGACTTTTCTTATGCAGTTTTATTCTATCTGTGACGTTCTCACTTGCTGCTCTTGATCTTCGCTACGGCGTCGTATATTGTTTACTTGGATCTCTTAACATGTAATAAATGTGTTCATTTAAAACTTAAAACACTCTATACTTTTACTGGTTTGATTTCTGGGTTTTCGGTTCACTTAGTCGCGTCACGCCTGTAGACGTTACGTGGTTAAGTGTCGGTCACGGGCCAAACTTTGGGTCGTGATATCGACCTTGCTAGATCGCTTTCTTGATCCTAGATGATCCACCTAAGAGTTCTTGATTCAAGCTTGGATTCACAAATGAAGCAACTTAATGACCTAGTTTGCTGGTCTAGGTCACTAAGAAGATGTAGTGATATTAGTGGTAATTTTCTACCTCAAAACCTTTGTTTCTCAACACATGAGAATGGTAGGGTTTTGAGTTGAACATAAACTTAAGAAGAAGAAGAGAGTGAGCTCTCAAAGATGAGAGAGAAAGGCAACTCAAGAATGGGCATGAGAATAGCTAAGGATTGACTTTTATGAAGTATTTTCTTTTCATTTAAAATCAATCATACTTCAATAGTAACAACAATAAATGCCAAGACCATTCTTAATGCCATGCTTCAAGCCATCTCTTCCTTTTCCACCTCATTTTCTATTTTAAAAAAATAGAAAAATAAACATGATGAGGTGTCATCTTCTAGAAGATATTTTGTAAAAATATAAAATACTTTCTACCGTATATTCATACCCATATTCGTATAAAAATACAAACACCCAAGAGATAGAATAATACCATTAGAATAATACTAACATTAAATCAATATTCGATTTAATGAACCGGCTTAATTCTAAGCCCGCCAGTATCAACCGTCCGATCAAAAAATCTGGATAACACTAGAATATACATATCGAAATATGTACACATAAATTATTAAATCAATACTTGATTTAATAATCCAGCTTAATCCTAAACCGGCCAGTATTATCATTCGATCAAAACCTTGCACGTATAAACATACGGCCACCACATCGTTTCGCCTGAATTAGAGAAACTTTCTGTGAGGGACTCTAAACACTCGACAGAACGCTGGCAGTGGATTTAACCACAAGCACGTCAGCGGCACTAGCTGTACGTAACGGTTGCCCAGGTACCTGTAGAAAAGAAGGCCGACGCGCAAACTCATCCGGACCCCTACTGAGCCTATCCGTGACAATCTCCGTACAGTTTGGTCTCTTCATCTAAGAGTATCGCATACCGGGTCTAGGGGGTGGTAAATGTCAGACCCCTACTGACCCGATAAGTCGTGTCGATTTGGTTCAGGACCAATTCGTGAAACTACTGATCTAACTATCAGCAGTTCTCAACCGCCTTAGCCAAAGTCTTATGGTTCTAGCCAACCGGAAACAGTGCGATATCGACTCTGAATACTGGGAGAGATGAATCCCTGAAAATCACTCACTGTCTCCATGTGGCTTGGAACTGCACCCAACCAAAACATGTTTGCACGACTCGGTAGAGCCATGGTAGGGTAGTGATCAAAGCACAGTGGGAACTCACACGAGACAAATGATGATCTCAGCTTCTAAGACTAAGCTGTACTCATGTCACCTGAGAACCAATATCTGACAATATATATAATACCATCTAGAGCTTCTCGGCGAGTCCGTCCAGTGTACTTGTCACGCCCCGCTTCTCAAAGAAAGTGAAGGGGTGATGTGGCATGGTCCGCAACCTAACTATATCGGACGTGGTCTATTCAATATAGTTACATTAAGCGTATGAATATCTATAATATGCAGGATATGTAACAAAACAAAATAATAAAAGCGGAAGGCATTTATTTCCATTAACCAAACTTTATTACATCCCCAAAAAATGAGTAAAATAAACTAAATAGTTTAATTATATCGAAAAAGAAGCAAAAGCTCTAAATATGTGGGCAACAAACAAAAATAAAACTAGCCAATCTTCCGTCGTCAAGTCCGCATAATCTTCATTAGTAGGCTCCACACCTTGATCCTCATCATAATACTCATCCTCATCTAACGGACATTTCAGGGATAGAGAAAAGAGAAAAAGAAAAGTCCGTCAGCGAGTTACACTCGAGTAGGATTGCCTCATAAGAAAGTAAAGATACAAAAACGAGCAAGTGTATATAAGTATGATGTGTGTGTGCAGATATGATGTATATGGATATAAGGGTATGAGGTGTATGTAAATAAGGCATTGAAAATGAGGTATATGTGAATATGGGTATGTTGTATGAGGTATCTGTTAGGTAAAAGTTCGCATTAGTTTATTAAATAAGGATCCGGATACTCGCAATTTTTCCGTTGTGGCCACGGAACAACAACCGGGGAAGTGAAATGTACAGTTTCACCTCCCGGGATCATGATTGAGTAGTAGGGGAATCCGAGTTCCGCATCTTCTTACCTAATCAAACTACCCATCCCCGTAATTCAGTATAAAGGTTTTGACAAATTAGAGTTAGTACGTATATCATCCAGGCATGAAATTTCCACACTGTATGTCATCCACATATTGGATTATTCACCCGCAAAGTAGGGTTAGTATTCACCCGAATATCGGGTTAGTTTTCGCTCGAAGACCGGGTTAGAATTCGCCTGAAGACCGGATTAGTATTCGCCCGGGTTAGTATTCGTCCACCTATTTGACCGTTCACCCTGCCTGCAGGGATCTTCATTTATAAAGTATTCCATACCTAGATTCGCGCATTCTAACCCTAACCGTGTCATGTATCCGGTATGTTGTAAACTTGTATTCAAATATTTGATCTCATTTAATATGACCTTCAACAACCACTCATTTTATCTTGTTATCTCATAATATTTTATAGAACGCTTAGTTAATAAAGATTATGGCCTTTAATGGTAATAATTATTTATAAGAAAACCATGATATTTTAGAGTAATTATAATTTTGGAAAACCCATGGTATTTTAATGAAAATACCTTTTAATGAAAGACTATGGTATTTATTTGAAATTATCTTTCAATAAAAATCTACGTATTCTTTTGGGAAATATCTTTTATAAAACGTTATAAGTTTTGTTGAAAAAAATAGCCTTTTAGTATAGGTCCAGGTAATTAAATGAAATTATATCATTTTAGGATGGATTAAGGTATGTTATTGTAAATAATAGTTTATAAAGTTATGGAGTTTATTTGGAGATAACATTTTAGAAATAAGTCCGTGTTGGTAACCGCTGCACATGGGCTGTAGGATTTGTGTCATTTTCAGAGATGGTTGCCTATCAACAACGAGATATTTACGTAAAATATCATCCTATTTAAATTATGGTATTTTATTAAAAGTGATATTCTACAAGTACAACTCCGCGTTGACAACCGTTGCACATTAGCGGCAGGATTTGTGTCCTTTTCAGGGACGATTGTTTAGCAGCCACGGGGTGTTTCATGTAAAATATGACCCTATCAAAATATCTTATTAAACCTTAGTGCTTATAGACTAAAGGTATTAATATGAAAAATATTCCCTTAAGTGAAAGGGTATAGATAAAAACACTCTATTATAATTAACTTATGTAACATGGAAAAATATGGTATTTATGCGATCATAGGCTATTTTGAAATTTTTTGGATATCTCTAATATTACGAATTTTCAAAGAATGCGGTATTTTATCGAAACTAAGATTTATATCAATAAAAATATATTATATTATTTTTTAACCCCTTTTAAAATACTTACCTAAACCGTATATGTTTTCAAACATAAACTTTTCATAATATAAGGGCATGTTGTAAAATGGCCTATTTTGAGATCGTACAATATGTGTGATATGTTATCTTAGCAAAATAATAACCAATATAATATTAAAAGATATATATGATGTGCCAACTTAACTGATAAACAACATCATGAATTTTTTTATTGTAGGTATGTGTTTGAGCATGAGGGATAGGTTGTTATTTCGTGAGGTCAACATCAAGTCAAGAATTTTTCATTAAAATAATACCGTAACATTATATGCAATGAAGGGTTTAACAACGTATTAAAATGGGCTGCAAGATTATTATCATGTCTAAGAAATCCTAATTGAAGGAGGTGATAGATTAAGTGGTGAGAGGCGGATCCTACCTTAGTTTCGAGATGAAGATTCAGAAAGCCGAACGTCTCGTCGCACTAAAACACGATTATCCCCGCGTTTTCATTTTTTCCTCGATAATTGGGTGGAACCACAGTGTCGGCGTCGTCTGGACGAAGGTCTGGGTATATTTTTCAAAATTTTCGGAGTTCAGTGGTGTGAGAAAAGTGATTGGGAAGGAGCTGTATATATAGGGTTTAATTACAACAATAAAATCCCAAATCCGTTTAAAAAATCTCAGGTGAATCATAAAAAAATCTGTGCAGAAAATCATAAACTAATCACGCCCAATCATTGTCAATCATCAACTGATGATTATGCCGTCGTCTAACCTAGGCTATTGGATCTTTGATCCAATGGCCCAAAGGCCATCTTGCCTCGTCACGAGGCAGTGAGCGTGTAGGGCGCAAGCGCGTGGACCCCACCACAAGAGTCTTCTAGCAAGGTCTGGGCCGTTGGATCTGAGATCCAATGGTTCAGGTTTCCCCAGATTTTTTTATATTATTTTTTTAAACTAAAACTGTTTTATTAAATCGAATTTGTTTAGAATATTGTTTAAAATATTTTTTAAAATACGGAAAAATATGATAAAAATTCGAAAAATATGTTTTGTTATTATCTTCAGTTTAAAAATGATTTTGGGATAAAACTAAATAATATTCCCATATATATGATATTTTTTAGTTATTATAATTATTTAAAAATCTATTTTATCCTTGAAAATATTTTAATTTCGAAATAATCATTTTAATTAATAATAAAAATACATAAATTATTTTAGGACATTATAAGATTCCATTAAACATTTTGTGCTTAGAAAAATATAAATAGCATTTAGAAAATTCCTTTAATTATATTTAAATACTTTTAAAAATTACTAACATCAATTTTAATACTAAAATCGTTAAAATGAAATATTTTTCCATCAAGTAAATATGTAAATAAATACTTGGTACTATATAAAGGACCTTTTATTAGATATTAGAAACACGGTCATTACAATCTACCCACTTTAAAATAATTTCGTTCTTGAAATTATGGAGGTAAACGAAAGAGAAATTTTACATAGGGGAAAATTCAAATAAGTAAGGATAACGTTCTTTTATCTCATCCTCTTTCCCATGTGGACTCGTCCGGAGAGCCCTTCCTCCACATGACTCTAACTAATTTGATCGTCTTATCTCTCAAGGTTTTCTCCTTCCGGTTTAGAATCTCGACCTATTGTTGTTCGTAGGTTAGATCAGCCCCTACGGTGATTTTGGAATGATCCAAAATGTGACCAGGATCGCTGACATACCTCCTTAACTGTGTGATATGGAAAACATTGTGTACACCTTCCAGAGAAGGTGGTAAGGCTAGGAGATACGCAACCTCCTGTTCACCGTCGGAATACGGACCGGGACGTCGGGACATCTGGCCTAAATCCTGGGGGCAGATGCTATTTGAATTTATCTGTCCACCTCTCCGAATATGCCAAGTTTATTTATGGCACCGTATATCGGAGGTTTGGACGGATGCGGCCGTTGTAGCAGACTTTATCAGATTCCCCCTCGTTTGTGAGGGGTTTTTGATTGTAGGTATGCTCTTCCCCGCAGGCGCAAACCTCTCCAGTTAATTACGTTATCACATCGCGATAACCACTTTCTCCTGCTCCGGAAGTTCACTTTGTGTCGTGTGTGTTTTAGTTTTTTTAGGTTTCCCGTGGATTGTATACGGAGACTAGTTTCTGTTGTCGCCCGTAGGGCGTGGATTAGTCCAAATCCGTATATTTTTAAATTTGGATTTGGTTTGATTTAAGAATTGTTAATCTGGTTTGAGATTAAGATCAACTTAAACATATGAGCATTTGGGCTCGATTATTTTAGTTTAAGGACATCGCGGTCCATTATCGCCGTGGTTGAGGCGAAATGTTAGTTTAAGGACGTTTCGGTCCTTTGTCGCCGTATTTGGGGGCGAATATTAGTTTAAGAACATTTCGGTCCATTGTCGCCGTATTTAGGGGAGAATATTAGTTTAAGGACATTTCAGTACTTTGTCGCCGTATTTGGTGGCGAATATTAGTTTAAGGACATTTCGGTCCTACATTCATCTTGCGCGCACGTGAATTTGTTACATGGCAGAGTGAACAATGGAGATATGAAATGTGCCCAATTTGTAGGGTTACTAGGCACAGTCACAAGGTTCTACAAGGCATCAACCATACCCGATTTAAAATTTAGACGTGCCGAACAACCCTAACCAAGATCTTAGACTAGAGATTAGGCGAAACAAAAAACAAGTAAACAACTTTACTTCTAAGAGTTTGGGATTACAACCTTTGTAGTCCGTTCCTTCACTTCTAAAGCTCCGTGTTGAGGTCCCTTCGCTGCAATCATCGAGTGTCCGGACTCTAGAGAGGCTCCATGAGGAGAAAGATGCAATCTTGCTTTCGATCTTCAATAACAAAAATGATCTACCTTGAAGAAACCCAAACCCAAACTCTTGCTTTGCTAATCAAGTATTAGCAAAGCAAACACCCTAATCTAAGTGGCAAGAATAGATGAGGATGATTAAGTAGGAATTTAGCTCTCATTTGTTTTCTTTATCTCACTCATTTTCATCACTTCATAAAAAGCTAGAAAGCTTTTTCAAGAGAGAAGAAGGAAGAAGAAGAACTAAAACCATTTGTGATGAATAATGAAACTTGTGTGTGGTTAGAAATGCAACCATGGGTTAAGAATGAAAACTTAACCCATGTAGAGAATTAACTATGGTAAAGGGTTGGGTTGGGTTAAAGAAATATCAACCAAAATATCTTTACAAAATATCTTTGCTTAAAAACAAAAGCAAAGCTTCTAGAAGCTTCAAGAAAGTTTAACCCTAATCCAAACCCTAACCATATTTAAACTCCACAAAACATGTTGCATTTATAACCCTAACTTGTTACAATATTATATATCACATATACAATATTTATTGTAACAAAATAAAATAATACAATTAATATATATCACATATATACCAATGTATTACCCGAGTGAGAAAAAGAATCTTTAAGTGAGCTTATATTAGTTAATGTAATTTAATATATCAAATATATAATTATACATTAAATTATCGAATCAACACTTGACCCGATAATCCGGCCATTTCACAAATAACCAACTAATATAATCTGTATCAGTTCATCGAATCAACACTTGATCCGATGACCCAGCTATATCACATATACCCGGCCGATATCTCATATCGCGAGAATCTAATACGGTATCGCATACACGTATCATTCTCGGTCCCGCACATATCACATATGTGCTTCTACTCCGTTTTGCCTGAGCCAGGAAACCTCTGTGTAGGACTCTAAAGAATCGTCAATACGCTGGCAGTAGGTGATGATCATATCAAACACCCACAAGCTGCAAGCGGTCAGCTAAACGTAACAGCCACCCAGGTATTGAGCAATCAGAAGATCAACAAGCAAGCTTGTACATTCTCCCGTGAATCCAACCAGTAACACTCCCGTACAGTCCGATCTCTTCGTCTGATATGTCGCATATCACGCCTATGGGTGGTAAACGTCAGACCCCAGTAGCTTGATAAGTCGTGTCGATATGAGGTCTATAACTGTTCGAGAAACTACTGATAACAATTACCAGTAAATCTCAGCAACCCTGGCCAGGGATTTCTAGTTATAGCCAATCGAACACAGCGCAACATCAACTCCCTATACCGGGAGAGACGAAACCCCTCCTATCGCTCATTGCCTCCATGTGATTCGGGACTGTACCCAAAAGCCACCTTTTTGCACGCCTTCTTGGACGTGGTATGATGGAAATCAAAGCACAGTGGGAATCACACAAGACTCTATGACGATCTCGGGTCTACAGACTAACCTATACCAGTGTCACCAGAAAACTGCCATATGACGTGAGGTATAATACCATCTGGGAGTTCTCGGCGAGTCCGTCCAGTGTACCCAGTCTCCACTGAGCACCCGTATACCTTCTCTGATGTCAAACACCAATGGATATGAGATCATCCATCGCTCATCATATGGGTCAAGAAGCGCATACGCTAGTCTACTCTGGAGTATCGATGCCCTGTCTCGGTACTCCCACGACTAGGAACATTTGAAGGACGTACTTGGCGACTACACTGTCCCCACTAGTATGATCTGCATCATAGTCCTGGTAGTCAAGTACTCATCCTAAGGGCTTTATCAACATGTGACATAGAGACAATCAGAGTACATGTTAAGATAAAGAGTAACCAGATAGCATACTATCATGTCGAGCAAGAAAGTCCTCCCTATATATGCCCAAGCATCCACTACAATATACAACGTATGTACAGTAATGGCCTCTAGGGCAAACATATAACTAACAATCTCCCACTTGCACTAGGGCCATCTGTTGTAGTATCTCATACCCAACAATAAGCTGTGGTTGAAGTATCTCATACTCAACCATCCCATAAGAGTCTCTACTGGGAAAAAGGCCTTTGTGAGTGGATCCGCGCTGTTGTCCTCTGTGTCTACTCTCCTAACCTTGATCTCCCTGGAGATCAGCCATCTCCATGATCAGGTGATACTGCCTTAGAATATGTCTGGATCTCTGATGGGACGGGGGTTCCTTGGCACAAGCCATAACTCCATTGTCACACAATGGCAGGAACGAAGTTCATCTCATGAACTTATATATATATCCAGACTGCCTCTTTGGTAGCATCCTCAGTAACGATGTATCTTGCCTTTAATCGTCTAGTAAGTCACGGTATCTACCTTGGAACTCTTCCAACATACCGTCCCTCCACTGAGGGTAAAGACAATGCCTGCGACTGACATTCAGTCGTCCTTATCACCCTGGAACCTTTCCAGTGATTCTCCCCAGGATCGATTGATACCATCTCACTACAACTAGTGAGAATCCTAACATCCAATTAGATCTATCCCATAGATCCATAACCCAGGATTTAGGAGGTATCACCTTGATCCTATATGGAGAATCTTTGTGATAAGAGGAGATTGACCGAGCGTAGCATAGGAAACTCCTTCCCTATCAAGAGTATGTCATCCACGTACTATACGAGGATCACCACCATACTCTCTACTACCTTTTTGTATATACAAGGTTCATCTACCATTTTGATGAAGTCAAACTCTTTGACTATTTCATCAAAACAGACGTTCCAACTCCGCGATGCCTGATTTATCCCATAAAACATCTTGCACACGTTTCCGCTGCTCCCACTGCGTACGAAGCCCTATGGCTGTGTACTTATAAACGCTCTCTTCCAAATCATTATTTAGAAAAGCTGCCATGACACCCAACCGCCAGATATCGTAGTCATGGTATGTAGCAGTGGCAAGTAGGATCTGGATGGACTTAAGCATAGCTTTGAAAGTCTCAACTTTTCCATGTACACCAAGTAATCTTCTCAATATATACTTGCTCCTGATGGGGATTTAACCCTTCAGATAAAGCAACCAAAGTCCATACTTTATTGGTGTATAAGGATTCCATCTCAGATCGCTAAGCATCCAGCCATTCTCACAGAGTCCCCACTCCTGATGGCCTGCTCGAAACTAGTTGGGTCATCATCTCATGATGCAATCCTTTCTCCCACTGTCATAGAGAAACCGAAGTATCTCTCAGGTGGATGAGGAACCCTACCAGATCGGCGGAGAGGCTGAGGTTCATTAGAAACTATTGAATCCTCCGGGTTTACCAAATCATCAGCTGCAGTTTGTATACCTGAAACTCCTTCCAGTTATAACTCATGACCACTAATTTCTTCACAAGAAATTCCCTTTTTTCTCAAAAAGTGGTATTCCGAGAAATAAAACATCTTTTGTTCCTCGGTGTGGTAGAAGATATTCACTTGCGAATGCTTGGGATATGCAACAAACTTCCACAGAACTGACCTTGCCTCGAGCTTGTCCGGATTTTGCTTTTAACATAGGCCGAACAACCCCAAATCTTAACATCTTTAAGAGATGGGCTCTTCCCATACCATATCACATATGGAGTGGTAGGCATCTGATTTGGTTGAAACCCTATTCAATAGGTATGCAACTTCTCAAGTGCATAACCCCAAAAAAAAATAGGCAACTCAGTAGTACTCATCATAGAGCACACCATATCACATAGGGTGTAATTGCTCTGCCTGATACACCGACGTGCTGTGGTGTATACGGAGGAGTAATGCTGAGAGAGAATCTCATTCTTCTTTAGAATAGTCCAGGAATTCCGTGCTCAAGTATTCTCCTCCTTAATCACATCAAAGAACATAATACTTATAGCCATTTTTGGTTCTCTACTTCTAACTTATATTCTGTGATTATCTCAAAAGTTTCGGACTTGTGTTTCAACAGGAACATATGTCTGAATCTTGAGAGATCATCAGTGAATGTAATGAAGTACAAAGAACCTTTTCCTGGCATATGTAGACTTGGGACTATCATACATCAGCATGTATCAATCCCAAGAGTTCACTAACTGTTTCTCTGTTTCTAATAAACGGAGCTGTGGTCATCTTATCTTTGTGACATGACTGGAAAGTTTTACAAGATGTAAATCCAAACTCATTTAAATATGCATCTTTATGTAACTTCAGTTAGTCGGGTCGCATTGATATGACCTAGTCTACAATGCCTCAAGAAAGTTTCGTTCATTTCTGAACTCTTCCTCTTGTGTGTGTTCTGTACGTTAAGAACTGCGGTTTGATTTAGAACGTCTATGCTTTTACATAACGTGCCTGAACTGATCAACTCTTGATATAGGAAATGTTCAAAACATTATCCAACAATACAAAATTATATCCTTCTTTACTTGTAGGGTGTTTTTCGTCACCCCAGTGAGATGGGAATACGCGAGCGCTTGTCAGGCATACTACAGATTCTCCCTGCCTAGGGTAGGCCGGGTTTTAATGATTGTGGGGATCCGAATCTCCGGCAGCCGCGGACTAAGCTGCCGTTAATTACCCCTCGCCTTTGGGGCGAGGGAACCTCCGATTAACGGGTTAAATTGGTCATGCGAACTCAATGTGCAGTGTGCGTGTGTTTTGTTTTGAAAGGGGGTTTTGGATATATCGGGAGCCACGCAGAGTTTTTACGGGGGTCCCGCTACCCGGATAGCGGGCTGGGGGTCAAGGGGGCCAGCAGCCCCCTTGCGGGGTTCGGGGCAGCGCCCCGGCCCGAAAATTTTTTGGAGGGGGAGAATGTGGCGGAGTATGTATATGTGCGAATTTGTATACATATGTATATGTATATGTATGTACATAAAAAGAGGGGGAAAAGGCATCCAAGAGATGCGTGGGGGCCAGCGCCTTGAGCGCTGTGCGCTCAGGCGCAAGCGCGCCACGTGTCGGCACGTGGGCGCTTTGCGTATGAGCGCTGCGCGCAGGTGCGCAAGCGCGCGCGCCACGTGTCGGCACGTGGGCGCTTTGCGCAATGCGCGCTGGAGCGCAAGCGCGCGCGCGCCACGTGTCGGCACGCGGGCGCTTTGCGCAATGCGCGTTGGAGCGCAAGCGCGCGCGCCACGTGTCGACACGCGGGCGCTTTGCGCACTTGCGCAAGCGCCCAGGTGCGCAAGCGCGCGCGCCACGTGTCGGCACGCGGGCGCTTTGCGCACTTGCGCTGCGCGCCGGAGAGGACAAGAGGCTTTTAGCCTGAAAAAAAGATTTCTCAAAAGAGAAATCAGAGAGGAGTCGGGCTCCTGAATGTGTTTTGGGTTTAATGGAAGTGGTTCTTCTTCTTCCTCCTGTTGCTTGCTGGATCTTGAAGATCAAGAGATGTGAAATCTCAAAATCTCTCATTTTTAAGATCTGATGACAGATCCAAGTTCCCCTT
This sequence comes from Agapanthus africanus, assembly GCA_030015575.1. Classification (NCBI taxonomy): domain Eukaryota; kingdom Viridiplantae; phylum Streptophyta; class Magnoliopsida; order Asparagales; family Amaryllidaceae; genus Agapanthus; species Agapanthus africanus. The sequence goes on along the minus strand of JASDDO010000022.1, from coordinate 601,954,131 downwards.
TGTGGGTTTTGTGGTGAAAAACTAATTTGTTTTATAAAAAGAAGAGTAAAACTCTTGATTTAATTCAAGAGAAAAAAGAAGGTTTTGGAACCTTGAAGAAGAAGAATAGATCTCAGATCTGGAAACTTTTTTTTTTGGAGAGAGAAAGTTTTTTTTTATTCATCATCATTTTGCCTTATATAGGCTTACATATTTACATATAGCCCCTTGGGCTTTACAAAAATGGCATTTTTGCCTATCCCATGGCTCATGTGCCATTTCATTTTTGCACATAAGCCATGGGCTTACAAAAATTTGGCTTTATGCCCATTTTGCATACATTCATGTATAGAAAATTACATGAAAATTATTTATTACATGATTTATATTTTAGCATGGAGGAGGCTGGCCGCGGGCTCGACTTGGGCATGGGCCCGCTTGACCTGGGCTTGGGCCCACCTGGCTTGGGGTTGACCTTGACTTTGACTCGGTCAACGGGGGTGTAAATTTTTACCCCAACAAAGTGCCCCCCATCAATAAATGCACACCGCACATTTGAGTTGTGTGCATGAAATTGATGGATCTTGAAGCTGAACTTCGAGGTGGAACATCATTCCGGAGGCGAAGCATCATCCCGGGGAGCATGATTCCCGAGGATCGGAGCATCATTCCGATTCGCGGAGCATAATTCCAACGTCAAAGCATCATTCCGAAGCGCGGAGCATCATTCCCGGGTCGGAGCATCATTCCGATTTGCGGAGCATAATTCCAGGGGATCGGAGCATCGTTCCGATGGGCGGAGCATAATTCCAGAGATCGGAGCATCATTCCGATGATCGGAGCATGATTCCAGGATTCAGAGCATCATTCCGAAGGGCGGAGCATGATTCCGGGGTCGGAGCATCATTCCGATTTGCGGAGCATAATTCCAGGGGATCGGAGCATCGTTCCGATGGGCGGAGCATAATTCCAGAGATCGGAGCATCATTCCGATGATCGGAGCATGATTCCAGGATTCAGAGCATCATTCCAGAGTTCGGAGCATCTTTCTGAAGAGCGGAGCATAATTCCAGAGATCGGAGCATCGTTCCGATGATCGGAGCATGATTCCAGGGTTCGGAGCATCTTTCCGAAGAGCGGAGTATGATTCCAGGGATCGGAGCATCGTTCCGATGATCGGAGCATGATTCCAGGGTTTGGAGCATCTTTCCGAAGAGCGGAGCATGATTCCAGGGGTTCGGAGCATCATTCCGAAGATCGGAGCATGATTCCAGGGGTTCGGAGCATCATTCCGGGATTCGGAGCATCTTTCCGAAGAGCGGAGCATGATTCCAGAGTTCGGAGCATCTTTCCGAAGAGCGGAGCATAATTCAAAGGATCGGAGCATCATTCCGATGAGCGGAGCATCATTCCAATTTGCGGAGCATAATTCCAAGGATCGGAGCATCATTCCGATGAGCGGAGCATCATTCCAATTTGCGGAGCATAATTCCAAGGATCGGAGCATCATTCCGATAAGCGGAGCATGATTCCAAGGATCGGAGCATCATTCCGATGAGCGGAGCATAATTCCAGGATTCGGAGCATCATTCCGATCTGCGGAGCATGATTCCAAGGAACGGAGCATCATTCCAGTTTGCGGAGCATGATTCTAAGGATCGGAGCATCATTCCGATGAGCGGAGCATAATTCCAGGATTCGGAGCATCATTCCGGTTTGCGGAGCATGATTCCAAGGATCGGAGCATCATTCCGATGAGCGGAGCATAATTCCAGGATTCGGAGCATCATTCCGAAGGGTGACAGACATTCTAACTGAAGCATAATTTCGATGCGGAGGTTGATTCCCAGGCGAAGCATAATTCCGACAGAGAAGGCAAATACTCCGAGGCGAAGCATGATTTCGACATGGGGTACATTCTGAGACGGAGCATGATTCCGGCGCAGAGCTTGTCGGTTGACTTGATTCCGAGGCGAAGCATCATTTCGACACGGGGTGCACATTCTGAGACGAAGATTGATTCCGACGCAGAGCTTGCTGGTTGACTTGATTTCGAGGCGGAGCATAATTCCGACGAGGAGGTCGTTGGTTGATTCCGAGCCGACGCATAATTCCGACAGGGAAGGCAGATACACCGAGGCGAAGCATCATTTCGACACGGGGTAAATTCTGGGACAGAGCATGATTCCGCCGTAGAGGTTGTTGGTTTGATTTGATTTGGGTTGACATCAGCATCGCTACACTGGAATATGGTACCGAGTGCGAATCATCATTTGTCATGAGAGGATTTGGGAATTGGTTTTTTTTGGTTTGGCATCGGCATCGCTACACTGGAATATGATACCAGGAGAGAATCATCATTTGCATTTGCTTATTAGGAAACGATGGCTTAGGAGACAGGTTTTAGGTCCCTATCACCTAAGACTTTTCAATTTTGTGAGCCGTAAGGGTCTCACAAAGCATTTTCTCCCTACGGGTCGTAAGGATCACGTAAGTGTATTTTCTCCTTGGGAGTCGTGGGGACTCCCAAGTGTGTTGCTCCTTTGTGAGTCGTAAGGATCTCACGCGGGAATTTTCTCCTCACAAAGTCGAGAGGACCTTGTGAGTGCATTTCATCTCTTTCTCACGAGTTTGCGCCCTTTCGGGTTTTCATAAACTCGCCGGCAGTCCTGCTGTTTTTACTCACGGAGCCCTTTCGGGTTTTCATCCGTGCCCATCTTGCTTGTGGACATACCTTTTTTTTTATTTTATTATATTTTTTTTTAGAGAGATTGGGATTGTTTTACGCCCGTGGATTGTATACGGTTTTGCAGGATGTATGATCCAGACCGTAGGGCCGTAAAAATTTCGGACTTTGTTGGCGTCTGCATCGCTGCACTGGAATATGGTACCAGGAGCGACTCATCATTCGCCATTTGGGATTTGAGTTTGGAATTTGGTTGGCGTCTGCATCGCTGCACTGGAATATGGTACCAGGAGCGACTCATCATTCGCCATTGGGGTATGGGATTTGGAATTTGGTTGGCGTCTGCATCGCTGCACTGGAATATGGTACCAGGAGCGACTCATCATTCGCCACTTGGGGATTGGGACGATGGCTTAGGAGACAGGTTTAGATCCCTATCACCTAAGGCTTTTCAATTTTATGGGCCGTGAGGGTCCCATAAAAGCATTTTCTCCCTACGAGTCGTAAGGATCCCGTAGGTGCATTTTCTCCTTAGGAGTCGTGAGGACTCCCAAGTGTGTTTTTCCTTTGTGAGTCGTAAGGATCCCACAAAGGTTTGTTCTCCTCATGTATCGTGAGGACACATGAGTGGGTCTTCTCAATGGGGCATAATTCCAAAGGCGGAGACCAGGCGCGTAACTGGTGATTACGGTGGGGCATGGGTATGATGAGAATTATTTGAGCCCGTGGATTGTATACGGCAGTCAATTTAGGGACTGGCCGTAGGGCTGGAGAATTTTGAGAAATTGGATTTTTGTTGGCGTCTGCATCACTGCACTGGAATATGGTACCAGGAGCGACTCATCATTCGCCGTTTTTTTTTTGTTTTTGCATTTTTTGTTTTACCGCGATTGCTCTATCATTTCAGCTTTTCTTATCGTGAAGGTCGCGATTGCCCCATCATTTCGGCTTTATTTTCATCTTTATTTTACTCGCTGATTTTTATTGCGAGTTGCCCCATCATTTCGGCTTTATTTTCATTTTTATTTTACTCGCTGATTTTTATTGCGAGTTGCCCCATCATTTCGGCTTTTCTTTATTTTTCTTTTATTTACACATTTTTTACATTCCCAGTTTAACGACTTAGAGGTCGACTGTTCCCAGTTTAATGACGTGGTGGTCAACTGTTTTCAGAGAAAGGCAGATGTCTGAGAGAATCGGTTTCACGAAGAACTTCGGTCTCCATTTGTATGAAATTGGCGGTTGCAGCTTGACTGTTTGTTAACACGCCTTTGGACAGTTCTATCTCTCCTGCCTTATATTACTTTTCGACCCAATCTTTGAAGACGAAGCAGTCCTCTATGGCATGACCTATCACTCTGTGATAGGGGCAGTATTTGGGGTCGTCGGTCCTATTCGCTTCCTACGGTCTTTTTGACTCTGGCAGTTGTAGACCGTTCTTCAGGGCGTCTTTGAATATTTTACGGATTTTTTCCCTTCTGAAGGAATAGACCTTATCCAGCTTCTCTTTCAGTGGAGATTCTCCTCCCTCTCCGAACATTGGCTTCCGAGGCTGGTTGGCGCTAGGTCCGCTCATCCCTTGCTTATTTCGGTTAGCCGAAGTGTTGAAAGATTCAGAATCATCGGAGTTTCCGCCTTTGCGATTATCGTCCTTCCGGTTTCTCCAGGACTTATTGTTATTTTGAGAATCCGAGGAGGACTCCTGTTTCGAGCGCTCCAACATCTGGACTTTCCTGGTCAGCTCTTGGAATGTTTTGAGACCCGCGGTGCATAAAAACGGGGCCATCCAATTGTTGAGATTTCCGACGAAGAGACTGACAGATTGGTCCTGCTCTATCGGCGGTTCGCATTTGACGGAGAGATTGCGCCATCGGGTTATAAAATCTGTGCTGCTTTCGTCGCTCTTGGGCTTGGTCCTTACGAGCTCGGCAATGGTAATCTTATCGCTGACGCTCATGAACCTCTGCCGAAACAGAGGCTCCATTTGGACAAAAGTTGTGACGGAGCCATCCGGTATGCTCGCGTACCAGTCGAAAGCAACATCGGTCAAGCTATTAACGAACTGGCGGAGGAGAAGCGCATCATTGCCCCCAGTATTTCCGCATGAGGCTTTGAAGTGGGCGATATGCTGATTCGCATTTCCCGTCCCATCGAATCTTCCGAATTTGGGGATGACATAGCCGCTAGGAAATTCTACCAGATCATACTGAGCAGGATATGGTCTCCCACTACTGCTGATATCTTTTCGCGCTTCGGCTTCGGCCACCAATGTTTTGACTTTGCTGGCAACCAAATCCATGATTTGATCTTGAGTTAGCGGGCTACTGTCATCGGTAGCCAAGACATTTCCTGAGAAAGGATGCGATTGACTTTCATGCGGTCCGGCCACTTTTGGATTTGAGGGAATAGGCATCGGCTGCTTTGGGACACCATTTCCCGGTTCATGAGAGCCCTGCGCCTGATTGGGCGGCTGAGAGGCAAGTTGGGCCGTAAGCCGTAAGACGACATTTGTCAAGTCGTCGATCTTTGAGTAGAGTTTGGCCATCTCCTTGTCTTTGCTTCTGAGCTGCTTTCGGAGCTCTTGGAGAAGTTGTTGCTCTGCGGTCTTAGGACGGAAAGTTGGCTCATCTTCGCTTTCCGAGCCTGACTCCTCATGAATTGAGGGCTCTCTTTGCCTATCAGCCTCATCGAGAGGGTTTTCATCATCCAGCGGAGGCGGCTGTTCTTGGGAAGCGGCCACCACATTCAAGCCAGATCGGGTTTGAGATGTGGTAGCCCCATCCTTACTTTTGCTGCGCGTGCCCACCGTGTAGACAGTGTGGATCACATACCCAGCCATTTCCTCATCTTCGGCGGGGTAACCCTGTTCTTCGAACCTCATGAGGTTTAGCCTGGCCGGAGCCCTAGCCCTTTTGTTGGCTCTATATCTGAGCCTTTTCTCCCTCAGCTTCTCGATTTTGAAGGCTTGGCGGGCATCCGCTACCCGGGAAGCCATTATGAGTTGATCAGAGGGGAGCTTAGAGAAGACATCCGATCGAGCAGTGGTCGAGGGCACCGCTGGAGCTTGCTCGTGACGCATTGTAGCTTTGTTGGTGTTGGTGGCCTTGCCCCCAGCTGGGGCCATGGAGAGTCGTTCGGAAACGGACTTGCGCTTGGGCTGAGGTGCCCTCGCGACCACCACATTTGGTCTCCTGCCTTTCGAGACCGGTTTGTCTGCCACCGGGGCTTGAGGAGCCGGGATGGTGCCAACAGGCATGAACATAATAGAGCCGAATGGTAGCAGCGGCTCCTCCCATTGTCGCCCGAGACTGGCCGGAAGGACCGTCCTGGAGTCTATCTTCATCGTGTAGGAGACAGGAGCTGAGTTCATCGTCGAAAGGTGATTGCTTGAAAATCTGCATGAAAGAGCATTATTTTAGTATAAATATAGACATGTAAATTGATTGAGTTCGCATGAACGTTTAACCCGAAATATGGGAGGAGAGATGGTCCCACCGGGCGTGCCAGAATCTGTAGGGTGTTTTTCGTCACCCCAGTGAGATGGGAATACGCGAGCGCTTGTCAGGCATACTACAGATCCCTCCTGCCTAGGGTAGGCCGGGTTTTAATGATTGTGGGGATCCGAATCTCCGGCAGCCGCGGACTAAGCTGCCGTTAATTACCCCTCGCCTTTGGGGCGAGGGAACCTCCGATTAACGGGTTAAATTGGTCATGCGAACTCAATGTGCAGTGTGCGTGTGTTTTGTTTTGAAAGGGGGTTTTGGATATATCGGGAGCCACGCAGAGTTTTTACGGGGGTCCCGCTACCCGGATAGCGGGCTGGGGGTCAAGGGGGCCAGCAGCCCCCTTGCGGGGTTCGGGGCAGCGCCCCGGCCCGAAAATTTTTTGGAGGGGGAGAATGTGGCGGAGTATGTATATGTGCGAATTTGTATACATATGTATATGTATATGTATGTACATAAAAAGAGGGGGAAAAGGCATCCAAGGGATGCGTGGGGGCCAGCGCCTTGAGCGCTGTGCGCTTAGGTGCTGTGCGCTCAGGCGCAAGCGCGCCACGTGTCGGCACGTGGGCGCTTTGCGTATGAGGGCAAGCGCAGGTGCGCAAGCGCGCGCGCCACGTGTCGGCACGTGGGCACTTTGCGCAAGAGCGCTGCGCGCAGGTGCGCAAGCGCGCGTGCGCGCCACGTGTCGGCACGTGGGCGCTTTGCGCAATGCGCGTTGCGCGCTGGAGCGCAAGCGCGCCACGTGTCGGCACGTGGGCGCTTTGCGCAATGCGCGTTGGAGCGCAAGCGCGCGCGCGCCACGTGTCGGCACGCGGGCGCTTTGCGCACTTGCGCAAGCGCGCAGGTGCGCAAGCACGCGCGCCACGTGTCGGCACGTGGGCGCTTTGCGCACTTGCGCTGCGCGCTGGAGCGCAAGCGCGCGCGCCACGTGTCGGCACGTGGGCGCTTTGCGCACTTGCGCTGCTCGCCGGAGAGGACAAGAGGCTTTTAGCCTGAAAAAAAGATTTCTCAAAAGAGAAATCAGAGAGGAGTCGGGCTCCTGAATGTGTTTTGGGTTTAATGGAAGTGGTTCTTCTTCTTCGTCCTGTTGCTTGCTGGATCTTGAAGATCAAGAAATGTGAAATCTCAAAATCTCTCCTTTTTAAGATCTGATGACAGATCCAAGTTCCCCTTTGTGGGTTTTGTGGTGAAAAACTAATTTGTTTTATAAAAAGAAGAGTAAAACTCTTGATTTAATTCAAGAGAAAGAAGAAGGTTTTGGAACCTTGAAGAAGAAGAATAGATCTCAGATCTGGAAACTTTTTTTTTTTGGAGAGAGAAAAAGTTTTTTTTTATTCATCATCATTTTGCCTTATATAGGCTTACATATTTACATATAGCCCCTTGGGCTTTACAAAAATGGCATTTTTGCCTATCCCATGGCTCATGTGCCATTTCATTTTTGCACATAAGCCATGGGCTTACAAAAATTTGGCTTTATGCCCATTTTGCATACATTCATGTATAGAAAATTACATGAAAATTATTTATTACATGATTTATATTTTAGCATGGAGGAGGCTGGCCGCGGGCTCGACTTGGGCATGGGCCCGCTTGACCTGGGCTTGGGCCCACCTGGCTTGGGGTTGACCTTGACTTTGACTCGGTCAACGGGGGTGTAAATTTTTACCCCAACATTACTAATAAAGAGACTGATATGATATTGTATATCAGGTTCGGTATCTAATAAAATTCGTTCAGAATCAATGTATTCTGATAATACAGGGTGATAACTGCCAACAGACTTGGCTGCAACACTTGCATCATTTCCAACTCTTGAAACTTATCACCCGTTCTCAGTTCTCTACCTATCTGTAGCCCTTGTAACAGATTACATTTGCGGGATCCTGATCCGGTATCTCATACCCAGGACGTAAAGGATACTGAGAAACAGTTCTCGGTAATGAACACACCCGAAGAAGATGCATCATTATGCACTTTTTTCGTTTGGGTGGCACTGGAATTCTGGTAATCCCCTATTTCCTGCTCTGTCTTATAACAATTACAAGTTGGAGCGGGACCAATGTTCCCTAGCGCAGTATAACAAGCGGGTTCGGTCAATACATCCGTATTATTATCTTGATTAAGGCGTGACATAGTCGCCACCTGAAGAGAGATAGAAGAAAACACTCAGCGTATGCTCTTGCAAGATTAGATTGGTTATTAATATATCTAATCAGGATGTCTCCCACTGTTTTAATCAAATCTTCCTTCAAACCCTAAAAGGAAAGACTAGCCGGGATTAATTACACCTTACAAGTTCGCCAATCTTTCAGCCAGGCCAGTACCGGTACTTTGAGGGAGGTTCCCCGCGCTTTCGCACGGACCTAATTAAAATAAACCTCGTTTTCCCAGGGGCGTAACCCCGTTGACACCTTTCTAGACACCTACTTGATCGGTTAATTGTAATGTGTAAAACTCTCCTAGGAGTAACTCTTACTCGCAGCGGGTATCGGGATCCAACTATCTCATAGGAGATATGCAATATCATTGCAAATTGCAACTCTTGAAATTCCCAATAATATTTTGCCACAAGCGATCTATGACCTTGACTAAGTCAACAAACCATAGACCGCAAGTAAAGTTCAACCCGTCATTTCCCGATTGAATTAAACCCACCCGCATGACCCTTGACTAAGTCAACAAGGTCGCATAACTACCCTAATCCAATCGCATCATATGCTTTGCAGATAAGCACTAATCAGCTACCGCACACTGCGCCTTGACTAAGTCAACAAACACAGCACGAATACTAAAGACTACTTATCTGAAATGACGGAGGGCTACGACAGGTTTTTAAAAGAACCCTTTGCGTAATGAATTTTATATCGTTGTAGAATCGAGTGATTTTAAATGGAATGTTTTTGAGGCCTTTTATAGTTTTGCTAAAAAGGTCACTCCCGGTAAAAGGATCTCGGTTCTTTCCTCATCGAATAAGGTGCAGGATATTTCACAAATATCACTATGCAAAGTAGAAACTATAAAAACAATCAAAAGACAAACCGAGTTTGTAGCATCTGCTAGTTTCGATAAAGAGGTCACTCCCGGTGGAGGGATCTCGACTCTTTCCTTATCGAATAAGATGCTGGATGTTTTACAAGGAACACCACTATGCAAAACAAGAACTAGAGCTACCAGTTTTTAAGACAAGTTTCTACAACATCTTTAGGTTTCTTTTAGTTTCATTAATCTCATTAATGAAGTCCTATTTTATTATGCTTCACAAGCATCACATTTGAAACGAAATCAGCAATATAACATATATCTCATATATATAATATAAACATTCGTCTCAGGCAGTAATATGATCTCATCACAGAACATTGCATCAGAAGATAACATATGAATATTGGATATACTAGGACGTCTGTGTTTTATATCGAGCCTGTATAAAACACGGATTCTACGGTCGCGATGAATAGCCAAACCCACGTCCCTAGACCCCTACGAGAGCGTCAAGCAACACTGCCAATTCTAGGGTTAGGAGACCCGGTCTCGACTCCTCGAGATGGTCTCCCACTGGACCCTAGAACCTGGTTACTTGTGCTCCCCACCTTGGGTCTACCTAATGCGGAAAAGTAAATAATATACAATGGTGACATCATCCTCAGCCCGGAAGTGTCCTAATAAAAGAATATTACATACAATAGAATTTTACATGAATGAAAAAGAAAAACTCTCATCTCACATAAAACCCCCGGCTATTCAAAACACGACGATCCAATATAACATATCACAGCAACACATAACATCACATGTCATCAACGTAAGTAAATATTCGTATCCCAATTGTCGTTGATGTATAGCAACGAAACCGGCGATACACTACATATTACACTTACGGTCGCAGAAAAGAAAGTGTAAAACTACAACAGTTGGAATACGCGACCTCCTTAGACATCTCATGCCTAACCATATGAATTCCTTAGACATCGCATGCCTAACAATTATAAACCCCGCATTTTAGTCTCGATCTCGAAAACACTTTTCAATATTTAGTCGGGCAATTCAACAAGATTCCCGACATCCTGATTGAATGCTCGTCGCAAACTTTAGTAGACGGCCGCACCCCCGGATGCCGTCGACGAAGTGCACTAAGGAGGAACACCGCTGCCGCGAGCACCCGAACGGATGCTTTTGGCGACGGGGTTCTCCTACAGTCACTTGGTCGGGGCTATAGGGCATGGCTATCTATTAAGTTTTCCCGACGAGTATTCGTGTACGCTACGTGATTGCGACGGACTTTTGATCTCATCAAAATCCCGCGGCAACCGATCAAATGAGACTAAACTGCTAGATTTATAACATTCAAATTAGTTATCTCATAACTACTTGTGGATTCCAAATATTGTATCACATTCCAGATAAATAGACAATGTTAAACTTTCTGATCGAATAAACAAACACCCAAGATTTCCCAAATAGCTCAACACTTGAGCGGAGTTCAAAAAGTATCCATCACATGCCACAGTACCAATGGTCCAGCCGTAGAAGGGTCAAACCAACGCCTCACATGTGGCAACGCCGTACTGCCCCAAACCCTAAGGTTTAGAGGCGGTTCAGACGGTCACATAATCGAGTTAAGGTTTGTGTTCTTCTAGAGGGTCCACCGCGTTACTTGCACGACTATGAATGTTCTTTAACTAAGAAAAATCCAACACTTGGAAATTTTCCGACAGGGAAAAAAGTGAGTTATTGATATCCGTTCGAACTTTTTAACACGTTCTAAATTACCCGGAAAAAATTAAACGAAATTAAATTTTCCGATCGAATCAACGAATACAAAAGATCTCCAGAAAACTCAACACTTGAGTATAATTAAAAATTCCCAGAAGCATCAAGAAATACATACGGATGTTACTGTGAAGAATCCAACCCCAATTCCCAGAGACGGCCACGGAACCGCCGCGCAAGGCATGGTATTGCGGCGGTTCTGCGGCGGCTTGATGGGATTAGTGGTTCGTTTTTCACAGTAATCCTTAAAATTCCATGCTTAATTTTCTGAGTATTCTTAGTACAGAAAAAATCAATATTTTAAAAAATTTCCAGAGAGGGGGTAAATTGCGTCGTTTCGGGGTTCGATCGGACTTTAAACTTCGTCTAGACATCGCCTAATACTCTAGCTAGACTCTGATACCACTGTAGGGTTACTAAGCACAGTCAAAAGGTTCTACAAGGCATCAACAATGCCCGATTTAAAATTTAAACGTGCCGAACAACCCTAACTAAGATCTTAGACTAGAGATTAGACGAAACAAAAAACAAGTAAACAACTTTACTTCTAAGAGTTTGGGATTACAACCTTTGTAGTCCGTTCCTTCACTTCTAAAGCTCCGTGTTGAGGTCCCTTCGCTGCGATCATCGAGTGCCCGGACCCTAGAGAGGCTCCATGAGGAGAAAGATGCAATCTTGCTTCTGATCTTCAATAACAAAGATGATCTACCTTGAAGAAACTCAAACCCAAGCTCTTGCTTTGCTAATCAAGTATTAGCAAAGCAATCACCCTAATCTAAGTAACAAGAATAGATGAGGATGATTAAGTAGGAATTTAGCACTCATTTGTTTTCTTTATCTCACTCATTTTCATCACTTCATAAAAAGCTAGAAAGCTTTTTCAAGAGAGAAGAAGGAAGAAGAAGAACTAAAATCATTTGTGATGAATAATGAAACTTGTGTGTGGTTAGAATGCAACCATGGGTTAAGAATGAAAATTTAACCCATGTAGAGAATTAACTATAGTAAAGGGTTGGGTTGGGTTAAAGAAATATTAACCAAAATATCTTTACAAAATATTTTTGCTTAAAAACAAAAGCAAAGCTTCTAGAAGCTTCAAGAAAGTTTAACCCTAATCCAAACCCTAACCATATTTAAACTCCACAAAACATGTTGCATTTATAACCCTAACTTGTTACAATATAATATTTCACATATACAATATTTATTGTAACAAAATAAAATAATACAATTAACATATATCACATATATATCAATGTATTACCCGAGTGAGAAAAAGAATCTTTAAGTGAGCTTATATTAGTTAATGTAATTTAATATATCAAATATATAATTATACATTAAATTATCGCATCAACACTTGACCCGATAATCCGGCTATTTCACAAATAACCGACTAATATAATCTGTATCAGTTCATCGAATCAACACTTGATCCGATGACCCGGCTATATCACATATACCCGGCCGATATCTCATATCGCGAGAATCTAATACGGTATCGCATACACGTATCATTCTCGGTCCCGCACATATCACATATGTGCTCCTACTCCGTTTTGCCTGAGCCAGGAAACCTCTGTGTAGGACTCTAAAGAATCGTCAATACGCTGGCATTGGGTGATGATCATATCAAACACCCACAAGCTGCAAGCGGTCAGCTAAACGTAACAGCCACCCAGGTATTGAGCAATCAGAAGATCAACAAGCAAGCCTGTACATTCTCCCGTGAATCCAACTAGTAACACTCCCGTACAGTCCGGTCTCTTCGTCTGATATGTCGCATATCTCGCCTAGGGGTGGTAAACGTCAGACTTCAGTAGCTTGATAAGTCGTGTCGATATGAGGTCTATAACAGTTCGAGAAACTACTGATAACACTTACTAGTAAATCTCAGCAATCCTGGCCAGGGATTTCTAGTTATAGCCAATCGAACACCGCGCAACATCAACTCCCTATACCGGGAGAGACGAAACCCCTCCTATCGCTCATTGCCTCCATGTGATTCGGGACTGTACCCAAAAGCCACCTTTTTGCACGCCCTCTTGGACGTGGTATGATGGAAATCAAAGCACAGTGGGAATCACACAAGACTCTATGACGATCTCGGGTCTACCGACTAACCTGTACCAGTGTCACCAGAGAACTGCCATCTGACATGAGGTATAATACCATCTGGGAGTTCTCGGCGAGTCCGTCCAGTGTACCCAGTCTCCACCGAGCACCCGTATACCTTCTCTGATGTCAAACACCAATGGATATGAGATCATCCATCGCCCATCATATGGGTCAAGAAGCACATACGCTAGTCTACTCTAGAGTATCGATGCCCTGTCTCGGTACTCCCACGACTAGGAACATTTGAAGGATGTACTTTGCGACTACACTGTCCCCACTAGTATGATCTGCATCATAGTCCTGGTACTCAAGTACTCATCCTAAGAGCTTTATCAACATGTGACATAGAGACGATCAAAGTACATGTTAAGATAAAGAGTAACCAGATAGCATACTATCATGTCGAGCAAGAAAGTCCTCCCTATATATGTCCAAGCATCCACTATAATATACAACGTATGTACAGTAATGGCCTCTAGGGCATACATATAACTAACACAATTTGGGGCACGATCCGATTTGAGGCATGCACGTCAATTTGGAAGTGCATCAAGGGAAGAAGTCGTTGGTCGTCGGGACCCGCCACCTCTCTGAAAACGTTGAGGAATTACAACGACATGTATCAGAGGTGTGAAGAGATATACACTTAAACCAAATCCCGTATTTGAGGGGAAAGGGGTTGTTGTGGACTCAAGAATTTTTGGTCATATTTGAGATCTTGGAAATCAAGAGCATATGGGCTTGATTGATTTTTTTTGTTAAGGATACGTTAGTCCAATTTGATACTAAGATCCACTTAACAATATTTTAGGATCTTCTTTATTTAAGACCCAGCAACAGAGCATTTGGACTCAGTTGCAAGACTTTAGCAACTTAGCCAATTTGGGCTTTAGTTTGCTTAGTCTCTCCTTTTTTTGAAAAAAGTGCTAACCACTTGTTTGGGCTATGTTTATTCAGTCCCTTTTTTTATGCAAAAAGAGCTGAGCACTTATATGACTTCTGAGGCCCACATATAATCATGTGGAGTTTTCAGGCATGGGCATTGCCCAATAAGTGTTGAACACTTTACTCATTTTGTTTTTATATGGAGTGCTAGACACTCTTTATGGCGTCCACGTGGGGAGCGCGTGAGGCGCTAGGCACAGCCCAATGAGTGTTGAGCACTTAGCCATTTTGGGCTGCCTGTGGAGTACTAAGCACTATTTTCTTCTCTTTTGCGGCTCCCACGTGGGGAGCACGTGAGGCGCTGGGCTCTGCCTAATGAGTGTTGAACACTCAGTCGTTTGACTTTTTTTTATGGAGTGCTGAGCACTTTATGGCGCCCTCGTGATTTTCACATGCGGCGCTGCCCAATGAGTGCTAAGCACTTTTCTCTTTTTTGGCGCCCATGTGAGGTGTACATGAGGCGCTAGGCGCTTTTAGAGGAGCCCACGTGGGAAGCACGTGGGGCACTGAATTCTTTTCTCCTCTGTTGATGGCATTTTTGTTCATTAATGATCACCAGGATCTTTGTTTTGAAAATCTAGAATCAAGCTTCATTTTTAAGAACTAAGTCCTTTTATAAGAACTACGTTTCTCCTATATGCTTTTGTTTTTTAGGAACTCAATTTCTGGTTCTTTTCTGAATTTTTGATTCTCATGAACAAGTTCTTCCCGATGAGAATTAAATTCTCAACTTGTGGAAGACTTGCCTCGCCGATCTCAGATCCAGAGAAAAAACTAAGTTCTTTTAAAAGGATTAAACCCTTCAATAGGCAAATGAGATGTTTTGATCTCTATTTTTTTATTTACCTAGACTTTTGAGGAGGGAGATCTTCTTCCTCGAGAATTTAATTCTCTGTTCCTTTTGAAACTTTCTGTCTTTTTTAGAAGCTTATGGGGGAGTTTCTCTATACGAGACTTGAAGTCTCGAGTTCTTTATATAGTAGAGGTAAATTGTTAATTAGTTTTGAGAAAATCTCTCATTTAGAGATTCCAATTGATTTAATTGGTCTCAAAATTGATTTGGAGAATTTTACCCCTCGTTGGATCTTTGATTCAAGGACTTCTGTTTTACTGAATATGTTGTTCTTTTTTTTTTATCAAGATCGGGGAAATATTCTCCCATATACAGAATTTATTCTGTCAAGTGGTGATTTTTATTCACCATTGAATTTTTAATCTAAGGGTTCTCTGTTTTACAGAGAGCAATCTTTTTTTGTTTAGAAAGATTGAGGGAATATATTACCAAAATAGAATTTTATTCTATTATTAGATCATTGATCCAATCGAGAGTATCTTTCTTATTTAGAAAGATTTGGGAGATATTTTCTCCTAATAGAATTTGATTCTATATTTTGATGATTTACCATCCCCGTTGGATTTTTGATCCGATGGCTTTGTTTGACAGAGAGTAGAATTTAATTCTACTTGGGATCCGGCGCTCACGTGTTGTACACGTGGGCGCCATTTAAGACTTTAATTCTAAAGATGGGTATTCCTGTGCTTTGCACATTGGCGTCTGCATGAGGAGCACGTACGACATCATTTAAGAGTTTAACTCTTATTTAATAGATTCTTTGGTGCATTGCACATCGGCGTCCACGTGAGGAACACGTGCGGCGCCACTAAAGAATTTAATCCTGGCGTTGGTGCCCTCGTGGAGAGCACGTGAGGCGCCGCCTCATTTAATTCAAACAGAGCTTTGCTCTTTTATTAGGTTAAGTATTGGGGAAACAAGTTCCCCCACCGTTGCTCTCATGTGGCTTACGCGTGGGTGCAACTGTGTCACCTTTTCTACCGTTCGATCTCCTGGGAAGTTGAACCGTCCTTTCATGTGTTATAAATAAGGCTTTTGGCCCTTGAGATGACTGTCGTTTCATCATCTTCCTTCTTCTTTCTTGAGAATTTAATTCTCTTTTCAGAGCTTAGATCTCTATCCGAATAAACTCTTAGAGCTTAAACTCTGTTTAAGAAAATTGGTAAGGATTATGGCCATTTTTCTCTTAAAAGAGACTCTTTTTTGTCGTGAATTTTTAACCCATTAGAGCTTTGCTCTTCTCTTGGAGCGATCTCTTAAAAACTTTATTCAGGTAGACCATGAGTCTCGGAGATCTTAGAGTTTTACTCTATTACTGACTTTGATCTTTGAAAGTTATTTGGAATTTAATTCCATTTCTCGAGCGGATTTTTGGGATTTATCACATTATGAGAGGAATTCAATTCCGGGTTGTTCTACAGAGCTTCGCTCTGAGAAAATTTCTTTTTTAATAAGTTCTTTTAGGAATTTTCATTTTACGGTTCTTTTTTGCAGATTTGAAATCTGTTGTAGAATACATTTTTCAAGGGAGTTTAACTCCATAGTTTAATGAGATTTCTCATTAAATGAGAATTCTTTTGGATTCTTACAATGAGTGCCTTTCTCATCATTGATGGGAGCGTTAGAACTATTGTAATTTCTTTCTAGATCGTAATAATTTTGATATTTCGATTGCTAAACCCCTTACCGGTTTTTCTTTGCAAATACTATGGCATCTCGTCTTTATGATCTTAAAGAGATTATCTCTTATGAAGATATTCGCATCCAAGGCCGCTGTCAAGGCCAGGAATTCACTGACGCCTAATGCGCTGAGGCGATCCGTCGTTTTGACGACTACAACGGTCGAGTACTCCCCCGCCGTTCTGCTCTTTTGACAATTATCGTTGGGTCGATTTGGGAAGCAATCCTCGGGCTTGACGAGGCTATGCCCCTCGAGACGCTTGATGATGCTAAAGACAAGATGCAATCAGTATATCTGATGGGCCTGATCTCAAAGAAGCGAAGAGACGATCTTATCGATGTTTGGTATTGCGTCTTCCAACAGAAGGCGATAATATCTGCCTACCAGAGGACAGACAACATTAGTGGAGATCTCGACGCTTGTATTCGTGAGAAAATGCATAAGAAAATGGCCAAAGAAGCCGAAAGCACTATACTCAGACTTGCTTCCAAGTTCCTGAATCCGTGTCCGGAATTCAGTGTTTTGCCATTGTAAATACTTTGATGATGTTTTTGTTGTTTTTTTTATTGCCAATGTATAAATTTCTTCGAAGTATGAATGAGAAAATTTCCTTTTCTCTTTATGTCAATACTCATATGTGTCTTACATGAAGTGTTGTTATACATATATAGAAACTGTTGTTGGCGTTTATGTGTCATGCGCATGAGAGGCTACTGAGGATTTTAATCCTGAACTAGCACCGGCGCTCACATATTATGCACATGAGGCGCCGCTCTAGTCCCATAAAGAATCAATGCGGGTGCTCACGTGTCATGCACGTGAGGCGCTGCCGATGGAGTCGTTTCTCCTCCTTGCTTTGATTCAGTCAACTCTTTCCTTTCCTATGCCCTTTTTTCCAGGCCTTGGAAATATCTCCACCATGCACAACATTTTCTGTGCCTAGACTTGAATGCTTCCCTCTATAATCTGAAGCTCTGCTTCCCTCTTCTTTCATAAGGAGAGAACCGCCTTTTAACAAACCTAGAGTTATGGCTTGCAATCGTCCGCATGCTCGTCGGCAACCGTAGGATGTACCTATCAAGTGAATTGTCCCTCGTTTTGCTGCGCGTTTAGCGGATCCCGTTCTCACTGATGATCAGTGTGACACGGTGATGTATGAGCTTCTGGCTCGTAGGGGCTCTCCTCTTCCTTATCGGCTCTATTTGGTTTCGGACGATCTTCTCGTCTGTACTTGCCGACATCCCTCCTCATCCAGCGGAGATGACTCTGGAAATGCTCGATGCGGCGGAGGACAAGATCGAGTGCTTCCATAAGGCTTGTTTGATTACCCAGCCTCTGAGGGATTGTTCGGTTCGTCTGCTAAGCCAGATACGGGCTCAGCGGGCCATCAAGTCTGCCTTCGCTGATGAGCACGACGCTAACCTATAGGGAGCGACTCCTCGTGAAGATCGCCGCTTCGACATGGTGGAGAAGGCAGACAGGTAATTAGAGATCTTGTATATCGTTTTGTTAATCCTTGTATCTCTGATCTTATATTTGGCGATCTTTTCTCTATGTAATAAATAATAATAATGTCTACCACTGAACGTTTCATCCTCAGTGCATATTAATATGGGCATCTTGCCTCTGTACATGTATTTTGTTTTTTAATCTTTAGAAGTTTTTGATGCATGCATCTAGACATAGGTGAACATTGGACTGAAGTGATGCATAGCATCTGGCCGGTTTCGAGCTGGCGTACACGACTTTTATTAGAATTTTGATCTGAGAAGATAGCGAGCGGATACAAGCGTCTTCTCAAATCTCGATCCTTAAGAAATGTAGTTCTGAACCGCGAGGCCCATGAATTGCGCCTTTCTGTTTCTTGATGTCTTAATTTAGCGCCCATTAGTTTATTTACTCATTTCGGAGTCTGTAGTTTATTCATTCATCTCAGAGTCTTTAGTTTATTCACTCATCTCAGAGTCTCTAGTTTATTCACTCATCTCGGAGTCTCTAGTTTATTTACTCATTTTGGAGTCTCTAGTTTATTCACTCATTTCGGAGTCTCTAGTTTATGTACTCATTTCGGAGTCTCTAGTTTATTCACTTATTTCGGAGTCTCTAGTTTATGTACTCATTTCGGAGTTTATAGTTTATTCACTCGTTTCGGAGTCTCTAGTTTATGTACTCATTTCGGAGTTTATTTACTTTACCTCCCTTAGGTTTACAGGCAACTTGTCCTAACGTTATATATAGATAACCTTCATTCTTTACGACAAAGGTCCGTTAGGTTTTGTAGTACTAGAGTTTTGGTCTGTGGTACCGTCGCGTTGGCTGATGTATTCCTTGATATGCGATCTTTAAGCCATTGTTAGAGTAGCCCCGCGACTGTAGTGTCTCTGATCCTTTCGGAGGCTGGACAAGACGTCTTCAAGTAATCTCCTTAGGCTATATTACCGTCGAGAGAGCAAGCGTTAGGAATTTGCCATGTCGCTTTTTACTTAAGGTTAGGCTCAATTTGGAGCCCCGATGAGTCATAACCACTCCGCGCTGGAGTGGAATGATCTCCGATAGTCTTTTAGGCTTTATATGAGTTGTTGTCAAGACCCGAAGCTAGGAATATGCCGTCATTTCATTTTTGTTTTACGATGTTGTGCCGTTTCTTTGCCGAAGTAGGGTAGACATCTGTAGGACCTCTATACTGTATGTATTGCAGGTGAAATCCGGAGCTAGGAATATGCCTTTGCTCCAATTTGATTTGGCTCGTTGGAGTTTTGTTGACGTCACGTTTGCATCCTGATGGAATGAGAAGGTACGCCGGAGTAGTCTTTAGGTTGTATATGTACCGTCAAGACTTGGAGCTAGGATTTTGCCATGGCTCCATTTTTGATTTGACCCTTAGGTCTTTGTTAACGTTGCGTCTGCATCGAGAAGGAACGTCGAACTGGAGCTAGGATTTTACCGTCACTCCGTTTTTGATTTGACCCTTGGGTCTTTGTTAACGTTGCGTCTGTATCCTGCTGGAATGAGAAGGAACGTCGGGCTGGAGCTAGAAATATGCCATTGCTCCACTTTGTTCGAACCGTGGGCCTTTGTTAATGTTGCGTCTACATCCTGCTGGCATGAGAAGCACGTCGAACTGGAGTTAGGATTCTGCCGTCACTCCTTTTGATTTGGCTCCTTGGAGCTTTGTTGACGTCATGTCTGCACTCTGTTGGAATGATAAGAACGTCGAGCTGATCTCTAGGTTGTATATGAACCGTCGAGATCTGTCTCTCCCTTTGACGGAGCCTGGTGGGAAAATATGATACCCCTTTCTTTCATTTATGCCTATGGATTGTATAGAAGGGTCGGTGTGGACCTACCTGCAGGGCAAAAAAGTTTCATTTTCATTTTTTTAATTTCTTTCCGCGATACTCTATCTTTTTAGCTTTTATGTCGCGAAAGTCGCGATTGTCCAATCATTTCAGCTATTTATCGCGGTGCCCAATCATTTCCGCTATATCGTTTTTTTTCTTTTTTTACTCGCTATTTTTTATTGCGAGTTGTCCAAACATTTCGGTTGTTTCATATGCATATATTTTTTTTGCTCGCTGATTATTATTGCGAGTTTCCCCATCATTTCGGCTATTTCATATGCAAATTTTTTTACTACTCGCTGTTGTTTTTATTGTGAGTTTTGAATCTGATACCAACCTTGGAATCAGTATCATTACGATTGGAATATTGCCGGGAGTGAATCATCATTTGCCGTGAAAGGACTTGGAGTTTGATACATGTTTAGGCATCATCATCGCTACAACTGGAATGCTACCAGGAGCGAATCATCATTTGCCATGAGAGGACTTGGAGTTTTGACACCAGCTTAGGCATCAACATCGCTACAATTGGAATGCTGCCAGGAGCGAATCATCATTTGCCTTTATCGATTTGAACAAAGATGGCTTAATAAACAGGGTTAAGATCCTGTCAACTAATACTTTTAGACTTTATGAGCCGTAAGGGTCTCATAAAGATTTTTCTCCCTACGAATCGAGAGGATCTCGTAGGTGTAGGTTCTCCCTAGAAGTCGTGAGGATTCCTAAGTGGTATTTTCTCTTGCAACTCGTAAGGATCTTTACAAGAGTATTTTCTCCTTATAAGTCGAGAGAACTTACAAGTGTTGTTCACCATACGGGATATTTCTCGCCATTGGTAGAATTTGGCAGGGAATTATTTATTTATGCCCGTGGATTGTATATAAGGGTCAATATTATACCACTTGTAGGGCAACTTGGGGGATACGACGGCTTAAGTACAGATTTGGATCCCTATAGTTTAAAGCTTTTGAATCCTACGAGCCGTGAGGGTCTCATAGGGGGAATTCTCCTTACGAGTCAAGAGGATCTCGTAAGTGTAGATTTTTTTTTCGAGATTGCGCCCTTCAGGATTTTCACAAGCTCGCCGATAATCCTGCTGTTTTTACTCACGGTGCCCTTTCGGGTTTTCATCCGTGCCCTTTTTGCTTGTGGACATACCTTTTTTTTACACGAGATTGCACCCTTCCGGGTTTTCACAAGCTCGCCGGTAATCCTGCTGTTTTTACTCACGGCGCCCTTTTGGGTTTTCATTCATGCCTATTTTGCTTGTGGACATACCATTTTTTTAATGAAACTCTCGAAAGTAATTTCTTCGTAAGTGACCCATCTGTTTGTCGGTGGGATTTGGGGGTGCCTTCTTTGCTGGAATAGTTGTGTAGCCGGCAGGACTTGAATTGCAACCTTCTCCGTTGAGACTTCGATTGCAATATAGATCTCAAGGAAGCATATCACCGTTTTGGAGGCGATGTGCTAGTTTAGGGACATCTCAGTCCATTATCGCCAAGTTTCAGGCAGATAATTTCTAGTTTAAGGACTTCTCGGTCCAATGTCACCATATTTGAGGCGGGGTTTTAGTTTAAGGACATCTCGGTCCGTTATCGCCATATTTGAGGTGAATTTTTAGTTTAAGGACATCTCGGTCCATTGTCGCCATGTTTGAGACGAATTTTTAGTTTAAGGACATCTCGGTTCGATGTCGCTATATTTGAGGTGACGAGTTTTAGTTTAAGGACATCTCGGTCCGTTATCGCCATTTTTGAGGTGAATTTTTAGTTTAAGGACATCTTGGTCTGTTGTCGCCATGTTTGAGGCGACGGAGGTTCTTTACATACTACTCTCAGAGTTTTTGACTCAGGGAGATAGCGAGCGAACACGAGCGTCGTCATCTATCATTGACCTAGGTCATGACTCGTCAAGCGTAGTATTTTTTTGAGGAACCGGCCGTTTATTGGACGGAAGGGTCTTACGCCATGCATAACCATAAGCAGGTAGGCTCCGCCTTGGTAGACTTTGTCTATGATGTACGGGCCTTAATAGTTCGGCTCGAGTTTCCCCCGTTTTGCACGATTAGGAATCATTGGTCTTTTGACGACTAGCACGAGCTCGCCTTGGCGGAATGTTCTTGGTCTAGTCAGTCTTTCGTATGACCGTGCCATCCTTACCTTATAAGTCTCCAGGTTTTGCTGTGCTATAAGGCGAATTTCGTCGAGGACAATTTTCTCAGGGATTTTTTCTTTCCCTTTGTCTTTTTTGCCCGAACCCTTGTTTGTAAGTTCGAGGTTCTTTTCAGGCAGCGTGCGGCTACGCATCTGAATGTTCTCACAGTTTTTCTCCCCCTCTTCTTTATCGGAGGTGGAGTCTTTGAAGAGAGGGCTGAGGGGCATTTCGTCTTCAGAATCGCTCCCGAAGGTAAGAACTTAGGGTTTTTCCTTTCCAGACTGGTATCAACCATATGACAGTTGCCAGTCATTTTTTCACGCATTCTTGTCGTACCTTTTTGCTGTCGGCGAGCTTCGCGCTTCATCCTCTTGAAGTGTTTTTGATGGGCAACATATCCTTGCTACCATTTCTGGAAAGCACTGCACTCTTCGGTAGGATGGGTAACCCTTCGATAATATCGGAGTAGTTTGGATATGAATCCTCTCCGCCGAGGTATATGACCTCGTGAGTGTTTCCTACCAGAGGTGGAAGCTTCTTTCCCATTGATAGGGTTTTGGCGAACCACTTCTCTGCCTTGATCCTGCTCTTATTTGTTACAGGTATGCATTGGTTTGGTTGGAGTACTTTATGACTCCACCTTGCCGCAGCTTCTTCATCCTGACGTTGACGCTTAGCCTTTTCATATATGCCTATTTCGCATTCTCGGTCAGTTTTGCTTTTTCGAAAGGTTTCGTTTAATAGCTTATCGATCGGGTCTTTTGGCAGTTCCGGGGATTTTAGCGCCGATTCTGCCCCCAATTTCTCTGCGTTGTTTTCTGACGCTGAGAGAGTTTCTTTTTCATTTAACAATGAATGGGAGACCATGTGGCAACTCGCTACATAGTCTTCGGTTTCTTCTGATGAGTCGTTTTCCTCATCGTTGTCACTATCTTCGTTCTCAAGTATATGCTTAAGGAACACTTCGAGGGTGACCGATGTCCGCGCCTTTTGGTAGTAATCCTCCAACGCATCGATGTACTTTTGTATGTTTGTGCGCTTGTCGTCATACTCGGCAGGCTGTACTGGCTTCTTGGTCTTCTTCTTTTTCTTCGAAAACTTTGAAGGCTTGACTTGGGGATTTTGCCTTTTGTCAACAACTTTCAGTACGGGACGCGGTTTCAACATCCCTTCGATAATTTCCGGTTCAAGCAGGCTTTTCCACCTGATTTCCGGACATGCATGTAGATCTTTCAGCTTTCTTTTGGTTTTAGCTGAAAGATCGACTTCCCATAGAGTTTCTTTCTCGAGCGAGCATGATGCCCCCCGTGCATCCACCTTTTTGGGAGTGTGCTTCTGTGGCGGGTTCACCCTTCAGTTCTTAGAAAGCGTGAACTTCCCCTGTTAGTACTGGTCCTCAACCCAGTTCTTGAAGACGCGTCAATCCTTAATTGGGTGGCTCACCATTCTGTGATAGGAGCAGTAGTTGGGGTTGTTGACGTCGCCAGGTTGCGATGGATGCCATGAGTCTGGCAGTGTGATGAGTTCGTTGCGCACTGCCAACTCAAAGAGTCTCCTCGTTTTATCACGGGAAAACGAGTAAGCGTGTCCTAGTGTTTCTTCCAGGGATAAGGGCGGTCTCGTGTTGTTTTGGCGAACGGCTGGCTTTGGTCAACTCGGTTGCTGTTGCGTGTTGGCAACGAAGGCCGCTTTGCCATTACTTTTGGCATTTCGAGGGTTCTTATCTGAGGAGGAAGGCCCGTGGCCCATCTGGACCATTTAGGCCAGTTTGTCTATCAGAGCCTGGAAAGTTGTGGGCTTGAAGAACGTCATGAACTGGGATACGGTCGTTTGAGGATCGAGGGTCCCAATGAACATGCTTACTGCCGGAGATTCTTCGATGCGTTGTTCGTATAAATGTTTCTCCTGTTTTCACCCTGGCATCGATTAGTGTCATGATTGGGGTACGCTCGCTCGCGCTGGAAAACCGCTTTGTGAATAATAGCTCCATCTCTGTGAAGGTTTTTACGGAGTCATTTAGGAGCTCCGAGTACCATTCAAAAGCCGTTTCTAACAGACTGCCAACGACTTGGCGAAGCAACAGTTCGCCGTTGCCTCCAGTGTTGCTGTACAAAGCTTTGAACTGTGCGACGTGTTGGTGTGGGTTGCCTGTCCCCTTATATACATGGAACTTGGGGATCGTATATCGTGGCGGGAATTTGATTTGGTCATACCAGCCTGGATACGATCGCCCAGTTCTGATGATTTGGCCAGCCGCTTCACTAGCTTGATGAGCTCGTATTTGTTGAGCTATATAGTCATCAAGAGCAGACTTGGAGATCGTTTCCTCCTTAGTTGTTGACAAAGCCAGAATAGGGTTTGATGTTTTCCCTCTGTCATCCTTGATGATTATCGGCTGATCCGGGGCTGGAGGCTCTGGCTGGATCATCATTCCAACCATGTCCTGGAACAAAAGCGCCATCTGTTTTATGTTAGCAGCTTGTTCTGTGGCCTCTATCTCTTTTCTTTCAAGCATCCTTCGCAGGAACTCTGTATCGGTCTCCTGCTCTTGATGCTGTTCAGTTGCTGGATCCAAACTTTTTTTCTGTCCGGCGAGTGCTGCCATCTTGGTCAGCATTTCTTGGAGCTTCTGTTGTTGCTCCTGTGCTTTTGTCAACGACCGAGTTTGCGGCCGATGACTTACGAAATCATGGCTTTCATCTTTCCCGAAAGCCATATAGACCGTATGCATGATCATGCCCCCAAACTTGGGGTGTTGGGTCCAGCGCTTTTGGAATTTACCGCATGCGGTGGGATGTTCTCTAGCCTCACCCTTTTGTGGGAGGTCGAAGTTGAAGGAGCCGTTATGACAGGCACCTCTGTAGAAGAATCCCCTCGCTGTTGTTTACCGCTGAAAGCCGGGAAAGACAAACGTCTTGCCTGCATTTGGGGGAAGATGCTATTTTGGTTTTATTCGTCCACCTCTCCGAAGATGCCAAGTTGATTTATGGCACCGTGTATCGGAGGTCTGGACGGATGCGGCCGTTGTAGCAGACTTCGTCAGATTCCCCCTCGTTGTGAGAGGTTTTTGATTGTGGGGACGCTCTTCCCTGCAGGCGCAAGCACCTGCAGTTAATTACGTTACAGCATAGCGATAACCACTTTCTCCTGCTCCAGAAGGTCACTTCGTGTCTTGTGTGTTTGTTTTATTTTTGGTTGCCCGTGGATTGCATATGGAGACTAATTTGTGTTGTCGCCCGCAGGGCGTGGATTAGTCCAAATCCGTATTTTCTTAGACTTGGGTTTGGTTTGTTTTAAGGATTGTTAACCTTGTTTGAGATTAAGACCGACTTAAATATTTGTTGAGGATACGTTAATCCGATATTGGACTAAGATCTACTCACCGGGGGTTCGGGATCATTTTTGATCCAACGAAAGAGCATTTGGGCACTATCGTTTTAGTTTCAGGACGTTGCGGTCCACAGCTAGTTTAAGGACATCACGGTCCACAGCTAGTTTAAGGACATTACGGTCCATAGTAGTTTAAGGACGTTACGGTCCATAGCTAGTTTAAGGACATAATGGTCCGTTGTTAGTTTAAGGACATTACGGTCCACCGGGATATGCTCATGGGTTTGAGAGTGCATCCAAGAGCTGTTGGTTGTCGGGACCCTCCACCTCTCTGACATCGTTGAAGAATTACAACGACATGCATCAGAGGTATTGAGAGATGTACCCTTGAACCGAACTCCAGATTGAAGGGAGAGATCATGATGGAACGAACATCATTTTAGATGCCATGTGTCAGGAGATCATTGGCCATCTTCGGAACTAAGATCGATTCGGGGAGACCTGAGTATAGGAGGGCTCGGTTGATTGATGGTCAAAAGGTTTTGGCCTCGGGAGACTTGACTAATTTTGGCTAAGGTTGGCCTCTCACAGTGTTAAACACTGGTATCTGCTTGGCGCTCACGTGCTCCCATGTGAGGCTCATAAGTAGTGTTAGACTCTGAAATTTAGAGCGCTCACGTGCGGCACGTGAGGCACCTGAAAATTGGGCGTTATGCATTAGGGTCTAAATCCTCATCTGTATATAAGTGTTAAACACTTAGTCCTTGTGGCCATCACGTGTGGGCACGTGAGGTGCTCCAGAGTTGGGCACTGCCTCCCTTGGATTTATCTTCCTATTCTTTTCTAGGTGCTAAGAGTTATTGGGGGTCACATGGGATCACGTGAGGCGCCCCAAAATGTGAACTGTCTTAATTTATTCCCCTTCCCTTTTTATAAGTGTTGAGCACTATTAGGGGTCACGTGGGATCACGTGACTCGATCTCAGTCATTCCTTTTTGGTCTTTAAAGGTGCTAACGTGGGAACATGTGATCTATCGTTATAGCGTTGAACGCTAATATGCATGGGGCTCTTGATCTTAGTCTTGAGAATTTCAAGTCCTTTGTTTTATAAGAATTAAATTCTTATGCAGGGTTAAACCCTAGTTTTATCAGAGGAATTAAATTCCTATGTCTTTGAAATAATTAAATTCTTCAAATCTAGTTCTTTCCTCTAAATTTTGGGACTGTATAACAGAATCTCCCCAATGAGAATTAAATTCTCAACTTGTGGGGAGATCCGCTTCTGCAGACCTCAACCAGAGAAAGAACTAAGTTCTTTTTTTGGAAGAGTTAAACTCTTGTAAGAGGAGATAAAATGATCTCTAGGTCTTTTTTCTCACATAGGGTTTCTTTTTCTTCTAAGAGAACTCCTCTTCTTCTTTGTTTTCTCAAATCTTATGGGGGGTATTTTCTATACAAGACTTGAAGTCTTGGGGCCCTTATATAGTGGAGGCAAGTTTGTTGATTTAGTTAAGGAAATCTTTCATTGAGAGATTTTTTTAATTGATTCAGGGATTTTATCCGCCGTTGGATTTTTGATCCAGGGACTTCTGTTTTACAAAAGACATTTTTCTTATTTTTTAACAAGATTGGGAAAATATTTTCCCATACAGAGGTTATTCTATAGCTTGGTGATTTTAAATCACCATTGGATGTTTAAGCCAACGGTGCTCTGTTTTACAGAGCATAATCTTTCTTAATTAGAAAGATTGGAAAATATTTTTCCATACAGAGCTTATTCTGTAGCTTGGTGATTTTTAATCACCATTGGATCTTTAATCCAACGGTGCTCTGTTTTACAGAGCATAATCTTTCTTGTTTAGAAAGATTGGGGAAATATTTTCCCATACTGCGCTTATTTTGATTTTTAATCACCATTGGATCTTTTATCCAACGGCGCTCTGCTTTACATAGCGTAATCTATCTTGTTTAGAAAGATTCAAGGATATTTTCCAAATAGGGTTTTGATCTCTCTTATTTAAAATTTAATTCTATCAGCTCAGAAGGCATTAGGAACCCTCACGTGTAGCACGTGACCCATAGCATTAGACCGGTTTGCTTATATGTAGCAGTCCCAAAGAAAAGCATCACGTGTTGGGACGTGAGCTTTTCTAGCCTGTTATTTGTTTTAGGAAGACGCCTATATATTTTGTATATAGATGCACACTTGCCTGCACGTGAGGCTCAATTTCAGCCTTATTTGTTGAGCACAATGCCTATAATCTTTGCCCCAAGGCGCATCACGTGCGGGCACGTGATGCTCCATTTGGGGAAATTTTTTCACCGCTTTTTGTTCATTATTTATTTATTTTTTTATAAGGGAACAAATGCCCCCACAGCGTTGTTCTCATATGGCTTGCACGTGAGTGCAACGCTGTCATCTTTACAGCCGTTGGATTGCCTAGGGGAAAGGGAAGGTGAACCGCCCTTGTCACGTCTTATAAATGCAAGGATTTGGTCATTGGGAAACCACTCTTCTTTCATCTTCTTCCTTCATTGTCTTCTTTGAGAATTTAATTCTCTTCTTCAGAGCTTAGTTCTCTGCCCATTGCAATTCTGTCAGAAAAAGAAACCCTATTTAGGTAAAGATCTTGAACATCAGAGAAACCCTTTTCTTAAAAAAATTTCTGGATTTTAAATCCACCATAAGAGTCTTGCTCTCTTCTGAAACCCATCTCTTAGAGATCCAAAGACATGATCTTTGAGTAGTAAACCTCAATGTCTTGGGCATTCCTCCTCTGACCTTTAAGGATTCATGGCATTTTTATTTTTCGTTTCCCCATCATGGGAGTTTCTGGAATTTAATTCCATCGCATAAAATGAATTTAATTTCTCACCGAAGAGCTTTGCTCTGAAGATCAAGAGGGCCCCTCGGGAATTTCATTCCCTGGTGTTCTTGAGCATAGTTTCATAGGGTTTTTTCCTTACTTGCACAAATTCAAATTTGTTGGGTATTTTAACAGAACTTGTTTTCTCTATGAGGATGTCAATAGTTGTTTAAACTCTTGTGTTCGTTTAACGAGTAACCTTTTAGATTCTCATAATAAGTATTTTCTTGATCATCTCGATCGCTAAACTCTTGCTGATTTTTCTTTTCAGATACTATGGCCGTTTATTTGTATGATCTTGACGAAATTATCTCTTATGAAGATATTCGCGTCCAAGGCCGCTGTCAAAACCACGAGTTTACGATTTCCCAATGCGCTGAGGTTATGCGTCACTTTGATGAATACAACGGTCGATTACTCCCCCGTCGTTCCGCTCTATTGAAGATCATCGTAGGGGCGATTTGGGAAGCACTTCCTGAATTTAACGAAACCATGTCGCTTGAGGCGCTTGATGATGCCGAAGATAAGGTGCACTCAGTATATCTGATGGGCTTGATCTAGAAGAGGCGGCGAGATGGTCTTGTTGATATCTTGCATCAAGTTTTCCAATAGACGACGATAATCTCTACCTATCAGAGGATAGATTACATCAGCGAGAATCCTGACGCTTGCATTCGTGAGAAGATGCACACGAAAATGGTCAGAGAAGCTAGAAGCATTTTACTCGGCCTTACTTCTGAATTCCTCAATCCATGTCCAGGATCAAGTGTTTTACTATTGTAAACATTTTCTTTTATTTTTATACCATGTATAAGTTCTTGGAGTATGAATGACAAAACTTCCTCTTTCCCCCTTTTTTTATGCTCACATGTATTCTGCATGAAGTGTTGTTATACTGTTGTTGGCACTCATGTGCCGGCGCTCACGTGTTATGCACGTGCGGTGCCGTTTTAGTTTTCAAAAGGATCAACGCGGGTGTTCACGTTCCATGCATGCGAGGCTCCGCTGATGAGGTCGTTTCTCCTCTCTACTTTAATTCCAATGAGTCACCCCTTTCTATTCCCATGCCCCCCTTTTGGCCTTGGGAATAGCTCCACCATGCATGGCATTTTCTGTGCATAGCTTTGAATGCATCTCTTTATAACCCGAAGCTACATCTTCCTCTTTCCTCACAGAGAGAGAACCATTTAGATCTTAGGATGATCATTTTGAGAAACAAACCAAAGGTTATGGCTTGGAACCATTCCCACTCTCGTCGGCAACCCTGGGAGGTGCCTATCGAGGAGATTATTCTTTGTTTTGCCGCGCGGTTAGCGGATCTTCTTTTTACTGATGACCAATGTGACGCGGCGCTGTACAAACTCTTGGCCCGTAGGGGCTCTCCTCTTCTTATGGATTCCATTTGGCTCAGGATGAGTTTCTTGTCCGTACTTGCTGATATTCCCCCTCATCCGGCGGAGATGACTCCGGCGATTCTTGATACGGCGGAGGACAAAATTGAGTGTTTTTACAAGGCACACCTAATTACCCAGGCTCTGAAGGATCGTTCGGTTCATTTATTGAGTCAGATAAGAGCCCGGCGGGCCATCATGTCCGCTTTCGCTGATGAGCACGGTGCTAATTGGTGGGTAGCAACTCCTTGTGAAGACCGTCGCTTCGACATGGTGGAAGGGTAGAGAAGGAATTGGAGAACTTTGTATTTTATTTTGTTAACCCCTGTATCTCTGATCCCATATTTGGTGATCTTTTCCCTGTAGAGTAGTATATTTATATCGATGCATTTCTCTTATTATTGACTGTTGAATGTTTTCTATTGAATGTTTTTTGTTCATCATATATTCATACGTGTATCCCACCTTTGTACATGAGTTTTATACTTTACCCTTAAGAATTTTCTTTTAAGTGTGAGCGCTATTGTCGTGTTGCTCGCAAATCAACGCGTTTTGGACACCATTTCCATTTAAGCAGGCATATAGTCGTGAATGCATGCTTAGTGGGGTGTGCACCATAGACACTCCTTATTGCCTTTCATAGTACATGGTTTGTGCACGTTTGGGTTGAGTATTGTCGCCGAGTGGAGGCTTGCTTAAATAATTTTGAGTGCATACGCCTTCCTTCCGAGCTCCTAACTGCAAAGGTGAACCTGCGGGGATAGATTGAGCTATGCGCCGCTAATCTACGGTCTTGCGAGAAGAGACTCGACCGGGAATTTTCGGAGAGGGAGCTAGCTTCAAATGCTTTGGGGGAACTCCAGGCTCAACTCAATACTAAGACCACCCGTGCGTACAAAATTTGGCGGGTGCTTCAAGAAGTTATCACAGAGGTGGCAGCTCTTGATAAAGCCGTTATTTTTACCCGCGAGATGGTTGAAGCTCATAAGGTCGCTGAAAAGGAGCTTGAGAGTCGGTTTGTTTCGTATCGGACTCAACAGTCTCAGGCGGAGACCCGTCTTGTGGCAATAAAAAAATTTGAAGCCGAGGCCCAGCGAAAGAATGATGAACTGACGAACTTATTTCATCATCCGCCGGCTTAAAGATTTTTTCGTATATTCTCCTTTTTTGTATTTACTCCAGAATGAGAGTATATTGTATTCATTTTGATTTATGAATAAAAGACATATTTTATTTCATACCGGCATGTCCCTTTTAGCAAATGCGTCTTGTAGATAGTCTATCTTGATCTCCTTGCAGGGCAGCGATGTCTTAGGAAACAGGTTCAGGTCTGACGCTTAAAGACTTTTCAGCTTTATGAGCCGTGAGGGTCTCATAAAGACTTTTCTCTCTACGTGTCGAAAGGATCCCGTAGGTGTATTTTCTCCTTAGGAGTCGTGAGGACTCTTAAGTGCGTTTTCTCTTGAGAGTCGTAAGGATATCATATGAGAATTTTCCCGCTTCCAGGTCGAGAGGACTCGTAAGTGGTTGTTTCTCTCCTTGTCGATATTCGACTTCGGAGAGTGTGGCCCGTGAATAGTATGCAATAGTCCATCTTGAACCAATTTGTAGGGCCCCGGTGCTTATGAAACAGGTCCTTATCCCCATTGCCTAAGGCTTTTCCCTACAAGTCGAGACGAATCGAGTAGTTCTCGCAAGGACATTAATTTCCTTGCGAGTCGAGAAGAATCGAGAAGTTCTCGCAAGGATGTCATAACGTCACAGTTAACTCCTACTAATAGAAGTCCGTTAGGATCTGTGGTACTAGGGTTTTATACCCATCGTACCGCCGCGTTGGCCGGTGTGTTCCTTGACACGCAGTCTTGCTGTTCGAGTAGCCCCACGACTATCGTGTCTCTGATCCCTTCGGGGGATGGACAAGACGTCTTCAAGTAATCTTCCAGGTGATATTACCGTCGAAAGGGCAAGCGTTAGGGATATTCCATGTCGCTTTTTACTTGAGGCTAGGCTCAGTTTGGGAGCCCCGATGAGTCATGACCACTCCGCACTAGTGTGGGATGATCTCCGATAGTCTTTTCGGGTCTCGTTTGAGTTGCCGTCAAGACCCTGAAGCGAGGGATTTTCCTTGGCTTCGTTTGTTGACATTGTGTTTGCAATATTGCAACGAATGTCGAGGTTGTCTCTAGGTTGTCTGTGAACCATCGAGATTTGGAACTAGGGGACTTTGCCATGGCTCCGTTTGTTGATGTCGCGCCTGTATCCTGCTGAAGGGAAGAAGAACGCTGTTGGTTGATCTCTAGGCTGTGGATGCCGCCGTCGAGACTTGGAATTAGGGACTTTGCCATGGTTCCAAGGTAGTCTCTAGGTGTCCGTGAACCGTCGAGATTTGGAACTAGGGGACTTTGCCGTGGCTCCGAGGTAGTCTCTAGGTTTCCTGTGAACCGTCGAGATTTGGATCTAAGGGACTTTGCCATGGCTCCATTTTTTGACATCGTATCTGCTTCTGGTTGGAACGAGAAGGAACGCCGTTATTGATTTCTAGGCTGTAGGTGTAGCCAACGAGATCTGGCTTCCCCTTTGACGAAGACTGGTCGTACAATGTGGTTCCATTTTCGTTTGTGCCCATGGATTGTATACAGGGGTCAATGTGATCTCACCTGCAGGGCAAAGTTTCATTTTTTTAAATTTTTTTTCCCGCGATGCTCTATCATTTCAGCTTTTTATATCGCGAAAGTCGCGATTGCCCAATCATTTCGGCTATTTTTTCACGGTGCCCAATCATTTCGGCAGTTTTTATGTTTCTTTACTCGCTGCTTTTTCTTGCGAGTTGCCCAATCATTTCGGTTATTTTTATATGCATATATTTTACTCGCTGATCTTTGTTGCGAGTTGCCCTATCATTTCGGCTATTTCATATGCATTTTTGGCTCGCTGATTTTTTGCTGCGAGTATGGAACTTAAGATCTGATACCAATTTTAGCATCAGCATCGCTGCGACTGGAATACGGTCAGGAGCGAATCATCATTTGCCATGAAAGGGCTCGGAATTTGATACCAATCTTAGGCATCAGTATCGCTACCACTGAAATGTTTCCAGGAGCAAATCATCATTTGCCTTTGTCGATTCGAACAAAGGCGGCTTAGCAACAGAGTTAGGATTCTGTCGACTAAGGCATTTTGACTTCATGAGCTGTAAGAGTCCCATAAAGGTGTTCCTCCCTACGAGTCGTGAGGATCTCGTAGGTGCGTCTTCTTCTTAGGAGTCGTGAGGATTCCTAAGTGTGTGTTCTCTTATAAGTCGTAAGAATCTTACAAGAGTATTTTCTCCTTATAAGTCGAGAGGACTTACAAGTGTCGTTCACTACATGAGGACATTCTTCATCGTTGGTGGGACTTGGTGGGGGAAACGTTTATTTCTGCCCGTGGATTGTATACAAGGGTCAATATTGAACAGCTTGTAGGGCAAACTGAGGGATGTGATGGCTTAAGAACAGGTTCAGGTCCCTGTAACTTAGGGCTTTCGAATTCTATGAGCCGTGAGGGTCTCATAAGGGGATCCTCCTTACGAGTCGTGAGGATCTCGTAAGTGTAATTTCTCCTTAGGAATCGTGGGGATCCCAATGTGAGTTGTTCCCTTGTGAGTCGTAAGGATCTCACACAGGTATTTTTTCTTTGCAAGTGTGCATGAATTTTTTTACGAGTTTGCGCCCTATCGGGTTTTCACGAACTCGCCAGCAGTCCTGCCGTTTTTACTCACGGAGCCCTTTTGGGTTTTCATCCGTGCCCATTTTACTTGTAGACGTACCGTTTTTTTCCTTTTTTCTTTTGCACGATGAAACTCTCGAGAATAGTTTCGCCGCATGTGACCCATTTGTTTGCCGGTGGGATTTGAGTTGCAGTCCTCACCGCTGGGATTTGTGGACTTGCATTCCACTATCGCCTTGTTAGAGGCGACGTTGTTAGTTTAAGGACATCTCGGGCCCTTATTAGTTTAAGGACATCTCGGTCCATTGTTAGTTTAAGGACATCTCGGTCCGTAGTATTTTTGTAACGACCGTGTTTTCTAATACCTAATAAAATATATTTTATTTAAATTTCTACTATCAAACAATTATTTACTTGTTTCGTTGATAAAAGAATATTTTTTAAGGTTATGTTAATAATTTTTCAAAGAATTGAAAATAATTAAACGAATTTTCTAAAATCTATTTATTATTTTTATAGGCTTAAAATGTTTTATAATGCCTTAAAATAATTTGCATATTTTTATTTAAATAATTAACTCGTAATTAAAAATATTTTAAAGGATAAACTAGATTTTAAATAATTATAATAACTAGCTAACAACATAGAAATTGATATATTATTTAGTTTTAGCCCAAAATTATTTTTATACTAAAGATATCAATAAAATATATATTTTGAAATTTTTCCATAATTTTCCCTTATTTTTAACTATTGTTAACAATTTTTTTAAAACCAAATTCAATTTTTAAAATATAAATCCGTTTAGTGTTTATATAAAATAAATAAATAAAAAAATATATATTTAACGGCTTTTGCACGACACTCCTCCTACTAGGGACACCTACAGGTTTAACGGCTTGTTGCACGAGCTCAGTGCAATCGCGATTCCCTTCGAAAGTGAGGTTAGGATTTTGTTGAGAATAAAAATGGTTTTGCTTGGGACGAGCAAAAGATAAGTTTAGGGATATTTGTTCATATCAGAATTTTGCATTATTATATTCCCCATTCTTAATCATATTGCAAATAAATAGGTGCTTTTGATCCATGTCTGCTAAATAGTTGCAGGTTACAGGTTCTCAGATTAAATACAGTGAAAATGGTGAAAATACGCTATAAATGTGAGACTGCGACCAATAAATAGATGAATCTGTATGATACTGCCTACCAGTTTAAGGAACAAATGAAGATCAATGAACAGTTCGATTGCACAACGTATGAGGGCAGCACAAGATTCAAGAGTTCAACACGAAGCTAACGGTAAAAGTCCACAACATTCTGCACTGTGGAAATCTGGAAGAAAATAGAAAATATTCTGAGAAACCAAGTGAAGAAACCAGAAGTAAAATGCAACATGAAGCAGCCCTAAAGAAATGAGCCCAATAGCCCATCAAACGGCCGTGGGACCGCGGCCAACAAGGCTTTTGGTCGCGGATCCGCGGCCGTGCAATGCACGTGTCGGTGGATAAGACGGTGCGTTGACCGGGTCTTCTTAGGGTAGATTTGTAAATTTCTGAATGGATCAGAATGTAACCTAGGGTTTCCTGTATCTATAAATAGGAGAGCAAAAGGCCAATAATTCTCGTGCCTCTTTTTGGGTGCCTCTTTTGAGATGCCTCTTTTAATTTCTAGATCTTAGATTTTCAATTCCATATAATCTGTCAAGGAGTGCATCAATAAAGAAGTAAGTTTTTTCTATCTTTAATTTCTTCTCTGCCGTAGTTATAAATTTTTTATCTGCCGTAGTTATAAATTTTTTATCTGCCGTAGTTATAGATTTTTCTTCTCTGCCGTAGTTATTAAATTAAAACCATAAAAATGAACTCGTTTATCAATTCCCTAATGAGTGAGTAGTTCCTCACTTGTTAGGGTTAGGTTTGGGGAAGGTTTGAGAGATGAAAATCTCTCACCCTTTTCTTGCCCGTTCAACATTTTAAAGTAGGATTCTATGCATACATACACACACCGATCACTACGGCACCCTATCCTACGAGGTAGCGGTGATACCATAGTTAAAGACCGGTTGTGTTTGATTTCCATGGAGATTAGGGCTAAGAGTTAAGAAAGGACGGACAAGGACCTAGAGGAAGAAACCTAGTTCTTCCCGATCGTGCTAATCCCCTTTGTTAACTATTACCTTAACACCTAAAAGTTCTTAATTAGGGCAAAGAAAGCGGTGAGAATAATTGATTTTCCAAACTAACTTAATCTTAACCCTAGCAAGCTTTTTATAAACTTTTATCTCATTCTTAGATCTTAAAATAAAAACCAAAATCTTTTTGATTTAACTCGTTAAAACACAAAGAATAGGAATCCATCTCCCTGTGGACCGACCCGTACTCAACCGGCTAGCTACCAAGCGATACCGTTATTGATTGCGGTAAATTCTTTGATTTAAAAACGCGTAAGCACTAAAACCCTCACTCTCAATCAATGAGCCATGGGTTTTACAAAAATTTGACTTTATGCCCATTTTTTTACATTCATGTATGAAAATTACATCAAAATTTCTTATTACATAATTTTCATTTTGGCATGGAGGAGGCTGGCAGCGGGGCTCGACTTGGGCATGGGCCCACTTAGCCTGGGCTTAGGCCCACCTGGCTTGGGGTTGACTTTGATTTTGATTTGGTCATTCGGAGTGTAATTTTTGACCCCAACACACGTGCAATACATGGGGAAATGAAAAGTTTCAAAAAAATCAAACATGCACAATGGGGTGTACACACCCAAAAACACACGTGGCACGAATCTCGAGGCAGGACATTCAAATCCGACTGCCCATTCTCTTCATTTGGCCGGCATCGACTGTCGATCTTGCTCCAATTTGCTCAGTGCTTTGCACACACACCTTTCTACTCCCCTTAACTCCTATGCACTGTTTTATTTCCCTGCAATCAACAGAGACCCTTCATTTCACTATTTAACTCCTTTTTAATGTTTTTTAATCTAAAATTTTAATTCCTAAACCCTAATTCTCCACTATAAATACCACCCCATATCCCAGCTCCCTTCTATTCTGAAAATTTCTAGCAAAATCATCTCCAAAGTTCTTAAGTGCAAGAGGAGTCAAGTGGAGTTAGCAACCAAGCTCCTTCCGTCGAAAATCGAAGCCGTTTCCGGAGCTTCCGCGGCGTCACGAAGTCCCCTCTCTTCTTCTTTACCCTTTTCTCGATATTACCAAGCTGTAAGTCTCTCTCATCTCTCTCTCTTTTAATATCATTTTATCTCCTAAAAAGATATCGGTAAAGTAGAGTTACTTCCGATACTTTTCTTTTTAAACTTGAAACTCCATTTTCCTTTATACTTTGGTCAAACTAATATTACCACCCTACTTTTAACTTTAATTACAAACGTTTAGCTTCGAGTTTAACCAAAACTTTTATGTGAAACAAACATAAATGAACTTTTTCATTAAAATACCTTGAACTTTGTTATCACCTTCTTTTGATATTGGTTAAAACAATACCTTTAGGAAAACTTCACGGGTAACGACCTACCCCACACGCACACTTTGGATTCATAGCACGATATTTATATATATGTATGGTTCATTCAAAGAAATGCTTTTCATTAAAATACCACATCTTTTAAAAACCGGGTTTCTTTTAAAGCGGTATTTTGTAATTCTTGGCAAATACGCCTCTACAACTCTCGTTAGAGGATCCGCTAATGGATGGTGCAGATTATCGCACATTCTTGGGATAGTAGAGCGAGATGCAGAACTCCTCACGGAGTATTCAATCTCGAGAGGAAATAAAATACGGTTTTTAAGAAATGCAACTTTTCTAAACAAAATAATTTTTTGAAAAATTATATGAAAAACTTATAAATCCGTATTTTCAATAAAACATATTATGAAACTATATATTTTTTTAAATGAAAGATTAAAATGTTAATAAAATACCGCCGAGTTACCAAAAAGGGCTAGTTTTCAATAAAATACCATAAACTTTTAGAAGCTGGATTTTTATCATTAAAATGCCCCAATAATTAAAATACATGCTCATGAAAACCCTAAATCTTGTAAATCACCTTTGAGGTTATTTTTAAAACGATATTAACATATTTTTTATAAAACCCCCTCAAGATATGCAAACAATACTTTAAGGACTATAGAATTAACATAGGCTTAAGTAGTATCATTTCTCTTGAGCCCCAGGGAGCCGGAGAAAGTGAGTGCTTGACCATTCAGGTTAGACAACTTAACGGAGTTATCAATGGCAATTGTCTTGGAAAAAACATAAATCATGTCGTCCATGTGCAGCAGTTGCCGATTACTTCCGAACTTAAGATATTGCAAAAACAAAGTCCTTTTTATAAGATTCTAACTCAAACCAGAATCCATACTCAAATCAGAATCCAAAATCAAGCACAATCTTGAATACTTTATCATGAACCTGAACATATGAATTCAAATATCAAACTCAATCTATTATACTTGACTCGACTTGACTGAACCATGGTTATAACTTGACATGAGCTTGACATGACTACCTGAATACATGATTACATCTTGAACTTGAACCTGTAAATTTTATATCCATGGATTCTGCCAAGACCTATAATCTTAAATTATATAATACAATACGCGGGGATAAAGGAGTAGATTGGTAAATAATGTATAACGTGGCACGGGAGGTCACTTTAAAAGACACCTACATGAATTCACATGCCATTGTCCCATGGGTTATGACGGGGCCTTGTACTACATGTTACCATAGTTCACGAGGTAAGATGGACTCCTCTCATATACATGAATACCTTCCTTATCAAACTACAAATAACCACTTATACCTTTGAATGATCGTATACAACTTTACTTTTTCATTTCACATTATATGCTATCTTCTCTTTCTTCTTTTGGGACTTACCGAGCGCTAGTTCGCCGACGACATTCTTTTCTGTTTCTTTCTTTGGGATGTTCGTCAAGAGGACTGGACTCTACGGAGATAGAGCCGAGCCCGAAAGACCTAGACCAGGTTGCTGCTCAGCCAGCTACTAGCTCTTTCCAGCCTGCACTTACTTCATGTATGTCATTGTTTATGCATTTGCTTTATTATTGTATCTTTCATGTTCCGACAGTTGTATGTAAAGTTGAATGTAAATAAAGTTGCTGTTTCATTTTATTACTCTTATCGTTCTTGTTTATTGTTATATTGCTTAATTACGCTTAATGTATTTATTTCATAGTAAATACGTTGCGGGTTTGCCACGTCACCATTTCCGTCTACTGGGAAGCGGGGCGCGTCAGAGGTCTTTGTACATCTTTGTTCCTCCGGGATGAATAGAGTATAGAGAACTATGTGCTTCTCTTGATAATTCTTCTCTTATCTCACCCTTAGGCACACAGATTCTGCTTCCATACCTTAGCGAACCATCTTCGTGGATGAAGTCTGCCCGCAGATTCGTTTCCACCTGTTCTCTGATCCTTTGCAATCTAGTGTCCCCAATTTGAGATGTCTTGATTCCTTCGACTAACGTGGACTGAATTTGTAGATTCATAATGGATGCGAGCATTCCTGGCATAATCATCTCAGTCTCTAGTTCATTGAGGTCTTGACGATTCCTCCAATGAGCAGTCAGACTCGAAACCATTGGTTGGCGACTCAAAATGTCCGGGACTACATTCACCTTCCCCGAATAGTATTATAAATTTACATCGAAATCCGCCATTAATTCTAGCTATCTTCTTTGTCTCATGTTGAGTTCCTTTTGGGTGAAGATATACTTCAAGCTCTTATGATCTGTATAAATTTCTACCCTCTCTCCCAATAACTAGTGCCTCCAAATTTTGAGTGCGAAGACAACTGCGGCAAGCTCTAAATAATGCGTTGGGTAATTGTGTTCATGAATCTTTAATTGTCTTGATGCATAAGCCACTACCCTGCTATGTTGGTGTAATACACATCCCAAACATTTTCCCGATGCGTCGCAATATATGTCGAAAGCTCCAGTTATGTAGGGAATTGTAAGAATGTGTGTTGAGGTCAAATGAGTCTTCAACTCTGAGAACGCTTCCTCGCAAATCTCGGACCATATATATGGCACATCCTTTCGAGTCAAGGTAGTCAGTGGTTCTACAATCTTGGAGAAGTTCTTAATAAAACGGCGGTAATATCCGGCAAGTCTTAAAAAGCTTCTGATCTCCGTAACTGTTCTTGGCGTCGGCCATTTCTGAACGACGATAATCTTGGCTGGATCTACTGAAATTCCTTCACCTGACACAACGTGTCCCAAGAAAGCTACCCGCTTCAACCAAAACTCGCATTTGCTGAGTTTCGCATATAGTTGGTGTTGATGCAAAGTTTCAAGCACCACGCGCAAGTG
This sequence comes from Agapanthus africanus, assembly GCA_030015575.1. Taxonomy (NCBI): domain Eukaryota; kingdom Viridiplantae; phylum Streptophyta; class Magnoliopsida; order Asparagales; family Amaryllidaceae; genus Agapanthus; species Agapanthus africanus. The sequence goes on along the minus strand of JASDDO010000022.1, from coordinate 601,914,433 downwards.
CTCCGCATGTTCCTACCGATTCTTCGAATATACAAGAATATCATCGATGAAGATAACGACAAACTTGTCTAAGTATTCATAAAACACTTGGTTCATCAAGTTCATAGATACTGCTGGGGCATTGGTTACTCTAAAAGGCATCACTAGGAATTCATAATGTCCATACTTAGTCCTGAAAGCCATCTTAAGTATATCAGACGTTTTTACTTTGAGTTGATGATAACCCGTCCGCAGATCTAACTTTGAGAACACTCGAGACCCATCCAATTGATCGAACAGATCATCTATCCTTGGTAAGGGATACTTATTATTGATCGTTACCTTATTTAACTCCCGATAGTCGATACGCATCCGCTTAGTTCCATCCTTCTTAGGTACCAAAAGAACCGGGGCACCCCAAGATGATGAGCTCTATATAATAAATCCCTTATTAAGGTGGTACTCAATTTGCGTCCGAAACTCCTTCAATTCCGCTGGTCCCATCCGGTACGGTGTTCTCAAGATAGGTTGAGTCTCCGGCATCAAGTCTATAGTGAACTCGATTGCCCGATCTGGTGGTAAACCTGACACATCTGTAAATACGTCTTCAAATTCTCGTACAACCATCGGCATACCCTCCTCCTCCTGTACGGTGTATAACATCTCTTCCTTTCTCAGTACAGCTCTATAAGTTGCTGGATCTATGGGCCTACTTCCACTCTCGAATATGAACATTAGGTGTTCAAAGATTTTGAACACTACCCTCCTTTGATGACAGTCGATGGTAGCGTAAAAAGTACTCAACCAGTCCATACCCAAGACCACGTCAAAATTTGGCATATCTATCACCATAAAGTTGGCATAGAAACCTCGACCGCAGATCATTACGGGACACATATCGTATCCTATAGTGGACTTGATCACACCGTTTCCCGTGTTGACATTTCATTCAGTGATGAGAGGTGCCACTGGAATGGAACTGGCGATCACAAATTTTTATGCAATGAAGCAGTGCGACGCACCAGAGTCAAAAAGTGTAAGTGCAGGTGTAGAGGCTACTAGTAGGGTACCTACGGTTTATAAGGGAAAATAGTGATGAGCCTAACAAGATATGCATGCATGAAAGGAGGGTAATATTGGAAGTATGACAGCCATAAAAGTAGTGGTACATGTAATAACTCCCCCCGTTGCCTCAGCCTCTTCCGCGGTCATAGTAAAGGCCTGACGCTTTGGACCGTTGCGCTGAGCATGCTGGAAGACTCGTTTCTGAGAGGGCAGGGGTGGTCCCCTAGCTAGAAGACCTTGCCCGATTGGCTTGGTGGCGTGAGGTAGCCGAGTTCCCTGTTGATGCGCTCCATGATTGGCTAGTTTGTTGTCAGGGACTAGTTGTCGTCTTTTCTGTGGACAGTCCCCTATTGCATGATCTGGCGATCCACAAATTATGCAAAGTTTGTTCAAAACGCGGCGGTCTTTCATGTAATGTCCAGCTCTACCGTAATGGTTGCATACAACAGCTGGTTTTCTGGAGACAGTTGGCCCTGCATGCCTCTTGAGTTGCTGTTTTCCGTTAAATTTGGAAGATGATCCCTAGAAAATTGATTGGATGGTCGCTTAATACCTGAAAAATGGTCATTCATCCTTATGCGTTTCTGAATATCTCCAAAGTTTCACGCCACTTCTAAGATTTCATCATAAGTTGAAAGGGTAGCAAAAGACATGGAGGACCGTATCTTCAGATCCAACCCATTGTTGAAACCTTTTAGCATATAGTTCTGGGGTTGCCACCAGATGATGTGCGAACCGACTCAACCTTGCGAACTCTGAAGCATACTCGTCCACAGGCTTATCCCACATGCTCCCCTGAATCGTACAAATTATCTTTCCATCTTTAGGTGTGCCACGAATGGAAAGTACTGAGTATCAAAATGTTGTTTGAACGTTTCCCAATCGATGAGCTCTTTCAGTTTACTTTCCTCTGCCTCCCACCATATTCTAGAATTATCCGTGAGTTGTTGTTTAGCAATATTTACCCACGCATCCTTAGAAATCTGAGCGGCACCGAGATCATTGACCATCCTTTTGAGCCATTCCTCAGCTTCTAAGGGATTTTTCTTCTCTGAAAAGGTCTCAAGGTGAAGTGATCTGAATTGTTTCACTCATGCTGAACCTTGAGGTACAATGGCTAGTGCCTTCCTTAAAATCTCCGCTTATTGCTGCCTACTTTCTTGCAGCTCCTGATGAAGGGCAGTCGTCTGCTGTTGCTATTGTTCTAGTAGTCTTTGCATCATTTGTATCATAACCGCTTGTTGAGCAGCGGCTTCATTGATCTTATTTCCCCTTCTGTTGCGGTTATGGTGTCGTCCGGCCATTATGATCTGAATTAGAAAGGTTAGGTTATAAACAGGCAGGGGATGGCATAAGATAGTAACTTGCATGAAAAACAACGATTAACGCAAGAGGAAAACTAATAAGGAAAAAGCAAGAGGCGCAAGGGTGAATTTATTTGAAACTAAGATTTTATTAATAAATACCAAAGGAGATACAATTAAGAGGCTATACATAACTTATTTGGCCCACTGAGGAACTAAAAGACTAAACATAACAAGAACTAATCATAAGTGTTTCGGTCATCGTCCATCAATTATATGGTGGGAACTGCGCATCACTGGCTCGGCATTTGTTGACCTTCCTTGCAAAATTATAAAAGAAGGGCAAGCCTGGTACATTCCGATGATAAATTCGTGGAGGGGTATGATGAACACATCGATAAGCATGTCCCTAAATATAGAGTGTTTACCCAATAAATCACATGTGCGGGCCGTATTCTTCTGGTTCCTCCTCCTCAACGGGAACTTCCTCTTCAGCAGAGGCCTCCTCTTCCTTCACATGAGCCTCCTCTTCCTATGGTTCTTCCTCCACGGAATCCCCTTTAATAGGCTCCTCCTCCTCAACGGGAGCCTCCTCTCCAGCAGGGGCCTCCTCCTCAGGCTCTTCTTCTTCCGCATGAGCCTCCTCTTCCTCTGTTTCTTCCTCCACCGGGGCTTCTTCATCTTCCAAGTCGCCATCGGAAATATTTGTCTGGGGACCTAATACTTCGTCGTCTGAATATCCAAGTGTAGGCTTAAAGGTGATGTCTGACATGTTGTCCTCATCCGAAATATTGGCCATGACCTGAAAAGGAAGGCCATGGTCAAAGTACAGAATGTCAAGGAAAGGACAACGAACATGGGGAAATTATGAGATCGATATAAGTGGATGAGATTTATAAATATAATAAGTCAGTTTACGGTTTCATTTTAGAACATTGAGGACCTGCATGGGCCACCATAAATGTAACGCCCTACGCCCCAGTACAGATGGTATTGTCCGCTCTGGCCGAAGCCGCACGGTTTTTCCTTTCAGAGCGAACTGGACCCGACCAGGGGCCACTTCCCAAGAGGTTACCCATGAAATGAGGGTAGTATCATAACATTTATAATGCAGTTCGGTCTTCTTTCGAAATGTGTTCCGAAAATTCCTCATTATTCTACAGTGGGTCCTACGGACTCAAGAGGTGGCCCCCACGGATTCAAGAGGTGTCCCCCACCCCCTTGGCATGATAATTGACGCGGCACTTTGTTCCGTGTGGCATTTTGTTCCGTGAGTAAGAACCGGGTCCCAACATTCCCCCCACCTTTGAATAATGGTTCGTCCTCGAACCACAGACCTACTATTGAGAGACCTGCATGGGCCACCACTAAAACATGTCACGCCCTGCTTCCTAAATAAAGTAAAGGGATGATGTGGCATAGTCCACAACCTAACTATATTGAAGGTGGTCTATTCAATTCAGTTACGTTAAGCGTATGAATATCTATAACATGCAGGATATGTACCAAAACAAAATAATAAAAGCGGAAGACATTTATTTCCATTAACCAAACTTTATTACAACCCAAAGGAATGAGTAAAATAAACTAAATAGTTTAATTATATCGAAGAAGAAGCAAAAGCCCTAAACATGTGGGCAACAAACAAAAATAAAACTAGCTAATTTTCCGTCGTCAGGTCCGCATAATCTTCAATAGTAAGCTCCACACCTTGATCCTCATCATAATACTCATCCTCATCTAACGGACATTCCAGGGGTAGAGAAAAGAGAAAAAGAAAAGTCTGTCAGCGAGTTACACTTGAGTAGGATTGCCTTATAAGGAAGTAAAGGTACAAAAACGAGCAAGTGTATATATGTATGATGTGTGTGTATAGATATGATGTATATGGGTATAAGGGTATGAGGTGTATGTAAATAAGGCATTGAAAATGAGGTATACGTGAATATGGGTATGTTGTATGAGGTATCTATAAAGGTAAAAGTTCGTATTGGTTTGTTAAACAAGGGTCCGAATACTCGCGATTATTCCGTTGTGGCCACTGAACAACAACCGGGGGAGTGAAATGTACAGTTTCACCTCGCGGGATCATGATTGAGTAGTAGGGGAATCCGAGTTCCGCATCTCCTTACCTAATCAAACTACCCATCCCCGTTATTCAGTGTAAAGGTTTTGACGAATTAGAATTAGTACGTATATCATCTAGGCATGGAATTTCCACATTGTATATCATCTACATATTGGATTATTCACCCTAAAAGTAGGGTTAGTATTCACCCAAATATCGGCTTAGTATTCGCCTGAAGACCGGGTTAGTATTCGCTCGAAGACCGGATTAGTATTCGCCTGAATATCGAGTTTGTATTCGTCCACCTATTGGACTGTTCACCCTGCTTGCATGGATCTTCATTTATAAAGTATTCCATACCTAGGTTCGTGCATTCTAACCCTAACCATATCATGTGTCAGGTATTGTCAAACCCCGCTTTCCAGTGTACAGGGAAGGAGACGTGGCGGGTCGCGGCGTATTTATTCAGAAGTAAACACATTAAGCGTAAATAAGCAATATAAATATAAAGCACAAGAATGACAAGGGATGTAATAAAACAACAACTTTTTATTGATAATCATTTTTTACATACAACTGAAAAGTAAAGTATAATAATAGAAAGCGATGCCTAAACAATGGCATATGAACTGAAAAGAAAATAGTACAAGTAATGCCTAAAAGTCTGCCTTTTCTGTAAACTGCTCCAAGTCGTCCTGGCTGGGCTCGATCTCCTGAGAGTCGGGTTCTCCTGATAACATTCCAAAGAAAGAAGAGACATAAATATCGTCGGTGAAGTAGCGCTCGGTAAGTCCTAAAAGATAGAATGTAATAGATAAGTAAAGAGAATAGAATAGGTAAAGTGTATGTTTGTTATGCTAACATAGTTGTTTGTAGCTTGGTACAGAATATATCAGTGTATACGAGAGAAGTCCAACTTGATCCATGGACTAAGGTAACATGTAACTACAAGGCCCCGTCAAAACCCATGGGACAACGGCACATGATGTTCATGTAGGTGTCTTTTAGTGACCATCATCGTGCCACTTTTAACACATTCCATACCAATCTACCCCGTTAAAACCCCGTTGTGTATATTGTATTGATTGTATTGATTTGTTGTTATCAGACTTGCCAAGACCATGGTATAAGTTTTTTATGTAAAATGATTCAGGATGTAAACGGAAGTCATGTAGTAAAGTTCAAGATATAGCCATGGTTCGGTCAAGTCAAGTTATGTTTCATGTTTGACATTGTTTTGGTATTCATGTTCAAGTATTCATATTTAGATTCATGTTGACTTAGATTCATAGTTGTATTGGGTTCAGATTGATTTGGACTCAGACTTAAGTCAGACATTTTAAACAGAATTGGATCCTGAATTAGGTTTGGGAATTATCGGTAACTGCTGCACATGGACGGCAGGATTTGTGTTTTTTCTAAGACAATTACCATTGATAACCCTGTTTTAGTTTTCTACCTTAAATAAGCAAGCATCCACTTTCTCTGGCTCCCCGAGCCTTAAGAGAATTGGTCCCGCTTAAACCTATATTTACTAGGGTCCTTAATATAATTTTATATATCTTGAAGGGTTTTCTGAAAAATATTTTATATACTTTCAAAATAAATCTCGAGCAATTATTTATATTATTTAGAATTGTCATGAATGTGAATTTTAGAGAATGAGGTATATTAGTGAACATATATATAGCTTGAATAGTTCAAGGTATTTTAGTGTAAAGTTTGACTTGTATTGATTATTGATGGTATTTTCATGAAACTAGTAATTCTTTTATTTTATTTAAAAAATATGGAATTTAATAATATCTTAAAAATATGTGGTTTGATAATATTTATATAATTATTAAAAATAAATTTTTATTATTAAATAAAAATCCTCGTTTTTCTTTAAAATTGTATTTAAATTCCATCGAGATCGTATGCTCCGTGAGGAGGTCTGCATCTCGTCCTACTAGTTCCAAGGATGTGTGTTAATCCGCACTATCCAAACCGGGTTCCCCAAAATAGATTGTAGAGGCATAATCGCAAAGAATTAAGTAACACGATTTAAAGAAATCCGGGTTTTTAATAGTTTAAGGTATTTTGATGAAAAGTCATATTTTGCCACAAAAATATTGTTCAAGAGAATCGTGCTATATCAAGATGTATGTATGTGAGAGGTAGGTCATTACCTCGTGAGGTTTTCTAAACGTAATACTAAGCAAAACAATAAAAGATATCGTATGTAAACTTCATGGTATTTAAACGTAAAAGCTTAATTAAAGTTATTTAACATGGAGTTTTAGAGTGAAATTGGTTTCTAAATATTAGTTAAATGATTACAAGTAAGGTATATACATGAGTACAAGTGATTCTTAAGAAGAATTGTGGTTTTCAAAGATTTTAAAAACAAATGTCGGTATAACTCCACTTACCGACATGTTTTGAAAAAGAGAAGTTTTATAGTAGAAAGAGAAGAAGAGATATGGGAATTACAAGTTTAAAGGAGAGATGGGAGGTAGAGGATGAGGGCAGTAGCCTTCGTGGAGTCACGGGGTCGCCGGAAACGTCTCGAATCCTCGCCGGAATTTGACCTAGGGCTAACTCCACTTGTACTTTTCTTGAACTTGGAAATTTTTTGAGAATTTTAGAAATAGATTTCAGAATGAAGAGGACTAGGGTATGGGGTTGTATTTATAGTGTAAAATTAGGGTTTTGGAATTGAAGAAAGAATTAAAAATGCATTAAAAATTGGAATTAAAGATAAATTTTAATTCTCTGGATAATTGCAGGAAAAATAAACATAACAGGGGTAGTGGGGTAGGCCAAGGGATTTAGTGGGCAAAACACGGGGACCATCCCCTACGGGGGGCCCGGTGGTGCCGGCCCAAACATCAATCTCGCCGGCCACGTGGAGGAGGTAGGGTTCTGGATTCATGCCATGTGTCCTAGCTGGTGTTAACTCTAATTTGCACATGTTTGATTTTCTTTGACTTTTCATTTTATGTGTAGAGCACGCGTAAACTTTTGGGCCTCCAAAAAGTTTAAAAGAAAGATTAGTAAAAGATATATGTGACTGATGGGATTCGAACACAGTGGTTACGTCACAACAGTGCAAGGCTTTACCAGTGAGCTACAAGTTGTTTCTTGCTGTTCTTAAATAAAAACAACATTTAAAGTATATTCAGGCTTGCAAACTCTATTCTTTACATTAACCTGAAAATTTTCATACAATAAAATTAGAGTCGTTATATTCTACCCTCCTAATAAAAATTTCGACCTCAAAATTTACAATTATATATGGACTAATTTACAAACAAGAAAGGGTATCTTGCACGCATGTCATCCTCACGTTCCCACGTTGATTCTCCTGGTGAATCTTTTCTCCACATCATTCGGACCAAGTTTACTTCCTTGTTCCTTAGTGACATTACCTTTCTGTCCAGGATCGCAACGGGTTGTTGCTCACAGGATAGATCTGTCTGTACAGTGAGCTCGGAGTGATCAAGAATGTGGCTGGGGTTGCTCACATATTTTCAAAGCTGGGATATGTGGAACACGTTGTGCACTCCTTCCAATGATGGTGGTAGTGCCAAACGATATGCCACTTCTCCGACTCTTTCGAGTATGTCAAATGGTCCAATATATCTAGGACTGAGCTTACCCCTCTTGCCAAAGCGAATTACTCTATGGTTTGGAGAGATCTTCAAGAACACATGATCTCCCGGTTGGAACTCCAGATGTCGGCGCTTTGCATCAGCCCAGTGTTTCTGTCTGTCTTGGGCTATGATCATTCTTTCTCTGATCGTGCGAACTACGTCCATAGTTGCCACGATCATCTCTGGTCCAAGGAGTTCCCTATCTCTGATGTCATCCCAACTTAGTGGTGAACGACACTTCCTTCCATAGAGCATGGCAAATGGTGTCATTCTAATACTCGCCTGGTAGCTGTTGTTGTATGAAAACTCCACAAGATGTAGGTGATCTTCCCACGATCCTCCGAAATCTAACATACAAGCTCATAGAATGTCTTCTAAAATTTGAATTGTTCGCTCAGACTTTCCATCTATTTATGGATGATAAACTGTGCTGAAGTTCAGACTCGTTCCCAGGCTAGCTTGCAGACTCTGCCAAAACTGCGATCGGAATATGGTGTCACGTTCAGAGACGATGCAAACAGGTACTCCATGTAATCTCACGATCTCTTGCATGAGTTCATGGGTATCAGAAATAGTACATTATGAAGAGTTAAATCTTACTTAGATTCAGACTTACCTCCATGTACTTCTTTGCTAAAGTCTCGGTACATTGGCCAACTCTAAAGGGAATAAAATGAGCCTACTTGGTGAGTCGATCGACAATAACCCATACCGCATCGTTATCTTTTGTCACGCCCCGCTTCCCAGAGTACGCCAGATTTGGGCACGTGACATAGCCAACCATGCTACCTGTGGGTAGGAAGTATCCATCCACAGTCACATTACGGTTGTAAGGATATCAAGAACAGAATAAAACTAATCTAATACATGTCCAAATCCATAATAACAAGAATCAATAAACAATAAGTGCGGAAGCTAATGATCCAATACAATGAATAAACAGTATGTCCCATAATGTGGGCTCACATCTGGAAATGAAATGACATAAATAAACTAAACTCTAAGGAACTCACAGTTCAGCCTGCTGGCTGAAGTACTCCTGCTCGGTCGACGACAAAGGTACGGAATCTGGGCCATGCAAAACCCAGACGTCAGCGCGTCATGATATCAAGTATATAGCATAACATGGTAAAAAGCAGTGCAAGTATGAATATGAATAAAGCAGCAATAAGAAGTAATAAACAGGGTAATGTGCAGTAGTGACTAAACTGTCCTATCAGGTTTTCTACTCTATAGTCTTTGAAACCAATTGATGAATCGTCGATGTAACTCAATAGTATCCCGTGCGTGCCCGGGACCACGGTCATGATCCTCGGGGCTGAGTCCGAGACGTGCCGCTAAGCAGTAAAAGGTAGTAGGATGGACGAGTGATGTCAGCATCATCACTCCCGGACTGGCCAAGCCCGTAAGACTGATCAGAACAATGTATCGAACTGTTGAGTTACAAGTCGGTTTCACCTTTGATTTCCCCATACCCCCAAACTATGTATGTCAGGTCAGGTATTCAGTAGTCAAGGACTAATGCCAACACAAAATCAAGTAAAAGTAGGTCTGTCTGGATCGACAGCAGGAATGGTCAGGTTTGTCGGCATTAGGCATGAAATCAGGTAACCGGTCGGGTCACGTTTTAACAGGTTGAGTCGATATGTATAGGGTGTCATGTCATGTCAAGAGTGTACGGTACCATGTCATGTCAAGTAGGAAGTGTAACAGGTCATGTCAAGAAGCACAAGATGTCATGTGGGTGCTCATAATCAAACTATCATAAGTATATGTATAAATAAACAAGCATGAGTACTATCAGAACAATAAACTGGAACATGTAATATGATATGTAAATAAATATAATTTCAAGGATATGGATGCACAGTTATCGATTAGGGTTACATTTATAGTTCCAATATTAATTAGGATGCAATTTATTAAACATGGAGTGTTAATATCACATTATTATGTAATAGTGTGATCTATGCTTGCAATTATATGTATCTTAAATGCGATAGATGCAAACGGGTATCCGAAAAGTTATAAAACTGTAAAATGGTAATGTGGGATGTACAACTAAACAATATGTGATATAAATATTGATATAATAATATTAATATGGATAGCATATTCGAAGCGATTAGTAACTATAAAAGATGTACTGATTAACCATGCACAAGAAGGTTCCGTTCAGAAATTCAGCGTCACCCTAATTTGTAAAATAGCTTAAAAATAACAAACGTTCTCCAAAAGAGACGTATCTTATACCAAAACAAAGATAATTCAATAAGGTTTTCAGTTTTATAAGTATAAGCATCTCAGGTTATCCCTACAAAAAGTTATGAATATTCAAAGTTGAAAGTTTGCTGCTGGAATTTCCCTGGACAGCAGTTTAGAGACGTGTTCATTTGCATTTTACGTTAATTAAACAATTTATTTTGCAAATAAATATTTCATAGAGTTATAGTATTCTGAATTAGCTTCGTAACGAACTAAAGAACGTATACTAATGATTTTTCTATGATTTATAATGAATTTTATAAGATAAGGTGTACAGTAAATTTCAGATTTGTCATATCCGATTTTTCAACGACATTTCATATGTAAACTATAAGATTTTCAAATGTATAACATTATAAAATGAAGATTATAAAAGTATATAGCATGTAGCAAGATTAACTTGCCTCGATGGGTCGCGAATCGGGAAAACGGAACGTTAACCGTCGGCGGGGAAAACTCGCGACGGCGCACGGTTCACGGAATGAACCCAAACGACGAACAAAGGAACCACACGGGTCGGGGTATCTCGCTGGAACGTCGAGAAACGTCACCGGCACGACGGAATTCCGGCAACAAAAGAACAGTTAAAAGAAATGAGAAACGAGACATGAAGCAAGAAGAGAAAAATGATAAAGAGAAGTACGAGAGAATATATGAGGGAGAGGGAGAGAGAGGAAAAAGTGGAGAGGGAGAGAGAGAAAGTGGGGCCCGCGGGGTTAAAGGGGAGGTTGTGATTGGCTGAGAGAATAAATTAAGAAGGATATAAAAGATTGTAAAAATATTATATGGTTAACTTAAAGATTTAAAAGATAGGTAATGAACAGTAAGATATCAGGTTAGTTAGAAAAATATATGCGAAGGTTTTAATAATATTAAAATTTAGGATTTTGGCGCCAAATGAAACATTTCCAAATTGCGCCCGGGTTGGGTTCAAAAATTCGAAATTCAAATAATAGGATTTTAAGCGGGTTCCAAATTTTAAAATGAAATGTTTTATGATTAAAAAGCATACTCTCAAAACGGACACACGCACGTGCACGTAGCCATCCAAACTCGCCCGTTTCACTGAACGGGACGAGAACACACTGCACGGACGCTACCACGAGGCTAAGAATGTCAAGTAGGCCAAGATGAATATTTTTTTTAATTTTATTTTAGATGCTAAAATTTGTTATATGCAGAATGACTTAGCCAGATAAAATTTTACAGTAAGACCCAAATAAGCAAGATAAATGAAATGCGTAATATCTAATGCTCAACCAATAACAGAAAATAGTAGCATTGGGCTCGGGTGTTACATTATACCCAACTACAAAAGAATTTCGTCCTCGAAATTCCAAGAATACAAGATAGAAGACTACAGGAAAAGGTGAGGATACTTCTGTCGGATCTCGTCTTCTCGCTCCCACATGGACTCTCCATGCGATCGATTTCCCCAAGAAACGAGCACAAGGGGGATAACCTTGTTCTTAAGAACCTTTTCTCTCCGATCCTTGATTTCAACTGGTCGCTCTTCAAAAGTTAGGTCCTCCCGTACAGTCAACTCCGAATGATCCAATACTTGGGTTTCATCTCGAACATACCTCCGTAGTTGAGATACATGAAACACATCGTGCACTCCTGCCAAGGACTGTGGTAACGCCAAATGGTACGCTACCTCTCCAACACGCTCCAATATCTCGAAAGGTCCAACGAATCGAGGGCTAAGCTTTCCCCGACTCCCAAAGCGAATCACCCCACTAGTCGGTGATATCTTCAGGAATACCAAATCACCCACGGCGAACTCTAGAGGTCTTCTTGACGTGTCGGCCCAACTTTTCTGTCTGCCTTGAGCTGCCTTCATATGCTTCCTGATTGTATTCACCTTCTCGACTGTCTGTACCACCAAATCTGGTCCTAGTAACCTTCGTTCACCAACATCATCCCAACCAACAGGTGAACGGCACTTACGACCATACAGTGCTTCAAACGGAGCCATCTGAAAAGTTGCTTGGAAGCTATTGTTGTACGAAAACTCCACCAGGTGTAGATGATCTTCCTAAGAACCTTTGAAGTCCAACATGCAAGCCCTCAACATATCTTCAAGGGTCTGGGTCGTTCTCTCCGATTGTCCATCAGTCCGAGGATGATAAGCCGTGCTGAACTTCAATCGAGTCCCCAAACTTTCTTGTAAACTCCTCCAAAAGTGCGATAAGAATCGAGTGTCCCGATCGGACACGATGCTTACCGGCACTCCATGCAATCTGACAATCTCCTGCATGTACCGCTCTGCCAAAGTCTCTGTCGATTGACCAACCCGGAAAGGAATAAAGTGAGCTGCTTTGGTCAACCGATCGACAATCACCCATACGGCATTGTTGCCCTTTGGACTCCGATGTAAAGCCGTCACGAAATCCATGGTTATAAGTTCCCACTTCCATTGAGGAATCGGAAGTGGTTGCAACAAACCAGCAACCCTTTGGTATTCAGCCTTGACTTGCTGACACACCAAGCACTTAGCCACGAAGCGAGCAATTTCTCGTTTCATACCTTCCCACCAGAATTGCTGTCGAAAATCTCGGTACATCTTTGTCCCTCCTGGATGTACAGAGTAAGCTGAACTGTGTGCCTCCTTCATGAGCTCTTCACGCACATCTCCTTTTGGCACACACACACGACTACCATATCTCAACGAACCGTCTTCGTGGATCAGTAAATCGGTTCGTAGTCCAGCTTCAACCTGCTCTCGAAACCTTTGCAGTCTAGGATCCTGCGATTGTGTCGCTTTAATCTTCTCAACTAAGGACGACTGTACTTGCAACTGCATCAACTGTCCTGTAGCATGTGGTAGCACAACCTCCAAGTCAAATCTCCGAAAATTCGCAACGATCTCTCTCTGTGCAGTCAATATCTGAATTGCTGGTAACCGACTTAGCGCATCTGGCACGACGTTAACTTTTCCCGGATGGTACTTAAGATCAAGGTCGTAGTCGGCCATCAGCTCCAACCATCTGCGTCGCCTCATGTTCAACTCCTTCTGAGTGAACACATATTTCAAACTCTTGTGATCCGTAAAGACTTCGACTCTCTCGCCCAAAAGGTAGTGTCTCTAAATCTTCAGGGCGAAGATCACGGCTGCAAGCTCTAAGTCATGAGTCGGATAATTCTTCTCATGAGTCTTCAGCTGTCTCGATGCGTAAGCGACGACTTTCCCATTCTGCATCAAAACACATCCCAATCCTTTTCCAGATGCGTCGCTGTGAAACACCAGTCCTCCTGAATAATCCGGTACGGTCAGGATCGGGGCGGTTATCAACTTCTGCTTCAACGTCTCGAAGGCCAATGCACATCCATCCGTCCAAACAAACGGTACCTCCTTACGCGTAAGCTTGGTTAACGGCTCAGCTGAACGAGCGAAGTTCTCCACAAATCTTCTGTAGTATCCGGCGAGTCCAAGGAAACTTCTTATCTCCGCAACATTCTTTGGAATAGGCCAATCTCGAACTGCTGCAATCTTCTCGGGATCAACGGCGATTCCATCGCCCGACACGACATGCCCCAGAAACTTCACTTCTTCCAGCCAGAATTCACACTTACTCATTTTCGCAGATAACTTCTCTTGTCTCAGCGTCTGCAGTGCGATCCCTAAATGCTCAGCATGCTCCTCCGGACTCTTCGAGTACACCAGAATGTCGTCAATGAATACCACAATAAACTGGTCCAAGAACGGTGAAAAGATCCTGTTCATCAAATCCATAAATATTGCTGGCGCATTAGTCACTCCGAAGGGCATCACTAGATACTCGAAATGTCCATATCGAGTTCGAAACGCCGTCTTGCAAATGTCTTCTGCTTTTACTCGGACCTGATGATATCCTGATCGCAAATCCAGTTTCGAGAATACCCTCGCGCCACTGAGCTGCTCAAAAGTTCTCCAATGCGAGGGATCGGGTACTTGTTCTTAATAGTCACCCGGTTCAATTCTCGATAATCAATGCACATCCTTCTCGTGCCATCCTTCTTCTTTACTAAAAGAACTGGAGCTCCCCACGGTGAGTTGCTGCTTCGAACCCATCCCTTCTCGAGTAATTCACCCACTTGTTTCTTAACTTCTTCCAATTCCACCGGTGCCATCGGATAATAAGATTTTGATACTGGCGCTGCACCAGGAATAAGGTCAATCGCGAACTCCACATCTCGCTTCGGCGGTAAGCCCGATATATCTTCAAATACGTCCATAAAATCGCGAACAACTGCCGGCTCTTCATTACTATCAACTTCCATAGCTGCAAGAACACTGTTTGTCGGCCTAGCCCTAAACTCGACTGGCCCGACAGAACTGCTTCCTTACCGCAACCGCTGTCTACATTGTTGGCCACGAAAGGTCCAGCAAGACTACTGAGTCTCGTCCATTCTGCTGCATGCACGTCCACGGTTGCTCCATTCTGCCTCAGCCCAATAAATTTCTCTTCCATTTCCTCCCGTGCAGTCCGTGGAAAGAACTTCTCCAGGAAACTCTTAGAGAAATCCGCCCAACTGCTTGGCTTGGGCAAACGGTTCTCCTCCACAAGCCACCACTCTCGGCGTAATCCACTAGTTGAATGCGCACCACATCAACTCCTTTGTCCTCTGGAATCTGTGCCGCAATCAGCAAATTCTCCGTGCTGACTAGCCACTGCTCGGCTGGCACGGCTCCTCCAAACCAGTGAAAGTAGTAGGACCCACACGTCTGAACTCTGCCACGGTCCCTCCTCGGTCAACTGGTCTAGTTCCAATCTTGTTCACAGACTGCTGAACGATCTGCAAACCTTCCTGAAACGAGTCCGCTTGCTGCTGGATCAGCTCGGGCTGTTTCTTTGATTTCCAGCATTCCTCTTATCACTCCAAGCATGGCGGCTTCGTTCACACGCCTCTGGTACGTCTTCAATTTCTTACCTGTCATAATCCTGAACTCAAAACACCCAACATTAGCATGATGATAGATTCTGAATGTGGATCAAGGCTAGAACTCCAAGATACTTAAATAGAGTGCTGCATTGTAGCTATGCCGCGGTATCATAGCCGCAATTACTTAACTCCACCCAAGTCGCCCAAGTCCTAGGGATAACAAGAAATCAGGTTTCCGAGTCGACACGCAAAGTAAGTTTGCACGTCGTAAAAGATATAATCAGGAAGAATGTGATTCAAGAATGGTAAAACGGTCAATGTGGCTGGACATGTTTCCTAAACACGGGCATTCTGAATCGTGTATTGGGTACAATACCCAACTACAAAAGAATCAACCCGACTAACCTATGGCTCTGATACCATAAAACCATGTCACGCCCCGCTTCCCAGAGTACGCCAGATTTGGGCACGTGACATAGCCAACCATGCTACCTGTGGGTAGGAAGTATCCATCCACAGTCACATTACGGTTGTAAGGATATCAAGAACAGAATAAAACTAATCTAATACATGTCCAAATCCATAATAACAAAAATCAATAAACAATAAGTGCGGAAGCTAATGATCCAATACAATGAATAAACAGTATGTCCCATAATGCGGGCTCACATCTGGAAATGAAATGACATAAATAAACTAAACTCTAAGGAACTCACAGTTCAGCCTGCTGGCTGAAGTACTCCTGCTCGGTCGACGACAAAGGTACGGAATCTGGGCCATGCAAAACCCAGACGTCAGCGCGTCATGATATCAAGTATATAGCATAACATGGTAAAAAGCAGTGCAAGTATGAATATGAATAAAGCAGCAATAAGAAGTAATAAACAGGGTAATGTGCAGTAGTGACTAAACTGTCCTATCAGGTTTTCTACTCTATAGTCTTTGAAACCAATTGATGAATCGTCGATGTAACTCAATAGTATCCCGTGCGTGCCCGGGACCACGGTCATGATCCTCGGGGCTGAGTCCGAGACGTGCCGCTAAGCAGTAAAAGGTAGTAGGATGGACGAGTGATGTCAGCATCATCACTCCCGGACTGGCCAAGCCCGTAAGACTGATCAGAACAATGTATCGAACTGTTGAGTTACAAGTCGGTTTCACCTTTGATTTCCCCATACCCCCAAACTATGTATGTCAGGTCAGGTATTCAGTAGTCAAGGACTAATGCCAACACAAAATCAAGTAAAAGTAGGTCTGTCTGGATCGACAGCAGGAATGGTCAGGTTTGTCGGCATTAGGCATGAAATCAGGTAACCGGTCGGGTCACGTTTTAACAGGTTGAGTCGATATGTATAGGGTGTCATGTCATGTCAAGAGTGTACGGTACCATGTCATGTCAAGTAGGAAGTGTAACAGGTCATGTCAAGAAGCACAAGATGTCATGTGGGTGCTCATAATCAAACTATCATAAGTATATGTATAAATAAACAAGCATGAGTACTATCAGAACAATAAACTGGAACATGTAATATGATATGTAAATAAATATAATTTCAAGGATATGGATGCACAGTTATCGATTAGGGTTACATTTATAGTTCTAATATTAATTAGGATGCAATTTATTAAACATGGAGTGTTAATATCACATTATTATGTAATAGTGTGATCTATGCTTGCAATTATATGTATCTTAAATGCGATAGATGCAAACGGGTATCCGAAAAGTTATAAAACTGTAAAATGGTAATGTGGGATGTACAACTAAACAATATGTGATATAAATATTGATATAATAATATTAATATGGATAGCATATTCGAAGCGATTAGTAACTATAAAAGATGTACTGATTAACCATGCACAAGAAGGTTCCGTTCAGAAATTCAGCGTCACCCTAATTTGTAAAATAGCTTAAAAATAACAAACGTTCTCCAAAAGAGACGTATCTTATACCAAAACAAAGATAATTCAATAAGGTTTTCAGTTTTATAAGTATAAGCATCTCAGGTTATCCCTACAAAAAGTTATGAATATTCAAAGTTGAAAGTTTGCTGCTGGAATTTCCCTGGACAGCAGTTTAGAGACGTGTTCATTTGCATTTTACGTTAATTAAACAATTTATTTTGCAAGTAAATATTTCATAGAGTTATAGTATTCTGAATTAGCTTCGTAACGAACTAAAGAACGTATACTAATGATTTTTCTATGATTTATAATGAATTTTATAAGATAAGGTGTACAGTAAATTTCAGATTTGTCATATCCGATTTTTCAACGACATTTCATATGTAAACTATAAGATTTTCAAATGTATAACATTATAAAATGAAGATTATAAAAGTATATAGCATGTAGCAAGATTAACTTGCCTCGATGGGTCGCGAATCGGGAAAACGGAACGTTAACCGTCGGCGGGGAAAACTCGCGACGGCGCACGGTTCACGGAATGAACCCAAACGACGAACAAAGGAACCACACGGGTCGGGGTATCTCGCTGGAACGTCGAGAAACGTCACCGGCACGACGGAATTCCGGCAACAAAAGAACAGTTAAAAGAAATGAGAAACGAGACATGAAGCAAGAAGAGAAAAATGATAAAGAGAAGTACGAGAGAATATATGAGGGAGAGGGAGAGAGAGGAAAAAGTGGAGAGGGAGAGAGAGAAAGTGGGGCCCGCGGGGTTAAAGGGGAGGTTGTGATTGGCTGAGAGAATAAATTAAGAAGGATATAAAAGATTGTAAAAATATTATATGGTTAACTTAAAGATTTAAAAGATAGGTAATGAACAGTAAGATATCAGGTTAGTTAGAAAAATATATGCGAAGGTTTTAATAATATTAAAATTTAGGATTTTGGCGCCAAATGAAACATTTCCAAATTGCGCCCGGGTTGGGTTCAAAAATTCGAAATTCAAATAATAGGATTTTAAGCGGGTTCCAAATTTTAAAATGAAATGTTTTATGATTAAAAAGCATACTCTCAAAACGGACACACGCACGTGCACGTAGCCATCCAAACTCGCCCGTTTCACTGAACGGGACGAGAACACACTGCACGGACGCTACCACGAGGCTAAGGATGTCAAGTAGGCCAAGATGAATATTTTTTTTAATTTTATTTTAGATGCTAAAATTTGTTATATGCAGAATGACTTAGCCAGATAAAATTTTACAGTAAGACCCAAATAAGCAAGATAAATGAAATGCGTAATATCTAATGCTCAACCAATAACAGAAAATAGTAGCATTGGGCTCGGGTGTTACATTATACCCAACTACAAAAGAATTTCGTCCTCGAAATTCCAAGAATACAAGATAGAAGACTACAGGAAAAGGTGAGGATACTTCTGTCGGATCTCGTCTTCTCGCTCCCACATGGACTCTCCATGCGATCGATTTCCCCAAGAAACGAGCACAAGGGGGATAACCTTGTTCTTAAGAACCTTTTCTCTCCGATCCTTGATTTCAACTGGTCGCTCTTCAAAAGTTAGGTCCTCCCGTACAGTCAACTCCGAATGATCCAATACTTGGGTTTCATCTCGAACATACCTCCGTAGTTGAGATACATGAAACATATCGTGCACTCCTGCCAAGGACTGTGGTAACGCCAAATGGTACGCTACCTCTCCAACACGCTCCAATATCTCGAAAGGTCCAACGAATCGAGGGCTAAGCTTTCCCCGACTCCCAAAGCGAATCACCCCACTAGTCGGTGATATCTTCAGGAATACCAAATCACCCACGGCGAACTCTAGAGGTCTTCTTGACGTGTCGGCCCAACTTTTCTGTCTGCCTTGAGCTGCCTTCATATGCTTCCTGATTGTATTCACCTTCTCGACTGTCTGTACCACCAAATCTGGTCCTAGTAACCTTCGTTCACCAACATCATCCCAACCAACAGGTGAACGGCACTTACGACCATACAGTGCTTCAAACGGAGCCATCTGAAAAGTTGCTTGGAAGCTATTGTTGTACGAAAACTCCACCAGGTGTAGATGATCTTCCCAAGAACCTTTGAAGTCCAACATGCAAGCCCTCAACATATCTTCAAGGGTCTGGGTCGTTCTCTCCGATTGTCCATCAGTCCGAGGATGATAAGCCGTGCTGAACTTCAATCGAGTCCCCAAACTTTCTTGTAAACTCCTCCAAAAGTGCGATAAGAATCGAGTGTCCCGATCGGACACGATGCTTACCGGCACTCCATGCAATCTGACAATCTCCTGCATGTACCGCTCTGCCAAAGTCTCTGTCGATTGACCAACCCGGAAAGGAATAAAGTGAGCTGCTTTGGTCAACCGATCGACAATCACCCATACGGCATTGTTGCCCTTTGGACTCCGCGGTAAAGCCGTCACGAAATCCATGGTTATAAGTTCCCACTTCCATTGAGGAATCGGAAGTGGTTGCAACAAACCAGCAACCCTTTGGTATTCAGCCTTGACTTGCTGACACACCAAGCACTTAGCCACGAAGCGAGCAATTTCTCGTTTCATACCTTCCCACCAGAATTGCTGTCGAAAATCTCGGTACATCTTTGTCCCTCCTGGATGTACAGAGTAAGCTGAACTGTGTGCCTCCTTCATGAGCTCTTCACGCACATCTCCTTTTGGCACACACTGTACATCCAGGAGAAATCCGATTTGATCTTTCCAAAATTTGCACATACTGTACTTGGCATAGAGTTGATGCTGTCGTAATGTCTCCAGGACAATCCGCAAATGCTCAGTGTACTCTTTCAGATTCTTTGAATACACCAAGATGTCATCGATGAAAATAACAACAAACCTATCTAGGTACTCTCGGAAAACCTGGTTCATCAGATTCATAAATATGGCTGGTGCATTGGTCACTCCAAATGGCATCATGAGAAACTCATAATGACCATTGCGAGTCCTGAATGTCGTCTTCGGAATATCAGACTCTTTGACTTCCACCTGATGATAACCTGAACGAAGATCTAGTTTTGAGAAAACAAAAGACCCACTTAGCTGATCGAACAGATCATCGATGCGCGATAGTGGATACTTATTCTTTGTAGTCACTTCGTTCAAAGATCGGTAGTCTAGACACATTCTGTATGAACCTTCTTTCTTTTTCACGAGCAAAACTGGAGATCCCTAACTTGAAGTACTGGGACGAATCCATCCTTTCATTAAAAGTTCGTCCAATCGAGTACATATCTCCTTCAATCCTTCTGGACTTAAGCAATATGGTGCTTTGATCACCGGTTGTGCACCAGGTACTAAGTCAATACTGAATTCAAGAGCTCGATCGGGATGCAAAGCTAAGTTGTCTTCAGGGAATACATCCTCAAACTCTCGAACTACCTCTGGCTTGTCTTTTTCCGCTTGTATTGTTGCAATCACTGCCTTCTTTGGTTCAGCCTTGTAGGTGCTAGGTTTCAGGGTACGGTCTCCACTCTTGAAATAAAATACCGGATGATCCGGTATCTCGAACACTACCATCCTTTGACGACAGTCGATGGTAGCGTAGAAAGTTACTAGCCAGTCCATACCCAAGACTACATCGAAGTTCGGTATGTCCAGCACCTTGAAGTCCGCATAAAATTCTCTGCTGCAGATGACCACTGGACACAGATCATATCCTATAGTTGCTTTTAGAACGTCGTTCCCTGAACAAACATTCCAGCTGGATACGAGCGGTTTAACTGGAATCGCATGAGTTTGGACGAACCGTTGCGACATAAAGCAATGTGATGCTCCAGTATCGAAGAGTGCTAAAACAGGTAGGGAGCCTACTAAGATTGTACCTAAGTTGTGTGGAATATGTTTAGGTATAGGAAAAGATATATATTGATATATTTATAAAGATTGAAAATGTTTTGAAAGAATGAGAGTTACCGGTGATGACTTAGCCGGTGGCTTCAGCTTCTTCCACAATCATTGTGAAAGCCTGTTGCCTAGGTACATTCCTCCCTACTGAAGGCGCATTCCTCTGTCCTTTCCTCTGTCCTTACGGCATATTCCTCTGTGCCTGATAGAACTGACGAGGAGGCTGTGCAGGAGGTCCACGAGGAGGTGGAGCAGGTAGGGCAAGACGAGGTGCAGGAGCCTGGATTGCTGGCCGCAGCGGAAAAGTGATCGCTGGTCGGGGTGGAGGAGCTGGGGTGAGACGATGGGGACAATCTCCATTGGAGTGAGTGGATGCGCCATAAACTAAGTATAGGTGGTTAGTACGCCTATAGTATTTCACCAGGTGTCCATTTCTCTTGCAGTAGAAGCAAAAGTCTGGACTGGGCCGGTTAAAAGTTACTCCCGGTCTCCTGGGTACAAACGGTGGCCTGAAAGAGGCTTCTCCTGCTATCTAAGTAGCAAGGCGTTTCACACTACTACCTCATATCGTCGGGTAGCCTTCAGTGCAAGATCAAAGGTTGGGAAATCCCCTGTAGCTAATGCATCTTGGATGTCCGGGTCCAACCCTTGCTGAAGTCTTCTTGCCCGGATCTCAGCAGTCAGGATGAGGTGTGTAGCAAACCTGTTACGGCCTTGTGTTAGCCGTGTAGTATGCGATATCAAGAAATTGAATATTGAGACATATCTTACCTGCTAAGCATGGTGAACTCAGCATCGTATTCATCCACTGATTTGTTCCATATTGAACCTTGTTGCAGGTGGATGAATTATTGCTCCATGTCAAAACGGGAAGTCTCGGGAAAATATTTCGCGTCGAACATGTCATGAAATGTCTTCCATTCAATCGGCTGGGCAAGACGGCTTTCTTTAGCCTTCCACCATACTCTGGCGTTGTCTGTGAGTTACAGCTTTGCAACTCTCACTCAAGCAATCTCTGGAACTTATGCTGCTGCCAGATCATCTTCAATGGACTGAGCTCATTCATCTGCCTCTAATGGGCTCTCTTTCCCAGAAAAGTGCTTAGGTTGCAATGCCTGGAATTGCTTGATTCCGGGTGCCTCGGCTTCTGGGTGGTGCAAGAGGATAGCAGTCTGCTGCTGCTGACCCTCCAAGAAGCTCTTTATCGCCTCAAGCAGTACCGTCTGCTCGTTGATAGGAGCTGCTACGGTAGGTGGTGGTGGTAGAGGAGGTGGAGTGTTTCCATTCACGTTGGTGCTCGTGTTGTTCGGTGAATCCATAACCTTGAAAGAAAAAGAAGGGTTGGGATAGATTTAAGGAATTGAAATGTAAAGAATGTATAGTTGCTGATTTTTATAATTCTTGTGATATATTGCTTAGGTTTCCATGCAGAACTGACCTGCATGGGCCGCCAACAAAACCTGTCACGCCCCGCTTCCCACTGTATGGGGAAGGAGACATGGAGGGCCGTGACGTATTTACTCAGAAGTAAATATGTTAAGCGTAAATAAGCAATATAAATGTAAAGCACAAGAATGACAAGAGATGTAATAAAACAACTTTTTATTGATAATCATTCTTTACATACAACTGAAAAGTAAAGTACAATGATAGAAAGTGATACCTAAATAATGGCATATGAACTGAAAAGAAAATAGTACAAGTAAGGCCTAAAAGTCCGCCTCCTCTGTAAACTGCTTCAAGTCGTCCTGGCTGGGCTCGATCTCTTGAGAGTCGGGTCCTCCTGACAACATTCCAAAGAAAGAAAAGACAGGAATGTTGTCATGCCCCACTTCCTAAAATACGGAATACAAGGGGTGACAAGGCTAGCCATGCTCCTACGGTCAAGGAAATATCCTGTCATAGTCATATTTCGGCTTCTAGCATTACGTGGTAATCAGTAATCATAGCACAGGTAATGAGAAATGCAGTCACTAATTCTATTAAAACAGATATAAAATTAACCAGATAGAGTCAAGGGAAAGATAGAGCTGGCGTTGCTGATCTAGATGTCCGCAATATCCTCGAGGTAAGGCAGGTCCTGATCCGAGCTAAATCCACTCCTCACTCTGAGCATGCATACTCAGGTCATCAGAGTGACACAATAGCAATATATATGAATATGTAATATGTTCAATGATGATAAACATGAAGCAGTAACATAGAGTAATGACGCGAGCATGAAGTAACTGGTATATGTAACGATAAAGCAAGTGTATCATATCAGTAATCAATGCAATGTCCATGTCACTAAAGCAATTAGTCTCTAAGTCTCAATGTCCAAATCACTAAACCTATCGTCAGTCCAAGTGTGAGCGTTAACCACCGCAGGAGTATCTCCAACCCAAGGGTTATCGGGATGTCGTTTTATGGGGTAAGCGATACTAATTTGCAAACCACTTCTTCAGAGTATTCATTAACGGTAAAAGGGTCTAATTTATCTCGAGTCCTGCCGTATTTGATTAAGTTTTGGTTTAGGGTTCACATCGAACACTTAGCACGACATTTTGTAATTATAGCAAAATTTTTGCATCTCGCGGATATGAACAGGAAACGATTCATGTGAACTCTAAATGTCCCAATCATGGGATATTACCCTTATAAACACTCAGTTCACCCTATTACGCGCAATTACGACACACTATAACTGTTCGATTTGATCACGCTATTATATTAGTATAATTTAATGTCTCGATCAATATCAATATATTTACTCGTATACTTAGCATGAAGCAAGTGTGAGACACTTGCCTGGAGACGATTGGCGGGGGCGACAGCAACGATGGGAGAATGACGACAACGGCACGGACATGAGCATATTAGAATAGCTTGGCAGGAGCACGGCTAGGGTTCGCAATGGCTTGGCTGTGATGCGGCGTTGGTACGGAAGTGGGCATGGGGCTGGTCCGGAAGTAGGCACGGTGATAGGAGCTCGATGAATTATGATGGTCATGGTGATAGTTTCAGGGGCGGCTCCGGCGAGGTGGGGTGCTTGGTGCTGGTGGCCTGGAAAGGAGGTTGGCGGCTGTTGCGGTGACGGGGTTGCGGCGACGGGGTTGGCGGCGTGATGGGAGGTGGTCGCCAATGAGGGATGGAAGGCTCGGGTGTTGGGTTTGTGAAGTGGAGGAGGATGGTGGTTGGTTGTGGTGAAGGGAGGAGGATATGATGGTGGAGGTTAAGTCGAGCCTTCGGAGGCGGTGAAAGCCTGGCGGTTAGGTCGGTGCAGGGGGTTCGTGGGGGAGTTTGGATGGTGGTGTGAGCTGGGGAATAGAGGGTGGTGTTGGGAAGATGAAGTAGTTGCAGAGGGTGGCTGAAAGAGAAGGTCGAGGTGGTGCGAGCTCGTCGGCAGTGGTGCTCGTCGGGGCTTGCTGGTTAGGGCTAGGCGAGGAGATGAGGAGGCCCGGGGAGGTGAAGATAGTGGCAAGGAGCTCGTGTTGGAGGCGGTGAAGACGATGGCGATCGTGAAGTCGACGGTTGAAGGCTCGGTTATGGAGTCAATGGAGGAGGGGCGAGTGGATTTGGTCGTCGTGACCGTTGGGGAAGCGAGTCTCGTGGAAGCGTCGGCGAGGGAGAGAGAGAGGAGCCATTGGAGGGAGAGGATTTGGTGGAAGGGATCACAGGGAATTGGTGAGCGGCAAGAGCGTGGGCGAGTGCGGGTCGCAGGGCGGAGGTTGCGCGAGTCGAGGGGAACGTTGGAGGAAAAGAAGCGTGAAAAGGAAAGAAGAAAGGAAGAAGAAAAAGAAGCGTGGGAGTCGGGTCGGGTTGGGGTGCTGGGTTGGGTCTAGATGAGTACGGGTCGGGTTTGGGTAGGGATAAGGAATAAGTTAGGTTTAGAGTTTAGATTAGGAATAATTTAATAAATTAATTAATAATAAGATAATAAAGATATAAAAATGTGCAAAAATACCAGGAAAATTCTAGAAAAATCTACGGAAAATATATACATGGAATCGGGGATTTACAAATGTCGTTAGCGAACTAGCGTTCGGTAAGTCCCAAAAGATAGAATGTAATAGATATGTAAAGAGAATAAAATATGTAAAGTATTTGTTTGTTATACTAACGTAGTTGTTTGTAGCTTGGTACAGAATGTATCAGTGTATACGAGAGGAGTCCAATTTGCTCCGTGGACTAAGGTAACATATAAATATAAGGCCCCGTCAAAACCCACGGGACAACGGCACAAGATATTCATGTAAGTGTCTTTTAGTGACCATCATCGTGTCATTTTTAACACATTCTGTACCAATCTACCCTTTTAAAAGCCCGTAGTGTATATTGTATTGATTGTATTGATTTGTAGTTATCAGACTTGCTGAGACCATGGTATAAGTTGTTCATGTAAACTGATTCAGGATGTAAACGGAAGTCATGTAGTCAAGTTCAAGATATAGCCATGGTTCGGTCAAGTCAAGTTATATCGCATGTTTGACATTGTTCTGGTATTCATGTTCAAGTATTCATGTTTAGATTCATGTTGACTTGGATTCATAGTTGTATTGGGTTCAGATTGATTTGGACTCAGACTTGAGTCAGACACTTTAAACAAAATTAAATCCTGAATTAGATTTGGGAATTATCGGTAACTGCTGCACATGGATGGCAGGATTTGTGTCTTTTTCCAAGACAATTACCATTGATAACCCCGTTTTAGTTTTCTACCTTAAATATGCAAGCACCCACTTTCTCTGGCTCCTTGAGGCTCAAGAAAATTGGTCCCGTTTAAACCTATATTTACTAGGGTAATTAATGTAATTTTATATATCTCGAGGGGTTTTATGAAAAATATTTTATATACTTTCAAAATAAATCTCGATTAATTATTTATATTATTTAGGATTGTCATTAATGTGAATTTTAGAGAATGAGGTATATTAGTGAACATATACATAGCTTAAATGGTTTAAGGTATTTTAGTGTAAAATTTGACTTGTATTGATTCTTGATGGTATTTTCATGAAACTTGTAATTCTTTTATTTTGTTTAGAAAACATGGAATTTAATATCTTAAAAATATGTGGTTTGATAATATTTATATAATTATTAAAAAAATTTATTATTAAATAGAAATCCTAGTTTTTCTTAAAAATTGTATTTAAATTCCATCGAGATCGTATGCTCCGTGAGGAGGTTTGCATCTCTCCCTACTAGTCCCGAGGATGTGCGTTAATCCACACCATCCAAACCGGGTTCCCCAAAATGGGTTGTAGAGATATAATCGTAAAGAATTAAGCAACACAATTTAAAGAAATCAGGGTTTTTAATAGTTTAAGGTACTTTGATGAAAAATCGTATTTTGCCACAAAAATATTGTTCAAGAGAATCGTGCTATATCAAGATATATGTATATGAGAGGTAGATCATTACCTCATGAGGTTTTCTAAAGGTAATATTAAGCAAAACAATTAAAATATGTCGTATATAAATTTCATGGTATTTAAACGTAAAAACTTATTTAAAGTTATTTAACATGGAATTTTAAAGTGAAATTGGTTTCTAAACATTAGTTAAATGATTACAAGTAAGGTATATACATGAGTACAAGTGATTCTTAAGAAGAATTGTGGTTTTCAAAGGTTTTAGAAACAAATGTCGGTATAACTCCACTTACCGACATGTTTTGAAAAAAAGAAGTTTTATAGTAGAAAGAGAAGAAGAGATATGGGAATTACAAGTTTAGAGGAGAGAGGGAAGGTAGAGGATGAGGGCAACAGCCTTCGTGGAGTCGCGGGGTCGCCGGAAATGTCTCGAATTCTCGCTGGAATTTGACCTAGGGCTAACTCCACTTGTACTTTTCTTGGACTCGGAATTTTTTTGAGAATTTTGGCAATAGATTTCAGAATGAAAAGGAATAGGGTGTGGGGTTGTATTTATAGTGTAAAATTAGGATTTTGGAATTGAAGAAAGAATTAAAAATGCATTAAAAATTGGATTTAAAGCAAAATTTTAGTTCTCTGGATAATTGCAGGAAAAATAAATAGAACAGGGGTAGTGGGGTAGGCCAAGAGGTTTAGTGGGCAAAACACAGGGACCATCCCCTACGGGGGCCCCGGCGGTGCCGGTCCAAACATCAATCTCGCCGGCCATGTGGAGGAGGCGGGGCTCTAGATTCATGCCACATGTCCTAGCCAGTGTTAACTTTAATTTGCACATGTTTGATTTTCTGTGATTTTTAATTTTATGTGCAGAGCACGCGTAAACTTTTTGGTTTCCAAAAAGTTTAAAAGAAAAATCAGTAAAATATATGTGTGGTTGATGGGATTCGAACACAAGAGCTACATCACAGCAGTGCAAGACTTTACCAGTGAGCTATAAGTTGTTTCTTGCTGTTCTTAAATAAAAACAAAATTTAAATTATACTCAGGCTTGCAAACGCTATTCTGTACATTAACTTGAAAATTTTCGTACAGTAAAATTAGAGTCGTTACAGGTATGTCGTAAACTTGTATTCAAATAGTTGATCTCATTTAATACCACCTTCCACAACCACTCATTTTATCTCGTTATCTCATAATGTTTTATAGAACGCTTAGTCAATAAAGATTATGGACTTTAATGGTAGTCATTGTTTATAAGAAAACTATGATATTTTAGAGTAATTATATTTTTAGAAAACTCATGGTATTTTAATGGAAGACTATAGTATTTATTTGAAATTATATTTCAATAAAGATCTACGTATTCTTTTGGGAAATATCTTTTATAAAAGGTTATAGGTTTTGTTGAAAAAAATAGCCTTTTAGTATAGGTCCAGGTATTTAAATGAAATTATATCCTTTTTGGATAGATTAAGGTATGTTATTGTTAATAATAATTTATAAAGTTATGGTGTTTATTTGGAGACATCATTTTAAAAATACGTCCGTGTTGGCAACCGCTGCACATGGGCGGCGGGATTTATGTCCTTTTCAGAGACGATTGCCTATCAGCCATGATGTATTTACGTAAAATATTATTCTATATAAATTAGGGTATTTTATTAAAGGTGGTATTCTACAAGTACAACTCCGCGTTGACAACCGCTGCACATGGACGACAGGATTTGTGTCATTTTCAGGGACGATTGTCAAGCAGCCACGGGGTAATTCATGGAAAATATGACCCTATCAGAATATCTTATTAAACGTTAGTGGTTATAGACTAAAGGTATTGATATGAAAAATATTCCCTTAAATGAAAAGGTATAGATAAAAACACTATATTATAATTAACTTATATTACATAGAAAAACATGGTATTTATGCGATCATAGGCTGTTTTGAAATTTTTTGATATCTCTAATATTACGACATTTCAAAGAATGAGGTATTTTATCGAAACTAAGATTTATATCAATAAAAATATATTATATTATTTTTTAACCCCTTTTGAAATACTTACCTAAAGCGTATATGTTTTCAAACATAAACATTTCATAATATGAGGCCATGTTGTGGAATGGCCTATTTTGGGATCGTACAGTATGTGTGATATGTTATCTTAGCAAAATAATAACCAATATAATATTAGAAGGTATGTGTGATGTGCCAATTTAACTGATAAAAAATATCATGAATTTTTGAATGTAGGTATGTGTGTGAGCATGAGGGATAGGTCGTTATCCCTTGAGGTCAACATCAAGTCAAGGATTTTTCATTAAATTAATACCGTAACATTATATGCAATGAAGGGTTTAACAACGTATCAAAATGGATTGCAAGATTATTATCATGTCTAAGAAATCCTAATTAAAGGAGGTGATAGATTAAGTGGTGAGAGGCGGATCCTACTTTAGTTTCGAGATGAAGATTCAGAAAGCCGAACGTCTCGTTTCACTAAAACGCGATTATCCCCGCATTCTGATTTTTTCCTCGATAATTGGGTGGAACCACAACGTCAGCATCGCCGAGACGAAGGTCTGGGTATTTTTTTTCAAAATTTTCGGAGTTCTGAGGAGTGAGAAAAGTGATTAGGAAGGGCTTGTATATATAGGGTTTAATTACAATAATAAATTCCCAAATCCGTTTAAAAAATCTCAGATGAATCATAAATAATCCATGCAGAAAATCATAAAATAATCATGCCCAATAATTGTCAATCATCCCCTGATTATTATGCCGCCGCCGCCTAACCTAGGCCATTAGATCTTGATCCAATGGCCCAAAGGCCACCCTGCCTCGTCACGAGGCAGTGAGTGTGTGGGGCTCACGCACTTGCTGGCGCAAGTGCGTGGACCCCACCACGAGAGTCTGCCAGCGAGGCCTGGGCCGTTGGATATGAGTTCCAATAGATCAGGTTTCCCCAGAATTTTTTTATATTATTTTTTTAAAACTAAAACTTTTTTATTAAATTGAAATATTTTAGAATATTGTTTAAAATATTTTTTAACACGGAAAATTCTGAGAAAAATCCGAAAAAATATATTTTGTTGTTATCTTCAGTTTATAAATGATTTTGAGCTAAAATTAAATAATATTTCCATATCTATGATATTTGTTAGTTATTATAATTATTTAAAAATCTATTTTATCCTTGAAAATATTTTAATTTCGAAATAATCATTTTAATTAATAATAAAAATACATAAATTATTTTAGGACATTATAAGATTCCATTAAACATTTGAAGTTCAGAAAAATATAAATAGCTTTTAGAAAAGTTCTTTAATTATATTTAAATGCTTTTAAAAATTACTAACATCGCTTTTAAAAATAAAATCATTAAAATGAAATATTTTTCCATCATGTAAATATGCCAAAAAATATTTGGTACTATATAAAGTAAATTTTATTAGATATTAGAAAACACGGTCGTTACAGTACTCACCTCCAGTGAGCACTTGTATACAATCTTATGCGATCACACCAATAGTTGTAGAACCAACCACCGCCCTTCGTCGGGATTTAGAAACATATATATAAGTCTACTCTAAAGTATCGATACCCGATCTCGATACTCCTGCGGCTTGGGACCTTTAAGGATGTGTTTATGGACTACCCAGCTTCTACAAGGATGATCGCCGTCATAACGCTGGTCGTCAAGCAAGATTCTAAGAGCTTTATCAACATATAACCGCCATATGTTATATCGAGTATAACATATGCACATGTTAAGATAAAGTCAAATCATAATATTATACTACTGTATCGAGTTTTTATCAATATGTGCAAGCAACATAAAGCATCAATAGAAAGAAAATACACATGTCAGGATAAAGAAAACTCAAATAATATACTATATATAATTTAGCAAGATTGTCTTGTATATACATATCTCTAGTATCATATACAATACAGGTCTCTAGGACATACATATCCAGCGTATTCCTCCTACCAACAAAGCCATACTGGTTCGATATTTTGTCGAACAGCTAGTAAGCACTTAAGAGCGTGTGAAAATTATAAGGGTTTCTTTGTTAAATTCCTCACTCTCTTCTCTTTCAAGTACACTATTTTACATATTCTAACCCCAACATGTGTTCTTGTAATTTCAATCAAAGCAACACCATACACTTTCTTTAATTTCCTGAAGCTTTCCCACCTCATCTTATTACCTAAAAGCACAACACCTTCTAACATATAAACGCCATAATCTTTCTCAAGCCATTTAAAAACCTGCTCTAATTCTAGTGCATCTTGCTCCAAACTGGGAGTAGCTAGAGCATGCCCTACATCTTGAATAGTTCCCTGCAAATTTGAGATGTCAACTTCAGATTGCTGCATAATTTGTTGGGCATTTGATCGAACATATCATGGGCAAGTTAGGGATTCAATTTCTGAAGGTGAAATCTTTTGAACATTACTTCAATCATCTAACGAGCAGCTACTCATTGAAGCTCGACCTGGATTTGTTGGCGAGGAATTAGATGAGGAACCGTTCTTAGAAACCGATCTTACTTGGACATTTCCTCGAATAGCTGATGGGCAACTATTCATGGATGCAAGACTTTGATCTTCAACTATTCACGGTTGCTACTGCTGCTGCATGGAAGACGAGGGAAAGAGAGAAGTTGTTGCTATAAGAAAGGAGAAGGGTAAAATGGGGATTTAAAATTTTTTAAATTGTCGCGTGAGATCGCATGGCCGTTTATAAGTGGGATTTAACGGTCGAGGGGGTGCTGGGTAACGATTGCTAATTTTAGGTTTTTTTTATCTAACGACAGAACTACATGAGGGTTTCTGGACATTACCCAAAACTATGAGGGGTTCTGTTAAATAAACCAATTTGAAATGATTATATTATTCATTATTCGTTTCACATAGTACAGTTGGCAATTAATAACGGGTCCAAAAACTTATCGGATCCGACCAGGCACATGATTGCACTCGGACCAAAAGAAAAGTATGCTCTTGTTTTGACGCAAATTAATGGCAGAAAAGTATGAATGCAAAATAAATTGACTTATAATAATGTGTGCATTGATTGTGTTTGATTGTTGAATTATGAATTAATCTGTTTAGAAAATGATGGTGGACTTGAATTCCAAACTTGAGAAGAGTTATTGAATTTTCTCCATTTATGCTTGGGAATAATTTTAATATCGATTTATTAGTTAGCTGAGAATCTTTGTCAATGATGAGATATTTTAATGATGTTGGTGTCTGATGATATCCAGATGACTGATATGATCTGCAATATAAATAAACATGTGGAAATGTTTGATCGAAATTACAACAACAAAAATTATCATCTTGTAAGTGATTAAAATATAAGCACTCAACTAATTTTTTTTATATAAAAAACCTTGCTTGATTTAATGATGCTGGTGTCAGATGATATCCAGATGACTGATATGATCTGCAATATAAATAAATATATGGAAATGTTTGATCTAAATTACAACAACAAAAATTATCATCTTGTAAGTGATTAAAATATAAGCACTCAATTAATTTTTTTTTATATAAAAAACCTTGCTTGATTTGAATTCGTCTAGTGCACTAAATTATAAAGATATGTAAGTGATTAAAAATAGGATCAGTTCATAGATCTTTTAATTTGTTGGAGGCATTTTTGGATGCCAAATATCAAGCCTTAGAAGGCAACAGACAAGAAATAATTCATCCGTTCATTAATACATACCGTCAACACTGCACATAGAAGACAAGTTCCCACTAATACTCCTGAGTTTGGGACATGCAATGTACATGTATATGTAGATCTATTTGGTAGACAATTTTTTTTTTTGTAAAAAATAGTTTGAATATTAAAACCGTGAGCCCAATCGAGTTGTTTTCTTTTCTCAAAAAACACATACAGAGAGGGAGAAGGAGAGCCGAAGAGAGAAAAAATGGAAGAGACAAAACTTGATGAATCCCGATCACTTGAAAATGGTGGAGAAATTTATAAATTTACAAACTTTTATATGAGGAAATAAGAAATAGACACATGGACCGTCTTGAACTCCGGTTATGATAATAGTAGAGAACTTATTGACTAGTGAAATGAATAAGCTAATGAAAGGAATAATTGTAGAATTATGACTAAAACTCTTTGAGATTAACTTACTAATGCAATTAGATATACCTATCAAGATTATACTGATAAGTATTCTTCTTCTTCTTCTTTTGTAGGCATGATATGTGGCAGATAAACGCCTGCATGTTTATAATATGGTCGTAACGTGCTGGCTCATTGGAACTCTTTTGCAGCCGGTGATCGTTTCCCGTGGATAACAATGTACACTCCATTGGGATATACATAAAAGATGTATAAGAAAATATACATTTATATCTTTTTTTCATTTTTAATAAACTCTTGAAATATAAAGAAATGCTGGTGTCATGATGATGAAAATGTGGAGCAGTCATTTTCATGCTTATATTGGTTCTCAATCGATGGCCACAAAATCTTGTGGCAGAGCTGGCGCTAGGGCCTATGCCACGTAGCCCCTGTCGGTACTTGACACGCATACTCCCAAGGATAACAATGGAGTGGGTCCCACGTGCATGCGTGTCGCCGTAGACCCAGGGGTGTTGCGTCAAGGGTGATAGTTAATTACGTAAAGAAATTTGCATGGGGACAGATTAAAATACCAAAGGAGATGAGGATCGATGTAAATTTTAGATAAGGACGAAATTATTGATGACCTAATTTAATGTTCTAAGCATTGCATTTTTGTTATGTCATTTCATTGATTTCGAGCGTTTAATTTTGTGGTTGAAGAGCTTGAGATAGGATATATCATCATGTATATGTTGTACTTTAATTGGATCCTTATCTTTAAAATTTTGAAGATGGACAATTCTAAATTCCTTAGAATTTTTGTCTTAAAATGGACATAAATTTTTTATAGTATTAAAGGCGAACTAAAGTAAGACAAGGGGGTTGTAATTTGTTCTGTAAGAGTGTATGAAAGTTTAGAAATTGCTTGAAATGGTAGTAGAAAACTTATAGTAATAATAATTATACAGAGGCCTCCTCTCTCTCTCCGAATGGCCGCCAAGACTACGTGAGGACGCCTTGCCTGAGATTCGGGGCAGATGCTATTTGGTTTTATCCGTCTACCTCTCCGAAGATACCAAGTTGATTTATGGCACCGTGTATCGGAGGTTTAGACGGATGCGGCCGATGCAGCAAACTTCGTCAGATTCCCCCTCGTTTGAGGGGTTTTTGAGTGTGGGGACGCTCTTCCCTGCAGGCGCAAGCCCCTGCAGTTAATTATGCTACCGCATCGCGGTAGCCACCTTCTCCTTCTCCAGAATTTCACTTCGTGTCGTGTGTGTTTGTTTTGTTTGTGGATACCCGTGGATTGTATACGGAGACTAAGTGATGCCGTCGCCCGTAGAACGTGGATTAGTCCAAATCCGTATTTACTTAGATTTGGGTTTGGTGTTTTAGTTTAAGAATACGTTAGCCACGTTTGAGGCTAAGATCAACTTAAACGTTCGTTAAGGATACGCTAGTCCGATTTGAGACTAAGACCAACTTAACGGGAAGAGCATTTAGGGGGCTCTATTGTTCCAGTTTAGGGACATAGTGGTCCATAGGTAGTTTAAGGACATTTCGGTCCATATTCCAGTTTAGGGACATGGTGGTCCATGGGTAGTTTAAGGACGCTTAAGTTCGTGGGTTTAAGGACCCCACAGTCCGTTAATTTAAGGACACATAAGTCCGCGGGTTTAAGGACCCCACAGTCCGTATTAATGCGTGGTTGTCGGGACCCGTCACCTCTCTGACGTCGTTGAAGGATTACAACGATAGGAGTCAGAGGAGTTCGGAGATATACCCTCGAACCGGATGTAAATTGATTTAGGAGAGCAGCCGTGCTCAGTCAATTTAGTTTGAGGACTTACGGCCATGATTGGGCTAAGTCCAGTTGAGAATATTCAATGTTATTTCTTATTTTTTTGCCTATTAGGCCTGTGCTAGGACTTTGCCCCTTTTTAAATAATGCACTGCATTTCTTATTTTATTTGGGCTCTGCCCTTTTATTTTATTTTGATTGGGCTCTGCCTTTTCTATAAATGATGCAGAGCATCAATTTTGTTTGGGCTCTACCCTTTTATTGCATTGCAATTTATTTTGGCCTACTAGGCCTTTTTGATTTGGGCTTGGCCCTGCAGTGCATTTATCAGACGCTTTGCGCCAATCACTGAGTGCAAGCGCTTGTAGTGATAACACGTGTCACGCAAGCGCAGTGCGCTGCGCTTGCGCTGCTGACACGTGGCGCGCTCTGGTGAGTTGCGCCACTTTCAGAGAGCAAGACTCTATCTTAAAAGCGTATAGCGCAAGTGGTTCAGATGCTGACACGTGGCGCTTTCTGGTGGCTTGCGCCAACCCAAGAGCGCAATAGTGCAAATTTTACAAGTGCAGGGCACCGTTTAATTTCTTGATCCAATTTAGATCAGAGAAAACAAGTTCTTCTTGTTGTTTCTTGTTTTCAGAGAACCAGTGGTTCATAAAAAGTGCAAGGCACTTATTATTATTTGTTTTTATTGAAGATCATTGATCTTGTTCTTAGATCAATGATCTATTAGAAGAAATTCTTCTATTTTAAAGGGTTTTTTTTTACATTTTTCTTGATTTTCTTTTCAAGTTTCTTCAGCGTTGAAGTTCTTGATGTTTTTTTTGATGTTGATGATTATTTGAATTGGGGTCTAGGGGCCTTTATATAGTGCCTATAAATTTGTTAAAGAGATCTTTCTCTGAGTGATTTGGGGAATTTTCCCCACCGTTGGATCTTTGATCTAAGGGCTTCTATTTTACAGAAGGCAATCTTCTTGTTTTAATAAGAACAGAAAGATCTTACTAGAATTTAATTCTGTTTGGCGCAATCGCCCCAGCGCGTGACACGTGTCGCGCAGCGCACAGCGCAGCACAACTGCACTTGCGCACCTGCGCTGACACGTGTCGCGCAACGCACAACGCAGCGTAACTGCGTTTGCGATGACACGTGTCGCGCAGCGCAGCGCTTGCGTCACTGCGCTGACACGTGTTGCGCAGCGTAGCGCTTGCGCAGCTGAAGCGTTGCTTTCTTTAATTTTTGTTTTAAATAGAGTCTTGCTCTGATTGGGCGTACTACCTTGGGCGCTGCGCTGACGTATCAGCTTCTGACACGTGGCGCGTCGCGCGCAGCTCACGGAATTTGAAGCGTTGCTTCGAATTTTGAATTTTTGAAATTCAAACAGAGATTTGCTCTGATTATGGGAAACAAATGCCCCCCACCATTGCGCTCACGTGGCGCGCACGTGAGTGCAGCGGTGGCAAGATCCTGGCCGTTGGATCAACTCAGGAGTTGAAGGGGCGCAAGCGCCTATATATAGGACCCCTGGCCCTTAGAATATCTTTACTTTTCAAGATTTTGATTTTCAGAGCTTTGCTCTTGCTTAAGAACTTCAGAGCTTTGCTCTTGTTTCATGAACTCCAGAGCTTTGCTCTCATTTCCAAAGTTAGAAAAACTTTAGGTAAAATTAATTTAAATCAATCTTAACCAAGAGAGTTTTGCTCTCATAGATCTTTCGATCTAAAGAAATCCCCTTTGGGGTTTCATAAACAGAGCTTTGCTCTCAAGAATTTGTTTCAGGGTTTCTTAACTCATGAATAGAGCTTTAATCTCCTGATGATGAATTCTTAAGAGTTTTTTTATATGGATCTTTAAGATCCCAGAACCTTAATTTTTTAGGAATTAATTAATTTTATCTTTGATGGATTTTTTCATCATTATTACAGAGCTAGGCTCTTTTAAGAAATTTTATTTCCCTGAGACCAGAGTTTGACAAGTGTCACTCTGTGACAGAGCTTTGCTCTGAAAGAGGAGATTTTCTCCTTGTCTCTAGGGATTTTTTATTATTAATGAGAATGTTCTCTTGGGGTTTAACTGACAATCTCATCCAATGATAGGGTTGTCTTATTAACTGATGCATTGTCATCCAGATTTTGTGGATCCCCCTTTGGTCTCCTACCCACTGCACTGCAGTGTGGTGTAATTAATTTTAATTAATTTTTAATTTAATTAATTAATTAATTAAAATTTTTAAACGCCAAGCGTTGGAATTGCAACACTAACGGCTAATTTTGTTCTCTTGCAGTGACCATGTCTTTCGATACCTCATTCCCATTTGCTCGTTCGGAGGAAGGGTTTCCCGAAGCGCCCGTGGATCACGAAGTCCTAGCTATGATCAGGGACCACGACCCGGAATATAAGAATCTCCACCTTTGGGGGTCGTGGTACAATCAGATTATCATGGGTCGTCGGAGTTTTTCGTGCGCAGTGCCGTCAGAGCCTATTACGACGATCCACTATGCCAGCCCACCCCCGGTGCAGTATGCCGTGGAGTGGTTGATTGGACTTCGAAGGGCTTTCTTCATCCCGCTATAGATGCAATTCCGGTTCAGCGTCCTATGGTTTTGGATATCCTGGGACGCCGTATCTGTCAAGGCGAGGCGCGACCTTGGGGGCAATCATATAACATAGGTATGATCCCCCGCCACCCGATTGGCTATCTGCCATGGGCTCGCTATATTCTGTCGGCGAAGAAGTCGCAGTTGATAAGGTTAGGGTTGTACACTGCGGTTTACGTCTCCCTCTTCCAATATCCCACGCTTCCCACCTGGTGGTTCAAGGCCTTCTTGGAGCAGTGGAAGATTCCTACTCACACGTTCCTCGCAATGGACCGGGAAGTGTCGATTTCTTTGGAGGAATTCACAGAGGTCTCCGGCTTACCGGTTATAGGGGAGCACTATGAGGAATTGCTTCCTACAGACGAGTATGTCTTCGGTGCTAAGCCGGCAGTAAGGGGCCTCACTCCGGAGAATGCTGTTCAACACCAATTCCTAAGTTTGATCAAAGTGTTGAACATCTATGAGGCCCTTTTCATCGAACGTGGGAGTCGCGGAGTTAGCTTCGAGGATTTCATCGCTCGTTTCCTTCACCCAAGCGTCCTCTCGGCAGAAGCTGCCAAGTTTGCCACCCTTGATGACCCTTTCGGTCTAGGTTTGGATAACCTGCCGGCGAAGGAAATAGACCAAAAGGGTTTTTTCCTTCCTAACTCCCCGACTGTGTCTTTTGCGGAAGTTGCAGCCCCCGGGATGGACGAGGAGGCCTTCTTCTTAGGATTTCTTAGGCTATGGCTGAGTTGGTTTGCGCTCCCGATGCATTCTCGCCATATGCGGCCCTCTGTCTTTTACCCAGCTCACCGGATGACCATCGGGGTAAAAGTGGCCGTTGGGATCGCCGGCTTGGCACACTTATATCACGGCCTCAGTCAAGCGGCGGATGCTAATGAGCCTGGGATACTGCACGTGATCTTCCCGATGCACTACTTCGTATCGTGGCTCAAGCTACACACATCGGGCGTCTTCGGCATGCACAAAAGGCCCTCGTTCTATGAAAGGTGCATCTTCCCTCGCATCATACAGCTGATTGGCGCCTCAATCGTGACTCCATCGCCACGGAATGCCAGGGGTTTACTCCTTCGCCCCCACACCGTTGGAGACGGGGTGTCTTTCATCGACAAGGTGTTGACTATTGGAAAGGCATCTACCACTGCGGTGCGGCCATTGCAAGACACTTTCAAAGATGGGACCTCAGTTTTGACGGCCCGGGAGACCCTCCATCTATATTCTATCAGACCGGGCTTCCTGGTGTTCAGGCAGAACGGTGCGGCGATTTTCATGAGATACAACCCGCATCGTTTCGCCCAACAACTGAGCTACAATCAAGGGGTACCATTGGAGGCTTTCCTATCGGAACCTGCTACTACTGAAGAAGGGATGGAGAGTGCGCTGCACCACTTCATGCGTCTGAATACGGGTTCCCACTTTTTTATCAGTGAGCCGGCTTGCGCCCCACGACTCCTCAAGGTATATACAGAATGGTACAGTCATTCGACGGAAGCCGTCATAAAGGAGGAAAAGCGATTGCTGGTCGACCGTAAGGGTGTGCCTCCAGGTAGCGACCGCAACTCTCCTTTAGTGCCAAGGACCCCGGTAATTCCCCCACTAAAAGATGCTAGAGCCAGACCACCGCGTGCGCAGAGTCCTCCACGCGGATTGCCGCTTCCCGATATTGCGGATGCACCACCAGCGCCCTGTGCTCCAATGGAGACAGTGGTCGTAGCCTCGCCGGAGTCTGGTGTGGGTGCGGACATTGGGACCCGCCGCCCCAAGGTGCCTGCAAAGCGCAAGTTGATCCCGGGTGCACCTAGGGCTGGTGGGCAGAAGAAGAAAAAGAAGTCGCTCTTCGCAGCTGACGTTGCGTTCGGTCAAGAACCCCACGCTCCCTATGGTGAGGGCCTGAGTGAATACGGGACCAACAGGGGATTAGTCATGCCGCCGGATGACACGGACTTGGAGGCCGCCATCGTAGCTTCAGAGCGGTTGGCGAGGCGCGACGCGTGGCTAGCTAAGCTTGCGCAATCAGGTAATCACTAGTCGCGTTTTTTATTGTATTATATCTTTATTATTTCCCTTGACTAACGTTTTTCCCTTCTTTTCTTCAAACAGGCATCACCACTGAAGAAGCCATTGCTGCTTCCCTCAAGACTTTCCAAGAGGAGGAACGCCTTAAAGCGTCCTTAGGCCTTGGTAAATTTCGATTCATCAAGTCTTCATTTTCCTTGTGTTATGGTCGATCTAATCTCCCCCTTTTTTATCGCAGGAACTACAATGCCGATCCCTCCAGGTGACGCGGAGACTTTTCCCGTGCCAGCCGCTGATGTTTCTGTCTCCTCGGGGCTACTGCAAGAGACCCGACTTGAAGAGCCGATGAGAGATGCCTTGAAGGCTCTGGAGGCAACTTTAAACGAGGATGACGACACCTTAATTAAGGAAGCGTCGAAGAGGTCTATCGCGACGGTCCGGGATGAGAGGAAGTGGTTGAGGCGCGAAGCGAAGGCATGCAGGGCTGCCTTGGCCATTGGAGCAGGCCCAAGCACCGTCCCCCGTGCCGATACTCCGTCAGAAGAGCCTTCGGTCGCCTTGTCTACAACTCACAGACAGGCGGTGCGCGCCAATAGGGAGGCTAACGATAAGTCCACTTCAGGTAATATTTCTTTCAGAATTTTGTTGTAAGAATTATAAAGCTGTCGGTTATTATATATTCTGTCCCGCAGGGCCAAGTCCGACCGAGGGGGAGGCGGAGACTGTCGAACCTGAGGGGCCAGAGGAAGAGGCGTTGGTTGAGCCCGAGCTGATGGCGGACGACACAACCGGGATTGCCGGGCTCGAGCTAGTGGCTAACGAAATGGTCACGTCCACTATGCCTGAGCAGGTGGCCGATGCCGAGCCCGAGCTAGCAACAGACGGAGTGCTTGAGACCGATGACCCCGTGGCGACGGAGGACGAGACAGCCGTGACTGCTGAGCCCGAGGGAGTAGCGAGTGAGGTAGACATGATTCCTGAGGACGAGCCGACCGCTTCTTCTCAAGAGTCTGGCAATGCTCCGATCATTGCTCTCCCTGCCTACGGCCCTCCGCTGTCTCCTGGCCTCGCGAGCACGATGACGGCCCCCGTGGAGTTTGGGGATGAGGCCACGGGTGGTGGACTTATGTCGCTGGAGGAGGGAGACGCCTTCGTCTCGGCTGGAGGCTCATCAGGTAAATTTCGGATTACCGTCCCCTTTTTTTATCTTACAATCTTTCCTGACAGGTTTACCCTTGTTTTTTTAAAGCAGGTGCAGACAGTGCCGATGCTCCATTGCTCGAGGGAGTGCCGTCAACTACTGCCTTGGCGGTGGTCACCTCTCAGCTCTCTCTCGTACCATCGAAGATGTTGGAAGGTATGGGTTCGCAACTTATTAGGCTTATCTTTCAGACGTATAGTTTATGTACTGAAGTCGTGCTGTTGTGTCTTTTCAGGAGTACTTTTTGACCATCTTTATCAGGTGTTGCTCCCACACTTCTCCTTCCCACCTGAACTCGCTTCTCCTTCTGGTGGCACTGGTGAGTATAGTTTCCGACTGATATCCTTCTTTTTTAGTGATGGAATTATTTCTAACTTCTTCTCGTCCTGGTTACAGTGCTACAGATCGAAGGAAGGGATGAACGATCGGCCGCGCCACCGGCCCTTCCGGCCTTGCCACCTGCTGTAGCTAGTATAGCAAACTATTGCATTGATGACCCCTTCTTTTTTTTGTCTTTCTTAAAGTGTCATCTAATCGCATCTTGTTTTTTTTTAGCTGTCGTTCCGATCTCGGTGCCCTTCGAGCCTCGCATCACAATGCCGGCAGGCCCTTTCCTGAGACGTCCGTCCTCGAAAGGCGCCGCGAACAGTCTGCATATATTGAGCGACTACATCGAGGAACTCGACATCGAGACTCATACGTCTGCTGCAGATTTCGCTACGGCGGTTAACCCGATGCTGGTGATACTCGTAAATTTCCATGACGAGGGCATCGTTGCGTCTTGGGTTAATCACTGCAGGGAGATCGAGGCTCGCCTGCATCAGCTTGAGTCGATGCGTCCTGCCCCTGAGGTTCTAGCCGTGAGCACTCAAAGAGCAGCGTGGATTGAGAAAAGCGCTTCTTACGTCCACGACTTGGAACAAGAAGCGGCTTTAAGGCTGAGGGAATACCGAGAGACCTCGAGCGAGACGGCTCGTCTGCGTGCTGAGGTTGAGGCGAATGCTGCCCAAGTGAAGGCTATCTTTGAGGGCCTCCTAGAACGCATCTCTCATGGGCTAAACTTGAAGCGAAAGCTTGATGTCGCCGAGCGTGACACCCCAGGACGCGAAGCTGCTCATCAGGCCGTTGGGGAGCAGCTTGCATCTTTCTTACAGCAGCGGGCTCAAGTGGAGGCAGAACTGGCGGTGGTGGCCGATCAGGAGAAAGCGTGGAAGGAGGTAAGCGAACAATTGCTAGAGCTATGCAAGACGCTTCCTTCCCAGTAGTTCCCCTTGTATCCATATACTTGTAAAAAAAAAATTCTTTTTCGAATAAGATGTATCCATTCTTTATTCTTTTGTACGCTTCACCTTGTACTTGATTAAATTAATAAATAAAGATACACTTTTTTCTTTGCAATGTCTTGTACTATTTCTTTGCCTGCTCCCTTCTCTTATTATCAGCATGCTGTCTTGATAAACACAATTGACAGATAATAGAGTAAGCATCTAGATTTCTCCAAGAGATAGCGATGGCTTAGGCCGAAGGTTCAGATCTGCTGCCTAAGACTTTTCAACTCTATGAGCCGTGAGGGTCTTATAGAGACTTTTCTCCCCACGGATCGAGAGGATCTCGTAGGTGGATTTTCTCCTTAGGAATCGTGAGGATTCCTAAGTGTGTTTTCTCTTATAAGTCGTAAGGATCTTATAAGATAATTTTCTCCCTTATAAGTCGAGAGGACTTGTAAGTGGTTGGTGAGTTGACTTGTTTCCGAGTCGAAGTATTGTTCCGACGGGGAGGTCGTTGGCTGACTTGTTTCCGAGTCGAAGTATTGTTCAGACGGGGAGGTCGTTGGCTAACTTGTTTCCGGGTCGGAGCGTTGTTCCGACGAGGAGGTCATTGGCTGATTTGTTTCCGCGACGGAGGTCATTGGCTGACTTGTTTCCGAGACGGAGGTCGTTGGTTGACTTGTTTTCGAGACGGAGGTCGTTGGTTGACTTGTTTCTGAGACGGAGGTCTTTGGCTGACTTGTTTCCACGACGGAGGTCATTTGCTGACTTGTTTCCACGACGGAGGTCATTGGCTGGCTTGTTTCTGCAACGGAGGTCATTGGTTGGCTTGTTTCCGCGACGGAGGTCATTGGCTGACTTGTTTCCACGACGGAGGTCATTGGCTGACTTGTTTCCAAGACGGAGGTCATTGGCTGACTTGTTTCCACGACGGAGGTCATTGACTGACTTGTTTCTGAGACGGCGGTCATTGACTGACTTGTTTCCGAGAGGGAGGTCATTTGCTGACTTGTTTCCGAGACGGCGGTCATTGACTGACTTGTTTCCGCGACGGAGGTTGTTGGCTGACTTGTTTCCGAGACGGAGGTCCTTGGCTGACTTGTTTCCGCGACGGAGGTCCTTGGCTGACTTGTTTCCGAGATGGAGGTCCTTGGCTGACTTGTTTCCACAACGGAGGTCATTGGCTGATTTGTTTCCACGACGGAGGTCATTTGCTGACTTGTTTCCGCGACGGAGGTCATTTGATGACTTGTTTCCACGACGGAGGTCATTGGCTGACTTGTTTCCACGACAGAGGTCATTGGCTGACTTGTTTCCACGACGGAGGTCATTGGCCGCGACGGAGGTCATTGGCTGACTTGTTTCCGCGACGGAGGTCATTGGCTGACTTGTTTCCGCGACGGAGGTCATTTGCTGACTTGTTTCCGAGACGGCGGTCATTGACTGACTTGTTTCCACAACGGAGGTCGTTGGCTGACTTGTTTTCGAGACGGAGGTCCTTGGCTGACTTGTTTCCGCGACGGAGGTCCTTGGCTGACTTGTTTCCGAGACGGAGGTCATTGACTGACTTGTTTCCGAGACGGCGGTCATTTACTGACTTGTTTCCAAGACGACGGTCATTGACTGACTTGTTTCCGCGATGGAGGTCGTTGGCTGACTTGTTTCCGCGACGGAGGTCCTTGGCTGACTTGTTTCCGAGACGGAGGTCGTTGGCTGACTTGTTTCCGAGACGGAGGTTGTTGGCTGACTTGTTTCCGAGACGGAGGTCGTTGGCTGACTTGTTTCCGCGACGGAGGTCATTGGCTGACTTATTTCCGAGACGGAGGTCATTGGCTGACTCTAGGTTGTCTGTGAACTGTAGAGTCTTGGAACTGGGGACTTTGCCGTGGCTCCGATTGGTGATGTCACGTCCGTGTCCTGCTAGAATGAGGAGGAACGCCGCTGTTAGTCTCCAGGCTGTAG
This sequence comes from Agapanthus africanus, assembly GCA_030015575.1. NCBI lineage: Eukaryota > Viridiplantae > Streptophyta > Magnoliopsida > Asparagales > Amaryllidaceae > Agapanthus > Agapanthus africanus. The sequence continues at coordinate 601,871,143 of JASDDO010000022.1, read as the reverse complement.
ATGTGGTCGTCGAGTTCTGACTTCCCTTTGACGCAGCCTGGTGGGGAAATGTAGTCCCCTTTCTTTCTTTTTTGTTTATGCCCATGGATTGTATACAGGGGTCACTATGGACTTACCTGCAGGGCTAAAGTTTCATTCTTTCATTTTTTTATTTCTTTCTGCGATGCTCTATCATTTCAGCTTTTTACATCGCGAAAGTCGCGATTGCCCAATCATTTCGGCTATTTATTTTATTTTTACTCGCTGCTTTTTATTGCGAGTTTCCCAATCATTTCGGCTATTTTCCATGCATACATTTTTACTTGCTGATTTTGTCGCAAGTTGCCCCACTATTTCGGCTATTTCGTACGCATGTGCGGCCTACCGGCTTTTCACCATAAACCTGAAATTAGACACCGATTTCGGCATCAACACCGCTACGACTGGGATCTTGCCAGGAGCGAATCATCATTTGCCTCTGTCGATGTCGAACAAAGGTGGCTTAGCGAACAGGGTTAAGGTCCCGTCGGCTAAGGCTTTTGACTTCATGAGCCGTAAGGGTCTCACAAAGGCATTTCTCCCTACAAGTCGTGAGGATCTCGTAGGTGTATTTTCTCCTTAGGAATCGTGAGGATTCCTAAGTGTATGTTCCTCTGTAAGTCGTAAGGATCCTACAAGAGGGTTTTCTCCTTGTAAATCAAGAGGACCTACAAGGGTTGTTCATCATACGTACATATCCCCAGTCACGGATGGGTCTTGGTTAGGGAAATGTTTATTCGCGCCCGTGGATTGTATACAAGGGTCAGCATTGAGCCGCTTGTAGGGCAATATCGAAGGTTGTGGGGGTTGCTTAAGCACAGGTTTAGGTCTATGTAACTTAAGACTTTCAAATCTTATGAGCCGTGAGGGTCCCATAAGAGAGTTCTCCTTACGAGTCGTGAGGATCTCGCAAGTGTATTTTCTCCTAAGGAATCGTGGGGATCCCTAAGTGTGTTGCTCCCTTGTGAGTCGTAAGGATCTCACGCGGGTGGTTTCTCCTTACAAGGTCGAGAGGACCCTGTAAGCGTCCTTTAACGAGGTTGCGCCCTTTCGGGTTTTCACAAACACTCGCTGGTAGTCCTGCTGTTTTTACTCACGGAGCCCTTTCGGGTTTTCATCCGTGCCCATTTTGCTTATGGACATACCGTTTTTTTAAATTCTTTTTATTCTCTTCTTCTTCTTTTTTTTACGAGGTCGCGCCCTTTCGGGTTTTCACGAACACTCGCCGGTAGCCCTGCTGTTTTTACTCACGGAGCCCTTTCGGGTTTTCATCCGTGCCCTTTTTGCTTCTGGACATACCGTTTTTTTAATTATTTTTTTATTATCTTTATATTTTTTACTTTTCCTCTTCTTTTTTATTCATCTCGTCAGCCTAAGGATGCTGCGGTATTAGTTTAAGGACGTTTCGATCCGCGATCAGTTTAAGGACGTTTCGGTCCGCGATTAGTTTAAGGACGTTTCGGTCCGTCCAGGAGAAGGATGGCTACTGCTTATAAAGTTTGATCTTAGGAAGATAGCGAGCGGACATAGTCGTCGTCATCTATCATTGACCTAAGCAGTAACTCGCTAAGCGTAGTATTTCTTTAGGAATTGACCGTTTATTGGCCTGTAAGGCCTTTCACCGTGCATATCCATGAGCAGATAGGCTCCACCCTGGTAGACCTTGTCTATGATGTACGGGCCTTCATAGTTTGGCTCGAATTTTCCCCGCTTGGCGCGATTGGGGATCATAGGCCTTTTGACCACTAGCACGAGTTCGCCTTGGCGGAATGTCCTCGGCCGGGTCAATCTTTCATCTGGGCGCGTCATCTTTGCTTTGTAAGCCTCCAGATTTTGTTGCGCTATGAGCCGGGTTTCATCAAGGGCATCAAGCTCCTTAAGCCGAAGGTGAGCATTTTCTTCGTCCGTCAGCTCGTAGTGGACTGCCACTCGTAGAGAGGGTAACTCTATCTCGAGGGGGAGTACTACTTCTGTACCGAATACCAACGCATATGGCGTTGTGTTCGTGGCCCTCTTGAACGTAGTTCGATACGCCCAAAGTGCCTCTTGCAGCCTTTCATGCCAGTCCTTCTTATTTCGGAACACCGTTTTCTTCACGATCTTTGTCAAGGTCTTGTTGAAGGCCTCGGCTAGACCATTAGCTCGCGGATTATAAACCGAGGAATATCTCCAGTCTATATTGTGTTGTTGCGCGAAGCGACTGATCTTGTGGCTTCTATAAGCTGGCCCGTTATCGGAGATGATCCGTCGCGGGGTTCCAAACCGATATATGACGTGCGTCTTGAAGAAATGGAGGATATTCTCCGTCTTCACTTCTCTCAACGGTACTGCCTCTGCCCATTTGGATAAGTAGTCAGTCGTCGCCAGGATGAAACGATGTCCTCTGGACGATGCTGGTTCGATGGGGCCGATTATGTCTGTCCCCCATATTTCGAATGGGCAGCTAGCCATCGTTGGATGGAGTGGATTTGGATGCTGGTGGATGAAATCCCCATGAATTTGACATGAGTGGCACTGCTTCGCATACTCAAGGCAGTCTTGAATCATCGTGGGCCAGTAGTAGCCCATTCGTTTGATCTTCAACTTCATCTTTGGGCCTGCTTGGTGAGAACCGCAGGTTCCGTCATGAACTTCCTGAACGACTCTTTTCGCTTTGTCAGGTCCCAGACATCTCAACCACAGAGAATCAAATGACCTCTTGTACAGAGTATCATTGACGAAGGCGAAAGACAGAGCTCTTTTCATAAGCTGATGTCTTGAGGACGCATCTTCGGGCATTCGACGGTATTTGAAGTAATCTATAAAGACTTCCCTCCAATCCTCGGCCTTTTCCCGGTCTTTTATTTGCATGGCCATTTGCTCAGTCGCTCCCTTCTCTTCGGATGATTCCAGAGATATTTTTGCTGGGGCAAGCACCCGACGGCTCTGTACCACGATTCTTACGTCATCGAGGTTCTCATCAACCAGTTCCTTAGCGAGCTTGGCCAACGCGTCCGCTTTGTTGTTTTCCGCACGCGGTATGTTTTCCAAAGTATAGGAAGGGATTTGGGTCAACAGTCGCTGCACCTTCTCGCCGTACTTCACCAGCTATGGTTTGCATGTTTGGTAGTCGCCGTTTACTTGACTAACGACCAGTTGGGAGTCTCTGTATATGAGGAGGCTTTCAATTCCCATGTCAATGGCGATCTCGAGGCCTGCTATCAAAGCTTCGTATTCGGCTTCATTGTTTGTCCTCGGCTCTGTTAGGGAGAAAGCAAAGCGCATTATCCCTCCTTGTGGAGTTACAAAGATGAGTCCTACCCCCGATTTGATTATAGGGGTACTTTGTTTGCGCTTCTTCACGGAGGATGCTCCATCAAAATAAAGCTCCCATCGGGTGTCACCACCGTCGATCGCATCAAACGCATGTTCGTCTGGAAGATCGCAATTCAGAGGAGAATCGGCGGGTATCGGATGCTCAGCGAGGAAATCGGCGATGGCCTGGCCTTTCACTGCCTTGAGAGGCTGATAGGTTATCGAGAATTCCATCAAGAGCAGGGCCCATTTAGCGAGTCGCCCCGTCAATATGGCCTTCGACATTAAATATTTAAGGGGGTCCACCTTCGAAATGAGACGGACTTCATGCGCCAACGCATAGTGCCTGCTTGACTGGCTTGACGTCCGGGGATATTGCCAATTTGTGCACAGCAATTTCTTGATCTAGTCCCGGCATTTCGGAATAGTTCCATGCGAAGCAATCTTTATGCTGCATAAGCAGGTCTTTTAATAAAGCCACCCTCTCTTCGGACAGCAGCTCACTAATGAATGTCGGTCGCGGGTCATTTGCCATCCCCAATTCAATTTTCTTGAGGTCATCTGCAGTGGTGTGTATTCCATCTTCCAGCTCTTTTGGCGCTGGTGGGAATTCTGAGATCACCTCGTCGTTGCTGTTTTCGAAGCACCAGGGAAGGTCATCCATGTTCTCGGGCTCTTCTTTTGATATTGTTATCATGTGACAAGTACGAATTCGCTTCCAATCCCAATGTGGAACTGGTTCTTCTTTCGTGGCCTTGGGTTCGTGCTTCTGTGGCGGTGCTACCCTCCAGTTGTCAGACAGAGCGAACTTGCCAAGCTGATACTGATCTTCGACCCAATTCTTGAAGGTGAAGCAGTCTTCGAGAGGGTGCCCTATCACTCGGTGATAAGGGCAATAGTCCGGATGAGAGACTTCGCTTGCTTGTTCGGGGTGTTTGGACTCCGGCAGCGTAAGCATCTGATGTTTTAGAGCGAGGTCGAGTATTTTCTTCGTCTTATCCCGAGGAAAAGAGTATGCTCGACCCATTTTTCTTATGAGGGATAGATCGGAACCGCTCGATTCCCGCTTGCGTGATCTCTTAGTCCCGCTTTGTTGCTGTTGAGCGTCTTTTTCGCGTTTCGACTTGTTTCTGTCTCTGCGTCGAGCCTTCTTTATAACAGGTTGATAGGGAGCGGCATTTTCATCTTTCACAGCTTGTTGGAGGAGGCGTTGCATTTTGGCTTTCTCGTAGATGGCCATTTCGCGGTTATGGTCGTCTCGGACTTTTTGACCAGCTTCCCTTATAAGCTTGTCCATTTGTTCTTCGAATGACGGACTGGGCACTTTTGCATCTGGAACTTTTACTGGTTCGGGATTAGCATCTTCCCATTGAGCATCCACTTCTTCATCAAAGTCATGCACGACGTAGCAACTGTGGAGTAGCTCTCGTTTCTTTGACCGGATGTATCCAAGCCCGATTGTTTCCATTCTCCCATTAGGCAACTTGTGCTGAGTCCCGGGAACATTCCAGACCTTGTCATAGAACTTGGCTTTTCGAGTGGTTTGCTTGAAAGATATCCCCTGGCGCTGCAATAGCCTTTTCAAGCCTTCTGTATAATATCTGGGCAGACAGATGGGCTGAAGCCTGTCAAGCGTAGGATCCGCACCGTGCCAGATTTCTTTTTCCACTTTGGTTTCCTCAGAGCGGTAGAATAGAATTGCCTTTTCGCCTTCTTTCCTGGGAGGGACATAGAACGTCCTCAGCTCCTCTACACTGTAGATATCAAGTGTATCCAGTTCTTTATGGTGTTTAGGTGGAACCATGGTGACTTGCAGACTTTGCTCTTCGTCAGCGGACGTTTGTATTGAAGGTCGAGCAGAGAATACAGCATGGACCTCGTCTTCTAAGTCGCTACCAAAGATCAACATGGGAGCGGACTTCGTTCTCGGTATCACTGCCGAATAAACTATCTCCTCTTCCTCCTCGGTATCACTGCCGAAGACAGGGATGGTGGCGTTAGCTTTATTCTCCGGTTTGTGACACCTCTCCGTGTCTTCGAAATCCGATAAAAAGTATTTGGCATCTTCATATTTGCGGACCTCGTTCACAGAGAACGGGTTCAGTTCTCCCGTCACGGTATACTCTAAACCATCTTTAAAATACTTCATTCACTGATGTTGTGTAGAAGGGATGATGTTGTACTCGTGTAACCATGGTCGGCCGAGTAGAGCATTATAGCATGTCTTGGCGTCTATGACGTGGAACTTAATATCCGTGACGAGTAGCCCAAAGCGCAGCGTCAGTATCACAGACCCAAGAGTTCTTGATGATTGGGAGTCGAACCCGGAGATGGTGATCTTGTCCCGAGAAAGGTGATGGACGCTCATGCAGATTTCTTTTAACACCCGGACATTGAGGAGATTAACGGAGGATCCATTGTCGATCATGATTTTGCCTATCTTTATATCGTGGCAGTATCCCGAGACATAAAGGGGGCGATTGTGTTCGCACGTCCCAAGGAGAAGGTCTTCATCGCCAAAAGTAACATCGGCCGTGTGCACTTCCTCCAATTCATCCTTCATCTTTTCTTCAGCCAGGAAAGCTTGGAATTGTTCCGGCTCCTGTAGTGCCTTGATTAACGAGTCTCTCGCCTCCTTTGATAGCAAAAGGGCGCCAAGAATGCTGAGCTGCAAGGGTAGTTTCCTCAGATGCGCTAAGACGTTGTAATCCACCTTATTTTTCTTTGGCGGGTCCTTGACAGTTAGCTCCTCCACAACTTGGTCATCTAGGGCGATCTCTTCAGGGACCTTCTCTTTTCCCTTATCTTTTTTATTTGAGGGTCCGAGATTCTTTTCAGGTAGCGTGCGATTACGCAGCCAGATATTTTCGCAAACCTTCGGCTCTTCTTCTTTTTCCGAGGTGGACTCTTTAAAGAGGGGGCTAAGAGCCAGCTCCTCGTCAGAATCGCTCCCGAATGTAAGCACTTGTGATCCCCCGGCGTTAACCATGCGACAATCACCGGTAGTTCTGTTAAACCCTTCGGTCGTATTTTTCCGCTCCCGACGAATTTTGCGCTTCTCCCGCTTAAAATGCTGTTGATGAGCAACATATCCTTGCCACCATCTATTGAAAGCTTTGCACTCTTCAGTGGGGTGCGAAATCTTCCGATGATATAAGCAATAGGAGGGGTGCATTTCCACTTTACCAGTAATGTTTCCTTCGCAGGATGGTAGCTTCATGCCCATTGATATGGCCTTAGCGAACCTTTTCCTCGTTTTGAATTTACTTTTGTCCGTAGTGGATGTATTTTGCTCCAGCGAAAGTGTCTCAGCTCTTTCTTCAAGTCGCTGGCGCTCGGCCCTTTCAAATATAGCCGTCTCGCGTTCCCGACCAGCTTTACTTTTCAATAGAGCTTCATTGAGGAATGCGTCAATTACTTCATCCGATGGCCCCAGAATTTTTGGTTCAGGATCTGCCCCCAGCTTTTCAGTGCAAGGAGTCTCCCCATCGTCCGTGAACGAATGGGAAAACACATGACAGCTCGCCACGTATTCCTCAGATTCACCCGACGAACTTTCTCCCTCATCTTCCTCTTAAAAGACGTGATTGAGAAACTCTTGGAGTGTAATGGGAGTCCGTGCTTTCTGGTTGTATTCCTCCAGCGCGTCAATTTGTTTTTGTAACTCTGTGCGCTTGTCTCCAGGCTTCACAGGCTTCTTGGATTTCTTCTTTTTCTTCTTTGAAGATTTTGACGGCTGGTTGTGAGCGCTTGGGCCACCACCATCGGTCTTTGGAGTTGGACGCGGCTTCAACATCCCCTCAATGACCTGCGGTTCCAACGGGTTCTTCCACTTGATCGCTGGGCATGCCTGAAGATCATTCAGCATTCTCTTTGTCTTAGCTGACAGCACAACCTCCCATGAGGCTTCTTCGACGAGAGAGCACGTTGCCCCCGGCATATTCATCCTCTTAGAGGCGTGAGGTTGCGGCGGATTCACCTTCCATCTATCGGATAGCGCGAACTTGCCCTGTTGGTACTGGTCTTTAAGCCAATTTTTTAAGATGTAGCAATCTTTGATCGGATGACCCAGTACTCGGTGATAGGGATAGTAGTTGGGTTCATTGACATCATTTGGTTGCGACGGACGTTTTGGCTCCGGCAGATTTATGAGTCGGTTGCGCAACGCCAGCTCGAATAATCTTCTCGTTTTATCTCGGGAAAACGAGTAAGGACGTCCTAGTCTCTCCTCAAGAGGTACCTGCGAACGCATATTATTTTGACGAACAACCGGCTTCGAGTTACTCGGCTGTTGTTGAGCACTAGCGACAACGATCGCTTTTCCCTTCCCCTTTTCATTTCGGGAGTCCGGCTTTGGAAGAGGGGGTCTATGGCCCATCTGATCCATTTGCGCTAGCTTGTCAATCAAGGCCTGGAAGGTAGTCGGCTTGAAGAACATCATAAATTGCGAGATGGTTGCTTGCGGATCAAGGGTTCCCACAAACATACCCACTGTAGGAGCTTCTTCAATGCGTTGCTCGCATTTTGACCATAAGTTTCGCCACCGTATAGCATATTGGACCCATGTCTCCCCTGGCTTTACTCTGGCATTAATCAATGCTGTCATCGGGGTGCGTTCACTGGCGCTTGCAAAACGTTGGGTAAACAACAACTCCATCTCCGCGAAGGTCTTGATATAGTCGTTCGGGAGCTCAGAATACCACTCGAACGCTGTATCTGATAAGCTTCCAATGAACTGGTGAAGCAACAGTTTGTCATCATCGCCGGTGTTGCCGCAGAGTGCCCTGAACTGGGCAACATGCTGGTGGGGGTTGCCTGTCCCCTTGTAGACATGGAATTTGGGTATGGTATAGCCCGGCGGATACTTGATTTGATCGTACCAACTCGGATATGGTCGTCCAGTTTTTACGACCTGACCGACTGCTTCAGTCGCATGATGAACCCGTATTTGTTGGGCTATGCACTCGTCCAAGTCAGCTTTGGAGATTGTCTCCTCCTTGGCTGTTGACAGAGCTGGCGGAGGATTCGACGTTTCTCCCCTGTCGTCTTCATGGACGATCGGGGGATCTTCGGCCGGAGGATCTTGTTGGATCATCATCCCCACCATGTATTGGAACAGGAGGCCCATATGCTTTATGTTGGCTGCTTGTTCAGCAGCCTCTTTATCCTTCTTCTCCAATATCCGACGAAGGAATTCGGCGTCAGTTTCTTGCTCCCGGCGTTCATCCGAGGACGTTTCAGGGTTTTCTTTTGGCCCAGTAAGTGCGGCCATTGTGTTCATCATCTCTTGGATCTTCTGCTGCTACTCCTATGCTTTGGTCACCGATCGCGTAAGCGGTCTATGACCTGTGGATATGCGGCTGTCCTCCTTACCGAACGCCATGTAGACGGTATGAACTACGATGCCCCCGGACTTAGGGCGTTTGGGTTCACCACCTTTGATATTCGCCGTCGGCGTGAGGACTTTCTCCGGCCTTCTTCTCTTATGGGCCGTTGAAGTTGAGGGGGCCGTTGCTTTGGGCACCCAAGTGGTCGTCGCCTTTCGTCGCTTGACCGGGCGATTTTATTCTTGCCGACCTTTCGACTTCTTGTGTTGGCGAGAGAAATTAGGATCGATCATAGATTCTCGGACTCGTCGCCATGTCTTGTAGATCCTGGAGGACAACGATTGAGGAGGCTGCTCTGGCTTTTCTGCTTCCACGGCTGTCTCTACCGGTGGAGGCGGTCTTTTGAGCACCGCAGTTGGCGAGTTTCTGCGTACCCTGTTCAGCAGCTCAAAGCTGTTCCTAGTTGGAACAGCAGCGTTAACTTCCACCGTTGGAGCTGGCGGAGTTATCCCAGAGGGGGAGTTGCCCCCAGTCTTCCTTATCCGGCGCCAGTGACGTTGTCGGGCGTGACGAGTCGTCGGTATTGGTTCAGAGACAGCTTCTTCTTGTCCCCCGTTCAGGCGAGAGACTGTTGCCGGTGTCAGACTGTTGAAGACTGATGTCTTTTGAGCAGCAGGAGCAGGAGTGGGAGTTGGAACGGTCAGTCTTGTAAAGACCGATCTCTTAGCAGGAGAAGCCGCCTTGACGACTTCAGGAGCAGGTTTGGCTACTCTTTTTGGAATAACCTTTTCTGGGACTGCAAGCTTCATTGTGGGCCCGCAGGAGTTTTGGCCCAGTCTGGAGAAGACCGAGGCACTGGTGTTGGGCGACCCGTTGAGAGGGGCCGCAGTAACTGTAAGTCGATCGAAGACCGACTTCTCAGGAGCTTCTGGTACGGGCACGGGGGTGCTGAAGCTTGTTGGCGGAAGCATGGTTCCGAAAAACAGCCCTGTGGTGGCTTGAGTAATCTGCTCTATGGGCATCGTGAACAAAGAGGCCGCTTGGGGCCCGTAGGTTATGCCCCCAGTTGAGGCGGGACGCGAGTTGCAGCTGCAGTTGGAGCACTTCGAACAGGTGAATGCCATTGCTGTTTTGCTTTCTGCGCCAAGCAAGAGACCAAATCTTAGTAACTTGAAACCTAAGGGCAACCCTTAACAAACCGCGATTCGTTCGCGAATACGACACACGAAGTGTGGAGTGGAAAGAGGAAAATGTCCCACTGGGCATGCCAGAATCTGTTCCCCTCCGAATGGCGGCCAAGACGACGTGAGGACGCCTTGCCTGAGATTCGGGGCAGATGCTATTTGGTTTTATCCGTCTACCTCTCCGAAGATGCCAAGTTGATTTATGGCACCGTGTATCAGAGGTTTAGACGGATGCGGCCGATGCAGCAGACTTCGTCAGATTCCCCCTCGTTTGAGGGGTTTTTAAGTGTGGGGACGCTCTTCCCTGCAGGCGCAAGCCTCTGCAGTTAATTACGCTACCGCATCGCGGTAGCCACTTTCTCCTTCTCCAGAATTTCACTTCATGTCGTGTGTGTTTGTTTTGTTTGTGGATGCCCGTGGATTGTATACGGAGACTAAGTGATGCCATCGCCCGTAGGACGTGAATTAGTCCAAATCCGTATTTACTTAGATTTGGGTTTGGTGTTTTAGTTTAAGGATACGTTATCTACGTTTGAGGCTAAGATCAACTTAAACGTTCGTTAAGGATACGTTAGTCCGATTTGAGACTAAGATCAACTTAACGGGAAGAGCATTTAGGGGGCTCTATTGTTCCAGTTTAGGGACATAGTGGTCCATAGGTAGTTTAAGGACATTTCGGTCCATATTCCAGTTTAGGGATATGGTGGTCCATGGGTAGTTTAAGGACGCTTAAGTCCGTGGGTTTAAGGATCCCACAGTCCGTTAGTTTAAGGATGCATAAGTCCGCGGGTTTAAGGACCCCACAGTCCGTATTAATGCGTGGTTGTCGGGACCCGTCACCTCTCTGACGTCGTTGAAGGATTACAACGATAGGAGTCAGAGGAGTTCGGAGATGTACCCTCGAACCGGATGTAAATTGATTTAGGAGAGCAGCCTGCTCAGTCAATTTAGTTTGAGGACTTACGGCCATGATTGGGCTAAGTCCAGTTGAGAATATTCAACGTTATTTCTTATTTTTGGCCTATTAGGCCGGTGCTAGGGCTTTGCCCCTTTTTAAATAATGCACTGCATTTCTTATTTTATTTGGGCTCTGCCCTTTTATAAATGATGCAGAGCATCAATTTTGTTTGGGCTCTGCCCTTTTATTTTATTTTGATTGGGCTCTGCCTTTTTTATAAATGATGCAGAGCATCAATTTTGTTTGGGCTCTGCCCTTTTATTGCATTGCAATTTATTTTGGTCTACTAGGCCTTTTTGATTTGGGCTTGGCCCTGCAGTGCATTTGTCAGGCGCTTTGCGCCAATCACTGAGCGCAAGCGTTTGTGGTGATGACACATATCACGCAAGCGCAGTGCGCTGCGCCAGTGCGCTGCGCTTGTGCTGCTGACACGTGGCGCGCTCTGGTGAGTTGCGCCAATTTCAGAGAGCAAGGCTCTATCTTAAAAGCGCATAGCGCAAGTGGTTCAGGTGCTGACACGTGACGCTCTCTGGTGGCTTGCGCCAACCCAAGAGCGCAACAGTGCAAATTTTACAAGTGCAGGGCACTGTTTAATTTCTTGATCCAATTTAGATCAGAGAAAACAAGTTCTTCTAGTTTTTTCTTGTTTTCAGAGAACCAGTGGTTCATAAAAAGTGCAAGGCACTTATTATTATTTGTTTTTATTGAAGATCATTGATCTTGTTCTTAGACCAATGATCTATTAGAAGAAATTCTTCTATTTTAAAGGGTTTTTTTTTTACCTTTTTCTTGAATTTCTTTTCAAGTTTCTTCAGCGTTGAAGTTCTTGATGTTTTTTTTGATGTTGATGATGATTTGAATTGGGGTCTAGGGGCCTTTATATAGTGCCCATAAATTTGTTAAAGAGATCTTTCTCTGAGTGATTTGGGGAATTTTCCCCAACGTTGGATCTTTTGATCCAAGGGCTTCTGTTTTACAGAAGGCAATCTTCTTGTTTTAACAAGAACAGAAAGATCTTACTAGAATTTAATTCTGTTTGGCGCAAATGCCCCAGCGCGTGACACGTGTCACGCAGCGCACAGCGCAGTGCAACTGCGCTGACACGTGTCGCGCAGCGCAAATGCGTTTGCGTTGACACGTGTCGCTCAGCGCAGCGCTTGCGCCACTGCGCTGACACGTATCGCGCAACGTAGCGCTTGCGCAACTGAACCGTTGCTTTCTTTAATTTTTGTTTTAAATAGAGCCTTGCTCTGATTGGGCGCACTGCCTTGGGCGCTGCGCTGACGTATCAGTTTCTGACACGTGGCGCGTTGCGCGCAGCGCATGGAATTTGAAACGTTGCTTCGAATTTTGAATTTTTGAAATTCAAACAGAGCTTTGCTCTGATTGGGGGAAACACCTACGGGAATCAGCAAGCCATGAAGATTTTCTTCACAGTGACATCTATGCCCGAAGAGCGAAGCGATGACCTTGAAAGCACGGATGATTTTAGGGGGTCGCTGGAAGTGCAAAAAGAAATTCGAGGAGCCTCGGTGGAGCCGCTAACGGAGGTTCCCCTCGTCGAAGGGAACAACAAACGAACTGTCCATATCGGGTCACTTTTAACGGGGACTCAGCATGACGACCTGGTCCATTTTCTCAGAGGGAACTCAGAAGTGTTCGCCTGGGAGCCTGCCGACATGCCCGGGATCGACCCCAAAGTGATATCACACAAGCTCAGGGTCGACCCGACGGTCCGACCCATCAGGCAATAAAAATGAAGCCTCGCTCCGATCAAACAAAAGCGATCGAGGATGAAGTTGACAGGTTGCTCGCAGCCAACTTTATTCAAAACGTGCCTTACTCAGAATGGCTGGCGAATGTGTTAATGGTTAAAAAGACGAACGGGAAGTGGCGCATGTGCGTCGACTTCACTGATCTCAACAAGGCCTGCCCGAAAGACAACTATCCCCTCCCTAGGATAGATCAGCTCGTCGACAGTTCGGCAGGCCACGAGTTACTCAGCTTCATGGATGCTTTCTCCGGCTACAACCAGATCCGTATGAATTCGGCAGACGAAGAACTCACCGCATTCACAACGGACCGGGGGGTATATTTCTATAAAGTGATGCCTTTCGGTCTCAAAAACGTCGGGGCTACATACCAATGCTTGGTCAACAGGATGTTCAAACCGCAAATATGCAGGAACATGGAGGTTTACATCGACGACATGCTCGTTAAATCGACCTCAACAGAGGAGCACGCCAAAGATCTTGGCGAGACTTTCGACGTTCTCTGCAAATACAAAATGAAACTGAATCCCGCCAAGTGCGCGTTCGGGGTCATTAGTGGGAAGTTTCTCGGATTCATAGTTACCCACCGAGGAATCGAGGCTAACCCGGAGAAAATCAGCGCCATCCTCAACATGGTCACGCCAAAGACCAATGTCGAAATCATGCGGCTCACGGGGAGGGTAGCCGCCCTGAGTTATTTCATGTCAAGATCCGGGGAAAAGTGCCTCCCATTCTTCAAAGCCCTGAGGAAGATCCCAAGGCTCGAATGGTCATAGGAGTGTCAGATCGCTTTCGAACAATTGAAAATGCACCTGGCGACTCCCCCACCGCTCACCTAGCCAGTTGAAGGAGATAAGCTATCGCTATATCTAGCGGTGTCCGATCAAGCTGTAGGCTCAGTGCTCGTCCGAGAGGTCGAAGGAGTCCAGAGGTCGGTCTACTATGTAAGCCACATCTTTAAGGACGCAGAAATAAGGTATCCGGCCATAGAGAAGATTGTCCTGGCACTAATAGTAGCCTTGTTCAGTCGAAAATATCGCACATTTGATATAACATTTTCCTTACCTTTCTTAAAAATCTAAAGGTGTTTATTATAAATATAGAACATATTTGGGTTTATCTGTAAAAATATTATTTACCATATATTTAAATATTATAATTAATATTATGAAGGAAAATGTATGCATATAATATTTATATAATATTTTGATAATTTAAATATGCATATCATATCAAATATCCTTAATCAATATTCTTAAAATATAATATCATATCAAATTGGTTAGGATAATATCTCAAAAATACCAAATATTACTAAAATTATTCATTGAGATATCGTGCAAGGTTTAGTTCAGGTCAGGAGATCGAGATGTTGAAATGTCGGGAATCAAAAATCTGCCGATAAAGTTAAATAAAATAGAAGAATCAATACTGACAAAGACTCAGAAAAGATATGAAAATTCCAGATATCAAATAAATCTCCATGTGTCACAAAGAAACAGCTCCAGAATTCTGAAGCCAAGATCTCACCAACAAACCGCGCTTCCGCGGCCAAACTAGCATCAATGCGGCGGATCCGCGACCGATTCACTGAGTCGGGATTTGGGATTTTTAGTTGTGATTTGCAACAACAAATCCTAATTCTGGGAATCTATAGTTTATGGTTTTGGGGCTATATAAAGGATCGAGGGGTAAACCTAGAGGAGGAATCAATCTTTTAGACGAAGCAAATCACCATCAAAGAACATGTGATCTAAGACAGGTCCGCGATTCGACGTGATCAGGCGACGTGAGATTCGACGAAGCATCTACTTCCTACAAGGCAGAGATCGAGAGCAACTTCTTCTTCCTCTTGTAATCTAAACTCGAAGTTTGTACTTGTGAAGTTGATTAATAAAGGTAGATCATTAGTTTAATTATTTAGTACTTAATTTCTGCATTATGATTTCATTCTCTATCCGTTCTTCTTCTATCTCCATCATGCGCGAGTAATTCTCCGCTTGATAGGGTTCGTAGGATTATGGTAGAACAATAGATGATAAAATACTTTAACTTCTTTTAAGTCTTATGAATTTTATAAACTTTAGCAAAGAATCGTTAACATTCTTATCGGGAACGCTATCAATTTATTGATAGTCTTGATCGTGATTTGAGATTAGATTAACAATTATTTTGTTAAAGGCTGGACATGAATAGAGATCAATGAAAGGAAAAGGATCAATAGTGTGGAAACCATAGTTTCTTCCAAGAACCCTAATCCTCATTCATAACAATCTATCTATGTAACAAGAATATTTAATTATAATTTTAAATTATAAAAATAATGAAATTGATAAGTTTACGAAAATGATATCGCTTATGAAATTGGGTATCAGAATCATATCCGAAAAATATGATTATTTTGATAAATGTAAATAAAAGTGTGATATCATTTAAAAATGATATATTTAATTATTTTAACATGATATTGGATTTTATATTAAGCTAATGACATTTAAGTAATAGATTAATTATTACATATCTTTTAATTCTTATAAACTTAATTTGTGACATGAAAGGTTTTCTTTTATTTTGAAATTCTATCATGATAGAGTTTATGATAACCTAAGATTAAACCCTCACCCTCAACACACCATCATCCTTACTCACATCTCTCCACCTCCTCCTTCTTCATTTTACACCTCCACCTTCTCACTTGACACCTCCACCTCTCCATCCACACCTCATGCTTTCTCTACAAAACTTCTCACTTCATTTACACATAACACTTAGAGATTTCAGTAGATATTCCAACTGAAACAATACCTTCTTCAGCTCCAAACCAAGAAATTTCATAAGTGTTCATACAAAAGATTGAGAGCAATGAATCCCTTCATCAACTTGTGCACACCATCAAGTTTGATCCATTACAAATCCTAGATACTTCCATAAGCAATCCTTGAGCTGGTGTTCTCTTGCAAATCATCCCAATAGGTATATCTTCTCTTCTCTTTACTAAAACAATTCTGTTCAAATATCAGTTTTCATATGAAAAAACAGAAAACATGAACTTTTGTGATGATTAACCTACTATAAATAAATCTGGAACTAATACATATAATCACTAGAAAAACTAGTGTTCCCCTCCGAAAGACGCGGCAGAGACGCGGCGGGCGTTTTGCCTGAAATTCGGGGCAGATGCTAATTGGTGCTATCCGTCCACCTCTCCGAAGATACCAAGTTGATTTATGGCACCATGTATCGAAGGTTTAAACGGATGCGGCCGATGTAGCAGACTTTGTCAGATTCCCCCTCGTTTGAGGGGGTTTTGATTGTGGGGACGCTCTTCCCTGCAGGCGCAAGCCCCTGCAGTTAATTACGCTACCGCATCGCGGTAATAACTTTCTCCTTCTCCATGTGGTCACTTCGTGTCGTGTGTGTTTGTTTTGTGTTCGGTTGCCCGTGGATTGTATACGGAGACTAATTTGTGATGTCGCCCGTAGGACGTGGATTAGTCCAAATCTGTATCTTTCTTAGATTTGGGTTTGGGGGTGTGTGTGTTTAAGGATATATTAGCCTTATTTGAGGCTAAGATCAACTTAAACGTTCGTTAAGGACACGTTAGTCTAATTTTAGGCTAAGATCGACTTAACGGGATCGTTTAGATCCGACAAGAGAGCAATTGGGGGCTCTATTGTTTAGTTTAGTGACGTTGCGGTCGATAAGTAGTTTAAGGACATTGCGGTCCAATATTAGTTTTAAGATGTTGCGGTCAAGGTTAAGGACGTCATAGTCCATGAGTTTAAGGACCTCACAGTCCGGTATTAGTTTTAAGACATCACGGTCGAGGTTAAGGACGTCATAGTCCGTGAGCTTAAGGACCTCACAGTCCGATGTTATCACGGTCGAGGTTAAGAACATCATAGTTCGGTATTAGTTTTAAGACATCACGGTCGAGGTTAAGGACATCATAGTCCATGAGTTTAAGGACCCGACAGTCCGTTGTTAGTTTTAAGACATTGCGGTCGAGGTTAAGGACGTCATAGTCCGGTATTAGTTTTAAGACATCACGGTCAAGGTTAAGGACATCATAGTCCATGAGTTTAAGGACCCCACAGTCCGTAACAGTGTGTGGTTGTCGGGACCCGTCACCTCTCTGACGACGTTGAAGGATTACAACGACAGATGTCAGGGGAGTAAAGAGATGTACCCTCGAACTGGGTGTAAATTGATTGGGAGAGCGGTTGTGCTCAGTTCAATTTAAATTGAGGACTTATGGCCAGAATTAGGCTAAGTCCATTTGAAAATGTTCAACATTTTATTCATGTTTTGCCTATTAGGCTTTTGCTTGGGCTCTGCCCTTTTACAATGCATAGCATCGGGCCCTGTATTTAAATGCATAGCATTTATATTTGGTCTGTTAGACCTTTACTTGGGCTCTGCCCTTTTAAATAATGCATAACATTTATATTTGGCCTGTTAGGCCTTTACTTGGGCTCTGCATAGCATTTTAGTGGTCTGATATTGCGCCATGTGGCTTGTCAGGCGCTTTGCGTCAATTAAAGAGCGCAAGACGCTAGTGCATGTGGAGGTGACACGTGTCACGCTCTGCGCTAAGCGCAAGTCTGTTAGCGCAGTGCGCGACGCCAGTGAATGACACGCGGCGCGCTCTGGTGCAGTGCGCCATCCCAAGAGCGCAGTGCGCTGTATTTAGGAGCGCAAAACGCAGATTGTTCTGTGATTGACACGTGGTGCTCTCTGACGCTGTGCGCCAATCCAAGGAGCGCAAAGGCGCATTTCAAAAGTGCAAGGCACTGTCCAATAGCGCAGAGCGCATCTTGATCCAATTCAGATAAAAAAAACAAGTTTTTCTTGTTCTCATGAAAGAGGTTCTACCTCAAGATTCAAGAACCAATGGTTCTTATTCTTATCAAAAGGCTGTACCTTTATATAGATCAAATGATCTGTGAAGTAATACTTCTTTAAAAAAAGTTTATGATTAGATCTTTCTGATCTTTTTCTTTTTATTGAAGATCTTGATCTTGTTCTTAGATCTTTGATCTTTTTAGAAGAGATTCTTATTTTTTAATGAGGTATTTTCATCTCTGTTCTTCAAGAATCAGATTCTTTACCTTCAAAGAAGAAGAAGATGATCTTCTTTCTTCAAAGGCTTTCCTTTCAAATTTTTCAGAGGGTTCTCTCTTTTCTGTATGTCTGTATGTGTGAGACTTGGAGTCTAGGGGCCTTTATATAGGGCTAATTGGTTTGTTAAGTTAGTTACAGAGATCTTTCTCTGATTGATCTGGGGATATTTCCCCACCGTTGGATATTTGATCCTAAGGCATCTATTTTACAGAAGACAATCTTCTTATTTTAATAAGATTGGAAAGATCTTTCTAGAATTTTAATTCTGGTTAATTAATAATTTATTATTTAAATTCCAGTGCTGGCGCAACTGGCGCTACCGCGCCTGTGCTTGACACGTGGCGCGCAGCGCAACTGCGCTAGCGGGCCTGTGCTTGACACGTGGCACGCAGCGCAGAGCACAGCGCAACTGCGCTAGCGCACCACTGCTTGACACATGGCGCGCTGCGCAGAGCGCAAGTGATCTGAAGCTTTGCTTCATTTACTTTAAAATTTGAATTTTAAAATAGAGCCTTGCTCTGATTGCGGGTGCGCTGCCTTGGGCGCAGCGCTCCTTACGCTGGCGTGTATGCTTTTGACACGTGGCGCACAGCGCGCAGCGCAAGGAATCTGAAGCGTTGCTTCAATTTTTGAATTTTGAAATTCAAACAGAGCTTTGCTCTGATTGGGGAAAACAAATGCCCTCCCCACCGTTGCGCTCACGTGGCGCACACGTGAGTACAGCGGTGGCAACATCTGATCCATTGGATCGATTCAGAAGTTGAGGATGCGCTTCAGCGCCTATAAATAGGACCCTTGGTCCTCCTCAGATGATTATCATCTTCCCAAGATTTTTATTTTCAGAGCCTTGCTCTCATTTTCAAGAACTTCAAGAGTTAAAACTCTAGAACATTTTAGGTAAAAATTAAATTAAATTAATTTAATTCTAATTAACAGAGCCTTGCTCTCATAGATCTTTGATCTAAAGAAAACCCCTTTGGGATTTCATAAATAGAGCTTTGCTCTCAAGAACACATAGATCTAAAGAGATCTTGTTTCAAGGTTTCTTAACCCATGAACAGAGCTTTGCTCATGGACAAAATATAGATCTTTTGATCTTTTGATGAAGAACTCTTAAGAGTTTTTTCTTGGATCTTTAAGATCCCAGAACCTTAATTCTTAGGAATTAATTTTTCTTTGATGGATTTTTCCATCATTATTACAGAGTTAGGCTCTTTAAGGAATTTTATTTCCTTGTGACCAGAGTTTGACAAGTGTCACTCTGTGATAGAGCTTTGCTTTGAAACAGAGATTTTCTCCTTATCTCAAGGGTTTTCTCAATTAATGAGAATATTCTTTGAGGATTTTCTCAATAATTGACAGTCTCATCTAATGATGAGGCCGTCTTATTAACTGATGCATCCGGATTTTGTGGGTCCCCCTATGGTCCCCTCTCCACTGCATTGCAGTGTGGTACAAATTTTAAAAAAACCAAGCGTCGGGCTTTTAAAATTAAATTATGATACTGATGATTGAATTTCTCCTTTTCTTGCAGGCAACATGTCTGCTGATCTTTCGTTCCCGTTTTTCCGCTCAAAGGGAGGATTCCCTGAGGCACCGGTAGACCGGGAGGTTCTTGCTCTTATTAAGGACTACGACCCGGAGTACATGAACCTTCATCTGTGGGGTAGGTGGTACATCGAAATTATCAAAGGTCGTCGAAGCTTCTCTTGCGCGACGCCATCGGATCCAATCTCGTCAATCTCGTACGCAGATATACCCCCGGTGAACTATGCCGTGGAGGTTGTAAATTGTAATTCGGAGGATCTTCTTCAACCTTCGATTGCTGCCATACCTGTGCAGCCGCCGACAGCCGTGGATATTTTGGGGTGGCGCATATGCCAGGGTGAGTCGCGCCCTTGGGGATAACCTTATAACATTGGATTGACCCCTCGACTTTTAGCCGGGTATTTGCGGTGGGCCAGGTACATCTTGTCAGCGAAGAAGGCGCATTTGCTGAAGATCGGTCTGTATCGTGCGGTTTACGCCTCGCTGTTTGAATATTCTGCTCCCCCGACGTGGTGGATTAAGGCATTCGTGGAGCAATGGAACATCCCCACGCATACCTTTTTTCTAACGGATAGGGAAGTTTCCATCACTTTAGAAGAATTTGCTGAAATTTCCGGTCTGCCGGTGAGGGGAGAGCACTATGAGGAGCTGCTTCCTCCTGATGAATATGTCTTCGCTACTAAGCCGTTGGTTATGGACCTAACGCCGGAGAATGCTATTCAGCACCAGTTTCCGAGTTTAGTAAAGGTGCTAAATATGTATGAAAGTCTCTACTTGGAATCGGGAGGCCGGGGAGTTAGTTTTGCAGACTTCATCGCCCGCTTTCTTCGACTGGAGATTCTATCGCAGCGGAGTGAAAAATTTGCCAAGCTTGACGACCCCTTCAGCTTTGGCTTAGATCGTCGACCAGCTTTGGAAG
The DNA here is from genome assembly GCA_030015575.1 of Agapanthus africanus. Classification (NCBI taxonomy): domain Eukaryota; kingdom Viridiplantae; phylum Streptophyta; class Magnoliopsida; order Asparagales; family Amaryllidaceae; genus Agapanthus; species Agapanthus africanus. Next base: position 601,850,999 of record JASDDO010000022.1, on the reverse strand, counting down.
ATGATCAAAAGGGCTTTTACCTCCCCGATGCCACAATCATCCCCTTATCGGAAATCGCCGCTCCGGGTATCGACGAGGAGACCTTCTTTCTTGGGTTTCTAGGGTTATGGCTATGCTGGTTCGCGCTCCCCATGCACCCGCGCTATATGAGGCCATCCGTCTTCTACCTAGCGCATCGGATGGTGGCTGACATACAATTGTCAATTGGAATCGCCGGGTTGGCCCATCTGTACCATGGTCTCAGCGTGGCGGCAGACGCAAATGAACCGGGGGTGCAACCTGCCAATTTCCCGATGCACTACTTTACTTCATGGATGGAAATGCATGTGCTCGGGGTATTCGGTATTCATAAGAGACCCTCGTTTTACGAGAAGTGCAGACTCCCGAGAGTTATGCGGCTGGTCGGCGCTTCTATTGTGAATCCGCCTCCGCGGGAGGCTAGGGGGTTGCTTCTTCGTCCGCGCACGGTCGGAGCGGGCATATCTTTCACAGACAAGGTCATGACCATCGGCTCGGAGACCTCCAAGGTGGTGTTGGCGTTGCGTGATAGTTTCAAGGATGGGGCCTCCGTATTGAAAGCCCGGGAGATTCTTCACTTATACTCCATCCGGACGGGCTTCCTGTTGTTCAGGCAGAATGATTTGGCGCTTTTTATGAGGTACAACCCCCATCGCTTCGCCCAACAGTTAAGTTATAACCAAGGGGTCCCACTGGAGGCATTTTTGGAAGAGCCTGCGGCCACCAGGGAGGGGATACGGAGCGCACTACATCATTTTATGCGGCTGAATACGGGCTCCCATTTCTTCATTAGCGAGCCGAATTGCATTCCAAGGGACCTCAACGTATACGGGGCTTGGTATCAGCACGCGATGGGCGCTGTTATCCGGGAAGAGAAACGGCTACTGCTTGATCGCAAAGGTGCGCCTCCGGCCAGCGATCGCAACATTCCCCTATGGCGAAGGACCCCTGTCCCTCCTCCACTAAGAGGAGATGCTGGAGATGAGCCTCCACGTGTGCTAAGCCCCACGCGTGGATTGCCCCATGATCCTGTGGACGTGCCCCCAGCGCCCCATGCTCCCGTAGAGACGGTGAACGTGGTTTCGCCCGAATCTGGCGTGGACTCGGATATCGGGACCCGCCTTCCTAAGGTGCCCACGAAGCGTAAGCTGATCTTGGGTGCGGCCGGAGTTCGCGCGCAAAAGAGGAAGAAGAAGTCGGTCCTTTCTCTTGATGTCATACTTGGCTTAGAGCCTTAGGCCCCTCTTACCGAAGGTCTAAGCGAGTATGGAACCAACGAGGGTTTCTTTGTAGAGCCAGAAGACACCGATCTGGCGGCCGCCATCGTAGCTTCTGAGCGATTGGCAAGGCGCGACGCGTGGTTGGCTAAACTCGTGCAATCAGGTAATCACTAGTTGTATTCTTCATCATTTCATCGTACTTTTATCATTGTTTTTGACTAACGCTTTTCCTTTTTAAACAGGCATTTCTACCGAAGAAGCCATCGCTGCTTCTCTCAAAACTTTCGAGGAGGAGGAGAAGAAACGCGCTCTATCGGGCGTTGGTACGTCTCGGCTCATTGGGTCTTCATTCTCCTTTTTACGGCCAATCTAACCCTTTCTTATCTCATTGCAGGGACCGCAAGACCTACTTCGCAAGCCGATGCGGGAGTTCTCCCCGAGCCAGCTACCGAAGTCCTGGCCTCTTCGGGGTTGCCGCGAGAGGCCCTACTTAAAAAACCGATGATGGATGCCTTGAAGGCTCTGGAGGTAACCCTGAACGCGGACGACGACGCCTTGCTGAAGGAGGCTTCAAAAAGGTCTGTAGCAACGGCTCGGGAGGAAAGGAAATGCCTAAGGCGCGCAGCAAGGGAGCGTAGCGCTGCTTTGGCCGTGGGAGCGGGCTCAAGCGCCGTTACTCCCGCTGCTACTCCTTTAGAGGAGCTCCCGGTCGCCTTGTCTACTGCTCATAGATGGGCAGCGCGTGCAGCTCGGGAAGCCAATGGTAAATCCGTCTCAGGTAATGTGCTTTCGAGGCTTTGTTATCAATGTTTTAAAACTGTCGATTCTTATATATTTTGTCTTGCAGGGCCGAGTCTCATTGAAGGGGTGGCGGCGACCATCGAGCCTGAGGGGACGGTGGAGGAGGTGGCTGCGAAACCCGAGGCGACGGCAGGCGGTGTAACCATAGTTGCTGGGCCCGAGATAGTGGTTGACGAGACAGTCAGAACTGCTATGCCCGAGAAGGTTGCCGATGCCGAGCCCGATGCGGTGGCAGGTGAGACGGCTCCTACGGCTGAGCCTGAGGCAGCCGTGGATGAAATGGCTGCTACGGACGAGCCTATGGCAGCGATGGATGAGACGGCAGCGACCGCTGAGCCCGAGGTGGTAGCGGGTGAGACGGCTGCTATGGTTGCTGAGTAAGAGATGGCCGCTCTTTCTCAAGAGTCGGGCAACGCTCCGATCATCGCTCTCCTTGCTTACGGTTCCTTGTCGTCTCCCGGCGCCGCGAGCGTGACGACGGCTCTTGTGGAGTCGGGCGATGAGGCGACGGGAGGTGAGACCATCCCAATGGAGGAGGGAGACGCAACCGTCGCATCAAGTGACGCCCTTATTAGGGCTCCGGCCGGCGACTCTTCAGGTAAATTCTGGGTTACCGTCCTTCTTTTTATTCTGCAATCCTTCCTGATAGGGCTTATCTTGTTTCTAATGCAGGTGCGGCTAGTGCTGATGCCGCGTTACCCGAGGGAGCGCCATCAGTTACCGCTCTAACGGTGACCATTCCTCTGCCTTCTCTCGCACCGTCGCAAATGTTGGAAGGTATGGATTTATGACCCATCAGTCTTATCTTGGCTGCATAATTTATGTACTGACGTTGTACTATTGCGTCTTTGCAGGAGTCCTTTTTGACCACCTGTACCAGGTGCTGCTCCCACACTTCTCCTTCCCATCGGAGCTTGCTGCATCCAGTGGCGCTGGTGAATATAGCTTTCAACTAATGCTCTTTCTTTTACCAATAATGAAATTATTTCTGATTCTTCCTTGCCCTGATTGCAGTGCTACAGATTGAAGGAGGAGATAAGAGATTAGTTGCGCCACCGGTCCTCCGGGCCTTGCCGCCTGCTGCAGCTGGTATAGTAAATCCCATTGTTCACGAATCTCTTATATTCCTAGATCCGTCATCTGATTGTGATTTGTTTTGCAGCTGTCTCTCCGACTCCGGTTCCTTTTGAGTCTCACATTATGATGCTGGCATGCCCATTCTCCAGACGTCCATCCTTAAAGGGCGCTACGATGAGTCTGAGTATGCTGAGCGGATGTGTTGAGGAGTTTGACGCAGAAGCTCCCACATCTGCCGCAGATTTTGCTGCCGAGGTTAATCCGATGCTGGCGACGCTTGTAAACTTCCATAATGAAGGCGTCGTCGAGTCTTGGGTTAATTACTGCAGGGAGATCGAGGCCTGTCTGCATCAGCTGGAACTTATGCGTCCTGCCCCCGAGATCTTGGCCACGAGCACTCAACGGGCGGCATGGATCGAGCAGAGCGCTTCTTACTTCCGCCATCTTGAACAAGAAGCGGCTTTAAAGCGGAGGGAATGTAAAGAAACCTCAAGCGAGTCTGCTCGACTGCGTGCTGAGGTCGACGCGAACGCTGCCCAGGTGAAAGTTATCTTCGAGAGCCTTCTGCAAAGTATCTCTGATGGGTTAACATTGAAGCAGAAGCTCGATGTCGTTGAGCTTGATGCCCATGGTCGTGAAGCAGCTCGGCGAGCCGTCGAAGAACAACTTTCATCCTACTTGTAGCAGCGAGCCCAGGTGGAAGCAGAGTTGGCCGCGACATCCGATCATGAGAAGGCGCTGAAGGAAGTGCGAGAGCAACTTGCGGATTTGTTAAAGACGCTTCCTTCTCCATGAAAATTTTGTATCATTTGTAATTGTGAATAAAATGTATTTGCTTCTTTTATTCTTTAACACGATGTATTTTGTACTCAATCGAATTCATGAATAAAAGATACACGTTCTTCATAATGTCTCGTGTCATTTCTCTGCTTTCTTCTTTCTTGCTGTGTTGTTTGTCTTGTGATTTTAGCGAGTGCGATCCGTAGATAGTATATGACTATCAATCTTATACTTTTTGCAGAGTGGCGATGGCTTAGAAAATAAGGTTAGGATCTGTCACCTAAGACTTTTCAGCTTTATAAGCCGTGAGGGTTTCATAAAGTATTTTCTCCCTACGGGTCGAGAGGATCCCGTAGGTGCGTTTTCTCCTTAAGAATCGTGAGGATTCCTAAGTGTGTTTCCTCTTGAGAGTCGTAAGGATCTCACAAGAGAATTTACTCCCTTACGAGTCGTGAGGACCCGCAAGTGATGGGTGAAGTTGCCCTTATCCGCATTTCACGGGTCAGGGGTTGCTCTAGATGCTTCCCACGGTTTCACTGCCGTGTTTGGCGAGGACCAGGCTCTGCTCTGGACGTTTTCCAGGATACCGTAGTTTAAAGACATCGCGGTCGAGGTTAAGGACATCATAGTCCGTGGATTTAAGGACTCCACAGTCCATTGTTAGTTTTAAGACATCACGATCGAGGTTAAGGACATCATAGCCCATGAGTTTAAGGACCTCACAGTCTAATGCTAGTTTTAAGACATCACGGTCGAGGTTAAGGACATCATAGTCCGTGAGTTTAAGGACCTCACAGTCCCATGTTAGTTTTAAGACATCACGGTCGAGGTTAAGGACATCATAATCCGTGGATTTAAGGACTCCACAGTCCAATGTTAGTTTTAAGACATCACGGTCGAGGTTAAGGACATCATAGTCCGTGGATTTAAGGACTCCACAGTCCAATGTTAGTTTTAAGACATCACGGTCGAGATTAAGGACATCATAGTCCGTGGATTTAAGGACTCCACAGTCCGTGAAATGTGTGGTTATTGGGACCCATCACCTCTTTGAAGACGTTGAGGAATTACAACGACAAATATCAAAGGAGTGAAGAGAAGTACCCTTGAACCGAGGTAAAATTAGTTTAAAATCATTATGGTTGATTGTTAGTTTTAAGACATCACGGTCGAGGTTAAGGACATCATACACCGTGAGTTTAAGGACCTCACAGTCCGATATTTGCTCTGGATGCTTCCCACGGGTTCACTGCCATATTTGGCGAGGACCAGGCTCCGCTCTGAATACTTCACACGGGTTCACTGCCGTGCTCTGCGAGGACCAGAATCCGCTCTGGATGTTTTCCATGGGGTCAGAAGTGACGTTATCCGTGTTCCACGTAACCAGGAATTTTGCTCTAGATGCTTCCCACGGGTTCACTGCTCTGTTCGGCGAGGACTAGGCTCCGCTCTGGATGCTTCACACGGGTTCACTGCCGTGCTTTGCGAGGACCAGGATCCGCTCTGGACGTTTTCCACGGGGTCAGAAGTGACGTTATCCGTGTTCCACGTAACCAGGAATTTGCTGATTATATCCGCATTTCACGGAGTTGGGATTTGTCTCTCGGTCATCTGTACACCGTCGAGTCATGGAACTGAGAGTTGCCGCTATTCCGCTTTGTCTGATGCTGTGTCTGTTGTAATGCAACGAATGTTGAGATGATCTCTAGGCTGTCTGTGAACCATCGAGATTCGGCTTCTTCTTCTGATGAAACCTGGGGAGGAGGAGTGTGATTCCTTCTTCGTTTGCGCCTCTGGATTGTATACAGGGATTGATGGAATATCACCTGTAGGGCATAAATTTCATTTTTATTTTTTATTTTATTTCTTTCCGCAATGCTTTATCATTTCAGCTTTTTTTATATCGCGAAGGCCTCGATTGCCCCATCATTTCGGCTATTTTTCGCGGTGCCCAATCATTTCGTCTATTTATTTATTTTTACTCGCTGCTTTTTATTGCGAGTTGCCCCATCATTTCGGCTATTTTGCTTGCATACATTTTTACTTGCTGATTTTGTCGCAAGTTGCTCCATCATTTTGGCTATTTCGTATGCATGTGCGGCTTGCCAGCTTTTTGCCGCAAGCTTGGGATTAGACACCGATTTTGGCATCAGCACCGCTACAACTGGGATATTGCCAGGAGCGAATCATCATTTACCTCTGTCGATGTCGAACAAAGGTGGCTTAGTAAACAGGGTTAGGGTCCTGTCGACTAAGGCTTTTGACTTCATGAGCTGTAAGGGTCTCACAAAGGCATTTCTCCCTACAAGTCGTGAGGATCTCGTAGGTGAGATTTCTCCTTAGGAATCGTGAGGACTCCTAAGTGTATGGCTTCTTGTAAGTCGTAAGGATCTTACAAGAAAGTTTTCTCCTTATAAGTCGAGAGGACTCACAAGGGTTGTTTGCCGTGCGAATATATCACTAGTCGCGGATGAGACTTGGTTAGGGAAATGTTTATTCGCGACTGTGGATTGTATACAAGGGTCAGTATCGAGCCGCTTGTAGGGCAATATCGAAAGTTGTGGGGGTTGCTTAAGAACAGGTTCAGGTCTCTGTAACTTAAGACTTTCAAATCTTATGAGCCGTGAGGGTCCCATAAGAGAGTTCTCCTTACGAGTCGTGAGGATCTTGCAAGTGTAATTTCTCCTTAGGAATCGTGAGGATTCCTAAGTGTACTGCTCCCTTGTGAGTCGTAAGGATCTCACGCAGGTGGTTTCTCCTCACAAGGTCGAGAGGACCCTGTAAGTGTCTTTTAATGAGGTTGCGCCCTTTCGGGTTTTCACAAACACTCGCCGGTAGCCCTGCTGTTTTTACTCACGGAGCCCTTTCGGGTTTTCATCCGTGTCCATTTTGCTTATGGACATACCGTTTTTTTTATTCTTTTTTTTTTATTCTAACGAGGTTGTGCCCTTTCGGGTTTTCACAAGACTCGCCGGTAGCCCTGCTGTTTTTACTCACGGAGCCCTTTCGGGTTTTCATCCGTGCCCATTTTGCTTATGGACATACCGTTTTTTTTATTCTCTTTTTTTTTATTCTAACGAGGTTGCGCCCTTTCGGGTTTTCACAAGACTCGCCGGTAGCCCTGCCGTTTTTACTCACGGAGCCCTTTCGGGTTTTCATCCGTGCCCATTTTGCTTATGGACATACCGTTTTTTTTATTCTCTTTTTTTAAATTCTAACGAGGTTGCGCCCTTTCGGGTTTTCACAAGACTCGCCGGTAGCCCTGCTGATTTTACTCACGGAGCCCTTTCGGGTTTTCATCCGTGCCCATTTTGCTTATGGACATACCGTTCTTTTTTATTTATTTTTTTATCAGCTTCGGGATGCTGTGATCCGCCACAGCTTCTTGACATCTCGGTCAACAGCTAGTTTTAGGACATAGTGGTCCGTTGTTAGTTTAAGGACGTTTCGGTCCACTGTTAGTTTAAGGACGTTTCGGTCCATTAACCAGCTACTACTTATAGAGTTTTGGGCTTAGGAAGATAGCGAGCGGACATAGTCGTCGTCATCTATCATTGACCTAGGTCGTAACTCGTTAGGCGTAGTATTTCTTCAGGAAGCGACCGTTTATTGGCCTGAAAGGTCTTTCACCGTGCATGTCCATGAGTAGATAGGCTCCACCCTGGTAAACCTTTTCTATGATGTGCGGGCCTTCATAGTTCGGCTCGAATTTTCCCCGCTTGGCGCGATTGGGGATCATAGGTCTTTTGACCGCTAGCATGAGTTCGCCTTGACGGAATGTCCTCGGCCTGGTCAATCTTTCATATGAGCACGTCATCTTTGCTTTATAAGCCTCCAGATTTTGTTGCGGTATGAACCGGGTTTCATCAAGGGCATCAAGCTCCTCAAGCCGAAGGTGAGCTTTTTCTTCGTCTGTCAGCTCGTAATGGACTGCCACTCGTAAAGAAGGTAATTCTATCTCGAGGGGGAGTATTGCTTCTGTACCGAATACCAACGCGTACGGCGTTATGTTCGTGGCCGTCTTGAACGTAGTTCGATACGCCCAAAGTGCCTCTTGCAGCCTTTCATGCCAGTCCTTCTTATTTCGGGACACTGTCTTCTTCACGATCTTTTCAAGGTCTTGTTGAAAGCCTCAGCTAGACCGTTAGCCCGGGGATTATAAACTAAGAAGTATCTCCAGTCTATGTTGTGTTGTTGTGCGAAATGGCTAATCTTGTGGCTTCTGTAGGCTGGCCCGTTATCAGAGATGATCCGTCGCGGAGTTCCAAACCGATAAATGACGTGTGTCTTGAAGAAATGGAGGATATTCTCCGTCTTCACTTCCCTCAGCGGTACTGCTTCTGCCCATTTGTAGAAGTAATCAGTTGTCGCCAAAATGAAACGATGTCCTCTGGACGATGCTGGTTCGATGGGGCCGATTATGTCAGTTTCCCACATTTCGAATGGACAGCTAGCCACTGTCGGGTGTAGTGGATTTGGGTGCTGATGGATAAAGTCCCCATGGATTTGGCATGAGTGGCATTGCTTCGCATACTCGAGGCAGTCCTGGATCATCGTGGGCCGGTAGTAACCCATCCGTTTAATCTTCAACTTCATCTTCGGCCCGGCTTGGTGAGAACCGCAGAGTCCGTCGTGAGTCTCTTGGATGACTCTCTTTGCCTCTTCAGGTCCCAGGCATCTCAACCATAGAGAATCAAATGACCTCTTGTACAGAGTATCATTGACGAAGGCGAAAGACAGAGCTCGTTTCATAAGCTGATGTCTTAAGGACGCATCTTTAGGCGTTCGACGGGATTTGAAGTAGTCTATAAAGACTTCTCTCCAATCCTCAGCCTTTTCCTGGTCTTTTATTTGCATAGCCATTTGCTCAGTCGCTTCCTTTTCCTCAGATGATTCCGGAGATATTTCTGCCGGAGCAAGAACCCGACGGCTTTGTACTACGATTCTGACGTCATCGAGGTTCTTATCAGCCAGTTCTTTAGCGAGCTTGGCTAACGCGTCCGCCTTGCTATTTTCTACACTCGGTATGCTTTCCAAGATGTAGGAAGGTATTTAGGTCAGCATCTGCTGTACTTTCTCGCCATACTTCACCAGTTCCGGTTTGCACGTTTGATAGTCGCTATTTACTTGACTAACGACCAGTTAGGAGTCTCCGTATATGAGGAGGTTCTCAATCCCCATGTCAATGGCGATCTCGAGGCCTGCTATCAAACCTTCATACTCGGCTTCATTGTTTGTCCTCGGCTCTGTTAAGGAGAAAGCAAAGCGCATTATCCCTCCTTATGGGGTCACGAAGATAAGGCCTACCCCTGACTTGATTATGGGCGTGCTCTGTTTGCACTTCTTCATGGAAGACGCTCCGTCAAAATAAAGTTCCCATCGGGTATCGCCACCGTCGATCGCATCAAACGCATGTTCGTCTGGCAGTTCGCAATTCAAGGGAGAATCGGCCGGTATCGGATGTTCGGCGAGGAAATCGACGATGGCCTGGCCTTTCACTGCCTTAAGAGGCTGATAGGTTATTGAGAACTCCATCAAGAGCAGGGCCCATTTAGCGAGTCGCCCTATTAATATGGCTTTCGACCGCAAGTATTTGAGAGGGTCTACCTTTGATATGAGACGAACTTCATACGCCAACGCATAGTGCCGAAGTTTCGTTATCGTGAAGATCAACGCTAGGCAGTGTTTTTCGATAGGAGAATAATTGCTTTCTGCTCCCAGGAGAACTTGACTCATGTAGTAGAGAGCTATTTCTTTCCCTTGGTCGTTTTCTTGTGCCAATAATGCGCCTAAGGAACCTTCGAGGGCGGTTATATAAAGAATGAGAGGCTTTCCCTTGATCGGAGCAGCCAGCACTGGCGGGTTCTGCAGATACTGCTTGATTTCGTCCAGCGCGCCTTGGCATTTGTGATCCCAGACGAACGGGGTCCCCTTTTTCATCAAGTGACTGTAGGGGCGGCACTTGCCAGAGAGATTGGCTATAAATCGCCGGATATATGCGAGCTTCCCTTGAAGAGACCGCAATTGTTTGAGAGTCCTTGGCGGGGGCATTTCCATGATCGCCTTGATTTTTGACGGGTCTATTTCGATACCTCGGTGCCGGACGATGAATCCTAGGAATTTACCTGAGGACACCCCGAACGCGCATTTGAGTGGGTTCATCTTCAAGTTATATTGCCGAAGGCGTTGAAACACGATCTTCAGATGCTCGAGATGTTCCTCGTATGATTTTCTTTTCACCATGAGGTCGTCGATATAGCATCGACGATTTCTTGTATGAGGTCATCGAAGATCTTCATCATGGCCCTCTGATAGGTGGCACCGGCGTTCTTTAAACCGAAAGGCATCACCTTGTAGCAGCATATACCCAGCGGGATCCGGAAAGCGGTGTGCTTCTGGTCTTCAGGATGCATCTTTATCTGATTATATCCCGATGAGCCATCCATGAAGGAGAAGACTTCATGAGTGGACGTGTTGTCTATCATCAGCTCGGTGACCGGTACTGGGAAATCATCCTTCGGGCAGGCTTTATTGAGATCCCGAAAGTCCACACATATGCGTATTGTCCCATTTTTCTTCGTCACCGGGACGATGTAGGCGATCCAATCAGGGTACTGAACCTCTTGGATGAAGCCTGAGTCGATCAGCTTCTTGACCTCGGTGTTGATGCTCATCTCAAGCTCGCGCCGCATTCTTCTCGGTGCTTGTTTGATTGGCTTGACGTCCGGGGATATTGCCAATTTGTGAACAACAATCTCTGGATATAATCCTGGCATTTCGGAATAGTCCCATGCGAAGCAATCTATATGCTGCATAAGCACGTTTTTTAGCGCATCCACCCTTTCTTCAGACAGCAGCTCGCTGATGAATGTGGGTCGCGTGTCACTTGCCGTTCCCAGATCAATTTTCTTAAGGTTATCTGCAGTAGTGTGTATGCTATCTTCCAGCTCTTTTGGCGCCGGTGGAAACTCTGAGATCATCTCGTCATCATCGTTTTCGAAGCACCAGGGGAGGTCATCCATATTCTCAGGCTCATCTTTTGATATCGTTATCATATGACAAGTACGAGCTCGCTTCCAAAACCGATGTAGATCTGGGTCTACCCTTATGGATTTGGGTTCATGCTTCTGTGGCGGAGTTATCCTCCAACTGTCGGATAGAGCGAACTTGCCGAGCTGATACTGATCTTCGACCCAGTTCTTGAAGGTGAAGCAGTCTTCGAGAGGGTGTCCTATTGCTCGGTGATAGGAGCAATAGTCTGGGTGAGAGACTTCGGCTGCTTGCTCGGGGTGTTTAGACTCCAGAAGTGTAATCATTTGATGTCTTATAGCGAGGTCAAGTATCTTCTTTGTCTTGTCTTGAGGAAAAGAGTATGCTCGACTCATCTTCTTCATAAGGGACAAATCTGGGCCGCTCGATTCCCGCTCGCGTGAATTTTTGGTCCCGCTTTGTCGTTGCTGAATGCCTTTTCCGCTTTTTGACTTGTTTCTGTCTCGGCGTCAGGCTTTTTGCACAACGGATTGACAGGGAGGAGCCTTTTCATCTTTCGCAGCCTGTTGAAGGAGGCGTTGCGTCCTGGCTTTCTCGTAGATGGCCATTTCGCGATTGTGGTCGTCTCGAACCTTTTGACTCGCTTCCCTTATAAGCTTGTCCATTTGTTCTTCGAACGACGGACTGGGCATTTTTACGTCGGGGGCTCTTCCTGGTTCAGGGTTAGCATTTTCCCATTGAGCATCTCCTTCTTCATCAAAGTCATGTACGACATAGCAGTCGCGGAGTAGCTCCCGTTTCTTGGACCGAACATATCCAAGCCCGATCGCTTCCATTCTCCCGTTGGGCAACTTGCGCTGAGTTCCGGGAACGTTCCAGATCCTGTCATAGAACTTAGCTTTTCGAGCGGTCTGTTTGAAGGGTATCCCTTGGCGTCTCAAGAGTCTCCTTAGTCCGTCTGTGTAATATCTGGGCAAATGGATGGGATGGAGCCTGTCGAGTGTGGAATCCGCGCCGTGCCATATTTCTTTCTCCACTCTTGTTTCCGTGGATCGGTAGAATAGGATTGCCTGTTCTTCTTTTCGCCTGGGAGGGACGTAGAACGTCTGCAGCTCTTCCACACTGTAGGTATCAAGCGCGTCTAGTTCTTTATGATGTTTAGGTGGAACCATGGCAACTTGCAAACTTTGCTCTTCATCAGCGAATGTTCGTATTGGAGGCCGAGCAGAGAATATAGCATGGACCTTATCTTCCGAGTCGCTGCCAAAGATTAACATAGGAGCGGACGGTCCTGGCTTGTTGTACTGGGGTGGGCCTGAATAAACTATCGCTTCCTCTTCTTCAGTATCACTCCCGAAGACAGGAATGGTGGTGGTAGATTTGTTCTACGGCTTGCGACATCTCTTTGTGTCCTCGAAATCTGGCAAGAAGTATTTTGCATCTTCGTATTTGCGGACTTCATTCACGGAGAATGGATTCAGCTCTCCTGTTACGGTATACTCGAGACCATCCTTAAAGTATTTCATACACTGATATTGTGTAGAAGGGATGATGTTGTACTCGTGTAACTAAGGCCGGCCGAGCGAAGCGTTATAGCATGTTTTGGCGTCGATGACATGGAATTTAATATCCGTGACAAGTAGCCCGAATCGTAATGTCAATATCACAGACCCGAGAGTCCGCGATGACTGGGAGTCAAAACCAGAGATGGTGATTTTATCACGAGCGATATGCTGGACGCTCATGCAGATTTCCTTCAACACTCGCATGTTGAGAAGATTGACGGAAGACCCATTGTCGACCAGGATTTTGCCTATCTTTATATCGTGGCAGTACCCTGAGACATAGAGGGGTCGATTGTGCTCGCACGTCCCGAGGAGGAGGTCTTCGTCTCCGAAGGTAATATCGGCCGTATGTACTTCCTCCAACTCGTCCTTCATCTTTTCTTCGGCGAGAAAAGCTTGGAATTGCTCGCTTGGAGCGCGTTGATCAATGAATCTCTCGCTTCTTTGGATAGTAGAAGGGCGTCGAGAATACTGAGCTGCGAGGGTAACTTCCTCAAGTGTGCCAGAACGTTATAGTCCACTTTACTCTTCTTTGGCGGGTCCTTGGCGGTCAGTTCTTTCATGACTTGGTCATCCAGGGCGATATCCTCGGAGACCTTTTCTTTTCCCTTATCTTTTTTACTCGTAGATCCGAGATTCTTTTCTGGAAGCGTGCGATTGCGCAGCTGGATGTTTTCACAGGCCTTCGGTTCTTCCTTCTTCCCCAATGCGGATTCTTTAAAGAGGGGGCCAAGAGCCATTTCTTTGTCAGAGTCGCTTTCGAAAGTGAGAATTTGCGATTCCCCGGTGTTGACCATGCGACAGTTACCGGTGTCTCTTTTATGCTCCTCAGTCCCACTTCTTTGCTCCCGACGAGTTTTGCGTTTCATCCGCTTAAAATGTTGCGGTGAGCAACATATCCTTGCCACCATCTTTTAAAAGCGTCGCACTCTTCGGTAGGGTGCGAAATCTTTCGATGATATAAGCAGTAGCTAGGATGTGTTTCTGCTTCTCCGGGAGCGTTTCCTTCAGAGGGTGGTAGCTTCATTCCCATTGATATGGCTTCGGCAAATTTTTTCCTCGTCTTGAACTTGTTTTTATCCGCAAAGGATGTCTTTTGATTTGGCGGGAGGGGCTTAACTCTTTCGTCTAGTCGACGGCGTTTAGCCCTTTCAAATATGGCCGTCTCGCGCTCCCGATCAGCTTTACTTTTCAGGAGAGCTTCATTAAGGAATGTGTCAATCATTTCATCTGACGGTCCTAGAAGTTCTGGTTCAGGTTCTGCCCCCAGCTTCTCAGTGCAAGGTGTTTCTTCATCGTCTATCGACGAGTGAGAGATCATATGACAACTTGCTACGTACTCCTCAGATCCATCCGATGAGTCTTCTCCATCATCTTCGTCCTTAAGGACGTGGCTGAGAAACTCTTGGAGCGTGATTGGAGTCCGCGCCTTCTGGTTATATTCTTCCAGCGTGTCAATCTATTTCTGTAGGTCCGTGCGCTTGTCGCCAGGCTTCACGGGCTTTTTGGATTTCTTCTTCTTTTTCGAAGATTTCGGCGGCTGGGTGTGAGCACTTTGGCTATCACACCAATCTTTGGAGTTGGGCGCGGCTTCAGCATCCCTTCGATGATTTGAGGTTCCAGCGGGTTCTTCCACCTGATCGCCGGGCATGTTTGGAGATCATTCAGCATCCTTTTGGTTTTGGCTGAAAGCACGACCTCCCATGGGGCTTCTTCAACAAAAGAACAAGTTGCTCCCGGTGTGTCCGTCTTCTTAGGAGTGTGAGGTTGTGGTGGGTTTACCTTCCACTTCTCAGACAACGCAAACTTGCCTTGTAGGTACTGATCTTCGATCCATCCCTTAAAGACGAAGCAATCCTCGATCGGGTGACTTACCGTTTGGTGGTAAGGGCAATAATTAGGATTATTCACTTCGTTGGGTTGTGGCGGTCGCCTGGGATTCAGCAAGTTGATAAGCCTGTTGCGCATTGCCAGCTCAAATAGCCTCTTTGTTTTATCCCCCGGGAATGAGTAAGGGCGCTTCATTTTCTCATTATAATAGCGCCGTCTCTCCTCCAGTTGATCCGCTAGCTTTGAGGCACTGGGCTGTTGTTGGGTGTTTGCAACGAAGACCGCCTTCCCTTTACCCTTGTCGTTTCGAGGTTCCGGTTTCGGGGTTGATGGTCTGTGACCCATTTGATCCATCTGGGCTAGCTTATCGATTAAAGCCTGGAACGTGGTTGGTTTAAAGAACATCATGAACTGTGAAATAGTTGCATGAGGGTCTAGGGTGCCCACGAACATGCCTACCGCTGGTGCTTCTTCGATGCGCTGTTCGCACTTCGACCATAAGTTCCGCCATCGGATTGCATATTGAACCCAAGTTTCGCCCGACTTCACTCTTGCATTAATCAATGCTGTTATTGGGCTGCGTTCGCTGGCGCTCGCGAATCGCTGAGTGAATAGCAACTCCATCTCTGCGAAAGTTTTGACGGAGTCGTTTGGAAGCTCGGAGTACCACTCAAAAGCCGTCTCCGATAAGCTGCCGACGAATTGGCGAAGCAAGAGCTTATCATCGCCGCCGGTGTTGCAACAAAGCGCCCTGAACTGGGCGACATGTTGATGGGGATTGCCAGTTCCATTGTAGACATGGAATTTCGGGATCGTGTAGCCCGGCGGGTACTTTATCTGATCATACCAGCTCGGATATGGTCGCCCTGTTTTGACGACTTGGCCGGCTACTTCATTCGCCTGGTGAACTCGTATTTGTTTAGCAATATAATCATCCAGGGCAACCTTAGAAATGGTCTCCTCCTTGGCTGTTGAAAGAGCCGGAGGAGGGTTCGACGTTTCACCTCTATCATTTTCAAGGATAATTGGAGGATCTTCGGCTGGGGGATCCGGCTGTATCATCATCCCGACCATGTATTGAAACAGAAGAGCCATCTGCTTTATATTGGCCGCTTGTTCTGCAGCCTCCTTGTCCTTCTTTTCAAGCATTCTACGAAGGAATTCAGCATTGGTCTCATGTTCGCGGCGTTGTTCCGATGACGCCTCCGGGCTTTCCTTTGGTCCGGTGAGTGCGGCCATCACAGTCAGCATCTCCTGAAGCTTCTGCTGCTGTTGTTCCTGGGCTCTTGTGATGGATCGGGTAAGCGGTCGGTGGCCCGTTGAAGCGCGGCTATCCTCTTTCCCGGATGCCATGTAAATAGTATGGACTACCATGCCCCCAGACTTAGGGCGTTTGGGTTCAGTGCCTTTGACTTTTATCGCGGGCACGGGGACCTTCTCCGGCCTTCTTTTTTTAGGAGCGGTCGAAGTTGAGGGGGCCGTCGCAGTAGGCACCAAGACAGCTTTTCGTGGCCTGGCGGGATGGCTTATTTCCTGTTGGACCTTGAGCTTCTTGTGCTGGCGGGAGAAATTTGGATCGATCACCGAGTCTCGGG
Source organism: Agapanthus africanus (assembly GCA_030015575.1). Taxonomy (NCBI): domain Eukaryota; kingdom Viridiplantae; phylum Streptophyta; class Magnoliopsida; order Asparagales; family Amaryllidaceae; genus Agapanthus; species Agapanthus africanus. The sequence goes on along the minus strand of JASDDO010000022.1, from coordinate 601,835,123 downwards.
CCTGTTGCTAGACTTTGTAGATCTTGGAGGACAGCCGCTGCGGGGACCGTTCTGGTTTTGCTTCCGCAACCTTCTCCAGTGGAGGAGGAGACCTTTTCAGTACGGCGGTAGGAGAATTCCTACGCACCTTATTCAACAGCTCAAAGCTATTCCCAGTTGGAACAGCAACATTAATCTCCGCCGTCGGGGCTGGTGGAGTTAGCCCAGAAGGGGAGTTGCCTCCTGACTTCCTCACTCGGCTCCAGTGGCGACGTCGAGCATGTCGAGCTGATGGAGTTGGCTCGGTGACGGGGATGGCCTTGTCTTCCCCCCGGTTCAGGTGAGGGGCCGTTGCCGGTGTCAGCCTATTAAAGACTGATGTCCTTTGAGTAGCAGGAGCGGGAGTGGGAGTTGGGACAGTCAGTCTTGTAAAGACCGACCCCTTGGCAGGAGAAGTCGCCTTGACGACTTCGGGAGCCGGGTTGGTTATTCTCTTCGAAATAACCTTCTTTGGGACTGCAAGCTTCATTGTGGGCCCGCAGGAAGTTTGGCCCAATCTGGAGAAGACCGAGGCGCTGGTGTTGGACGACCCGTTGAGAGGGGCCACAGTAGCTGTAAGTCGATCGAAGACCGACTTCTTAGGAGCTTCTGATACAGGCACGGGAGCAGTGAAGCTCGTTGGCGGGAGCATGGTCCCGAAAAATAGCCCAGTGGTGGTTTGAGTAATCTGCTCCACGGGCATCGTGAACAGAGAGGCCGCTTGGGGCCCGTAGGTTATGCCCCCAGTTGAGGCAGGACGCGAGTTGCAGCTGCAGTTGGAGCACTTCGAGCAGGTGAATGCCATTGCTGTTTTGCTTTCTGCGCCAAGCAAGAAACCAAATATTAGTAACTTGAAACCCAAGGGCAACCATTAACAAACCGCGACTCGTTCGCGAATATGACACATGAAGTGTGGAGTGGAAAGAGGAAAAGGTCCCACCGGGCGTGCCAGAATCTGTTCCCCTCCGAAAGACGCGGCAGAGACGCGGCGGGCGTCTTGCCAGAAATTCGGGGCGGATGCTAATTGGTGCTATCCGTCTACCTCTCCGAAGATGCCAAGTTGATTTATGGCACCATGTATCGAAGGTTTAAACGGATGCGGCCGATGTAGCAGACTTTGTCAGATTCCCCCTCGTTTGAGGGTTTTTGATTGTGGGGACGCTCTTCCCTGCAGGCGCAAGCCCCTGCAGTTAATTACGCTACCGCATCGCGGTAACAACTTTCTTCTTCTCCATGTGGTCACTTCGTGTCGTGTGTGTTTGTTTTGTGTTTGGTTGCCCGTGGATTGTATACAGAGACTAATTTGTGATGTCGCCCGTAGGACGTGGATTAGTCCAAATCCGTATCTTTCTTAGATTTGGGTTTGGGTGTGTGTGTGTGTGTGTTTAAGGATACATTAGCCTTATTTGAGGCTAAGATCAACTTAAACGTTCGTTAAGGACACGTTAGTCTAATTTTAGGTTAAGATCGACTTAACGGGATCGTTTAGATCCGACAAGAGAGCAATTGGGGGCTCTATTGTTTAGTTTAGTGACGTTGCGGTCGATAAGTAGTTTAAGGACATTGCGGTCTAATGTTAGTTTTAAGACGTTGCGGTCAAGGTTAAGGACGTCATAGTCCATAAGTTTAAGGACCTCACAGTCCGGTGTTAGTTTTAAGACATCACGGTCGAGGTTAAGGACGTCATAGTCCGTGAGCTTAAGGACCCCACAGTCCGATGTTAGTTTTAAGACATCACGGTCGAGGTTAAGGACATCATAGTCCGGTATTAGTTTTAAGACATCACGGTCGAGGTTAAGGACATCATAGTCCACGAGTTTAAGGACCCCACAGTCCATTGTTAGTTTTAAGACATCGCGGTCGAGGTTAAGGACGTCATAGTCCGGTATTATTTTTAAGACATCACGGTCGAGGTTAAGGACATCATAGTCCATGAGTTTAAGAACCCCACAGTCCGTAACAGTGTGGTTGTCGGGACCCGTCACCTCTCTGACGACGTTGAAGGATTACAACGACAGTTGTCAGAGGAGTAAAGAGATGTACCCTCGAACCGGGTGTAAATTGATTGGGAGAGCGGTTGTGCTCAGTTCAATTTAAATTGAGAACTTATGGCCAGAATTGGGCTAAGTCCATTTGAAAATATTCAACATTTTATTCTTGTTTTGCCTATTAGGCTTTTTCTTGGGCTCTGCCTTTTACAATGCATAGCATTGGGCCCTGTATTTAAATGCATAGCATTTATATTTGGTCTGTTAGACCTTTACTTGGGCTCTGCCCTTTTAAATAATGCATAGCATTTATATTTGGCCTGTTAGGCCTTTACTTGGGCTCTGCATAGCATTTTAGTGGTCTGATAGTGCGCCATGTGGCTTGTCAGGCGTTTTGCGCCAATTAAAGAGCGCAAGGCGCTAGTGCATGTGGAGGTGACACGTGTCATGCTCTGCGCTAAGCGCAAGTATGTTAGCGCACCGCGCTGCGCCTGTGCGCTGCGCTAGTGAATGATATGTGGCGCGCTCTGGTGCAGTGCGCCATCCCAAGAGCGCAGTGCGCTGAATTTAGGAGCGCAAAGCGCAGATTGTTCTGTGATTGACACGTGGCGCTCTCTGACGCAGTGCGCCAATCCAAGGAGCACAAATGCACATTTCAAAATTGCAAGGCACTGTCCAATAGCGCAGAGCCCATCTTGATCCAATTCAGATCAAAGAAACAGGTTTTTCTTGTTCTCATGAAAGAGGTTCTACCTCAAGATTCAAGAACCAATAGTTCTTATTCTTATCAAAAGGCTGTGCCTTTATATAGATCAAATGATCTGTGAAGTAATACTTCTTTAAATTTTTTTTATGATTAGATATTTCTGATCATTTTCTTTTTATTGAAGATATTGATCTTGTTCTTAGATCTTTGATCTTTTTAGAAGAGATTCTTCTTTTTTAATGAGGTATTTTCATCTCTGTTCTTCAAGAATCGGATTCTTTACCTTCAAAGATGAAGAAGATGATCTTCTTTCTTCAAAAGCTTGCCTTTTAAATTTTTCAGAGGGTTCTCTCTTTTCTGTATGTCTGTATGTGTGAGGGTTGGAGTCTAGTGGCCTTTATATATGGCCAATTGGTTTGTTAAGTTAGTTACAGAGATCTTTCTCTGATTGATCTGGGGATATTTCCCCACCGTTGGATCTTTGATCCTAAGGCCTCTGTTTTACAGAAGACAATCTTCTTATTTTAATAAGATTGGAAAGATCTTTCTAGAATTTTAATTCTGGTTAATCAATAATTTATTATTTAAATTCTAGTGCTGGCGCAACTGGCGCTAGCGCGCCTGTGCTTGACACGTGGCGCGCAGCGCAGAACGCAGGGTAACTGCGCTAGCGCGCCCATGCTTGACACGTGGCGCGCAGTGCAAATGTGCTAGTGCGCCCGTGCTTGACACGCGGCGCGCAGCGCAGAGCGCAGCGCAACTGCGCTAGCACGCCCGTGCTTGACACGCGGCGCGCAGCGCGGAGCGCAAGTGATCTGAAGCGTTGCTTCATTTACTTTAAAATTTGAATTTTAAAACAGAGCCTTGCTCTGATTGGGGGTGCGCTGCCTTGGGCGCAACGCTCCTTGCGCTGGCGTGTCTGCTTTTGACATGTGGCGCACAGTGCGCAGTGCAAGGAATCTGAAGCGTTGCTTCAATTTTTGAATTTTGAAATTCAAACAAAGTTTTGCTCTGATTGGGGGAAACAACTAGCAAGACCAAAAATATAATGAGACCATTAGGAAACACCACTTGAAACCAGAACCTCAAACTACCCACAAAATCCGGCGAGACACCCCAGTAATCCGGCGACACCGGCCCCTTGTTCCTTTTGGTGTTGATTTTTCTTCTGTGGCCTATTTTGGATAGATTATGGTTTCTAGTATTGTTTGTGTTGTCTAAATATTTACACAGTAAATTATGGGAACATTTTAGTATTGGTTTTATCAAAATTCGGATATTTACGATACAGAGTTTTCGTATTTTAATGTTGCAGCTGAACCGTTAACGTTTATACGTTAACGACAGAATTTTATTGTCGTTTTTGGGTTAAGTGAGCTGTAGGTTATAATCTATGGGTGTTTAGCTTGTTGTTTTGGTTTTCGATATGATATTTACATTAATACGATTTAAATACGAATATAGGTACGATTCGAGGATTCCGGGACGGAGTTGGCGATATAGCAGCGTGGATTCAGCAAGCGTATTAAGTTGGTGAGTAGATTTCCATCTACTGGGGAAGTCGGGTGGATAGCATATAGCACCCCCACAACTTTTTAAATATTATTATGATATCTAGTTAGTTTGGTATTATTCATGATATTGATATTGTATCACATCTTGTATGTCCTTCATTTGCATAAAGTCATATATAGTTTCAATTGAGATACATACGTGATGTTAGATCCGTGTGATATGGATATAGTTTTGATGGATTTGTACGAGGGATCACACCGTACTTGAGGTGATATAGATTCAGTGATACGATGTGATGTTATACAAGAAATTATACGTATTGGAAATGATGAAACTCGTATGCCGAATAACGGCAAGGTTTTCACTTTAGACTCGTAGTAATAGATGATATTCCGTTTTTAGGATGTAATACTTGTGTGAGCTGTATTCTTTTAAAAACTACGATTCATTTATCTTTCAATAAAATACTAGGATGCGGTGCCAATTTCCAAAACGAATTTCTATTTTAAATCTAGGGCAACTTCCTTATTTCAAACTCAACGTTTCGTTTATTCCTAAAGATACTGGTATAGCTCATAGCAAGTAATTACAATAGTTACGTTTAGATTACTTTACATGTTTGTATTATATTATCGATGTTATCTACGATGCGAACACTCTGATAACACTGCACAAATACCAATGAGTACTATGCTACACAAGCACGTAAATATATGTTACACTACACCTCATTGGTACTGCCATATCACCGTAGAACCGTTATGTTAGATAATGCGTATATATACATGTGTTAATATATAGGTTGTTACACCATAGAACACTTGTACAAATACTAATGATTGCCATGTTGCACGAGCACAGACGTGTATGCTACACTACGCACTATTAGTAATGCCATGACACAGTAGAATTGAGATTATTATGCGTATGTGATATGATTACGTAGTCTTTTCTTATTCCTGTTGTAGAGTACGAATATTAGTACTATAAGTGCTGTATTTGATTTCCTTGGATTTTTCTGGGTATTTACTCCTGATGATATATATCGGTGGTATGGGACACTATTATATATGTATATATAAATTATATTATCAATATAATCTATGCAAGTATTCTTATTGCTTACTTGATATTTTGATATGATGAGTTAAACGTCCACCATAAGTTTTGTGTTTTCTGATTCTGATTTCAACCCGAGTGGGGGAGCTATACGGCTTCGGACTTGTTATTATCCGGACTGAGTGGAGGAGCTATACAGTCGGATACATGGTGGACCCGGATCGAGACCGAGGGGCAGGAAAGCCGCAGTTATAGGCGAGGAGCCTAGCAAGGATACTCGATACCGGAGATAGAGATGAGCACGACAGATATCCAGGGGATACTGACCGGGGTTCGATTGGGCACGGCGAATATCCAGGGGATACTGATCGTAGCCAGGATATCGGGTGGCAATCATCTGTTGAGGCGGTGTCAAGGATATCTGTATTTATGTGTCGGTGATGAACATGAGAGATTTCTGAATTTTGGGTGTCAATGCTGGACATCCATAGATATATATTGAGATGTTGTTATCATGAGATACAGTAGATTATGATTACTGTAGCCGACCAGGACTGATCCGGGGGACAATACCTGTATATATTTGCCGAATATTCATATACATAAACAGGATTTCAAACTCGAGCTATGGTCTCATTATTTTGACGTGTGTGAGATGACACTGAACTCTTTTAAACTGTAAACCTCTTAACACTATTTATTAGAATAGCAGGACGTATATCTTAAATAAGATACCTATTATATTTCCTACAGTCACGTCTGCTTTTATGCGGTAATATATCTATTCCACAGATATTTTAAAGAAGAGGTATATATATATATATATATTCGGCTACATTAGACTTATACCTAGATACAGGTCTTTTGCATCGATATGTGTTACTTGGGATTGCATGTTAGTTAGTGTTACATTATGATACATATGCATATCATATAGTATATTGGTACAGATTATGATAGTAATATATATATGACCTAGGTATAGTCGTGCATTTCTATTTCTACCTTTAGATATACTTTTATTCACTTAGTTGGCAACTCATCCCCGTTGTGCCACAGTTTCTTGCAGGTTTTATCGCTTGGATTATCAGCGGCTTGGGCACACATTCTTTTCGATGAATGATTAGTAAGTGGGTTATTATTGTATCGTACTCACTCTTGATTATTCATATACTCTTGTATCTAGTAGAAACTCCATCAACTTAGAAATGGTATATTGTGGTCGTAGAAGCGAGACTTAGAAATTTTAAGGTCGCACTCTTTGGAGTCGACTTCTGATTTAGATTGTTGGTTGCTCCGTCGTTTGGACGTGGAGACTAGCTCCCGTTGGGATGCTATTTTATTATTATGTTGTATCGGGTTTTACAAAAAAGGCAAAAAGGTCAAGTTTCAAAACGTCATAGATGTTTTTCAACATATTTAGTTAAACTTAAAGGTTATGTTAAACCGACTTCGTCGGATGACTATTTTAAACCTTATCTCCAATGTTTCAAAAAGGGTTTAGATTCCGGGTTTTCGGCTTACTTAGATCGCGTCGATGTCTGTAGATGTCACGTGATTTAAGTGCCGGTCACGTGCCACATTTGGGTCGTGATAAAGTTGGTATCAGAGCATTTGGTTTAACCTTTGTTCGAGTCTAGGTTTGACTATATGGGATCTAGGCATGCGCTTTTGTTACCCGGACTTACCTTATAGGACTTAGATTTGACTTTGGGGGTCTTATACCCGAATTTTCGTTTTATAGGATGTCCTTGGTTGATGGAGTAGGTACTAAGTAGAGTGACGTACCATACATATGTTCCGCGGCATATTTACGATATGATACTCCGCCTAAATTACCTTAGGATTTATATCTTGAGATCTTCCTTCTATTCCTTCCGTTGATCTATCTTCGTCAGTGTATGTTGATTATTTCGGTCACCCTGTTTATGAGGGTCGAGAGGACTGCAGTTAGAGATACGGTCATAGCAGACTTGTCTAGGACAAGGACTGACTGGGGTGACTTTCCAATGATATAGAGATACGTCGTTTATCTATACTTGATCGAGTTCTAATAGTGAAGCGAGTTTCTTCGGGATCCGCACCAAATGGTAGAGTCATTGCTAGAGATCAGTCGGACTTGAGATGCAATATTTCCCCCTCTCCGAAGATCATGGTGTTCTGTACTGTTCAGACAACAGTACCAATCTTTGCTGAGATTATCGAGATGTTGCTTCAAGAGTTCATGAAGTTAAAATTTGACGATGTTACCAGTATAGATGGATCAGTAGGATTCATAGCCGTTCAAATGTGGGATGATTATGACTTTTAATCTATTTTGGTGCTCCGATACGAGATCAGTGAAATTGATGTACTTCTATAGATGGATCTTGCTCAGACTTGATGCGGGTCGCTCGAGAAAGAGATCGTGCAGTAAGTTTTCCTCCGACGAATTGGGACGAGTTTTCGTAGGTTGAGATTAGCCAGATTCCTCTACAGAGTATCAGCAATGACGGATTTGTGTTTCGATGTTTGTAAGACTCCGAGTTGGTCATAACTAAGTATGACTTGCAATTCGCGTGACTATGCAGATACGCTCCTTAAGTGGTTGATATAGGGAAATTATGGGACAGGAGAATGGTGTGAAGTTTTATTAAATAGTTGTTCTTCACAGTTGATATTGAAGATTTGATGACGTGTACGACTACACTTTCAGGAGGAAATAAAAAAGGAATAACAATGGTTACTAAAGGGAAAGTGGGTTAAGAAATGAGTGCTAGTTCCAGGCAGGCTGGATAAATAATTTTTGCAGAAAACTTGATGGATTCTCTTCCAGGAGTTTATGATAAATAAGATTGGACTAGGATTAGTTGTTAGCGCACAAGCAGAGAACAGAGATTTCCGTTATCAACATATTACGTTACAAAAGACTGGACTACTGGTCAAGAAGATGTGATGGGATGTATCCGCAATAAAATGAATAGTGTCGTTGCTCCTCACCGGACGATTGCATAAAGAAGCCATGGTATTAGAGATCTTCCAGAAGAACCAAAATTCAGAGATTGAGAATGTTAGAACGTGGCAGACGGCAAGTAGAAATCCTTGCTATGCCAATTCCGGTGGTATAAACACCTTCCGTCATTGAAGAGAGTATGCTTCGATGTCCTTTGAATTCGATTTACGTTTTTATAATCTAAAACATTCTTTTTTTTAAAACTTTGGAGAAATGACAACTCGACGTCCGTGATTTGATATATGTATTTTGAGGATTTGAGGATCAATTTATGTTTTGTGCACACCAGGTGCACTTGTTGAGATTTTCGTGCGAGGTGACGGCACTCGATTGAAGTGTTAGGTACACCGGATGTACCGCACTGTTATTTCCATGCACATCAGATGCACATGGTTAAAATAATTTATATATATACACCCTAGGTATACTTGGTTTTTTATTTTGTGCACCCCGATGCACTTGAAGTTTATTTTGTGCACCCCGATGCACTTGAGATTTATTTTGTACACTCTGATGCACTTGATTTTGATTTTTGTGCACTCTGATGCACTAGAGATTATTTTGTGCACCCCGATGCACTAGGTACACTTTTGTTCCATGCACAGTAGATGCAGTGGATATCGTTCGTGCACGCCCGTTGCACTTAGCGTTGTTTTGTTTTCATGCACACCGCGAAGTGTGGTTTGAGATTTACATACAAATCCATTAAGGGTTGATTTTGTTTTAGTGATTTACACGGGATAGGACATGTAATAGATTTGATTTCTATATTTTCATTTGGTCGTATGCACTGATATTCCATTGGAATTATGACATTGATTGTGTACTGAGGATACATAACGGTTTTCGTATTTGGCAATTTTTTTTTTGTCATAACTGAAGTAATTCTTATAGCAACCGCTAGAGTTACAGTTATGAGAGATTATATCTTTTGAGTTTTCATCCACACGGTTGCGTTGTGATGCGTTTTAGCTTGTATGGGACTTTAGAGTCTTGTTATATCGAGCAAATTTCATATTTTAAAGTTAGACCCCGGGAAATTGTTTTGAAATGAGTTGATTGGGTTAAGAAAATATTTAAAAAAAAAAAGAGATTTAATTTAAATTCGGGGACTAAATTTCTTTAAGGAGGAGAGACTGTAACATTTTGGAAAATTAAGAATATTTAATTATAATTTTAAATTATAAAAATAATGAAATTGATAAGTTTACGAAAATGATATCGCTTATGAAATTGGGTATCAGAATCATATCCGAAAAATATGATTATTTTGATAATTGTAAATAAAAGTGTGATATCATTTAAAAATGATATATTTAATTATTTTAACGTGATATTGGATTTTATATTAAGCTAATGATATTTAAGTAATAGATTAATTATTACATATCTTTTAATTCTTATAAACTTAATTTGTGACATGAAAGGTTTTCTTTTATTTTGAAATTCTATCATGATAGAGTTTATGATAACCTAAGATTAAACCTTCACCCTCAACACACCCTCGTCCTTGCTCACATCTCTCCACCTCCTCCTTCTTCATTTTACACCTCCACCTTCTCACTTGACACCTCCACCTCTCCATCCACACCTCATGCTTTCTCTACAAAACTTCTCACTTCATTTACACATAACACTTAGAGATTTCAGTAGATATTCCTACTGAAAAAAAACCTTCTTCAGCTTCAAACCAAGAAATTTCATAAGTGTTCATACAAAAGATTGAGAGCAATGAATCCCTTCATCAACTTGTGCACACCATCAAGTTTGATCCATTACAAATCCTAGATACTTCCATAAGCAATCCTTGAGCTCGTGTTCTCTTGCAAATCATCCCAATAGGTATATCTTCTCTTGTCTTTACTAAAACAATTCTGTTCAAATATCAGTTTTCATATGAAAAAACAGAAAACATGAACTTTTGTGATGATTAACCTACTGTAAATAAATCTGGAACTATTACGTATAATCACTAGAAAAACTAGCAAGACCAAAAGTATAATGAGATCATTAGGAAACACCACTTGAAACCAGAACCCCAAACTACCCACAAAATCCGGCGAGACACCCCAATAATCCGGCGACGCCGGCCCTCTTATACCCTTTGGTGTTGGTTTTTCTTCTGTGGCCTATTTTGGATAGATTATGGTCTCTAGTATTGTTTGTGTTGTCTAAATATTTACACAGTAAAATCTGGGAACGTTTTAGTATTAGTTTTATCAAAATTCGGATATTTACGATACAGAGTTTTCGTATTTTAATGTTGCAACTGAACCGTTAACGTATAAACGTTTATACGTTAACGACAGAATTTTATTGTCGTTTTTGGGTTAAGTGAGCTGTAGGTTCTAACCTACGGGTGTTTAGCTTGTTGTTTTGGTTTTCAAAATGATATTTACATCAATGCGATTTAAATACGAATATAAGTACGATTCGAGGATTCCGAGACGGAGTTGGCGATATAGCAGCGTGGATTCAGTAAGCGTATTAAATTGGTGAGTAGATTTACATCTACAGGGGAAGTCGGGTGGATGGCGTATAGCACCCCCGCAACCTTTTAAATATTATTATGATATCTAGTTAGTTTGGTATTATTCAAGATATTGATATTGTATCGCATCTTGTATGTCCTTCATTTGCATAAAGTCATATATAGTTTCAATTGAGATACATACGTGATGTTAGATCCGTGTGATATGGATATAGTTTTGATGGATTTGTACGAGGGATCATGTCGTACTTGAGGTGATATAGATTCGGTGATACGATGTGATGTTATACAAGAAATTATACGTATTGGAAATGATGAAATTTGTATGCCGAATAACGGCAAGGTTTTCACTTTAGACTCGTAGTAATAGATGATATTCCGTTTTTAGGATGTAATACTTGTGTGAGCTATATTCTTTTAAAAACTACGATTCGTTTATCTTTCAATAAAATACTAGGATGCGGTGCCAATTTCCAAAACGAATTTCTATTTTAAATCTAGGGCAGCTTTCTTATTTCAAACTCAACGTTTCGTTTATTCCTAAAGATACTGGTATAGCTCATAGTAAGTAATTACAATAGTTACGTTTAGATTACTTTACATGTTTGCATTATATTATCGATGTTATCTACGATACGAACACTCTGATAGAACACTGTACAAATACCAATAAGTACTATGCTGCATAAGCACGTAAATATATGTTACACTACACCCCATTGGTACTGCCATGTCACTGTAGAACCGTTATGTTAGATAATGCGTATATATACATGTGTTAATATATTGGTTGTTATACCATAGAACACTTGCACAAATACTAATGATTGCCATGTTGCACGAGCACAGACGCGTATGCTACACTACACATCATTAGTAGTGCCATGACACAGTAGAATTGAGATTATTATGCTTATGTGATATGATTACGTAGTCTTTTCTTATTCCTGTTGTAGAGTACGAATATTAGTACTATAGATGCTGTATTTGATTTCCCTGGATTTTTCTTGGTATTTACTCCTGATGATATATATCGATGGTATGGGACACTGTTATATATGTATATATATAATATATTATCAATATAATCTATGCAAGTATTTTTATTCCTTACTTGATATTTTGATATGATGAGTTAAACGTCCACCATGAGTTTTGTGTTTTCTGATTCTGATTCTGACCTGAGTGGGGGAGTCATACGGCTTCGGACTTGTTATTATCCGGACTGAGTGGGGGAGCTATACAGTCAGATATATGATGGACCTGGATCGAGACCGAGGGGCAGGAAAGCCGCAGTTATAGGTGGGGAGCCTAACAAGGATACTCGATACCGGAGATAGAGATGATCACGGAAGATATCCTGGGGATACTGACCGGGGTTCGATTGGGCACGGCGGATATCCAGGGGATACTGATCGTAGCCAGGATATCGAGTGGCGATCATCTGTTGAGGTGGTGTCAACGATATCTGTATTTACGTGTCGGTGATGGACACGAGAGATTTCTGATTTTTGGGTGTCGATACTGGACATCCATAGATATATATTGAGATGTTGTTAACATGAGATACAGTAGATTATGATTACTGTTGCCGACCAGGACTGATCCGGGGGACAGTACCTCTATATATTTGCCGGATATTCATATACATAAACAGAATTTCAAACTCGAGCTATAGTCTCATTATTTTGACGTGTCTGAGATGACACTGAACTCTTTTAAACTGTAAACCTCTTAACACTATTTATTAGAATAGCAGACATATATCTTAAATAAGATACCTATTATATTTCCTACAGTTACGTCTGCTTTTATGCGGTAATATATCTATTCCACAGCTATTTTAAAGAAGAGGTTTATATATATATATATATATATATATATATATATATATATATTTTCGGCTACATTAGACTTATACCTAGATACAGGTCTTTTGCATCGATATGTGTTACTTGGGATTGCTTGTTAGTTAGTGTTACATTATGATACATATGCATATCATATAGTATATTGGTACAGATTATGATAGTAATATATATATGACCTAGGTATAGTCGTGCATTTCGATTTCTACCTTTTAGATGTACTTTTATTCACTGAGTTGGCAACTCATCCCCGTTGTGCCACAATTTCTTGCAGGTTTTACCGCTTGGATTATCAGCGGCTTGGACACACATTCTTTTCGATGATTGATTGGTAGGTGGGTTATTATTGTATCGTACTCACTCTTGATTATTCATATACTCTTGTATCTAGTAGAAACTCCATCAACTTAGAAATGGTATATTGTGGACATAGAAGCGAGACTTAGAAATTTTGAGGTCGCACTCTTTGGAGTCGACTTCTGATTTAGATTGTTGGTTGCTCCGTCGTTTGGACGTGGAGACTAGCTCCCGTTGGGATGCTATTTTATTATTATGTTGTATCGGGTTTTACAAAAAAGGCAAAAAGGAGGTGATGTCAAGTTTCAAAACGTCATAGATATTTTTGAACATATTTAGTTAAACTTAAAGGTTATGTTAAACTGACTTCATCGGATGACTTTTTTAAACCTCATCTCCAATGTTTTCAAAAAGGGTTTAGATTCCGGGTTTTCGGCTTACTTAGATCGCGTCGATGTCTATAGATGTCACGTGATTTAAGTGCCGGTCATGTGCCACATTTGGGTCGTGACAATCTACTTTTAAATCTATCAATAAATAAAAGGAGTAATCTTTATTAGTCATCCATGACTACTAAATCCGAACGAACCCTACAAGCCCTCTTCTGATATAAAATCTACATCCGTCTTTAAACTAGATCTATATTCTACATCCGTATTTAACGTAGATCTAGATTCTATAACTATTCTTCACTATTATCTATTTTTCTTTCTCTTCGTAATCAACACGGCTAAAGAAAGATTAAAAGATTCCACATATCCCTGAGAACGACCCGTACTCATCTCGGTCTAGCAATACGCGACACCGTTATTGATTGCGATTATAACTACATACACACTTTTAAAACAGATCAATCAAATGGCGCCGTTGCCGGGGATTCGTGCGTAATATTTTTTCTTACTATTCGTGTTGAATTCTTTTTCGATCTATATCATAAACATAAAACAAAACCGCATCTTGCATATTTAACGATTAGTGTGCGATTTTTGCGAGGAATTCTGGAGTCACTATAGCGAGAAGATCAAAATTCAGAGACTTTCAAAGAGGAGCAGAGAAGACTACTGTACAAAAATTGTCAAAAGATCCCCTCATCTGGTGGCGGAACCACGGCCAAATCACCACTATTGTGGTGGAACCGCGGCCGAATTGGTGGATCTTGGCTCCAAAATTCTCTGGTATCTTCTACAACTCCTTCTCTCTCCTCTGAAATCCAATAAAATATTTTTCTGCAGGATTCTTTGAAAAATATCGCCGCTCAAAAATCTTGTGCGTGTTTTGTAATTGGTTTATGCATATTTTAATACGGACATTAAGGGGAAAAGACCAAATTCAGATTAGGTGGGGATTTCATTACCCTTCTTAGGCCCCACAAATCACTAAACGTGCATCCGCATCACCCTACATTAATTAAAAAAAATCTAGACCAAGACTTTAAGAACCATCGCACTCAATAAGGATAGAGGAAGGCCGTGGGTAATCTATCGTTTATTCGCATTACTTTTTGTGGTGTCTAGACAAGTGTGTCTAAGGCAAGTAGTTACTTAATTAGGCCCGCTATTTTCGGTGATTCATATAGTGGATACCTCCCACTTACCTGGCCACACGAGTAATAAAGAGGTGGTAGAGGATTGATCTTGCGGCTTGTCCTTTAGAAGTTTAGGAGCGGTCTAGTGACTTGACCTAGGTGACCTTAGTTCTAGGGTTGTTTGTGCATTTTTGTGTGATTTGTCTCAAGTCCGACATTTTTCAAAACAAACCAATTTTTTTTAATCACACACACGCTGTCACGTGCGCTAAACCCGCATAGTGCATGCTCGGCTGGACATGGGATTCTAGTGCCCGTCTTGTCCGCGTTTCGGCTATCGACTCCGAAATCGGTAATTCTTCATCTTTTTTTTCCCTCCACCCACCATATCCGCGATGGACGGTTATCCATCAGATTTTACCACCACCACCCTGCCATCACCTTTAGGTGCGCAGAATCCACCGCGCATTTCTCTCCAGGAAAAATGCCACCCCGTGCATGGACCCTTTCTTACCTGTCTATCTATTCCACAAGCCAATGGGGATAATTTTGAAATTAAACCCCACTTCATCAAACTGTTGCCCAAATTTCACTGGCTTGAATCCGAAGACGCATACGTTTTTATAAACAAATTCGAAAAGTTATTCACAATGATTGGCACGTCACAACATTCTGTGGATGCTATGAGATTATGCCTTCTCTCTTTTACTTTGTGCGATCTAGCAGAAAAATGGCTTTATAATACTACGGCACATTCTATTGCCAAATGGAATGAATTCGTTATAGCATTCCTTAAGAAATTTTACCCTAATAAGATCGCCCGTGTTCGGAGCGAAATCAACCAGTTTACCCAGCTTCCCAATGAACCATTTTGGAAGTGTTTTGAACGGTTTAAGGATCTGCTTGTCCAATGTCCTCATCATGTAATACATAGATGGGATCTGTGACGAATTATATATGAGAGTATTACTCCAGCGACAAAGCAGATGCTTGAAAGCATGTGTCAATGCAATTTCATGTCCAAAGACGATGGTGAAGCTTGGAAATTTCTGGAAGATCTCGTTGAACACATTTTGCAGTGGGAAAGCGTTAGACCATCATCTAGGGGAGGTATCCATCAGCTTGATGTTTCCACGCAGTAAAAGCCGAAATGGCAGCAATGTAAAAGAAACTCGACGCTATGGAGAACAAATTCTCATCAATCTCCCTAAACCAGGTGACGCTTCCCAAGACCGTATGTGGTTGCTGTTCCGATTCATCACATCTGACGGAAAAATGTCCTTTGAATGCACTGTTTCAAGGTCAAGAACACACTAATGCTACTTTTCAGTAGCGACCTAGAAACGATCCTTATTCTTCCACATATAATCAGGGATGGATGAATCATCCTAAGTTTGCTTGGAACCAAACCCAAACCCAAAATCAAAACCAATTCCCAAGCAATTATCAAAGACCTCCTCCACAGCAACAGCAACCACACTCACAGAGTCAGCACCCCTTTCAATTGCAACCTTTTCAAAATCCGGCCAACAATTCTACACCTTATAATAATTCTTTCCAAACGGCCGGTACCGAAAACTCATCTGCACTCGAACGAAGCATGGATATGTTTATTAAACATTCCATGCAATCTACGGATGATATAAAGTCTTCTATCCGAGAATTAACACAGACCACCATCTCCCACTGTGAAAGTATAAAATTGATAGAAGCACAACTTGCACAAATAAATGCCGCAATGAGCGCGAGAGAAAAAGGGAAACTTCCATCTCAACCCTTACCGAATCCTGGCCACTCACAGAGTCATAATATGAGTGCCGTTACCATGTTGATATCGGGAAGAGCGTTGAACAATCAAGTGGGTGAACAGATTGATGATGAGGAATCAATTGAAACCTCGGCTTCCACTTCTTGCCCTATTTCTTCTAGTCTCCCACCTTCTTCCAAGCCTATTCTCCATTTTCCCGGCTTCCACTTCAGGCCTTAAGGAAACTACGACACTACTTCCAGGCCCACACCATCCTCGTTCTCACCGAACGCCTTTTAGGGGCTATTCTCGCCTCTCCCGAGTCTTCTGGTCATTTGGAGAAGTGGAGGTGGGAGTTGTCTCAATTCGACATCAAGTACCGCCAGAGGTAGGCTATCAAGGCACAGGTCTTGGTCGATTTTATCATCGAATGCACTATCCCCAATAAAGAGGCGGTGTCCGTGCTGGCCCCTGGATCCCGACCCCCGATCGAAGAGAGGCCCGACTCCGTCCCTGATTGGGTCCTTTACGTCGACGGGTCATCAACCAAGGAAGGCTGTGGTGCCGGCCTCATCATTCGGGGCCCGAACGTGGCAGAGATGGAGTATTCCTTAAAACTCGGGTTCAAAGCCTCAAACAATGCCGCGGAGTATGAGGCTTTGCTCGTTGAACACCGAATCGCCTCCAGAGTGGGGCTGAAGACGATCCGAATCCGCAATGACTCCGCCCTGGTCGTAGGCCAAGTGACCGGCCGTTTCGAGGCGCGGGAACCTCTGATGGTGAAATATTTAGACGAGATAAGAAGACTACGGAAGGACTTCGACAAAGTTCAAGTGGAGCAGATCCCCCGGCACCTGAACGCTCAGGCCGACGCCCTGAGCAAGCTAGCTTCCTCATACACTGCCAACAACAAGCGAAATATCCTCTTCGAGGTCTTTCCACGGCCCAGCGTGGAAGACAAAGCAACACCACTCCAAGTCTACACGGCCCGGGGAGAAGTCCGGGATTGGAGGAAGCCTCTCGTGGAATTCTTGAAGGAAGGTACGCTCCTAGAAGATCGAGAGAAAGCCCGCCACCTCCGAGCTAAAGCCCACCATTTCGTCCGGAGCAAAGGGAACCTATACAAGAAATCCTTCACTCAACCCCTGCTTCGGTGCGTCGATCCCCACTACGTCCTTTGCGAGGTTCACGAAGGGGTTGGCGGAGCACATCAAGGGGCCCGCACCTTAGCCCAGAAGACACTCCTTCAAAGATACTATTGGCCGACCATCTATCAGGATGCTCAGAAGCTCGTTAGAAAGTGCAAGAGCTGCCAACTCCATGGCAGCATACCCCACCTTCCGGCTACCGAGCTAACGACCCTAACTTCCCCCTAGCCATTTTCCCAGTGGGGAATGGACATGATAGGCTAATTCCCTACTGGTACGGGTGGGTACAAATACATCCTTGTTGCGGTGGACTACTTTACAAAGTGGATCGAGGTCGTCCCCATTAGAAAATCGAACGCCACCACGACCATCAATTTCCTGCAGAACAACATAATATTCCGGTTCGGGATCCTGAGGTGTATCATCACCGACCATGGGACGAATTTCGATAAAGAAAAAGTCAAAGAATTTTGCAGCGAATACCATATATTGATGAAGTTCACTGCGGTCGCGCACCCCAGTGCAACGGGCAGGCCGAGGTCGCAAACCCAGACGTCGTTCGAGGTCTTCAGGCTTGCCTGGAAGGACGACAGGGCAGTTGGGTCGATGAATTACCCCGGGTCTTATGGGCTTTGCGCACATCGAAGAAGACCCCTACTGGAGAGACCCCTTTTAGCCTCTACTACGGCACCGAGGCGATGGTCCCAGCAAAGATCGGGCTGCCCAGTTACAGGGTCGAGCACTTCGACGACGAAGCAAACACCTCGGCCCTCCAGACTAATTTGGACATCTTGTTGGAGAAGCGGGACCGGGAATAGATCAGAGCTGCCGCTTACCAACAACAAACTGTCCGCTACTACAATGCACGAGTCAAGCATCATGCCTTCAAAACCAGAGACTTGGTCCTAAGGCGGAACGAGTTCGTTGATCAGGGCAAGTTGCATAAGTTTTCTCTGAAGTGGGACGGCCCTTTCCTCGTCTCCGAAGTCTTGTCCGGCGGGGCCTATCGCCTATAAGACGCTGCGGGTCGCAAATTTCCACGACCTTACAACGCCGAGAAACTCAAGTTGTACCTTTGAAAAGTGTATCTGTGAATACATGTTTCTTTTTTGACAAAGCGATGTAAATTTTCCTTAGTTTTTTTTAATAATAAGAAGGAACTTCCCCTATGTGTTTCCCTCTTCCTCGGTTCAAAGCTCACGGATTTCGTTTCGCAAAAATACCCAAATGCACCCGGAAGACAAAAAGGAAATAATAGAACATCGCAAAAACGAGAGCTGTATTTATTTATCAAAAGGTATTGTGGCCTCCTCAGCCTTACATAAAAATATACAAAAGAGGGGGAACGGGGTCAAGGAAGCACTGCTGGTGATACTCTCTGAAGATCTCCGCCAGACGCGCTCTTGCCTCTTCAGCCTACTCCTGCTGATGTTGTCTACGAACTCGGGATGCCACAGAAACACCGGGCCCTCCATCTGCCGAGCCCTGGCTGGCGATCTGTCTCTTTTGGAAACACTCCAAAATGAGGGCCACAGATCGGTCGTTCCTGGCCTTCGAGATGAGGCCGATGACGTAGATCGTGCGCACTTTATCGAGCGCCTCGTCCAGCAGCTCCTCAGAGATGGGGTTGTACAGCCCCGGGGACCTCCTCCAAATTGTGTACATCAGCAATTGGAGGAGGGGCGACCATCGAGGAAATAGACGGCCGATTTGATCCTCAAGGCACTGGACCATGCCCCGGGAACTCTCCTCGGAAACGGACTGGTCGTACAGGTAGACATCATCGGGGGTAATGATCTCTTCGATCGTGTAGATACGCCCGGCCATCTCGTAGAAGCAATGCTGAAACAAACCTATCTCCTTCTCTATTTATAGCCTCCGCAGAATCCCCGAGAGCCCAAATTTGTGCACGCATGGGCGTGAATCCTGAGATTCGCTCCATTCTTCCAATACTGTACCACCACGTGGCGAGCATTCCATATTTCTCAGCGAATCGAATTCGGAACGACGCGGATCTTGGAACGCCTCGCCTCACCTATGCATTTCTGCCACGTGCTGCCCGCAACGGTCACCCTTCCCGATATTCACACACCAAGGAAGGTCAGGCACGCCTCGTGCTTCCCTGCTCGGTCCATCCTTAGTGGGTAACTTCTTGCTCATCTACGCTAAGGATCGAAGCTCTCATCAAGAGGCCACCGAACAGCTTCCCTGCTCGGCCCATCCTTAGTGGGTAACTTCTTACCCATCTACGCTAAGGATCGAAGCCCTCATCAAGATGTCACCATCCATGGCTGGTAGTTTACTACCCACTGACGCCAAGGATCGAAGCACTCGTCAAGAGGCCACCGAGCAGCTTCCCTGCTCGTTCCATCCTTAGTGGGTAACTTCTTACCCATCTACGCTAAGGATCAAAGCCCTCATCAAGATGCCACCAAGCAGCTTCCCTGCTCGGTCCATCCATGGATGGTAGTTTACTACCCACCGACCCCAAGGATCGAAGCCCTCGTCAAGAGGCCACCGAGCAGCTTCCTTGCTCGGTCCATCCTTAGTAGGTAACTTCTTACCCATTTACGCTAAGGATTGAATCCCTCATCAATAGGCCACCGAGCAGCTTCCCCGCTCGGTCCATCCATGGCTGGTAGTTTACTACCCACCGACACCGAGGGTCGAAGCCCTCGTCAAGAGGCCACCGAGCTGCTTCCCTGCTCGGTCCATCCTTAGCGGGTAACTTCTTACCTATCTACGCTAAGGATCGAAGCCCTCATCAAGAGGCCACCGAACAGCTTCCCTGCTCGGTCCATCCTTAGTGGGTAACTTCTTACCCATTTACACTAAGGATCGAAGACCTCATCAAGAGGCCACCGAGCAGCTTCCCTGCTCGGTCCATCCATGCCTGGTAGTTTACTACCCACCGACGTCAAGGATCGAAGCCCTCTTCAAGAGGCCACCGAGCAGCTTCCCTGCTCGGTCCATCCTTAGTGGGTAACTTCTTACCCATCTACGCTAAGGATCAAAGCCCTTATCAAGAGGCCACCAAGCAGCTTCCCAACTCGGTCCATCCATGGCTGGTGGTTTACTACCCATCGACGCTAAGGATCGAAGCCCTCGTCAAGAGGCCGCCGAGCAGCTTCCTTGCTCGGTCCATCCTTAGTGGATAACTTCTTACCCATCTACGCTAAGGATCGAAGCTCTCATCAAGAGGCCACCGAGCAGCTTCCCCGCTCGGTCCATCCATGGCTGGTAGTTTACTACCCACCGACGCCAAGGATCGAAGTTCTCATCAAGAGGCCACCGAGCAGCTTCCCTGTTCGGTCCATCCATGGCTGGTAGTTTACTACCCACCGACGCCAAGGATTGAAGCCCTCGTCAAGAGGCCACCGAGCAGCTTCCCTACTCGGTCCATCTATGGCTGGTTGTTTACTACCCACCGACGCCAAGGATCAAAGCCTTCTTCAAGAGGCCACCGAGCAGCTTCCCTGCTCGGTCTATCCTTAGTGGGTAACTTCTTACCCATCTGTGCTAAGGATCAAAACCTTCCCAAGAGGTCACCGAGAAGCTTCCCTGCCCGGTCTATCCTTAGAGGGAAACACCTTAACCATATGTACTAAGGATCAGAAGCCCTCAACCTCAGTAAACGCCGACCAATCTTAAGAGAGGTGGTCGCCGGTCCAACTCGAGGGAATGGGCAAGTCTATACCTTTCTACTCAGAGGCATTTACTGGCATACCTTCAACGAGCGATCGCCATCTCGACTTCGGGGCCCTAAGGACGCCGACCTAATACCAGCTTTGTACACTTGACAAATAATTGGATTTAACTCGACACGCGATCGCCAACTAAAGGAACGGTCGTCGACCTAGCGCTCATCAGGAAAGCAAAATAAGGACATTACCGTGAAATGAAAACATCGCCACACAAATTTCAGCAAAAGAGCTTTATTCACAACTCGGGAGTTTTTACAACGGTATTGTGGGTCCTAAACCTTACAAAATCGCCCGGAGGCTTACAAAATTCCAAGACGAAAACAAAAAATATAATAAAAAAGAAGGCAGGGAGATTCAGGCCTCAAGGCCGGAAAGGACCTCGACGTGCTCTGCGGCAGTGTCGAGAGCCGGGGTGGCAGCTTGAGGGTTGGCACCCAGAGCAGGAGCTTCGGCACTGGGAGCCGGGGTGACCACCTTCTCCCCAATGCCCCTACCAAAGGCCTTCCCCCCGGCGACGCTTCTGGCGGCATCCCCTGCACCTCACCTTCGAGGGGGTACTCAAGCCGGAGCTTACCGTCGGGAAACTCCGGCATCAGCGCCATGACGGCGCCGAGGGCATTATGCCAGACGAGGGCCGAGGCGTCGACGAGGTCGGCGTAGAACTGATCCGATGTCTTGTAGCTCTCCACCGCCTTCACAGCCCGGAGGTCGACGCGCTTCATTCCTTCCTTTATCGCCTCGTTTCCCCTTTTTAGGGTATCCCGCGTCTTCTTCAGAGTGGCGGCGAGCACCCTGGCATCCTCCAACTTGGCCTCAACGACCTTGTTGGACTCCATCAAAGC
The DNA here is from genome assembly GCA_030015575.1 of Agapanthus africanus. NCBI lineage: Eukaryota > Viridiplantae > Streptophyta > Magnoliopsida > Asparagales > Amaryllidaceae > Agapanthus > Agapanthus africanus. Next base: position 601,813,223 of record JASDDO010000022.1, on the reverse strand, counting down.
TCGGATGGACTTCTGGCAGTTGGCGTTCACCCCTTCCTCGGCATCCACCCGGTCTTCGAGGGTGGCGATCCTCTCCCTCGCCTGACGCAGCTCTCGGCTCAGGCTCTCCTCCCACGAGGAAGACTTGCTCGCTATCTGCAGCGCCGGGGCGATTTCCTCGTACTCCATGTTGGTGACAAGTGCGCAGTGCTGGAGGACCTGGGGAAAACAAAAGGAGGGGTTATAACGGTATCCGATCCTGCCAACAAAAAGGCTAAATGAAAAACTGAACGGGAGGCGGACACTAACTTGCACGGCCTCCTGAGCTATGGCCGCGAATTGGGCCTTGAGGGTCCCCCAGGGGATTCTGCCCCCAACCGACCGCTCCATCTCGGAGAGTAACCTATCGGCGACAGAAAGCCCCGATGGTACCTCGTAGCGAAGATCCCCCTTCTGCATGAAGATCGGGAAAGACGGGGCTCAGGACACCGTCCTCTTGCGCCGCTTGAGGGAGGCCATGGGAGGGTCGACCTCATACGCCACCTCCATAACCCGGGGTTCCTGCTCCCGAGCGTGTTTGCGGATCTCCCCGTGGCTGGTCTCCGAAGCCCAGGGCGTAATGGAACGCCTAATCGAAGCATCCGCCGACAGGGCCGGGCCTGAAGCGAGGCGTGACGAGCCGGCGCCTCCGGACTTCTTTCCCTTCTTCTCAGCCATCGCAGCCAGAAATTTTTGTTTATCCATCGGCTCTGCAAAGAAGAAAGATACACAAATGGAGTTAGCGATGCCAGAAAGAATAGAAGAAGAGTATGCGAGTCTAAACAGGTCGCCTAGTCTCCTGACTTACCCACGAACTGAGCGGGGCTGAGCCCAGCCCAACTGAGGGCCTGCGCGGACAGTAATACATTGGCCCGTTGGACGGGCTCCCACACTGACACTGCCCTCATTTCGAAATTGGACGACCGCCTCACCCGCGGGCAGTAGGCCCTATGCCACCGAACAGGCACATTCCAATCCTCACCCTTGGGCGGCCCGACAAATAAGAATTTCTCCTTCCATTTATGGATGGAGGAAGGAACTGTTACGACCCTCGACCCGGCCGCCCCTCCCATGTGTTTTATAAAGGAACTGTATACCCAACTCGGCTCGTCCTTACGGGTGCCGGGGTGATTCTTATAATAGAGGGAGGAAAGGAGAAGGGTCAGGCTGAAAGGGATTTCTTGTAGTCTGAACCGGACCAGGAACCCGAGGAGAATCCTCCACAAGTTCGGTACTAGCTGGCCTGGAGCTAATTGAAAACAGCGCAGCGCCGCACTCACCTCGGGGAAGAAGGGCATAGGCATTCCAGCCCAAAAGGCATCCAAGTATAAGGCAACCTCCTTGTCCTGCACCTGGTCTGCCCTCTCTCCTTCCCCGGCCAAGTGAAGCGAGTAGCCGGGGGGGAATATGGAAACGAGCCCGGATTGTGGTGAGCTCGTCCACATTCCTCGGGATAGAAGACGCGTCACGAGCATTCTTGATGTGCGCTTGGGGGACCGTCCCCGTCGTGCGGCCCCGGGAAGCAGGTCTAACCCTAACTCCCTGAGGGGAATCCGACTCGGACGAGGCAGAGGAAGAAGCAGAGGAAGAAGCGGAAGAAGACTCCCTAGACTCTACCTCAACTATCTCAACAGACTCCCCAGAAGAAGACATCTAACTTGAGCAAAGGAAGTAGACCTCCAAGGAAAAGGAGCGAGAAATCCGACCTAAAGGGAAGAGCGTCGAGCTAACACACGTAGCGATGAGGAAATTGTAGCGAAATATGGACCCTGGGGGGATCCCACCTCTATTTATAGCATTTGGCATGCGCATCTAACGGCGCTGATCGTTTCCCACCAAAACAATGCTTCACGTTCGACGGCCATCGATGTTCCACGTCTCACGGGCGATGGGCACGTCCCCTCAAGCGCAAAGGACATCGGCGGCTCGTCACGTCAGTCAACCAGCGTCGGGCACATGGCCTGGCACCTCAACGAACGAACGATCGAATCGGCGCTTCCCATTTAATGCACGATCTCTTCTCTGATCCGCCAACGTCATCAAAAAATACGACTAACTGCCCGGGAATCCGCGCCGGCGATGTCTTCAACTAAGAACTTAGCCCGGGTGACTGATCAGACCACTCTCGACCCGATCCATGAATAGGTCGGGACGAGAGTGGTGGGATAATGATGATGCTCAGTACTGAAAACTCCCCAGATCATGACACGTGGCAGAGGGCGTGTCCCAAGGCTTATAAGAAAGAGCACGAACGGTACGTTGAAGGCATACCCCTGAGCCTTCGACCCGAGGATGTTCTCGACCTTCGATGACCTCCCCGAACACTCCTGTGCTCGTCCTACAAATAACCATTGGCTCACCTCCGAGCCCTCCTGCACAGTGGGCCTTCTCAGCCCTCCCAGCTCGCCTCCGAGCTATCACAGAACCAAGCTTGCTCGGCCTCCCGCTCGTCTCCGAGCCTCCCGCTCGTCTCCGAGCCTCCCGCCGAGCTCATATTCCTCGGTCCCACCGACCGACCCAGAGCACAGATCATAAACGTCTCGGACATGGCTCCGTGAATCTCGCCATACGCGAGATATCTGCCGTCCCACGATCCCGTGTCCTACGCCATCGCGTTCCTCTGTTAACAGGCGTATCTCGCCATTAATGGAGGATCCCACCATTCGCGCAGGCACGGCTCCAAGGGCATAACGGCCGGCTTAAATCTCGCACCCGCCAGCCCATGGCTGCCACTATATAAACCCCCTCTCAGACGACTCAGGTTAGGCAATTCTATCTGAATAGGCTGTTATTCTACCCGAATATCTCGACTAACTTGATCGTCGGAGGGTCCACGGTGGTACAACCATCCCGGGACTTCCTTGCAGGTAGCTCGGCCCCACCCCAAACCAAGCCCACTGAGATTCACACGCTTCAGGATGCAACCCTCAAATCCAATCTCAGCTACTCATCAACGCCCATGATAGATCAACGGAAGACAATATCTGAAGGAGATCAAGACCTCAATCACGTACAGTTAAAGTTGATTTTCATACCTCAAAAAATGTACATAAGATCGAAATATTTAAACACCTTTAACACATTCCACATGGAATGGCATTAATTTATATTTCATTATTGAACACATATATGCATGGAAACAACATTAATTTATGTTTCATCATCGAAAGAATGCATACATAAGATCAAAATTTCTGAACACCTAGAACTAACACATGATCTAATGGCATTGATTCATGTTTCATTATAGAAGAGGCCGTTAGTTTTTGCACTCGTTTATTGCGTGGATTAAAGATCTTCAAATCTTTCGATTTTTCCATACACACAGCTTTGGAGATTTTAATATCAAGTTGAACAATACGGATCGTTCAAATATACTATGGATTGAAAAAAGTTTCCATTCTTAAAATTAACTTTGCTAACCAAAAATATCTATTTAGTCCCTAAAATGTTATTGTTATACTTCTATAAAAATGTACCTTTACCTCGTTTTTTCTCCTACCTAGTAAAGTACGAGCAGATACAACGACATCAAACATAAAAATCTCATGCACTGTGACTTAAGTTCACCGTGTCTTTAAAAAACGTACAAGACGCTGAACCAATTATATATGTTTCGTTTTAACTTCCAACCAAAAAGGGCAGGAAAAAAAAGTCTCTTACACACACACTTCTTTTGTGTTTTTCTTCCATTCCTCACTATTTATTTTCCAATATGTTCTTTTCTTTAAATTCAACATATCTAAATTTCAATTCTAAGTATACTAGATGCTTCTAGATCAATCGCCAGCTGTGATTAACAACCCAAACTAACAAACCATTTGACCTCTAAACTCCTTTGCAATTCACACTTCAACAGCGAGGCAACCAGTGACAGCTCATCCCTCCCCCCTGGGGCCCACACGACATGCATTCATGCCATGTCGAATGATTATAGGGGATCATGCATGCATGGCCATGGCACATGAGAGAGGGGGGCCACGTGGCGGGGCCCAGGTGGGGTTGAAAGGGACCAGACGACGAGCACGGCTCAGCTACACACGTGGCCGGCCGACGTCGACCAATAATTGTGTGCTTGGTTTTCACCAGGTCAGCTTTCCTACCGTAACCGAACCCCCGTTGGAAAAAAAATAAATAAATGAAAAGTCTTTGAATGGTTGAAAATGGATATGCACCACTTTCTTACATCCACATCAAACCATCCAATAAATTGACTAATATTCATTTTTTTTCTTCCTTACTTACATGGCATGAATTAATTTCTTACGTAGAATCGGGGAATCTGAGCATGTGCGTGTTATTGAAGGTGTCAACGTAATATGTCTCCATGTCTATATAAGATCAATTATTGATCGAGCAATATATACAGGAAAAATGAAAAACTTAAATGTGTACGTGCGTAAACCGTGAGTCAGCAGCCTATCAATTTTCTCTCCCCTTTTCTTAATTACCGTTTTGCATAAGCGATGTAGATGATTAAGAGACGTTAAGTAGTTTCTTTTAGCAATAGCATTTTGATAACCCGAGCAGCTTGCTATTGATCGTTCTGTTTAGGAAAAAACTCATAGCTTATGATATCAGAGAAATACATTAATTTTGAGAAGGGAAGAAAAGTTTCTAATATCAGAGAAGGAAAAACCCAAACCGAAAAAATAAATAAATAAAAATAAAAATTCCCATGGAGAAAAAATTAGATATGTAGGGGCAGTGATGGGGTTCCTTTTCGGGCCTCCGTCAGATGTTGTCTTCCGTCGATCTCCCGATGGACTTTGGAGATGATCTCCTGTTGCGTGTGGATCTCAATGAGTTTTGAGGAGACTGGTGATTTGAGGAGTTTAGCGCCGAGTACCTGCAATGAAGTCCCGGGGTGGTTTGGTACCACTAAGGACCCTCCGACGATCAAGTTAGTAATAGATCCGAGCAGCGTAATGGCTCAGTGGAGTAAAAAATGGCTTACTTGACCCCTTTGTGATGGGGGTTTATATAGAGATGGCAGCGCGCAGCAGCAGGCGCAAGAATTTCGCCGGCAGTTGCGCTCCCGACGTCACGCCTGCGTGAAGAACGGATCACCCATTAATGGGGATCGTGATGGCGTGGAACGTGGGATGTTGCTGGTGGAGAATCTGCGCGTGGCGAGATTTGCGGAGCGGCGGTTATGCCTGAGTGGTGGAGTTGGTCGGTCAGAGGGACCGAGGAAGATGGCCTCGGCTGGGGAGCTCGGAGACGAGCCAGAGGGCCGAGGTGTCTTGGTTCTGCGGCAGCTCGGGGCGAGTTGAGAGGCCGAGGAGGCCAATTTGCAAAGGGGCTCTCAGGAGAGCCAGCTTGTGCTTGCAGGCCGGGTACAGGGGTGGCCTGGTCGGCCCCCGCGGGTCCTCTCTTCTGAGTTTCAGGACACGTCATCTGCCACGTGTCCTAATCTTAGAGATCGCCAATATTGAGCATCATCATTAGCCCCTCACTCTTGTCCCGACCAGCTAGCGGGTCGGGTCAGGAGTGGACTGCCGGGCCTCCCGAGGTGAGCTCACTCCTAAGGTTTCGTCGGGACGCATGCCCGGGCTGTCAGTTGTCTTTTCTGCTAGCGAATCAGGACGAGATCTCTGCATTTAAGGAAGGTGCTCCGGTTCGTGCATCCTGCCACCGAAGCTACGGTCCACGTGTCAAGCGTCGGTTGGCCGACGTGACGTATGCAGGCCTGCGGCGTTTGATGGGATGCGGCCCAGTGCGGGAAGGACACGTGGAGCGAACGGAGCCGCTGGACACGAGGAGGCGTTTTGGCGGGAGATGACGGGTGCCGTTGGATGTGGTCACTTGCAGCGATAAATAGGGGTGGGGCCTGCCCTTAGGCCCCTACTCCTTCATATTTCCCGCTTCTAAATGCTGGTTTGCTCGGCGCTCGTCTTCTTTCTCCTGCTTTCGTTTCCCGAGGATCCCTTTTCTCAAGGTTAGATGTCTTCCTTTGTAGAGTCAGTAGATGCTGTAGGAGTAGGTTCTAGGGACCCTTTAGTTGTGTCTGAGTCCTCCCGGGGAGCAGGGGTCGGATCCTCTCTCCGGGATTGTGCGGCGGGGGCAGCCCCCAGGGAGGAGGCGGTAGATGCGGCCCCCGGCACCTCGTGTTGGGCGAGGCATGAGGACGAGCTCGCCAATGCTCGGGCTCGCTTCCACATCCCCTCGCGTTATACGCTCCGACTGGCCAAGGAGGGAGAGAGGGCGGACCAAGTACGGGGCAGGGAGATCGCCCTGTACTTGGAAGCTTTTTGGGGCGGAATGCGCCCGCCCTTCTCTCCCGAGGTCGTCGCAGCGCTGAATTTTTTCGGTTTGGCCCCTGGCCAGTTAGTGCCGAACTCGTGGAGGATCCTCCTCGGGTTCCTGATCCTCCTGAGGTTACAGGAGGTTCCCTTCAGCCTTTCCCTCCTCGATTCTTCTCTCGTCTTCAAAAATCACCCTGGTGGTCGAGCGGGCGACCCGAGGTGGGTCTATCTCTCTTTTAGAAAGCGGCCGGGGGCGCTGCCGGGACAGGGGTCGTAGCCCTGCCCTCCTCCATTCATGATTGGAAGAAGAAATTTTTCTTCGTTTCCCCTCCCGAGGGCGAGGGCTGGCTCGTGCCTACAAAGTGGTCGAGGGAGAAATGCTTGCCGGGGAACCAGTCCAATGACCCCGCCGCAGTGAGAGTGGCGTCGTAGGAGCCCATCCCCCGATTCGACAAGCTGCTGTCTGAGAGGGTCCTAAGTTAGGCCGGGCTCAGTCCCGTTGAGTTCGTCGGTAAGTTTGGCTTGCTTCTTGGCTTGCGTATTGCTTGTGTTGCTGACCTCTTTGCATTTGTTTTGTGCAGGACCCATGGACTTCGACTCGCTCAAAGCCTCCATGCGCCAGCTCAGGAAGGTTACGAAGGCTGGAGGCACCAGCTCTTCTCGCGCGAAGCCTGCCCCGGCTCCTCCTTCTCCGGTGGTTGTGTCCTGCGAGCGTTCGGGGGTGGATCCCGCTCCGGGTCCCAGCAAAGTGTCGGGCCGGAAGCGGGCCCTGATTCTGAAGGACCCGGTCTCGGAGGAGGAGATCGGCTCTCCCTCGGAGCCGCTCAAAAGGGGCTCCCAGAGATCTTCCCGGGGCCGGTCCTCGCCGATCATGGTAGAGGAAGGGGGCCTCCGGTTCACAGTGCCGTCGGGGCTATCCGTTGCGGATAACCTTCTGCATGAAATAGAGGTATCGGCCGAAGGTAGAGTTCCCAGGGGGACCTTCAGTGCTCAGCTGGCGTCTATCGCCCATGAGTCCGTGCAGGTAAGTGTTTGGTTCTTCGTGAGATTCGGTGCCTCCTTCATCTTTCTGATCTCTTTCCTGTCTCTCAGGTTCTCCAGCACATTGCCCTCGCCTTGTGCATGGAGGCCGAGGTGGTAGCCCCGGCAATGAAGGCTACGGGCCAGCTCGCCTCGCTGGAAGAGAGCTCCAAGCGGGAGCTGGAGGCGGTGGCGGCGAGGGCCGCCGCCCTGGAGGGCGAAGTGGAGGCTGGGAAACGGGAGGTTTCCCAGTACCGTGAGGCTGCCGTGACTGCCAAGGCCAAGCTTGGGGACGCTTAGGCGCTCGCCGACAACCTGAAGAAGATGGTGAAGACCCTCCGGAAGGAGATGGGGGCGGCGGCCGAGGCGGCTAAGTCGGCCGACCTGAAAGCGGCGAAGTGGGCCTATCTCTCGGCGGCGAAGGTGGTGGAGGGCTACAAGAAGTTGAAGGACTTCTATGATGACCTGACCGTGGCCACGACCCGCATCTGGCACGAGGCCCTTGACGCCGTTAAGGCCCGGTTGCCGGGGTTCGCCGACGAAGAACTCCGGGCCGAATATCCCCTCGTGGACGCTGATGAGCAGGGGCAGGAGATTCCTGAAGAGGAAGTCGCCGAGGACCAAGCTCGCCTCGCGGTGGATGTCGAGGGCCCCGAGGTCGCGCCTGGCCCCGAGGCCTAAATCCCCCGTCTTCCTCCTTTTATTTTGTTACTTCTGGAATTTGTAATCCTCTGGGCATTTTGTAAGGTTTGGTAGCCCAAAATACCCTTTGTAAAGACTTTGCTTTTTAGTAATAAAACTTTTTCCTTGGTTTCATCGGTTTGCACTTTGTCTTTTGTTCATGAAGACTGCTTGTAAAATATTCCTGCTTGCACTGTTGGGCTTCCATGTCAGGTTGGCCATCTGTCTAGCGATTGTTCGTCGAGTTGATTTGATTTCGATCACTTGCCGAGCGCTGCCAAGAGGGAGGCGTCTCCATGGCCCCGAAGTCGAGGAGGAATCGCTCAGACTTGGATAGACTTGATGCCCCCTGTCCGTTTTATCTGTGCTGAGCATGAAAGGGGAGATGCTCGGTTGTCCCTCGGCATGGTCCTTGATCTCTGGCATCACGGGTAGGGAGCTACCAGCCGGAGATGACCGAGTAGGGTGGCTGCTCGGTTGACTCTTGCGAGGGCTTTGATCCTTAGCGTTGGAGGGGCTGTGAGAAGCCCACTAAGGATGACCGGGCAGTGAAGCTGCGCGGTTGCCTCTTAGCGAGGGCTTCGATCTCTGGCGTTGTAGGTAGACATCTACCAGCCGGGGATGAATGGGCGGGGTAGCCGATCGGGTGCCTCTAGAGAGGGCTTCGATCCCTGGCGTTACGAGTAGGGAGCTACCAGCCGGAGAAGACCGAGCATGGTAGCTGCTCGGTTGCCTATTGCGAGGGCGATGCTCGGTTGTCCCTCGGCGCGGTCCTTGATCTCTGGCGTCACGGGTAGGAAGCTACCAGCCGGAGATGGCCGAGCAGGGTAGCTGCTCGGTTGACTCTCACGAGGGCTTTGATCCTTAGCGTTGGAGGGGCTGTGAGAAGCCCACTAAGGATGACCGGGCAGTGAAGCTGTGCGGTTGCCTTTTGGCGAGGGCTTCGATCTCTGGCGTTGTCGGTAGACATCTACCAGCTGGGGATGAATGAGCGGGGTAGCCGCTCGGGTGCCTCTAGAGAGGTCTTCGATCCCTGGCGTCACGGGTAAGGAGCTACTAGCCGGAGAAGACCGAGCAGGGTAGTGCTCGGTTGCCTCTTGCGAGGGCTTTAATCCTTCGGGACGGGGACTGAGCAGGGTTGCTTCCCAGTGCCTCTTGGCGAGGACATTGATCCCTGTCAGTTGTGGAAGGAAGCTACCAGCCGGGGATAGCCAAGTAAGGACTCGACTGCCTCTGGGAAGACTTTGGTCCTCAGCGCGGGAGGGGTTGTAAGAAGCCTACCAAGGACCTTTGGCCGGGCAGGGTTACTGCCCGGTGCCTCTTGGTGAGGGCTTTTTCCCTGAAGGATAGCCGAGCGAGGGATCCTCGGGCTCGACTGCCTCTGGGAGGGCTTTCTGATCTCTGGCGTTGCGGCAGGGAAGCTACCCGCTAAGGATAGCCGAGCGAGAGATCCTCAGGCTCGACTGCCTCTGGGAGAGCTTTCTGATCCCTGGCGTTGCGGTAGGGGAGCTACCCGCCGGGGATAGCCGAGCAGGGAAGCTGTTGGGCTGCCTCTAAGGAGGATTTTCTAGTCCCTGGCATTGCGGTAGGGAAGCTACCCGCCAGGGATAGCCGAGCAGGGAAGCTGCTGAGTGCCTCTAAGGAGGACTTTCTGGTCCATGGCGTTGCGGTAGGGAAGCTACCTACCAGGGATAACCGAGCAGGGTAGCTGCTGGGCTGCCTTCTGGTATGGGCTTTGATGCTTGGCCAAGCAGGGTAGCTGCCTGGCTGATTCCACACGAGGTTTCGTCCGACCATTTAGTTGCGGGTATCGGGAACGGTCGTGGAGAATGTGCACGTAGCACGCGCATTGAATGTGGGGGGAGGAGAAGCGCCAGAGTCGCGTCGTTTCAATTCCGCCGGAGAAGGCTCGATGGTCGCCGTGTGGCAGCGACTTTTGGGTGAAAGTGGGCGACTGTTGAGCTCCGTTGGGGCGCAGTGGGTTATATATGGTTAAAGGAGCACTGGTTCTTCCATCCTTCATAAACAGACCATCAAGAATGCAAGACTTCCCCTTTATCATCCCCGACATCATCCACTTCGAAGATGTATATCTTTATGACCAGAACTGCACTGAGGACACGGTGCAGTTGGTCTATGGGAGCATCGAGGATCACTTCAGCCAGCTGCTCCCCCGACGTTCCTCCCTGCTGCAGCTGCTGATGTACTCCATTTGGAGGGCGTCGCCGGGGCTTTACAACCCCCTGTCCGAGCAGCTCTATGATGAGGCCGTGGGCAAGCTGCGGTCTCTGAGGCGCTTCGGCCTGATTTCCGTGAACCGGCTGGCCTGCTCAGAGGGGCTCGTCCGCGAGTGCTACGAGCTGAGGCTCGGGGTCAACGCGCGCTGGGGAACCGAGGGCAGAGGTTGGATCTCGCGAGGCCTCGGCTGGCGGAGATCTTTGCCGAGTATCATGAGCAGTGCTCCCTGCACCCCTTCCCCCACTGTTGTAATTTTTTTTTTCTTTTTGTATGTATGGCTGAGGAGCCCATAATATCCTTTTTGAATAAATGAGATTTTTCCTTCCTTTTTGCAATGTTCCATTGATCTTTATTAAATTAACAACAGACCCTAGGAAGAGTTTACTCGCATAGAAAGAAAAGGACATGCTAATAGATAACCTTATTAGCGCGGCCCGAGCTCCCCGGAGGCTTGTTAGTCTCCATGCTCGGCACCGGGTGCGGGGATCCTTGAGCGCCGGACTGGTCGTCCACCGAAACGAGCATGATCTGGCCGATGGTCAGCTCGGCGGGAGGGGGACGCTGTTCTTGCTCGCGGTCGGCCTGCCGTTTGTCCTTCAAGTAGGAGGCGAGGTGCCCCGATTGGATGAGCTCCTCAATATAGTCCCGGTGATGCTTACAATCCTCCGTTGCGTGGCCCAGCGTCCGGTGGAAGGCGCAGTAAGGGCCTCAGGTTCGCTTCGAGGCCTGGCGCGGGATCAGAGGGAACTTGAAGAACCCCTCGCCCTGGGCCTCCTCTAGCAACACTACGAGGGAGACGTTGAGCGGGGTGTACTCCTGAAACTTCGGGTGATAGGGCTGCTGACGCTCCGGCCTGTCCTCTCGAGCCCTCTTCTTCTGGTCGGATCGTTCCGCTCAGGGGAGATTTGCGTTCACCTCGGATTCCAGCTGAACCTCGCGCTCGGTCCACGCCTTGACCTCGTCCATGGTCTTAGGTTGTGCCAACGCAAACGAGCGCAACCACTCCTTGTGCCTCAGACCATATCTGAGCGCCGTGATGACAGTCTCGTCCCGGTGCTCGGGGATCTCGAGGAGGGCGTTGTAGAAGCGGGTGATGCAGGCCTTGAACGTATTTTTGTCCCCACTCTTAATCGTGAAGAGGTAGTCGACCGTACGCTTCTGCTGACGGTTCCCAACGAAGTGGCCGAGGAACTGAGTAGCCAGCTCGTCGAAGGTCGAGATTGAGTGGGGCTCGAGCCCTCAGAACCAATCCTGACCCGCGCGGATGAGGGTGGCCGGGAAGGCCCTGCACTGGGCGGCGTCGGAGTGGTCCTGTAAGCTCATCCCCGCGATGAAAGCGTCCAAATGGACTTTCGGGTTGGTTTTCCCGTCGAACAGAGATACCTTCGGGGGTTTGTTGCACGAGGAGACATGGACGGCGAGCAGTTCCTCGGTGAATGGCTTTATGAGCGAGTCGGAGGCGTACTTAGCCCTATCGCTCGAGAGGTGACCCTCCCGGCGCATGCCCTCGATCTTCTTCTCGAGGGCGTCTAGTCGACCGTGGTATCCCGAGGATTCGGCCCCTTGGGATCCCTAGCCTCTGCTGTGGGAGACCTGCGTCTGGTAGCGGCCCCGGTTCCTCTCGATGAGATTCCTCAGATCCCCGGGCTAGGTGGCTCTCGAGTCGTCGCGGCGAGCCCTTTCTGTGTGACCCCGTTGAGGGAAGGGGTGCCGACCATGCTTGTGGACAGGCGAGGTGACCGACATCTCCTCAGGGGGTAAGGGTCGTGAGGAGGCTCGAGGCGAGGCGTTCTAGCGGCGGACCTCGGTGTGGAGCCGTGGGGCGCCCAGCAGGCCTCAGGGAGTATCATCCCGAGAGATCTATGGCCAGGAGTCATAGCCTGCTGGTGGTCAGCCGTCCCGACTGGGGCAGAGCCTTCTGGGGGTGGTGGAGCGGTGATCTGGGGCCCAGGCCCGGCCGCTTGGACGCGGACGAGCGCTTCCACGAGGGACTGTAGCCGATCTATCCGGTTGGCGATGGCGTTGATGATGGTTGCCGGGGGAGGTTCATCCGTGCCTCCGGTGAGGGGGAGGCGGCGGCTGGTACCTGGATCTTCAGGTTGTTTGCTGGCCATACGGACGGATATCGGAAGGCCAACTTTGTTTTTATGGAGTTTGCGTTTCCCACAGACGGCGCCAACTGATGGGGGTCCTTTTCGGGCTTCCTTCAGATGTTTTTTTCCGTCGATCTCCCGATGGACTTTGGAGATGATCTCCTATTGCATGTGGGTCTCAATGGGTTTTGAGAAGATTAGTGATTTGAAGAGTTTAGCACCGAGTACCTGCAAAGAAGTCTCGGGGTGGTTTGGTACCACTGAGGACCCTCCGAAGATCAAGTTAGTAATAGATCCGAGCAGCGTAACGCCTCAGTGGAGTAAAAAATGGCTTACTTGACCCCTCTGTGATGGGGGTTTATATAGAGGTGGCAGTGCGCAGCAGCAGGCGCGAGAATCTCGCCGGCAGTTACGCTCCCGACGTCACGCCTGCATGAAGAACGGATCTCCCATTAATAGGGATCGTGATGGAGTGGAACGTGGGATGTTGCTGGCGGAGAATCTGCGCGTGGCGAGATTTGCAGAGCGGCGGTTACGCCTGAGTGGTAGAGTTTGTCGGTCGGAGGGACCGAGGAAGATGGCCTCGGCTGGGGAGCTCGGAGACGAGCTAGAGGGCCGAGGTGTCTTGGTCCTGCGGCAGCTCGGGGCGAGCTGAGAGGCCGAGAAGGCCAATTTGCAAAGGGGCTCTCAGGAGAGCCAGCTTGTGCTTGCAGGCCGGGTACAGGGATGGCCTGGTCGGCCCACATGGGCCCTCTCTTCTGAGTTCCAGGACACGTCATCTGCCACGTGTCCTAATCTTGAAGATCGCCAATATTGAGTATCATCAGGCATCAATCCCATATTTTAAAACTCCATTATTTTTACAACCAAGTAACATGGATTCTAATATTGCCTTTTGAATTTATATACACATATCCTAATCAAGAGACACCAAATCTTGACATTAAAAAAAAAAGTTAACCAAACTTATCCTACATATTTCTCATTTATGAAACCTTATTCCTATGGCTATGATTAGATTTATATCTAAAACTCCAAGATATCAATGAGATATTCGATCACATGGATTTGTTTTTGGATCTATCCAGTATTGATATTCATTGCATTGAAGAGAAAATTAGATCTATTTTTCCCAAAATGCAAATATACTGTCACGACCCGAAATTTGGCATGCGACGGCTCTTAAACTACGCAACGTCTACAGGCGTAACGCAATTTAAGTAAGCCAAAAACCCAGAAATCTAAACCATCAAAAATAGTAAGTGATAAGAACATTGTTAAAACTTTTGAAATCTCAAATACAAATTCTTTAAAGTCCAGCTTTATTTCTTAAAAATTTTGACAGCACCTCCTTTGTAAAAACCAGCCCCAAAAAGGGGTACAACAAAGATATAAGTTAAGCATCCCCAAACGGGAGTAAAATCCATGCCCAAAGGCGGAAAACAACCACCACAACAAATATACGATGCCGCAGCGAAGAAAAAGACGATATGAATAAAAACTGCATAAAACATCTCCAAGCCACAAAATAATATACAATATCGTCCTCACAACCCGTCTCTAAGTCTATATATGAAAGTGGTAGATGGAGAGTATATGGTACAAAGACATACAATGAGCAAAATCGGATAACCGCAAAACCCACCTATAGCAAAACTGCACACAGTCAGCCGTAGCGGTATCCGCTACAAAAGATGATACGATAGGTAGAAGCCCTGCCTCGCCTACTCTGAGAAACAACCTGCAAACCCTGTGGCACAACGGGGGTGAGTTGCCAAATCGTGAATAATAATTAGCATATGCAGGTAATCGCAAGTATGCACGTACTGCGCTAATCTAAAGCAAGCAAGCAGATAGCAATAAATGACAATATCTATGCAACAGTCAGGAAATGTACTCTATCAGGTACTACTAATACATGAAGCAATGCATATCAAATAAATGCGGAGTATGGGATAAAACATGTCATCCTCACCGAATCCTCATCGTGGCAGGACCTGTGTCCATCAAGACAATCTAAATCCCAAATTTCTCAAATCGGCCCTCAGATCGACCATAATATCGGCCCTCATATCGACCATAATATCGACCCTCATATCCTGTAAGTCTCACGAAACTTGAGTGTCAAATATCGACACCTGAAAATATCATGAAAACTATTGCCCAGTATCGACACATAAAAACTGGTCTATCAGACGTCGTCACCACGACTGGCCCTGATAGGTACGTATCATACGATAACGAAACCCGAATGCCCAGCTTCAACACTCGAAATTCCACGTATCCATACGTACATGACTCCGGCCGATATCTCCGTGATCACCAACGAGTCCAATACTGTCACCGGTAGGTAGGATTCCCCCACTAACTCAACGCCATCACCCACGATCTTCTTGCCCCGGGGTACCTCCGGGCCCCACCATGTACCCGCACACGGCCAACTCCACTTCTCGTATGGGGTATATATCAGAACCTAGAAATCTCATGGTGGACGCTGAAATATCATAGCAAGAGAAACCGGATTTTTCAAATAATGCATAATTTCATGAAACTACCACTGTCCTCAAATCCAGAAAACATCAAGAAATCAATAAATATAATTGCATAGATCATTATATATGTGTACATATATAACAGCGTCCCATACCACTGACACACACACACACACACACACACACATATATATATATCAGCGTCCCATACCACTGATATATATACTTAGGAGTAAAACATCATATGTAATCCATATCTTAATGCGAAAATCCATAAATATAATATATGCAACATGAAACAGTAATATGAGTATATAAAGGAAAAACCGCTATTTAACCGCAACAAGTTATTAATATATCATGCGGTTCCTAATTCTCCGAAACCAAATGCAACATCATATAAAGGTGAACATGTAACTATAGCAAGGTGTATGAGTATGTACCTATCAATAATGATGTAATACCATACGGGTGTATGTGTAAGTATGTATGCAAGATGTACATGTAGCTATGTCTCATATGTGTATATACTTGTCACTAATGGTACAATACCATATGTGTATATGGGTAACTGGCATGTAGGCATGTCAAGGCATACGTGTAAGCATGTAGGTATACAGGTATGTTATAAGTCATATGCACAATGGAATATGAATCAATGTCTCAATGTCCCTAACCAAACAATATCATATATGTATGTGCGTTGTGCGTGTCATGGCAATTATTGACGGTGTGTGTGGCATACAATCAGTGCTCGTGCAACATGAACCGTCAATAATAATGCAGTATTCAAAGGGTACAAGTCTAAGCACAACAAGTAATAGTATACAAATGAAGTTTTATGCCTATATGTTCAATATAAACATGCGGCTAATATCATATCATATCTATCCCAGACGCATAACGCCATGCGGGCAATTCCCCTGTAGATGTTAAATCTACTCACTGATGATCTTGGGCTAAGTACAGCCAACCGCTCGCTTTCCCTTCTTCGCAGCGTCCGAAGTCCTCGCCTGCGTCCCTAAGATCATAGAACAACAATATAACAAGTTCAAATTAGCAATCGACCAACAATACGTATCAACTACGCTTGACCGACGCACCAACTCCAAACATAGTCTCAAGTGTTCGCTTAGTAGCTAATGTGCGTAGCGACACTACGAAACCAACTCATGAGCAACAACAACACAAAGACACGAACCGTGTCGGATAACATAACGCGCGTAATCGAAACACTAGAAATAAGCGAAGTGATCCTAGATTTTGCTACACAATCAATTTGTAAATATTGCAAGTACCACGAGACCACACATAACCCCAGAGACCCCTACCCCAAAACACAACCCCCCAGCCCCTACTCTGGCCGCAAATTGCGGCCAGAACCATTAAATCTGAGGCCTGTTAGAGAGGGAATGGGCTCAGGTTTTTATGGTGGGTTTTAGGTCACGACACAAGGTCACTGTGATGGGAACTTTTCCAACAAATACCTGGTTTGATTGCAGATCATCCGAGACACCAAAACTACACTAAAAATACGATATTTACCCGAAACTAAACTTTATGCGTTCTAAACTAAAATTAATAAGCTACACAATATTAAAAAGACTTATTTAACAGAAAGAGATCATTACCTACTCCCACAAGCTCAACGATCCTAACTTTCCAAGCTCCAAGGCATCTAAGAGGCAAAACAAGGTTTATGAAGTGATTTGGTGATGATTTGATGAAGTTTAGTGAAGGATTAGTGAAGAATGGATAAGTGTTCAGTTGAGAGCTATGAGGAGATGAAAATATAATGAGAAAGAGTTGAAGTGAGAGAGAAATGAGTGAGGTGGGGATAATGAGAGAGAGAGGTGAGGATAAGGGTGAGTGCACCATGCATCATCAATGCAACCATGACTCACCATGCCACCTCTCATCCAAACAAAACCCAAAGGAAAATATCTCTCACAAATATCTAGAGTATTAAGGTTAAGGTTTAAATAAAGGATATGATTAAAGTAAAGTAAGGATTATGATTAACTTAATGTTGTCATGGTCACTAAACAAGATTCCACAAACACACCCTCACATAAACATGCACATGTGTGTGCAAGCCATAACAAATAATAATAAATTATTAATTAAATGTTATAAAATGTGAGGAACCCAAATTGGTAAACTTTTTACCAAAAACCCGCATTATCGCCTAATTAACACTAATCACAAATCTAAGGTGTTACAATCTCCCCCCTTAAAGAAAATTCGTCCCCGAATTAAAATTCTTACTATGAATACCTTCAAAGAGATGAGTACAAAACTTCCACATCTCGCTCGCAGCCTCCCAAGCGATCTCCTCACTGGAAGTCTACGCCAAAGAAAAACCTCCACTGATGGCAAACCCTTGACCGAAATTTCTTCACCTGCCGATCTACTATAACCATCGGCTGCAGGTGAACGAAAGATCGCGTCCCAATTAAATGGTCTGGTGCTAAATCATGTGAAAAGGTCATGAAGGTATTTGCGAAGTATCAACACAAGGAAAATGGGGTGAATACTCAAAAATCTGGGCGGAAGTGCCAAATTTTAGGCAACGGTACTAACTCGCTTCAAGGATCTCAAAAGGTCCTACAATTCTAGGACTAAGCTTCCCAAAACTCAACACGCCATTCATCGGAAAAATCCGTAGGAATACATGATCTCCCACCGCGAACTCAAGTCTGCGACCACCACATTCGGCATAAGACTTCTGTCGGCACTAGGCTGCTCTCATCCTGACCTGAATCAACTGGATCTTCTCCGAAGTCTCTGGAATAGCTGGGGTCCAAAAATCCTACTCTTGCAGAGTCAGTAAAACAGACTGGAGATCGACACAACCTATACACAAGGCTTAAAAGTTGCCAATTGGAATGTCTCCTAATAACAGCTATTGAAGGAGAACCCTATCAATGGCAAGTGACGATCCCAATTGCCAACAACCAATTAGTACGTACTCACAAGCATATCCTCCAGAGTCTGTATAGCCCGCTCTCACTAACTATCGGTCTACAGATGGAACGCGGCGCTAAAGCTCAATCAGTACTCAAGGCTTCCTGAAGCTCCTGTCAAAGACGGCAAGCGAACTGGGTGCCTCTATTGGATACAACACATGAAGGAAATCCGTGCAAATGCACAAACTTATCGAAGAACAACTGAGCATAACCGGACAACAACCACCCAAATGGAGTCACACCCTTTCTAGATCCGGGTAGACACCACAACGAAATTCATGGAGATCTGCTCCCATTCCCACTTCCAAACGGTTAAAGATTGCAACTCTCCAGCCGGTCTCAAATGCTCAACCTTAGCTCGCAACAAGCCAGACACCTCAAAATGAAATCCGAAACTCCACTCGTCATCCTTGCCCACCCGTAACTATTTCACAAGTCACGCTACATCTCGGTGGAACTCGGATGAACACAAAAAGCTGAATGTTGTGCCTGCTCTAGGACCTCGCGTCTCTACCCATCAGTATCAGGTACACACAAACACGTCCCTAAACGTAGCACACCCTGGTCACAAATCAAGAACTCTGAATCTTTACCCTGCTGAACATGCTCAGAATCTCAAACAAACGAGCATCGGTGGGCAGTGCCTCACGAAAACGATTAAGTAAAAGTGGACGGGCGCGGACATGAGCAAGATGTCCCCTCGGTAGAGGCAAACTTAAGCTATATTCAATGGTCGCACAAGAACAGTAAATCTGCATAAGACTATCTCTGAACTGTGCACAACTAGAACAAGCTACCCCCGGACCTACGACTCAAAGCATCAGCTACCACAATCGCCTTGCCCTGGGCAATAAAGGATCTCATAAATACAATCCTTCACAAGCTCCATCCAATGGCGCTGTCTCAACTCAGATCCCGCTGCAGGAAGATGTACATTAAGCTCTGGTGGTCTGTAAAAATCTGACACGACTCTACGTATAAGTAGTGTCCCCAAATCTCCAGCGCAAGACCACCGCGGCCATCTCCAGATCATGAGTGGGATAAATCCTGCTCGTACTTCCTCCAACTGTTGGAAAGCATGAGCGATAACTCTATTGTGCCACATCAGTACACAATCGAGCCCCACTCGCGAAACATCACAGTAAACAACAAAGTCGCCCAATCCAGAAGCAAAGATAGAACTGGTACAGTCGTCCACCGACTTTTTAACTGCTGAAAACTCAGCTCCCATGCCTCAGTCCAAAGAAAAGAACCTCCTTTCTTGCCAATCCGGTCAATGGTGCAGCGATACACAAGAAATCCTGCACGAAACGGCGGTAAAATACGGCTAAGCCCAAAAAGCTGCGGACCTCTGTCCGTGAACAAGTCTGGGCCAAAGCTGTACGGCCTCGATCTTTCTTGGGTCCATACGAATACCGTCTCCCGTAACCACATGACCTAGGAGTTCAACACAATCAAGCCTGAAGGATCACTCCGAGAATTTAGCAGACCGCTGGTACTCTCCCAATGTCTGCAAAGCCATCCTCAAGTGCTGCTCATGTTCCTCACGACTCTTGGAATAGACCAGAATGTCATCAATATCATAACCACCAGCTGGTCGAGGAACGACCTGAAGAAATCTGGTTTATCACATCCATGAATGCTGCTAGGGCGTTGGTGAGTCCAACGACACCACTAAAAACTCATACCGCCCGTAGCGCGCACAAAAAGCAGTCTTCGGAATGTCATCACTCCGAACCCGCAACCAATGATGACCTGATCCCAAACAAACTTAGAAAAACTTGAGTGTCAAATATCGACACCCGAAAACATCATGAAAACTAGTGCCCAGCATCGACACATAAAAACTGGTCTATCAGGCGTCGTCACCACGACCGTCCCTGATAGGTACGTATCATACGATATCGAAACCCGAATGCCCAGCTTCGACACTCGAAATTCCACGTATCCATACGTACATGACTCCGGTCGATATCTCCGCGATCACCGACGAGTCCAATACTGTCACCGGTAGGTAGGATTCCCCCACTAACTCAACGCCATCACCTGCGATCTTCTTGCCCCGGGTACCTCCGGGCCCCATCATGTACCCGCACACGGCCCACTCCACTCCACTCCTCGCATGGGGTATATATCAGAACCTAAAAATCTCATGGTGGACGCTGAAATATCATATCAAGAGAAACCGGGTTTTTCAAATAATGTATAATTTCATGAAACTACCACGGTCCTCAAATCCAGAAAACATCAAGAAATCAATAAATATAATTGCATAGATCATTATATGTGTACATATATAACAGCGTCACATACCACTGATTTATATACACACACACATATATATATATATCAGCGTCCCATACCACTGATATATATACTTAGGAGTAAAACATCATATGAAATCCATATCTTAATGCGAAAATCCATGAATATAATATATGCAACATGAAACAGTAATATGAGTATATAAAGGAAAAACCGCTATTTAACTGCAACAAGTTATTAATATATTATTAATATATCATGCGGTTCCTAATTCTCTGAAACCAAATGCGACATCATATAAAGGTGAACATGTAACTATAGCAAGGTGTATGAGCATGTACCTATCAATAATGATGTAATACCATACGGGTGTATGTGTAAGTATGTATGCAAGATGTACATGTAGATATATCTCATATGTGTATATACTTGTTACTAATGGTACAATACCATATAGGTATATGGGTAACTAGCATGTAGGCATGTCAAGGCATATGTAAGCATGTAGGTTTACATGTATGCTATAAGTCATATGCACAATGGAATATGAATCAATGTTTCAGTGTCCCTAACCAAACAATATCATATATGTATGTGCGTTATGCGTGTCATGGCAATTATTGACGGTGTGTGTGGCATACAATCAGTGCTCGTGCAACTTGAGCCGTCAATAATAGTGCAGTGTCCAAAGGGTACAAGTCTAAGTACAACAAGTAATAATATGCAAATAAAGTTTTATGCCTATATGTGCAATATAAACATGCGGCTAATATCATATCATATCTAGCCCAGACGCATAACGCCATGCGGGCGATTCCCCTGTAGATGTTAAATCTACTTATTGATGATCTTGGGCTAAGTACAGCCAACCGCTCGCTTTCCCTTCTTCGCAGCGTCTGAAGTCCTCGCTTGCGTCCCTAAGATCATAAAACAACAATATAACATGTTCAAATTAGCAATCGACCAATAATATGTATTAACTACGCTTGACCGACGCACCAACTCCAAACATACTCTCAAGTTTTCGCTTAGTAGCTAACGTGCGTAGCGACACTACGAAACCAATTCAAGAGCAACAGCAACACAAAGACACTAACCGTGTCGGATAACGTAACGCGCGTAATCGAAATACTAGAAATAAACGAAGTGATCCCAGATTTTGCTATACAATCAATTTGTAAAAGTTGCAAGTATCACGAGACCACACATAACCCCAGAGACCCCTACCCCAAAACACAACCCACTCAGCCCTTACTCTGGCCGCAAATTGCGGCCATAACCAATAAATCTGCGGCCTGTTAAAGAGGGAATGGGCTCAGGTTTTTATGGTGGGTTTTAGGTCACGACACAAGGTCACTGTGATGGGAACTTTTCCAACAAATACCTGGTTTGATAGCAGATCATTCGAGACACCAAAACTACACTAAAAATACGATATTTACCCGAAACTAAACTTTACGCGTTCTAAACTAAAACTAATAAGCTACACAACATTAAAAATACCTACTTAAGAGAAAGAGATCATTATCTACTCCTACAAGCTCAAAGATCCTAGCTTTCCAAGCTCCAAGGCATTTAAGAGGCAAAACAAGGTTTATGAAGTGATTTGGTGATGATTTGATGAAGTTTAGTGAAGGATTAGTGAAGAATGGCTAAGTGTTCAGTTGAGAGCTATGAGGAGATGAAAATATAATGAGAAAGAGATGAAGTGAGAGAGAAATGAGTGAGGTGAGGATAATGTGAGAGAGAGGTGTGGATAAGGATGAGTGCACCATGCATCATCAATGCAACCATGACTCACCATGCCACATCTCTCATCCAAACAAAACCCAAAGGAAAATATCTCTCACAAATATCTAGAGGTTTAAGGTTAAGGTTTAAACAAATGATAGAATTAAAGTAAAGTAAGTATTAGGATTAACTTAATGTTGTCATGGTCACTAAATAAGATTACACAAACACACACACCCACCCACAAAAACATGCACATGTGTGTGCAAGACATAACAAATAATAATAAATTATTAATTAAATGTTATAAAATGCGAGGAACACAAATTGGTAAACTTTTTACCAAAAACCCGCATTATCACCTAATTAACACTAATCGCAAATCTAAGGTGTTACATATACTGGTTACAGCATGGGAAATTTCAAAAAATAATTTTTATGCAAAAATATTTCTTTTGTTCTCAAGTGCTTTGTTCTTGCAAATGTGAAAGCTTAAAATATTTTAAATGTTCAAGAAATAACTATCACATAAATTTTTTCCCTTCGAAATAAATTGCAGGAAACAGAATTTACTCCAAGACTTTTTGTAAGAACCACAAAATCTTATACTTCCTTTTCTCTTTATTTAATAAAAGCTCATCTTGTCTGAATCAAGAGTATATAAGTATATATTTTTCACTTATATTCATGGTCCGCTTTTATATATCTTGGTTATCACATTGCATTATTATTTCACGAACCGTTAAAAAGTGTCTAATTTATTTTAAAAAAATTATTTTGAAATTTTGAAATTTAGTTTAATGTGAATATATTTTTTAGAATTTATTTATATAATTTAAATTTTTACCTAAATGACGATGCTCAATATCGGTGATCTCCCAGATCATGACACGTGGCAGATGACATGTCTCAGGGCTCACAAGCAAGGACCTACAGTGGACGACCAGACCACTCCTGTGCCTGTCCTACGAGCAAACACTGGCTCACCTCCGAGCCCCTGCACAATTGGTCTCCTCGGCCTACCAGCTCGTCTCTGGACTACCACAGAACCAAAATACATCGGCTTTCCTGCTCGTCCGCGAGCTCTCCCGCCGAGGTCATCTTCCTCGGTGTCACTCCCCGCTTCCCAGAGTACGCTAAATTGGGCACGTGACATAGCCAACTATGCTACCTATGGGTAGGAAGTATCCATCCACAGTCACATTACGGCTGTAGAGATATCAAGAACAAAATATAGCTATCTAATACATGTCCATAAGCCAAGATAACATGAGTCAATAATAATAAAAGTGCGGAAGCAAAAGATCCAATACAAAATAACTGGAATGTATGTCCCATAATGTGGGCTCACATCAGGAATAAAATGCAGAAAATGAAAGAACTAACTACTACTGAAACCTCACTGCTCAGCCTGCTGGCTGAAGTACTCCTGCTCGGACTGCAGCAAAGCTACGGAATCTGGGCCATGCAAAATCCAGACGTCAGCGCGTCGTGTCATCAAGTAATAAAATGTAAACAGGGTAACAGGCAATGCAAATATAAACATGAATGATAAAGCATGTATAACAGTAATTTAAATCAGGGCAGTAAAGGGTAGTGTGCAGTGAGTAAACTAAACTGGTCTATTGGGTTTTCTACTATAAGGTCTTTGAAATCAATTTGATGAATCATCGATGTAACTCAATAGTATCCCGTGCGTGCCCGGGACCACGGTCAAGATTCTCGGGCTGAATCCGAGACGTGCCGCTAGGCAGTAGAAGGTAGCATGTACAGATGAGTGATGTCAGCATCATCACTCCGGGGCTGGCCTAGCCCGTAAGACTGATCAGAACATGTATCGAACTGTTGAGTTATAAGTCAGGTTTCATCATTGATTTCCCTATACCCCCAAGCTATAGGTGTTCAAGCCAGGTATTCAGTAATCAAGAACTAATGCCAATACAGGATCAGGTAAGAGCAGGTTTGTCTGGATAGACAACAGGAACGGTCCGTGAGGACTACATGTCAGGTTTGTTGGCATTAGACACAAGATCATGTAACAGGTCAAGCCATGGTACATCAGGTCAAGTCAAGTAGTGTACGGTACCATGTGGGGTCAAGTAATATGTGTGTAACAAGTCATGTCAGGGTGTAAAAGATGTCAGGTGTGTGCTCATAATCAGCTAGCATACTCATGGTTATAAATAATCAAGCATGGTTATCAACAACACAATCTAAGCAATAAGTTAAGTAATAGAGCAGATTTAATTAATTAGCCGTACAGTTATCAGTTGTGTTTATCAGATGGTGTCAGCATTATACGAATACAGTATGATAGATGTGAATGCTAAAAACCAGGTTAATAAGTATTGAGTGGTCTATGGATGCGACGACATGTATAATCTGTTCAATGGATACAGTTGTAATTAAACCGGTTAAAGTTGCACATGGATGTCCGATAGGTTAAAACTGGATAAAAGTGGTATCATGGCTATAAACAAATATGATCATGTGGTCTATGATTTACAGGTGATTACTAGGTATAAATAATTAGATGCAAAATTAAGTTTCAAGTTCGGATCATAAAATGTGTAACGGAACTTTATACGGTTAACTTGAAATCCAATTCTTTCGATTCTATTTAGAGATTTAACAGGAAATAAATAATTTAGCATACGAAGAGTTTAAAATAGCATGTAGCAAGTTTCACTTGCCTCGATGGGTCGCGATACGGAAAACGGAACGTTACGCGTCGGCGGGAAAAAGTCGCGACGCGCGCACGGTTCACGGAATGAACCCAAACAACGAACAATGGAGTCACACGGGTCGGAGGTACCTACAGGGTCGTCGGGAAACGTCGCCGGCACCACCGGATTCCGGCCACAAATGAACAATTAATAAAAGAAGTAAGACATAAAGAAGAAGAGAAAGAATGGAGAAAAGGGTTGGAAAAAGGGAAACATGAGAGAGCTTACTGTAGACGCGTCGTGGGGTTGCAGAGGGGTGATGCGAGGGGTCAACTGCGGTGAACGGAGCTCCGGCAATGAGGTTCTGCAGCTAGGGTTTGGTTGGGTTAATCTAGGGTTTCGGGTACAGGAATGTGCAGGGTTCACGAGAAAGGAAGAGGAACAGAGGAGAGAGAGAAGAGGAAGAAGATACGGCGATGGCGAGGGTGGTCGGCGGCGGTGGGTTGAGACGGTGTAAGTGGTTTAGGTGCACGGTGCACGGCTTCGGGAGAGAAAAAGGAGGAAAAAGAAGAGAAGATGGAGATGAGGGTTGCGAGGGGATGTGGAGGACGTCGACGAGGGTTGAGGAGCGGGGACAAAATAGGGTTAGGGTTTTCCTCTGATGGGTTCGTGGCGCACGGGCGAAAAATATAGAAGAAGGAGAAGAAGAAAGCGGGCGGTGACTGTAAGGAAAGAGGGCGGTGTTGGGACCTAAATCCACCGCGAGAGGAGAGAGAGAGGCTTGAGAGAGAGAGAGGAAGAGAAAGAGAAGGAGAGAGAAAGGGAAATGGAGAGAGAATGAGAGATGGCGCGTGGGGACTACTAGAAAGAATGGAGTAACATGATTGGCTGCTAAAAAAAATAAAGAGAGATATAGGAATCTTGAGCAGTTAAAGGAATTAACTTAAAAGATTTAATACTTTTAATAAATCATTTCGTTAACTACAGAAGATTGTGAGCTGGGGAAATTTTCAAAACAGCTTAAAGAAATTCAAAATTAAATAAGATTTGGCGGGATACAAAATATTTCAGTAATGCGTCTGGGTCGGGTCCAAAAATTTGAATTTGGAATATGAAATTTATTGGCAGGTTCCAAAAATTAAAATGAAGTTTTTTATAATTAAAAAGAATACCCCCAAGAACAGACGCACGCACGTGCGCGTTGCCGTCGAAATACGTCCGTTACACTGAACGGGACGAGAACACGATGCAAGGACGCTACCACATGGTTAGGAGTGTCGAGCAGGCCATGTCAATTATTTTTAATTTATTTTAAATGACTTAAATTGTTATATGCAAGAATATGAATTGTCTGGGTAAATTATAACTAGCAACAGTCAAGCAAGATAAATGAAATAAATACCACACACCACACATACGGTAACTGAAATTTGTAGAATTGGACTCGGTTGTTACATTATACCCAACTACAAAAGAATTTCGTCCTCGAAATTCCCAGAATACAAAGGATGGACAAAAAATCAAACTACAAGAAAAGATGATGAAACTTCTGCCGGATTTCATCTTCTCGTTCCCAAGTGGACTCTCCATGTGAGCGATTACCCCAAGAAACAAGTACAAGAGGGATAACCTTGTTCTTAAGAACCTTTTCCCTTCGATCCATAATTTCAACCGGTCGCTCCTCAAAAGTCAAGTCTTCTCGTACCGTCAGCTCCGAATGATCCAATACATGCGTTTCATCCCGAACATACTTACGGAGTTGTGATACGTGAAATACATCGTGAACATTTGCCAAGGATTGCGGTAACGCCAAACGATACGCTACCTCGCCAACACGCTCCAAGATCTCAAAGGGTCCAACAAATCGGGGACTGAGCTTTCTTCGACTTCCAAAACGGATCACCCCTCTAGTCGGTGATATCTTCAAGAATACCAAATCACCCACGGCGAACTCTAGAGGTCTTCTCGACGTATCTGCCCAACTCTTCTGTCGGTCTTGTGCTGCTTTCATATGGTTCCGGATAGCGTTAACCTTCTCAACTGTCTGCACAATCAAATCTGGTCCCAACAATCTTCGTTCACCGACATCATCCCAACAAACAGGTGAACGACATTTGCGACCGTACAGAGCTTTGAATGGAGCCATCTGAATAGTTGCCTGGAAACTGTTGTTGTAAGAAAACTCCACCAAATGTAGATGATCCTCCCAAGAACCCTTGAAGTCCAACATGCACGCTCTCAACATATCTTCAAGAGTTTGGATCGTTCTCTCCGACTGGCCATCAGTTTGAGGATGATAAGCTGTGCTAAACTTCAATCGAGTCCCTAAACTTTCCTGTAAACTCTTCCAGAAGTATGATAAAAACCGAGTGTCATGATCGGACACGATACTTACCGGTACTCCATGCAATCTTACAATCTCCTGCATGTACCGCTCTGCCAAAGTCTCTGTTGATTGACCAACCCGAAAAGGAATGAAATGAGCTGTTTTGGTCAAACGATCAACAATCACCCATACTGCATTGTTGCCCTTTGGACTCCACGGTAAAGCTGTCACGAAATCCATGGTTATATGTTCCCACTTCCACTGAGGAATCGGAAGTGGTTGCAATAAACCAGCAACCCTTTGATGTTCAGCCTTAACTTGCTGACACACCAAGCATTTTGCCACAAAGCGAGCAATCTCCCGTTTCATACCTTCCCACCAGAAATGCTGTCGTAAGTCTCGGTACATCTTCGTGCCTTCTGGATGTACGGAATAAGCTGAACTGTGTGCCTCCTTCATAAGCTCTTCGCGAACATCTCCCTTTGGCACACACAAACGGCTACCATACCTCAACGAACCATCTTCGTAAATAAATAAATCTGTTCGTAGTCCGGCTTCAACCTGTTCTCGAAACTTTCACAATCTAGGGTCCTGCGATTGCGCTGCTTTAATATTCTCGATCAGCGACGAATGTACCTGCAGCTGCATCAACTGTCCCGAAGAATGCGGTAGTACAACCTCCAAATCAAATCTTCGAAAGTCTTCAATGAGATCCTTCTGTGCAGTCAACATCTGAATTGCTGGTAACCGACTGAGCGCATCCGGGACAACATTAACTTTCCCCGGATGGTACTTAAGATCAAGATCGTAGTCAGCCTTCAGCTCCAACCATCTACGTTGCCTCATATTCAGCTCCTTCTGCGTGAACACATACTTCAAACTCTTATGATTCGTGAAAACTTCGACCCTTTCTCCCAAAAGGTAGTGTCTCCAAATCTTCAAAGCGAAAATCACAGCCGCAAGCTCTAAGTCGTGAGTTGGGTAATTCTTCTCATGGGTCTTCAACTGTCTTGATGCGTACGCTACAACCTTCCCATGCTGCATCAAAACGCATCCCAATCCTTTCCCAGATGCGTCGCTGTGAATCACCAATCCTCCGGAACTGTCTGGAACAGTCAGATTAGGAGCGGTT
Organism: Agapanthus africanus; assembly: GCA_030015575.1. Lineage (NCBI taxonomy): Eukaryota > Viridiplantae > Streptophyta > Magnoliopsida > Asparagales > Amaryllidaceae > Agapanthus > Agapanthus africanus. The sequence goes on along the minus strand of JASDDO010000022.1, from coordinate 601,785,344 downwards.
ATCAATCTCTGCTTCAACGTCTCAAAAGCTGACGCACAACTATCCGTCCACACAAAAGGTACCTCTTTGCGCGTAAGCTTGGTCAACGGCTCCGCCAGACGAGCAAAGTTCTCCACAAATCTTCTGTAATACCCGGCAAGTCCAAGAAATCTTCTTATCTCCGCAACGTTCTTTGGAATCGGCCAATCTCGAACTGCTGCAATCTTTTTTGGATCGACGGCGATTCCATCTCCAGACATAACATGCCCCAAAAACTTTACTTCTTCCAGCCAAAACTCGCACTTGCTCATCTTCACATATAACTTCTCTTGTCTTAGCGTCTGCAGTGCGATCTTTAAATGTTCAGCATGCTCTTCAAAACTCTTCGAATAAACCAGAATATCGTCAATGAACACCACAATAAACTGGTCCAAGAATGGTGAAAAGATTCGGTTCATCAAGTCCATGAATATCGCCGGTGCATTCGTTACTCCGAAGGGCATCACTAAGTACTCGTAATGTCTATACCGAGTTCGGAACGCCGTCTTGCAAATATCTTCTGCTTTCACTCGGACCTGATGATATCCGGATCGCAAATCCAGCTTCGAGAATACCCTCGCGCCACTAAGCTGCTCAAATAGTTCGCCAATGCGAGGGATCGGGTACTTGTTCTTAATAGTCACCCGGTTTAATTCTCGATAGTCGATGCACATCCTTCTTGTGCCATCCTTCTTCTTAACTAGAAGAACTGGAGCTCCCCAAGGCGAGTTACTGCTTCGAATCCAACCCTTCTCAAGCAATTCAGCAACCTGTTTCTTGACTTCTTCCAACTCCACTGGTGCCATTGGATAATATGCTTTAGATACTGGCGCTGCACCAGGAATAAGATCAATTGCGAACTCCACGTCTCGCTTCGGCGGTAATCCCGATATATCTTCAAACACGTCCATAAAATCGTGAACAACAGCTGGCTCTTCACTTTCATCAACCTCCATTGATGCAAGAATATTAGTTGTCGGCCTAGCCCTAAACTCGACTCGCCCGACAGAACTGCTTCCTCCAGTGAAGGTAAACTCGGGATGTCCGGGAATCTGGAAAATTACTTTCTTTGCCCGACAATTAATGTGAGCGTGGAAAGTGCCAAGAAAATCCATTCCCAAGACGACTTCGTAGCTGCCCGTATCAATCACCAAGAAATCTGCAAAAAACTCCCGTCCGCAAACAACAACTGTACAATCTTTACATTCTCTACTAGATATGATTTTCCCATTTCCAGTGTGTATGTCCCAGAAACTAGACAGGGTCGTGCAGGTAATCGAGTGTATAGCTATAAACTTGGACGACATAAAACAATGGGATGCACCAGATCAAATAACGCTAATGCGGGAAAACCATGAACGAGTAGAATACCTAAAACAACTTCTCCCGAAGCCTTGGCTTCCTCAGTCGTCAAGGTAAAAGCTTGAGCCTGATTAGGTCCTTGAGTCAGCTGCTTCTGCCCCAGGAACGGTTTCTGCGGAGGCTTCTAAATATCATCCTTCGTACGAAGCTTCGACGGACATGCGCTGACAGTGTGATCTGCCGCTCCACAAACCAAACAGAGTCCCTGCCTCCTTCGACAATCCTTTTGCATGTGGCCAGGTAAATGGCAGTAGTCACAAATCACGCTCCTTCTTCGATCAACAACAACAGGCTTCTTCATCGGTGTTACACCACGACGGTCCACTGGAATACCTCCGCGACCATGACCTCGGTTTGGTACAAATGCCGGCTTCCTTACCGCAACTGCTGTCTGCTGTGAACTCCCAGTCTTCCCAGATAAGCTCTGCTGTTCTCGTGCTGCCGTAAGTACCTGTGAGAAAGTGGTCAAACCCAGGGAGACAATCTGCCTCTAGATGTCCACATCCAAGCTGCGCATGAACCTCCTTGCCCTGTCTGCATCGTTGGCAACTAAAGGTCCAGCGAATCTACTGAGCCGTGTCCACTCTGCTGCATGTACATCTACGGGTGCACCATTCTGCTTTAGACTGATGAACTTCTCTTCCATTTCCTCCCGTGCAGTCCGCGGGAAGAACTTCTCCAGGAAACTCTTCGAAAAATCCGCCCACTTGATCGGCTTAGGCAAGCGAGTCTCCTCCACAAGCCACCATTCACGGGCGTAATCCACTAACTGAATGCGCACCACATCCACTCTTTTATCATCTGGAATCTGTGCCGCAATAAGTAAGTTCTCCATGTCAACTAGCCACTGCTCCGCTGGCAACGGCTCCTCCAAACCAGTAAAGATAGACAGACCCAAACGCCTGAAATCTGCTACGGTCCCCACACGATCAACTGGCTTAGCTCCAACATTGTTCACGGACTGCTGAACGGTCCGCAAACCTTCCTGAAACGATTCAGCTTGCTGCTGGATCAGCTCGGTCTGTCTCTTTTGATTCTCCAACATTCCCCGTATCACTCCAAGCATGGCGGCTTCGTCAACACGCCTTTGGTACGTCTTCAAATTCTTGCCTGCTATATTCCTGAAATCAAAACACCCAAGGATTAGCATGATAACAGATTCAAAATATGGATTAAGGCTAGAACTCTGAGTTACTTAAATAGAGTACCGCATTGTAACCATGCCGCGATATCATAGCTACAATTACATAACTCCACCCAAGTCGCCTAAGTCCTAGAGATAACAAGGAATCAGGTTTCGAGTCGATATGCAAAGGAAGTTTGCACACCGTAAAAGATATAATCAGGAAGAACTTAGATTCAAGAACGGTAAAACGGCAATGTGGCAGGACATGTTTCTTAAACACGGGTATTCTGATTCGTGGATTGGGTACAATACCCAACTACAAAAGAATCCACCCGACTAACCTATGGCTCTGATACCAAAAGAACCATGTCACGCCCCGCTTCGCAGAGTACGCTAAATTGGGCACGTGACATAGCCAACCATGCTTCCTGTGGGTAGGAAGTATCCATCCACAGTCACATTACGGCTGTAGAGATATCAAGAACAAAATATAGCTATCTAATACATGTCCATAAGCCAAGATAACATGAGTCAATAATAATAAAAGTGCGGAAGCAAAAGATCCAATACAAAATAACTGGAATGTATGTCCCATAATGCGGGCTCACATCAAGAATAAAATGCAGAAAATGAAAGAACTAACTACTACTGAAACCTCACTGCTCAGCCTGCTGGCTGAAGTACTCCTGCTCGGACTGCAGCAAAGCTACGGAATCTGGGCCATGCAAAACCCAGACGTCAGCGCGTCGTGTCATCATGTAATAAAATGTAAACAGGGTAACAGGCAATGCAAATATAAACATGAATGATAAAGCATGTGTAACAATAATTTAAATCAGGGCAGTGAAGGGTAGTGTGCAGTGAGTAAACTAAACTGGTCTATTGGGTTTTCTACTCTAAGGTCTTTGAAATCAATTTGATGAATCATCGATATAACTCAATAGTATCCCGTGCGTTCCCGGGACCATGGTCAAGATTCTCGGGCTGAATCCGAGACGTGCCGCTAGGCAGTAGAAGGTAGCATGTACAGATGAGTGATGTCAGCATCATCACTCCGGGGCTGGCCTAGCCCGTAAGACTGATCAGAACATGTATCGAACTGTTGAGTTACAAGTCAGGTTTCATCATTGATTTCCCCATACCCCCAAGCTATAGGTGTTCAAGCCAGGTATTCAGTAATCAAGAACTAATGCCAACACAGGATCAGGTAAGAGCAGGTTTGTCTGGATAGACAACAGGAATGGTCCATGAGGACTACATGTCAGGTTTGTTGGCATTAGACACAAGATCATGTAACAGGTCAAGCCATGGTACATCAGGTCAAGTCAAGTAGTGTACGGTACCATGTGGGGTCAAGTAATATGTGTGTAACAAGTCATGTTAGGGTGTAAAAGATGTCAGGTGTGTGCTCATAATCACATAGCATACTCATGGTTATAAATAATCAAGCATGGTTATCAACAACACAATCTAAGCAATAAGTTAAGTAATAAAGCAGATTTAATTAATTAGCCGTACAGTTATCAGTTGTGTTTATCAGATGGTGTCAGCATTATACGAATACAATATGATAGATGTGAATGCTAAAAACCAGGTTAATAAGTATTGAGTGATCTATGGATGCGAAGAAATGTATAATCTGTTCAATGGATGCAGTTGTAATTAAACCGGTTAAAGTTGCATAAGGATGTCCGATAGGTTAAAACTGGATAAAAGGGGTATCATGGCTATAAACAAATGTGATCATGTGGTCTATGATTTACAGGTGATTACTAGGTATAAATAATTAGATGCAAAATTAAGTTTCAAGTTCGGGATTATAAAATGTGTAATGGAACTTTATACGGTTAACTTGAAATCCAATTCTTTCGATTATATTTAGAGATTTAACAGGAAATAAATAATTTAGCATACGAATAGTTTAAAATAGCATGTAGCAAGTTTCACTTGCCTCGACGGGTCGCGATACGGAAAACGGAACGTTACGTGTCGGCGGGGAAAAGTCGCGACGCGCGCACGGTTCACGGAATGAACCCAAACGACGAACAGTGGAGTCACACGGGTCGGAGGTACCTGCTGGGTCGTCGGGAAATGTCGTCGGCACCACCGGATTCCGGCCACAGATGAACAGTTAATAAAAGAAGTAAGACATAAAGAATAATAGAAAGAATGGAGAAAAGGGTTGGAAAAAGGGAAAAATGAGATAGCTTACCGTTGACGTGTCGTGGGGTTGCAGAGGGGTGATGCGAGAGGTCAACTGCGGTGAATGGAGCTCCGGCAATGGGGTTCTGCAGCTAGGGTTTGGTTGGGTTAATCTAGGGTTTCGGGTACTGGAATGTGCAGGGTTCACGAGAAAGGAAGAGGAACAGAGGAAAGAGAGAAGAGGAAGAAGATACGGCGATGGCGAGGGTGGTCGGCGGCGGTGGGTTGAGACGGTGCAAGTGGTTTAGGTGCAGGGTGCACGACCTCGGGAGAGAAAAAGGAGGAAGAAGAAGAGAAGATGGAGATGAGGGTTGCGAGGGGATGTGGAGGACGTCGACGAGGGTTGAGGAGCGGGGACAAAATAGGGTTATGGTTTTCCTCAGATGGGTTCGTGGCGCTCGGGCGAAAAATATAGAAGAAGGAGAAGAAGAAAGCGGGCGATGACCGTAAGGAAAGAGGGCGGTGTTGGGACCTAAATCCACCACGAGAGGAGAGAGAGGGAATAGCGAGAGGAGAGAGAGAGGAAGAGAAAGAGAAGGAGAGAGAAAGGGAAAGGGAGAGAGAATGAGAGATGGCGCGTGGGGACCACTAGAAAGAATGGAGTAACGTGATTGGCTGCTAAAAAAAATAAAGAGGGATATAGGAATCTTGAGAAGTTAAAGGAATTAACTTAAAAGATTTAATACTTTTAATAAATCATTTCATTAACTACAGAAGATTGTGAGCTGGGGAAATTTTCAAAACAGCTTAAAGAAATTCAAAATTAAATAAGATTTGGCGGGATACAAAATATTTCAGAAATACGCCCGGGTCAGGTCCAAAAATTTGAATTTGGAATATGAAATTTATTGGCAGGTTCTAAAAATTAAAATGAAGTATTTTATGATTAAAAAGCATACCCCCAAGAACGGACGCACGCACGTGCGCGTTGCCGTCGAAACACGTCCGTTAAACTGAACGGGACAAGAACACGATGCAAGGACGCTACCACAGGGTTAGGGGTGTCGAGCAGGCCATGTCAATTATTTTTAATTTATTTTAAACGACTTAAATTGTTATATGCAAGAATATGAATTGTCGGGGTAAATTATAACTAGCAACAGTCAAGCAAGATAAATGAAATAAATACCACACACCACACATACGGTAACTGAAATTTATAGAATTGGACTCGGTTGTTACACTCGGTCTCATCGACCGACCAACGACACTGCTCACAGGAGCAACCGCCATCTCGTGAATCTCGCCATGCGCGAGATATCCTCCGGCCACATCCCTCGTTCCACGCCATCACGATCCCCTATTAACGAGCCTGTCTCGCCATTAATGGGAGATCCCGCTTATCACGCGGGCGTGACGTCGGGAGCGTAACTGCCGGCATGATTCTCGCGCCTGCCCTGCCTGCTGCCACCGCTGTATAAACCCTTTCTTCAGACGGTTCAAGTAAGCCATTTTTACTCCATTAAGCCGTTACTCTGCTCGGATCTCTAGTCTAACTTGACCGTCGGAGGGTCCTTGGTGGTACAACCATCCCGGGACTTCCTTGCAGGTAGCTTAGCAACCACAACCTCAAACCCATTGAGATCCACACGCTTCAGAAGCGACAGCCTCCAGATCCAATCTCAGCCACCCATCGCCGCCATCAGCAGATCAACGGAAGGTAATATCTTGGCACGATCCAAGTCGCGTCTGCTGGCGCCGTCTGTGAGAAATCCTTGATTCCAGAAAAACAAAAGTTTACTTTCCGATCTCAATCCAATGGCGAGCAATCATCACGAAGATCCAAGCACTAGCCGCCGCCTCCCCCTCAATGGAGGTGCGGACGAACCTCCTCCGCTGAATGCCATTAGCGTCCTTGCCGGCCGAATATACCGACTCGTGTCCTTCGTGGAGGCACTCATCCTCGTCCAAACGGCAGGGCAAGATCCCCAGGTCGCCGCTCCCCCGCCTTGGGACCGGGACCCTTACAGAGGAAGAGAAGACTCCGTCCGCGTCGGCACTGCCGAACACCGCGTCGCTACCTCCCACGGCCGCAGATCTCCCGGGCCAATACGTTTTGAGGCCCGCTGGGCGCCTCACAGTTCAACGCCGAGGTCTATCGCCAGAGCGACTCGTCCCAAGATCCTTCACGCACATTTCCATCCTGAGGAGATGTCTTTCAGCTCGCCTGTTACCAGGCCTAACCGACACCCCCTCCCTCGACGGGGTCGCGCGGAAGAGACTCACCACGGAGGCTCGAAGACTACCTCGCCGGGGGATATAAGAAACCTCATTGAGAGGAACCGGGGCCGAGGATAGAAGCAGGCCTCTAACAGCAGAGGCCTGGGATCAGAATGTGCCAAGTCGTCAGTGTACCACGGCCGACTCGACGCTCTCGAGAAGAAGATCGAAGGTCTACATCGAGAGGGTCAACATTTGAGCGACGGGGCTATGTACGCCGCCAACTCGCTCACCAAACCATTCACTGAAGAGCTGCTCGATGTCCACGTCTCCTCTCGCAACAAGCTCCCAAAGGTCTCCCTCTTCGATGGCAAGTCTGCCCCGAAGGACCATTTGGATGCGTTCACCGCAGGGATGAGCTTCCAAGACAACTCCGACGCCGCCCAGTGTCGAGATTTCCCGGCCACTCTCATCCGCTCTGGGAGAGACTGGTTTCGAGGACTCGAGCCGTGCTCGATCTCAACTTTCGACGAGCGGGCCACCCAATTCCTCGGCCACTTCGTCGGGAACAGGCGGCAAAAACGCATAGTCGACCACCTCTTCACGATCAAGAGCGGGGACAAAGAGACGTTCAAAGTATACATCACCCGCTTCTACAATGCCCTTCTCGAGGTCCCCGAGCACCGAGACGAGACGGTCATCATGACACTAAGGTCTGGTCTTAGGCACAAGGAGCGGTTATGCTCCTTTGCACTAGCGCAACCTAAGACCATGGTCGAGGTAAAAGCCTGGACCGAGCGCGAGGTCCAGCTCAAATCCGAGGTAAGCGCAAATCTCCCCCGGGCAGAGCAAATCGACCAGAAGAAAAGGGCAAGAGAAGAGAGAAGGGGACCAGAACGGCAAAAGCCATATCTCCCAAATTTCCAGGAGTACACACCGCTCAATGACTCCCAGGCAGTGCTACTAGAAGAGGCTAAGGGAGAGGGGTTCTTCAAGCTCCCCCCGATCCCGCGAATGGCCTCAAAGCAAACCCGGGGCCCCTACTGCGGGTTCCACAGGTCGCTAGGCCACTCCACGGAGAGTTGTAAGCAGCTCCGAGACTACATCGAGGAGCTCATCCGTTCGGGGCACTTAGCAGCGTACCTGAGGGACAAGAGGCAAGCTGACCACGAGCAGGAGCTGCGTCCCCCTCCATCGGCCAGATCATGGTAGTGTCAGCGGAGGATACGTCTGGTACACATGAAGCTCGGTACCCTATGCCGGGCATAGATGCCAACAGACATCCGGGAGAGCTCAAGCTGCACGAATAAGAACATCTACTAGGATGTATTTTCTTTTCAGAGCAATGCACATCTTTCTTGAGATCTTTTATTTATATAATAAAGGGATCAATAAAGCATTGAAGAAAAAAAAAGAATCTTATTCATTCAAGAGGTACTATAGGCTCCTCAGCCGTACATAAAAAAAATATATTACAACAGCGGGGGAATGGGGTGCAGAGAGTACTGTTCGTGGTACTCTGAGGATATTTCTGCCAGCCGAGCCCTTACGGCGTCTAACCTCTCTCTTCGATGACCCCCGCTAGCGTCGGTATTGAGCTTCAAGTGGTAGCACTCAAGGACGAGCGCCTCCGAGCTATTTAGCCGGCTTGCAGAGATCAGGCCGAAACGCCTCAGAGACCTCAGCTTGCCAATGGCCACGTCTTTCAGCTGCTCGGATAAGGGGCTGTAGAGCCCCGGCGACGCCCTCCATATGGAGTGCATCAACACCTGAAGTAAGGAGGAGCGCCGGGGGAGCAATCGGCCGAAATGATCCTCGATGCGGCCTATCATCAACTGCACCATGTCATCAGTGCAGTACTGATTGTAGAGATACACGTCCTCGAAGCTTATGATATCGGGGATGGTGAAAGGGAAGTCCTCCATTCTTGCGTTTTGTGTGTGAGGAAAGGAATCATCAACAATCTCTCCATTTTATAGCCCACAATGCCCCCGGAGTTCAACGGCCGCCCGCAACTGTGCCGCCACAAGGCAGACATCGCGCCGCTCGATGCGAAATCGAAACGACACGGCTCTGGCGCTTCGCCTCCTCCACGCGTTCGTGGCACGTGTCACTCACGACTGTCCATCATCCCAAAGCCCTCATGAAGAGGCAGCCCAGCATCTACCCTGCTCGGCTATCCATGGCCGGTAGCTCGCCTAACCCACAACGCCAGGGATCTAAGTCCTCACTAAGAGGCAACCGAGCAGTTTCACTGCTTGGTTCATCCTTGGCAGGCCTCCCACGGCCCCTCTAGTGCCAAGGACCTAAGCCCTCACCAAGAGGCAGCCCTGCAGCTACCTTGCTCGGCTATCCCTGACCGGTATCTCTCCTAAACCACAACGCCAGGGATCTAAGCCCTCACTAAGAGGCAACCGAGCAGCTTCACTGCTTGGTTCATCCTTGGCAGGCCTCCCACGGCCTCTCCAGCGCCAAGGATCGAAGCCCTCACCAAGAGGCAGCCCTGCAGCTACCCTACTCGGCTATCCCTGGCTGGTAGCTTCCCTACCCCACAATGACAGGGATCGAAGCCCTCACCAAGAGGAAACCCTGCAGCTACCCTACTCGGCTATCCCTGGCTGGTAGCTTTCCTACCCCACAACGCCAGGGATTGAAGCCCTCACCAAGAGGCAGCCCTGCAGTAACCCTGCTCGACTATCCATGGCCGGTAGCTCGCCTACCCATAACGTCAAGGATCGAAGCCCTCACTAAGAGGCAACCGAGCAGCTTCACTGCTTGGTTTATCCTTGGCAGGCCTCCCACGGCCCCTCCAGCGCCAAGGACCTAAGCCCTCACCAAGAGGCAGCTCTGCAGCTACCCTGCTCGGCTATCCCTGGCCGGTAGCTCGCCTACCCCACAACGCCAGGGATCTAAGCCCTCACTAAGAGGCAACCGGGAATTTTCACTGCATCCTTGGCAGGCCTTCCACGACCCCTCCAGCGCCAAGGATCGAAGCCCTCACCAAGAGGCAGCCCTGCAGCTACCCTGCTCGGCTATCCCTGGCTGGTAACTTCCCTATCCCACAATGCCAGGGATCTAAGCCTTCACCAAGAGGCAGCCCTACATCTACCCTGATCGGCTGTCCCTAGCTGGTAGCTTCCTTACCCCACAACGCTAGGGATCAAAGCCCTTACCAAGAGGCAGCCCTGCAGCTACCCTGTTCGGCTATCCCTGGACGGTAGCTTCCCTACCCCACAACGCCAGGTATTAAAGCCCTCGCCAAGAGGCACCGGGCAGCAACCCTGCTCAATCCTTAAGGACAAAAAGCCCTCGCCAAGAGGCACAAGACAGTAACCCTGCTCGGCCATCCTTAGTAGGCCACTTACGGCCCCTCCCGCTCTAAAGATGAAAAGCCCTCGAAAGAGGCAACCGGGCCCGCCCTTGCTCGGTTATCCCTGACTGGTAGCTCCCTACCCCAACAAACCAGGGATCAAAGCCCTCGCCAAGAGGCAATCGAGCCTTCCCTTGCTCGGTTATCCCTGGCTGGTAGCTCCCTACCCCAAAAAACCAATGATTAAAGCCCTCGCCAAGAGGCACCGGGCATTAACCTTGCTCGGCCCGTCCTTAAGGATCAAAGCCCTCGCAAGAGGCAACCGAGCCCGCCCTTTCTTGGTTATCCCTAGCTGGTAGCTCCCTACCCTAACAAACCAGGGATCAAAGCCCTCGCCAAGAGGCACCGGGCAGTAACCCTGCTCGGCCATCCTTAGTAGGCCATATACGGCCCCTCCCGCGCTAAGGATCAAAAGCCCTCGCAAGAGGCAACCGGCCCTGCCCTTGCTCGGTTATCCCTGGCTGGTAGCTCCCTACCCCAACACCTCAAAGATCAAATCCCTCGCCAAGAGGCACCGAGCAGCTACCCTGCTCGGCTATGTCGGCCTTTTACGGCCCTTCCCGCGCTAAGGAACAAAAGCCCTCGCAAGAGGGATCTGAGCCGCTACCCTGCTCGGCTATCCCCGGCTGCCAATTCACTACCTTAAAACTCCAGGAATCGAAGCCCTCGTCTAGAGGCCCCGGGTAGCCACCCTGCTCGGTCTATCATCAACATACCTCTCCGAGCCTTCCACGCTAAGGAACATGACCTCACCAAGAGGCATCCGGTCTATCAACGTCTGAGCAATCTGCACCCCGACTTCGGGGCCATGGAGATACCGTCTCCCCGCCGGTCTTTGCATACTCGGCAAACGAACAGATTCAACTCTATGTGTGATCGCTAGACAAAGAACCGACATAAAATCAAGGCAGTACCGCGCAGATATAAGTGTTTACCGACAAAGGAAAATACAAGGACAAACACTACTTCAAAAACAAAAATCTTTATTCACAAAGTCAAACCTTTTACAAGGGTATTATGGGCTCCCCAGCCTTACAAAATGCCCGGAGGCCTACAAAATTCTCGAGGCAAAAAAAGAAGAAAAATACAAGAAGACAGGGGGCTTCAGGCCACAGGGCCAGGCGCAACACCGGGAAGCTCAGCGCCCACCATAGGAGCCTCGGCGTCACCCTCGCCGGGTATCTATTCCCTGACCTCGTCCCCCGGGCCGTCCCCCTGCTCGTTATCCCTGCGAAGATATTCGGCTCGGAGCTCCTCGTCAGCAAACTCCGGCATCCGAGCCTTGACGGCGTCGAGGGCCTCGTGCCAGATGGCGGTGTTGGCCGAGGCTAGGACTGTGTAGAACTGTTCCGACTTCTGGAAGTTCTCCACCGCCTTCGCTGCTCTGAGGTCGGCTCGCTTCGCCGCCTCTACCGCAGCCTCCAACTCTTCATGGTGCCGACGAGTACCCTGGAGTCCCGAAGCTTGGCCTCGGCAGCCTGGGCGGCCTCGCGGAACCTGGAAATCTCCTGCTTCGAGGCAGCCACCTCCTGCTTCACGGCCGCCGCCTCCTGATTCCCTGCCGCCACCTAGCCCTCAAGGGCAGCGACCCTCTCCACCGCCGCCTCCAGCTCTCGCTTCGAGCTCTCCTCCAGCGAGGAGAGCTCGCCCGCGGCCTGCATCGCCGGGGCTATTTCATCCTCCTCCATCCAGACGATGAGAGCGACGTGCTGGAGGACCTGAAGAAATCAGAAGAGGGTCAGAAAGAAAAAGGAGCACCAAATCTCACGAATGACGAGACACTAAAGTGAAAAATCGAGTGAAGTACGAGCACTAACTTGCACGACCTCTTGGACGATGGACGCCATTTGCGCCTTCAGAGTCCCCCCAGGGACCTTGCCCCCGGCCGACCTCTCTATGTCGGACAGCAAGCTGTCAGCGATGGAAAGCCTCGAGGGCACCTCAAAGCAGAGCTCCCCCTCGTCCACCAAGATAGGGGAGGCCGGGGTCTGCGGGACTGTGCGGAGGAACCTCTTGAGGGCCGACGTCGGAGGGCTGGTCTCTACCTCCGAAGCCGGGGTCTCCTGCCCCCGAACCCGCTTTCGTCTCGGCGCCTTGCTAGAGTCCGGGGAATGATCCTCACTCGAGCTCGGAGGCGGGGCGACTGCTGCGGGAGCCGGGATCGACATCCGACGAGAAGAGCTGGCCCTTCCAGCCTTCGACCCCTTCTTCGGCTTGCGCTTGGCCGCTCGAAGGTAGCTAAGGTCCATGGGTTCTGCACAAGGCAAGGTACAATGAAGTTAGAAACACAAACAAAAATGAAAATAAACGCAAGCCTAACAAAACGCCTACGAGCTCCTAACTTACCAACGAACTGGGCGGGGCTGAGCCTGGCCCAACTAAGGGACCGCTCGGAAAGCAGCACGTCAGCCTGGGGAATGGGCTCCCACTCCGCCACTCTCACCGCGTCGGGGTCGTTGGACGGGCTTCCCTACCGGCACCTATCCCTAGACCACTGGGTGGGCATTGGCCAGTCCTCACCTTCCGGCGGCCCAGCGAAGAAAAACTTCTTCTTCCAATAGTGGATGAAAGAAGACAGGGCGACGACACCCGACTCGGGTGCACTCTCCCATCCTTTCCTAAATGAGAGATAAACCCACCTTGGGTTGCCCGCACGGGTGCCGGGGTGGCTTTTGTAAACAAGAGAGGATACAAGGATGGACAGACCAAAAGGAATCATCTACAACTTTAAGCGGACCAGGAACCCAAGGAGAATCCTCCATGAGTTCGGCCCTAGCTGGCCCGGAGCTAGCCCAAAGTAATTTAGCACCCTAACAACCTCGGGAGAGAAGGGCATGCGCATTCCAGCCCAAAAGGATTCCAGGTACAAGGCAATCTCTTTACCCCATACCTGATCCGCCCTCTCTCCTTCCTCGGCCAAACGTAGATTGTAGCCGGACGGGATATGGAAATGAGCCCGAGCGGTGGCAAGCTCGTTCTCTTACCTCACCAAGGATGGCATGCCAGGGGCATCCGCTAGCTTCGCTCGGGGATCTGCCCCTGACGTGCGGCCCCTGGAAGAAGATCTGACCCTAACTCCCTGGGAAGGCTCCGACTCGGCGGAGGGATCCCTAGAATTTACCCTGACGACATCTACAGACTGTTCAAAGGAAGATATCTAACCTGATGGAGAGAAGTCCCTGGCAACGCAGAAATCCGACCTAAGAGGATAGCGCCGAGCTTACATGATCAAGAGTGAGGGAAATATGAAGAGAGATGGGCCCTGAAGCGGACCCCACCCCTATTTATAAACACCGGCGTCCTCATTCCACGGCGACAGTTGACTCCCGCCAAAACAACTCTTCGCATTTGAAGTCTACGATCGCTCCACCTGTCGCACGCACATTGGCCGAATCCCATCAAACGCCAGAGGTCTGCGGCCCGTCGCGTCAGCCAACCAGCACCCGGCATGTGGTCTGTCGCTTCAGCAAAAGTACACGCGATCCGGCGCACCTTCTTTAATGCAGAGATCTCTCCCTGATTCGCTGACATCATCCAGAAAATACAACAGATTACCCGGGGACATGACTGATGATATCTTCGAAAGGAAGCTCACTTCGGGTGACCCGGCATACCACTCTCGACCCGACCCGTCAGCTGTTCGGGATGAGAGTAGGGGGCTAATGATAATGCTCGATATCGGTGATCTTCTAGATCATGACACGTGGCAGATGACGTATTCCACGGCTCACAAGAAAGGACCTATAGTGGCCGACCAGACCATTCCTGTGCCCATTATACAAGCAAACGCTGGCACACCTCGGAGCTCCTGCACAATTGGTCTCCTCGGCCTACCAGCTCGTCTCCGGGCTACCACAGAACCAAGATCCTTGGCACTCCCGCTCGACCGCGAGCTCTCCCACCGAGGTTATCTTCCTCGGTCTCATCGACCGACTAACGGCACCGCCCACAGGCGCAACCGCCATCCCGCGAATCTCGCCATGCGTGAGATATCCGCCGGCCACATCCCACGTTCCACGCCATCACGATCCCCCATTAACGAGCCTGTCTCGCCATTAATGGGAGATCCCGCTTATCACGCGGGAGTGACGTCGGGAGCGTAACTGCCGGCGTGATTCTCGCGCCTTCCCTTCCTGCTGCCACCGCTATATTAACCCCTTCTTTAGACGGTTCAAGTAAGCCATTTTTACTTCACTAAGCCGTTACTCTGCTCGGATCTCTAGTATAACTTGACCGTCGGAGGGTCCTCGGTGGTACAACCACCACGGGACTTCCTTGCAGGTAGCTCGGCAACCACAACCTCAAACCCATTAAGATCCACACGCTTCAGGAGCGACAGCCTTCAGATCCAATCTCAGCCACCCATCGCCGCCATCTGCAGATCAACGGAAGGTAATATCTTGGCGCGATCCAGGTCGCGTCACTAAAGTTTATTTTATAAAACTTTTTCTAAACCGTTTGATCTAACCCAATTAAATCATATCCCTTAACCTCTAACCCTAATCTTAAAATCATAAATTAACCTCAGCCGCTCTCTCCCTTTCTCATAATTTCTCATCAAAAAATAAAAAGAGAGAGATAAAGAAACCCGAGCGAGAAGGAAGAAAATAGTGGATTTAGAAGCCCTACCATTGCCATCAAATTTCGATCAAATCGAGATTTTTGCTCTACACGATTAGACGATCATAGGTCGTTTAGATAGTAAGTCATCTCAAAAATCTAGATCATCTCCTCCATATCTTTTTGTAGGTATCTATAACGTTAGTCTCTCACGATAATAGTAAAAAGAAAATAATAAAAAATAATTATTCAATGAGAATATAGATCGAATTAGAGATTTCAATACATGTTTGCCTTCATGCTTTTGATCAATATTATATGCATATTTTATGACAATCTATGCTATTTTTTATGTGATTTCTTCGCTGATCATGGTTATAACATATTAGGGTTTATGATATTGACCAATAGATGTGTCAAGATTTTTTTTTTTTACAAATAAGATACTATGTTTATTTCTACGAACTGTTACCAGTTGTAACCTTTAAACGCTTGTATCTTGTGGTTCCGGAAAGCAAATGACATGTTTTTTAAAAAAAAATAGAGAAAAGAGTTTTCTACAACTTTCATGTTTTAATTTTTGATTAATTCTGAAGCTAGGTCGTAGTTTTACGCAGTTTAGTTTTGTTACGCAAATTTGGACTGTTGCTGAATTTCAGCGATAATACCCCACTCAAATAATTTTAAAAAATTTATACGAACAGATTTTGTAAATCCGTCCTTTGATAATTACATTAGATTCATGCCTTAATCTCTGTAAATTTAATTAGAACTAAATCGTTTCGTTTGGGCCACGACTTATTGGTTACCGTATTCGTCTTGGTTGCTGTTTTTCAGAAAACTACAGTAGAGCTTGTCACTTAAAGTGCTGTAACTCCGACATCGAGACTCCAAACTGAGCAAAATCTTAGGTATTTCATAAGTACTCTGAGTGATGCGCATTTTCTCAGTATATCTCGACCTGAAACTCTATATGTAAACACTCGAAACTGTACTTTAACATCAGCACTGTTTTATGAAACTGTAGCTGAAACATAAACGAAACTTGAATTAAAACCTTTATAAATCGAGTTCCCGATACCCGAATTAGGAAATTGTTTTTGTAGGATATCCGTAACAGAAAACCCTAACTTTCTTGTTTATATTTGAAAACCGGAATCTGACATTTGATATGCCTTATTTACGATTTAATTTCATGGAATTACTGTTTTTATTCTAAATGATATCATGCTTTAATGTATGGTCAGGTATTTGACCGGAAACTTATAAGGGGACTTAATGATCACTGTAATTGCATATTTTATGGAAAGAATGGTTCATTGTTAATGGTTTACCTTCCAATGTATACTCTTACAAGTCCAATGATATCGGTTAAGTGCATGAACGTTGAACACGGGGATTGGGGTAGTTTAGCGAAGATAGCGGTCAGAGTTTCCGGAGTCCCCTTACATTGCTCACGTGTTTCCATAGGATTAATGGATTGTTATATATATATAATCATTCATGTTGCTCTTGCTCTGTGCGACAAATGGAACTCTTGAAATCCAGTCCAACACCCTCATTAAACTAAGACGAACGATAGATAAGTTACACCATGAGAACAAGGAAGCTCTATATGCACACCCATTCATGTTCATGGACTATTGATTATATTTGTTTACTTGTTATTTCTCATGATTTCATTTATATATGCCTGCCTGCAGTTATTATTTATGCCAGTATTCAAAATAGCGATAGCGTAGCGTTCCACTACTAAATAGCGAAAAGCGCAAAAAGCGTTGCGCATAGCGTAAGCTACATGAATTATTAATTATTACTATGATCATCTCATTTACAATAAATTATATTATTATAAAGATATAAAATTATCTTAAGAACATAGAACAATAAGAAATATAACAATATGTTTTGCAGTCGCAGTTTCTCTGCTCCCCAAACTTCCACGGAAAAAACAATATTTTCAAAAAAAATAAATTTTGAGTTCATATATATGAGTCATACTAGTATTAAACCTATCGAAAATCAATTAAATAATATCTATTTAAGAAACATGGCTACTAAATATGATTTCAAATTGAGAGGTTAGAATTTCAATGAGACCGCCTTCATATGGTTCAGGATTAGATACTGAAATTTTAAGAACTTCAATAGAAAATCTTATATGGAAATTACATACTCATAACGTATCGTATACTATTTGTTAAAAGCGTAAGCTATTTGAAGAAAAAACTGAGCTAATTTGTATTTAAACTTTTTTCCAATGTTACGTAGCGAATAGACTAAGCTACGCTATATAACGCAAAATAACGAGCTATATTAAACATTGATTCATGCTCTTCTTACGTTTTATTTCTCGTTTAAATCCATGTTTATTTGAGAGACTTACATGAGTTCCAGCTCTTTGACGAACATGTTTGATTAAAATGTTCATCAGGAATGGAAGTTGACCAGGATTCTCAGGGAGGATAGGAACTTTCCGCGGAAGACTCATAGTTTTTCGCTAATCAACCAGAGTAATTATCACCTTCTGACAGTTCGTTCATGTCTCGCAAGCGCTCGTCATTTTTCTTTGTTTCTATTAAACTCTTGTTTGCAAATAATGCCTCACTTGTTTCAAGTCTTCAGTTTGGACTTTGATATTGAATTATCAGTGATGTTATAATGTTGGACTATTTAGTTATTTATTTATTTTGAAAAAGATATTTTTTATTTCTTGTGATGTTATTATTAGACGCTTAGCTTATCTATACCGAGGAGGTGTACTTCTCGACGTAGATACGTTGCGGGCCTTGTCATCGACTCCGTTTCCGTATATTTTGAGAAGCGGGACGTGCCACTTTTCATATTAAGATCACTCAAGAAAATTAGAACACAAGAAGATGCATTTATTTGATCAATTATTCAAACCAAATTACCTTTTGTGACAAATAACATCAGTTAACTTCTTGAGTATTACTTAATCTTAAATAACTTCCTATATGGGCTATTGTGATCTTTTTGAATCCTCAACATATCAGTGAGAGATATTTAATCACATGGCTCTGCCATAAAAACAAGAAGGTTGGTTATGTACACATACATGAACCAATAATACCAAAACTTTGTTGGAGCTTAGAAAGGTAAGATAATGCATTGCAAAAGGGCGGTATGTGTGATGTAAAGAGATTTGATGTCTCTATAAAGTGATGCCAAGTGTAGAAAAATGGTTCACATTGGCACTGATTTCATGAGCATCAAAGGCAATTCTTGTTGTCCACATTCACAAGCATTCGTTTTTGGTGTCTCCTGGTCCCCTTAACACCCCCGCCCCCCACCCCCGCCCCCCACCTTCCTTTTTTGGGACATAATTCAAGACAGAGTTCAAGCTATATTATATGATGGGGTTAAAAAAATAAAATCATATAACTCCATAAAGAGAGTATCATGCAAACAGATATACAAATCCAACATAAACATCTAAGAAATATTTGTTTCATCCCGACCCCTTGACAAGCTCTGCTCACGACGATCTTGAGCCCCACTGAAAATAAGATGGGCGAAATCGTGCAAGCTGAACCCAACACGTTCAAGTTTGTTAGTTTACCCCCACATAATTTGGTCCAAAACCTTTTAAACCGAGATTTCCATAATACATCGATCGCTGATCCACTCCACCCTGTCACTTCTTTTCTCAGTCTAGTTTTCCATTGGAAATTTATCAGAGAGGAAGAATATTTAAAAATATTGTTCGTCCTAAGAAAAATTCTTACATGTACCGGGTGCATATGCTTGGACATAAAAGAGAAAAAAATAAGCATGTCCGAAGGTGCCTATAAAATCCCTTTTTTTCCTCTTTCCTGTCCGGTGTTGGGGATCGACATGGAGAGATCAAAACGAGGAACAATATTCGCGACATCATCTAAATCACACAAACACAATTACGCAATTAAACGACGAAAGAACAATATACATATGCGAGAATAAAATAGGAAATCAAACATGGAGAGGCACGAGATTGGTTAACGAAGTTCACTTACCGTATGTATCGTCCCTGACAGAGCGGAACCTGCTAGTCTCCACTACAATTTTCGAATTAATTACACGAGCAAATCCTAGAAATCTTCTCTCAAAATTCTCTAGCCCTATCCGTCACCCTCTCATACAACGATCTCTCAAAAATTGACTATAAATAATACATATGAGGGGTTCCTTTAATTAAGCAAACCATAATCCCAATAATACTAGGAAATAAACAAACTATGCAAAGTTAGTTATCACAAGAAATCGCAGATGGCAGACGTCTGCAGTTCACTTGGGCAGATGTTTGCCTCCGTCTTGAATTGGGTTTCGTGGCTCCTGCAGACGTCTGCTTCGATGAACTACAAACGTCTGCCTCCTTTTCTATTATTTCTTGTGTACACACCAGACGTCTGAAATTGGTTTGGCCAGACGTCTGAAGTGAATATGTTTACATCTTCAGACGTCTGTCGTCCTTTCTGAATCAGACGTCTATCCTGAAGAAAGTTTCACCGTTCTTAACATTCTCCCACTTGGAAATTCTTCTTCCTTGATTCTAGACGCTAGTGGATTTCACACGACTCCACTCTACGCTATCTTTATCGGATTTTCAAGGAGAGCTTCACCAACCAGCAATAGAGAACCGGCTTATCTCTGTTTACGATCTTGGTAAATATATTCGCCGGATTATTTTCTCCAACGATTTTCTGCAATATCAACTCCTCCTCTTCAACCGCTATACGAATGAAGTGGTTCAACACTTGTTGGTTAGTTGTGCTCACTCTACAATGTGTAAATTCCCGGGTCCCTCAATAAAATTTTCCTAAAATTTTTCCAAGTCCTCTGAATATTTTCCATTTTTCCCGTTATTTTTGGAGAAATTTAGAATCCTTGTGTTTAATTTAATTTTCAAGATTTAATTTTCCTAAACATTTAACTTAAAACCCAAAGAAAACAATTGAGAAAAGCCCCACCAAAATAAAAACTAAATACATATATAAACCCCCAAAAACCCAGCCCAACCCACTTCCATATTCTTATCCCTTTTTCCTTCACAAAACTAATAAAACAAATTAATCCTAACACCTCTATTTTCCCAGCCCACTCCTTACCGGTCCATGCCCGTGCCCAAACCCACGCCTAAACCTGACCTGACCCGCCTCCATCTTCTTCCCCACTAATCTCGTTGTCCCGCTTCTTTTTCTCTTTTTTCTGCGCTCCCCACGTCGTCGCTGCGCCCCCGCTCGCGACCACGATCCTACGCCCCGACCCATGATTGTGCACGCCCCCGCGCACCCATCTCGACCTCGTCCCCCTCTCCCTCATACAAGGACGAGCGTTCATCCCCACTGCATTTTTTTTTCTTCACTACACTTACCTCCTCTCTCCTCCTTCCTCCCATCTCCGAGCCTCTTCAGAACCATCGTCCACACCTCCCCGCTGAGCCCCACGACGACGACCACAACCACCGACCACAACCTTACCCCATCGCAACTCCTTACCATTGTTTCAACCCACCGCCGAGCCTCCCCTGCACACCATCTTGCCGACGATCACCTCGCTCCCATCGCGCCGCCGGCCACTTCGTCGACCCTTCAGCTTCACCACCATCACCTCCATAGGCGAGCCCCTCCACTACCTCACTCCATCGCTGCAACCCCAACTCCGAGCTTCACCAACCCAAGGCAACCCCCTCGCTGCACCCTCTCCGGCATCCAATCGTCGACCAAACTCCAGCCGAGCCCAACTCCTACAGCCACTGTCTTCATCGCCTTCATCTTCCAAGACCAGAGCCTCTTCGAACCGGAATCCCTCAACTGCCCACCAAGCTCGCCGTGCCGTGTCCGGGTCGTGTTCGTGCCGTTGCCGCTGCCGTGCGTCGTCAACGCGTTTTCAGGCAAGTAACCTACTTGCTTCATGCTAAATTGTTCTATTAAAATTAGAAATACCGTTAAATTCCGCATAAACGCTTCGTGCGACTTAATATAGTGTATGTGCTCGACACAAAAACCGAATGAAAAACTCCCATTAAACTGACGTAAATTGATCACATAAGTTGGTCCGCATAGTAATGAATATCGTGTATCATTTTGGCTGAAAAATACAGTCGTTACTGACGTGAACGACCAACTCCATTTACACCCGATAAAACTGAAAATTGTCCGCGTCTGGAACTTGTAAAAATCATAACTAATTGTTTATAAATTGGAATGATGCGTTAGAGGGATACAATCGAAGCCGATTCGACGAAATAGAACCCCATAAAAGTTTTAAATTGTTTCTATGCTGAAAAGACGACGGAAACTGGTTCGGAGAGTGGCTCTGGACTGCTGTCCAGAGCAGCTCTAGCTGTTGATTTCCATCTTGTAACGCTTACCCTTTGCTGCTTGAACTTGTTATATCGCGGAACCCTATACCATAGCGAATATGAAACAGTTAGATAACTAATGAAAGTAATTTCACCCCTTTTTACTGTCGTTTACTATTTAAACTGTAATTTAGATTAACAGGACATATAGCAGTCCCAAACAGAAACAGAACTGATACCCCATTGTTGTACAGTACATAACATGTGACGTAGAGGCGCGATTGAGAATATGTCTACTGCGTTGGAAACACTATTGATAAACCTAAATTTTGTTCAACTATAACGTCGCCTAATTCTGATCCCCACAGGGTGAAAATTGTGTTGCGAAATGGATGTTCAGTTCAGGAACTGAATTTCCAGCAGCGAACACTCAAAATTAAACGGCTGTAACTTGCAAACCCGAAATCCGAATGCACTGAAATAAATTTTTTTGAACTTCTGACTGAGTTTACATGCTACCGCCTTTGTATCATTTTACTGAATTTTGAACGTATGATTTAATACAATTTTAATAAGTTCATAAGGTGCATAATAGTTCGTATTACACATGACTTGTTAACGGCATTAATGCACATATTTTACCCGATTGCCATACTTATAGTGATAGCGCGCATTATTATTTAGTATACAATGCATTGTCGTACGTGAATGGTATTGGTTCAGGAGTGCCAAGTACGCCAATGAAAAAGTGAATGATTCGTGACTGTAAACAATACAGTGAACAGTGACAAAAACCGTGTTATTGGTGCATACTTGTATACGACTAGACCATACCCATAAATAGTGTAAACTTGGGGGAAAAGGGGAAATCGAAGTTGTAAGTCTACGGTAGCGCCCCGGCCGTCTATCCGAGGCCAAAATGCGGAAACGAAAACTTTTTCAAAACTTGAAACTGGCGCTATCGCAGACTTTAATCCCGGATCGAACCATTAACCTATAACTAGCAAACTAGAGAAGCGTTAGAAAAGCTATACCGGTCGATCCGTATCCTTCGGTCTTTGGCCACCTACCCAAGCTCCTCGCGGCATCTCCGATCTCCGGTCTCCTCGTCGGGAAGGGCACCACATCTTCGAATCCTTTTACGGGCTCTCGCTTCATCCGAAGCAACTCGGACATGAAGTTTTCTAGCCGACGTGTCCAAAGTGATCTAGAGAATGTGTGTGATCACTTTGTCTCTTGCATCCATTAATTCTCAACGCATGAGAGTGTATGGATGGAGGTTGAAGATGAAGCCATGGTCGATGTTGTGAGCTAGGTGAAGAAGAAGAGACTCATTTCTTTTGTGTTATTGTGTGAATAAAATGAGAGTGTGTGTAACACCCGAGCCTAATACTACTAATTTCCGTTACCGTTTGAACGTAGTGTGGCACGTATTTCATTTATCTTGCTTGATTGTTACTTATTGTAATTTTACCCCGTCAGTTCATTTCTGCATATAACAATTTATGGCATCTAAAATAAAATTAAAAATATTCATCTTGGCCTACTTGACACCCCTAACCCTGTTGTAGCGTCTGTGCATCGTGGTCTCGTCCCGTTCAGTGAAACGGGCGAGTTTGGACGGCTACGCGCACGTACGTGTGTCCGTTTTGGGGGTATGCTTTTTGATCATAAAACACTTCATTTTAAATTTTGGATCCCGCTTAAAATCCTACTATTTCAATTTCAAATTTTTGGACCCGACCCGGGCGTGATTTGGAAATGTTTTACTTTGCGCCAAAATCCTAAATTTTAATATTTTAAAACCACCGTATAATATTTTTAACCATATAATATTTCTATTATATTCCTAAATTTTTTAATTCCTTACTAAACCCCCACGAATCTTTAATCCCAGCCAATCATAACCCTTACCCAACCGTGGGCTCCACCTCATATCTCTCTCTCTCGTCTTATCCCTTTATCTATCTCTCTCTCTCCCCCCCAAATCTTTCTCTCTCTCTCTCTCTCTCTCTCTCCTGTATTTATATTCCCTTCGTCTCTTTCTATTTTCCTTCAGCCGAAGAACCCAGCGACGAGAAGCTCTAGCCGCCGTGCCCATCGCCGCCGCAGCCCCAACGCCGACACCACCATCATCGTCCTCGTCGCCTCCTCACCCTCGACCGATCCACCGCATCACCCTCCTCCTTTTCTCTTCTTCCCCTGCTCCCTGCACCAGCGCCGCGGCCACCTGAGCACCCCCTGCACGCGTCAGCGCCGCCCCTGGTCGTCGCCGACGATCACCAGACCACCCTTGAACGCCCTGTAAGCGCTTTCTCCATCTCATTCTTCCTTTTTCTTCTGTACTTGCTTCCTGGATATTTACTGTTATGGGTTCATGAAAGGTGCTACTGTTCACCGCCGGAGCACCGTCGTCGCAACCGACGATCTCGACCCCTTTACTGATCATCGTGAGCACCCCTTCCCAGATCCTCCTTCCCTCCTTCTTTGTATTTCTTTGTATTTCTTTTCTTTCTTGTTGCATGCCTTGATTTTTGTCCACTGTTGGTTGCTTGGCCGGAATCCGGTGTTGCCGACGACGCGTCCCGACGTTCCAGCGAGGTACCCCGACCCGTGTGGTTCTATTGTTCATCGTTTGGATTCATTCCGTGAACCGTGCGCCCGTCGCGAGTTTTCCCCGCCGACGTTTTACGTTCCGTTTTCCCGATTCGCGACCCGTCGAGGCAAGTAACCCTTGCTACATGCTAAACAATATTTACTTATAATTAATGACACCCTAAAACCCGCAATCTAACTTTGGTATTATAAGTTCCCACTTTTTCATGTACAATATTGTTATATATCATTTTATCTTTAAACTTGGAACCTACAGTTTGCAATTGAACCTAATAACCACATTTACTGGTTTAATCACGTTTTTAATATTGACATAGCGTATGGCATTTATCTCTATAGTTTTGTTTCATTCGGACATTCGTATGCATTTTAACCTGTAATAGCTGTATTGAACCTTTATATAAATCATTGCACCTCTAAAGTGCTTAAACTTGTTAACATGATTAAAAGGCCATAATTGTCATACTGCATTCGCATAACATTGAAATCTTCTCTGTGACACAACTGACAACTGTACTGCTAATTCAGTGAATCTGCCTATTGCTTACTTCATTGCTTATCTCATGTTGTTAATGCCCATGCTTGATTATATAACTGATTGTGAGAACACCTATGATATCGCTTGAACTGTCTTGCTACCTACACATTGATTGACCCGACATGGTACCGTTTACTGCTTGACTTGACATGATGTACCATGACCTGACCCGTTACCTGATCTTGTGTCTAATGCCAACAAACCTGACATGTAGTCCTCATGGACCGTTCCTGTTGTCTATCCAGACAAACCTGTTTACCTGATCCTGTGTTGGCATTAGTTTCTTGATTTCGGGATATCTGACTTGACATACACATATAACTTGGGGGTATGGGGAAATCAAAGGTGAAACCTGACTTGTAACTCGACAGTTCACTACCTATTCTGAGTGTACACATTCCTGTTTTGTGCTTAGCGGCATGTCTCGGCTTCAGTCGAGAATATTGTGGCCGTGGTCCCGGGTATGTACGGGATACTATCGAGTGTACACATTCCTGTTTTGTGCCTAGCGGCATGTCTCGGCCGCAGCCGAGAATATTGTGGCCGTGGTCCCGGGTATGTACGGGATACTATTAAGTTACATCGATGATTCATCAATTTGGTTTCAAAGACTTTAGAATAGAGAACCTGATAGAACAGTCCAGTTTACCCACTGCACACTACCCTGCACTGCTCTGAATTCATATTATTGTTACCCTTGCTTTATTCATGTTTATATTCACATTTCCTATTTATTATGTTATTAGTTGATGACTTGACGCGCTGACGTCTGGGTTTTGCATGGCCTAGATTCTGTACCGCTGTCGCAGCCCGAGCAGGAGTACTTCAGCCGACAGGCTGAGCTGTGAGTGTTAGCAGTAGTTAGATTTTCTTTACTGCATTTTATTCCTGATGTGAGCCCGCATTATGGGACATACATTCCAGTTATTTTGTATTGGATCTTTCGCTTCCGCATTTATTTATTCTTGACTCATGTTATCTTGGATTATGGATATGTTTTAGATAGTTTTATTTTGTTCTTGATATCTCTACAACCGTAATGTGATTGTGGATGGATACTTCCTACTCACAGGTAGCATGGTTGGTTATGTCACGTGCCCATTTTAGCGTACTTTGGGAAGCGGGGCGTGACATGGTTCTGTTGGTATCAGAGCCATAGGTTAGTCGGGTTGATTCTTTTTGTAGTTGGGTATTGTTCCCAATACACGAATCAGGAAACCCGTATTTAGGAAACATGTCCTGCCACCTTGCCCTTTTACCATTCTTGAATCACATTCTTCCTGATTATATCTTTTACGATGTGCAAACTTCCTTTGCATATCGACTCGAAACTTGATTCCTTGTCATCTCTAGGACTTAAGCGACTTCGGTGGAGTTATGTAAATTGTGGCTATGATACCGCGGCATAGTTACAATACGGCACTCTATTTAAGTATCTTGGAGATCTAGCCTTGATCTATATATTGAATCTATCATCATGATAATGTTGGGTGTTTTGATTTCAGGAATATGGGTGGTAAGAATTTGAAGACGTACCAAAGGCGTGTGGACGAAGCCGCCATGCTTGGAGTGATAAGAGGAATGCTGGAAAATCAAAAGAAACAGACCGAGATGATCCAGCAGCAAGCGGAATCGTTTTAGGAAGGTTTGCAGATCGTTCAACAGTCTGTGAACAATGTTGGAGCTAAACCAGTTGACCGAGTTGGGATCGTAGCAGATTTCAGACGTTTGGGTCCGTCTACGTTTACTGGTTTGGAGGAGCCGTTGCCAGCAGAGCAGTGGCTAGTTGACACAGAGAATTTGCTTATTGCGGCACATATTCCCGATGAGAAAAGAGTTGATGTGGTACGCATTCAGTTAGTGGACTACGCCAGAGAATGGTGGCTTGTGGAGGAGAACCGCTTGCTCAAGCCAATCAAGTGGGCGGATTTTTCAAAGAGTTTCCTAAAGAAGTTCTTCCCGCGGACTGCACGGGAGGAAATGGAAGAGAAGTTCATCGGGCTAAAGCAGAATGGAGCACCCGTAGATGTGCATGCAGCAGAATGGACAAGACTCAGCAGATTCGCTGGACCTTTAGTTGCCAACGATACAGACAGGGCACGAAGGTTCATGCGCAGCTTGGATGTGGACATCCAGAGGCAGATTGTCTCCCTGGGTTTGACCACTTTCTCACAGGTTCTTACGGCAGCTCGGGAACAGCAGAGCCTATCTGGGATGAAGGGGAGTTTGCAGCAGACAACAGTTGCGATGAGGAAGCCAGCATTTGTACCAAACCGAGCTCAGGGTCGCAGAGGTATTCCAGTGGATCGTCGAGGCGTAGCACCCATGAAGAAGCCAGTGATCGTCGATCGAAGAAAGAGCATGACTTGTAACTACCGCAATTTGCCTGGCCACATGCAAATGGATTGTCGAAGGAGGCTGGGACTTTGTTTGGTTTGTGGAGCGGCAGATCACGCTGTTAGTGCTTGTCCGTCGAAGCTTCGTACGAGGGATGATATTTAGAAGCCTCCGCATAGACCGTTCCAGGGGCAGAAACAGCTGACTCAAGGACCTAATCAGGCTAGAGCTTTTACCTTGACAGCAGAAGAAGCTAAGGCGTTAGGAGAAGTTGTTTCAGGTATTCTACTCGTTCATGGTTTTCCCGCATTAGCGTTATTTGATTCTGGTGTATCCCATTGTTTTATGTCATCCAAGTTTTTAACTACACACTCGATTGGATACACGACACTGCCTAGTTTCTGGGACATACACACTGGGAATGGGAAAATCATAGCTAGTAGGGAATGTAAAGATTGTACAGTTGTTGTGTGCGGACGGGAGCTTTTTGCAGATTTCTTGGTAATTGATACGGGCAGCTATGAAGTCGTCTTGGGAATGGATTTTCTTGGCACTTTCTACGCTCACATTGATTGTAGGGCAAAGAAAGTAATTTTTCAGATTTCCGGACATCCCGAGTTTACCTTCACCGGAGGAAGCAGTTCTGTCTGGCCAGTCGAGTTTAGGGCTAGGCCGGCAAATGATATTCTTGCATCGATGGAGGTTGATAAAAGTGAAGAGCCGGCTGTTGTTCATGATTTTATGGATGTATTTGAAGATATATCGGTATTACCGCCGAAGCGAGACGTGGAGTTCGCAATTGATCTTATTCCTGGTGCAGCGCCAGTATCCAAAGCGTATTATCCAATGGCACCAGTAGAGTTGGAAGAAGTCAAGAAATAGGTTGCTGAATTGCTTGAAAAAGGTTGGATTCGAAGCAGTAACTCGCCTTGGGGAGCTCCAGTTCTTCTAGTAAAGAAGAAGGATGGCACAAGAAGGATGTGCGTCGACTATCGAGAATTAAACCGGGTGACTATTAATAACAAGTACCCGATTCCTCGCATTGGCGAACTTTTCGAGCAGCTTAGTGGCGCGAGGGTATTCTCGAAGCTGGATTTGCGATCCGGATATCATCAGGTCCGAGTGAAAGCAGAAGATATTTGCAAGACGGCGTTCCGAACTCGGTATGGACATTACGAGTACTTAGTGATGCCCTTCGGAGTAACGAATGCGCCGGCAGTATTCATGGACTTGATGAACCGAATCTTTTCACCGTTCTTGGACCAGTTTATCGTGGTTTTCATTGACGATATCCTGGTTTATTCAAAGAGTTTTGAAGAGCATGCTGAGCATTTGAAGATCGCACTGCAGACGTTGAGACAAGAGAAGTTATATGTGAAGATGAGTAAGTGCGAGTTTTGGCTAGAAGAAGTAAAGTTTCTGGGGCATGTTGTGTCTGGCGATGGAATTGCCGTCGATCCAGAAAATATTGTTGCGGAGATAAGAAGTTTTTTTAGACTCGCCGGATATTACAGGAGATTTGTGGAGAACTTTGCTCATCTGGCAGAGCCGTTAACCAAGCTTACCCGCAAGGAGGTACCTTTTATATAGACGGATAAGTGTGCATTAGCTTTTGAGACGTTGAAGCAGAAGTTGATAATCGCCCCTATTCTGACCGTGCAAGACAATTTCGGAGGATTGGTGATTCACAGTGACGCATCTGGGAAAGGACTGAGATGTGTTTTGATGCAGCATAGGAAGGTTGTAGCGTATGCATCGAGACAGTTAAAGACCCATGAGAAGAATTACCCAACGCATGACTTGGAGCTTGCGGGCTGTGATTTTCGCATTGAAGATTTGGAGACACTATCTTTTAGGCGAAAGGGTCGAAGTTTTTACTGATCATAAGAGCTTGAAGTATGTGTTCACGCAGAAAGAGCTTAATATGAGGCATCGTAGATGGTTGGAGCTGATGGCTGACTACGACCTTGATCTTAAGTACCATCCGAGGAAGGTTAACGTCGTGCCGGATGCGCTTAGTCGGTTACCAGCAATTCAGATGTTAACTACGCAGAAGGAGATCGTTGCAGATTTTCGATGATTTGACTTGGAGGTTGTGCTACCGCATTCTACGGGACAGTTGATGCAGCTGCAAGTACAGTCATCGTTGATCGAGAATATTAAAGCTGCACAATCGCAGGACCCTAGACTGCAAAAGTTTCGAGGACAGGTTGAAGCCGGACTATGAACATATTTATTGATCCACGAAGATTGTTCGTTGAGGTATGGTAGCCGATTGTGTGTGCCAAAGGGAGATATTCGTGAAGAGCTTATGAAGGAGGCACACAGTTCAGTTTATTCTGTACATCCAGGAGGCACAAAGATATACCGAGATATTCGACAGCATTTCTGGTGGGAAGGCATGAAGCGGGAGATTGCTCGCTTTGTGGCAAAATGCTTGGTGTGTCTGCAAGTTAAGGCTGAACATCAAAGGGTTGCTGGTTTATTGCAACCACTTCTAATTCCTCAGTGGAAGTGGGAACATATAACCATGGATTTCGTGACGGCTTTACCGCGGAGTCCAAAGGGCAACAATGCTGTATGGGTGATTGTTGATCGTTTGACCAAGGCAGCCCATTTCATTCCTTTCCGGGTTGGTCAATCAAGAGAGACTTTGGCAGAGCGGTACATGCAAGAGATTGTAAGATTGCATGGAGTACCGGTGAGCATTGTGTCCGATCGGGACACTCGGTTCTTATCACACTTCTGGAGGAGTTTACAGGAAAGTTTGGGGACTCGATTGAAGTTTAGCACAGCTTATCATCCTCAAACTGATGGTCAGTCGGAGAGAACGATCCAAACTCTTGAAGATATGTTGAGGGCATGCATGTTGGACTTCAAGGGCTCTTGGGAGGATCATCTACATTTGGTGGAGTTTTCTTACAACAACAGTTTTCAGGCAACTATCCAGATGGCTCCATTTGAAGCTTTGTATGGTCATAAATGCCGTTCACCTGTTTGTTGGGACGATGTCGGTGAACGAAGATTATTGGGACCAGATTTGGTTGTGCGGACAGTTGAGAAAGTTAACACTATCAGAAATCATATGAAGGCAGCACAAGAACGACAGAAGAGTTGGGCAGACACGTCAAGAAGACTTCTAGAGTTCGCCGTGGGTGATTTGGTGTTCTTGAAGATATCACCGACTAGAGGGGTGATTCGTTTTGGAAGTCGAGGAAAGCTTAGTTCTCGATTCGTTGGACCCTTTGAGATCTTGGAGCGTGTTGGTGAGGTTGCGTATCGGTTGGCGTTACCGCAGTCCTTGGCAAATGTGCACGATGTGTTTCACGTATCTCAACTCCGTAGGTATGTTCGAGATAAAACGCACGTATTGGATCATTCGGAGCTAACAGTACGAGAAGACTTGACTTTTGAGGAGCGACCGGTTGAAATCGTGGATCGAAGGGAAAAAGTTCTTAAGAATAAGGTGATCCCTCTTGTGCGTGTTTCTTGGGGGTAATCGCTCGCATGGAGAGTCCACTTGGGACCGAGAAGATGAAATCCGGCAGAAGTTTCCTCATCTTTTCTTATAGTTTTCTATCTTTGTATTCTTGGAATTTCGAGGACGAAATTCTTTTTGTAGTTGGGTATAGTGTAACACCCGAGCCCAATGCTACTAATTTCCGTTACCGTTTGAACGTAGTGTGGCACGTATTTCATTTATCTTGCTTGATTGTTACTTATTGTAATTTTACCCCGTCAGTTCATTTCTGCATATAACAATTTATGGCATCTAAAATAAAATTAAAAATATCCATCTTGGCCTACTTGACATCCCTAACCCTGTTGTAGCATCCATGCATCGTGTTCTCGTCCCGTTCAGTGAAACGAGCGAGTTTGGACGGCTACGCGCACGTACGTGTGTCCGTTTTGGGGGTATGCTTTTTGATCATAAAACACTTCATTTTAAATTTTGGATCCCGCTTAAAATCCTATTATTTCAATTTCAAATTTTTGGACCCGACCCGGGCGCGATTTGGAAATGTTTTACTTTGCGCCAAAATCCCAAATTTTAATATTTTAAAACCACCGTATATTATTTTTAACCATATAATATTTCTTTTATATTCCTAAATCTTTTAATTCCTTACTAAACCCCCACGAATCTTTAATCCCACCCAATCATAACCCTTACCCAACCGTGGGCCCCACCTCATATCTCTCTCTCTCTCTCTCGTCTTAACCCTTTCTCTATCTCTCTCTCTCTCCCAAATCCTTCTCTCTATCTCTCTCCTCTATATATATTCCTTTCGTCTCTTTCTATTTTCCTTCAGCCGAAGAACCCAGCGACGAGAAGCCCTAGCCGTCGTGCCCCTCGCCGCCGCAGCCCCAATGCCGACACTACCATCACCGTCCTCGTCGCCTCCTCGCCCTCGACCGATCCACCGCACCTCCCTCCTCATTTTCTCTTCTTCCCGTGCTCGCTGCACCAGCGCCGCGGCCACCTGAGCACCCCCTGCACGCGTCTGCGCCGCCCCTGGTCGTCGCCGACGATCACCAGACCACCCTTGAACGCCCTGTAAGCGCTTTCTCCATCTCATTCTTCCTTTTTCTTCTGTACTTGCTTCCTGGATATTTACTGTTATGGGTTCATGAAAGGTGCTACTGTTCACCGCCGGAGCACCGTCGTCGCAACCGACGATCTCGACCCCTTTACTGATCATCGTGAGCACCCCTTCTCAGATCCTCCTTCCCTCCTTCTTTGTATTTCTTTGTATTTCTTTTCTTTCTTGTTGCATGCCTTGATTTTTGTCCACTGTTGGTTGCTTGGCCGGAATCCGGTGTTGCCGACGACGCGTCCCGACGTTCCAGCGAGGTACCCCGACCCGTGTGGTTCCATTGTTCGTCGTTTGGGTTCATTCCGTGAACCGTGCGCCCGTCGCGAGTTTTCCCCGCCGATGTTTTACGTTCCGTTTTCCCGATTCGCGACCCGTCGAGACAAGTAACCCTTGCTACATGCTAAACAATATTTACTTATAATTAATGACACCCTAAAACCCGCAATCTAACTTTGGTATTATAAGTTCCCACTTTTTCATGTACAATATTGTTATATATCATTTTATCTTTAAACTTGGAACCTACAGTTTGCAATTGAACCTAATAACCACATTTACCGGTTTAATCACATTTTTAATATTGACATAGCGTATGGCATTTATCTCTATAGTTTTGTTCCATTCGGACACTCGTATGCATTTTAACCTGTAATAGCTGTATTGAAACTTTATATAAATCATTGCACCTCTAAAGTGCTTAAACTTGTTAACATGATTAAAAGGCCATAATTGTCATACTGCATTCGCATAACATTAAAATCATCTCTGTGACACAACTGACAACTGTACTGCTAATTCAGTGAATCTGCCTATTGCTTACTTCATTGCTTATCTCATGTTGTTAATGCCCATGCTTGATTATATAACTGATTGTGAGTACACCTATGATATCGCTAGAACTGTCTTGCTACCTACACATTGATTGACCCGACATGGTACCGTATACTGCTTGACTTGATATGATGTACCATGACCTGACCCGTTACCTGATCTTGTGTCTAATGCCAACAAACCTGACATGTAGTCCTCATGGACCGTTCCTGTTGTCTATCCAGACAAACCTGTTTACCTGATCCTGTGTTGGCATTAGTTTCTTGATTTCGGGATACCTGACTTGACATACACATATAACTTGGGGGTATGGGGAAATCAAAGGTGAAACCTGACTTGTAACTCGACAGTTCACTTCCTGTTCTGAGTGTACACATTCATGTTTTGTGCCTAGCGGCATGTCTTGGCTTCAGCCGAGAATATTGTGGCCGTGGTCCCGGGTATGTACGGGATACTATCGAGTGTACACATTCCTGTTTTGTGCCTAGCGGCATGTCTCGGCCGCAGCCGAGAATATTGTGGCCGTGGTCCCGGGTATGTACGGGATACTATTGAGTTACATCGACGATTCATCAATTTGGTTTCAAAGACTTTAGAATAGAGAACCTGATAGAACAGTTCAGTTTACCCACTGCACACTACCCTGCACTGCTCTGAATTCATATTATTGTTACCCTTGCTTTATTCATGTTTATATTCACATTGCCTGTTTATTATGTTATTACTTGTTGACTTGAAGCGCTGACGTCTGGGTTTTGCATGGCCCTGATTCTGTACCGCTGTCGCAGCCCGAGCAGGAGTACTTCGGCCGACAGGCTGAGCTGTGAGTGTTAGCAGCAGTTAGATTTTCTTTACTGCATTTTATTCCTAATGTGAGCCCGCATTATGGGACATACATTCCAGTTATTTTGTATTGGATCTTTCGCTTCCGCATTTATTTATTCTTGACTCATGTTATCTTGGATTATGGGCATGTTTTAGATAGTTTTATTTTGTTCTTGATATCTCTACAACCGTAATGTAATTGTGGATGGATACTTCCTACTCACAGGTAGCATGGTTGGCTATGTCACGTGCCCATTTTAGCGTACTCTGGGAAGCGGGGCGTGACAGTGTGATAATAATACAAGAGCAATCCCAAGCCTATATGGTTGTCCACTCTCTCTCCAAGCATCATATCAACACAATAATCAAATCCTAATATGACATTAGCACAAGTAAGGAGACCATGAGTCACTAATCATGTCCATGTCACATTAAATGCACCTCATGATCATTTCCACTCACAATTTCCACATGTAAACATTAATCCAAATGTTTACAACAAAAAGATACGGCAGCATCTAAAGTAAACTCGTGACGGATCACAAGGATACCCCTCACCTGTATATACATACCTGCATCCGCGTTCCGACTGAATACGAATGCGATGAGACAAAAGTAATCCAACAAATCTAATACTAGGATCCGGCTTAAACCAAAACCCACTAGTATGATCCGTCCGATCATGATCCGTGCACTACTGCACGTATATGATCGAACCCTGCCATATATCATACAGCCTCTACAACGTTTCGTCCGAAACTTGAGAAACTGTCTGTGGGGGACTCTAAAGACTCATCAATACTTTGACTGTGGATTTAACCACTAGCACGTCAGTGGTACTAGCTGTACGTAACGGGCTACCAGGTATTGATTAAAAGGGAGGTCGATGAGCGAACTCATCCTGACACCCTACTGAGCCTGTCAGTGACAATATCCGTACAGCCCGGTCCGTTCGTCTATGAGCATCGCATGTCGGGCCTAGGGGGTTGGTAAAAGTCAGACCCCCAAAAGCGGTACAAGTCGTGTCGGAGTGTAGCCCAGAACACCCTGAGATACTACTGGAATACCTACCAGTAAATCTCTTGCCTTGGCCAAGGACTTCGGGTAATGGCTCTCCTAGACACAGCGCGATCTCACCCCCTATACCGGGAGCGACGAAACCCCTGCCGATCTGCTTACTGCCTCCATATGGCTCGGGACTGTACCCAACTAAAACCTGTTTGCACGACTCCTTTGAGCCGTGGTAGGGTAGTAATCAAAGCACAGTGGGAACTCACACGAGACAAATGACGATCTCAGGTTGATGAACTAACCTGTACATATGTCACCAGGGTACTGCTATCTGACGTCAAGTATAATACCAATTAGCATGTTCCCGGCGAGTCCTTTCCGGTGTACTCATAACCCAATGAGCACCTGTATACATCTTAGGTGAACCAACTGACACCAATGGCTTGTGAGACCGGCCACCGCCCCTCGTCGGGGTTTCGACTGTATACACTAGTCTACTAATGGAGTATCGATGCCCAGTCTCGAAACTCCCACGACTAGGGACACTTTAAGGATGTGCTTATAGACCCCAGCTCCCACGTATATTATCGCCAACATACTGCTGGCCGTCAAGCAAGAATCCTAAGGGCTCTACCAACGTGCAATAGTGACCTGTAATGTCACCTAAAGCATATACACGATGATAAAGATAAACCAGATAGCATACTATCATTTCGAGTAAGACTGTCCTACCGGCATAGGTCCTCCCTCAATCATTGCAATCACGTGCCTGTGATCCAATAATTGACTCTGAGGGCACTATATCCAACAATCTCCTACTTGCACTCAAGGCTAATTATTGCGATGTCGCATACTCACAGCCCGTGTGATAACGAACACCCAACTCCTCTACTAATCAGTTTCACAAAGCCCGTTTGCGAAACTATTGCATTCGAGGAATAGCCTCAGTGAGTGGATCCGCCCTAATGTTTCTTTCTATGTCTCTCTTTATCTCAAGTTCGCGGAGAAAACCATCTCCCGAAATGAGCAATACCTGTCTTAGAATATGTTTGGATATCTGATGGGACCTAGTTCATAAATGAACTCCAAATCCAAACTTCTTAGACTGTATCATCAACGGAACTTAATCAGTATCCTGCGTCATGCCTCCCTCAGTGTTCTCTTGGATCACCTGTCCAAACCACTGCCCCTCGTCAGAGGGAAAACTATAACTCTGACAGCCACTCTGCCATCCAGGTCACCTTGGAAGCCTGGAATGATAACCGTCTCCTGAAAGAGGCCGTCGTTATCATATCCCTAGAACATCTACTTGTGTTCTAAAGCTGCTTCCGAATGTTTCTCCAGGATTGGATTAATATCTGAACTTATAGCAGCTAGTGCAAAAATGACATCTGGTGTGGTACTTGACATCTCATGATTGACTCAATTGCCTAAGCAAGTGATATGTCAATCATGCACATCCCTCTCCCCTTTAGTCTGTAAGACATCTTTAGAGAGGGTGACTCCATCACCTGCAGGTATACTACCGTGCCATGAGTCGTCCATTCTAAAACACCTTTAGAATGCTGTCTAAGTACCCATATTGGGAAAATACCCAAATCTAGATCTAAAACCATAGATCTAGTAACCAGAATGTCTGATATTATATCTATATCCTATATGGAGAAACCACTGTGTGACAACCAAAGTATAACCGATAGTAGTATAAGAATTTCACTTCCTACTATGTGTATGTCATCCATATACCAGGACATCACACCCTACTACCTTCTTAACAGATCCATCCCCTATTCTGATGAAGTCAA
This sequence comes from Agapanthus africanus, assembly GCA_030015575.1. NCBI lineage: Eukaryota > Viridiplantae > Streptophyta > Magnoliopsida > Asparagales > Amaryllidaceae > Agapanthus > Agapanthus africanus. The sequence continues at coordinate 601,749,681 of JASDDO010000022.1, read as the reverse complement.
ACCTATGACTGTCACATCAGAAATAGATGATCTATCTCCTCTATATCTGCTTTAGTCCATAAATAGATGTAAGCTACTTGCCCACTATGATTCTGCTGTTCCCACTGACTACGACAACCCTCTAGCAGAGTCATATACATGTACACTTCTAAAGCTAGTTTAGAACGACGCTATACTCATCCTCCTGCCGGGTCTCACAGTCTGGAACAACAGTAATGGAAAGTCTGGGTAAACAAGAACCTCTCTGTCACCGTCCTTGAGGCTACCGGAGTACCTCTCGGGTGCCTGAGGTTACCCACCATATCTGCGGAGTGGCCAATGGAATGTCATCCAGATTGAATTTTTAGGTCCTATTAAATTTTCAGTAATCGTTTGCAGTTCTGGAATCACTTCCAGTTCTACCATACTCCTACTTCTGTTTTCTGAAAAAAAAATCATTTTACTAAAACTGTGGCAATTCAAGAACAATATCACTATTGATCTTCCAAATGGTATAAAATAAACCCTCGTCATAGCCCGGGTCAACCCATAAACAACCATTTACAGAAACGCGTCTTGAGTTATCCAGAGTCTGGTTTTAAGCATAAGCCGGACAACTCCCCGTAGCTTAACATTGTTAAGATATGAACTATTCTATATCCAATGTAGAAACATAGGCACTGATTTAATTGGAACCGGATTCAAATCATGCAGCTGTCTCCAGTGCATGTCAACTAAATGGAGAGAGGCCGATCAGTATTACTCAACTTAGGAGTACATCCAGATATGAGTAACCTGAAAGAGAATCAAGTTCTCATAATCATTACTATCAATTGAATACCATACACAAGTATCTACATCTTCGATTCGCTTGAAGAATCCTGATACTTGCAACACGTGGTTCTCTACTTTACTCTTATACCTATAACTTCTCAAAACTTAGACCTTGCATTTCTACGAAACACATGTCTAAGAACTAGAGAAGTCACAAGTAAATAGAATATAGTACGAGTACCGACCCCTCTGTCCAAATGGACACAGGACAACATACAATATCCTTTGTATAAGTCCGTTGAGTTGAATAACTCAAACCCTGTGCGTCGTAGGTTGAAAACTGTACTTATGGTTAAGAAGAATTACACCGCTGTTTAATGCTCCTTACCTAACCATCCACTGATATAGGTAAATGTCATAGACATAATTTCAAAAAGTTATATCTCACTTTATAAAAATAAACGTACAGATATATCAATTTGAAATTGGTGTATAACAACGGATATTCAAAACCAAATATTTGCCGTCCGGCAAACAACCCAGGTGATTTCCTCAAATATCACCAATTTAAACGAATCCCGATATAATGAGGATGATCACCCAATTCCCAATAAATTACTCCCACTCATCATCTGTAAAACCATACAGATGTGAGAATCAAACCTGGTAAATACATACCCTGGAGCAAGGGCTAATTGGGAAATCGGTTTTCTTTTAACAATACACAGTGAAACTGAAACATGTAAACGTTTCGAAGGGGTATCCGGGTATTCTTAGTAATGCCTCTTCCATTATCAGATTCATAACTGTAACCGTATATTTCTTTGCCATCTCTCCAAATCCTTTTATATGTCTTTAGTCATTACCTTCTGTACACCCTTTTAGGCTAAATGGTTTTCTTCCTTCCCTACCGTTCGGCACCAGCCTATGGTTTGGAAGAAGACTATCCAATAAGCGTAATAGGTGTACTGTCCTAATCCTAGGAGCACTCGCAAGCCGAGAGAAGGTAAATATAAAAGACAACTGAATACCGCATTCCTTATTTCTCCTGAACCAGAATCCATCCCCGAACTGGAACAAGTCCCTTCGAGTTCGTATATAACCATACGATGGAGTATCCAATAAACTGTGGATCTTCGTAGTGATATGAGGTGTTCCAGAGAAATACAAAGGTGAAGTAGGAGTGGCGATGAAATACTTGGTTTGGTCGTGAATGATAGCAGTCGCAATTTACTTTGCCCTCTTACTAATCCCTTTATTTGTCTTTACTTAATACCTTCTGTACACCTTTTAGGCTAAATGGTTTTCTTCATTGCCTACCGTTCGGCACCTGCATATGGTTTGGATGAAGACTATCCAATTAGCGTAACAGGTGTACCTTCCTAATCCAAGAAGCACTCGCAACCTGAGAGAAGGTAAAAGGAAAAGACAACTGAATAGTCCTATTCATTTTCTCCAGAACCGGAAACCGTCCTCGAATCTGGAACAAGTTCCTTTGAGTTCGTATATAACCATACGATGGTTTTATCCAATGGAAGTGGATGTTCGTAATGATACGGGGTGTTCTGGAGAAAAGGGTAAAAGTAGGAGTGGCAATGAAGTATGCAACTCAGACAATTTAAAAGCCAGTGTTTTAAGAAGGGTCAGTCAACTTGGTTACTGAGTCATAGTTTAGGGTCGGGTCATGGTCGCTTCCAAAGAGAGAGAGAAAAGAAACACTCTGTGTGCACTCTAATCTAGATCATAATGGTTATCAATTTATCTAATCAGGAAACCTCCCACTGTAACCTCAAATTCTCCTCCAAACCTGAAAGAAGAATTAGTCGGGATCACCCGAGGAGTAAAACAACTCATCAGTGGGAATCAGGATCCAACTATCATCGCATGATAACGTGATGGAATCCACTCACGTTATCACACTCCAGAAGGTATGCGCATATCTGGCAAGTTTTAGTTTCTATAGAAACCCTCAATGTGATTTTTACCCCATGCTCTTATGACCTTGACGAAGGCCAACATATCATAAGTCACATGTCAAGTTCTACCCGTCATTATCCAGGTTAATTTGAACCCACCCGTACATACCCTTGACGAAGGCCAAAATAGTATTACGACTGTCCCAAACCACGCATCTATCTATGCAGCAGAAAGGTAACAAATAGCTACCATACACTATGCCATGACGAAGGCCAATAAACATAGCATGAATACTAAGTGCTACCCGTTTGAAATGACGGAGAGCTACGAATGGTTTTTGGCGAAAAACTTTTAACGTAATGAACTTGATATCGTTGAAGGAACCGGATAGCTTTTTATAAAAATATAGTGGCGAAAACCTTTGCTAAAGAGGTCACTCCCGGTGAAGGGATCTCGGCTCTTTCCCCGTAGAATGAGGTGCAGGATATATTCCAACTGAATACCATGATGCAAAACAAAAAGTAATCGACTATAGTGAAGTTATTACCTTGATGCAAACTTCTGCCCAAGGGGTCACTCCCGGTGAAGAGATCTTGGCCCTTGGCTCGTCGACTGAGGTGCTGGATATTCATAACCGAATAACACCATGCAAAGCAAAAGAGAACGTCCTTCCAATAACAGTTTTTTTTGAAAAATGTTCCAACAACATCAGAATAGGTTTGTTTAGTTTGCATTGATTCGAATCAATGCAGTCCCACAATTAATCACACCACAAAAGAACGAAAATATGATGTACGTATATGCCATCCGCATTCGCCACTGGGTCTCGTCATCACCCATTAGGTTACTTAACTAACGAAAGAGCGGGGACTGGACTAGCGCGGGTGTAAAACATATACAACTAGTATATATATATCAATATATAATAATCGCTCAAGGCATGATAAAAATGCAACATCACAGAAATATAATAAGCATCACAGAACAATACAGATAATCTGGGATCCCCGGGTTTCATAGAGCCGCTACTGAAACCCGACGTTCCCCTGGTCGTGTGGATAGCCTGTGCAATGAAATCCTAGACCCCTACGGGCGCGGCAAGTTATCAGCCAAAACCTGAAGCGAGGCAGCCCCTACAGCAAAGTGAATGGACCACCCAGCACTTCACAGAATTCGGTAACTTGACAACCCCTCCTTGGGTCAACCTGTACTCCCTACGAGTGAGGCGAATAACCCGCCAATTTTAGAGTGAAGCCCCGTCCGTCTCAAAGCCATGAGATGCGGGCCCATTGCCCTCTAGAACCCGGCTATCCGTGCACCCCACCGTGGGGTAATCCTAGTACAGAAAGTAAAATATATATACAACGGGTATATCGACCTCAGCCGGGTCGTGCCCCAAAAGAATAATATACAAACAGGCAGTGACGGCAGTCCACATGTCGGACGCTCGCCCCGCAATATCAAATGTACAAATACAACCAAATTGTACTACCATTGCATCCAAGCTATCCACCATGACAAATCCGCAACATCACAGCACAATACAGAACATCAACGTGAATGTCACGTTCGCAAATCCGTCTAAAAGAGCTATAGCAATTAGACAAGATTTACCGATCAAATGACATTCACGGTCGCAGATATAATGTAAGTACTATAAACTAACGTATTTAAAATATTCGATCGACAAAATCTTCCGAAGTGGGCCCCAAGCATAAATCCAGTACTCTAAGAAATCTGGGCCTAAACAAAATATTCAAGAAACCCTAATTCCAAGTTTAAGACCACTGTAGAAAATTTGGTGCAGAGAGGACACAAAATGGCGGCGGAACCGCGGCCAAAATAGGGTTATTGCCGCGGTTCCGCGGTGTAACTGTAGCATCATGCTACCAAATTTTCACAGACGTCTTAAAAAAGCCTGCCTGATTTTCTGCAATACTCAAAATAATTTTTCGACGACAAAAAAAATTCGACAGAAACTGCATAAATTGGAATCGCGGTTTTGGAAATTTCGTTCGATCGATGTTTTAAACACGTTAGAGCAAGCTAGTAAAGGTTAATGGCGTGGCTCTGATACCATGTAAGTCTACGGTAGCGCCCCGGCCGTCTATCCGAGGCCTAAATGCGGAAACAAAAACTTTTTCAAAACTTGAAACCGGCGCTATCGCAGACTTTAATCCCGGATCGAACCATTAACCTATAACTAGCAAACTAGAGAAGGGTTAGAAAAGCTATACCGGTCGATCCGTGTCCTTCGGTCTTTGGCCACCAACCCAAGCTCCCCGCGGTATCTCCGATCTCTGGTCTCTGCATCGGAAAGGGCACCACATCTTCGAATCCTTTTACGGGCTCCCGCTTCATCCGAAGCAACTCGGATACGAAGTTTGCTAGCCGACGTGTCCAAGATGATGTAGAGAATGTGTGTGATCACTTTGTCTCTTGCATCCATTGATTCTCAACGCATGAGAGTGTATGGATGGAGGTTGAAGATGAAGCCATGGTGGATGTTGTGAGCTAGATGAAGAAGAAGAAGAAGATGCTCATTTCTTTTGTGTTATTGTGTTGATAAAATGAGAGTGTGATAATAATACAAGAGCAATCCCAAGCCTATATGGCTGTCCACTCTCTCTCCAAGCATCATATCAACACAGTAATCAAATCCTAATGTGACATTAGCACAAGTAAGGAGACCATGAGTCACTAAATATGTCCATGTCGCATTAAATGCACCTCATGATCATTTCCGGTCACAATTTCCACATGTAAACATTAATCCAAATGTTTACAACAAAAAGATACGGCAGTATCTAAAGTAAACTTGTGACGGATCACAAGGATACCCTTTACCTGTATATACATACCTGCATCCACGTTCCGACTGAATGCGAATGCGATGAGACAAAAGTAATCCAACAAATCTAATACTAGGATCTGGCTTAAAGCAAAGCCCGCTAGTATAATCCGTCCGATCATGATCCGTGCACGACTGCACGTATATGATCGAACCCTGCCATATATCATATGGCCTCTACAACATTTCGTCCGAAACTTGAGAAACTGTTTGTGGGGAACTCTAAAGACTCGTCAATACTTTGGCTGTAGATTTAACCACTAGCACGTCAGTGGTACTAGCCGTACGTAACGGGCTACCAGGTATTGACTAAAAGGGAGGTCGATGAGCGAACTCATCCTGACACCCTACTGAGCCTGTTAGTGACAATATCCGTACAGCCCGGTCCATTCGTCTATGAGCATCGCATGTCGGGCCTATGGGGTTGGTAAGAGTCAGACCCCCAAAAGCGGTACAAGTCGTGTCGGAGTGTAGCTCAGAACACCCTGAGATACTACTGGAATACCTACCAGTAAATCTCCTTCCTTGGCCAAGGACTTCGTGTAATAGCTCTCCTAGACACAGCGCGATCTCACCCCCAATACCGGGAGAGACGAAACCCCTGCCGATCCGCTCACTGCCTCCATATGGCTCGGGACTGTACCCAACTAAAACCTGTTTGCACGACTCCTTTGAGCCATGGTAGGATAGTAATCAAAGCACAGTGGGAACTCACACGAGACAAATGACGATCTCAGGTCGATGAACTAACCTGTACACATGTCACCAGGGAACTGCTATCTGACGTCAGGTATAATACCAACTAGCATGTTCTCGGCGAGTCCTGTCCGGTGTACTCATAACCCAATGAGAACCTGTGTACATCTTAGGTGTACCAACTGACACCAATGGCTTGTGAGACCGGCCACCGCCCCTCGTCGGGGTCTCGACTGTATACACTAGTCTACTAATGGAGTATCGATGCCCAGTCTCGAAACTCCCACGACTAGGGACACTTTAAGGATGTGCTTATAGACCCCAGCTCCCACGTATATGATCGCCATCATACTGCTGGCCGTCAAGCAAGAATCCTAAGGGCTCTACCAACGTGCAATAGTGACCTGTAATGTCACCTAAAGCATGTACACGATGATAAAGATAAACTAGATAGCATACTATCATTTTGAGTAAGACTGTCCTACCGGCACAGGTCCTCCCTCAATCATTACAATCACGTGCCTGTGATCCAATAATTGACTCTGAAGGCACTATATCCAACAGAAGTGGAAAGAGCATTGTATTTAGCGAGGACAGTGATTCAGAGGATGATCATTCGAACAACGACTCTTATATATATTAGGTTGGGCCTAGCAGTCCAGCTGACAGGGTTATGTCCCGGGTGATAGCGGGCCGTAGTCTCGGGTATTTACGAGACCCTCGTTAAACATGATCCTCCTTTCCGCAACTCGATTTCAAAGATGACTTAGAGACTGATCGGGACACAGATCATACTTTGCATCAGTCAGTGACATATTGATTACCTGCATTTTACTTCCACTGTTATTACCTTCTTTGCTTGTTTCCTGTCACTATTATAATATTGTTATTACGTCGCTTTGACGACCTGAGTATGCATGCTCAGATCTCGAGGAAGAACAGTACAGGAGTCGGACTTGCCCTTCGAGCTTGCGGAGATTTAGTCGGGAGTACCTCCTTCACTTTTACTGCTTTCCCTAAAGAAACCTTGTATTCGAACTTGGTCAGTAGTTCTTTTCCTTGTTTTATTGTAAATTGTGAACAATGAAAGTTGATGTAATAATTTAGTGATGTATTTCTTTTACTTCTGTGTTTTGTTTACTGATTATCATGTAATGCTAGAAGCCGAAGTGTGACTACGGCGGGATTATTCCTTGACTGTACGAGCATGGCTGGCCTAGTCATCCCCTTGTTTTCCGTATTTTGGGAAGCGGGGCATGACATGGTTTTGTTGGTATCAGAGCCACGTTTATTAGTAAGGGATAACATTAACTACACTTTATTACATTATTTTCGCTTCACTATCCCTGATTTTCATCCTTGTATCTAATCGTATCCTTTTAAATATCTTCCAACGATATGACGTCCCCGAACGACCACTCCTCGGACTCAAGTTCTCAGGATCGCACGGAGAGGATACTTAGTGCACTGACGACTCTCGCAGAAGCTCAGGAGAGAAAGACGGTCCTACTCACCAAGGGACTCAGGGCTATTACCGCAGTAGGGGGACCCTCCGCCCTCATTACCGCCCCCGAGGGCACTGCTCCACCAGCTTTTTCTGCCAGGGCTGGCACCGTGTCAGATTTTCGGAGGTTACATCCAGCTGCATTTACGGGACTAGCCGAACCGCTTGAGGTCGAGCAATGGCTGGTTAATATAGAGAATCTACTGACGGCCGCAAGGGTACCCGATGAGGAGAAAGTGAATGTGATAAAGATCCAGTTGGAGGACGAAGCCCGTACTTGGTGGTCAGTTGAAGAAAGCAGATTAGAAAGGCCAATCGAATGGAGCAAATTCAAGGAGTGCTTCTTGGACCACTATTTCCCTTCCACCGCCAAGGCAGAGATGGAAGAAAGATTCATCCTACTGAAGCAGAATGGCCATCCCGTGGATGTATACGCGGCAGAATTCAACCGTTTGAGCCGATTTGCTCCGTATATGGTCACTTCAGAGGCCACCAGGGCCAGGCGCTTCTTACAGGGGCTCGATTTCGAGCTATAGCAGTTGATCGTGTCACTCGAGTTGCAGACTTTTGCACAGGTACTCAACGCGGCACGAATTCAGGAGAAGCTGATCAACAAATTTAGGAAGCCCCCAGTTGTTCCAGTGTGTACTCACACACCGTCTCGAGGAGTCATACCAGTTCACAGGCCAGGAACGACACAGATGAAGCGTCCATTCGTGCCGCAGCATCGCCCCCAAAGCAAGAACTTAGTTTGCGGCTACTGCAACAGAGATGGGCACACCCAGAAGGACTGTCGCCGCGCTAAGGGACAGTGTTTGATTTGCGGATCCAGACAGCACAGAGTTAGCGGTTGCCCCGAGTGAACAGAGTTACAGGGAGGGCCAGGATCGCAGCAGCAGAGATCACAGGAGCATAGGCAACCCTACACAGGCCGCGGTCAGGGACGGGCTTTCACTTTGACCGCTGTCACGCCCCGCTTCCCGGTGTACGGCGAAGTGGACGCGACGAGGTCCGCTACGTATATACTTAGAAGTACATACGCTAAGTGTATCTAAGCAATATAAAAGTAAATCACAAGAGACAAGAGATATAGAAATAACAGAAACTTTATTAATAACATTCTTTTGTACAATGCATGAAAAGTAAATACAACTGAAATGAAAAGCGATGCCTAAACAGTGGCATAACAGGAAATGAAAATACTGAATAGAACAAGGTACAATATCTAGAGCTCGGGGTCTTCGTGAAACTGCTCCAAGTCTTCACCGGTGGGCTCGATCTCTGCTGGGTCCAAAACACCTGACGACATTCAAAGAAGAAAGAAATAGAATGTCGTCAGCGAACAGGTCGCTCGGTAAGTCCAAAAGATAAGGGAGAAATAGACAGAAAGTAAGAGAGAGAGAGAGAGAGAGCTTTTAATGTTGTATTATAATATTGTAATATTGTATTAACGCTGTTGTTTGTAGTCTCGTACAGAAGATGCGAGTGTATACGAGGGGAGTCCCACTTACACCGGGGACCTTGGTAACCGTAGTACAAGGCTCCGTCGATAATACCACGGAACAACGGCATGGATGTAATTACATCTTAAGTGACCATCTCGTGCCACCTTTAACATATTCCGTACTAGTCTACTCCTTAAACCCCGTAGTGTTATGATTGTATTGTTGTATTGTATTGTATAAGTTTGATAACTGACCAAAACCATGATATCAGTAAACAGATTGTAACTGCATAATCAGGTAAATAGAATAACGGAATAATGGATGTATATCTATGGTTTGATTCAGTCAAGTTGTATAGATTGTTAACTGGATTCTGTGATTCATGTGTTCATATTGAGTTGGAATATTAAAGAATGTAGATTGACTTGAATCATATTCAAGTCAGAAATAATCATACTCAAACCCGAGTCAGACCAAAAGAAATGTAAGTCGAAGTTCTATAATTGTTAGGGTCCTTATTGTAATTTATAAAACTTGAGGGGGGTTTTATGTAAAAATACTTTTGTATAGTTTTCAAGATACACCTCAAGTATTTATTATTCGCCTTTATTGTTATAATGAGTGTGATTTATTTTTGTGATATTTCTAGTGAAAATATCCTAGTTTCATAAATAAAGGTATTAATTTGTAATATTGATTTATTTGAAATTCATGGTATTTTAATGTAACTTTTAATCTTGTAATTTTTAAAAAAGGTGGAAACTTTATCTTATAGTAAAATAGGTGTTTAAATGATAAATATACAGATGTTTATACAAGAATAATTTTTAATAAATATTTTATTTTCCAAAAATCTCATTTTTCTTAATTGTCGTATTTTAAATCTTTCGAGACCGAATGCTCCTTGCGGAAGTTTGAATCTCGCACTACTAAGCCCGAGGGTGCACGATAAACCGTACTATTCTTAACGAGTTCCCCAAAGGTGGGTTGTAGTCGCGCTTTGCAAAGATTTAATAAATGCTAGTCATTTAGAAAACGGTTTTATAAAGATAAAATATTTATTTGTAAAGGGTGTAAATTTCCGTATTTTAGATTCTAGGGTTTCCTAAGCCAACTAGCCTATTTCTAAATGGTCTAAACGACAAGTCATTAGAAGCCTCAAATCGCCTCTTCACCGCCAATTGTGGCCAGGTAAGTACAAATGAGAAAAGGAGGGATCCGCTCACGAATCGTGAGACGGGCCTTTTAAAGTTACCTTTTCTCACCTGCTTAGCCTAGACACCACAAAGTAAGGTTTAGATAAACGATAGATGTCCACAGCTTATCGTATTTTTCCTATTAACGATATTGGTTTAAGAATGTATTAACCTAAAACTTTTAGAAAAAGGTTTTATAAAGAAAATGGTATTTTAATATAAAATCTTGTTTTGTCGTATTCTAAATTTTCAAGGTAGCGTATTATGATTACATATGAGTGTGTGAGGAGGTAGTTCTTTACCTCGTGATCTACTTTAAGGTTTAGCAAGGTTAAGAGGTTAAATGTGATAAACTAAATATGGTGGTATTTAAGTGAAAGAATACGATATATTGCAAAAGCTATCATTTCATGTGAGAAACTTTATTCAAATTAGTTGTTATGTGATTAGTAGTCAACATGAATATGTTTAAGCATTATAGAATTGGTGATAAGTGAGTTTTGATAGAAAACCGAATTGAAAATCGGGTTGTTCCGATTTCCGTCGGGTTTATAAAGTCGTATTATTATGAAGGAAAAGAAAGGTAGAAAAGGGGGACTTACGGGTTTGGACAACGCTAGAGAGTGAGAGGGAGGTAGAGAGTTTGCCGGCGTGTCGAAACGTCGTCGAGAGGTCTTAGCACGATCACCGGGATTTCACCGTCGATTTCATCAGCGCTTCGCCTTTCGCTCGTTTTCTAACGTACCAAGTTCTCTTGAGATTTTGGAAGGGTAGACTTAGCAATTTAGGATGAGAGGGTAGAGGGTAGGGGTGTTTATATAGGGTTAGGGTTTTAATAAAAAAATATAAAATATATATAAAATCATTAAAAATTCATTAAACATAGGAGTAAAAGGGATTTATTGGGCAATTTAAAACCGATACAGGTATAATAAGTGTGCAGGAGGGTGGACCAAATCAAGAGGAGACTTTTCTCTGTTGGTGACTCGGCCGTCCGGCCAAGTCCGACCGGCGGTGCCGGACCGAGTCGGCCGAGTCGCCGGCCGGCGGTGCCGAGTCGGGCCGAGTCAGGCCACCAGAGGTCGGGGAAACTTCGGGGGTACAATTTGGTATATTTACTTTTTGTTGTCCAGTACATATTTTAGGAGTTATGGCCTTTTGACCGTTGACTTCTAAAAGAAATTAAAACAAAATTAATACAAAAATAATATGGGGCATAGGATTTGAACTATGGTGGCTTGGTTCAGCAGTGCAAGGTATTACCAATGAGCCACAAGCTCTTTCTTGTAATTATTGTGGGAAAATAACTAATTAAAGTGGTAACAACAACATTAAATACCCCAAGTACACTTTAATTTTTAAAACAATTTTATGTATACTAAAAATGGAATTATTTAAAAACAAAATAATTACTTATATATATATTGTGCTCAGGTTAAAATATTTTTTTATGGATTTTGAAAAAAAAATTGTATGGAAAAATGTATAGGAAAATTAGGGTTGTTACATTCTACCCTCCTTATAAAAATTTCGTCCTCGAAATTTGTAAAAAGAAAGTTTAACAGATTCAAGAAAAGTTTGGTGCTAGTGTACTGACGGGGTTTTAAAAATGTAAAGATTGTGTGAAGGAATGAAAGAATGCGAAGGTTTTGGAAAAATTGTAAAAGAGGTGAGGGGATTTTGTGTTAGGATGGATTCAAAGTATATGATTTAAGGAATATGAAATGATGGGAGTCAAGGAATATGATTGTAAGGAATGTTTTAATTGCTGGTTCTTGTGTTATATTGCTTAGGTTGTTCACGTAGACCAGAACTGCATGATAGGGATTCATACAGCTCTGACCTGCATGGGCCACCAACAAAACCTGTCACGCCCCGCTTCCCGGTATACGGCGAAGTGGACGCGACGAGGTCCGCTACGTATATACTTAGAAGTACATACGCTAAGCGTATCTAAGCAATATAAAAGTAAATCATAAGAGACAAGAGATATAGAAATAACAGCAACTTTATTAATAACATTCTTTTGTACAATGCATGAAAAGTAAATACAACTGAAATGAAAAGCAATGCCTAAACAGTAGCATAACAGAAAATGAAAATACTGAATAGAACAAGGTATAATATCTAGAGCTCGGGGTCTTCGTGAAACTGCTCCAAGTCTTCACCAGTGGGCTCGATCTCTGCTGGGTCCAAAACACCTGACGACATTCAAAGAAGAAAGAAATAGAATGTCGTCAGCGAACAGGTCGCTCGGTACGTCCCAAAGATAAGGGAGAAATAGACAAAAAGTAAGAGAGAGAGAGCATTTAATATTGTATTATAATATTGTAATATTGTATTAACGCTGTTGTTTGTAGCCTGGTACAGAAGATGCGAGTGTATACGAGGGGAGTCCCACTTACACCGGGGACCTTGGTAAGCTGTAGTACAAGGATCCGTCGATAATACCACGGAATAACGACATGGATGTAATTACGTCTTAAGTGACCAACTCGTGCCACCTTTAACATATTCCGTACCTGTCTACTCCTTAAACCCCGTAGTGTTATGATTGTATTGTATAAGTTGGATGACTGACCAAAACTATGATATCAGTAAACAGATTGTAACTGCATAATCAGGTAAATGGAATAACGGAATAATGGATGTATATCCATGGTTTGATTCAGTCAAGTTATATAGATTGTTAACTGGATTCTGTGATTCATGTGTTCATATTGAGTTGGAATATTAAAGAATGTAGATTGACTTGAATCATATTCAAGTCAGAAATAATCATACTCAAACCCGAGTCAGACCAAAAGAAATGTAAGTCGAAGTTCTATAATTGTTAGGGTCCTTATTGTAATTTATAAAACTTGAGGGGGGTTTTATGTAAAAATACTTTTGTATAGTTTTCAAGATACACCTCAAGTATTTATTATTCGTATTTATTGTTATTATGAGTGTGATTTATTTTTGTGATATTTCTAGTGAAAATATCCTAGTTTCATAAATAAAGGTATTAATTTGTAATATTGATTTATTTGAAATTCATGGTATTTTAATGTAACTTTTAATCTTGTAATTTTTTAAAAAGGTGGAAACTTTATCTTATAATAAAATAGGTGTTTAAATGATAAATATACATATGTTTATACAAGAATAATTTTTAATAAATATTTTATTTTCCAAAAATCTCATTTTTCTTAAATGTCGTATTTTAAATCTTTCGAGACCGAATGCTCCTTGCGGAGGTCTGAATCTCGCACTACTAAGCCCGAGGGTGCACGATAAACCGTACTATCCTTAACGAGTTTTCCAAAGGTGGGTTGTAGTGGCGCTTTGCAAAGATTTAATAAATACTAGTCATTTAGAAAACGGTTTTATAAAGATAAAGTATTTATTTGTAAAGGGTGTAAATTTCCGTATTTTAGATTCTAGGGTTTCCTAAGCCAACTAGCCTATTTCTAAATGGTCTAAACGACAAGTCATTAGAAGCCTCAAATCGCCTCTTCACCGCCAATTGTGGCCAGATAAGTACAAATGAGAAAAGGAGGGATCCGCTCACGAATCGTGAGACGGGCCTTTTAAAGTTACCTTTTCTCACCTGCCTAGCCTAGACACCACAAAGTAAGGTTTAGATAAACGATAGATGTCCACAGTTTATCGTATTTTTCCTATTAAAGATATTGGTTTAAGAATGTATTAACTTAAAACTTTTAGAAAAAGGTTTTATAAAGAAAATGGTATTTTAATATAAAATCTTGTTTTGTCGTATTCTAAATTTTCAAGGTAGCGTATTATGATTACATATGAGTGTGTGAGGAGGTAGGTCATTACCTCGTGATCTACTTTAAGGTTTAGCAAGGTTAAGAGGTTAAATGTGATAAACTAAACATGGTGGTATTTAAGTGAAAGAAAACGATATATTACAAAAGCTATCATTTCATGTGAGAAACTTTATTCAAATTAGTTGTTATATGATTAGTAGTCAACATGAATATGTTTAAGCATTATAGAATTGGTGATAAGTGAGTTTTGATAGAAAACCGAATCGAAAATCGGGTTGTTCCGATTTCCGTCGGGTTTATAAAGTCGTATTATTATGAAAGAAAAGAAAGGTAGAAAAGGGGGACTTACGGGTTTGGACAACGCTAGAGAGTGAGAGGGAGGTAGAGAGTTTGCCGGCGCGTCGAAACGTCGTCGAGTGGTCTTAGCACGATCACCGGGATTTCGCCGTCGATTTCGTCAGCGCTTCGCCTTTCGCTCGTTTTCTAACGTACCAAGTTCTCTTGAGATTTTGGGAGAGTGGACTTAGGAATTTAGGATGAGAGGGTAGAGGGTAGGGGTGTTTATATAGGGTTAGGGTTTTAATAAAAAAATATAAAAAATATATAAAATCATTAAAATTCATTAAACATAGGAGTAAAAGGGATTTATTGGGCAATTTAAAATCGATACAGATATAATAAGTGTGCAGGTGGGTGGACCAAGTCAAGTGGAGACTTTTCTCTGTTGGTGACTCGGCCGTCCGGCCAAATCCGACCGGCGGTGCCGGACCGAGTCGGCCGAGTCGCCGGCCGGCGGCGCCGAGTCGGGCCGAGTCAGGCCACCAGAGGCCGGGGAAACTTCGGGGGTACAATTTGGTATATTTACTTTTTGTTGTCCAGTACATATTTTGGGAGTTATGGCCTTTTGACCGTTGACTTCCAAAAGAAATTAAAACAAAATTAATACAAAAATAATGTGGGGCATGAGATTTAAACTATGGTGGCTTTGTTCAGCAGTGCAAGGTATTACCAATGAACCACAAGCTCCTTCTTGTAATTATTGTGGGAAAATAACTACTTAAAGTGGTAACAACAATATTAAATACCCCAAGTACACTTTAATTTTTAAAACAATTTTATGTACACTAAAAATGGAATTATTTAAAAACAAAATAATTACTTATATATATATTGTGCTCAGGTTAAAATACTTTTTTATGGATTTTGAAAAAAAATTGTATGGAAAAGTGTATAGGAAAATTAGGGTTGTTACAACCGCCGAGCAGGCAGAGGCATCAGGAGAAGTTGTCACTGGTATTCTACTCGTACATTCCATGCCAGCTAGAGTACTATTTGATTCTGGAGCATTGCACTGTTTCATATCTGCACATTTCGTTGATACACACTCCATACCACATGAACTATTAACCAAAGGTTGGAAAATACATACGGGTAATGGTGTTATAGTATCTAGTCGAGAATATAGATCATGTCCGGTTGTAGTGTGTGGCAGGGAATTCTATGTGAATTTCCTTTTGATCGGAACAGGCAGCTATGACGCAATTCTCGGGGTGGATTGGATGAGTACCTTCCATGCAGTTATTGATTGCCGAGCAAGGAATGTGATCTTCCGCATTCCCAATCACCCAGAGTTTATTTTCGAAGGCGGGAGCGAATCTTTGGAGCCAGCCAAGTATAGAGCCTAGCCAAAAGAGTTGACAGCTATGAAGATTGATGAGAACCCAGCCCCAGAGATTGTTCGGGATTTCCTGGACGTGTTTCCTGAAGATTTACCAGGTCTACCACCTCCACGAGTCTTGGAATTCTCGATTGATTTGACTCTAGGTACAGCATCAGTTTCCAAGGCCCCGTACAGAATGACACCGATTAAGTTGGCAGAATTAAAGAAGCAAATTGAAGAACTCTTGGAGAAGGGATTTATCCGGCCAAGCGCTTCACTGTGAGGTGCACCAGTTCTGTTGGTGAAGAAGAAGGATGGATCGCTGTGGATGTGTATAGACTATCGAGAGCTGAACAAAGTCACGATAAAGAACAAGTACCCAATTCCGCGCATCGACGACTTATTCGATCAGTTAAGTGGGGCCAAGGTATTTTCGAAGTTGGATCTCCGTTCTGGCTATCATCAGATCAGAGTAGCGGCCGAGGATATATGCAAGACGGCTTTCAGGACCCGATACGGACATTATGAGTTCCTCGTGATGACGTTCGGTGTTACCAATGCTCCAGCGATATTCATGGATTTGATGAGCAGGGTGTTTGCGAAGTACTTGGACACGTTTGTCGTCATATTTATCGACGACATACTAGTCTACTCGAAGACCCGGGAGGAGCACGTCGAGCATTTGCGCACGGTTCTACAAATTCTTCGGGAGAAGAAGCTGTATGCGAAATTGAGCAAGTGTGAGTTCTGGCTCGACAAGGTTCAGTTCTTGGGACACATTGTTTCGGGCGAAGGCATCTCAGTGGACCCGGCAAAGATAGAATCTGTCAGAGATTGGACAACACCGAAGTTAGTGGCCGAGATCAGAAGCTTTCTGGGACTGGCAGGATATTATCGGCGGTTCGTCCAAGACTTTTTAAGAATCGCTGAACCTTTGACAAGGCTGACACGGAAGGATATACCGTTTGCGTGGACAGATGAGTGTTCTCGGGCATTTGAGACACTGAAGCAGAAGTTAACCACAGCGCCTATTCTTACAGTACCAGATGATTCCGGGGTTTTGGTGATACATAGTGATGCCTCAGGGAAGGGCTTAAGCTGTGTTCTGATGCAGCACGGTCGGGTGGTTGCTTACGCCTCTCGACAGCTGAGAAATCACGAGAGGAACTACCATACGCATGACTTGGAGTTAGCCGCAGTGGTTTTTGCATTGAAGATCTGGAGGCACTACCTGTTGGGCGAGAAGGTGGAGGTGTACACGGATCACAAAAGTCTGAAGTGCGTCTTCACTCAGAAAGAACTAAATATGAGGCAGCGTCGATGGCTAGAACTGATGGCGGATTACGACTTGGACCTTCAGTATCATCCGGGAAAAGTAAATGTTGTACCGGTTGCTCTCAGTCGAAAGCCAGCGGTCATGATGTTGACCAGTCAGAGAAGCATCATTGAGGATTTTCAGAGACTCGAGCTTGAAGTTGTTACACCGAGCGCAATCAGGCAGTTTTGGCAACTACAGGTGCAGTCTTCTCTTGCGCAAGGCTGCACAAGAGGATGATCCTCGATTGCAAAAGTTTAGAGCGCAAGTAGAAGCCGAGGTGAGAATGGACTCTGCGTACCCAAAGGGGATGTTCGAGAAGAGGTACTGGCTGAGGCTCATAGTTCAGCTTATTCTGTGCATCCGGGAGGAACGAAGATGTATCGAGATCTAAAGCAACACTTTTAGTGGAACTGGATGAAGCGAGAAATTGCACGGTTTGTGTCCAGGTGCTTGGTATGCCAGCAGGTGAAGGCGGAACATCAGAGGACAGCAGGACTGCTACAACCGCTTCCAATACCAGAATGGAAGTAGGAGCACATTACTATGGATTTCGTGACGGCCTTACCCCGGAGCCCTAGGGGCAACAATGCCATTTGGTTTATCGTCGACCGCCTCACGAAAGCTGCACGCTTCTTACCATTCTGAGTAGGACAGTCGACCAAGTCACTTGCGGAGAGATACATGCAGGAGATAGTGCGACTTCACGGAGTTCCGGTCAGCATTGTGTCAGATCGAAACACCGGATTTGTTTCGCACTTTTGGTGGAGCTTACAGGACAGTCTGGGTACCCGCCTCAAGTTTAGCACTGCTTATCACCCACAGACGGACAGACAATCCGAGCGTATGATTCAGACGCTCGAGGATATGCTGAGAGCTTGCATGCTGGACTTCCAGGATTCCTGGGAAGATCATCTGCATCTAGTTGAGTTTTCTTATAACAACAGTTACCAGGCTAGCATTCAGATGGCTCCTTTCGAAGCACTTTACGGGCGTAAGTGTCGATCCCCAGTTTGTTGGGATAATGTGGGAGAACGAAGATTACTGGGTCCCGAGCCTATTGTTCAGACAGTCAACAAGGTCCAAATGATCAGGCATCGCATTAAGACGGCTCAGGATCGACAGAAGAGTTGGGCGGATACCAGCAGGAGAGCACTAGAATTTGAAGTCGGAGATCACGTATTCCTGAAGATTTCCCCTACCCGCGGAGTTATCAGGTTCGGAGGTCGTGGGAAACTCAGTCCCCGTTTCATCGGACCTTTTGAGGTGCTAGAGCGAGTAGGAGAGGTGGCCTATCGACTTGCCTTGCCTCCGTCGCTAGCTGGTGTGCACAATACCTTCCACGTATCTCAGTTGCGGCGTTATTTTCGGGATGAGAGCCATGTTCTGGACTATTCGGAGTTAGCCTTGGGTACCGACCTATCTTACGAGGAGCAGCGCACCACCATCCTCGACCGCAGAGAGAAAGTGCTGAAGAATAAGGTCATTCCGTTAGTCCGAGTGTCTTGGGACGGTCGTTCCCCAGAGGAATCTACCTGGGAGAGTGAGGAAGATATCCGTGCACGTTTTCCACATCTATTTGTTTTGTGTTGTTGTTTCGTTGTCTCTTTTTAAATTTCGAGGACGAAATTTTTGTAAGGAGGGTATGATGTAAATTCCCGGTTCCCTCAAAAAAATTTTCCTAAGTTTTTTCCAAGTCCCCTGAATATTTTCCATTTTTCCCGTTATTTTTGGAGGAATTTAGAATCCTTGTGTTTAATTTAATTTTCAAGATTTAATTTTCCTAAACATTTAAACTAAAGCCCAAAGAAAACAATTGAGAAAAGCCAAACCAAAATAAAAACTAAATACATATATAAACCCCCCAAAACCCAGCCCAGCCCACTTCCATATTCTTATCCCTTTTTCCTTCACAAAACTAATAAAGCAAATTAATCCCAACACCTATATTTTCCCAGCCCACTCCTTACCGGCCCCATACCCGCGCCCAAACCTACACCTAAACCCCACCCAACCCGCCTCCATATTCTTCCCCACTAATCTCGTTTTCCCGCTTCTTTTTCTCTTTTTTTTGCGCTCCCCACGTCGTCGCCGCGCCCCCGCTCGCGACCACGATCCCACTCCCCGACCTACAATCGCGCGCGCGCCCGTGCACCCATCTCGACCTCGTCCCCCTCTCCCCCATACAAGGACGAGCGTTCATCCCCACTGCATTTTTTTTCTTCACTACACTTACCTCCTCACTCCTCCTTCCTCCCATCTCCGAGCCTCCTCAGAACCACCGTCCACACCTCCCCGCTGAGCCCCATGATGACGACCACAACCACCGACCACCACCTTAACCAATCGCAACTCCTCACCATTGTTTCAACCCACCGCCGAGCCTCCCCTGCACACCATCTCGCCGACGATCACCTCGCTCCCATCGCGCCGCCGGCCACCTCGTCGACCCCTCAGCTTCACCACCATCACCTCCATAGCCGAGCCCCTCCACTACCTCACTCCATCGCTGCAACCCCAACTCCGAGCTTCACCAACCTAAGGCTACCCCCTTGCTGCACCCTCTACGGCGTCCAACCGCCGACCAAACTCCAGCCGAGCCCAACTCCTACAGCCGCTGTCTTCATCGCCTTCATCTTCCAAGACCAGAGCCTCTTCAAACCGGAATCCCTCAACTGCCCACCGAGCTCGCCGTGCCGTGTCCGGGTCGCGTTCACGCCATTTCCGCTTCCGTGCGTCGTCAACGCATCTTCAGGCAAGTAACCTACTTGCTTCATGCTAAATTGTTCTATTAAAATTAGAAATACCGTTAAATTCCGCATAAACGCTTCGTGCGACTTACTATACTGTATCAGTTCGACACAAAACCCGAATGAAAAACTCCTATTAAACTGACGGAAATTGATCACACAAGTTGGCCCGCATTGTAATGAACATCGTGTATCATTTTGGCTGAAAAATACAGTCGTTACTGACGTGAACGATCAACTCCATTTACACCCGATAAAACTGAAAATTGTCCGCGTCTGAAACTTGTAAAAATCATAACTAATTGTTTATAAATTGGAATGATGCGTTCGAGGGATCCAATCGAATACGACTTGATGAATTAGAACCCAATAAAAGTTTTAAATTGTTTCTATGCTGAAAAGACGACGGAAACTGGTTCGGAGAGCGGCTCTGGACTGCTGTCCAGAGCAGCTCTGGCTGTTGATTTCCTTCTTGTAACGCTTACCCTTTGCTGCTTGAACTTGTTATATTGCGGATACCTATACCATAGCGAAGATGAAACAGTTAGATAACTAATGAAAGTGATTTTACCCCTTTTCACTATCGTTTATTATTTAAACTGTAATTTATACTAACAGGACATATAGCAGTCCCAAACAGAAACAGAACTGATACCCCA
This sequence comes from Agapanthus africanus, assembly GCA_030015575.1. Classification (NCBI taxonomy): domain Eukaryota; kingdom Viridiplantae; phylum Streptophyta; class Magnoliopsida; order Asparagales; family Amaryllidaceae; genus Agapanthus; species Agapanthus africanus. The sequence continues at coordinate 601,729,159 of JASDDO010000022.1, read as the reverse complement.
TTGTTGTACAGTACATAACTTCTGACGTAGAGGCGCAATTGAGAATCTGTCTAGTGCGTTGGAAACCTTATTGATAAACCTAAATTTCGTTCAACTATAGTATTGCCTAATTCTGATCCCCACAGGGTGAAAATTGTGTTGCGAAATGGACGTTCAGTTCAGGAACTGAATTTCCAGCAGCGAACACTTAAAATGAAACGGCTGTAACTTGCAAACCCGAAATCCGAATGCACCGAAATAAATTTTGTTGAACTTCTGACTGAGTTTAAATGCTATTTACTTTGTAACATTTTACTGAATTTTGAACTTATGATTTAATCCAATTTTTATAAGTTCATAAGGTGTATAATAGTTCGTATTACACATGACTTGTTAACGGCATTAATGCACATATTTTACTCGATTGCCATACTTATAGTGATTGTGCGCGCTATTATTCAATGTATAATGCATTTTCGTGCGTGAATGGTATTGGTTTAGGAGTGTCAAGTACGCCAATGAAAAAGTGAATGATTCGTGACAGTGAACAATACAGTGAACAGTGGCAAAAACCGTGTTATTGGTGCGTACTTGTATACGACTAGACCATACCAATAAATAGTGTAAACTTGGGGGGAAAGGGGAAATCGAAGTGGAAAGAGCATTGTATTTAGCGAGGACAGTGATTTAGAGGGTGATCATTCGAACGACGACTCTTATATATATTAGGTTGGGCCTAGCGGTGCGGCTGACAGGGTTATGTCCCGGGCGATAGCGGGCCATAGTCTCGGGTATGTACGTGACCCTCGTTAAATATGATCCTCCTTTCCACAACTCAATTTCAAAGATGATTTACAGACCGATAGGGACACAGATCATACTTTACATCAGTTAGTGACATATTGATTGCCTGCATTTTACTTCCACTGTTATTACCTTCTTTGCTTGTTTCCTGTCACTATTATAATATTGCTATTACGTCGCTCTGACGACCTGAATATGCATGCTCAGATCTCGAGGAAGAACCAGTACAGGAGTCGGACTTGCCCTTCGAGCTTGCGGAGATTTAGTCGGGAGTACCTCCTTCACTTTTACTGCTTTCCCTAAAGAAACCTTGTATTCGAACTTGGTCAGTAGTTCTTTTCCTTGTTTTATTGTAAATTGTGAACAACTAAAGTTGATGTAATAATTTAGTGATGTATTTCCTTTACTTCTGTGCTTTGTTTACTGATTACCATGCAATACTAGAAGCCGAAGTGTGACTACGGCGGGATTATTCCTTGACCGTAGGAGCATGGTTGGCCTAGTCATCCCTCGTTTTCCGTATTTTGGGAAGCGGGGCGTGACACAATGGAAGTAGAGAGGTGGAATTCACAAAAATCAAATTTTAAGCAAGCACAATTAACAAAAATCCAAGTGATCAAAGCATAACCCTTAACTAGCAACTACTAGTAGTTTAACTACTATGAAAAGGGGTTATACCTAAAAGATACGTGTCCTTCGGGTCTTCAAAACTTCTTTCTCTTATGCCTCTAGGGATCCTTGATCAACCTCACTTGACAGCCTTCTTGATCCTAGATGATCCACCCGAAAGTTTATAGTCCAAGCTAGACTTTACAAATGAAGCAATTTAATAACCCAGTTTGCTAATCTAGGTTACAAAGATGATGTAGAGATTGTTAATGGAGTTTATTTATCTTTAAAACCTCATGATTCTCAACACATGAGAAAGTTCAGCTTGAAGAAGAAGATGAGAGCTAGAGAGGAGAGAGAATTAACTCATGAATATGAGAACAAGGTTGTTAGAAATATGATAACCATTTTTGTTTTTGTGAAAAGAATTTCACAATTAAAAATGGCTGCCATACTTGAATAGTAATGGCAAATGAATATCTAATTCATTTGCTCATTCCTCTCTACACTCTTCATGCCACCTTACATGCCACCTCATTTTATATTTTTCAATAAATAGAAAAACCTAAATGAGGTGTTCATCTTCTGGAAGACATTCTTGTATAAATACAAGAATATCAAACTATATATACATACTCGTATTCGTACAAAAAATACGAATACCAAGAGATAGATAAATCCAATAACATAATACTAGAATTAAATTAATACGTGATTTAATAAACTGGCGTAATCCTAAGCCCTCTAATATCATAAACCGTTCGATTAAATTTCGTGAAACTAGCACACATATTTAATCGGAACCTGGCACGTATAAAGATACAGCCTCTACATCGTTTCGCATGAACCAGAGAAACGCTCCGTATGGGACTCTAAAGACTTGACAGTATGCTGGCCGTGAGTTTAACCACAAACACGTCAGCGGCACAAGCTGTACGTAACAGCTACCCAGGTACCTGTTGAAAAGAAGGCCGACGAGCAAGCTCATTCGAATCCCTACTGAGCCTATCCATAACAATCTCTATGCAGTCCGGTCTCTTCATCTAAGAGTATCGCATACCGGGTCTACGGGGTGGTAAACGTCAGACCACTAATAACCCGATAAGTCGTGTCGATATGGCTTAGGACCGATCCGAGAAACTACCGATCTAATCATCAGTAAATCTCAACTGCCTTGGCCAATGTCTTATGGTTCTGGCCAACCGGACACAGTGCGATATTGACTCTCAATACCGAGAGAGACGAATCCCTGACAATCGCTCACTGCCTCCATATGGCTCGGGATTGTATACAACCAAAACCCATTTTCACGACTCAATAGAGCCGTGGTAGGGTAGTGATATAAGTACAGTGGGAACTCACACGCGACAAATAACGATCTCAGGTATAAAGACTAACCTGTACTTATGTCACCTGAGAACCGCTATTTGACGATAGGTATAATACTATCTAGAAGTTCTCGGTGAGTCCTTCCAGTGTACTTACCTCTAGTGAGCACCTGTATACAATCTTAGGTGATCACACCAATAGCTGTGGGATCAACCACTGTCTCTCATCAGGGTCTAGAAACATATACACAAGTTTACTCTGGAATATCGATACCCGGTCTCGATACTCCTGCAACTTGGGACAGTTAAGGATGTGCTTATAGACTACCTAGCCCCCACAAGTATGATCGCCATCATAACGCTGGTAGTGAAGCAAAATCCTACGGGTTTTATCAACATGTATCATCCATATGTGATATCGAGTGAAACATATACACATGTTAAGATAAAGTCAAACAAAAATAGTATACTATTGTAACAATTCTTTATCAACATGTACAAGTAATACAAAGCAGCAAGAAAAACAAATACACATGTTCAGATAAAGACAACTCAAATAGTATACTATAAAATTGAGCAAGATTGTCCTGTATATACATATCCTTAGTATCCTATACAATATAGGTCTCTAAGGCATACATATCCAACAGCACTTTGATGTGCTTCGTCCGAGAGTGATAAGCCGGATTTTTCGCCAAATGTATTGCACTTTGGCTTTCGCTACACAAGGTGTTGAAGTGTTGCTTTTTGCCCAATTCTTCAAGTATCCTTTGTAGCCATATCATCTCCTTACTGGCTTTCGTGATCGCCACGTACTCTTCCTCTGTAGTTGACAATGTCAACACCTTTTGTAATTGAGAGACCCAACTAACCGTTGTTTCCCCAACAGTGAATACGTACCCCGCTGTGTTCTTCCCATTATCTCGATCTCCCGAATAGTTTGCATCAACCTACACTTGCACCTCTAGAGAGTCACCCCGAAACATAAACAGTGACTAAATTTACCCCTAAGATATCTTAGAATTCAATTCACCGCATTCTAATACTCCTTTTCCGGATTTTGCATATACCGGCTAACAACTCCCACTGCATGTGCAATATCTGGTCTCATACTCACCATTGCATACATCAAACTTCCCTCTGCAGAAGCATATGGTACTCTCTCCAACTTGTCCTTCTGCTCTTCAGTTGTCGGGCACAACCCCTTCATGAGTTTGAAATTCCATGCTAAGGGTGTACTAACCGGTTTTTACTTGTCCATGTTGAACCGCTTCAAAACCATCCTAATGTAGTCCCTTTGCGATAACCACAGCTTCTGCCGCTTCCTATCTCGAACGATCTTCATGCCCAAGATTTGCTTCACTGATCCTAAATCCTTCATAGCGAATTTCTCGGCCATCATCTTCTTCAAACTTTAAATTTTCTCGAAATTCGGACCTACTACCAGTATGTCATCCACATACAATGAAAAAATAATGTAGTCTCTGTCCTTGGAAGTTTGAATGTAGACGCAGTGATCTGATTCACTCTGCACAAATCCCATCTCTAGTATAAATTGATCAATCTTGAGATACCACTATCTGGAAGTTTGCTTGAGGCCATACACGCTTTTTCATTGCTTACACACTATATTCTCCTTCTCCTTCACCTTATATTCCGGTGGTTGCATCATATAAATCCCCTCCTCCAAATCTCCATGAAGGAACACAGTCTTGACATCTAGCCGCTCTAAGTGCAAATCTTCCACCACTATAATACTAAGGATCATCCGAATAGAAGTCATCTTTACCACAGAGGAAAAATCTCTTAATAATCAATAGCCTGTTTTTATGTGTATCACTTGACTACCAAACGAGCCTTATACCGCTTCACACCATCGACCCTAGCTTTAATCCTGTACACCCACCAATTAAGCAACGCTTTCCAATACTTGGGTAACTTCATAAGGTCCCATGTGTTAACATATGAATCTCTTTATGTTTTGATTATTTTACAAAACCATATTTCAAATATATTATTGTAGGGCGTTTTTTATCACCCCATTGAGATGAGAATACGCGTCGCTTATCAGGCGTACTACAGATTCCCCCCTGCCTAAGGTAAGCTAGGGTTTATTGATTGTGGGGATCCGAATCTTCGCGGCCGTGGACTTAGCTGCCGTTAATTACCCCTCACCTTTGGAGCGAAGGACCCTTCGATTGATGGGTCAAACTGGTTATGCGAACTCAATGTGCAATGTGCGTGTGTTGCGTTTTGAGGGACCTTGGGTATATCGGAGGGGCCTCCCTGAGTTTACTGGGGTCCTGCTACCCGGATAGCGGGCTGGGGGTTAAGGGGGCTAGCAGCCCCCTTGCAAGGAGCGGGGCGGCGCCTCGTTAGAAATTTTTTCTAATAGGGACAGTGTTGTGGAGTGTGTATATATAAAAATAGGGGAAATAGCGTCCAAAGGATGCGTTGGCGCCAGCGCCTCACGTGCCCGGCACGCGGGTGCTGGGCGCCTCACGTGCCCGTCACGCGGGTGCTGGGCGCCAGCGACTCAGGTGATTGGCGCGTGGGTGCTGGGTGCCAGCGCCTCACGCGCCTGGCTCGTGGATGCTGGGCGCCCGTAGGAAAAGGGGCTTAGCCTCTATACTAGGAGTTGTACTCCCAATTGACTTTTAGAGTTAAATTCCTAAAAAAAGGACAAAGGGATTTATCCCCTGCACTGGGAGTTGTACTCCCAATTGAATTTTGTAGTTAAACTCTTTAAAAGAAAGACTTTTTTTTGTTCAGAGGTAAACTGCCAAGAGATTTTCGGAGATGATGAATGGGGACCTCTTTCTTCTCCCTTGAGCCCTAGATCTTCTCTTGAGTCTTGGATCTTTCCATAGTGGAGTTTTTGGAGATGGGTCTCCTTCTTCCTCCTCTCTGTTGGCTGAATCATGGAGAAAAAGGGGGCGAGACTTAGAAATCACCCCTTTTAGGGATTTGATGGGAGATCCGAGCTCCCCTTCAAGGGATTTATGGTGAAAAACCGTTTCTTTCTGGAAAGAGAAGAGTTAAACTCTTAATTTAATTCAAAAAAAGTAGAAGGTTTAGAATCTTGAGGAAGGAGAAGGAGGCATAGAAACCCAAATTTTTTTTTGAGAGAGAAAAAGTTGTCTTTGATATTTTCATCATGTTGCCTTTATAGGCTACACACTTTACATATAGCCTATTAGGCTTTGCTAAATGGCACTTGTGCCACCCCATGCCTTATGTGCTTATTTCTTTTTGCATATAAGTCATGGGGTTTATAAAATTTTGGCTTTCTGCCCATTTTACATACAATTATTTCTAAAAATTATATTTAGACTAATTTATTGCATCCTTTTTGGCATGGAGCCGGCCTCTTCCATACTTGGTCTTGACTTGGGCTTGGGCTCACTTAGCTTGGGCTCAGACCCACTTGATTTGGGGTTGACCTTGGTTTTGACTTGGTCGATTGGGGTGAAACTTTTGACCCCAACAAAGTGCCTCCTATCAATATATGCACACCACATATATTGGTCGTATGCATGAAATTGATAGATCTTCTTTCGCGTGAAGTTTGACTTGATTTGGCTCTTATTTTGATGACGTGGAGGTCGATGCTACCCTTTTCGCGACGTGGACGGTCGGTGCTGCTATTTTTGCGACGTGGACGGTCGGTGATGCCCTTTTAGCGACTTAGACGGTCGGTGATGCCAATTTTGCGACTTGGACGGTCGATGCTGCCCTTTTTGCAACTTGGACGGCCGGTGCTGCCCTTTTAGTGACTTGGACGGTCGGTGCTGCCCTTTTTACCACTTGGACGGTCGGTGCTGCCCTTTTAGCGACTTGGACGGTCGGTGCTGCCCTTTTTACGACTTGGACGGTCGGTGCTGCCCTTTTAGAGACTTGGACGGTCAGTGCTTAATTTGACTTGCTCCGCTTCTTGCGCTGTCAGGATTGATTTTTTTCCGAGGTGGAGCTTGATTCCACCGATGAGGTGATTGGTTGACTTGTTTGATCTGATTTGTTTTGAGAGTTCCTTACCCGTCCAGCGAGACTTTTGAGCTTAGAGGTGCTGTAGGGTGGGATGTTAATTTGATCTGTTTGATTTCTGCCTTATTTAGCGTGACTTTTGAATTTTAGAGGAATTTGGAATTTGGAATTTGTTTAGCATCAGTATTGCTGCACTGGAATAATGCCAAGAGAAACTCATCATTTGTTGTTGTTCGTTGGAGAACAATGGCTCAGGAGACAGGTTTAGATCTCTATCACCTAAGACTTTTCAATTTTATGAGCCGTGAGGGTCTCAAGAAATCATTTTCTCCCTACGAATCGAGAAGATTTCATAGGTGCATTTTCTCTTTAGGAGTCGTGAGGACCCCCAAGTGTGTTTTCCCTTTTAGGTCGGCAGCAGCACTGTTAACACTGAAGCAATGCCAGGAGCGACCCATAATTTGCCTTGGGAAGACTTGGGATTTGGGTTTTTGGTCGGCATTAGCATCGCTAACACTGAAGCAATGCCAGGAGAGACTCATCATTTGCCCTCGGAAGACTTGGGATTTGGGTTTTTGGTCGGCATCAGCACCGCTAACACTTAAGCAATGGCAGGAGTGACTCATCATTTTCCGTTGCTCGTTGGGGAGCGATGGCTTAGGAGATAGGTTTAGATCCCTATCACCTAAGGCTTTTCTATTTTATGAGCCGTCAGGGTCTCATAAAGGTATTTTCTTCTACCGAGTCGAGAGGATCTCGCAAGTGTATTTTCTCCCTAAGAATCGTAGGGATTCCTAAGTGTGTTTGTAACAACCCGAAACTTTCTGTACATAATTCTTTCAAAAATACAGAAAGGAACACCTAAGCCTAAGCACAAATTATAAATTTAATTTGCTTTTGAACCGCAAGAAAGTACTTGTAGCTCATTGCTAAAGCCTTACACTGCTGTGACGTAACCCCTGTGTTCAAATCCCTCCAGCCACATATTATTTTTATTTATTTTTCTTTTGAACTTTTAGAAGTTCAGAAGTTCACACGTGCAAAACACGTAAAATGAAAAGTCACAATAAAAACAAAAATGCAGAAAATGATATATGAACAGATAGGGACACGTGGCCAAAATTCAGACCACAACCCATAACAAACGACCAGCGAGATTTTGCCATGGGCCGGCGCCGCCGGGCCCCCTAGGTAATGCTCAATTTTTTTGTTGCCCTAACACCTGTTGGCCTACCCCATTAACCCCAGTCTATTTGTTTTCACTGCAATTATCCAGAGAATTAAAAATCACCATTAAACCAAATTTTAATGCATTTTTAATTCTCAATTCATCACTCTAAACCATAATTTCTCCTATAAATACCCCATACACCTAGTCATCTCCATTCTGAAAAATTATCACAAAAACTCACTAAAATTTCCAAGTCTAAAATTGTACAAGTGGAGTTAGCAAAGGTCAAAGTTCCGGCGACATTTCGGGAAGAATCCAGCGACGAAACGACTTTCCGACGATCCTAAAATCTTCCCCTACCTCTCTTCTTTATTTTGAATCTGTAAGTCCAACTTTCCCCCTTCTCTTTCTATTAAAACGAATTCCATTTTTAAAACTAGTCGGAAGCGGAGTTAATCCGACTTCCGTTTCTAATTTAACTAAAAACTCCATTTATCTTAATAAAAAATTTACAATCTTTTTGTATATTGTTTAGCAATCATAAACAAACACATTAGAATAAGTTTTTCTTTTACAATTCTTTTCTTTAAATGTAATATTCATGATCTTTCTTTTATTATTGGATTTTGTGGGTGCAATCCGCTGAAAACCCTCAGGAGACAACACTCCTCCTACTAGGGACACCTAGAGGTTTAAAGGCTTGTTGCACGTGCTCAGTGCAATCGTGTTGCCTACGAAAGTGTGCTTTTCTCTTTCTTTATTTTCTCCTTCTCTTTTTAATAAAACTGATCGATCGAGACGATCGAAAATAAGTTTGGGGGAATTTGATCAGTCGAAAATACTGCATTTCTAACACGACAATTTCCCTACCTTTTGCAGTCAAGTAAAGGTATCCGGTATTCATATCACACATATTTGCAAAACACATGTAAAATACTGGATTACTTGCACTATAGACTAAAACCGGTACTTTTTAGGGAAATTGTGTGTTTATCTTGGCATCGCATCATTCTTGTATAGCGCAACTCTTGTCTTGGAGTCTATGCAGGAAAATCCGGAAGCAGAGCCCAAAATTGGGAAAAGATCTGATAAAAGATGCGCCAACTCAAAGGCTGATGATCTGGTAGTGTTATAGAAGGCCAAATAAAAATCTATACATCAGAAAGAGGCCCAATTGTCAGCCCAATACAACAGAAGAAATCCCAAGCCCTACGGCTTCCAAACCGCGGCGGTTCCGCAGCAGGAGCTGGCTTGCGCCGCGGAACCGCGGCTCTTTGATGGCTTCATGCCTCCAGTTTTCTTCCACGTGGCTACTGTAACTGCCCAAGCTTCCAGAAGACTCCCGATTCTCCACGTGGCACATCTAGAAGGCTCGGCTTAACAAACTATTTCTAGAAGGATCTTGTAACAAACTTTTGGAGGGAAATTTGAATGTTTTGTTAATAAACTTGTGGAGGGAAATTTCAAATTTCAATCCTAGATCTAGAATTTTGAGGTCTATAAAAGGGAGCCTAGATCTAGGGTGCAAAATGTTCAAGAATTCATTCATCTCCCTCTTCCCTCCACATGTTTAGTGACAAAACTTGTGCCCAATCCCCAATTCAACCTCAAGATCAATTCAAGCAAGAATTCCTCCAACCTTTATAAGCAACGCCAGATTTCCAACGGAGCAAGAGATCCACGCCGATCCGCGACTCAAGGAGCCGAGCGAAGCCGAAATCGACAATCTAGTTCCTACCTTTTGTAAATTCAAGAGAGTTGTAACGAAATTTGTCGATAAATAAAGGTGAATTTTCTATATTCTTGCTTATCTTTAATTCAAGCATAATGATTAGATCTCAATTTGTGATTGTGTTTGTGATCATGATGTTTGAGTAATCTCCGCTCGTGTAGGAGTTGTGACGATCTTTAGATGATGATGATTTAGATATTTTTACAATTCTTAAATCCTATAATGTTTGGAAATTCTAGTGAATCAAATGATTAATAACCTAGTTTTGAGATGATGCTTTCTTGATCGTGTTCACTCAAACTAGGGAACAACTATTAAACATTTGATTAACTAGAAGCTAGAATTTGAATGCGATCAATCGAAAGGACAAAGGATGAGTTGCGAAATCCCTAATTCCCTCGCAAGATCCTTAAACCTCGATGAATTTGCATTGATATAGTATCAATTCATTAATGGATAAGAATTAGTAATTTTTAGATCTCATCACATCGATAGATCCGATCTACTCCTATGAGCTATCCTTATAATCTTGAGTGTTGATTTGAAATTATCTCTCATCTCTCTTCTTGTTTTAATGTTTCTTTTAGATCTAGATTTTTCTTACTTTTGATCTACAATTACAAATCATGAATTGTTTTCTTTTCTTTGCCTTAAATTTTCAACTCATCTAATTCGAAAATTGAATGGAACTCACTTTCCCTTTGGACGATCCACACTTACTAACGCGCTACATTCGATACCGTTATTGATTGCGGTCAAAATATTTTTGGTTGTGATTTCTTTTTACATATTTTCATACTACACAACGGAAAATCATTCAATCACCTATGCATGTCAGTGCTGCATGGAACCTTACCATGCGGTCCGTTCTGCATGGACATGCAGGTCAATTCTGCATGAAGTTCTAAGAAATATAACACAAGAATCGGCAAATAAAAACATTCTTTACATTTCATATTCCTTGAATCTTACAATTGCATATATTTTGAATCTATCCTAACCCTATTTTTCTTTCAAGGTTATGGATTCTCCAAACAATACCAGCACAAATATCAAAAACACACCACCATCTCTACCGCTTACGCCTACCGTTGCTGCTCCGATCAATGAGCAGACGGTATTGCTTGAGGCAATCCGAAGCCTCCTAGAAGGACAGCCATAGCAAACTACTATATTACTAAACCGTCCAGAAAAGGAAGCACACGTAGTGAAGCAATTCCGGGCATTGCACCCAAAGCAATTTTCAGGAAAAGAGAGCCCTCTGGAAGCCGAAGAATGGGCTCAGAGCATTGAGTACGATCTGGCAGCAGCACAACTGCCAGAGATTTCTTGGATACGAGTTTCGAAGCTGCAACTTACTGACAATGCCCGAGTTTGGTGGAAGGCGGAAGAAAGCCGTCTTGACCAGCCGATCGAATGGAGGACTTTTCGCGAGATGTTCGACGCGAAATATTTCCCCGAGACTGCCCGATTTGAAATGGAGCAGCAATTCATCCACCTACAGCAGGGTTCAATGTGGACCAAATCTGTGGATGAGTATGATGCCGAGTTTACCATACTCAGTAGGTTCACGGCACACTTGATACCGATGGCTGAGATCAGATTTAGTCGATTTCAGTAAGGGTTAGATCCGGAGATCCAAGCTGTCTTAGCTACAGGGGATTTCCCAACTCACGAACTGGCTCTGAAAGATGCCCGTCGATATAAGGCAGTGGTGAAGATGAATGGCAGACCCCAATCTACCGGAGTGAAGCGCCCTGCCACCCAGTTGACAGGAGGAGCCTCTTCAAGTCCAACGTGGGAACCCAGGAGACCGGAAGTTACAAATAACCGGCTAAGTCTAAATTTTTGCTTCTACTGCAAGAGGGATGGACACCTATGGAAGGACTATAGGCGCGCAAAAGGCCTGTACTTAGTTTGTGGTGCATCCACTCATGGAATTGGCAAACGTCCTTATAGATGCAACCCAGTTCCAACTCACAACACTTATCCGCAACGGCCAGCTATTCAGGCTCTGCACCTCGTCTTGCTCTCCCAGCTCTACCTCTACGTGGACCTCCTGCACAACCCAATCGCCAATTCCATCAGGCACTGAGAAACATGTCTCGAGGGCAGAAAAACATGCCCTAAGTACAGAAGAATGTGCCTCCAGCTAGGAGGAATGTACCACGGCGTCTGGCTTTCACATTAGCGGCCGTAGAAACCGAGAATGTAGATCAAGATAACCCTGGTAATTTCCTTACATCTTTTTTCAATCTTTCCAAAACTTTTGCATTCTTTCGTTCTTCCAAATATTTTTCGTGCACTATCACTAATTCTATAACCAAACTTTTCTTGAATCTGTTATACTTTTCTTCTACAAATTTCGAGGACGAAATTTTTATAAGGAGGGTATAATATAACAACCCTAAACTTTCTGTACATAATTTTTTCAAAAATACAGAAAGGAACATCTAAGCCTGAGCACAAGTTATAAATTTAATTTTCTTTTAAACAACAAGAAAGCACTTGTAGCTCATTGGTAAAGCCTTGCACTGCTGTGACGTAGCCTCTGTGTTCAAATCTTCCCAGCCACATATTATTTTTATTGATTTTTCTTTTAAACTTTTAGAAACTCAAAAGTTTACATGTGCAAAACACGTAAAATGAAAAGTCACAATAAAAACAAACATGTGGAAAATGATATATAAAAAGATAGGGACACTGGCCAAAATCCAGACCCCAACCCATAACAAACGATAGGCAAGATTTCGCCATGGGCCGGTGCTGCCGGGCCCCCTAGGTAATGCTCAGTTTTTTTATTTCCCTAACACCTGTAGGCCTACCCCATTAACCCTGGTCTGTTTTTTTCCCTGCAATTATCCAGAGAATTAACAATCACCATTAAACAAAATTTTAATGCATTTTTAATTCTCAATTCATCATCCTAAACCCTAATTTCTCCTATAAATACCCCCTACACCATAGTCATCTCCATTCTGAAAATTATCACAAAAACTCCCTAAAATTTCTAAGTCTAAAGTTGTGCAAGTGGAGTTAGCAAAGGTCGAAATTCCGACGACGTTTCGGGAAGAATCCGGAGACGAAACGACTCTCCGTCGATCCTAAAATCTTCCCCTACCTCTCTTCTTTATTTCTAATCTGTAAGTCCCACTTCCCCTTCTCTTTCTATTAAAACGAATTCCATTTTCAAAACTAGTCGGAAGCGGAGTTAATCCGACTTCCGTTTCTAATTTAACTAAAAACACCATTTATCTTAATAAAAAATTTATAATCTTTTTGTATATTGTTTAGCAATCATAAACAAACACATTAGAACAAGTTTCAATTCAAAATAATATGTATTGTAACTTCTATTTCATTTTTATGGTAAAATACCATCATGTTTACATACGACATTGCTTATTCATTTTACCCATATTACCTTTAAAAAACTCACGAGGTAATGATCTACCTCATCACAACACACATTTTTGACATAGCACGATAACTTTTGGAATATTAGTTTGTGGGAAAATACGAGTTTAAATTTAAATACCATAAACATTCAAAAACCGTTTTCCTTAAAAGTATATTATTTAATTCCTTGCAAATGCGTCTCTACAACCCATTTTGGGGAACCCCGATTGGGATGGTGCAGGTTATCGCACATTCTCGGGCCTAGTAGAGTGAGATGCAGACCTCCTCACGGAGCATCCGATCTCGATGGAATTTTTAATATAATTTTTAAGAAAAATGTGATTTCTATTTAATAAATAAGTTCTATTTTTTTTATAAATATTATCAAAATATCTACTTTAAGTATACAATATATATATATTCCATATTTTCTAAATCAAAGGAATCGCAAATTCCATGAAACTACCATTACAAATCAATACAATTCCAATATTACACTAAAATACCATATACAATGAAATCTAGGTTATATCCATTAGAATATTTCACTTTATAAAAATTACAATTATGAAAACCCTAAAGATGATAATTAAATACTTGATGTGTATTTTGAAAATATATCAAAACTATTTTTCATAAAACCCCCTCAAGTTATATTAATTTACAATAAGAACCTTAGTAAATATAGGTTTAAGCGGGACCAGTTCTTTTGAGGCTCACGGAGCCGGAGAATATGTGTGCTTGCCTATCTAAGGAAGACAACCTAAAAACGGTGTTATCAATACGGTAATTGTCTTGGAAAAAGACACAAATCCTGCCGTCCATGTGCAGCAGTTACCGATAACATCAAAACTAATTCAGGACATCAATTTGTTTTAAAGTGTCTGACTCAGACAAAGTCTTAATCTAATATGAAATCAATATGACATGAATTCAATTCAAGTATAACTATAATATAATATGAATCCATTTATACCAGATACAATCTATAACAACATGACTCGACCGAACCGAATCATGGATATACTCTGATTACATGACTATCCATTTATATCCATTTCGTTTACATGATATCATGGTTTCGGCAAGTCGTATACAACCATTCATTACAATAATACAAACAATACAAAAGAAATTACGGGGTATTTAAAGGGGTAGGCTGGTACGGAACATATTAAAAGTGGCACGAGGTGGTCACTAAAAGACGTAACTATACATCCATGCCGTTGTTCTGTGGTTTTATTGACGGAGCCTTGTACTGCGGGTTACCAAAGTCCACGGTGTAAATTAGACTCCTCTCGTATACACTGGCATCTTCTGTACCAAGTTACAAACAACCGCGTTAACATAACAATCAAACTTCATAACAGTTATATTCTCCCACCTGTCTATTCTATTTCTTTCCTTCTTTAGGACTTACCGAGCGATTGTTCGCTGACGACCTTCCTTCTCTTCTTTCTTTGGAATGTTGTCAGGCGGATCCGACTCTAAGGATTTCGAGACCGGCCAGGAGCACTTGGAGCAGACTACTGAGCAGCACGACCATTAGGCTTTACTTTTACTCACTTTACTTTCATGTTCATGCCATTGTTTAGGCAATGCTTTCTATTCCTGTATTTACATTTTCAGTTGTACTTGTAAAGAAATGTTTAATAAATAAAAGTTGCTGTTCAATTACATCTCTTGTCATTTTCTTGTGTACATTCATTATATTTCTTAGTTATGCTTAGCGTGTTTATTTCGGAGTAAATACGTAGCGGGCCTCGTCGCGTCTCCTTACCCGTACACTGGGAAGCGGGGTGTGACAGTGTTGCTTCTTTATGAGTCATATGGATCTCACGCAGGGATTTTCTCATCACAAGGTTGACATGACTTTTCGAGTGTATTTTACATCTTTTCACAAGTTTGCGCCCTTTCGAGTTTCTACAAACTCGCCGGCAGTTCTGCTGTTTTTACTCACGGAGCCCTTTCGGCTTTTCATCCGTTCCCGTTTTGCTTATGGACAAACCGTTTTTTTAACTTCATCGCCGGTGGGACTTTTAATGTAGTCTCGCCGGTAGGACTTTTGGAGAGATAGGGGTCGTTTACTCCCGTGGATTGTATACGGTTTTACAGGATTTATGATCCAGGCCGTAGGGCCGGTGTGCTCAATTTGTCTGCGACTTGAAGCATTCACGCATAGTATTTCTTGAGGTATCGGCCATTGATGGGTGGCATGGGCCTTTCTCCCTCGGCGCTTATTAGTTGGTAGGATCCTCCGTTGAAAACTTTCTTCAATTGGGCCAACTATGTCGGTGCCCCAAATTTCGAAAGGCCACGACGTCACCGTAGGATGCAATGGATTGGGATGCTTGTGAATGAAATTACCGTGAATTTGGCAGAGATGACATTTTTTTGCCTGCTCTTCGCAATCCCTTATCATGGTGGGCCAGTAATATCCAAGCCGTTTGATTTGAAGCCGCATTTTGGGGCCGGACTGGTGAGCCCCGCAGACGCCTTTCATGACTTTTTGGGCTTCGGCAAATGACAGACACCTGAGCCAGAGTTGGTCATATGATCTGCGGTATAGCGTATTATTTACAAACATGTATCGAAGAGCTCTCTTCTTCAGCTGAACCCTCGTAGATTTTTCTTCGGGCAGCTTGTCATATCGGAGGTACTCTATGAAGGGCTCTTTCCAATCGGGCTCATCTTGAATGATCAGAACTTTTTCGGCAGGATTGCCCTTTGGTTCTGCGCTTTCCTCTTCTCGTAAAGAGACTGGGGGCAGAATTTGCCGGCTCCTGACTGTGATCAGAATTTCATCCATATCAGAATCAGCCAGCTCTTTGGCTAGGCGAGCGAGTACGTCGGATTTTCCATTCAATGCCCTAGGGACTCTCATTAGTTTAATGTGGGTGAACCTTTTCATTAGTTCCACCACCCAGCTTCTATATCGAGCTAACTCGGGCTTATATATCTTGTAGTCGTCACTCACTTAGTTGACGACAAGATGGGAGTCACCGTAAACCCGTAACCGAAGGATTCCCATTTCTATGGCGCTGCAATCAAAACACCTAATGGACTAAATAAGCCTCACGTGTTAAACACGTGAGCGCCTATAGGTGTTACGCCCCACTTCTTAGTGTACGGGTAAGAAGACGCGATGAGGCCCGCTATGTATTTACTCAGAAGTAAACACGCTAAGCGTATCTAAGCAACATAATGTAAAATATACACAAGAGACATGAATGTAAATGAACATCAACTTTTATTTATTAACATTTATTTTCAAGTACAACTGAAAATGTAAATACAGGAATGGAAAGCAATGCCTAAACAATGGCATGAACTGAAAAGAAAATATATACAAGTATCTAGAGCTCTGGATCAATAGAGAACTGCTCCAAGTCTTCAGTACTGGGCTCGATCTCCAGGGAATCCAATCCACCTGACAACATTCCAAAGAAATAAGAGAAGGAATGTCGTCAGCGAACAATCGCTCGGTAAGTCCCAAAATAGGTAAGAATAGACAGATGAATAGACAGATGTGAGAATATTACTGGTGAGTTTGTTATATTAACGCAGTTGTTTGTAGCTTGGTATAGAATATGCCAGTTTATAAGAGAGGAGTCCCACTATTCCGGAGAATTAGTTATACGAAGCACAAGGAACCGTTAAACCACGGAACAACATCAATGGATATTCAGGTTAGGTGTATTAAAGTGACCGTCTCTTGCCACTTCTAACGCATTCCGTACAAGTCTACCCCTTTAAAACCCCGTAATGTCTTTTGTATTGATTGTATTGTTTTGTTTTATATATGGAAGACTTGCCGAAACTATGATATCATGTAAACGGAATAGATATAAATGGATAATCATGTAAACAGAGTATATCCATGGTTCGGTTCGGTCGAGTCATGTTGATATAGATTGAATTCTGGTATAAATAGATTCATATTGTATTGTAGTTATACTTGAATTGAATTCAAGTCAAATTATTTTCGGATTTGACCGTGACTCGAACCGAGTCAGACTTTTAAACAACATTGAAGTCCTGATTTATGTTTTAGAGTTATCGGTAACTGCTGCATATGAACGGCAAGATTTGTGTCTTTTTCCAAGACAATTACCGTATTGATAACACCGTTGTTAGGTTGTCTACCTTAGATAGGCAAGCACCCATATTCTCCTGCTCCCTGAGGCTCAAGAGAACTGGTCCCGCTTAAACCTATATTTACTAGGGTCCTATTGTAAATTAATATAACTTGAGAGGGTTTTATGAAAAATTGTTTTGATATATTTTCAAAACATACCTCAAGTATTTAATTATCGTTTTTAGGGTTTTCAAAATTGTAATTTTTATAAAGTAAAATATTCTAGTAGATATAACCTAGTTTTCATTGTATATGGTAATTTAGTGTAATATTGGAATTGTATAGATTTATAATGATAGTTTCATGAAATTTGTGATTACTTTGATTTAGAAAACATGGAATATATATACTGTATACTTAAAGTAGATATTTTGATAATATATATATATATAAAATAGAACTTATTTATTAAATAGAAATCATATTTTTCTTAAAAGTTACATTAAAAATTCCATCGAGATCGAATGCTCCGTGAGGAGGTTTGCATCTCGCTCTACTAGGCCCGAGGATGTGCAATAACCCACACCATTCCGATCAGGGTTACCCAAAATGGGTTGTAGAGGCGTATTTGCAAGGAATTAAATAATACACTTTTAAAAAAACGGTTTTTGAATATTTATGGTATTTAAATGTAAACTCGTATTTTCCTACAAACTAATGTTTCAAAAGTCATCGTGCTATATCAAAAATGTGTGTTGTGATGAGGTATGTCATTACCTCGTGAGTTTTCTAAAGGTAATATGGGTAAAAAGGAATAAGCAATGTCGTATGTAAATATGATGGTATTTTACCGTAAAATTGAAATAGAAGTCGCAATATATATTATTTTGAATTGAAACTTGTTGTGAATGTTGTTTTATGTTTGTTAAACAATATAATAAGAGATGGTAATTTGTTGTTTAAGAAATTTGAATTTTTAAAGAAAAGAGAATCGGAAGTCGGAATAACTCCGCTTCCGACGAGTTTTGAAAAGTGGAAGTTTTAGACTAGTGATTGAGAAGGGGAGAGGGGACTTACAGGTTGGAATTAGATAGAAGAGGTAGAGGGAGATTTTGGGATCGTCGGGAAGTCATTTCATCACCGGATTCTTCCAGAAACGTCGTCGGAACTTCGACCTTTACTAACTCCACTTGTACAACTTTGGACTTTGAAATTTTAGAGAGTTTTTGTAATAATTTTCAGAATGGAGATGACTATGGTATATGGGTATTTATAGGATAGAATTAGGGTTTAGGGTAATGAAGAATGGAATTAAAATGCGCATTAAAATGGATTTAAGAGAGGAATTATCACTCTCTGGATAATTGCGTAGAAATTAAACAGCATGGGGGTAGTGGGGTAGGCCAAAGGGTTCCAGGGGAAAATTCCAGAGCATTACCTACGGAGGGTCCCGGCGGCGACGGCCCCATAGGTAATCTCGCCAGTCAATATCCGGTGGTTGGGGTGTGGATCTCTGCCACGTGTCCATGACGTCTCATATACCTCAGTGCACATGTTTGATTTTGTTGTGACTTTTCATTTTACATGTTTTGCAAGTGTAAACTTTTGAACTTCTAAAAGTTTAAAAGAAAATCAACAAAATATATATATGTGGCTGGGGAGATTCGAATACAGGGGCTTCACCACAGTAGTGCAAGGCTTTACCAATGAGCTACAAGTTGTTTCTTTCTGTTCAAAAGAAATTTAAATACTTATAGCATACACAGTATTGCAAATACTCTATTTGTATATTAATTTTTAAACAATTTTCTGTACACTAAAACAGAGTTGTTGCAATAGGCGCTGCAATCGAATATTTGATAGGCTAAATAATCCTCACCTGTTAAACACGTGAGCGCTTATATGCAAAGCATATGGGCGCTGAATAAAATAAACTAAAGGCCAAACATGTATCACATGTTAAACACGTGAGCGCTAATATGCAAACCGTATGAGCGCTGAAAATAAACTGTGTTAAAACACATTCTAGGGGTCACGTGTTAAACACGTGAGTTCTTCTGCTGTACTCTTTGGCGAGATAGAATTAAATTATATGTGATAGAATTAAATTCTATTTGGGAATTATTTTCCCTGATCTTTCTGATATGGAAAGATTCTTCTCTAACAGAGAATTTTGGATTTAAAATCCAATCGTGATAAAATATCACCAATCAAACCACCTGATAGAATTAAATTCTATATGGAAAATATTTTCTTGATCTTTCTCAAATTAGAAAAATCTTCTCTGTTAAACAGAGGACCCTTGGATCAAAGATCCAACGGTGATTATAAAATCACCCCCGATCATCCGGTAGAATAAAATCCTATCATAGGAAAATATTTCTTAATCTTGTTAAATAAACAAGAAATTTTCTCTGTTAAACAAAGAGCTGTTGGATTGAAAATCCAACGGTGAATAAAATTCACCAATTAATCTTCATGATCTCTCAATGAGAGATTTTCTTAACATCCTCATTTTTTCCCTTCTCTTATAAATAGGAGCAAGGAGATTGAATCAAAACACACAAAGGAGAACTCCTTATAAGCTTCTGCAACAAAAAAAATATACAGTGAGCTCTTGAAAAAGAAAGATAATTTAATTCTCAAAAGAAGAAGAAGACTTGCCTCATTGAAACTCCAGGTAAAAAAAACACAGAGATCATAGTGTCTCTTCTTTGCCTATTTAAGGGTTTAACCCTTTACATAAGAACTTAGTTCTTCCCCTGGTTGAGATTTGCAGAAGCAAATCTCCCCACAAGTTGCGAATTTAATTTTCATCGGGGAGATTTTGTTCTGCAGATTCAAAACTTAGGGGAAAAGAACAAGGTTATAAAATAAAAAGAAATAACAGGAGCATATGAGAATTTAATTCCTCCAAAAATTAGGATTTAACCCTATATAAAGAACTTAGTTCTTCAAATGATGATGATCCAATATCCTCAAAACCGAAATCTTGATGATCATTAATGACTAAAAATGTCATTAATAGAGATCAATATCTCTAAGAAAATACAAGAACGTCATGGTGACTCGTTAGTGTTTAGCACTATTTTGAAGCCTCACATGTTTTCCACGTAAGTGCTTCAAACGAACAAAAAGAACAACCAAACCTGCCTCACGTGATTCTCACGTAGGCACCTGAAAACCAAAGAAAAAAAACTTCTTTGTCAATTAGGCAGTCTCCTCAAAAGGAAGCTGTCATGTGAGATGCACGTGAGCTCTATCCAAGTGCTTAGCACTTTCGTAAAAAGAGGGAAACGAGCAGATAGAACCCAAAGCCCAGCACTCACGTGTTTTCCACGTGAGTGTCATGCAGAGTGCTTAGCGCCCTATGATTAGTCCAAAATGACTAACAAAAGTTCACATCTGGGGGCCTCACGTGTTTCACACGTGAATGTCACGGAACTCTAGTGCTTAGCACTAATCCAACACTTCACGTGTTTCACACGTGAGCATTGTATGTCCCAATGCTCAACACTGTTGGGTAATTATGGAAACACAATCTTAGCCCAAAATTGGCTAAGTTTCCTGAGGTTAAACCTCTTTGATTTTAAAATCAATCGAACTCATATGGCTCATAGTTTCCCAAACTGATATTAGTCTAAAAAATGACTGGTGGTCTCCCATTGATGATATCCAAAATGATATTCATCCTATGTCTCCTAATGTTCTTAGTTTCAAATACGACTAATGATTCTTAGGTACACAACAACCCCTTTTCCCTCAAATACGGGACTTGGTTTAAGGGTACATCTCTTCACACCTCCGATACATGTCATTGTAATTCCTCAACGTCTTCAGAGAGGTGGTGGGTACTGACGACCAACAAAAGTTCGGATCCAGCAACTGAACAGCATCAAGAGCAGGAGACCGATACAGAGTTCCTGCGAAGGATGCTTGAAAGAAAAGACGAGGAGGCCGCAGAACAAGCTGCTAACATAAAGCAGATGACGCTTTTGTTCCAGGACATGGCTGGAATGATGATCCAGCCAGAGCTTCCAGCCGAGGATCCCCCGATAATCATCGAGGATGACAGAAGGGAAACTTCAAACCCTTTTCCGGCTTTATTAACAGCTAAGGAGGAAATGATCTCCAAGGCTACTATTGATGATTACATCGCTCAACAAATACGAGCTCATCAAGAAAATAAAGCGGCTTGCCAAATCTGTTCACCGGGCGTGCCAGATTCTGTTCACCACCGGAAACAGAGTCTAACGTTGGGACGTCTGGCCTGAATTCTGGGGGCAGATGCTATTTGGATTTATCCGTCCACCTCTCCGATGATGCCAAGTTGATTTATGGCACCGTATATCATAGATTTGGATGGATGCGGACGTTGTAGCAGACTTTATCAGATTCCCGCTCGTTTGTGATGGATTTTTGATTGTAGGGATGCTCTTCCCTGCATGCGCAAGCCCCTGCAGTTAATTACGTTACCGCATCGCGATAACCACTTTCTCCTTCTCCGGAAGTTCACTTCGTGTAGTGTGTGTTTTTGTTTGTTTAGGTTGCCCGTAGATTGTATACGGAGACTAGTTTCTATCATCGCCCGTAGGGCGTGGATTAGTCCAAATATGTATAATTTTAGTTTGGGGTTGGGTTGATTTAAGGATCGTTAATCTGGTTTGAGATTAAAATCAGCTTAAACATATGAGCATTTCGGCTTGATTATCGCGGTCCATTATCACCATATTTGAGGCAAAATGTTAGTTTAAGGACGTTTCGGTCCTTTGTCGCCATATTTGAGGGCGAGTATTAGTTTACGGACATTTCGTTCCAACATTCCCGTTTTGGGGACGAATGTTAGTTTAAGGACATTTCGGTCCGTTATCGTCGTATTTAGGGGCAAATGTTAGTTTAGGGACATTTCGGTCCATTATCGCCGTATTTGGGGGCGGATATTAGTTTGGGGACATTTCGGTCCATCATCGCCGTATTTGGGGGCGAATGTTAGTTTGAGGACATTTCGGTCCATTATCGCCGTATTTAGGGGTGAATGTTAGTTTAGGAACATTTCGGTCCATTATTCATCTTGCTCGCGCATGTATTTGTTATGTGATGAAGTGAACAATGGAGATATAGAATATGCCCAATTTGGGGCACGATCCGATTTGAGACGTGCACGTCAGTTTGGAAGTGCATCAACGAAAGAAGTTGTTGGTCGTTGGGACCCGCCACCCATCTGAAGACATTAAGAAATTGCAACGACATATTTCAGAGATGTGAAGAGATGTACCCTTGAACCAAATACCGTTTTTGAGGGAAAAGACTGTGATGGACCTAATAATCGTCAGTCATATTTGAGACTACGATTAACTTAGGAGATATGAATGAAGATCGGTTTGGATATCAGTTTGGATATCACAAACATAAGTTTAGCCAATTTGGGCTAGGATTGGGTTGCCATGTTTGAGGCGAATATTTAGTTTAATGATATTTCGGTCCATTATTCATCTTGCTTGCACGTGTATTTTTTACGTGACGAAGTGAACAATGGAGATATGGAATGTGCCCAATTTGGTGCACGATCCGATTTGAGGCGTGCACGTCAATTTGGAAGTGCATCAACGAAAGAAGTTGTTGGTCGTCGGGACCCGCCTCCTCTCTGAAGACGTTGAGGAATTACAATGGCATGTATCAGATGTGTGAAGAGATGTACCTTTAAACCAAGTTCCGTATTTGAGGGAAAAGAGGTTGTTGTAGACCTAAGAATCATCAGTCGTATTTGAGACTAAGCATTTTAGGAGACATAGGATGAATATCATTTTGGATATCATCAATGGGAGGCCACTAGTTATTTTTGAGACTAAGATCAGTTTGGGAAACCATGAGCAGTATAAGCTCGGTTGATTTAAAAACAAAGAGGTTAGACCTCAGGAAACTTAACCAATTTTGGGCTGAGATTAAGTTTCCATAATTACTCAACAGTGCTGATCACTGGGACGTACAACGCTCACGTGTGAAACACGTGGGGTGCTGGATTAGTGATAAGTACTAGAGTCCTATGGTACTCACGCGTGAAACACGTGAGGTGTTCAGATGTGAGCGATTTTTAGTCATTTTTTTGACTAATCATGGAGTGCTGAGCACTCTGCATGATACTCACGTGGGAAGCACGTGAGTGCAGGGCTTTGGGCTTTATTTATTTGTTTCGCTCTTTTTACAGAAGTGCTAAGCACTTGGATAGAGCTCACGTGCATTTCACGTGACTGCTTCCTTTGGGACGGCTGCCTAATTAATAAAGAAGTTTTTCTTTACTTTTTAGGCGCCCATGTGAAAATCACGTGAGGCAGCTTTGGCTTTTCTTTTGCTTGTTTCCCTTTTTTAAGCACTCACGTGGGGAAACACGTGAGGCAGTTTTGGTTGTTCTTTTTGTTCGTTTGAAGCACTCACATGGAAACCACGTGAGGCTTCAAAATAGTGCTAAGCACTACCGACTCACCAAACTATTCTTGTGATTTTTGAGAGATATTGATCTCTTGTTGATGACATTTTTATTTATTGATGATCATCAAGATTTCGTTTTTGAGGATCTTGGATCATCATCATTTTTTTTGAAGAACTAAGTTCTTTTTATAGTGTTAAACCCTAATTTTTGGAGAAATTAAATTCCCATATAAACCTGTTATTTCTTTTTAATTTAGTTCTTTTCCCCTAAGTTTTGAATCTGCGGAACAGAATCTCCCCGATGAGAATTAAATTCTCAACTTGTAGGAAGATCTGCTTCTGCAAATCTCAACCAGAGAAAGAACTGAATTCTTATATAAAGGGTTAAACCCATGAGGCAAAGGGGAGATAATATGATCTCTGTGTTTTTTACCTAGGGTTTCAACGAGGCAAGTTTCCTTTGAGAATTAAATTCTCTTTCTTTTTCAAGAGCTCACAGTATATATGTTTTTTGCAGAAACTTGTGGGGAGTTCTCTGTGTGTTTAAATTCAATCTCCTTGCTCCTATTTATAGAAGAAGGGGAAAAACTAGGATGTTAAGAAAATCTCTCATTGAGAGATCATGAAGATGAATTGGTGAATTTTATTCATCGTTGGATTTTCAATCTAAAGGCTCTCTGTTTAACAGAGAAGATTTCTTATTTGTTTAGGAAGATTAAGAAATATTTTCCTATGGTAGGATTTTATTCTACCAGATGATCGGGGGGTGATTTTATAATAACCGTTGGATCTTTGATCCAAGAGTCCTCTGTTTAACAGAGAATATCTTTCTAATTTGAGAAAGATCAAGGTAATATTTCCCATATAGAATTTAATTCTATCAGGTGGTTTGATTGGTGATATATCATAATTGGATTTTAAATCCAAAATTCTCTGTTAGAGAAGAATCTTTCCATATCAGAAAGATCAGGAAAAATATTTTCCACATAGAATTTAATTCTATCTCGCCAAAGAGTGCAGCAAGAGAACTCACGTGTTTAACACGTGAGGCTTATTTAGCCTATCAATTGTTTGATTGCAGCGCCTATAGGCGCTCACGCGTTTAACACGTGAGGCTTATTTAGCCTATCAATTGTTTGATTGCAGCGCCTATAGGCGCTCACGCGTTTAACACGTGAGGCTTATTTAGTCCATTAGGTGTTTTGATTGCAGTGCCTATATGCTTTGCATATAGGCGCTCACGTGTTTAACACGTGAGGCTTATTTAGCCCATGAGTCGTTTTAACTGCAGCGCCTATATGTTTTGCATATAGGCTTTCACATGTTTAACATGTGAGATTTGAGTAGTGGGGAATTTTCCCCCTTTCCGTTTTTTATGAGGGAACAAATGCCCCCCAGCGTTGCTTTTACGTGGCTTGCACGTGAGTGCAACGCTGTCCACCCTTACAACCGTTGGATTGCCTAAGGAACGGGGAGATAAACCGCTCCCCCTCACGTCTTATAAATGGGGTGTTTGGCTCTTTTGATAATCACTGCTTCTTCATCTTCTTCCCTAACCTTTTTCTTGAGAATTTAATTCTCCTCTCAGAGCTTAGCTCTCTGTCCATAGATCTTTTAGAGTTAAACTCTGCAAAAACTCTCTTTTTGGGTAAGGATCTTGAACGACATTTACCCCTTAGGGAAAAACCCCTTTTTTCTTTGGATTTCAAATCCATCAACATTTTTTTCCTCTTGCCTTGAATTGATCTCTTAGAGATCTAAAAAACACCCCTTTTTTCAAGAGGACTCTAGGCTCTTGAGAATTTCTAGTTCTCCTCTCAGGGTTTACCCTATCACTGTTCGTTGAGGATCCTTGGAATTCAATTCCATTTTCTTCGTTTCCTCACCTTGGGGGTTTTCTGGGATTTAATCCCTTTATCAAAGAAATTTAATTCCATATTACGAGCTTAGCTCTAAAAGACTTGGAGACTTTTGGGAATTTTATTCCCTGGTGTTCTTGAGCGTTTTTTTCTTTTTAGAGTTTTAATACAATTAACACAGATTTGAATCTGTTGTGCATTTTAACAGAACTCGTTTCTTGAGAATGTTAGGAGTTGTTTAAACTCCACTGTTTATTTAATGAGAATCATTTTGGATTCTCACAATGATTATCTTGCCTCATCATTGGTGAGCCGCCATTTAGATTTCGTGGGGCCTACTGGCTTTGTAGTTAGTGGTCCCATGAAATAAACTCATATATATATTTTTATTAATGGGTCCCTCTTTTTTATTAGGTATGATGGCATCACTTCCCTACTTCCCTTTCAAATGCTCGAAGGCCGCTTTCCCACAGTCGCCGTCAGACGGGGAAGTTGTGGCAATGATTAGGGCACATGATAAGGATACGAAGAGTTTTCTCCTATGGGGAGTTTGGTATGGCTACATTATCAGGGGTCAACGTAGTTTCACATGGGAGGTACCGACAGAACCCATCCATTCAATATCTTTAACGGAGCGTCCGTGTACTGCTTATGCTGTGGAGGCGGCTAATTAGACCCCCGAGGGCCGTCTTGAGCCTTCAACGATAGGGATACCCAATCAACCCTCGATGGCTATTGATATTTTAGGACGCCGAATCTGCCAAGGCGAAGCTCGACCTTGGGGGCAAGTCTACAAGATAGGCATCTTCCCGCGACACCAAGTGGGATATCTTCCTTGGGCCCGTTACATTCTCTCCTCTCAACGCTCTTGGGCTATATCAAGCGGTGTATGCATCACTGTTCTACTATCATGCTCCGCACGTCTGATGGGTCAAGGAGTTTTTAAACCAGTGGAACCTTCCGACGAATACTTTTCTGGGGGACCGCGAAGTCTCTATTTCGCTGGTGAAGTTCCGCAAAATTTCATGGTTGCCGATCATGGGAGAACACTATAAAGAATTACTACCCCCGACGAGTATATATTTGCTACGGTGACAGCGGTGCTTGAGGGCTTGACGACCGAGAATGCTGTTCGGCATAAGCACCCGAGTCTGATTAAAGCCTTGGGTATTTTCGAGAAACTATTCATGGTATCGGAAGGGCAAGGTGTAACTTTTGACGCTTTCATTGCTTGCTTTCTTCGTGAAGATGTCTTATCCAAGAAAGCTATGAAATTCGCAAAGGTTGAGGATCCCTTCGGTTTCGGCTTGAAGAAACTGTCGGCCAAAGAAGAAGACCTGCCGCAGTTTTACATTCCAATTTTATTTTCCGTGGCCTTTGATGCAATCGCTGCCCCCGGAATGGACGAAGAAACTTTCTTTATCGGCTTCATCGGTCTCTGGCTTAGCTCGTTTGCCATGCCGATGTATCGCCATTTTATGAGAGCCTCTGTCTTCTATCCTGTCCATCGCATAGCCGAAGGAGCGCGGTTGGCTATTGGCTTTGCAGGACTATCACACCTATAACATGGTCTAAGTACTGCCGCCAACACTTCAAACCTGGGTGCGGACACCGTGAATTTCTCCTTCCAGTACTTCACGTCATGGATCGAGATGCATGTGTTAGGAGCATTTGCTGCACACCGGCGCCCTACTTTCTATGAAGCATATACCTTCCCATGGGTGATGAGGTTGCTCGATGCTTCCTCTCCTGATCCGACCCAGTTGGGGGCTCTACGGGTATTGCTTAATCCATATTCGAATAAGGGTGGAATGGTTTTCAGTGACCGGGTCCTTTCTGCTCCAATTGGGCCCATCCAACAGCTGTTCGATTTGTCAAAGAGTGGAGCTCCGACTTTAAAGCCCAAAGAGATCAAGCATCTATATTCAATCCGGCCGGGGTACTTAGTGTTCTGCCTAAATGATACGGCCCTCTTCATGCGCTACAATCCACATCGCTTCGCCCAGCAGTTAGGTTACAACCATGGCGTCCCCCTTGAATCCTTTCTAGTTAAGCTCACTCTCTCACTGAAGGTCGCTTGCGACATTATCCACCACTTCATGCGGTCGGGTACTGGTTCCGTCTTCATGATTCCTGAGCCTGACTATCTTCCGAGGCTCGTAGGACCCTTCAAGGGCTGGTATCACCACCGGGTTGGACCCATCATTGCAGAGGAGAGAAGGGTGCTCTTTGAATGTAAATACCCTTCTTCCGCTCAAGCCGTCAGTGCCTCATTGCGGCCACGGTCGGTTGTTTACCCTCCTCTGAGGGAAAGCGACTCAGAGCTTATTCCTAAGGCTCTTCAGGAGGAATCAGTCACCCGCACTGCTGGTATGCCGATTCTCCTAGGGGCTAGGGCAGAGATTCCTGAGAAGGCAGTGGCAGCGGCATCACCAAAAACAGACACCGAAGGTGAGGTTGGGCAGCGCCGTGAAAAATTACCGAAGGGGAGGAAGCGCCCATCTTCTAGTGCTGGCTTAGGCCCTAAAATAGGGAAGAAATCGTTTGCCGGTTTACTCGATACGTTGCTTGAGTCTGTGCCTTTTCATGATGAGCCTATATCTGTGCATGAACCAGACGACGGTCTCCTCTTTCTTGGCACATCTACCGAGGAAGCCGCTCAGTCGACCGAAGCCTTGAAGCGATCGCAGGATGAAATGAAAATGTGCGCCCCAGGAAAGGAGGCTTTCCTCTTGTTGTATTCTATGACGTTGACCCATTATTACCTAGGTTATTAATGGGTCCTCTGACGATGGAAGAAGAACGGGCTCTCAAACATCCCATCTCGGCAGTTTCTGAAGATGGGGCTGCTCCGAAGACGGGCAGGCATTTGCTTTTGATTGAAGCCCGACGAGCGCAATTGATCAGAAAAGAGCAACGGCTCGAAAAGGCCATACTTCAAGCTCCCTGGTGTATTGGTATGCATATATTTTTTTACGTCTCTTTTGGTCAATAATTTGTTTTACTTTTACATCATATTATCTTTACCAAAAATTTTGTAGAGCCTTCTGAAACGGGCGTAGTATTGAGCCCAGATCGCGTCATGGAGTCTCCAATGACGGCTTCTATTCCTTCGGCGGAGATTGCTACAATGGTCATAGATTCTATGGATATCTTCAATGACGCATCGGGGGTGTAGAGGAGATTACCGAAACTGCCATCCCCGCCTTGGAGTCTCTGGTAACGGCTTCTATTCTTTCAGCGGAGACTGTAACACTGGCCACGACTTCTGTGAACATCTCCGATGACACATCGGAAGGTGTAGAGGAGATTGCTGAAGCTGCCATCCCCCCGATTCAAAGTGGACGAAGTATCGAAGGTAATTTTATCGACATCTACATTTTTGTTTAATGACCCTTCCATATATATGAACTTTTCTTTCTCTCAGAATTGGGGGAGTTGGCATCTTCCATTGTAGATCTTTCTCCAGAGAAGACCCTCCAGCGTTTACTTGACATGGCAGCCCCGCAAGCGATACCTCCACAGAGCATAGTAATTTACTCTGGCCAAGATTGGTAATTCTTTGCCTTTCTGTTTTATATCTTCATAATGATGCTGATGTGCCCCCTTTATTTTAAGACACGGCCTTAGAGGCTGACGATAAAGTAGAAGTTCTCGATGGGCCTGGGGATCTCTCAAATCTTCTTTCTATGGCCGTAGATAAGTGACGCTTTAGCATTGGCATTCTTTTACATATTCTACATTTAGAAAGGCGACTAACCACACATATATTTTCACAGTTTTTGTTAGTGTTTATGCCCTAGAAGGCCATTACTGTATCATACTAGCTTGTATATTACTTAATGGAAGCTTGGGATATTCACATGTATATAACAGTCTTGCTAAACATGGTAGTATGCTACTTGGTTTTTCTATCTTAATATGTGAGTGTACGTATTGATAGAGCTCTTAGGATCTTGCTTGTCTACCAGCGTTGTGATGGCAGTCACACTAGTGGGGGCTGGGTAGTCTACAAGCACATCCTTATTCAGGTCCCTGGTCGTTGGATTATCGAGACAGAGCATCGATACTCCAGAGTAGACTGGTGTGTACGCTTCTCATCCCAGTTGGGGAGATGGTCTGTCCCACAGCTGTCAGTACGTCGTACTGGAAATAGTATACAGGTGCTCGTTAGGTTACGGGTACACCGGACAGGACTCACAGGGAACTGTTGGTTGGTTTGATACCAGTCGTCAGTGAACAGTTCCCAGGTGACATGAGTACAGCGTAGTCCGCAGACTTGACACTGCTACTTCGCCTCGAGTGTGTCCCACTGTTCTTAGATTGCTACCCTACCACGGCTCAAAGGAGTCGTGCAAACAGGTAGCAGTTGGGTGCAGTCCCGAGCACTTGGAGGCAGTGGCGGTTAGACAGGATTCGTCCCTCCCGGTATTGGGAGTAGATATCGTGCTGTGTCAGAAAGCCATTACGCAAAGTCCCTGGCCAGGGAAAGCGAGATTTACTGGTAGGTTCCAGTAGTTTCTCAGGGTGTAATGGGCTTCCCTCCGACACGACTTATACCGCTATTAGGGGACTGACGCTTGCCGCCCCCCTAGGCCCGATATGCGATAGTCTTGGACGAACGGACCGGACTGTATGGAAATTGTCACATCAGACTCAGTAGAAGTTCGGATGGGTTTTCTCATCGGCCTTCTTATCGACAACTACCTGGGGACCGTTACGTACAGCTAGTGCCGCTTGCGGTCTGTGGTTAAACCCACTGCCAGCGTAGTAGTCGAGTCTCTAGAGTCCCACACAGAGAGTTTCCTACTCCAGGCGAAACGATATAGAGGTTGCATGGTTTTGCGACAAAGGGTTCGGACGCATACGTGCGTTTACGCGCGTACGACTTTCGGACAGTTTTTACCAGTCGGCTTTGGTTTAAGCCAGTTACTGGTATCCGGTTATTGGATTTATACAGTCTAAAGTTTTTCCGTATTTTTACGGATCGGAGGGGCGTTCTCGTAATTGCTCGAGAAGCTTCTAGAAGATGGTGACTAAGGAGGGTTATGTGTCATATTCATTGAATGAGGTTATGAGTCATGGTGGTGATTCATTCATTTCATTAATGCACATTTATTGCTTAATGACTCATGCTAATAAATCACCACTAGATATTTTATGAAGCATGATTTATCATCACTCTTTATTCTTTTCTCATTATTAGAAAATGCTTCATATATGATATGATACTCATAAACTTATATCATAATATTATTCACATTCTCTCTCCTCAAGCTCTCATCTTCAAGAAGACTAATCCTTAATCCTCATGTGTTGAGATCAAAGGATTAGTTAGACTTAAACATCCATTACCTTCACTCTACATCATCCTTTCATCTTTGATTAGCAATCAAAGTTGATTAGTTACCTCAAGTTAGAGGTGTAGCTTGGTGTCTTGCTCTCGGGTGGATCGTCTACTACCTAGAGAAGGTCGAGGAGAACAAAGGAGGACACAAAGACGAAGGACCGTTTTCATTAGGTATAATCCCTTAACACTATAGTTTAGTATAGCTATGTGTTCGGTTATTATTTGTTTAGCTTCGATTCAAGCGGTTAGTCGATGTTCGTTCTTTAAACTTGATCGTTTTTGAAAATTCCGCCTCCCCATAAGTACTGGGGTGTACTACATCGACTTACAGTGGTATCAGAGCCTCGCTAAACAATAAATAACTTAATTGCAAATTTGTACGAATTTCGAACGAAAAATCGAAGCCGGAAAACCCTAAATATTATCAGTTTCTGTCGAACTTAAAATGAAGTCCAAAAATTTTTCAGGTGTGTTCAGAAAGCATGAAATGAGTCCAGGAGAACACCCACGAAATTTTAGCCAATGATTCGACTAACGCGCCGCGGAAGGGCGGCGGATCCCACCGATCCGCCGCGCTTCCGCGGCCGAGTTGCCGAGTCATGGGCTCATCTTTCATGGGTGGGTCCTCTCTGGTGTTTGGGGTTTTCTGGGATGTTTAATTATTGCTCAGGTTTTGGTTTAACAGAGCAGATTTTGGAGCAATATTGATGTTGTTTAATCGATCGAAATTGTACAGTATTTGCATATTGGATTATATCTGTGATTGTTTAATGTGTTCGTAAACCTCCCCTAACTGCTAGTATGTCGGTTGGCAGGGGGTTGCACATTTCTGAAATGGTTATATCTATTTGTGCATATAAACTGTATTGGACTGTTGTGGTGTATAGCCGGGGTTAGCAATGGGTTATTGTTTAATTCATTTGTTGTAAATGTAATTTGTTGTAATATTATTTTGCGGGGCACATCCAGGTTGCGGTTGTAGCCACCGTTGTATTATTTCATTTTACTGTTTTTGCTCCTAGGACTGACCCAAGGTGGGGTACACAAACTGCCGGGCGGGTAGTTTGCCGTACCCGTAGGGGTCGAGGGTGGGGTAACGGCTATTCATCACAACTGTGTAATCTGTCTTTTCTTGCAGGCTCAAAAGAAATACAGATTGCTAGCAAATCCAATACTGTTTATCTGTGTTCTGGAATGTATATCATTGCGTCAGACGAATGTAAAATATCTATATTTATTGTAGCTATTTAGACGTCACTTATGTTTTACACCCGCGCTAGCCCAGCCCCCGCTCTGTCGTTAGTTAAGTAACCTAACGGGTGTTGACGGGACCACGTGGCGAATGCGGATGGCATAAGAGGACGTATTTTCGTTGTTTTCTGCAATGATAGGTTAATGATGGGACGCATTATTCATAATGCAAAGTAAAACAAACCAAAGTTTAAATCGTTGGAACAATTTAAAAGAAACCACTCGGTTATTTTTAAAACAGATATTTTTAAATACGGAGATTTAACCACTCCTTTTAAAAGCTATCAGGTTCCTTCGGTTATATCAAGTTCACTACGTTCACGGTTTCGCCAAAACCATTCGTAGCCCTCCGTCATTTCATCTGGGTATTCAGTAGTATTCAAGCTATGTATTTTGACCTAACGCCAAGGCATAGTGTTTGGTAGCTGCTGGATATTCATTTGTTGCATAGATAGATGAGTTAGTTTGGGACAGTCGTATTATCATTTTGGCCGAACGTCAAGGATATATACGGATGGGTTCAAATTGACAAGATAATGATGGGTAGAACTTGACATGTGACTTATGACATTTTGACCTAATGCCAAGGTCATAAGAGCATGGGGCAAAAACTTATATCGGGAATTTCTAAAGAAACTGAAATTTGCACAGAGATGCATACCATTTGGAGTTTGATGAATGTTGGTAGCATTCCTTCAACATTATCATACGATGATATTTGGATCCCGATCCTACTGTGAGTACATGCTACTTATCAGGATATTCGTCACTTAACGATCAATGCTATAAACCTAGTAGGTGTCCAGAAAAGTGTCAGCGGGGTTACGCCCCCAGAGAAAAGAGGTTATTTAATTAAGGAACTTCGCGAAAGCGTTGGAAAACCTCCCTCGAAGTATCGACACCGGCCTGGCTGAACGGTTAAGCAAGTATTGTACGGTGAGAATAGTCTTGGCTAATTCTTCTTTTATGGTTTGAGGAAGGATTCGAAAAACAGTGGGAGCCATCCAGTTTAGATAAACTAAAAACCACTCTAAACTTGCAAGAGCATCATGCTAAAGAGTTTTCTTCTCTCTCTCCTAATTGCAGCGACCCTGAAAATGACTGGACTTAAGTTACTTTTAGAGAAAAATATACTGACGGGGCCAAACTATAAAGATTGGCTGCGGAATGTCAAAATGGCTTTGACCTATGACAAACTGGGGTACGTCCTCACCGCTACGGCACCTGCTGTCCCTGGTCCTAAATCCAGCAATGCGGATAAGGAAATCCGCAAAACCTGGGATTTAGATTGCGCGAGAGCCAAGTGCATCGTGCTTGCCTCAATGAACAATGAACATCAGAGGAGGCACGAGGATATGTCCTTAGATGGCATATTTCTCCATACAAAGGAACTTTATGGAGAGCAATCTCGTATAGCAAGATACGAGACCTCTAAGAAATTGTTTCGAGCGAGGTTGGCTGTCGGGTCATCGGTAGGTGAACATGTCCTACAGATGAATGGCTATATAGAAGAGCTCGCAGACCTTGGGACGACTTTGGATAATGAGCTCTATACAGACCTTGTTCTCCAGTCCCTTCCTCCCACCTACGCCCAGTTTATCCTCAACTTCAATCTTCAAGGAAAAGAAGTTGAACTTGCGGAACTCCTGAACATGTTAAGGAGTGCGGAGGGCACCTTGCAGAAGGCAAGGGAAACACCCGCTATGTTTGTTGGCGGTTCATCTTCTTCCGGGTCCAAGGCTAGGGCCAAAGGAAGGAAGAAGAAGGCCGCACCCAGACCTAGAGGAGGTGTTAGTAAGGTGGGAGGGAAGGGAAAGAAAAAGAAAGCAGTACCGATAGTTGGCCAGGATGAGTGCTTCCATTGTCACAGGAAAGGGCACTGGAAGAAGGATTGCAAGGCGTGGAACGCCAAGAAACAGGAACCGAAGCAAGCTGTGGCTTCGACTTCAGGTGTGTTTGTAATTGAGAATTGTCTGTCGATCAACTCTACTTCCTGGGTATTGGATACCGGATCAGGATCTCATATTTGCAATTCATTGCAGGCACTGAGAAACCGTAGAGTGCTGAAGGAAGGTGATATGATCCTCAGGGTTGCTAACGGAGCTAGCGTGGGAGCTGCGTCCGTCGGGGATTATCACCTAGGATTGACAAGTGGACACA
Organism: Agapanthus africanus; assembly: GCA_030015575.1. Lineage (NCBI taxonomy): Eukaryota > Viridiplantae > Streptophyta > Magnoliopsida > Asparagales > Amaryllidaceae > Agapanthus > Agapanthus africanus. The sequence continues at coordinate 601,695,029 of JASDDO010000022.1, read as the reverse complement.
TTTTGGTTTTACATAACTGTTATTTTGTACCCAGCTTAACGTGTAATATCATATCAGTTTCCTTGTTATCAAATAAAGGTTATGATTTCACGTTTGTAAGAGATGTTGTCAACATCCACCTTAATCATAGTTTGATTGGGTCCGGTACTCTAAATAACGGCATATATGTTTTAAACCAACTCCAAATTTTCAACTTCCAGAACACACTAAAAAGAAAGTCTCCAGATTTGAATAAAGCTTTCTTATGGCATTGTAGACTGGGTCACATCAATGAGAGAAGGTTGACTAAGTTGCATAGAGAAGGATATTTGGACTCGTTCGAATATCAATCTTATGACACTTGTCAATCTTGTCTCAAAGGAAAGATGACAAAGACTCCATTTACTGGACAAGGAGTAAGAGCGAGCGAGCTCTTAGGACTCATACACAGCGATGTATGTGGTCCAATGTCTACACATGCGAGAGGTGGTTTTTCCTATTTCATTACTTTCACGGATGATTACTCAAGATACGGATTCATTTATCTGATGAAACATAAATCCGAGGCTTTTGAGAAATTCCAGGAGTATAAGAATGAAGTAGAAAACCAAACCGGCAAAAGTATCAAGACACTTAGATCTGATCGAGGTGGTGAATACTTGAGTGCCGAGTTCCTAGGTTACCTAAAAGAGAAAGGAATTCTCTCTCAGCTTACTCCTCCGTACACTCCACAGCATAACGGTGTATCGGAGAGACGGAATCGAACCCTATTGGATATGGTACGATCCATGATGAGTAATGCTGAGTTACCGCGATCTTTCTGGGGACATGCGCTAGAATCAGCGGCATATCTTTTGAACATGGTACCTACCAAGACTGTGCCTACCACTCCATATCAGATGTGGAGTGGGAAGAAACCCCATCTACAGTATATAAAGATTTGGGGATGTCCAGCTTTTGTTAAAAAGCAGCATGTGGACAAGCTCGAGGCACGATCAGTAAAGTGTCTGTTTGTGGGATATCCAAAGCACTCCAGGGGATATCTATTCTATTACGCAGAGGAACAAAAGGTATTTGTTTCTCGTAATGCCCATTTTCTAGAACATCAGTTTTTAGAAAAGGAAATAAGTGGGAGCGAAATAGAACTGGAAGAAATTCCAGAACCACAAACTGCTACTGAAAGTATGGTGGAACCAGAGGTTCAAGAAGAACAGAACATTCCCGCACCCCTCCGCAGGAGTAGTAGGCCGTCTCATCCGCCTGAGAGATACTACGGTTTTCTCATAGACGGGGATAGAGAGGATTGCATCATAGATGATGATGATGAACTTACTGACTTCCAGCAGGCCATCTAGAGCGGCGACTCGGTACGATGGCTAGATGCAATGCGGACCGAGATGGAGTCCATGTACACCAACAAAGTATGGACTTTGGAATTTGCTCCAGATGGGGTAAAACCCATAGGATGGAAATGGATCTTCAAGAAAAATATTGGTGTAGATGGACAGGTAGAAACCTATAAGGCTAGACTTGTTGCAAAGGGTTTTCGTCAAAGACCTGGTTTGGACTATGACGAAACTTTTTCTCCAGTGGCTATGCTCAAATCCATTCGGGTCCTTCTTGCTATTGCTGCCTTTCATGATTATGAAATCTGGCAAATGGACATAAAGACGGCTTTTCTGAATGGAAATTTAGAAGAGAGCGTCTATATGGATCAGCCAGAGGGTTTCAATCAGAGTGGGAGCAGCGGGAAAGTATGCAAGCTGCTTAAGTCCATTTACGGACTAAAGCAGGCATCGCGGAGTTGGAACATCTGTTTTGATGAGACAGTCAAAGAATATGACTTTATCAAAAATCCAGATGAACCGTGCATATATAGTAAAGTTGTGGCCAGAAGTGTCGTATTCCTCGTCTTGTACGTAGATGACATTCTATTGATAGGAAATGACATTCCTATGCTACAATCTGTCAAAGGATTCTTGTCACACAGGTTTTCCATGAAAGACCTGGGTGATGCCTCTTACATTCTGGGGATCCGGATCTATCGTGATAGATCCAAGAGGATGTTGGGACTTTCGCAGTCCAGGTATATCGACACTGTACTGAAAAGATTCAGTATGGAAGATTCTAAGCGCGGTAATCTACCGGCTTGTCACGGAATCACCTTCTCCAAAGAGATGTCTCCCAAGACTGATTTGGAAAGGGAACGCATGTCTATTATACCCTACGCTTCTGCGGTAGGCTCTATAATGTATGCGATGTTGTGTACCAGACCAGATGTAGCTTACGCACTAAGCGTGGTAAGCCGGTATCAGTCAGACCCAGGGGAGAAACACTGGATAGCAGTAAAGAACATTCTCAAGTACGTGAGGAGGACTAAGGAGATGTTCTTGATTTACGGCGGAAAAGACCTCAGGTTGGAGGCCTTTGCTGATTCCGGCTTCCAGAGTGATAAGGACGATTCCAAGTCCATGTCGGGTTATGTCTTTACCCTCAATGGAGGGGCGGTGTGCTGGAGGAGCTCCAAGCAGGACACCGTTGCTGACTCGACGATGGAAGCGGAGTATATAGCTGCTTGCGATGCCGCAAAAGAAGCAGTCTGGATGAAGAAGTTCCTAACAGAACTTCAGGTTGTTCCTACCATAGTTGATCCAATACCTTTGTATTGCGACAACAACGGAGCTATAGCTTTAGCGAAGGAACCAAGGTCCCATCAGAAGTCCAGACACATCTTGAGGCGGTATCACCTGATCAGGGAGATCATTGATCGTCAGGAGATCGAGGTTCGGAGAGTTGCTTCAGAAGAGAACATTGCTGATCCATTCACAAAGGCCCTTCCTCAGATTCAGTTCGAGAGGCTGCTCGAGATCATTGGTCTTCGATACGCCAGTACATGGCCCTAGTGCAAGTGGGAGATTGTTAGTGTTTATGCCCTAGAAGGCCATTACTGTATCATACTAGCTTGTATATTACTTAATGGAAGCTTGGGATATTCACATGTATATAACAGTCTTGCTAAACATGGTAGTATGCTACTTGGTTTTTCTATCTTAATATGTGAGTGTACGTATTGATAGAGCTCTTAGGATCTTGCTTGTCTACCAGCGTTGTGATGGCAGTCACACTAGTGGGGGCTGGGTAGTCTACAAGCACATCCTTATTCAGGTCCCTGGTCGTTGGATTATCGAGACAGAGCATCGATACTCCGTATTAGACTGGTGTGTACGCTTCTCATCCCAGTTGGGGAGATGGTCTGTCCCACAGCCGTCAGTACGTCGTACTGGAGATAGGATACAGGTGGTCGTTAGGTTACGGGTACACCGGACAGGACTCACAGGGAACTGTTGGTTGGTTTGATACCAGTCGTCAGTGAACAGTTCCCAGGTGACATGAGTACAGCGTAGTCCGCAGACTTGACACTGCTACTTCGCCTCGAGTGTGTCCCACTGTTCTTAGATTGCTACCCTACCACGGCTCAAAGGAGTCGTGCAAACAGGTAGCAGTTGGGTGCAGTCCCGAACACTTGGAGGCAGTGGCGGTTAGACTGGATTCGTCCCTCCCGGTATTGGGAGTAGATATCGTGCTGTGTCAGAAAGCCATTACGCAAAGTCCCTGGCCAGGGCAAGCGAGATTTACTGGTAGGTTCCAGTAGTTTCTCAGGGTGTAATGGGCTTCCCTCCGACAGGACTTATACCGCTATTAGGGGACTGACGCTTGCAGCCCCCTAGGCCCGATATGCGATAGTCTTGGACGAACGGACCGGACTGTATGGAAATTGTCACATCAGACTCAGTAGAAGTTCGGATGGGTTTTCTCATCGGCCTTCTTATCGACAACTACCTGGGGACCGTTACGTACAGCTAGTGCCGCTTGCGGTCTGTGGTTAAACCCACTGCCAGCGTAGTAGTCGAGTCTCTAGAGTCCCACACAGAGAGTTTCCTACTCCAGGCGAAACGATATAGAGGTTGCATGGTTTTGCGACAAAGGGTTCGGACGCATACGTGCGTTTACGCGCGTACGACTTTCGGACAGTTTTTACCAGTCGGCTTTGGTTTAAACCAGTTACTGGTATCCGGTTATTGGATTTATACAGTCTAAAGTTTTTCCGTATTTTTACGGATCGGAGGGGCGTTCTCGTAATTGCTCGAGAAGCTTCTAGAAGATGGTGACTAAGGAGGGTTATGTGTCATATTCATTGAATGAGGTTATGAGTCATGGTGGTGATTCATTCATTTCATTAATGCACATTTATTGCTTAATGACTCATGCTAATGAATCACCACTAGATATTTTATGAAGCATGATTTATCATCACTCTTTATTCTTTTCTCATTATTAGAAAATGCTTCATATATGATATGATACTCATAAACTTATATCATAATATTATTCACATTCTCTCTCCTCAAGCTCTCTTCTTCAAGAAGACTAATCCTTAATCTTCATGTGTTGAGATCAAAGGATTAGTTAGACTTAAACATCCATTACCTTCACTCTACATCATCCTTTCATCTTTGATTAGCAATCAAAGTTGATTAGTTACCTCAAGTTAGAGGTGTAGCTTGGTGTCTTGCTCTCGGGTGGATCGTCTACTACCTAGAGAAGGTCGAGGAGAACAAAGGAGGACACAAAGAGGAAGGACCGTTTTCATTAGGTACAATCCCTTAACACTATAGTTTAGTATAGCTATGTGTTCGGTTATTATTTGTTTAGCTTCGATTCAAGCGGTTAGTCGATGTTCGTTCTTTAAACTTGATCGTTTTTGAAAATTCCGCCTCCCCATAAGTACCGGGGTGTACTACATCGACTTACAGTGGTATCAGAGCCTCGCTAAACAATAAATAACTTAATTGCAAATTTGTACGAATTTCGAACGAAAAATCGAAGCCGGAAAACCCTAAATATTATCAGTTTCTGTCGAACTTAAAATGAAGTCCAAAAATTTTTCAGGTGTGTTCAGAAAGCATGAAATGAGTCCAGGAGAACACCCATGAAATTTTAGCCAATGATTCGACTAACGCGCCGCGGAAGGGCGGCGGATCCCACCGATCCGCCGCGCTTCCGCGGCCGAGTTGCCGAGTCATGGGCTCATCTTTCATGGGTGGGTCCTCTCTGGTGTTTGGGGTTTTCTGGGATGTTTAATTATTGCTCAGGTTTTGGTTTAACAGAGCAGATTTTGGAGCAATATTGATGTTGTTTAATCGATCGAAATTGTACAGTATTTGCATATTGGATTATATCTGTGATTGTTTAATGTGTTCGTAAACCTCCCCTAACTGCTAGTATGTCGGTTGGCAGGGGGTTGCACATTTCTGAAATGGTTATATCTATTTGTGCATATAAACTGTATTGGACTGTTGTGGTGTATAGCCGGGGTTAGCAATGGGTTATTGTTTAATTCATTTGTTGTAAATGTAATTTGTTGTAATATTATTTTGCGGGGCACATCCAGGTTGCGGTTGTAGCCACCGTTGTATTATTTCATTTTACTGTTTTTGCTCCTAGGACTGACCCAAGGTGGGGTACACAAACTGCCGGGCGGGTAGTTTGCCGTACCCGTAGGGGTCGAGGGTGGGGTAACGGCTATTCATCACAACTGTGTAATCTGTCTTTTCTTGCAGGCTCAAAAGAAATACAGATTGCTAGCAAATCCAATACTATTTATCTGTGTTCTGGAATGTATATCATTGCGTCAGACGAATGTAAAATATCTATATTTATTGTAGCTATTTAGATGTCACTTATGTTTTACACCCGCGCTAGCCCAGCCCCCGCTCTGTCGTTAGTTAAGTAACCTAACGGGTGTTGACGGGACCCCGTGGCGAATACGCAACCAATGCGATTGAATCCCCTCAGCCACATATATTTTTAATTGATTTTTCTTTTAAACTTTTAGAAGCCCAAAAGTTTACATGTGCAAAACACGTAAAATGAAGTCACAAAGTAATCAAACATGTGCAAAATGTTAATTAAGTAGCCGAGGACATGTGGCAGAGATCCAAGCACCCCAACCCATGAATGGACCGGCGAGATTCCATCAAGGGACGGTGCTTCCGGATTTATCTGGGGGAAATGCAAATTTTTTTGTTTCCCTAACACCCCTTGGACTCCTCCATTAACCCCAGTTTGTTTGATTTCCCTGCACATTAACAGAGAAATTAAAAAGATTCACCAATCCTAATTTTAATGCATTTTAATTTTTTCTTCACTCACAAAACCCTAATTCTAGCCTCTAAATACAACCCTACACCTTGGCCCTCCTCATTCAGAAATATAGTACCAAAACTCTCTAAAAATTTTCAAGTCCCAAGTTATGCAAGTGGAGTTAGCAAAGGGCGAAGTTTCGGGAAGAATCCGGCGACGAAACGACGCCCCGACGGTTCCAATAGCTTCCCCACTCTCTCCTCTTGTTTTACAATCAGTAAGTTCCCACTCCCCTCTTCCATCTCTATTCTAAAACAATCTATTTTCAAAACTCGTCGGAAGCGGAGTTATTCCGACTTCCGATTCGTTTTTCTTTAAAAACTCCATTTTTCTTAAATAATAAAATACCATATTCTCTCATAATGATCAACAAACATAAATAAAGATATTAGAACAAGTTTCATCTCAAAATAATAAGTATTGCAATTTCTATTTCACTTTTACAGTAAAATACCATTATATTTACATACGGCTTTTATTTAATGTTTTACCCTAATACCTTTAGAAAACTCACGAGATAATGACCTATCTCATCACAACACACATTTTTGATATAGCACGATAACTCTTGGGATATTATTTTATAGGAAAATAAGAATTTACATTTAAATAGCTTAAACATTCAAAAACCGTTTTCTTTAAAAAGTGTGTTATTTAATTCCGTACAATTGCGCCTCTACGACCCATTTTGGGGAACCCCGATCGGGATGGAGCGGGTTATCGCACGTCCTCGAGCCCAGTAGAAAGAGATGAAGACCTCCACAAGGAGCATTCAATCTCGATGTAATTTTTAATGCAATTTTTAAGAAAAATGAGATTTCTATTTAATAAATAAAATTTATTTTTACTAAATACATACATACATACATACATACATACATATATATATATATATATATATATATATATATATATATATAATACTATCAAAATATCTACTTTAAGTATACAATATATATATTCCATATTTTCTAAATCAAAAGAATCACAAATTTCATGAAACCACCTTTACAATTCAATACCATTCCAAGTTTACACTAAAATACCATATACAATGAAAACTAGGTTATATCCACTAGAATATTTTACTTTATAAAAATTACAATTATGAAAACCCTAAAAACAATAATTAAATGCTTGAGGTGTATTTTGAAAATGTATCAAAACTATTTTTCATAAAAATCCCTCAAGTTATATTAATTTACAATAAGGACCCTAGTAAACATAGGTTAAAGCGGGACCAGTTATTTTGAGCCTCAGGGAGCCGGAGAATATAAGTGCTTGCCAATATAAGATAGAGAACCTAACAACGGTGTTATCAACATGGTAATTGTCTTGAAAAAAGACACAAATTCTGCCGTCCATGTGCAGCAGTTACCGATAACATCAAAACCAATTCAAGACTTCGATTTCTTTTCAAAGTGTCTGACTCAGACAGAGTCTCAATCTAGTATAAAATCAATCTAACTTGAATTCAATTCAAGTATAACTACAATACAATATGAATCCATTTATACTAGAATTCAATCTATATTGACTAAACTGAACCATGGATATACTCTGATTACATGACTATCCATTTATATCCATTCTGTTTACATGATATCATGGTTTCGGCAAGTCACCCATTTATATAACAAAACAATACAATTAATACAAAACACATTACGGGTTTTTTAAAGGGGTAGACTGGTACGGAATGTGTTAGAAGTGACACGAGACGGTCACTTTAATACACCTAACCTGAATATCCACTGCTGTTGTACCGTGGCTTAACAGTTCCTTGTGTTATGTATACCTTAGTCTCCGGGATAGTGGGACTCCTCTCGTATACACTGGAATATTCTGTACCAAGCTACAAACAACTGCGATAACAGAACAAAAGATAACATTATACAGTTATATTCTCTTTTCTATCTATTCTACTTCTCTCTTTCTTCGAGACTTACCGGGCGGTTGTTCGCTGACGACATTCATTTTCTTCTTTCTGTGGAATGTTGTCAGGTGGATCCGACTCACTAGAGATCGAGCCCAGTACTGAGGACTTGGAGCAGTTTGCCATCGACCCAGAGCTGTAGGCAGCTGTATATATTTTTCATTTCAGTTATGCCATTGTTTAGGCATTTTCCTGTATTTACATTTCTAGTTGTACTTGTAAACAATTGTTAAATAAATAAAAGTTGCTGTTCATTTATATTCATGTTTCTTGTGTAATTTTGCTTTATATTGCTTAGATATACTTAGCGTGTTTACTTCTGAGTAAATACGTAGCTGACCTTGCCGCGTCCCTTCCCCGTACACCGGGAAGCGGGGAGTAACACAGCGGTCAGTGTAGACTCAACTGCAGGGCAAAGAAATTTTACTTTTTATTTTATTTTATTTTTTATTTCCACGATACTCTATCTTTTCAACTTTTCTTATCGCGAAAGTCGTATTGTCCAATCGTTTCGGCTTTTTTTTATGCGCGGTGCCCAATCATTTCGGCTATTTTTTATATTTTTACTCGCTGATTTTTATTGCGAGCTGCCCAGACATTTCGGCTATTTTTTTATTCATATTTTTTTACTCGTTGTTGTTTTTAACGCGAGTTTAGAATCTGAAACCAACCTTGGCATTAGCATCGCTACGACTGGAATATTGCCAGGAGCAAATCATCATTTGCCGTGAAAGGACTTGAAGTTTGATGCCTGTTTATGCATCAGCATCGCTGCAACTGGAATATTTCTAGGAGTGACTCATCATTTGCCTTTATTGATTTGAAAAATGTGGCTTAGCAAACAGGGTTAAGATCTTGTTGACTAAGGCTTTTTGATTTTATGAGCCGTAAGGGTCTCATAAAGGTATTTCTCCCTACGAGTCGTGGGGATCTCCTAGGCGTATTTTCTCCTTAGGATCGTGTGGATTCCTAAGTGTGTGTTCTCTTATAAGTCGTAAGGATCTTATAAGAGTATCTTCTCTTTATAAATCGAGAGGACTTACAAGTGTCGTTCACCATATGAGAACATTTCTCATCATTGGTGGAACTTGGCGGGGAATTGTTTATTTATGCCCGTGGATTGTATACAAGGGTCAATATTAGACCACTTGTAGGGAAACTTGGGGGATACGACGGCTTATAAACAGGTTTGGATCCCTGTAGCTCAAGGCATTTGAATCCTATGAGCCGTGAGGGTCTCATAAAGGGAGATCTCCTTACGAGTCGAGAGGATCTCGTAAGTGTAAATTTTTTTTTACGAGATTACGCCCTTCCCGGTTTTCACAAGCTCGCTGGTAATCCTGCTGTTTTTACACACGGCGCCCTTTCGGGTTTTCATCCGTGCCCATTTTGCTTATGGACATACCGTTTTTTACGAGATTGCGCCCTTTCGGGTTTTCACAAGTTCGCCGGAGATCCTGCAGTTTTTACTCACGGCGCCCTTTCGGGTTTTATCCGTCTCCATTTTGCTTGTGAACATACCATTTTTTTCGATCCATCTGTTTGCCAGTGGAACTTGGGGGTGACCTCACTGCTGGAGTAGCGTGTAGCCGGTAGGACTTGAGTTGCAACCCTCGCCGTTGAGACTTCGATTGCAATATAAATCCCAAGGAAGCATATCACCGTTTTAGAGGCGATGTGCTAGTTTAGGGACATCTCGGCCCGTTATCGCCATGTTTGAAGTTGATAATTTCTAGTTTAAGAACATCTCGGTCCGATGTCGCCATATTTGAGGCGACGGTTTTTAGTTTAAGGACATCTCGGTCCTTTATCGCTATGTTTGAGGAGAATTTTTAGTTTAAGGACATCTCGGTCCATTGTTTCCATGTTTGAGGCGAATTTTTAGTTTAGGAACATCTCGATCCGATATCGCCATATTTGAGGTGGGGTTTTAGTTTAAAGACATCTCGGTCCGTTATCGCCATGTTTGAGGCGAATTTTTAGTTTAAGGACATCTCGGTCTGATGTCGCCATATTTGAGGCGGGGTTTCAGTTTAAGAACATCTCGGTACGTAATCGCCATGTTTAAGGCGAATTTTTAGTTTAAAGGCATCTCGGTCTGATGTTGCCATGTTTGAGGAGAATTTTTAGTTTAAGGAAATTTCGGTCCGATGTCGCCATATTTGAGGCGAATTTTTAGTTTAAGAACATTTCGGTCTGTTGTCGCCATATTTGAGGCGACAGGTTTTAGTTTAAGGACATCTCGGTCCGTTATCGCCATATTTGAGACGAATTTTTAGTTTAAGGACATCTCGGTCCGTTGTCGCCATATTTGAGGTGGGGTTTTAGTTTAAGTACATCTCGGTCCGTTATCGTCATGTTTGAGGCGAATTTTTAGTTTAAGTACATCTCGGTCCCATGTCTCCATATTTGAGGCGGGGTTTTAGTTTAAGGACATCTCGGTCCGTAATCGCCATGTTTAAGGCAAATTTTTAGTTTAAGGACATCAAGGCTTCTGTTACTTGCCCCACCGGCATTGAGAAAATGGAGGCCGCGTTGGGCCCATAAGTCACTCATCCAGTTGGGGCAGAGCGGGAGTTGCTGTTGTAAGTTGTGCAGTTGAAAGCCATTGATTTTTCTTCTTCTGCACACCCATCTTTCCATTATGCCGGCTAGGCTTACTTTGGTCATTAAGTGTTTGAGCGGTTCGACCTTGGAAATCAACATAACCTTATGAGCGAGCAGATAGTACCTCAGCTTCTTCACAGCGAATATCAGAGCCAGGCATTGGTTTTTGATCGGGGAATAGTTGTGTTCCGCCCTGACTAAAGTTCGACTGAGGTAGTAGTGGGAATTTTCTTTTCCCTCCTCGTTGTTCTGGGCAAGGAGCGCACCAAGTGACTCATCTAGCGCAGCAGTATAAAGAATCAACGGTTTATTTGGAATAGGAGCAGCAAGCACCGGAGGGTGCAACAGGTACTGTTTGATATTTTTGAATGTTTCTTGACATTCGACGTCCCAGACAAAATGAGCTCCCTTCTTCATGAGCTTTGAGAAAGGCCGACATCTCCCCGATAGGTTCGAGATGACTACTACCCTCATCCTCTACCTCCCCTCTCTCCTTTAAACTTATAAGTCCCATATCTCTTCTTCTCTTTCTACTATAAAATTTCTCTTTTTCAAAACATGTCGGTAAGAGGAGTTATACTGACATTTGTTACTAAAACCTTTGAAAACCACAATTCTTCTTAAGAATCATTTGTACTCATGTATATACCTTACTTGTAATCATTTAACTAATGTTTAGAAACCAATTTCACTCTAAAACTCCATATTAAATAACTTTAATTAAGTTTTTACGTTTAAATACCATGAAGTTTACATACGACATCTTTTAATTGTTTTTCTTAATATTATCTTTAGAAAACCTCACGAGGTAATGACCTACCTCTCACATACACACATCTTGACATAGCACGATTCTCTTGAACAATATTTTTGTGGCAAAATACGACTTTTCATCAAAATACCTTGAACTATTAAAAACCCGGATTTCTTTAAATTGTGTTACTTAATTCTTTGCGATTGTGCCTCTACAACCCATTTCGGGAAACCCGCTATTGGATGGTGCATATTATCGCACATCCACGGGCTAATAGGGCGAGATGCAGACCTACTCACGGAACATACGATCTCGATGGAATTTTAATACAATTTTTAAGAAAAATGAGGATTTTTATTTAATAATACAAATTTATTTTTAATAATTATATAAATATTATCAAACCACATATTTTAAAGATATTATTAAATTTCATGTTTTCTAAACAAAATAAAATAATTACAATTTTCATGAAAATTCCATCAAGAATCAATACAAGTCAAACTTTACACTAAAATACCTTGAATTATTCAAGCTATGTATATTTTCACTTATATACCTCACTCTTTAAAATTCATATCCATGGAAATCCTAAAGAACTAAAATAATTACTCGAAATTCATTTTGAAAGTATATAAAATATTTTTTCATAAAACCCCCTCGAGATATATAAAATTACATTAAGGACACCGGTAAATATAGGTTTAAACGGGACCAATTCTCTTAAGCCTTAGAGAGCCGGAGAAAGTGGATGCTTACCTATTTAAGGTAGAAAAACTAAAATAGAGTTATCGATGGTAAGTTCTGGAAAAAGACAAAAATCATGCCGTCCATGTGCCGCAGTTACCGATAATTCCCAAACCTAATTCACGATCCAATTCTGTTTAAAGTGTCCGACTCAAGTCTGAGTCCAGGTCTAAATCAATCGGAACCTAATACAAATATGAATCCAAGTCAACATGAATCTAAACATGAATACTTGAACATGAATACCAGAACAATATCAAACATGAAACATAACTTGACTTGACCGAGCCATGGCTATATCTTGAACTTGACTACACGACTACTTGATATATCCTGAATCTGTTTACATGAACAACTTATACCATGGTCTCGGCAAGTCTGATAACTACAAATCAATATAATCGATACAATATACATTACTGGGTTTAAAGGGGTAGACTGGTACGGAATATGTTAAAAGTGGCACGATGATGGACACTAAAAGACACCTATATGAACATCCTGTGTCATTGTCCTGTTGGTTTTGACGGGGCCTTGTACTTACATGTTACTATAGTCCACGCGATAGTTGGACTCCTCTCGTATACACTGATATTTTCTGTATTGTTCAGTCAAAAATACTGCATAATTGATATAACATTTTCCTTACTTTTCTTAGATATTTAAAGGTGTTTATTATAAATATGAAACATATGAGGATTTATCTGCAAAATATCTATTTTCATATGTTTATATATTATAATTAATATTATGAAGGAAAATGTATGCATATAATATTTATATAATATTTTGATAATTTAAATATGCATATCATATCAAATATCCTTAACCAATATTCTTAAAATATAATATCGTATCAAATGGTTAGGATAATATCTCAAAAATACCAAATATTACTAACATTATTCATTGAGATATTGTGCAAGGTTTAGTTCAGGTCAGGAAATTGAGATGTTGAAATATCGAGAATCCGAAATCTGCCGATGAAGTTAGATAAAATCGAAGAATCAATACTGGCAGAGACTCGGGAAATATTTTTGAGTTCCATACATCAGCTAAATCTCCATATGTCACAAGAATAAATCCCCAGAAATTTGTAGCCAAGATCCCACTAAACAACCGTGGATCCGCGGCCAAATCATGAAATATGTGGCGGATCCGTGGCTGATTCACCCAGTCAGGAATTGGGATTTTCAGGTTGGATTTGCTACAACTAACCCTTATTCTGGGGATCTTCAATTTCTGGCTTTGGGGATATATAAAGGACCGAGGGCTAAACCTAGAAATTATCAAACCGAAGAGATCACGAAGTCCAAGACGAATCAAGAATCCAGGTTGATCATTAGTTGTTCAAGTTGTCCAAGACGAATCAAGAAGAGATCGAGAAGCAAACTAGGGTTTTGTAATCACTTTCTAAAGGAACAAAGTGTAATTGATCAAGTTGATTAATAAAGGTAGTTGTTTTATTCTTATTGCATTTTATTTTCTTTATTTACATCATGATCTCTATCCGTTCTTTTATCTCCATCATGCGCGAGTATTTCTCCGTTTGATAGGGTTCGTAGGATTATGGTAGATCAATGGATGAAAAAATCTTTTAACTCCTTTTACGTCCTATAAAGTTTATAAGCTTTATCAAAAGAATAGTTAACATCCTAATCGGGCGCGCTATCAATTCATTGATAGTCACGACCACGATTTGAGATTAGATTAACAATTGTTTTGGTAAAGGCTAGACATGAACGAAGATCCATGTAAAGATAAGGGTTAAGAGTGGAAACCCTATTCCCTCCAAAAACCCTAATTTACATGCATCTCTATCGATCTAGTTTTAAATCTATTAAAAGATAAAAGGAGTAATTTTTAATTAATCATCCATGACTACTAAATCATAACGAACCCTACAAGCCCTCTTCTGATATAAAATCTACATCCGTCTTTAAACTAGATCTATATTCTACATCCGTGTTTAACGTAGATCTAGATTCTATAACTATTCTTCGCTATTATCTATTCTTCTTCCTTTTCCTAATCAACACGTCTAAAGAAAGATTAAAAGATTCACAGATCCCTGAGGACGACCCATACTCATCTCGGTCTAGCTACACGCGACACCGTTATAGATTGCGGTTATTTCTACAAACACTTCTTTAAATACAGATCAATCAAATGGCACCGTTGCCGGGGATACGTGCGTAATTTTTTTATTCTTACTATTCGTGTTGAATTCTTATTCAATCCATATCATAAATAAAACAAAACAACAAATTGTGTATTTAACGATTAGTGTGCGATTTTTGCAAGGAAATCTGAAGACAATAGAACGAGGAAACAGATATTCAGAGACCTTCAGAGAGGACAACAGGAGCAAAGGAGGCCACAGTACAAAAAAATTTCAAGCGATCTCTCAAATCCGCAGCGGAACCGCGGCAAGAAGTGCGCTTTAGTGGCGGAACCGCAGCCGAGTTGGGGATCTAGGGCTTCATTTTTCTCTGGTAACTTCATCTATACGTTCTCTCTCCTCTGAAAAATCCAATAATATATTTTTCTGCAGGATTCTTTGCAAAATATCACCGCTCAAAAAAAATCTTTTTGCTTGTTTTGTAATTGGTTTGTGCATATTTTAATACGGAGGGGCAAAGACCAAATTCAGATTAGGTGGGGATTTCATCACCCTTCCTAGGCCCCACAAATCACAAAACGAGCATCCGCATCACCCTACATTAATTAAAAAATATCTAGACCGAGACTCTAAGGTCTGTCGCGCTCAATAAGGACAGAGGAAGGTCGTGGGTAATCTATCGCTTATCCGCATTTCTTTTGTGGTGTCTAGGCAAGTGTGTCTAAGGCAAGTGGTTACTTAATTAGGCCCGCTATTTTCGGTTATTCGTATAGAGGATACCTCCCAATTACCTGGCACTTACCTAGAAACAAGAGCGATAAAGAGGTGGTAGAGGATTAATCCTGCGACTTGTCCTTTAGATGTCTAGGAGCGATCTAGAGACTTGACCTAGGTAACCTTAGTTCTAGGGTTGATTGTGCATTTTTGTGTGATTTGTCTCACATCCGACATTTTTCAAAACAAACCAATTTTAAATCACACACAAGCTGCCACTTGCGCTAAACCCACTTAGTGCATGTTCGGTTGGACACGGGATTCTAGTGCCCGTCTTGTCCGCGTTCCTGCTATCGACTTCGAAGTCGGTTCTTCTTCTTCTTCTTTTTCCCCTCCACCCACCACATCGACCGAGATGGACGGTTCTCCATCAAATTATAACACCACCCTGCCACCACTCGTCGGTGCGCAGAATCCACCGCGCATCTCTCTCCAAGAAAGATGCTACCCCGTGCGTGGACCTCTTCCTACCTATTTATCTATTCCACCAGCCAATAGGGATAACTTTGAAATTAAACCCCACTTCATCAACCTGTTGCCCAAATTTCACGGGCTTAAGTCTGAAGACGCATATGTTTTTATCACTAAATTCGAAAACGTATGCACAATGATGGGTACATCACAACTTTCAGTGGATGCTATGCGTTTGCGTCTTCTCCCTTTCACTTTGTGCGATTTAGCAGAAAAATGGCTTTATAGCACTGCCGCACACTCTATTACAAATTGGGATGAATTCGTGATAGCATTCCTTAAGAAATTTTACCCCAATCATAAGACCGCCCGTGTTCGAAGCGAAATCAACCAGTTTACCCAGCTTCCCAATGAACCATTTTGGAAGTGCTTTGAACGGTTTAAGGATCTGCTTGTCCAATGTCCTCATCATGGAATGCATAGATGGGATCTATGCCGAATTATATATGAGGGCATTACTGCAGCGACAAAGAAGATGCTTGAAACCATGTGTCAATGCAATTTCATGTCCATAGACGATGGTGAAACTTGGAAATTTCTGGAAGATCTCATTGAACACACAATGTAGTGAGAAAGCGTTAGACCATCATCTAGGGGAGGTATCCATCACCTCGATATTTCCATCGCAGTAAAAGCCGAAATTGCAGCAATGCAAAAGAAGCTCAACGCTATGGAGAACAAATTCTCATCAATCTCCCTAAACCAGGTTACGCTTCCCAAGACCGTATGCGGTTGCTGTTCTAATCCATCACATCTGATGGAAGAATTTCCTTTAAATGCACCGTTTTAAGGTCAAGAACACACTAATGCTACTTTTCAGCAGCGACCTAGAAACGATCCTTATTCTTCCACGTACAAGCAGGGATGGAGGAATCATCCTAATTTTTCTTGGAACCAAAACCAAAACCAAAATCAAAACCAGTTCCAAAGCAATTATCAAAGACCTCGTCCACAGCAGCCTCAACCACACCCACAGAGTCAGTACCCCTTTCAATCGCAACCTTTTCAAAATCTGGCCAACAATTCTACACCTTATAACAATTCTTTCCAAACGGCCGGTACCGAAAACTCATCTGCACTCGAACGAAGCGTGGATATGTTTATTAAACATTCCATGCAATCGACGGATGAAATAAAGTCTTCTATCTGATCATTAACACAGACCACTACCTCCCATGGTGAAAGTATAAAATCGATATTAGCACAACTTGCACAAATAAATGCCGCGATGAGTGCAAGGGAAAAAGGGAAACTTCCATCTCAACCCCTACCGAATCCTGGCCACTCATAAAGTCATAATGTGAGTGTCGTTACCATGTTGAGATCAGGAAGAGTGTTGAACAGTCAAATGGGTGAACAGATTGATGATGAGGAATCAATTGAAACCCCGGCTTCCACTTCTTGCCCTATTCGTCTAGTCTCCCACCTTCTTCCGAGCCTATTCTCCATTTTCTCCAAAGCTCGAACACTTCTCCTACTTCCTCGAGTTGACTTAAAACGATCCCTACTCTAATTCTGGGATCGATTCCATCCTCACAAACTTCTCCACAAATGTTGGACCCAAAACTTATTGATAAAGCCCCATTTCCAAATAGGTTGAGAGCCAACAAACCTAACACACAAATGGAGAAGATTGTGGAAATGTTTAAGCAAGTTAACATAAATATCCCTCTCCTAGATGCTATTCAACAAGTTCTGTATTATGCAAAAATCCTTAAGAACTTGTGCACTAGGAAGAGAAAAACTCAAGTGCCAAAAAATGTATTAATGACAAGTAACGTGAGCACAGCTTTTACCCAACAATTGCTTAAGAAACGTAAGGACCCCGATTGTCCTATAATATCTATAACTATTGGGGGTAAAAGTATCAATCGTGCTCTACTTGACCTCGGCGCTAGTGTTAACTTGCTTCCATATTCCGTCTATGAGCAGCTAGGTATAGGAGAGTTGAAACCCGCCCTCTGCACTCTCTAGATGGCAGACCGATCTATCGCCCAACCTAGGGATGAGCTTGAGGATGTGTTAATAAAAATCGGGGAATTCATATTCCCTGTGGATTTTATTGTTTTAGATACACAGCCTGTGGCGAACCCACGCAACCAAATCCCGGTGATACTCGGTCGTCCTTTCCTAGCAACTTCTAACGCTGTCATTAATTGTCGTAACAGTTCTATGAACTTATCCTTCAGGAAGATAACAATTGAGCTTAATATTTACAAGCTAGGAAGTCAACCATCTGAACCTTCTGCTCATTTAATCGATGTCTATTCTATCAACGAGATAGCTTCCGACAGCTGCGAAGCTGAAGTACTTTGCTATGATGATCTCGACAACACTAGTGCGACATTGTTTGATCTGGCAAATTATTATAGTGAGAATATCTTCGATGAGTCCATCCCCGAATTTGAATCCGTTGACTCGTCGCAAAAGTCAGCAGCGCTTCCCGAGTCAATATCCTACGCAAGTTATGAACCTCTTAGGGAGTCCGAGTATCATTCTCTTACCCCACCTTATATCGTCTCTCCGCCGACACTAGATCTCAAACCGCTACCTTCTCATCTTAAATATGCATATTTTTGAGAGAATGAGTCTTTGCCCGTGATTATATCCGGTTCTCTAGATTTAGAGCAAGAGAATGAACTTTTAGCGGTATTGAGATCAAATCGGTAAGCATTTGATTGGACAATGGCTGACATCAAAGGGATTAGTCCCTTAATTGTTGAACATTATATACATATGATGGATGAAGCCAAACCAACCCGAGACCCACAAAGACGGTTAAATCCCGTTATGAAGGAGGCGGTAAAGAAAGAAATCGTCAAGTGTCTAGATAGTGGTATAATTTACCAAATATCTGATAGCCAATGGGTAAGTCTTATTCATGTGGTCCCTAAAATGTCTGGCATCACGGTCATAACTAATGTGGCTAATGAGTTAATCCAAACATGCACCCAAACTGGATGGCGCGTATGTATTGATTACAGAAAACTCAATGCCGCAACGAGGAAAGATCACTTCCCTCTACCTTTCATTGACCAGATGTTAGAACGATTAGCTGGACATGAATACTATTGTTTCTTGGACGGATACTCTGGCTATAACTAGGTCCCCATCACCGAAAAGGATCAAGATAAAATAATATTTACTTGTCCTTTCGGTACTTTTGCTTATCGACGCATGCCCTTTGGGTTTGCAACGCTCCAGCTACATTTCAGCGGTGTATGATGGGGATATTCTCAGACATGGATGAGAATTTTCTGAAGATATTTATGGACGATTTCTCCATATTTGGGGACTCCTTTGAGGAATGACTACGTCATCTTGACGCGGTTCTTACCCGCTGTAAGGATAAGAACTTAACTTTGAATTTGGAAAAATGTCATTTCATGGTCCAAGAAGGTATTGTCCTTGGACATATCATTTCAAGAAAAGGCATTGAGATTGACAGAGCTAAAATTGATGTCATCCATAACCTTCCTCCTCCTAAATGTGTCAAAGATATACGATCTTTATTTGGTCATGCAGGATTTTATAGGAGATTCATTAAGGACTTTAACAAAATTGCTAGACCCTTAACTCTTCTCTTGTCTAAGGATTCAATATTTCACTTCAATTCGGATTGTGAGGCTGCTTTTTAATCGTTTAAAAGATCTCTCACTACAGCCCCCGTTCTATCATCTCCGGATTGGAACCACCCGTTCGATTTTATGTGTGATGCATCAGATTTTGCTATTGATGCAGTCTTAGGACAACACATTGATAATATGCCACATGTAATTTACTATGCAAGTAGGACCTTGAACGATGCATAAATTAATTACACAACTACCGAGAAAGAACTCTTGGCAGTTGTATTTGCATTAGAAAAATTCAGGCCCTACTTGATTGGCTCGCCAATAGTGGTTTACACCGATCACTCCGCCCTACGACACCTTTTATCGAAGAAGGATGCTAAGGCCAGGCTAATACGTTGGATCCTTTTGTTACAAGAATTTGATCTTGTCATACGAGACAAGAGTGGATGTGAAAACGTTGTAGCCGACCATCTTTCACGCATCAATTCTTCACCAACGTTGACCGTGCCAATAAACGACTTCTTCCTTGACGAACAGCTCTTGACCGTATCCTGCGAACCTTGGTTCATGGATATTGTGAATTATTTAGCGACGGGACTTATTCTTAGCGACTGGTCGAAACAAGACAATTTTTGATTTCTATCTCAAGTAAAACACTTTTACTGGGATGAACCTTATTTGCTTAAGTATTGTTCCGATCAAATCATTCGCAGATGTGTCCCTAACGATGAATTCAAGAGTGTATTGTCTTTTTGTCATGATCATGCATGTGGTGGTCATTTTGGTCCACGTAAAACGGCGGAGAAAGTTTTGCAATGTGGTTTTTATTGGCCAACATTATTTAAAGATGCTTATGATCATTGCAAAACTTGTCATCGGTGTCAACACATGGGTCGAATTTCACGAAGAAATGTGATGCCGCTCCAACCTATATTGGTTGTGGAGATATTCGATGTTTGGGGTATTGATTTTATGGGTGCTTTTCCCAACTCTTTTAGAAATTTATATATCTTGTTAGCGGTTGATTATATCTCAAAATGGGTGGAAGTAATACCGTGTCGCACTAATGACAACAAGGTTGTTATTAAGTTCCTTAAAGAAAATATCTTTTCGCGATTCGGGCACCCTCGCGCTATAATTAGCAACAACGGGACGTATTTCTGTAATCGGTCTTTCGAGATTTTGATGCGGAAATATTCAATCAACCACAAACTTTCTATGCCCTATCATCCCTGTTTCCCCAATCAGAGCAAGGCTCTGTTTGAATTTTGAAAATTCAAAATTTTGAAGCAACGCTTCAGATCCCGTGCGCTGCGCGCAACGCGCCACGTGTCAGAAGTTGACACGCCAGCACAACGCCCAAGGTAGTGCGTCCAATCAGAGCAAGGCTCTTTAAAAAACAAAGGCAGTGCTCAGTTGCGCAAGCGCACCGCTGTGCGACACGTGTCTGCGCAGTTGCGCAAGCACAACTGCGCAAGCGCACCGCTGCGCGACACGTGTCTGCGCAGTTGCGCAAGCGCTTCACTGCGCGACACGTGTCTGCGCAGTTGCGCAAACACTGTTGCGCAAGCGCACCGCTGCGCGACACGTGTCTGCGCAGTTGCGCAAGCGCTTCATTGTGCGACACGTGTCACTCACTGGGGGAGTTGCGCAAAACAGAATAAATCTTGTTGAAACAAGAAGATTTCCTTGTATAAGGCAGGGGCCTTTGGATCAAAGATCCAACGGTGGGGAAAATTCCCCAAATCACTTAGAGAAAGATCTCTTTAACAAAATTTAACTAATTTGTGAGCACTATAAAAAGGACCCCAGACCTCATTTCCGAGGAGATCAAGATCTGGCTAAAAGAAAAAGGAGAGAAAGAGAACTCTTTAGAATTCTGGAAGAACACAAAAAAAAGGTAAAACCTTTAAAAGAGAAAATTCTCTTGAGAACAGATCATTGATCTAAGAACAAGATCATGGATCTTCAATAAATAAGTAAATAAAATAAAAAAGAAGTAGTGCCTTGCACTTGTTATGAACCCTTGGTTCTCTGAAATAAGGAAAAACAAGAAAAGAAGAAAAAACTTGTTTTTCTTTAGATCAAAGGATTGAAAAGTGCTCTGCACTTCTGTTTCTTGAAGATTCTCAATGCAATGCATTGCTTGAAGGGCCAGGCCCAAATTAAATTGCAGAGCAATAAAAGGGAGGGCCCAAATGAAATTGATGCTCTGCATCATTTTATAGAGGGCAGAGCCCAAACAAAATTGATGCTCTGCATCATTTATAAATGGGCAGAGCCCAAACAAAATAATAATGCAATGCATTATCTTAAAAGGGGCAGAGCCTAAATAAAGGTCCAACAGAGACCAAGATTTAATGCTATGCATTATTAAAAATGGGCCAAGCCCTAGCACAGGCCTAATAGGCCAAAAAACAAATAAAAGTGTTGAATATTCTGAACTGGACTTAGCCCAATCGTGGCCGTAAGTCCTCAAATTAAATTGACTGAGCATAATTGCTCTCTCTCTCTCTCAAATCAATTTATATCCGGTTCGAGGGTACATCTCCAAGCTCCTCTGACACATGTCGTCGTAATCATTCAACGACGTCAGAGAGGTGACGGGTCCCGACGACCACATACGTCAATATGGACTGCGGGGTCCTTAAACTCGTGGACCGAAACGTCCATAAACTAATGACGGACCGAAACGTCCTTAAACTAATATCGGACCGAAACGTCCTTAAACTAATATCGGGCCGAAACGTCCCTAAACTAATATTGGACCGGAACGTCCTTAAACAAATGATGGACCGAAATGTCCCTAAACTAATATCGGACCGAAACGTCCCTAAACTAATATCGGACCGAAACATCCCTAAACTAATATTGGACCGGAACGTCCTTAAACTAATGATGGACCGAAACGTCTCTAAACTAATATTGGACCGAGACGTCCCTAAACTAATATCGGACCGAGACGTCCCTAAATTGGAATATGGACCACCACGTCCCTAAACTGGAATATGGACCACCACGTCCCTAAACTGGCGATGGACCACCACGTCCCTAAACTGGAACAATAGAGCCTCCAAATGCTCTTTTGCCGGATCTAAACGGTCCTGTTTAAGTTGATCTTAGCCCCAAACACGGCTAACGCATCCTTAGACATTTAAATGAATGATAAAACCACAAATCAACTCTGGTTCAAGGGTACATCTCTGAACTCCTCTGACACCTATCGTTGTAATTCTTCAACGACGTCAGAGAGGTGACGGGTCCCGACGGCCATAAATGCTATGGACCACTATGTCCCTAAACTGGAACAATAGAGCCCAAATGCTCTTTTGTCGGATCTAAACAATCCCGTTAAGTTGATCTCAGTCTCAAATTGGACTAACGTATCCTTAACAAACGTTTGAGTCGATCTTAGCCTCAAAAATGGCTAACGTATCCTCCAAACAGACTTTAGTCCCAAATTGGACTATGAATCTCCCAAACTGGAACAATAGAGCCCAAACGCTCTTTTGTCGGATCTAAACGATCACGTTAAGTTGATCTTAGTCTCAAACAGGACTATCGTATCCTTAACGAACGTTTAAGTTGATCTTAGCCGCAACGCGACTAATGCATCCTTAAACTATAAACACCAAACCTAAATCTAAGTAAATACGGATTTGGACTAATCCACGTCCTACGGGCGACGGTATTACTCAGTCTCCGTATACAATCCACGGGCAACCACAAACAAAACAAACACACACGACACGAAGTGAAATTCTGGAGAAGGAGAAAGTTGTTACCGCGATGCGGTAGAGTAATTAACTGCAGGGGCTTGCGCCTGCAGGGAAGAGCGTCCCCACAATCAAAAACCCCTCAAGCGAGGGGGAATCTGACGAAGTCTGCTACATCGGTCGCATCCGTCTAAACCTCCGATACACGGTGCCATAAATCAACTTGGTATCTTCGGAGAGGTAGACGGATAAAACCAAATAGCATCTTCCCCGAATCTCAGCGTCAGGACATCGCAGTCTTGTGCGCCGCCTTTCGGAGGGGAACAGATTCTGGCATGCCTGGTGGGACCTCTTCCTTTTTCCACTCCACACTTCGTGTGTCGTCCTCGCGAACCAATCGCGGTTTGTTGTGGTTGCTTGTGGATTCAAAGTACTTAGATTTGGTGTCTTTCTCCAAGCAGAAAACAGAAGATCGATGGCTTAGAACTGCACCACCTGCAGCTGCAACTCCTGCTCCGTCATTGCTGGAGGAGTGACTTATGGGCCCCAAGCGGCCTCCCTTTTCAAAATGCCGGTGGAGCAGGTGGCTCAAGCCACCACTGGACTATTTTTTGGGACCATGCTCCCACCAATGAGCTTCAACGCCCCAATGACATTGCAAGAAGCTCCAAAGAAGTCGGTCTTCGATCGACTTACCACTGCCGTGACCCCTCTCAATAGGTCACCCAACTCCACTGCTTCAGGTTTTAATGGATTAGGCCAGAGCTCCATCGGGCCCATGAAGAAGCCTGCCATACCAGAAGGCGTTATCCCGAAGCGGATAGCCATCCCAGCCCCCGTTCTTGGCGAAGTCACCAATGTTGCTTCCCATGTTCGGAAGCCCGCTTCTGACAGGTTGGCCGTCCCCGTTCAACGGACGTCGATCTTTAAAAGGCTGGTACCAGCATATTTTGACCAACACAGGGGGCATGAGGAGGTCACCCCTATATCTGAAACAATTCCATTAGCACGACATGCTCGACGTCGCCACTGGCGCCGAGTAAAGAAGGCTGGGGGAAACTTCCCCTCAGGATTTACTCCTCCAGCTCCAACGGTGGGGATCGATACTGCTGTTCCAATCGGGAACAGCTTTGAATTGCTGAATACGGTGCACAGAAACTCTCCTACTGCGATGTTGAAACGAACTCCTTCACCTGTGGAGAATACTCCAGAGAAGAAGCTAGAGCAGCCCCCTCAACGGCTGTCCTCTAAAATTTACAAAGTCTGGCGACAGGTCCAAGAGTCGGTGATCGATCAAGACTGCCTCCGACGACAGAAAAAGATGAAGGTTCGGCAGGGGAAGGATTACTCTGTCAAACCACAAAAAGCAAAAGCTACTTGGGTGCCCACTACAACGGCTCCCTTGACTCCAATCACTCAAAAAAGGAGGCCGCAAAAAGCCCCTGTGTCTTCGGCAAATCCCAAAGACACCGAACACAAACGCCCCACGTCTGGGGGCATGGTGGTGCACACTGTTTATATGGCTTCTGGAAAGGAGGAAAGCCGCACTTCTACGGGCCACCGACCGCTCACCCGATCCGTGACGAAAGCCCAGGAGCAACAACAAAAGCTTCAGGAAATGATGACTACAATGGCTGCACTCACTGAGCCAAAAGAAAGCTCTGAAACGTCTTCGGATGAGCGTCAAGAACAAGAAACCGACGCTGACTTTTTACGCAGAGTCCTCGAAAAGAGGGACAAAGAAGCTGCAGAGCAAGCGGCTAACATAAAGCAGATGGCGCTCCTCTTCCAAGATATGGTAGGGATGATGTTACAGCCGGACCCTCCTGCTGAAGATCCTCCGATCGTCCTTGAAGACGACATGGGAGAAACATCAAATCCTCCGTCGGCTCTGTCGACAGCCAAGGAGGAGGCAATCTCCAAAGTTGACTTAGACGAATATATAGCTCAGCAGATCCGGGTTCATCAGGCGAATGAAGCAGCTGGGCAAATTGTTAGAACCGGAAGACCGTATCCGAGCTGGTATGACCAAATCAATTACCCGCCAGGATATACGATCCTTAAATTCCACGTATATTAAGGGACATGGAATCCGCATCAGCATGTCGCTCAATTCAGGGTCTTTTGCGGCAATACTGGAGGCGATGACAAATTGTTGCTACGTCAATTCGTCGGCAGCTTAGCAGAAACAGCCTTTGAATGGTATTCGGAGCTACCTAATTACTCTGTCAAAATATTTGCAGAGATGGAACTGCTGTTTACACAAAGATTCGCAAGTGCTAGTGAACGCACCCCGATTACAGCACTGATAAATGCCAGGATAAGACCGGGCGAAACGTGGGTCCAATACGCAACACGATGGCGAAACCTATGGTCGAAATGCGAACAACGCATAGAAGAGGCACCTGCGGTAGGCATGTTTGTGGGCACTCTCAATCCGCAGGCGACCATCTCGCAATTCATGATGTTCTTCAGGCCGACCACCTTCCAGGCGTTGATCGACAAATTAGCCCAAATGGACCAGATGGGCCATAGACCGTCTCCTCCAAGACCCGATCCCCGAAATGAGAAAGGAAAAGCGATCATCGTCACCAACGCTCAGCAACAGTCGAGCAACTCAAAGCCGGTCGCTCGCCAAAACAACGTGCGTCTACGCCCATCCCTCGAAGAGAGGATAGGACGTCATTACTCGTTTCCTCAGAATAAAACGAGAAGACTGTTCGAGCTGGCAGTGCGCAACAGACTCATTAATCTGCCGAATCCAAAACGTCCGTTGCAGCCAGGCGATCTTAATAATCCTAATTATTGCCTTTACCACCAAACGGTAAGTCACCCGATTGAGGATTGTTTCGTCTTTAAGGGATGGATCGAGGATCAGTACCTACAAGGCAAGTTCACGCTGTCGGAAAACTGGAAGGTAAACCCACCACAGCCGCAGTCTCCAAAGAAGACGGACACGCCTGGGGCAGTTTGTTCTTTAGTCAAGGATGAAAACGATGGAGAAAACTCATCAGATGAATCCGAAGACTACGTAGCGACTTGTCATGTGATTTCTCACTCACTGACAGATAATAAAGAAGCTTCTTGCGCCGAGAAACCAATGGCGAACCCCGAACCGGAAATTCTACAGCCATCAGACGAGTTGATCGATGTCTTCCTAAATGAAATTCATCTGAAAGCAAAAGCCAATCAAGAGCGTGAAATAGCCATATTGGAAAGAGCCAAAGCATTCCCGTCAAATCAAAAGCCATACACTGCGGGTAAAAGCAAATTCAAGACGAGGAAAAGGTTCGCCAAAGCTCTGTCAGTAGGAATGAAGCTACCGCCCTCTGAAGAAAATACTCTCGCTGAGGCAGAGATGCACCCTAACTTCTGTTTATATCATCAGAAGATCATACATCCTACCGAAGACTGCGAATCCTTTAACTGTTGGTGGCAAGGGTATGTCGCTCAAAAGCAACACTTCGACGGGACAAAGTGTGAAGCTTGTGGACATCGGAAAAATGCGATATATGAGCGCAAAGGAGCCGCCGCCGACTGTCATATAGCCGACTTCAAGGGATCGCAAATTATCACCTTTGGAAGCGACTCTGACGAAGAAGCCACCCCCAACTCTTCCCCCGGGGAATCTATTTCAAAAACAAAGGAACTGAAAAGCTGCGAGAATGTTCAGCAATGCAATCGCATGCTACTCAAAAAAAATCCCGGCCCCGCAAAACAACGGAGCGAACAAAAAGGATAAAGGAAAAGGAAAAACGGCTTTCGTCGCCAATACTCAACAGCAATCAAGTGGCCCTAGACCGGTTGCTTGCCAAAGCAACAAGCGGCAACCCCTCCAGGAAAAGTTGAAACGTCCTTACTCGTTTCCGCAAGATAAAACAAGGGGACTGTTCGAGCTGGCAGTGTGCGACAGACTCATCAATCTGCCGGGTCCAAATCGTCCGTTGCGGTCAGGCGATGTTAATAATCCTAATTATTGCCCTTACCACCAAACAGTAGGTCACCTGATCGAGGACTGCTACGTCTTCAAAAACTGGGTTGAAGACCAATACCAACAGGGCAAGTTTGCGCTGTCTGAGAACTGGAAGGTGAGTCCGCCACAACCGCACGCTCCGAAGAAGATGGATACGCCGGGCGCATCATGTTCATTCATGGAGAAGGACTCATAGACCGAAAAGTCAATGAACCAGATATTCGCCTCAAATACGGCGACAACGGACCGAAACGCCCTTAAACTAACAACGGACCGAGATGTCCTTAAACTAATGATGGACCGCAATGTCCTAAAACTTGCAAATGACCGAAATGTCTTTAAACTACTACCGTAGCATCCTTAGGCTGACGAGATAAAAAAAATATAAATATATATATATATATAAAGAATAAAAAAAAAGAAATAAAAAAAAAGTAAAAAATGGTATGTCCATAAGCAAAACGGGCACGGATGAAAACC
The DNA here is from genome assembly GCA_030015575.1 of Agapanthus africanus. Lineage (NCBI taxonomy): Eukaryota > Viridiplantae > Streptophyta > Magnoliopsida > Asparagales > Amaryllidaceae > Agapanthus > Agapanthus africanus. The sequence continues at coordinate 601,667,691 of JASDDO010000022.1, read as the reverse complement.
CGAAAGGGCTCCGTGAGTAAAAACAGCAGGACTACCGGCGAGTGTTCGTGAAAACCCGAAAGGGCGCGACCTCGTAAATAAAAAAAAGAGACGGTATGTCCATAAGCGAAACGGGCACGGATGAAAACCCGAAAGGGCTCCGTGAGTAAAAACAGCAGGGCTACCGGCGAGTGTTCGTGAAAACCCGAAAGGGCACAACCTCGTTAAAAGACACTTATAAGGTCCCCTCGACCTTGTAAGGAGAAACCACCCGCGTGAGATCCTTACGACTCACAAAGGGAGCAGCACACTTAGGGATCCCCATGATTCCTAAGGAGAAAATACACTTGCGAGATCCTCACGACTCATATGGAGAACTCTCTTATGAAACCCTCACGGCTCATAAGATTTGAAAGTTTTAAGTTACAGAGACCTAAACCTGTGCTTAAGCAACCCCCACAACTTTCGTTATGGCCCTACAAGTGGTCCAATACTGGCTCTTGTATACAATCCACGGGCATGAATAAACATTTCCCTAACCAAGTCCCATCCGTGACTGGGGATATGTCCACACTGTGAACAACCGTTGTGAGTCCTCTCGACTCATAAGGAGATAACACTCTTGTAAGATCCTTACGACTTATAAGAGAACATACACTTAGGAATCCTCACGATTCCTAAGGAGAAAACGCACCTGCGAGATCCTCACGACTCGTAGGGAGAAACACCTTTATGAGACCCTTACGGCTCATGAAGTCAAAAGCCTTAGTCGACGGGATCCTAATCCTGTTTACTAAGCCACCTTTGTTCGACATCGACAGAGGCAAATGATGATTCGCTCCTGGCAATATCCCAGTTGTAGCGATACTGATTCCTAAATCGGTATCAAATTCCAAGTCCTTTCATGGCAGATGATGATTCGCTCCTCGCAATATTCCGGTTGTAGCGATGCTGATACTGAGATTGGCACCAGATTCTAAGTTCTACGCTCACGATAAAAATCAGCGAGCTGAAAATGCATATTAAATAGCCGAAATGATTGGGCAACTCGCAATAAAAAACAGCGAGTAAAAAAAAAAAAAAATATATATATATATATATATATAGCCGAAATGATTGGGCAACTCGCAATAAAAAAACAGCGAGTAAAAATAAAATAAACAGCCGAAATGATTGGGCAACTCGCAATAAAAAGCAGCGAGTAAAAACAAAATAAACAGCCGAAACAATTAGGCACCGCGAAAAATAGCCGAAACGATTGGGCAATCGCGACCTTCGCGATATAAAAGCTGAAATGATAGAGCATCGCGGAAAGAATAAAAAAAATGAAAGAATGAAACTTTTGGCCCTACAGGTTAGATCACATCGATTCCTGTATACAATTCAGGGACGCGGATAAAGAGGGAACCATACCTTCCCAACAGGCTCCATCAGAAAGCGAAACCAAATCTCGACGGTTCATAGACAACCTAGAGACAATCTCGACATTTGCCGCAATATTACAGACACGATGTCAACAAATGAAGCAAACGAAGATCCCGAGCTTCAGGGTCTCGACGTCAACATCGACAACTTAGAGATCACCAACGGCGTTTCTCCTCACTCCAACTAGATGCAGACATGACGTCAACAACCGACCTCAGAACCGCAACGAAACGGAACCATGGCAAAGTCTCTAGTTCCAAATCTCAATGGCCACATCTGCAGCCTGGAGACCAAAAACGGTGTGCCTCGTCATTCCAGCAGGACACAGATATTACACCATCAAGCGGAGCGATGGCAAAATCCCAGCTTCACCTCAACATTCGTCTCGATACAGTAGACGCAATGTCAACAACAGCGTTCCTCCGCAGTCCAGCTGGAGGCAGATGCAACGTCAACAAAAGACCTCACGGTCGAAACAAAGCGGAGTAACGGCAAAATCCCAACTCCACCTTAGCATTCGTCTCGTTACAGCAGACGCAATGTCAACAACGACGTTCCTTCGCAATCCAGCAGGGTGTACATGCAAAGTTAACAAAAGACCTCACAGTCGAAACAAGCGGAGTGATGGCAAAATCCCAGCTTCACCTCAGCATTCATCTCGATATAGTAGACGCAATGTCAACAACGGCGTTCCTCCGTAGTCCAGCTGGAGGCAGATGCAACGTCAACAAAAGACCTCACGGTCGAAACAAAACGGAGTAACGGCAAAATCCCAACTCCACCTTAGCATGCGTCTCGTTACAGCAGACGCAATGTCAACAACGGCGTTCCTTCGCAGTCCAGCAGGGTGTACATGCAAAGTTAACAAAAGACCCCATGGTCGAAACAAAGCGGAGTGACGGCAAAATCCCAGCTCCACCTCAGCATTCGTCTCAATACACCAGACGCAGTGTGAGCAAATGAAGCGAAGGCCAAATTCCTAGCTTCAAGGTCTTAACGGCAAGTCATATAAGGCCAGAAAGACCACCAGAGATCATCTCACATGGAGTGGTCACCTCCTCGACGTTCGTTTCGATACAGTAGACGAGTTGTCACCCCAACGTTCTTCCTCCAGCAAGGATTCGGACGTGACAAAGCAAACGAAACGAAAGCCACATTCCTAGCTTCAACGTCTTTACGGTAACTCACATAAAACCGGAAAGACAATCGGAGATCATCTCGCACCAGCACAGAGTGGTCACCACCTCGACGTTCGTCTCGATACAGCAGACGAGTTGTCACCCTAGCATTCTTCCTCCAACAGGGATTCGGACGTGACAAAGCAAACGAAGCGAAGGCCACATTCCTAGCTTCAACGTCTTTACGGTAACTCACATAAAACCGGAAAGACAATCGGAGATCATCTCGCACCAGCACAGAGTGGTCACCACCTTGACATTCGTCTCAATACAGCAGACGAAATGTCAACCCCAGCATTCTTCCTCCAACAGGATTTGGACACACCAAAGCAAACGAAGCGAAGGCCACATTCCTAGCTTCGATGTCTTGACGGTAACTCATATAAAACCGGAAAGACAATCGTAGATCATCTCGCACCAGTACAGAATGGTCACCACCTCGACGTCCGTCTCAATACAGCAGACGAGATGTCACCCCAACGTTCGTCTCGACACAGCAGACGCAACGTCATTAAACGAATGGAGCCACAGCAAAATCCCTAGTTCCAAACTGCATTAGCTACAGGGAATTTCCCAAAACTAATATCGGACCGAAACATCCCTAAACTAATATTGGACCGGAACGTCCTTAAACTAATGATGGACCGAAACGTCCCTAAACTAATATTGGACCGAGACGTCCCTAAACTAATATCGGACCGAGACGTCCCTAAACTGGAATATGGACCACCACGTCCCTAAACTGGAATATGGACCACCACGTCCCTAAACTGGCGATGGACCACCACGTCCCTAAAGTGGAACAATAGAGCCTCCAAATGCTCTTTTGCCGGATCTAAACGGTCCCGTTTAAGTTGATCTTAGCCCCAAACACGGCTAACGCATCCTTAGACATTTAAATGAATGATAAAACCATAAATCAACTCTGGTTCAAGGGTACATCTCTGAACTCCTCTGACACCTATCGTTGTAATTCTTCAACGACGTCAGAGAGGTGACGGGTCCCGACGGCCATAAATGCTATGGACCACTATGTCCCTAAACTGGAACAATAGAGCCCAAATGCTCTTTTGTCGGATCTAAACGATCCCGTTAAGTTGATCTCAGTCTCAAACTGGACTAACGTATCCTTAACAAACGTTTGAGTCGATCTTAGCCTCAAAAATGGCTAACGTATCCTCCAAACAGACTTTAGTCCCAAATTGGACTATGAATCTCCCAAACTGGAACAATAGAGCCCAAACGCTCTTTTGTCAGATCTAAATGATCACGTTAAGTTGATCTTAGTCTCAAACAGGACTATCGTATCCTTAACGAACGTTTAAGTTGATCTTAGCCGCAACGCGACTAATGCATCCTTAAACTATAAACACCAAACCCAAATCTAAGTAAATACGGATTTGGACTAATCCACGTCCTACGGGCGACGGTATTACTCAGTCTCCGTATACAATCCACGGGAAACCACAAATAAAACAAACACACACGACACGAAGTGAAATTCTGGAGAAGGAGAAAGTTGTTACCGCGATGCGGTAGCGTAATTAACTGCAGGGGCTTGCGCCTGCAGGGAAGAGCGTCCCCACAATCAAAAACCCCTCAAGCGAGGGGGAATCTGACGAAGTCTGCTACATCGGCCGCATCCGTCTAAACCTCTGATACACGGTGCCATAAATCAACTTGGCATCTTCGGAGAGGTAGAGGGATAAAACCAAATAGCATCTGCCCCGAATCTCAGCGTCAGGACATCGCAGTCTTGTGCGCCGCCTTTCGGAGGGGAACAATCCCCAAACGAGCGGGCAAGCTGAGATTTCTAATAGGCAGATCAAGAAAATTTTGGAGAAGACGGTTTCTAAAAACCGTAATGATTGGTCAACCAAATTGACGGATGCTCTTTGGGCATTTCATACCGGTTATAAGACCGATCTTGGTATGTCTCCATACCGCCTAGTGTTTTGAAAGGCTTGCCACCTTTCTGTCGAGATCGAACATAAAGCAATGTGGTCTATTAAAGAACTTAACTTCGATTTTGATCAAGCCTGCAACTATCGGAAGCTGCAATTAAATGAGCTAAGCGAACTCCGTGATGAAGCTTACGATAATGCGGTTATAGTAAAGAACCGGACTAAAGTGTTCCACGATAAAAACCTTTATAGAAAAATCTTCACACCGGGACAACAAGTCCTTCTTTACGATTCCCGTCTCCATCTTCATCCGGGTAAGCTAAAATCACATTGGAAAGGACCTTTTGTGGTGCGGTATGTATATCTACACGGGGCAGTAGAAGTTGAAAATGTTAAAAATGGTTCAATTTTTAGAGTAAATGGGCATAGATTGAAACCGTATTTTTCTGCTGACCCAGCAAAAGAGCTTCTGTTTTTACAGGAGCCGCTTTATCATAATTGAATTTCCTCTGCCTCTCCTCCATGTTTCGGTATTATTTTCTCATTTTAAGAATGGAGGTGAGTGAAAAAGGACTTAACTGAATATCTGTGCGTGCCAAAATACAAGTTTGGGGGTAGTTTTCATTTGACTATTAACGGAGTGGGAGTTGTTGCAGTTGGTGCAGTTGAAAGCCATTGATCTTCTTTTTCTGCACGGAGCAAGACACCAAATCTTAGTATCTCGAATTCAGGGGCAAGCATAGCAAACCGCGATTCATTCGCGAAACACGACACACGAAGTGTGGAGTGGAAAGAGGAAAAGGTCCCACCGGGCGTGCCAGAATCTGTTCGCCGACGAAAGACGCGACCGGGACGTTGGGACGTCCGGCCTGAATTTTGGGGGAAGATGCTATTTAGTGCTATCCGTACACCTCTCCGAAGATGCCAAGTTGATTTATGAAACCATGTATCGAAGGTTTAAACGGATGCTGTCGATGTCTCGTCAGATTCCCCCTCGTTGAGGGGTTTTTGATTGTGGGGATGCTCTTCCCTGCAGGCGCAAGCCCCTGCAGTTAATTACGCTACCGCATCGCGGAAACCACTTTCTCCTTCTCCAGATGGTCACATCGTGTCGTGTGTGTTTGTTTTGTTTTTGGTTGCCTGTGGATTGTATACAGAGAATAATTTATGTTGTCGCCCGTAGGGCGGGGATTAGTCCAAATTCGTATTTTCTTAGATTTAGGGTTTGGTTTGGTTTAAGAATCATTAATTCTCATTTGAGACTAAGATCAACTTAAACGTTTGTTATGGATACGTTAGTCTAATTTTTAGACTAAGATCTAGTTAACAGGATCATTTAGATCCAACAAAAGAGTATTTGGGCTCTATTGTTTTAGTTTAGGGACATTGCGGTCCATAAGTTTAAGGACATCATAGTCTATGCAGTTTTTGGTTGTCGGGACCCATCACCTCTCTGAAGACGTTGAAGAATTAAAACGACACATATCAGAGGTGTGAAGAGATGTATCCTTGAACCAATATCAGTTGAGGGATCTGTAGTTGGATTGATGTAAGGATCATTAATCTCATTTGAAATTAAGATCAACTTAAATGGTTGTTAAGAATACGTTAGTCTAATTTTAGACTAAGATCTACTCAACAGGGTTTTTAGGATCATTTAGATCCAGCGAAAGAGCATCTGGGCTCTATCGTCTTAGTTTAGGGACGTTGCGGTCCATTGGGTTTAAGGACATCATAGTCCATGAGTTTAAGGACCTCTTAGTCCAGTTTAAAGACCTCCTGTAAAGTTTAAGGACATTATAGTCCATGAGTTTAAGGACCTCATAGTCCATAAGTTTAGGGACATCATCGTCCATGGAGTTTAAAGACATCATAGTCTGTGGGGTTTTTAGTTTAAGGACCTCATAGTCCATGAAGGTTAGTTTAAGGGCGTTATAGCCAAAGTTTAGATGCAAACATGGATTTGGAAATGCACCAGATAGTTATTGGTTATTGGGACCCACCACCTCTCTAAAGACGTTGAAGAATTACAACGACATGTATCTGAGGTGTGAAGAGATGTACCCTTAAACCAAATGCCAAATTGAGAAGTAATGGGATGAACATTATTGTAAATGCCATCTAAGGAGATTTGAAGCGCTCACGTGGGGTCTCGTGAGGCGTTTGAGTAATGTTAAACACTGAAGATTTGAAGCGCTCACGTGGGGTCACGTGAGGCGTTTGAAGTAGTGTTAAACACTGAAGATTTGGGGCACTCACGTGGGGTCACGTGAGGCGCTTGAAGTAGTGTTAAACACTGAAGATTTGGGGCACTCACGTGGGGCGCTTGAAGTAGTGTTAAACACTGAAGATTTGAAGCGCTCACGTGGGGTCACATGAAGTGCTTGAAGTAGTGTTAAACACTGAAGATTTGAAGCGCTCACGTGGGGTCATATGAAGCGCTAGAAGTAGTGTTAAACACTGAAGATTTGAAGCGCTCACGTGGGGTCATGTGAGGCGCTAGAAGTAGTGTTAAACACTAAAGATCTGAGGCGCTCACGTGGGGTCACGTGAGGCGCCTGAGATTTGGCACAGCTTCTTTGAATTTATTCCTTTTTTTCTTTCTAAGTGCTGAGCACTATTGGGTCACATGCGATCACGTGAGGCGTCCCCAAAGACTGAAAGCTGTCTCCGTTTTATTCTCTTTTGAAAAGTGCTAAGCACTATTAGGGGGTCACGTGATGTCACGTGAGGCGCCCTAAAATAGAAACTGCCTTGGGTTTACTCTCTTTTTATTTTGAGAAGCTTGTTCATGGGTCACGTGGGAGCACGTGAGACGCTAGAAAATGAAATGCCTCGGTTTTACTCCCTTTTTATTTTAGGAAGCTTATTCAAGGGTCGCGTGGGAGCATGTGACCTAAACTTATTCATTCTCTTTTGATCATTGAGGGGGCTCACGTGGACACACGTGATCATGTTGGGTACCGATCTCTTTTACGTGCATGGAGAGTTAAATCCATTGTTTAAGAATTAAATTCTTTTATAGGAACCCCAGTTTTATTTAGAGGAATTAAATCCCTTTGTGTTTGAAAGAATTAAATTCATTAAACCCAATTCTCTCTCTAAGTTTTGGATCTGCATGGCAGAATCTCCCCGATGAGAATTAAATTCTCAACTTATTGGGAGATCTGCTTCTGCAGATCTTCAACCATAAGAAGAACTGAGTTCTTATTTAGAAGAGTTAAACTCTTGATTTGAGAATTAAATTCTTTTTTGTTTTGTGGGAGCTTATAGAATGATCTTCTTCCTTCTCTTACCTAGAGTTTCTTTCTTCTCTGAAGAGATCTTCTTCTCTATTTCTTTCTCATGTATTCTTTTTTCTTCTTGGCTCCTATTTATAGGAGAAAGAAAAGAATCGGTTTGTTCAGGAAATCTCTCATTGAGAGATTTTGATTGATTTTATAACCAACATGAACTTTTAGATCACTCGGTGAATTTTATTCACCGTTGGATTTTTAATCCAAAGGCTTCTATTTCACATTAGATATTTCATTTGTTGTTCCTGGCAAATTTTAGGAAAATATATCCTTATACAGAATCTTTCTATAAATTGGTGATTTTTTAATCACCATTGGATTTTTAATCCAACGGTGCTCCACTTTAAAAAGTGCAATCTTTTTTGTTTGGAAAGATCTAGGGAAATATTTTTCCAATTAGAGCTTTTGATTCCTTTTAATTAGAATTTAATTCTATTGGTTCAGAGGGTTCGGGAACCCATCACGTGTTGGCATGTGACCCCACTGATTAAGCATCTAATTAGAATTTAATTCTATTAGTTTAGAGGGCTCAGGAACCCATCACGTGTTGGCACGTGACCCAACTGATTAAGAATCTCCAATTGTTTATTTCAGCGCCTATAGACTTTGCCCATAAAAGGTCACGTGTCCTCACGTGAGTCCCGATCACGTGTGGGCACATGATGCTCCATTTTGGGGGTATTCCTTGCTGCTTTGTTCGTATTTTATTCAGTTCCCATAAGGGAATAAAGATCATGGTGGATTTAAGGATCGTTAGTCTTATATGAGACTAAGATCAACTTGGATATCATTGATGAAAGGTCACTAGTTAATGAGCATATGGACTCAATTGATCAAAGAAGAAACTTCAGCTTCACAGACTTAGCCAATTTGGGCTAAGATTGGGTTTCTATGCCACCCAGCAGTGCTGAGCACTCTGTCACGTAGCGCTCACGTGAATATCACGTTGGGCTCTATGTTTCTTGGCGCTCACGTGCTATGTCACGCCCCGCTTCCCAGTGTACGGGGAAAGAGACGTGAAGAGGCACGCGATGTATTTACTCAGAAGTAAACACGTTAAGCGTAAATAAGCAATATAAATGAATAGACAAGAATAACAAGATGTAAATATAACAACTTTTATTAACATTCTTTCTTTACGTTACAACTGGTTTGAAAAGAAAATACAATGATGGAAAGCAATGCTTAAACAATGTCATTGAACTGAAATAAGTACAAGTGAAAGCTAGAAGTCGTGCTGCTCGGTGATCTGCTCCAAGTACTTCTGGTTGGGCTCGGTCTCCTGAGGGTCGGGTCCTCCTGACCAACATTCTAAAGAAAGAAAGAAACAGGAATGTCGTCAGCGAATTAGCGCTCAGTAAGTCCAAAAAAAAAATAGAATGGAATAAATAAGTAATGAGAATAGAACTGATAAATTGTACAGGTTTATGTTTGTTATACTAACATAGTTGTTTGTAGTTTGGTACAGAATGTATCAGTGTATACAAGAGGAGTCCAACTTTTCCCGTGGACTATGGTAACCTGTAGCACAAGGCCCCGTAAATACCCACGGGACAACGGCACGGATGTTTATGTAGGTGTCTTTTAGTGTCCTTCATCGGGCCACTTATAATACATTCCATACCAATCTACCCCGTTAAAACCCCGTAATATATATATATATATATATATATATATATATTGTATTGATTGTAGTTATCAGACTTGCCGAGACCATAGTATAAATTGTTCATGTAAACAGATTCAGGATATATCGAGTAGTCATGTAGTCAAGTCAAGATATAGCCATGGTTTGGTCAAGTCAAGTTATGTTTGCATGTTGATATTGTTCTGGTATTCAGGTTTTGTTCAAGTATACGTGTTTGGTATATTGGATTCATGTTAGAATTGGATTCATATGAATTGGATTCAGATTATTACTTAGACTTAGACTTGAGTCAGATACTTAGAACAGAATTTGGATCCTGAATTAGATTTAGGAATTATCGGTAACTGCTGTACATGGACAGTAGGATTTGTCTTTTTCCAAGACAATTACCATTGATAACTCCATTTTAGTTTTCTACCTTAAATAGGCAAGCACCCACTTTCTCTGGCTCTCTGAGGCTCAAGAGAATTGATCTCGCTTAAACCTATATTTACTAGGGTCCTTAATGTAGTTTTATATAACTAGAGGGGTTTATGAAAAATGATTTTAATATACTTTCAAAATAAATCTCGAGTAATTATTTATATTATTTAGAATTGTAACGAATGTGAATTTTAGAGAATGAGGTATATTAGTGAAAATATAGCTAGCTTGAATGGTTCAAGGTATTTTAATGTAAATTTTATCTTGTATTGATACTTGATAGTATTTTAGTTAAACTTGTCATTCTTTTATTTTGCTTAGAAAATATGAAGTTTAATAATATCTTAAAAATATGTAGTTTGATAATATTTATATAATTATTAAAAATAAATTTTTATTTATTAAGTAGAAATCCTCGTTTTTCTTAAAGATTGTATTAAAATTCCATCAAGATCGAATACTCCATATGGAGGTCTGCATCTCGCTCTACTAGTCCGTGGATGTGCGATAATCCACACCATCCAATAGCGGGTTCCCCAAAATAGGTTGTAGAGGCACAATCGCAAAGAATTAAGTAACACTATTTAAAGAAATCCGGGTTTTTAATAGTTTAAGGTATTTTGATGAAAAGTTATATTTTGCTACAAAAAAATATTGTTCAAGAGAATCGTGCTATGTCAAGATGTGTGTATGTGAGAGGTATGTCATTATCTCGTGACGTTTTCTAAAGGCATGTTAAGCAAAATAATTAAAAGATGTCGTATGCAAACTTCATAGTATTTAAACGTAAAAGCTTAATTAAAGTTATTTAACATGGAGTTTTAGAGTGAAATTGGTTTCTAAATATTAGTTAAATGATTACAAGTAAGATATATACGTGAGTACAAGTGATTCTTAATAAGAATTATGGTTTTCAAAGGTTTTAGAAACAAATGTCGGTATAACTCCACTTACCGACATGTTTTGAAAAAAAGAAGTTTTATAGTAGAAAGAGAAGAAGAGATATGGGACTTACAAGTTTAAAGGAGAGAAGGGAGGTAGAGGATGAGGGTAGTAGCCTTCATGGAGTCGCGGGGTCGCCGGAAACGTCTCGAATCATCGCTGGAATGTGACCTAAGGCTAACTCCACTTGTACTCTTCTTAGACTTAATTTTTTTTTTGAGAATTTTGACAATAGATTTCAGAATGAAGAGGGCTAGGGTATGGGGTTATATTTATAGTGTAAAATTAGGGTTTCGGAATTGAAGAAAGAATTAAAAATGCATTAAAAATTGGATTTAAAGCTAAATTTTAATTCTTTGGATAATTACAGGGAAAATAAACAGAACATGGGCAGTAGGGTAGGCCAAGGGGTTTTGTGGGCAAAACACGGAGACCATCCCCAATGGGGGGCCCGGCGGTGCCGGCCTTATTGCCCATCTCGCCGGCCATTTTGTTGAGGGGGACTACCGGATGAATGCCACGTGTCTCTCTTGCTGTTAATACAATTTTCCACATGTTTGTTTTTCTGTTACTTTTCATTTTATATGCAGTGCACGTGTAAACATTTGGTCTTCCAAAAAGTTTATAAGAAAAATCGGTAAAAATATATATGGCTAATAGGATTCGAACACAGGGGCTACGTCACAGCAGTGCAAGGTTTTACCAATGAGCTACAAGTTATTTCTTGTTGTTCTTAAACAAAAATAACTTTTAAATTGTGCTCAGGCTTGCAAACCCTTTCTGTACTTTAAGAAGAAAAATTTTGTACAGAAAATTCAGGGTCGTTACATTCTACCCTCCTTATAAAGATTTCGTCCTCGAAATTTATAGAAGGAAGTTGTAACAGATTCAAGGAAATTTGATGGTGGTGAAAGAAATACTGAAAGTGCAAGAAAAAACGAAAGATTACCAGTGTTGCCCTGACCTATAGCTTCGGCTTCTACGGCTGCTAAAGTGAAAGCCTGACGCCGGGGTATATTCCTCCTAGCTGGAGGCACATTCCTCTGTCGTTGGGGTATATTTCACTGCCCTTGAGGCATGTTCCTCATTGCGTAGTGGAACTGATGAGGAGGCTGTGCAGGAGGTCCATGAGGAGGTGGAGCAGGTAGGGCAAGACGAGGTGCAGGAGCCTGAATGGCTAGCCGCTGTGGAAAGGTGATATGTGCTGGAAATGGGTTGCGTCTATGAGGACATGCTCTAATGTCATGAGTGGATGCGCCACAACTATGCACAAGCCGTTTGCATGCCTACAGTACTTCCCCAAGTGTCCATTCTTCTTGCAGTAGAAGAAAAAGTCTGGACTCGGCCGGTTAAATGTTACTTCCGGTCTTCTGGGTGTAAAAGTTGGCATAGAAGAGGCTCTTCCTACCATCTGGGTGGCAGGGCGCTTCACACCGGTAGTCTGAGGTCTGCCCTTCCTCTTCATCACTGCCTCATAGTGTCGGGCAGCCTTCAGCGCAAGATCATAGGTTGGGAAATTCCCTGTAGCTAATGCAGTTTGGATCTCCGGGTCCAATCCTTGCTAAAATCTTCTTGCCCGGATCTCAGCAGTCGGGATGTGGTGTGCAGTGAACCTGCTAAGTATGGTAAACTCAGCATCATATTCATCCACAGATTTATTCCACATTGAACCTTGCTGTAAGTGGATGAACTACTGTTCCATGTCGAAACGGGCAGTCTCATTGAAATATTTCGCGTCGAACATGTCGCGAAAAGTCTTCCATTTAATCGGCTGGGTAAGACGACTTTCTTCAGCCTTCCACCATACTCTGGCATTATCCGTGAGTTGCGGCTTCGCAATTCTCACCTAAGCAATCTTTGGCACTTGTGTTGTTGCCAGATCATCTTCAATGGACCGAGCCCATTCCTCTGCCTCTAGTGGGCTCTCTTTCCCAGAAATGTTCTTAGGGTGCAATACCCGGAATTATTTGATTCCGGGTGCCTCAGTCTCTGGGCGGTACAAGAAGATAGCAGTCTGCTGCTGCTGACCCTCTAGAAGGCTCTTTATTGCCTCAAGCAATACCGTCTACTCGTTGATAGGAGCTGCTATGGTAGGTGGTAGTGGTAGAGGAGGTGGAGTGTTTCCATTCACATTGGTGCTCGTGTTGTTCGGGAAATCCATAACCTTGAAAGAAAAGGAAGGGTTAGGATGGATTCAAATGCTTAGAAATGTAAGGAATGTTTAGTTGCCGATTCTTATATTTCTTATGACATATTGCTTAGGTTTCCATGCAGAACAGACCTGCATGGGCCGCCAACAAAACCTGTCGTGCCCCGCTTCCCAGTGTACGGGGAAGGAGACGTGACGAGGCACGCGGCGTATTTACTCATAAGTAAATACGTTAAGCGTAAATAAGCAATATAAATGAATACACAAGAATAACAAGAGATGTAAAAATAACAACAATTTTTATTAACATTCTTTCTTTACATTACAACTGGTTTGAAAAGGAAAATACAATGATAGAGAGCAATGCCTAAACAATGGCATATGAACTAAAATAAGTACAAATGTAAGATAGAAGTCGTGCTGCTCGGTGATCTGCTCCAAGTACTCCTGACAGGGCTCTGTCTCCTGAGGGTTGGGTCCTCCTGACGAACATTCCAAAAAAAGAAAGAAGCAGGAATGTCGTCAGCGAACTAGTGCTCGGAAAGTCCCCAAAAAAATAGAATGGAATAGATAAGTAAAGAGAATAGAACTGATAAATTGTACAGGTTTATGTTTGTTATACTAACGTAGTTGTTTGTAGCTTAGTACAAAATGTATCAGTGTATACGAGTAGAGTCCAACTTTTCCCGTGGACTATGGTAACCCCTAGTATAAAGCCCCGTAAATACCCACGGGACAACGACACAGATGTTTATGTAGGTGTCTTTTAGTGTCCTTTATCGTGCCTCTTGTAATACATTCCGTACCAATCTACCCCGTTAAAACCCCGTAATATATATATATATATATATATATATTGTATTGATTGTAGTTATCAGACTTGTCGAGACCATGGTATAAGTTGTTCATGTAAACAGATTCAGGATATATCAAGTAGTCATGTAGTCAAGTCAAGATATAGCCATGGTTCGATCAAGTCAAGTTATGTTTGCGTGTTGATATTGTTCTGGTATTCAGGTTCAGTTCAAGTATACGTGTTTGGAATATTGGATTCATGTTAGAATTGGATTCATGTGAATTGGATTCAGATTATTACTTAGACTCAAACTTGAGTCAGATACTTAGAACAGAATTTGGATTCTAAATTAGGTTTAGGAATTATCGGTAACTGCTGCACATGGACGGCAGTATTTGTGTCTTTTTCCAAGACAAATACCATTGATAACTCTATTTTAGTTTTCTACCTTAAATAAGCAAGCACTCACTTTCTCCGGCTCCCTGAGGCTTAAGAGAATTGATCTCGCTTAAACTTATATTTACTAGGGTCCTTAATGTAATTTTATATAACTCGAGAGGTTTTATGAAAAATGATTTTAACATACTTTCAAAATAAACATCGAGTAATTATTTATATTATTTAGAATTGTCATGAATGTGAATTTTAAAGAATGAGGTATATTAGCGAAAATATACATAGCTTGAATAGTTCAATGTATTTGAATGTAAACTTTGTCTTGTAATGATACTTGATGGTATTTTAGTGAAACTTATCATTCTTTTATTTTGTTTAGAAAACATGGAATTTAATAATATCTTAAAAATATGTGGTTTGATAATATTTATATAATTATTAAAAATAAATTTTTATTTATTAAGTAGAAATTCTCGTTTTTCTTAAAAATTGTATTAAAATTCCATCGAGATCGTATGCTCCGTGAGTAGGTCTGCATCTCGCCCTACTAGTCCGTGGATGTGCGATAATCCGCACCATCGAATAGCGGGTTCCCCAAAATGGGTTGTAGAGGCACAATCGCAAAGAATTAAGTAACACAATTTAAAGAAATCCGGGTTTTTAATAGTTAAAGGTATTTTGATGAAAAGTCGTATTTTGCCACAAAAAAATATTGTTCAAGAGAATCGTGCTATGTCAAGATGTGTGTATGTAAGAGGTAGGTCATTATCTCGTGAGGTTTTCTAAAGGTACGTTAAGCAAAATAATTAAAAGACATGGTATGTAAACTTCATAGTATTTAAAAGTAAAAGATTAATTAAAGTTATTTAACATGGAGTTTTAGAGTGAAGTTGGTTTCTAAATATTAGTTAAATGATTACAAGTAAGGTATATACATGAGTACAAGGGATTCTTAAGAAGAATTATGGTTTTCAAAGGTTTTAGAAACAAATGTCGGTATAACTCCACTTACCGACATGTTTTGAAAAATAGAAGTTTTATAGTAGAAAGAGAAGAAGAGATATGAGACTTACAGGTTTAAAGGAGAGAGGGGAGGTAGAGGATGAGGGTAGTAGCCTTCGTAGAGTCGCGGGGTCGCCGGAAATGTCTCGAATCATCGCTGGAATGTGACCTAGGGCTAACTCCACTTGTACTCTTCTTAGACTTAGAAATTTTTTGAGAATTTTGACAATAGGTTTCAGAATGAAGAGGGCTAAGGTATGGGGTTGTATTTATAGTGTAAAATTAGGGTTTTGGAATTGAAGAAAGAATTAAAAATGCAGTAAAAGTTGGATTTAAAGATAAATTTTAATTCTCTGGAGAATTACAGGGAAAATAAACAGAACATGGGTAGTAGGGTAAGCCAAGGGGTTTTGTGGGCAAAACATGGAGACCATCCCCAACGGGGCCCGACGGTGCCGGCCTTATTGCCCATCTCGCCGACCATTTTGTCGAGGGGGACTGCCGGATGAATGCTACGTGTCTCTCTCGCTGTTAATACAATTTTCCACATGTTTGTTTTTCTGTGACTTTTCATTTTATGTGCAGAGCACATGTAAACTTTTGGGCTTCCAAAAGGTTTAAAAGAAAAATCAGTAAAAATATATATGGCTGATGGGATTCGAACACAAGGGATACGTCACAGCTGTGCAAGATTTTACCAATGAGCTACAAGTTATTTCTTGTTGTTCTTAAACAAAAATAACTTTTAAATTGTGCTCAGGCTTGCAAACCCTTTCTGTACTTTAAGAAGAAAAATTTTGTACAGAAAATTCAGGGCGTTACATGCTATCAAGTGAGGCGCCGAGTTTTTTGAGCGCTCACATGTATTTCACGTGAGGCGCTGAGTTCTTGGGTGCTCACGTCTGTTTCACGTAAGGCGCTGTCTCTCTCTTCTTTTGAGCGCTCACGTAGATATCACGTGAGGCGCTGAGTTCTTGCTGACTTAATCTCTGTTGATATTTTTAGAGAAATTAAAACTCTGTTAATGGTATTTTGACCATCAACGATCATCAAAGACCACTGTTTTCAGAATATGGGATCAGGTTCTTTGAGAACTAAGTTCTTTATAATGAAAGAACTATGTTCCTGAAGTATTATGAACTTCATCTTCTTCATGATCTTCTCTCATATCCTTTTCAACCTTATTCTTTCCTGAATCCTAGATTCTCAAGAACAAGATTTTCCCGATGAGAATTAAAATCTCAACTTGTGGGAGATTTGTCTTGTGGATCTCAGATCCAGAGAAAGAACCAAGTTCTTTTAAAGGGCTAAACACTTAGATATGATATGATAGATAAAGGAGATATTTTAATCTCTGCTTTTTCCTTTACTTAGGGTTTGAGAGAAGATCTTTTTCTTATTTTGAGAATTAAATACTTTTTTATTTTGTGGGAGCCTTTGAAGAACCTTGTGTATATTTTTTTACCGGCTTATGGGGGGTTTCCTCTCTTGTGATTTAATCTATTTGCTCCTATTTATACGAGAAGAGAAAAATCAATCCGTTTTGAGAAAATCTCTCATTGAGAGATCATGATTGATTTCACAATCAATCAAAATGATCTTAAAGCTCAACCGGTGAATTTTATTCACCATTGGATTTTTAATCTAAAGGCTCTCTGTTTAACAGAGAAGATTTCTTATTTGTTTTAACAAGATGAGGAAAATATTTTCCTAACATAGAATTTTATTCTATCATATGAATATCTTGTTCGGAAGATATTTTCTTAACCATAGAATTTAATTCTGTTTAACAGAGAAGATTTTTCTTATTTAGAAATACCAGGGAAATATTTCCCACATAAAATTTAATTCTATCCGATGGTTTAATTGGTGATATTTTATCACCATTGGATTTTAAATCTAAAGATTCTCTGTAAGAGAAAGATCATTTCATATTAGAAAGATCAAGGAATATATTTTCCAAATAGAATTTAATTCTATCAGATGAGAGAATTTTAAATTGGGGCGCTCACGTACTATCACGTGAGCGCTGCCATTTACATATATGGCAACGACACTCGCGTGCTTTGCATGTGAGTTCTGTCAAATGAATGCGGCAATGGAACTCACGTCGGTGCTCACGTGTTTAACACGTCGGGGTTATCATAGGATTTAATCCTATCTGAAGCCGGTACCCACATGCTTTGCATGTGAGTGCTCACGTGTTTAACACGTGGGCGGTGTTATAGGATTTAATCCTATTTGCAGCAGGTACTCACGTGCTTTGCACGTGGGGGCTGTCATAGGATTTCTATTTGAAACTTCTACTCACATACTTTGCATATGAGTGATCACGTGTTTAACACGTATATGTTGCCTTCTATTTTTATATATGGAACAGCAAGTTTTGAGCCAAAATTTTTGGCGGGAACAAATGCCCCCATTACTTTCCCCACGTAGGTATGTACGTGGGTTATGTAATGCATAGTTATGCATCGCCATAGAATTGATAGCTCAGGGGACAGGTTTAGGTCTCTGTCGCCTAAGGTTTTGTCCATCTTCATGAGCCGTAAGGGTCTCAAGAAGGTTTTTCTCTCTATGAGTCATGAAGATCTCATGGGTGTATATTCTTTCTAGAAATCGTAAGGATTCCTAAGTGTCCATCGCCTCTGTGAGTCGTAAGGATCTCACTCGGGTATTTTCCCTTACGAGTCGCGAGGAACCATAAGTGACTTCTTTCCTTCATCGGCATGAAACTTTGATGAATGTGATCCATGGATAGTATACAAGAGTCGGTCTTCACCTCCTTGTAGGGCATCAATAGCTTAGGAAACATGTTTAGATCTGTTGCCTAAGACTTTTCAACTTTATGAGCCGTGAGGGTTTCATAAAGATGTTTCTTTCTAAGAGTCGAGAGGATCTCATAGGTGTATTTTCTCCTCAGAAGTCACAAGGACTTCTAAGTGTGTTTTCTCTTGTGAGTCGTAAGAATCTCACAAGAGTATTTTCCCCTTACAAGTCGAGAGGACCCATAAGTGACTTCTTCTTCTCATTGGATACAATTTTGAAGAATGTGGCCCGTGGATAGTATACAAGAGTCAGTCTTGACCATCTTGCAGGGCAACGGTGCTTAGGAAACATGTTGATATCCCCGTCGCCTAAGGCTTTTCACCTTCATAAGCCGTAAGGGTCTCGAGAAGGTTTTTTCTTACGATTCGAGAGGATCTCGCAGGTGTATCCTAACGTGAAATATAGATAACCCCTTTCTTTTATGACAGGGGTCCATTAGGTTTGTAGTAGTAGGTTAAGTCCATCGTACCATAGTGTTGGCTTTTATATTCTCAACATGCAGTGCTTTAGATTGCTGCTCGAGTAGCCATCCTTCTGTCGTGTCTTTGATCTTTTCTGATGCTGGACAAGACGTCTTCAAGTAATCTTTTTAGCTTGGAATATCCATATTACCATCGGAAGATCAAGCGTTACATATTTCTGTGGTACTTTACTTGAGATTAGGCTTAATTTGAAGCCCCGATGAGTCATAATCGCACCCTTCTAGAGTGAGATGACATCCAAAGGTCTCTAGGCTTGCCATCAAGACCCGAAGCTAGGAATATGTCGTCACCTCTCTTTTGCTTTGATGATGTTGCCGATTCTTTGCTGAAGTAGGGTAAACATCCGTCTGACCTCTATGCAGTATGTATTGCAATCGAGATCTGGAGCTAGGAATATGTCATTGCTTCAATTTCATTTGACAGTTGTGTCCGCAGTCTGCTGGAATGAGGAGGAACGTCGAGATGATCTCTAGGCTATAAATGTTGTCATCGAGATATGGAGCTTGGATTTTGCCGTCACTCGACTTTTATTTGACTGTTGGGTCCTTATTGACGTCGTATCTGCACCGAAAAGGAACGCCGAGCTGGAGCTAGAATTTTGTCATTACTATGCTTTTATTTGACCCTTGGGTCCTTGTTGACGTCGCGTCTGCACCGAGAAGGAACGTCGAGCTGGTGTTAGAATTTTGCCATTACTCCACTTTTATTTTACCCTTGGGTCCTTATTGACGTCGCGTCTGCACCGAAAAGGAATGTTGAGTTGGATCTAGGATTTTGCCATTACTCCACTTTTATTTGATCCTTTAGTCCTTATTGAGGTCGCATCTGCACTAAGAAGGAACGTTGAGCTGGAGCTGGGATTTTGCCATTACTCTGCTTTGATTTGACTCTTTGGTCTTTGATGACGTCGTGTCTGCTTCCTGCTGGAATGAGAAGAATGTCGAGTTGATCTCAAGGCTGTAGATGTTGCTATCGAGATCAGGAGCTATGATTTTGCCATTGCTCCACTTTTATATATTTGACCCTTTGGTCGTTGTTAACATTACGTCTGCGCCCTGTCGGAATGAGAAGAACGTTGGGATGATCTGTAGGCTGTAGATGTTGCTATTGAGATCTGGAGCAACGATTTTTCATTACTCCGCTTTTATTTGTTGGAAGAGCGCCGATAAATCCTTCAGGGGAAGAAGTAGCCCTCGGTAGTCTTTGGGCTCATATGGCGCCATTGAGACTCGATTATTTGTTGAAGCGTTCCTTGGTTGGTTGCATCCAGTGGAGTATATTGCTCATTCATCTATTTGCGCCCGTGGATAGTATAAAAGAGTCAGTATTGAAATGCTTGTAGGGAATAAGAATTTTATTTTAATATTTTTTTATATTTCCGTGATACTCGATCTTTTCAGCTTTTCATATTGCGAAAGTCGCGATTGCCCAATCATTTCGGCTATTTTTTCGCAGTGCCCAATCATTTAGATTATGTCATTTTTTTAATTTTTACTCGCTATTTTTTATTGCGGGTTGCCTAAACATTTCGGCTATTTCATATGCATATATTTCCTTGCTTGTTGATTTTATTGTGAGTTGGGGACATGGGTCCTGAAACCAATTTTAGTATCATCAACTCTACAACTGGAATATTGGTAAGAGCGAATCATCATTTGCCATGAGAGAACATGGAGTTTGATACATGTTTAGGCATCAGTATCGCTACAACTGGGATATTGTCAGGAGAAAATCATCATTTACCTTTATCGATTTGAACAAAGGTGGCTTAGCAAACAGGGTTAGGATCTTATCGACTAAGACTTTTTGAATTTATGAGCCATAAGGGTCTCATAAAGGTATTTCTCCTTACGAGCCGAGAGGATCTCGTAGGTGTGTTTTCTCCTCAAGAATCGTAGGGATTCCTAAGTGGTATTTTCCCTCGCAATTCGTAAGGCTCTTACAAGAGAGTTTTCTCCTTATAAGTCGAAAGGATTTACAGGTGTCGTTCACCATATGAGGATCCTTTTTTTACCATTGGTGGACCTTTGGAGAATATATTTTGTTTGTGCCCGTGGATCATATTCAAGCTTCAGTATTGAACTACTTGTAAGGGAACTTAGGAATATGACGGCTTAAGAATAGGTTTGGATCCATGTAACTTAAGACTTTTGAATCTCATGAGCCGTGAGGGTCTCATAGGAGGGAATTCTCCTTATGAGTCGTGAGGATCTTGCAAGTGTAATTTCTCCCTTGGAATCGTATAGATTCCTAAGTGTGTTACCCCTTTGTGAGTCGGAAGGATCTCATGCAAGTATTTTCTCCTTAACAAGGTTGAGGGGACATTGCAAGTGTACACAAATTTTTTTACGAGATTGCGCCTTTTCGGATTTTCCCAAGCTTGCCGATAGCCTTTCTGTTTTTACTTACGGTACCCTTTCGAGTTTTCATCCGTGCCCATTTCGCTTTTGGACATATTGTTTTTTTACGAGATTGCGTCTTTTCGGGTTTTCACAAGCTCACCAGTAGCCCTGCTATTCTTACTCAAGGCATTCTTTCAGATTTTCATCCGTACCCATTTCGCTTGTGGACATACATTTTTTGCGAACGATAGAACTCTCGAAAGTGGTTTCGCCGCAGGTGACCCATCTATTTGCCCGTGGGACTTGGGGGCGACTTCATCGTAAGAGTAACTATATAGTCGGTGGGACTTGAGTTGCAATCTTTGTCATTGGGACTTCAATTTCAATATAGATCTCAAGGCGCAAATTTGTTTTAGGAACTGTTCCCGCCAAAATTTTCGGCCAAGAGCTATTTGTTCCCTTATAACCCTTATAAACAAGAAAAAAAATTCATGGTTGAACATCACGTGTTAAACACGTGGGCACATATATGCAAAGCATATAAGCGCTGAAAGAAAATAACTAAGGGCCAAACATGCCTTACGTCTAAAACACGTGAGCGCTCATATGCAAAGCATATAAGCGTTGAACATAAATCACCAATGGCCAAACAGGCCTCACGTGTAAAACACGTGCAAAGCATATAAGCGCTGAACATAAATCACCAATGGCCAAACAAGCCTCACGTGTAAAATGCGTGAGCGCTCATATGCAAAGCATATGAGCGCTGAACATTAACAGGCTAAAACCCGCAGCAGAGGTCACGTGTTAAACACATGAGTTCTCTTGCCTCTCACATGCAAAGCATGTGAGCGCCCCAATTTAAAATGCTCCTATCAAATTCTAGAATTAAATTCTATTTTGGGAAATATTTTTCTGATCTTTCTCAAACTAAAAAGATCTTCTCTATTAAACAGAGGACCTTTGGATCAAAGATCCAACGGTGATCATCTGGTAGAATAAAATTCTATCATAGAAAAATATTTTCCTCATCTTGTTAAACTAAAAAGATATGATAGAATTAAATTCTATATTAAGAAAATATATTTTTGATCTTGTTAAAACTAACAAGATATTCATAATCTTGTTGAACAAACAAGAAATTCTCTCTGTTAAACAGAGAGCCTTTGGATTAAAAATCCAACGGTGAATAAAATTAACCGATTGATCTAAAAGATCATAAAATCAATCATGATCTCTCAATGAGGGACATTCTTAACAAATTGATTATTTTTTCTTCTCATATAAATAGGAGCAGGGAGAGGAGGAAAAAAACACACAATGGGAGAGTGGAAGAAAAATAGAGAGAGAATTTAATTCTCCAAAAAGAGAGGAGACCACCCATAAGCTTCTAAAAAATATACAGAAGCCTCCCAAAACCTCCCACAAAACAAAAGAGAATTTAATTCTCAAACCAAGAGTTTAACTCTTCTCAAAGAACTTAGTTCTTCCTCTGGTTGAGGTCTGCAGAAGCAGATCTCCACACAAGTTGAGAATTTAATTCTCATCCGGGAGATTCTGTTATGCAGATTCAAAACTTAGGGGAAATAACTAAGTCTAAAGAATTTAATTCTTCCAAAAGGATATAGGAATTTAATTCTCTGATAAAACTAGGGTTTAACCGTGTAAAAGAATTTAATTCTTATCAAAATAAGGGACCTGAAATGCTCAAAACTCAGATCAAGATTTCCATACACATAAAAGAAATGATTAGCGTTCAATGCTATCACGACAGATTACATTTTCCCACGTGATCATCTCTGAGGAACAGAAAGGAACGACTGAGACCGAGTCACATGATCCCACGTGACCCCCCAATAGTGCTTAGCACTTACGAAAGGAAAAGGGGAATAAATTAAAGACAGATCCCATTTTTGGGACGCGTCACGTGATCCCACGTGACCCCCTAATAGTGCTCAACACTTATAAAAGGAAAAGGGGAATAAACCAAAGACAGTTCCCATTTTGGGGTGCCTCACGTTCTCCCACATGACCCCCAATAGTGCTTAGCACTTATAAAAGAATAAGGGAATAAACCCAAAGAAGCAGTGCCCAATCCTCAGGCGCCTCACGTGCCACACGTGAGAGCTCCAAATTTCATTGTTTAACACTGCTTTAGAGCCTCACGTGGGAGAACGTGAGCGCCGAGCAGATGTTAGTGTTTAACACTATGATAGGCCAACCCTAACCTAAACTAGACAAATCTCCCAAGACCAAAACTCTTTGATCGCCAATTAACCGAGCCTTCCTATGCTTAGGCCTCCCCGAATCGATCTTAGTTCCAAAGATGAATAATGATCCCCTAACAGATGGTATCTAAGATGGTGTTCATTCCACCATGATCTCTCCCTTCAATCTGGAGTTTGGTTCAAGGGTACATCTCTCCTTACCTTAGATACATGTCGTTGTAATTCTTCAACGTCTTTAGAGAGGTAGAGGATCCCGACAGCCAATAGCTCTTGGGTGCACTCCCAAACCCATGAGCATATACCAATGGACCACAATGTCCTTAAACTAGTTATGTACCGCAACGTCCTTAAACTAAACCCTCACCCAAAAAAAAGGTGATATATGGACCGTAACGTCCTTAAACTAAAGCAATAGAGCCCAAATGCTTTTTTGTTGGGTCTGAATGATCCCAAAATCATGATGAGTACATCTTAGTCTAAAATTAGATTAACGTATCCTCAACAAACATTTATGTTGATCTTAATTTCAAACGAAATTAACGATCTTTAAATTAATCCAAATCCAAATCTAAAAAAATACGGATTTGGACTAATCCACACCCTACGGGCGACAACAAAAATTAGTCTCCGTATACAATCCATGGGCAACCAAAAATAAAACAAACACACACGACACGAAGTGAACATCTGGAGCAGGAGAAAGTGGTTATCGCTACACGATAACGTAATTAACTGGAGGGGCTTGCGCCTGCAGGGAAGAGCGTCCCCATAATTAAAACCCCCTCACAATGAGGGGGAATCTGACGAAGTCCGCTACAATGGTCGCATCCGTCCAAACCTCCGATACACGGTGCCATAAATCAACTTGGCATCTTCGGAGAGGTGGACGGATAAATCCAAACAGCATCTTCCCCCAAATGCAGGCAAGACATTTGTCTTCTCGGTTTTCGGCGATAAACAGATTCTGGCACGCCTGGTGGGACCTTTTCCTTTTTCCACTCCACACTTCGTGTGTCGTATTTTTCCGTGATCAAATAATCGCGATATATATGTTTGTGGTTGCCCTTGGGTGATGGGATACTGAAGCCGGTGTATCGTTTTTATGAAGAATGGCGTTTGATTCTACCGTAGCAACTCAGGCTCTGTCATATCTGGTAGAGTCAAGTATGGACCACTTGCGGCCTTAAAATCTCTGCAATCCGGCTCTTCAAGAAATCTTCTGGCTTCTCTTTAGGTCGATACTCCTACCTCCCACCCTTGGTGCCTCAACATCGAAGGAGGAGGCCCAGAAAAAGTCTGTCTTCTACAGGCTGGCTCCCCAAGCAGCAGCTTTGCCGACGGAATCAGTTCTCAAACAATTGGAACATGCCAAGGACCAAGGTCGACGCAAGGGGCAAAATATTCAACCTCTCAAAGGAAACAGGGGCAGGCTCGGCAGAATCCTGAAGCTGATCAAATCCCGGCCGAAAGAAACGGTCGACGTCGATATCGACGTCGTACAAAATGAGCTGGGGGCAGTTCTCCATATGGTTCTGTTTCAACCCCAGTAGTGAGTGTTGTTGTTCCAACTAGGAACAACTTCAAACTGTTGCGAGGGGTCAGAAGAAATTCTGCTACCGCAATATTGGAGAAATCTCCGCAGCCCATGGAGATCCCACGAGAGCAGAAACTAGTTCGCTCCCTAAAACAACTTTCCTCATCTATATATAAGGTGTGGAAGCAGGTGAAGGTCTCCGTTATCAACCGCGGCTCTTCCCCTAGATGTCAGCCAAATTCTGATAAATCCCCTTTCAAATACAAGGGGACTCATCCCAAGGTGAATCCTGATACAGCGGTTCCTTCCAAAAACCAAAGCGGCTTCTCACAAAAAAAGAGGCCTATTAAAGCTCGAGTGTCCGGAGCAAACTCCAAACACCGCAAGCCTGGGGGCATGATAGTTCACATAGTCTATGTGGTGAATTCCAAAGTCGAAGTTCGAACTTCTACTAGTCACCGACCTCAAACTCGGTCCCTGACAAAAGTTCAACTGCAACGTGAAAAGCTGCAGGAGATGCTCGCTCAGGCGGCAGCAAACGCTAATCCATCGCCCAAGGAAAATCCCAAGGACGCACCCGAAGAAAGAGTAGAGAAGGAGTCGGATATTTATTTCCTAAAGCGCGCTCTGAAAAAAGAGAGATGAAGAAGCGACAGAAATGTCCACTAAAATGAACCAGATGGCCCTTTTGATTCAGAATATGGCTGGAATGATGGTTCAATTGGAACCACTGGCAGATGAACCGCCGGTAGTCGGTCTTAAAGATAAGGATGACATTTCAAATCCTCTGCAAACCTCCTCAACGGCTGAAGAGGAAATGATTCCTAAAGAAAAGCTGGACACATATATCGCTCAGCAAATCAAAACTCACTATGCCAGTGAAGCCGCAAATAGACCAATCAAGACTAATCGACCGTATCCGATGTGGTACGATCAAATACAGTACCCACCAGGGTACACACTTCCAACGTTCCACATGTACAAAGGAACCGGGAATCCTCACCTGCACATCGCGCAATTTAAATCTATGTGCGGTAACACTGGAGAGAATGATATACTACTTGTTCGGCACGATTTATTACATTTTAGTACCGCTCAATTCCTATCATTTTGTCAATAAACAGTGCTATTTTATTTATATCTGCTCATTAGTACAGAATACAGGTACACAGGCAAAAACACTGGAGATGGTACACAACACGAACAGAAAACGACGGTTTTTAGCCGGAACAGCAAACGGGACAGATAACAGATCAAGTCATTAAGTTTTGCAAACAAAATGATGTTGTGTACAAATAAATATTTAGTTTTGGTCCAACATGATATAATATCAAAACTCATGTTTGAACCATCATGGATCAAGTGGGCATGAGCTATCATGAGGCATCAAGTTGCAAACACCGTCATGGTGTCTTGCAAGTGGTGCAAGCAAGTGGGTATGGTTTAATGGATTTGGAAAAGCAATGATTTGAAGTGTGAACACACATACACCCACTTTATCCTTCTCAGTAATTTAGCTCCCGATTTCACATATGTGTTAATTAAAAAGAATTGTAATTACAGAGAGATGTCCAAGAGATCAGAAGGCTACTGAAGCAAGGTGGGCCCCAGACTCCAACTCTTGGCCGCAGATATAATCATCTTGGCCGCAATTTGCGGCCAAGTTGGGGCCAAATGGGCTCATGCTCTTTTGGTGGGTCCCTTATTGTCATTCGAGTCCAGTGTCATATACAACTTTTGATATTTTGTTGCCTATAAATAACAGATGAGTGTTTAGCTTGAGGGACCATGTATATACCACTTCTCATTTTGATAGTTTGTTTCTTTTTGGTTTAGCTTGAGGGTGAGTGATTTTCATTTGGTTTCTTCTTCTTCCCTCTTGAAGCTCTCTTTGGAGAGTGTTTCCCTCAATCAGAGCAAACCTCTGTTTAAAATTCAAATTTCAAATTTGTAGCAACGCTTCAGATGCAGTGCCATGTGCGCTGCGCCCTAGGCAGCACACCATGTGTGCGCTAACGCTAGGTGCGTTGCGCTCTAAGCAACGCGCCACATGTCAAATATTGGTGTGCTAGCGTAGGGTGCGCTGCGCTCCGAGCAGCGCACCACGTGTAAGACACAGGTGGGCTAGCGCTAGGAGCGATGCGCTCTAAGCAGCGCACCACGTGCAAAGCACGGGTGCGCTAGCGCTGGAATTAAAAAACTCCCCACCGTTAGATCAAAAGATCTAATAATAATGATAAATCATTAATTAATCAGAATTAAATTCTGTTATGGAAATATTTTCCAATCTTGTTAAAAACAAGAAGATTGCCTTCTGTAAAACAGAAGCCCTGGGATCAAAGATCCAATGGTGGGGAAACATCGCCAAATCAATCAGAGAAAGATCTCTTTAACTGATTCAACAAATCAGCTTACCATGTATAAAGACCCCAAGACTTCAAGTCTCAGATAGAGAAACCCCCCCATAAACGTTGAAAATCAAAAAAGATAAAGAGCAAGCTCTTGCAAGAAGATCTTTCTTCAAGGTAAAAATGAGGATGATGAACATAGAGATAAAACCATCTCATAAAAAGAAGAATTTACTTCTTTATAGATCATAGATCTACAAGACCAAGGTCTTTCACAAAAAGATCAAGAGATGTCATCATAAAATAATAAGAAGAAGAACATAATTCTTCTCACAGATCATGGATCTATAAAAGCAAAGCCTTTCATCAACATAAGAGATTGGAAATATCTGCTGCAAAATAAGAACTATTGTTCTTAGATCTTGAGACAAAGTCACTTTGAAAAGATCATAAAATTGATCAGATGCGCTTTGTGCTCTTGAACTATGCTTTGCGCTCTCTGGACCGGCGCTCAGCGCCAAATGCACCACGTGTCTAACATGTATGCGCCAATTAACAACTTGCGCTTTGCGCTTCTGAAACAGCGCACTGCGCTCATGGGCTGGCGCTCAGCGCCAAGCGCACCACGTGCCACTCACGTGTGCACCAATAAATTAAAAGCGCAATGCGCTCATCGATTAGCGCTCAGCGCTCATAAACTGGCATCATGCGCTCATCATCTGGCGCCTAGCGCTGAGTGCGACACGTGTCCCTTACATGTGTGCTACTTGGCAGAAGCGCACAACGCTTTTTGATTTAGCGCAAAGCGCCCAGCGCGCCACGTGTTGCGCTGACAGAACATAAATTGTTCTCTAATAAGCCAGAGCTCTGATGAATGCTCAGCATTCAATACAAGACAAAAAACATTGTTAAGATATAATGCTCAACATTGTTAAAATGGCTAAGCTCAAATAAAGGCTCAACAGCCCAAAATAAAATGTTAAACATTTATTGGACTTAGCCCAAGATAGGCCATAAGTCCTCAACTCATATTAATTGAGCCCATCTGCTCATGAATATTTCAACAGATCTTATCCCCAAGTTGGACTACAGATTTTTCAACCAACTCACGTCGGTTCGAGGGTACATCTCTTTACTCCTCTGATATTTGTCGGTGTAATTCTTCAACGTCTTCAGTGAGGTGACGGGTCCCGACAACCAAACATTCTACGGACTGTGGGGTCTTTTAAAACCCATGGACTATGAAGTCCTTAACCTTGACTGTGAGGTCTTTAAACTCACGGACTATGATGTCCTTAACCTTGACTGTGATGTCTTTAAACTCACGGACTATGATGTCCTTAACCTGGACCGAGATGTCCTTAAACTAATATTGGTCCGTAATGTCCTTAAACTAATTATCGACCGCAATGTCCCTAAACTAAACAATGAAGCCCAAATGCTCTTTTGTTGGATCTAAACGATCCCGTTAATTTGATCTTAGTCTAAAAATTAGACTAAAGTATCCTTAACAAACGTTTAAGTCGATCTTAGTCTCAAATGAGACTAACGTATCCTTAAACCTAACCCCCAAACCCAAATCTAAGAAAATACAGATTTGGACTAATCCACGCCCTACGGGCGACAACATAAATTAGTCTCCGTATACAATCCACGGGCAACCAAAAACAAAACAAACACCCACGACACGAAGTGACCATCTGGAGAAGGAGAAAGTGGTTACCGCGATACGGTAGCGTAATTAACTGTAGGGGCTTGCGCCTGTAGGGAAGAGCGTCCCCACAATCAAAAACCCCTCAAATGATAGGGAATCTGACGAAATCTGCTACATCAGCCGCATCCGTCTATACCTTCGATACACAGTGTCATAAATCAACTTGGCATCTTCGGAGAGATGGACGGATAGCAACAATTAGGATCTGTCCCGAAATTCAGTCAAGACGTTTATCGTGTCTCCGTGTTTTCGGCGGGGAACAGATTCTGGCACGCCCGGTGGGACCTTTTCCTCTTTCCATTCCACACTTCGTGTGTCGTGTTCGCGAACGAATCGCGATTTGCTATGGTTACCCTTGGGTTCGAGGTACTAAGCTTTGGTGTCTTGCTCGGTGCAGAAAACGAAAGATCAATGGCGTCTACCTGCACAAAATGTTCCAGCTGCAACTGCAACTCCCGTTCCGCCCCATCTGGGGGTGTAACCTACGGCCCCCAAGCGGCCTCTCTTTTCACGATGCCGGTAGAGCAAGTAACGCAGGCTACCACTGGGTTGTTCTTCGGTACCATGCTCCCACCAGTGAACGATAACATCCCGCTGCCGCAAGAAGCGCAGAAGAAGTCGGTCTTTGATCGGCTCACTACCACCACGGCCCCTCTCAACGGGTCATCCAATGCCAAGCCAACAGCATCAGTCTTCGATAGGCTGAGCCTGAACTCCAATGGGCCCGTCAAGAAGCCCACGATACCTGAAGTGGCCATCCCAAAATGGATAGTCATACCTGCTCTCGAGGTCACCAAAGTAACTTCTCCCGTCAAAGGATCAGTCTTTACAAGGCTGGCCACTCCGACTCCCGTTCCTGCTCAAAGGTATGTCTTTGACAGATTGGATACTGCTGCTCAACGGACGTCGGTCTTCAAGAGGCTGGTCCCAGCAGCGCCTGACCAGAACAGGGGGCATGACAAAGCCATCCCCATAGCTGAACCAACACCATCTGCGCGACATGCTCGCCGTCGTCACTGGCGCCGAGTAAGGAAGGTACGAGGCATCTCTCCGTCTGGATTTACTCCACTAGCTCCAACGGTGGAGATCGATACTGCTGTTCCAATCGGGAACAGCTTTGAACTGCTTAACGAGGTGCGCAGGAACTCTCCTACTGCAGTGCTGAAGAGATCTCCTCCACCTGTGGAGAATGCACTGAAGGCGAAGCCAGAGCAGCCCCCTCAGCGACTTTCTTCCAAAATTTACAAAGTCTGGCGACAGGTCCAGGAATCGGTGATTGACCAGGACAACTCTCGCTGACCAAAAAAGCTCAAAGCTCAGCAAGAAAAGAGCCATCTCGTGGTACCACAAAAGACATCATCCGTCTGGGTGCCCGCTGCAACGGCTCCCTCAACATCAACCGCTCAAAAAAGAAGGAGGCCAGAGAAAGCCCATGTGAACGTGGCAAACTGTAAAAGCACCAAACCTAGACGCCCCAAGTCTGGGGGCATGATGGTGCATACTGTTTATATGGCTTCCGGAAAAGAAGAAAGCCGTGCTTCTACGGGACATCGACCGCTTACCCGATCGATAATGAAGCCCCAGGAACAACAGCAACAGAAACTTCAAGAGATGCTGACTGCGATGGCCGCACTCACTGGGCCAAAATAAAACCCAGAGACCTCGGAGCAGCGTCGGAAACAAGAAACTAATACCGAGTTCCTCCGAAGAATGCTCGAGAGGAAAGAAAAGGAGGCTGCGGAGCAGGCAGCCAATATAAAACGAATGGCTCTTTTGTTCCAAGACATGGCTGGGATGATATTACAGCCGGAACCTCCAGCTGAAGACCCCTCGATCATCATTGAAGACGACAGATGGGAGACATCGAACCCTCCTCCGACTCTTTCAGCAGCCAAAGAGGAAACCATCTCCAAGGCCGCTCTGGATGACTACATTGCTCAGCAAATACGAGCTCACCAGGCGAATGAAGCGTCCGACCAAATTGTTAAAACTGGGCGACCATATCCAGGCTGGTATGACGAAATAAGGTACCCGCCGGAATATACGATCCCTAAATTTCATGTATATAAAGGGACGGGAAATCCACATCAGCATGTCACTCAATTCAGAGCATTGTGCGGCAACACCGGAGGTGATGATAAACTTTTGCTCCGCCGGTTTGTTGGTAGCTTGTCGGAGACGGCATTCGAGTGGTATTCTGAACTTCCAAACGACTCTGTCAAGACATTTGAAGAGATGGAACTGCTGTTTACGCATA
Source organism: Agapanthus africanus (assembly GCA_030015575.1). Classification (NCBI taxonomy): domain Eukaryota; kingdom Viridiplantae; phylum Streptophyta; class Magnoliopsida; order Asparagales; family Amaryllidaceae; genus Agapanthus; species Agapanthus africanus. The sequence continues at coordinate 601,636,819 of JASDDO010000022.1, read as the reverse complement.
GATTCACGAGCGCTAGCGAGCGTACCCCGATTACCGCTTTAATTAATGTCAGGGTGAAGCCATGCGAAACTTGGGTACAATACGCAATACGGTGGCGAAATTTATGGTCAAAATGTGAGCAGCGCATCGAGAAAGCGACGACAGTGGGCATGTTCGTGGGCACTCTGGACCCTCAGTCAAATATTTCCAAATTCATGATGTTTTTCAAGCCGACCACGTTCCAGGACTTAATTGACAAACTGGCCTAAATGGACCAGATGGGTCATAGACCATCTCCTCCAAAGCTGGAGACGCGAAACGAAAAGGGTAAAGGGAAGGCGACCTTCTTCGCAAATACTCAACAGCAGCCCAGTGCCCCAAAACTAACGGATCAACTAGAAGAGAGACGGCGATACTATAATGAGAAAATGAAGCGCCCTTATTCGTTTCCCCGGGACAAAACGAAGAGATTGTTCGAGCTAGTGGTGCGCAACAGGCTCATCAATCTGCCAAATCCAAAACGACCATTGCAACCCGGCGAGGCTAATAGTCCCAATTATTGCCCCTACCATCAAACCGTAAGCCATCCAATTCAAGATTGTTTCGTCTTTAAAGGCTGGATCGAAGACCAATACCAACAGGGCAAGTTTGCGCTGTCCGAGAATTGGAAAGTGAACCCACCACAGCCACACGCTCCCAAGAAGATGGATACACCGGGAGCATCATGCTCCTTCATAGAAGAAGCTCCATGGGAGGTCGCTCTTTCAGCCAAGACAAAAAGGATACTGAAGGATCTCCAAACATGCCTGGCAATCGGGTGGAAAAATCCACTGGAACCCGAGATCATCGAGGGAATGCTGAAACCGCGCCCAACTCCAAAGATTAGTAGTGATAGCCAAAGCACTCACACCCAGCCGTCAAAGTCTTCGAAGAAGAAGAAGAAGACCAAAAAGCCCGTGAGGTCTGGTGGCAAGCGCACGGACCTGCAAAAATAGATTGACGCGTTGGAAGAATATAATCAAAAAGCGTGGACTCCAGTCACACTCCAAGAATTTCTCAGCCACGTCCTTGAGGACGGAGGTGATGACAATGGACGAGACTCGTCCGATGAATCTGAAGGTTATGTAACAAGCTGCCACGTGATCTCTCACTCATCGATAGACAATGAAGAAGCTCCTTACACAGGGAAACTGGGGGCAGATCCTGAGCCGGAACTTGTAGGGCCATCAGACGAAATGATTGATGCATTCCTGAACGAAGCTCTTTCAAAAAGCAAAGCTGATCGTGAGCGTGAGATGGCCATATTTGAAAATGCCAAACGCCGATGACTGGACGAAAGGGTTGAAACACTCCTGCCAGATCGAAGCACGTCCGCCGCAAATAAAAGCAGGTTCAAGACGAGGAAGAGGTTCGCCAAAACCATATCGATGGGAATGAAGCTGCCATCCTCCGAAGCGAACGCCCTTGGTGAAGCGGAAACACATCCTAGCTACTGCTTATATCATCGAAAGATTGCGCACCCTACTGAAGAGTGCAACGCTTTTAAAAGATGGTGGCAGGGATATGTTTCCCACCGACAACATTTCAAACGGATGAAACGCAAAGCTCGTCGGGAGCAAAGAAATACGACTGAGGAGCACAAAAGAACTGCCGGCAACTGCCATGTGGTTGACTCTGGGGAATCGTAAGTTCTCACCTTTGGGAGAGATTCTGAAGAAGAAATAGCTCTTGGCCCTCGCTTCAAAGAATCCACCTCGGGAAAAGAGGAAGAACCGAAGAGCTGGGAAAACATTCAGCTGCGCAATCGCACATTACCTGAAAAGAATCTCGGACCAGCAAATAAGGGCTCGAACAAAAAGGATAAGGGGAAAGAAAAAGTCCCTGAGGATATCTCCCTTGAAGACCGAGCCGTCGAAGAGCTGACAGCCAAGGACCCGCCAAAGAAAAGTAAGGTAGACTATAACGTTCTGGCACATTTGAGAAAGCTACCTTCGCAACTAAGCATTCTCGACGCCCTTCTGCTATCCAAAGTGGCGAGAGATTCATTGATCAAGGTACTACAAGATCCAGAGCAATTCCAAGCTTTCCTCGCCGAAGAAAAGATGAAGGATGAGCTGGAAGAAGTGCACACCACGGATATCACCTTCGGTGATGAAGATCTCCTCCTCGGGACGTGTGAGCATAACCGTCCCCTTTATGTCTCCGGATACTGTCATGATATCAAGATAGGAAAAATCCTGGTCGACAATGGGTCCTCCGTCAATCTCCTCAATGTGAGAATGTTGAAGGAAATCTGCATGAGCATTCAGCACCTCGCTCGTGATAAAATCACCATCTCCGGGTTTGACCCTCAGTCATCACGAACGCTTGGGTCTGTAATATTGATACTACGCTTTGGGCTGCTTGTCATGGACATTAAGTTTCATGTCATTGACGCTAAAACATGCTACAATGCTTTGCTCGGCAGGCCTTGGTTACACGAGTACAACATTATCCCTTCTACACAACATCAGTGTATGAAGTATTTTAAGGATGGTCTCGAGTATACCGTAACAGAAGAGCTGAACCCATTCTCCGTAAACGAAGTTCGCAAATATGAGGATGCAAAATACTTCCTGCCAGATTTTGAAGACACGGAAAGATGTCACAGACCGAAGAACAAAGCCATCACTACCATTCTGGTCTTCGGGAGTGATACTGAGGAAGAAGAAGAAATAACTTATTAAGGTCCACCCCAGTGTAACAAGCCGGGACCGTCCACTCCTATGTTGATCTTCGGCAGCGACTCGGAAGATGAGGTCAATGTCGTCTTCTCTGCTCGGCCATCAATACAAACTTTGCTGATGAAGATCAAAGTTTGCAAGTTGCCGTAGTTCCGCCAAAGCATCATAAAGAGCTAGACGCGCTTGATACCTACAGTGTAGAAGAACTGCAGACATTCTACGTCCCTCCCAGGAGAAAATGTGAAAAGACGATCCTATTTTACCGATCCGGAGAAACCAAAGTGGAGAAAGAAATTTGGCATGGTGCAGACTCTACACTTGACAGGCTTCAGCCCATCCGTTTGCCCAGATATTACACAGACGGACTAAAGAGACTCTTGAGGCGCCAAGGTGTACCCCTTAAGCAAACTGCTTGACAAGCACGGCTCTATAACAGGATCTAGAACGTTCACGGAACTCAACAAAAGTTGCCCAATGGAAGAATGTAAATGATCGGGCTTGGATATGTTCGATCCAAGAAACGGGAACTATTCCGCGACTGCTACGTCATACATGACTTTGACAAAGAAGGAGATGCTCTATGGGAGGATGCTAACCCTGAACCAAAACGAGCCCCCGTCGTGAAAATGCCAAGTCCATCGTTCGAAGAACAGATAGACAAGCTTATAAGGGAAGCGGGTCAAATGGTTCGAGACGATCATAATCGCAAAATGGCCATCTATGAGAAAGCCAGAACGCAGCGCCTCCTTCAGCAGGTTACAAAAAATGAAAATGCTCTTCCTTGTCAACCCGTCATACAAAAGGCCCGACGCAGAGGCAAAATTAAATCAAAAAGCGGGAAAGGCGTTCAACAGCAACAAAGCGGGACCAAGAAGCCACACGATCAAGAATCGAGCAGCCGAGATCCATCTCTAATAAAGAAGATGGGTCGAGAATATTCTTTTCCTCAAGACAAGACAAAGAAGATATTCGATCTTGTCATGAAACATCGGATGATGACACTCCCGGAGACCAAGCATCCCGAGCAAGCAGACGAGGTCTCTCACCTAGACTATTGCTCTTTTCACCAAGCAATAGGGCATCCTCTCGAAGACTGCTTCACCTTCAAGAACTGGATTGAAGACCAGTATCAACTCGGCAGGTTCGCTCTATCCAGCAGCTGGAAGGTAACCCTGCCGCAGAAGCATGAACCCAAAGCCACGAGAGTAGAACCGGATCAACATCGGTCTTGGAAGCGATCGTACCTGTCACGTGATAACGCTGTCGGAAGAAGAACCCAAATATATGGATGAACTCCCCTGGTGCTTCGAAAATGATGATGACGAGGTAATCTCAGAGTTTCCACTGGCGCCAAAAGAGCTGGAAGATGGAATACATACTACTGCAGATAATCTCACGAAAATTGATTTGGGGACGGCAAGTGACCCGCGGACGACGTTCGTCAGTGAGCTGTTGTCTGAAGAAAGAGTGGCTACGCTAAAAGACATTCTCATGCAGCATAAAGATTGCTTTGCATGGAACTATTCTGAGATGCCAGGACTAGATCCAGAGATTGCTGTACACAAATTGGCAATATCCCCGGACGTCAAGCCGATCAAACAAGCACCGAGAAGAATGCGGCTCGAGCTTGAGATGAGCATCGATGCCGAGGTCAAGTAGCTAATTGACTCCGGCTTCATCCAAGAGGTTCAATATCCTGACTGGATCGCCAACATCGTCCCAGTGATGAAGAAGAATGGGACTGTGCGCATTTGTGTGGACTTTCTGGATCTCAACAAAGCTTGCCCAAAGGACGACTTCCCAGTACCAGTCACTGAGCTGATGATAGATAATGCGTCCACTCACGAAGTTTTCTCCTTTATGGACGGCACATCAGGATACAATCAGATAAAGATGCATCCCGAAGACCAGAAGCATACTGCTTTTCGGACTCCTTTGGGCATATTTTGCTACAAGGTGATGCCTTTTGGTCTAAAGAACGCCGGTGCCACCTATTAGTGGGCCATGACGAAGATTTTCGATGACCTCATACATGAAATCGTCGAATTCTATATCGACGACCTCGTAGTTTAAAGCAAATCATACAAGGAACATTTAAAGCATCTGAAGATCGTGTTTCAGCGCCTTCGGAAATACAACTTGAAGATGAACCCTCTCAAATGCGCGTTCGGAGTTTCCTCGGGCAAATTCCTAGGATTCATCGTACGACATCGAGGCATCGAGATAGACCTGTCAAAGATCAAGGCGATTATGGAAATGCCTCCGCCAAGGACTCTCAAGCAACTGCGGTCTCTCCAAGTGAAGCTCGCGTATATCCGGCGATTTATAGCTAACCTCTCAGGCAAGTGCCGCCTTTACAGTCACTTGATGAAAAAGGGAACCCTGTTCGTTGGGATCACAAATGCTAAAGCGCACTGGACGAAATCAAGCAGTACCTGCAGAATCCGCCAGTGCTGACCGCTCCCGTTAAAGGAAAACCTCTCATCTTGTATACGACCGCCCTCGAAGGTTCTTTAAGCGTGCTGTGGGCACAAGAGAACGATCAAGGGAAAGAAAGAGCTCTCTACTATCTGAGTCGAGTTCTCCTGGGTGCAGAAAGCAATTACTCTCCCATCGAAAAACACTGCATGGCGTTGATCTTCATGATAACGAAGCTCAGACACTACGCGTTGGCACATGAGGTCCATCTCATATCAAAGGTGGATCCTCTCAAGTATTTGATGTCAAAAGCCATATTAACGGGGCGGCTCGCTAAATGGTCCCTGCTCTTAATGGAGTTCTCGATAACTTATCAGCCCCTTAAGGCAGTGAAGGGTCAAGCTATTGCCGACTTCCTCGCTGAGCATCTGATACCTGCCGACTCTCCCTTGAACTGAGAATTGACAAACGAACACGCGTTTGACACGATCAACGGGGAGATAAGAGAGAATGATACCCAATGGGAACTCTACTTCAATGGAGCATCTTCCATGAAGAAGCATAAACAAAGCATCCTCATAATCAAATCAGGGGTAGGCCTCATCTTCGTGACTCCACAAGGAGGGATAATGCGCTTTGCCTTCTCTTTAACAGAGCCGAGGACGAACAACGAAGCCGAATATGAAGCGTTGATAGCAGGTCTTGAGATCGCCGTCGACATGGGAATTGAAAACCTTGTCATATACGGAGACTCCCAGCTGGTTGTTAGTCAAGTAAATGGCGATTATCAAACGTGCAAGCCATAGCTGGTAAAGTACGGCGAGAGAGTGCAGCAATTACTTACTTAAATTCCCTCCTACACGCTGGAAAGTATACCGCGCGCGAAAAATAGCAAGGCAGATGCACTAGCCAAGCTCGCTAAAGAACTGGCCGATGAGAGCCTCAATGGCGTGAGGATCATTGTGCAAAGCCGTCGGGTTCTTGCACCGGCAGAAATATCTCCGGAGCCGTCCGAAGAAAAGGGAGCGACCGAGCAAATGGCTATGCAAATAAAAGACCAGGAAAGGGCTGAGGACTGGAGAGAAGTCTTTATAGACTACTTCAAATCCCGTCGAACACCTAAAGATGTGTCCTCAAGACATCAGCTTATGAAACGAGCTCTATCTTTCGCCTTCGTCAATGATACTCTGTATAAAAGATCATTTGATTCTCTGTGGTTAAGATTCCTGGGACCAGAAGAGGCAAGGAGAGTCGTCCAAGAAACTCACGACGGACTCTGCGGTTCTCACCAAGCCGTCCCGAAGATGAAGCTGAAGATCAAAAGGATGGGCTATTATTGGCCCACGATGATCCAAGACTGCTTAGAATACGCAAAGCAGTGCCACTCGTGCCAGATTCACGGAGACTTTATCCATTGTTCATATCAGATTTTTGCATTTTCATACCGCCCAATTTTTATCACATTGCATATCGGTAGATACTCTTGAGCCGTGTTTGCTAGTCAATTGCAGGATACAGGTTTCCGGTTCTCAAACGGAGAAATTCATGGAAAACACGACAAAATCCGGTTCCTACCAACCACAGATAAAACACGGTCTCCGCTCTTCATCCGTATGTTGCCAGATACCAGTTTATGAAGACAAAGTGTCGAATCAATGTCATTCTCATGCACAAGGCTCAATGGTAGCACAAAATCCAAGAGATCTACGCGGAGCTCGAGGCAATCATCCACAAAAAGTCCACTTCAAAACACCTTTCCCTCAATAGAAATTCTGGGAGAAATGTGGAAGTATTTTCAGAAAACACATATGCCAAAATACAGACAACAGCAGACCATGACCGTACAGAAAAACCCTTGCCCTGAACCCACCATTGCGCGGCGGATCCGCGGCCAATAGGGAGTCTAGGCCGCGGATCCGCGGCCGTACAGTCCCTTCAGCCGACCAATTTTCAGGGGTATTTTGGTCTTTGTATTTGGGTTCTGGTGGTTGCCCTAGGTTTTCATTGTTCGGCCTATAAATAGCCCAGAACTTTGTGAAGGAAAGGGTCAATTCTTGTATTTTCATTTTGCCTAGTTTTAGTGTTGTTCTTCTTTCTCTTCTCACCTCTTCTCCATTAAACTTGTAGTGAGCTTTTGAGTGAAGAGTGATGAATAAAGAAGACCATTTTTTATCATGCTTGTCTCTTTCTTTACTTGTTGTAATTTTAATTGTTAAGTAGTTGTTGTTATTTGCTTGATTGTTTCTTTCTTCTCTCTTTTTCTTTATCATTCATACGACAATGATACTTACGCTTGATCCTCGCCAAGGTGAGGTCGCAAATAGTTAGTCGTATTCTTCTAGTCTCCTTCTTTCTATCTTCCTCTTTTGTTTGTTTTGTTTTTTTTCGTATTATGAAGTGTGAGTAGTTTTATACTTGTTAGGGTAGGATAAGAGAAGTTTGAGAGAAGGAAATCTCTCTCACTCTTTCCTTGCCCAACAACTTAAATCGACTCCCGTTAATTGAACCACAATCCGCTCCTTACGGCACCCTACCCTACATGATAGCGGTGATTCCGTAGTGAGACCGGTTGTGGTTGAATTAACCGGAGGTTATGGATAAGAGCCAAGAACGGACGGACAAGCACCAAAAGGAAGGACTATGCGTTGGAAAGCCTAGCTTATACTCGCAAGTTCCTTCCTAGTCGTGCTAATCCCCGTTGTTGCCGATTACCGTAACACCGATATTAAGTGGGGCAACGAAAGATGTGGAGACTCCTAACTCAAACTAACCTAATCCTAACCCTAACAAGCTCTCTTTAAATATCAACTCAACACTTAGATAATCCAACAAAATCTGAAAACAGGACTTAACTCGTTAAAACACTTTGAAAAAGACTCCCATCTCCCTGCGGACGACCCGTACTCAACCGGCTAGCTACAAGCGAAACCGTCTTGATTGCGGTATTTAAAACTAAACTTGACACGCACGTATCCTACCAATCAAATGGCGCCGTTGCCGGGGAGACGGTAGTTTATTTCTTTGTGTAATTTCGGGTTAATTTGTAAGTATAAAAAAAAACAAAAAAAAATATACACTTTGTAAAAGAAACCATCTTGATATTCTTGATTAGTTTTTGTGCAAGTGTGCAGGAAAATACGAAGTTCAAGATCGACGCCAAGGACGTTGAAAATACGGAGTTCAAGTACAGTGCCAAAGACGTGGGAAGATAGACCTACATTTCGCGGCTACACCGCGACGGACAAAACAAAGCATCCGGTCTACTGAAAAATCTGGAGCAGTTACAGTAAGAAAATAAAAATTCAGTACATCCAGAAAAGAAGAGGAGACCCAGAACAGCACCTGTACCAAACCTGAAGCCCTAACTCCCTAGTGTTGCCGCGTTTCCGCGGCATAAGTAAGCTTAGGCCGCGGATCCGCGGCCACTTGGTGGGGTCAGTGGTCCAAACTCTCTCTGTAAGTCTCTCTCCTCTCTCCCACTCCTCTGAACTCCAATAAACTGTGTTTTCTGCAGCCTTCTTTGCGCAAATTCTTCTCCCCCTTCCAATAAACTGTTCTTGTGCAGGATTCTTTGTGCCGCAAATAAAAATTGTTTGCAGTTGATTTGTTACTGTTTTGCATTCTTTAATACGGACTTAAGGGGCTTGAAACCAATCCAGATTGGGTGGGGATTTCATCACCCTTCCCAGGACCCCAAAAATCACTAAAGCATATGCATTGTCCATTGTAAATTAAAAAATACTAGACTTCAGCCCTAAGGACTTCGCGCTCATTAGGAGAAGATAAACCGTGTTTAGAACCTCGCTTAACCGTATATTGTTTACGGGGTGTCTAGGAAAGTGTTAAAGGCGCAACCGCCGAAAGAGAAAGGGTTATTTAATTAAGGAACTTCGCGAACGCGTTGGACAACCTCCCCTTATCTCTGCACTTACCTGGCCTCGTGATCAGTGTATTGTTAAGCCCGTTTCTCGACACTGTTTAACTTCGAAAATCAAGTTCAGGAGCAGGTCTAGTAGACCTAGGTTACCCTAGATCTAGGTGTGATTGTGCATATCTTGTTTGTGATTGCTTAAGCCGTATATCCGTACATATTTCTGTAAAAATCTTTCTAAAAAAAAGAAAAAAAAACAAGAAAAAAATCAAAAACTTTTATAAAAACTAGCCTTTTGTCGCCAAATCCATTTTCACCCACCACCCATCGCCTTTCTCCATTGACGTTTTCTTACCCTCACCTTCTCCGCTTTGACTATACTAAACTCGTTTAGTGTATGTCCGCTTGGACTCGGGACACTAGCGCCCGTCTAGTCCGCGTTACGTTGGTCGCGACCGACTACGCGATCGACTCCGAAGTCGATACTCCGTCCACTCCTCTTTCACCCCTTCCTTTGCTGGCCAACTCCGACGTTGACCGGAATTCTGTTCATACATCTTCACCTTCACCTTCACCTTCACCAACCTCTTCTTCCGCGATGTCAGGATTTAATCCGAACATCTCTTTGACCACCGCTGGATTGGCTCCACCTCCTACGGAGACCAATATCCCATCACCTCCGCCTGTTGTAGCGCCGCAGCGAATCGCGCTCCAGGATCGTTTCTATCCCACCCGTTCTGCACTTCCCACCTGCCTTTCTCTTCCTCCGGCCAATGGGGACAACTTTGAAATTAAGCCCCATTTCATCAACATGCTTCCACGTTTTCATGGGCTTGAATCTGAAGATGCCTATATCTTCATCAATAAATTTCAAAATGTTTGTGCCATGATGAAAACAACCCAGCTGTCGGACGATGCTATACGTCTACGGGTCATTCCGTTCACTTTATGCGATCTCGCTGAAAAATGGCTGTATAGCACCGCTTCCCACTCAATCACCAGTTGGGACGAGTTTGTTAAAGCGTTTCTAAAAAAATTCTATCCAAATCATAAGACCGCAAGAATTCGAAATGAAATCAACCAATTCTCCCAGCTTCCTTCTGAACCCTTCTGGAAGTGCTTTGACCGGTACAAAGACCTTCTTGTTCAGTGTCCTCACCACGGTATACAGAAATGGCAGCTCTGCCAAACCTTATACGAGGGACTGAACCCAGCAACGAAACAGTTGCTGGAGACCATCTGTCAGGGCCACTTCCTATCGAAATCTGACGAGAAAGCATGGCAGTTCTTTGACGACTTTGCGGAGCAAACGCTACAGTGGGAGAGCACCAGACCGACTTCTTCTTCTTCTTCTTCTTCTACTTCCACTTCTACCGGTCAGTCTAGGGTAGGAATTCACCAGCTTGATGTCTCTATTGCGATGAGAGCTGAAATGGCTGCAATAACAAAAAAGCTTGAAGCAATAGAGAGCAAATTTTCTTCTCCTACTCCTGCCCCTGTTCTCCCCCTTCGTACCATCTGCGCTTGTTGTTCCGATCCTTCTCACTTGACCGAAGAGTGTCCTTACAATCCACCATCGCAAGGACAGGATCAGGTTAATGCATTCCAGCAAAGACCGAGGAATGATCCATACTCTTCCACCTACAATCCCGGTTGGAGGAACCACCCCAATTTCGCCTGGAATCAGAATCAGAATCAATTCCAAGGCAACAATTTCCAAAGGGCCCCTCCGCCTCAACAACAAGCGCAACAACAAACTCAGTATCAGCAGCCCTTCCAACCCCAGCCTTTCCAAAACCAGACGAACAACTTTGCACCCAACAACTCTTTTCCACCAAACAACTTTGTTCCGTCGAACAACGATAAGGTTTCCTCGCTCGAGCGAAGTCTGGAGGCGTTTGTTAAACAATCGACTCAATCCACCGCCAACATCCAGTCTTGAATCCAATCTTTAGTGCAACACACCGCCGCACACGGGCAGAGCATCAAGACCATCGAGGCCCAGATTGCACAGCTGAACGCGGCCTTAAGCGAGCGAGAGAAGGGGAAGCTCCCGTCCCAGCCACTTCCAAATCCCGGTCACCCACATAATGCACATATTGCTCTTGAACAACAAAACCATAATGTGAGTGTCGTGACTACACTGAGATCGGGGAGGATGCTGCAAAACAACATTGGCAAGCGAATCAACGATGACACCCCGGCCGCCGCTACTTCTTGTTCTTCTTCTTCTTCTTCTTCGTCTTCTGAGCCTATTCTCCGTTCTTCACAAGGCTCTCCTTCCTCTTCTTCTATGAACGGACCGACTTCTCACTCCACGAAAACACCTATTCTGGGATCCGTTCCAACTCCAAAATCTCCTCCTCCAGCATTAGACTCAACCAATTTTCAAAATGTTCCATTTCCAAACCGGTTGAGGTCTAATAAACAAAATCCTCAAATGGAGAAGATTCTGGAGTTATTCAAGCAGGTTAACATTAACATTCCTCTTTTAGATGCTGTCCAACAAGTCCCGTCCTACGCGAAAATCTTAAAGGACTTGTGCACAAAAAAGAGGAAGTCTCAGGTACCCAAGAGAGTTTTCTTGGCTAGTGCTGTGAGTGATGCCCTTACCCAATCTTTACCACAAAAACGGAAGGACCCTGGCTGTCCTACGATTTCAATTACCATTGGGGATAAGAACATCAACCGCGCACTATTAGATCTTGGTGCCAGTGTTAACCTGCTTCCGTATTCAGTATACGAGCAATTAGGCGTCGGAGAGTTGAAACCCACACACTGCACTCTCCAAATGGCCGACCGATCGATCACCCATCCTAGGGGTGAGCTAGAGGATGTGTTAATCAAAGTCGGGGACTTCATATTCCCCGTCGACTTCATTATATTAGACACACAGCCTGTAGCTAACCCCCGGAATCAAATTCCGGTGATACTCGGTCGCCCATTTCTCGCAACCTCAAATGCTGTGATCAATTGTCGCAACGGTTCGATGAACCTCTCTTTTGGAAATATGACGACTGAACTCAACATTTTTAGGTTGGGGAATCAGCCCGCCGAACCTAATGCTCATATACTGGACGTCTGCTCGATCCAGGAGATCACACCAGAAGAGTGTGAATTCGAGGAGTTTCTGTTTGATCACGATAATCTTGACGCCACTAGTGCGTTTCTCTTCGAACCTGCTGCTGTTTCTGCGCCCGATAACGAATACGAGTGTTTCACGTTCTCGAACGATCTTAGCCGCGCACAACCCGAGTTTGAATCCTTCGACTTTCCGGATGAGTTACCTGAACCATCCGACTCGGTTGCCTACACTCGTTTTGAACCTTTGCTGGAGTCCTTTGAGTTCGAGACCTTTGCACCAGTCTTGCCTTCCATCATTTCACCTCCAACGCTCGAACTCAAGCCGTTGCCGTCTCACCTTAAGTATGCTTACTTAGGTGAGAACGAGACCCTCCCTGTCATCATCTCGGCTTCTCTAGCTCCCGAGCAAGAGAAAGCCCTTCTCGCTGTCTTGCACAGCAACCGGCAAGCTTTTGGCTGGTCCATGGCGGACATCAAGGGGATTAGTCCCCTCATCGTTGAGCATCACATTCATCTGATGGATGATGCCAAACCAGCCCGGGATCCACAAAGACGTCTTAATCCAGTCATGAAGGAGGCTGTGAAGAAGGAGATCGTCAAATGTCTAGATAGTGGTATCATTTACCCTATCTCTGATAGCCAGTGGGTTAGCCCCATTCACGTTGTCCCCAAGAAGTCGGGCATCACGATCATAACCAACGAAGCGAATGAGTTAATCCCTACTCGAACCCAAACTGGGTGGCGAGTTTGCATTGATTACAGAAAACTCAACGCTGCAACGCGGAAAGACCACTTTCCGCTACCTTTTATTGACCAGATGCTCGAACGATTGGCCGGACATGAGTACTATTGCTTTCTTGATGGCTACTCTGGCTATAATCAAATTCCCATCACCGAAAAAGACCAGGACAAGACCACATTCACTTGTCCTTTCGGCACGTTTGCATATCGTCGCATGCCCTTTGGGTTATGCAATGCGCCCGCTACCTTCCAGCGGTGTATGATGGGGATTTTCTTAGACATGTGGAGAAATTTCTGGAGATTTTCATGGATGACTTCTCCATCTTCGGCGACTCCTTTGACGAGTGTTTGCTGCATCTTGATGCTGTCCTTACCCGACGTAAGGACAAGAATCTCACTTTGAACTGGGAGAAATGCCACTTCATGGTGCGCGAAGGTATTGTCTTAGGACATATCATCTCGCAAAATGGCATAGAGGTTGACAAAGCAAAGATTGAAGTTATTTCCAATCTGCCTCCTCCCCGATGCGTCAGAGATATCCGAGCCTTCCTTGGCCATGCCGGTTTTTATAGACGGTTTATCAAGGACTTTAGCAAGATTGCTAGGCCCTTGATGCTTTTGCTGGCCAAGAAAACACCATTCGACTTCAACTCGAGCTGTGTGACTGCATTCAAGTCACTGAAACGCTCACTCACTTCTGCTCCCGTTCTTTCTTCCCCTGACTGGACGCACCCATTCGAGATTATGTGCGATGCATCCGACTTTGCTATTGGTGCTGTCCTTGGAAAACACATCAACAAGATGCCGCACGTAATCTATTACGCAAACCGAACCCTGAACGACGCCCAACTTAACTATACAACAACGGAGAAGGAATTCTTAGCTGTTGTATTTGCTCTAGAAAAGTTCAGGCCCTACCACATCGGCTCTCCAGTCATTGTCTACACTGACCATTCAGCTCTGCGCCATCTTTTTGCGAAGAAAGATGCCAAATCTCGGTTAATACGTTGGATCCTCTTGCTTCAAGAGTTTGACCTTGTCATTAAGGACAAACGAGGATGTGAAAACGTAGTAGCCGACCATCTCTCACGACTTCCTTCTTCGCCTTCGCTTCCAATTCCGATTAACGACGTTTTCCCGGATGAACTGCTCTTAACAGTATCGTGCGAACCCTGGTTCGCAGATATTGTGAACTATTTGGCCACGGGATTACTACCGACCGAATGGTCGAGTCAGGACAGACTTCGCTTCTTATCCCAAGTAAAACACTTTTACTGGGATGAACCCTACTTGTTCAAGTACTGTCCCGACCAGATTGTTCGTCGGTGTGTCCCTGATGAGGAATTCAAGAGTGTGCTGTCATTTTGCCACGATCAAGCGTGTGGCGGGCATTTTGGGCCCAGAAAGACAGCTGAGAAGATCTTGCAATGTGGTTTCTACTGGCCACAACTCTTCAAAGATGCTCATGACTATTGCAAGACATGCTCCCGGTGCCAACACATGGGCCGGATATCCCGGAGGAACGAGATGCCGCTCCAACCGATCTTAGTTGTGGAGATTTTCGATATTTGGGGGATAGACTTCATGGGGCCGTTTCCCAGCTCTTTTGGGAACTTGTACATGCTTCTAGCTGTTGATTACGTCTCTAAATGGGTCGAGGCTGTGCCCAGCCGAACTAACGACAACAAGGTTGTCGTTAGGTTCCTTAAAGAAAACATTTTCTCACGGTTTGGGCACCCCCGAGCGATCATTAGTGACAATGGAAGTCATTTCTGCAACAAAACCTTCGAGGCCTTGATGCAAAAATACTCCATTAATCATAAGCTTTCTACGCCCTACCATCCCCAAACCTGCGGGCGGGCCGAAGTTTCAAATCGGCAAATCAAGCAGATACTGGAGAAGACGGTTTCCAAGAACCGTAAGGATTGGTCTCTAAAACTCACTGATGCCCTTTGGGCATTTAGAACCGCTTATAAGACCGACCTTGGCATGTCTTCCTATCGGCTTGTGTACGGAAAAGCCTGCCACCTTCCTGTCGAAATTGAGCATCGCGCATTTTGGGCGATAAAGGAGCTGAATCTGTCTCTTGAACCTGCGGACAGCCATCGGAAGCTGCAGTTGAACGAACTGAACGAGCTTAGGGATGAGGCTTACGATAACGCGGTTGTCGTTAAGAATCAAACGAAGGTGTTTCACGATAAACACCTTTTGCGCAAAACCTTCGTACCTGGTCAGCAGGTACTGCTTTACGACACCCGACTTCATTTCCATCCAGGAAAGCTCAGATCTCGCTGGAAAGGGCCGTATTTCGTGCGGAATGTGTATCCGCAGGGCGCTGTGGATTTGGAAAATCCAAAGGACGGTTCACTCTTCAAGGTAAATGGACACCGATGCAAACCGTACCTTAGCGCCGAACCAACAGAGGAGCTCCTGTTCTTACAGGAGCCGGTTTACCCTGAATGATCTTCCTCTGCCTACCTCCAAACTTCGGTTATCCAGCCAAGAACAGTGGACACTGTTCCAAATAAGTTTGGGGGTATGTACAAACCATTTTGTTTATATTTGTGTATATTCTTTTTCTTTTCTTTAAAAACAAAAACAAATAAAAATTTGTGTATCACTAACCGACAATTTTGAACCTTCCAACTGCTCTCTTCATGCTACGACAGTGAGGACACTGTCCAGTTTAAGTTTGGGGGTACGCTCGGTACGCATTTCTTACTTTCGCATTCATATGTATATTTTGCATCTACATATTTAAATCCATAAAAATTTGAAAATTTGAAAATTTTCTAAAAAATATAAAAACTTTTTTGTCAAGTTAGCTTGTGGAAGAACTTTGATTCAACATTTCGACGGTTTTTGTTTGAAAAAATAGGAATAACTAAATCTTATGTTTGGATTTTGAAAACCTGAAAGATAACTCTCCTTTGAAGTTAACTATAGCCGATATACGTCTTTACATCACACTACACGTGTCGTAAGATTTTGGGAATTAGATGACAAGTCTTTCATGTTTAAACTTTTAAACAGATAAATGATTTTCTGAGGATCAAATAGGTTTGTTCTGAAATAAGTAATGTCAAGAATAGTTTATGAAGTAAAGCGAATACGAAGGAATGTTATTGATGCCGTAATTGGAGCTAAGTCTGAAAAATAACCCATCTAAAACTTGATTGGAATGATTACACACCAAACCCACTAGACACGTCTTTTATCCAAAAAAATATTTGAACTGCCGGTTATATCTCCGTTCGTATTAAATCATCTGATTTTCACGCCAATTTGTCTTTTGTTTTTGGACCTAGGTAACTTGAGTAATTAAGTCCGCTGGGGTGTTTCTACACCTAATGCCCTAAAACCAACTGGTTTGGGTGCATTGGCCCAAAGCTCGCTAAGAAGCCTAGAAAGTCCAGTTTTAAAACAAAGTCAAGCAAGTGTTCTCTCCGAGTTAAAATTCCTAACGGTTCTTTGTGTGAGAATAATCTTGATAAAAGACAGGCTTTTAAAAAATTTCTAACGGAGATATGAAGGTTTTACTCTTTGATAAAGACTATTGCACGTTCACAGAGGTGTGTATGAAATGAAAACAAGAAAAAGGTGGAGTGAAAAATACGACTTAGTTTCCTGTTAAGGAAGATAGAAATTCTGAAGTTGAAACCTTACTGGAAAACGAAACTTGAAAAATGCTTAACTCGTTATAAAACTTATGTGATCCTTTTAAAATTGTTATCTGGGCTTTATTGTGCGACATGATGACTTTAATCGATCCTTCTGGAACTTAACGACACTATTTGCACTGCACGTAAAGACATATAAAATCTGTAGTTAAATAAGAAGTGAGGTGTGAAAAATAAAGGTTCGATGATCTAGACTTAGGATTATAGAATTGTTATTTTCTAAAACAAAACTTTAGGGTTTGAAGCTTAGTTATTTTACAAAACCAACTTGACCGGATTTTGTGGGTAGTATCCGCTGAAAACCCTCAGGAGACAACACTCCTCCTACTAGGGACACCTAGAGATTTAACGGCTTGTTGCACATGCTCAGTGCAATCGCGTTCCCTGCGAAAGTGAGGTTAGGAAATTTTTTGTGAATAAATGGGCTTTGCTCGGGACGAGCAAATGATAAGTTTGGGGGTATTTGTTCATATCAGATTTTTGCATTTTCATACCGCCCAATTTTTATCACATTGCATATCGGTAGATACTCTTGAGCCGTGTTTGCTAGTCAATTGCAGGATACAGGTTCCCGGTTCTCAAACGGAGAAATTCATGGAAAACACGACAAAATCCGGTTCCTGCCAACCACAGATAAAACACGGTCTCCGCTCTTCATCCGTATGTTGCCAGATACCAGTTTATGAAGACAAAGTGTCAAATCAATGTCATTCTCATGCACAAGGCTCAATGGTAGCACAAAATCCAAGAGATCTACGCGGAGCTCGAGGCAATCATCCACAAAAAGTCCACTTCAAAACACCTTTCCCTTAACAGAAATTCTGGGAGAAATGTGGAAGTATTTTCAGAAAACACATATGCCAAAATACAAACAACAGCAGACCAGGACCGTACAGAAAAACCCTTGCCCTGAACCCACCATTGCGCGGCGGATCCACGGCCAATAGGGGGTCTAGGCCGCGGATCCGCGGCCGTACAGTCCCTTCAGCCGACCAATTTTCAGGGGTATTTTGGTCTTTGTATTTGGGTTCTGGTGGTTGCCCTAGGTTTTCATTGTTCGGCCTATAAATAGCCCAGAACTTTGTGAAGGAAAGGGTCAATTCTTGTATTTTCATTTTTCCTAGTTTTAGTGTTGTTCTTCTTCCTCTTCTCACCTCTTCTCCATTAAACTTGTAGTGAGCTTTTGAGTGAAGAGTGATGAATAAAGAAGACCATTTTTTATCATGCTTGTCTCTTTCTTTACTTGCTGTAACTTGTTGTAATTTTAATTGTTAAGTAGTTGTTGTTATTTGCTTGATTGTTTCTTTCTTCTCTCTTTTTCTTTATCATTCATACGACAATGATACTTACGCTTGATCCTCGCCAAGGTGAGGTCGCAAATAGTTAGTCGTATTCTTCTAATCTCCTTCTTTCTATCTTCCTCTTTTGTTTGTTTTGTTTTTTTTCGTATTATGAAGTGTGAGTAGTTTTATACTTGTTAGGGTAGGATAAGGGAAGTTTGAGAGAAGGAAATCTCTCTCACTCTTTCCTTGCCCAACAACTTAAATCGACTCCCGTTAATTGAACCACAATCCGCTCCTTACGGCAGATTCCGTAGTGAGACCGGTTGTGGTTGAATTAACCGGAGGTTATGGATAAGAGCCAAGAACGGACGGACAAGCACCAAAAGGAAGGACTATGCGTTGGAAAGCCTAGCTTATACTCGCAAGTTCCTTCCTAGTCGTGCTAATCCCCGTTGTTGCCGATTACCGTAACACCGATATTAAGTGGGGCAACGAAAGATGTGGAGACTCCTAACTCAAACTAACCTAATCCTAACCCTAACAAGCTCTCTTTAAATATCAACTCAACACTTAGATAATCCAACAAAATCTGAAAACAGGACTTAACTCGTTAAAACACTTTGAAAAAGACTCCCATCTCCCTGCGGACGACCCGTACTCAACCGGCTAGCTACAAGCGAAACCGTCTTGATTGCGGTATTTAAAACTAAACTTGACACGCACGTATCCTACCAATCATCCATCAGCATCAAAATCCACTACATCCAACAGTGGCTAGCTGGCCGTTTGAAATTCCGGGAACTGACATAATCGGCCCCATCGAGCCAGTATCGTCTAGAGGACATCGTTTCATTTTGGCGACAACTGATTACTTCTCTAAGTGGCCAGAAGTACCGTTGAGGGA
The DNA here is from genome assembly GCA_030015575.1 of Agapanthus africanus. NCBI lineage: Eukaryota > Viridiplantae > Streptophyta > Magnoliopsida > Asparagales > Amaryllidaceae > Agapanthus > Agapanthus africanus. Next base: position 601,618,136 of record JASDDO010000022.1, on the reverse strand, counting down.
AGTGAAGACGGAGAATATCCTCCATTTCTTCAAGACGCACGTCATTTATCGGTTTGGAACTCCGCGACGGATCATCTCCGGTAACGGGCCAGCCTACAGAAGCCACAAAATCAGCCACTTCGCACAACAGCATAACATAGACTGGAGATACTCTTCGGTCTATAATCCCCGAGCTAACGTTCTAGCAGAGGCTTTCAACAAGACCTTGACGAAGATTGTGAAAAAATGGTGTCTCGAAATAAGAAGGACTGGCACGAGAGACTGCATGAAGCTCTCTGGGCGTATCGAACTACGTTCAAAACGGCCACGAACACAACGTCGTACGCATTGGTATTCGGCACAGAAGCGGTACTCGCCCTTGAGATAGAGTTACCCTCTCTACGAGTGGCAGTTCACTACGAGCTAACAGATGAAGAGAATGCCCACCTTCGGCTTGAGGAGCTTGATGCCCTTGATGAAAACCGCAACAGAGTCTGGAGGCTTATAAAGAAAAGATGACGCGCTCATATGAAAAATTGACTAGGCCGAGAACGTTTCGCCAAGGCGAATTCATGCTAGTGGTTAAAAGACCTATGATCCCCAATCGCACCAAGTGGGGGAAATTCGAGCCGAACTATGAAGGCCCGTATATCATAGACAAAGTCTACCAGGGTGGAGCCTATCTACTCATGGACACGCATGGTGAAAGACCTTTCAGGCCAATAAACGGTCGCTTCCTAAATAAATAATACGCCTAACGAGTCATGGCCTAGGTCAACGATAGATGACAACGCCTATGTCCGCTCACTATCTTCCTAAGCCTAAACTCTGTAAGTAGTAGCCGGATTCCTTAACAACGGACCGAAATGTCCTAAAACTAACAACGGACCGAAATGTCCTAAAACTAACAACGGACCGAAACGTCCTTAAAACTAACGATGGACCACTATGTCCTAAAACTGGCATCGGACCGAAACGTCCTTAAACTAACGATGGACCACTATGTCCTAAAAAATAGCTGTTGACCGAGACGTCGATAAACTACTGTAGACTGCAGCATCCCAAGGCTGACACAAAAAAAAGAAGAAAAAAAGAAGAAAGAAAAAGAAAACGGTATGTCCATAAGAAAAATGGACACGGATGAAAACCCGGAAGGGCTCCGTGAGTAAAAACAGCAGAGCTACCGGTGAATTTTTGTGAAAACCCGAAATGGCGCAACCTCGTTAAAAGACACTTGCAAGGTCCTCTCGACCTTGTGAGGAGAAACCACCTGCGTGAGATCCTTACGACTCATAAGGGAGCAACACACTTAGGGATCCCCATGATTCTTAAGGAGAAATTACACTTACGAGATCCTCACGACTCGTAATGAGAACCCTCTTATGAGACCCTCACGGCTCATAAGATTCAAAAGTCTTAAGCTACAGGGATCTGAACATGTTCTTAAGCGGCCACCACAACCTCCAATGCTTCCCTACAAGCGGCTCAATGCTGACTCTTGTATACAATCCACGGGCGCGAATAAACATTTCCCTAACAAAGTCCCATCCGTGACTAGGGATATGTTTACACAGTGGACAGCCCTTGTAAGTCCTCTCGACTTATAAGGAGAAAATACTCTTGTAAGATCCTTACGACTTATAAGAGAACACACACTTAGGAATCCTCACGATCCCTAAGGAGAAAATGCACCTACGAGATCCTCACGACTCGTTGGGAGAAATACCTTTATGAGACCCTTACCGCTCGTAAAGTTAAAAGCCTTAGTCGACAGGATCCTAACCCTGCCTACTAAGCCACCTTTGTTTGACATCGACAAAGGCAAATGATGATTCGCTCCTGGCAATATCCCAGTTGTAGCGATGCTGATGCCGAAATCGGTGTCCAATCCCAAAACTCGCAGCGAAAAGCCAGCGAGCCATAAATGCATACGAAATAGCCGAAATGATGGGGCAACTTGTGACAAAATCAGCAAGTAAAAATGTATGCATACAAAAATAGCCGAAATGGTTGGGCAACTTGCAATAAAAAGCAACGAGTAAGAATAAAACAAATAGCCGAAATGATTGGGCACCGCGAAAAATAGCCGAAATGATTGGCAATCGCGACTTTCGCGATATAAAAGCTGAAATGATAGAGCATCGCGGAAAGAAATAAAGAAAAATGAAATTTATGCCCTACATGTGATATCAGATCAATCCCTGTATACAATCCAGGGGCGCAAACGAAGAAGGAATCACACTTTTCCTCCCCAGGCTCCATCAGAAAAAGAAGCTAAATCTCAATGGTTCACAGACAGCCGGGAGATCATCTCAACATTCGTCTCATTACAACAGACGCAACATCAGGCAAAGCGGAACCGCGGCAATTCCCAGTTCCATGGCTCGGCGGTGCACAAATGACCGAGAGTCAAACTCCGATTCCGTGAAATGCGGATGAAGTCAACCCTTCCTGGTCACGTAGAACACGGCCTATGTCAATCCTGACCCCGTGGGAAACGTCCAGAGCGATTCCTGGTTATGTGGAACGCGGCTTATGTCAATCCTGACCCCGTGGGAAACGTCCAGAGCGGAGCCTGGTCCTCGCAGAACACGGCTATGACCCCGTGGGAAGAATCCAGAGCAAAATTCTTGGTCACATGGAACGCGGCTTATGTCAATCCTGACCCCGTGGGAAACGTCCAGAGCGGAGCTTGGTCCTCGCAGAACACGGCTATGACCCCGTGGGAAGCATCCAGAGCAAAATTCCTGGTCACGTTGAACGCGGATTATGTCAATCTTGACCCCGTGGGAAATGTCCAGAGCGGATCCTGATCCTTGCAGAACACGGCTATGACCCCGTAGGAAGCATCTAGAGTGGAGCCTAGTCCTCGCAGAACACGGCTATGACCCCGTGGGAAGCATCTAGAGCAAAATTCCTGGTCACGTGGAACGCGGCTTACGTCAATCCTGACCTCGTGGGAAACGTCCAGAGCGGATCCTGGTCCTCGCAGAACACTGCTATGACCCCGTGGGAAGCATCCAGAGCAGAGCCTGGTCCTCGCAGAACACGGCTATGACCCTGTGGGAAGCATCCAGAGCAAAATTCCCGGTCACGTTGAACGCGGCTTATGTCAATCCTGACCCCGTGAGAAACATCTAGAGTGGATCCTGGTCCTCACAGAACACGGCTATGATCCAGTGGGAAGCATCCAGAGCGGAGCCTGATCCTCGCAGAACACGGCTATGACCCCGTGGGAAGCATCCAGAGCAAAATTTCTTGGTCACGTGGAACGCGGCTTATATCAATCCTGACCACATGGAAAACGTGTAGAGCGGAGCCTGGTCCTCGCAGAACACGGTTATGACCCTATGGGAAGCATCCAGAGCAAATTCCTGGTCCCGTGGAACACGGTTAAAGTCAATCCTGACCCCGTGGGAAACGCCCAGAGTAACTCCTGACTCCGTGAAATGCGGATAATGGCAACACCATCAATCACTTACGGGTCCTCTCGACTCGTAAGGAAGGAAACTCTCTTGTAAGATCCTTATGACTTACAAGAGAAAACGCGCTTAGGGATCCTCACGGTTCCAAAGGAAAAAATACACCTACGAGATCCTCTCGACTCGTAGGGAGAAAAGTCTTTATGAGACCCTTACGGCTCATGAACTTGAAAAGTCTTAGGCAGCAGATCTGAACCAGCTTTCTAAGCCATCACTACCTCTCAAAGAATTCAAAATAGGATGCTCACTCTATCATCTGTAGGCTATGCTTACTAAAGTGACATGCTAACAACAAAGAAAAGAAGAAAGCAAAGAGATGACACAAGACATTGCGAAAGAAATGTATCTTTTATTCATAAATTCAATTGGGTACAAAATAGATCTTATGAAAGAAAAAAATGGATACATTTTATTCGAAATTACAAATGGTACAAAAACAATTATTGAGAGGGATGCGCTTTCAATAGTCTAATCAGCCGCTCACGCACTTCCCTCAGCTTCTTTTCTTGGTCAGCTGCCTCGGCCAACTCTGTTTCGACTTGGGCTCGTTGCTGCAAGTAGGGCGAAAGTTGCTCTTCGACGGCCCACTAAGCTGCCCCATGATTCTGTGCATCTCGCTCGATGAGGTCGAGCTTCTGCCTCAGCGTTAGCCCATCAGAAATACATCGTAGAAGGCCCTCAAAGATAGTCTTCCACTGCACAGCATTGGCATCAACCTGAGCATGCAGTCGAGCAGAGTCGCTTGAAATCTCTTCACACTCCCTACGCTTCAAGGCCGCTTCTTGTTCAAGATGGCGAAAGTAGGGCGTGCTCTTCTCAACCCATGCAGCCCATTGAGAGTTCACAGCCAGGACCTCAGGAGAAGGACGTCTGAATTCGAGCTCATGTAGACAGGTCTCAATTTCCCTGCAGTGATTAACCCAAGACTCAACGACGCCCTCACCATGAATGTTCACGAGCGTCGCCAGCATAGGATTAACCTCCACGGCAAAATCTACGGCGAATGTGGGAGCCTCCACGTCAAGCTCCTTGATGTAGTCGTTCAATATGCGCAGACTATTCACAGTGCCTTTGGAAGATGAACATCGAGAAAAGGGGCCTGGTGGCATTACGACTCAAGATTCGAACGGAGCTGAAGTCGATATCACCGCTGCAAAACAAATCACAGTCAAATGACGGTTCAAGAAATAGAGGAGGTTCATGAACAATGGAGTTTACTATACCGGCTGCAGCGGGTGGCAAGGCCGGGAGTACCAGTGGCGCAACTGTTCTTTCGTCTCCTCCTTCGATCTGTAGTGCTATGATCAAAACAAAGAAGAATTAGAAATGATTTGGCTGCCCGCAAAAGAAAAGACATCAGCTGAAGGCTGTACTCACCAGCGCCACTAGATGAGGCAATCTCTGACTGGAAAGAGAAGTGTGGGTGTAGCACCTGATACAGGTGATCAAAAAGGACTCCTGCGAGGATGTAATAATGCAATGTCAATACATAAAATATACTGCCTACAATGACACTGATGGGTCATAAATCCGCACCTTCCAACATTTGAGATGGTACGAGAGAAGGTAGAGGAGCGGTCACCGTTAAAGCAGCAACTAAAGATGCTTCCTCGGGTGGCACAACCCCAGCACTTATCACACCTGCATTAGGAATAAGAGAAACGTTGTCAAAAAGAAGTTAAAGGGGATTGCAGAATAAAAGGGAAAGCGATGACCCAAAATCTACCTGGTGAGTCGCCGGTCGAGACCTCGACAAGAGTGTCACTGGATGCGGCGAATGCACTACCCTCCTCCATCAGAACGGTCTCGCCACCCGTAGCCTCATCTCCCGATTCCACGAGAATCGTCGTGACACTCGCAGCGCCCGGCAATGGCAAGGAGCCGCAAGGGGAAAGAGCGACGATTGGAGCAGTGCCCGACTCTTGAGAAAGAGTGGCTACTGCAGGCTCGGCGATTGTAGACATCTCACCTACTGCTACCTCGGGTTCGGCGATTATGGTTGTCTCACCTGCCACTACCTCGAGCTCGGCGATCGTGGCTATCTCACCTGCCGCTACCTCTGGCTCGATGGTTGCCGCCACTTCTTCGGTAAGACTCGGCCCTGCAAGATAGAATATATGAGAACCTGAAAATTAAAACTTTGACAAAAGAACCCAATGTCACGTTACCTTGAGTCGGTTTTCCGATTGCTTCCCAAGCTGCACGTGCTGCCTGTCTGTGGGTGGTGGACATGGCAGCCAGAGCATCCTCTGAAGGAGTAGGGGAAAGGGTAACAGCGCTTGAACCCGCACCCGCATCCAAGGCGGCAGTACGCTCCCTTGCTGCGCGCATCCTACGCTTCCTCTCTGCCCGGGCCGTGAGGGCAGATCTTCTAAAGACCTCCTTCAACAGGACATCCTCGTCCGCGCCAACAGTTACCTCTGGAGCCGTATGGCATCCGTCATCGGTTTCTTAAGTGAATTTTCTTTCGGCAGTACCGGCGGAACTGAGATAGCCGACCCGGGAAGCATCTCTGCACCGTCCTGTGAAGTCGGTGCCACGCTTGGAATAACCTGAGTAGCGGTAGTTCCTGTGATAAGAAGAAAAGGAGGGGTCAGATTACCCATAAGAAATGGGAGCGGAGACACGGTGAACCAAAATGTACCGATGCCTAAGGATGCTCGAAGTCTTTCCTCTTCCTCAAAAGTCTTGAGAGAAGCTGCGAGGGCTTCTTCGGTAGAAATGTCTGTTAAAGAAGAAAAAGTGTCAGTCAAAGCATGATGATAGAAATATGATGCAATGAAAAAAGATACAGCTGATGGTTACCTGATCGCACGAGGATAGCCAATCCCGCTTCGTGGCTTGCCAATTGCTCAGAAGCTGCAATGGCAGCCGCCAGATCAGTATCATCTGGCGGCATGAATAGACCCTCGTTTGTCCCATACTCACTCAGACCCTCGCCATAAGAAGCGTGAGGCTCCTGGCCGAGTACAACGTCGACAGAAAGGATCGACTTTTTCTTCCTCTTCTGTGAGCGAGCTCCGGTCGGATCTAGCACAAGATTACGCTTGCTAGGCACTTTAAGGCGACGAGTCCCGATGTCTGAACCCACGCCAGAATCGGGGGAGGCTACAGTTACCTTTTCTATAGGAGCCCGGGGTATCGGTAGCTCGGGCCTGTCATACGGAACTTCGATCACCGCAGCTTCTCTCAAGGGAGGCGGGACAATGGTCCGTCGCTTCAGAGGGACATTTCGATCACCAGCAGGGGGTGCACCTTTGCGATCGAGCAGCAGTCGCTTCTCCTCCCTGATAACAGCGCCCATTGAATGTTGGTACCAGGATACGTGTACATTAAGGGCCTTCGGGACACAGTTCGGTTCGCTGATAAAGAAGTGAGACCCTGTGTTCAAGCACATAAAATGATGCAGCGCGCTCCGCATTTCCTCTTCGGTAGCAGCAGGTTCTACCAAAATGGCCTTAAGTGGGACGCCCTGATTGTAACTCAGCTGCTGGGCAAAACGATGCGGGTTGTATCTCATGAATAATGCCGCATCATTTTGCCTGAATACGAGAAAGCCCGGCCTGATGGAGTACAAATGAAGAATCTCCCGGGCTTTCAACACAGAGGCCCCGTCTTTAAAGATGTCTTGCAATGGCAGCACCGCTTTTGAAGTTTCCTGGCCGATGGTCAAGACTTTGTCTGTGAAAGACATACCATCTCCAACCGTGCGTGGACGAAGGAGCAAGCCCCTAGCTTCCCGCGGTGACGGACTCACGATGGAGGCATCAACCAGCCGCATTATCCGAGGGAACCTGCATCTGTTGTAAAAAGAAGGTCTTTTGTGGATACCGAAGACCCCAAGCACATGCAGCTCCATCCATGAAGTGAAGTAATGCATTGGGAAGTTGGCAGGATGCACCCCTGGTTCAGTGGTATCCGCTGCTAAGCTGGGGCCATGATATAGATGGGCTAACCCGGCGATCCCGATGGCCACTTGTATTCTGGCAACCATGCGATGCGCGGGGTAGAAGACAGAAGGCCTCATGTAACGAGGGTGCATAGGAAGCGCAAACTAGCTTAACCATAAACTGAGAAACCCAAGAAAGAACGCTTCTTCATCAATGTCCGGAGCGGTGATTTCTGACAGGGGGACGATCACGACGTCGGGAAGAAATAAATCCTTTTGATCGGCTTCCAGTATTGGCCGACGGTCCAAGCCAAAGCCGAAAGGATCATCAAGTTTAGCAAACTTTTCGCCTTATCGCGGCAAAATTTCTGGGCGAAGAAAATGGGCAATGAAGTCCGCAAAGCTGACCCCCCCCCCGGCCTCCGGATTCAAGAAAGAGGCTCTCATACATGTTCAACACCTTTATCAGACTTAGGAACTGATGCTGAATGGCGTTCTCTGGGGTAAGACCCATTACCACTGATTTGGTGGCAAAAACATATTCATCCAGAGGAAGCCGCACCTCGTAGTGCTCCCCCCTAACTGGTAAACAAGAAACCTCAGCAAATTTTTCCAAGGAAATGGAGACCTCTATATCCAATAGGAGGAAGGTATGGGTCGGAATGTTCCACTGCTCTAAGAATGCCTTGATCCACCATGTAGGAGGTGCAGAATACTAGAACAAGGAAGCGTAGATCGCAGGATATAAGACAAGCCTCAGCAGCTGCGATTTCTTTGCCGATAAGATATATCGGCCCCACTTCAAGTATCCGGCCGGATGACGGGGAGTTAACCCGATGTTGTAAGGCTGTCCCCAAGGGCGCGACTCGCCCTGACATATGCGCCGCCCTAGGATGTCCAAATCCACTGGCGGCTGCACGGGTACTGCGGCAATAGAAGGCCAAAGGAGACCTTCTGAAGTCCAATTTACCTCCACTACAGTATAATTGATCGGGGGTGCATCGGCATAATGGATCGCAGAGATAGGCTCCGAAGGCGTCGCACAAGAAAAGCTACGGCGGCCTCTGATAATTTGATCATACCATCTACCCCATAAGTGAAGATTCTTGTATTCTGGGTCGTGGTCTCTGATCAGCGCAAGAACCTCTCGGTCTACAGGTGCCTCAGGAAATCCTCTTTTTAAGCGGGTGAACGGAAAAGAAGTGTCAAAAGATATGTCGCCTGCGCGAAAAGGGACAAAAGTCAACTATCAGTGTTATAATTTAATTTAAATTCTGACGCTTGGTACTATAGAATTTGTACCACACTGCAATGCAGTGGAGAGGGACCAAAGGGGCCCCACAAAATCTAGATGACAATTCATCATTAATAAAACAGCCTCATTATTTGATGAGGCTGTCATTAAATGAGGAAATCCTCAAGAAAATTCTCATTAAATGAGAGATCTCTCGGGTAGAGAAGTAAATCTTCCTTTGAGAGCAATGCTCTGTGACAAGAGTGACACTTGTCAAACTCTGATCATGAAGGAATAAAAATTCCTCAAGAGCCTTGCTCTGAAAAAATGATCCATCAGAAAAATTAAAATCAATTTTTTATGAATTAAAAATTCTGAGATCTTCAAGATCTATGAACAAACTCTAAGAGTTCTTTATGAGCAAAGCTCTGTTTATGGGTTAAGAAATCCTGAAAGAAGATCTTCTTAGATCTATGGGTTCAAGAGAGCAAAGCTCTGTTAATGAAACCCTAAAGAGGGTTTTCTTTAGATCAAAGATCTATGAAGAGTAAGGCTCTATTAATAGGTAAAACTCTAGATTAGTAAAAGATTTAATCTTTACCTAAAAATTTTAACAGAGTTTTGACTCTTGAAAATTTCTTAAGCAGAATAGCTATGCTCTGAATAAAAATTCTCAAAAGAAGAAGATAAACAGAATCATCTAAAGGACCAAAGGTCATATTTATAGGCATTGAAATGCCTTTTCAAATTCTGAGTTGATCCAAGCGCAAAGATGCTGCCACCGCTGCACTCACATATGGGCCACGTGAGTGCAACGGTGAGGGGGCATTTGTTTCCCCCAATCAGAACAAAGCTCTGTTTAAAATTCAAATTTCAAAATTGAAGCAACGCTTCAGATGCAGCGCCAAGTGCGTTGCGCCCTAGGCAGCGCACCATGTGTGCGCTAGCGCTAGGTGCGCTGCGCTCTAAGCAGCGCGCCATGTGTCAAACACGGGTGTGCTAGCGCAGGGTGTGCTGCGCTCCGAGCAGTGCACCACGTGTAAGACATAGGTACGCTAAGAGCGCTGCGCTCTAAGCAGAGCACCACGTGCAAAGCACGGGTGCGCTAGCGCTGGAATTAAAAAACTCCCCACCGTTAGATCAAAAGATCTAATAATAATGATAAATCATTAATTAATCAGAATTAAATTCTGTTATGGAAAGATTTTCCAATTTTGTTAAAAACAAAAAGATTGCCTTCTGTAAAATAGAAGCTCTAGGATCAAAGATCCAATGGTAGGGAAACATCCCCAAATCAATCAAAGAAAAATCTCTTTAACTGATTCAACAAATCAGCTTGCCATATATAAAGACCCCAAGACTTCAAGTCTCAGATAGAGAAACCTCCCCCCCTCCATAAACTTTGAAAAACAAAAAAGATAAAGAGCAAGCTCTTGCAAGAAGATCTTTCTTCAAGGTAAAAATGAGGATGATGAACATAGAGATGAAATCATCTCATAAAAAGAAGAATTTACTTCTTTAAAGATCATAGATCTACAAGACCAAGATCTTTCACAAAAAGATCAAGAGATCTCATCATAAAATAATAAGAAGAAGAACATAATTCTTCTCACAGATCATGGATCTATAAAGGCAAAGCCTTTCATCAATATAAGAGATTGGAAATATCTCCTGCAAAATAAGAACTGTTGTTCTTAGATTTTGAGACAAAGTCTCTTTTAAAAGATCATAAAATTGATCAGATGCACTTTGTGCTCTTGATTGCGCTTTGCGCTCTCTGGACCGGCGCTCAGCGCCAAATGCGCTACGTGTCAACCACGTATGCGCTAATTAATAACTTGCGCTTTGCACTTTTGAAATAGTGTACTGCGCTCATGGGCTGGCGTTCAGCGCCAAGTGCACCACGTGTCACTCACGTGTGCACCAATAAATTGAAAGCGCAATGCGCTCATGGATTAGCGCTCAGCGCTCATAAACTGGCATCATGCTCTCATCATCTGGCGCCTAGCGCTGAGTATGACACGCGTCCCTTACATGTGCGCTACTTGGCAGAAGCGCACTGCGCTTTTTGATTCGGCGCAAAGTGCCCAGCGCGCTACGTGTTGCGCTGACAGAACATAAATTGTTCTCTAATAAGCCAGAGCTCTGATGAATGCTCAGCATTCAATACAAGACAAAAAACATTGTTAAGATATAAGGCTCAACATTATTAAAAAGGCCAAGCCCAAATAAAGGCTCAACAGCCCAAAATAAAATGTTAAACATTTATTGGACTTAGCCCAAGATTGGCCATAAGTCCTTAACTCATATTAGTTGAGCCCATCTGCTCATGAATATTTCAACAGATCTTAGCCCCAAATTGGACTACAGATCTTTCAACCAACTCAAGTCGGTTCTAGGGTACATCTCTTTACTCCTCTGATATTTGTCGTTGTAATCCTTCAACGTCTTCAGAGAGGTGACGGGTCCCGACAACCAAACATTCTACGAACTGTGGGGTCCTTTAAAAACCATGGCCTATGATGTCCTTAACCTTGACTGTGAGGTCTTTAAACTCATGGACTATAATGTCCTTAACCTTGACTGTGATGTCTTTAAACTCACGGACTATGATGTCCTTAACCTAGACCGAGATGTCCTTAAACTAATATTGGACTGTAATGTCCTTAAACTAATTATCGACCGCAATGTCCATAAACAAAACAATGGAGCCCAAATGCTCTTTTGTTGGATCTAAACGATCCCGTTAAGTTGATCATAGTCTAAAAATTAGACTAAAGTATCCTTAACAAAACGTTTAAGTCGATCTTAGTCTCAAATGAGACTAACGTATCCTTAAACCCAACCCCCAAACCCAAATCTAAGAAAATTCGGATTTGGACTAATCCAAGCCCTACGGGCGACAACATAAATTAGTCTCCGTATACAATCCACGGGAAACCAAAAACAAAACAAACACCCACGATACGAAGTGACCATCTGGAGAAGGAGAAAGCGGTTACTGCGATGCGGTGGCGTAATTAACTGCAAGGGCTTGTGCCTGCAGGGAAGAGAGTCTCCACAATCAAAAACCCCTCAAATGAGGGGGAATCTGACGAAATCTGCTACATCGTCCGCATCCGTCTAAACTTTCGATACACGGTGTCATAAATCAACTTGGTATCTTCGGAGAGATGGACGGATAGCACCAATTAGCATCTGCCCCGAAATTCAGGCAAGACGTTTATCGCGTCTTCGTGTTTTCGGGGGAACAGAGAGCTTCATTAAGGAGGTTGAACAAGCTACCATAATCTTGTAACTCTTCATCAAGTGTTTATATATATTGCTTTCTTTTATTGCTTTCTTTACTTACTCGCTTTCTTTTAATCATGCTTAACTAATTCTTATTTTGGTTGTGGTGTGGGTGAGGAAGTGAGAGGAAAGGATTTTCCTCCTCCACCTCTTGTAATTGTTTTATATGCTTAACTTTTGATTTTAACTTAAATATTGCTAATGTATTGATATGATATGGTATTTTGACACATGGTTACTTGTAACCTCCTCATATACCATATTCATTCCCTTTCCCCATTTCAATGTTTAAGTTAAAATCTATTTAGTGTTAAGTTTGCTAAGTTTGGATATGATATCTTGTTATTTAGTGACTTGACAAATTGCTTAATTTCATATATCATATACCATCACAAACACTTAGCACACTTAACACCAAAATCATTTGCTCTCACTAACCATTTTGTGTTTTTGCTGTTGCGGTATACTTGCTAACCCTTGTATTTAGTTTTGATACCCCAAGCGCGGACATACAAACGGTAAGTGATCAAAGGGACTCGTTTCGTGCTTTACGGCGAATATCGGACTTTGACGGTTTGTGCTCCGCAACCGCGTTGATAAGTCGTACTTCATGCCGGGATCAAGGTAAGGCCGGACAACTCATGATCAAGAGAGTGTAGAGGTAAACGTCATGATTCAACCTTCCAAGCCGAAGCCACAACCATTCTTAACTTGCTTGCTTTCTTGCTTTTCTTATTTTCGTATTCTTTTATATTATTGTGACAACCAACCCAATTCATTAATTTGTTGAACCTTAAATCGTAATACCTAATCACAACTCCCTACGGATCGACCCGTGCTTGCCGGATCGCTACAACGTGCCGTGCACTTGCGGTTATAAATAGTAAAATGAGAACGAGCTCGCGTGCGCATTCCGTTTCCTTAAAACAATCACATTTCCAAAGCATACGCGTTTGCGCGCGCGGGTGAATTCCCAACAAGTTTTTGGCGCCATTGCCAGGGAATGTTGTCATTAGGTATTGTTATTTCTGGTTCTTACTAACAATACTAACTTTTAATACAATTTTTTTAAAACTAACATAACACAAATTCTTTTCTTTTTGTTCTCTGTCTTTTTGATCTGCTGTCACTCTGAGTTTAAGTATAAAATTTTGCATATAACATTGGGACTCTAATAGGACAATAAACACACTATAAAAGTTTGGAGCACCAACACATAGAGTTGGCAGCCGAAATATTAAGATTGGCTGTAAATTGTGGCCAGTTTTCACCTGTTTGCTCCAAATTTTTGGGGTTTGTTTCTTTGACCAATTTTTGATCCATTTTTATATGCAAAATTTCATAATTTTGTGTGTGCAGCCAATTGGCCAGATATATCACTTTTTGCACTAAATATCGTATTTTCCGACATTTTCAGATTTTAACGGAACTACGAGGAGCGATCGTGCGGAGCAAGGTTCAAATTCAATTGCGAGACGTTAGTGAAGTACAGTGCCAAAGATCCGCGTAGTTTGACCCACGCATGCGAACATTCAAACACTCGTAATCACTTCAAAAAGGGTTTTCTTGACCCAATACACATTGGTACGCCTTTTCTAACACATTCTTCTCGAATCCAACGCATTCCAATATCTCTATCTTATGCAGGATTCTTCGCACAAGCTTTCCGCCAATTGTACAGAGAACTGATCGTATTTTTTGCAGCGCTTAACAAAAATTGAAAAAGAATTGCTTTAATTGATTGATTTCTTAAATTCTTTTATTGATTGCGCATTGCATATTAATACGGATTTTAAGGGCATAAATGACTAAACAAGATACGGTAAAAGATTTCATCACCTTTTTTCCGTAGCCCACAAATCACAAAACTGCATTTTTCCATACCCTCAGTAATTTAAAATCAACTAGAACTTTGACTTTAAGGACTTCGCGCTCACTAAGAGAAGTTAACTGTGTTTAGAACTTTGCTTAACGGTATATCGTTCACGGGGTGTCTAGGCATGTGTTAACGGCGCAACCGCCAAAAGAGAAAGGGTTATTTAATTAAGGACTTTCGTGAAAACGTTGGAAAACCTCCCATTATCTCTTGCATTTACTTGGCTTTGTGATCAGTATATCTTGAGCTTATTTCTCGATACAGTTTTTACTTCGTCAATCAGGTTCTTGAGCGGGTCTAGTTGACTTAGCATAACATAGACTGCTAGGGGGTGATATTCTTTATTTTTGTGATATTTGTGAATTCTTGTTATTATGGGTGATACACAATACAATTCTATTTTTCACGACTCTTATTCTTTTGTTTATACTCAGTCCCAATTGATTTGTACAAATTGCCAAAATCCTTCCCACATTCATGATATTTGTCCTTTTCTAGGGGGTGACCGACCGTCCCAAATTGTGATAACGATCACTCACATAACACTCCTGAACCCATTCCCACTTAAAACTAGACCAAATGATTGAGGATTTAGATAGAGAGGTTGACAGAATGACTGCTCTAGCCTCACCACCATCACAACACCTCCAACCTGAAACAGTTGAACCATCATTAGGGAGTGATAGTGAGATGGATGCTAGGTTGACCGCTTTAGAGTTAGGTATTGAAGTGATGACTGCGGTCGAGAATCAATCAGCTTCTACATTAGCCCTATTCATACAACAGTCTGAGCAATTATTTCTTGCTCAGGCCTAATCTTTGGCTAACATGGAGGAACAAGTGAAACATATAGCTGTGAAGATTCTAGGGAGTGAACACGGTCAATCGAAACCCCATAGTGTCAACATTTGTCATCTAGGGAGTCACCCGAGTGAAATAAGTGATCAGATCAATTTGGATGATTTCATAGATGATGATACAACAGAATTGACTGAGTGTTCCTAGGACACACAAGCAAACCCTCTAAGTCAGTCCACCATTAGCTTTCAGGTATCCACTGAACCTTTTATCACTTGTGATCTAGAGATTGATTTAACTGAAATAATACTTGATGAGGAAATTCTTGAATCGACTGATTTTTGCTTTCCAATTATAGATGAGGGAGCTTGTGAATTTATCGGGTATGGTTGGGATAGGTTGTTAGAAGATATCAATGATCAGGAAACCACAATTTTTGTATCACCTGTTGATATTGTTTCGGAAGAAACGTTCGTGTGGGAACCTACTTTTTTAGATAACATATACCTACCCATTTGTGAATGTGCTGAGGGAAAACATGTTTTGGGAGAGTTTGTAAATAAGGAGAGTGAGATTGTGGAAAATTATAGGGAGGAAGACGGTATTGAAAATTATTATTTTATACTGAGTTTTTAGGAAATTTTTGCTGATGAACTTGATATTCTTGGTGAGTTTGGATCAAGATCATTTTAGGACCATCCTTTGAACCTTTCTTTTTCAGAACTTTTTGCGGATGAACTCCAGTTCTTACACGAACCTGACTTTGAAACTCAACACATACTTATTGAAAATTCAATTTATTCAGAAAACAATGCTTTGACCGCTTCAAAACTTCATTTTCACCTTCAACATTTTTTGCTCACTACTTTTACACGCCCATGCCCTTTACTAACATATAACCATTCTATTTATATTCTCTTTTTCTTTTTATTATACCTATTCTTTTGCGAGCCATGGCACTATATCGAAAAAAAATTTGAATGGCTGGTATTAATTTCTGCACTAACCCAGTCTTTTAACTTGTACATGTTGTAATTAGTCTTAGGTTTTTTCTTTTTCTTTTAATGAAATTCTCACCCTGATGTCTAAGTCTAGCTACCGGAGACGGGGGCAACGATGAGGACATCGTAAAACTCTGGTTTGGGGGTGAGCACTGCATCATGTGTACATTCTGCATTGCATACATATTAAAAAAAACCATAAAAATTGAAATTTTTTTCGAAAAATATAAAAAACTTTTTCATGTTAGCTAGTGCGGGAACTTAGACTCAATGTCTGACGGTCCGGTTGATGAGTTAGAAGCAACTAAACACTTTTTATGAGACCGACGACCCGAAAAATAACCCTCCTTTGTGTTTTACCGTAGCTAATATGCGTTTTTATATCACTTTTCACGTGACGTATGTTTTTGAGAATTTGATAAATGTCTGACATGTCTGTAAACTTTTAAAATCGATAAACATCTTTAGGTTCAAACAGGTTTGTTCTGAGTTAAATAATATCAGGAATAGTTCATAAAGTAAGGTGAATATGAAGAATATTATTGAAGTTTTAACAGAAGCTATAAGTCTGAAAAATAACCCATCTGAAGCCTTGTTGGAGTAATTACATACCTTATTCATAAATCACGTCTTTTGGATTTAAAAAGGAAAAGCTGGCTATATCTTTATTTTTACTGCTTTTAGAATACTTTAAACGCAAATGAGTCTTTTATTTTGTGGCCTTGGTAACTTGGGTAATTAAGTCATTGGGGTGTCTCCATGCCTAATGCCCTAAAACCATCTGGTTTGGGAGTCATTGACCCAAAACTCGCTGAGTTTTCAAATGTCAAATAAAACAAGCTAAGCAAGTGTTCTCTCCAAGTTAAACCTCACGGTTCTTCGTGGGAGAATAATCTTAGCGCAGAAAAGTTTTCAATTATAAAACAGTTTTTTTTCGTGATGATATGAAGGTTTACATTTTATAAAGATGTTGTACATAATCACGAAGGTATGTATTACCGACAACAGGTGAAAGGTAGGAGTGAAAAATAAGACTTAGGTTCTCTGTAAAAATTGATATTTATTTTGACTTGAAATCTAACCGGAGAATAAAACTTGACAAAATCTTAACTCCTTTCAAACTTGTGTGATCCTTTAGATGTCTATCATGGTCTGTATTTGTGACATTATGACCCTAATCAATGTTCTTAAAAACTTATGGACACTATCCGCACAAATCACGTAAAGACGTGTATAAGCTTATGTTAAACAAATTATGAGGAGTGAAAAATAGGGTTTAATGTTTGTAACTTGGGTAATAGAACTTCTAGCTTTGATCTCTAACCTTAAGATTAAAATCAACAGTTTCCGCGCGACGCTAACTTGACTGAATTTTGTGGGTGCAATCCGCTGAAAACCCTCAGGAGACAAAACTCCTCCTACTAGGGACACCTAGAGGTTTAGCGGCTTGTTGCACGAGCTCAGTGCAATCGCGTTCCCTACGAAAGTGAGGTTAGGATTTTGTTTTGCACAGGACGAGCAAAAGTAGGTTTTAGGGTATTTGTTCGGCACGATTTGTTACATTTTAGTACCGCTCAATTCCTATCATTTTGTCAATAAACAGTGTTATTTTATCTCTGTTTGCTCATTAGTACAGAATACAGGTACACAGGAAAAAACACTGGAGATGGTACACAACACGAACAGAAACGACGGTTTTTAGCCGGAACTGCAAATGGGACAGAAAACAGATCAAGTCATTATGTTTTGCAAACAAAATGATGTTGTGTACAAATAAATATTTAGTTTTGGTCCAACATGATACAATATCAAAACTCATGTTTGAACAATCATGGATCAAGTGGACATGAGCTATCATGAGGCATCAAGTTGAAAACACCATCATGGTGTCTTGCAAGTGGTGCAAGAAAGTGGGTATGGTTCAATGTATTTGGAAAAGCAATGATTTGAAGTGTGAACACACATACACCCACTTGATCCTTCTCTATGATTTAGCTCCCGATTGCACATATGTGTTAATTAAAAAGAATTGCAATTACAGAGAGATGTCCAAGAGATCAGAAGGCTACTGAAGCAAGGTGGGCCCCAGACTCCAACTCTTGGCCGTAGATTTAATCATCTTGGCCGCAATTTGCGGCCAAGTTGGGGCCAAATGGGCTCGTGCTCTTTTGGTGGGTCCCTTATTGTCATTCGAGTCCAGTGTCATATACAACTTTTGATATTTTGTTGCCTATAAATAGCAAATGAGTGTTTAGCTTGAGGGACCATGTATATACCACTTCTCATTTTAATAGTTTGTTTCTTTTTGTTGTAGCTTGAGGGTGAGTGATCTTCATTTGGTTTCTTCTTCTTCCCTCTTGAAGCTCTCTTTGGAGAGCTTCATTAAAGAGGTTGAAGAAGCTACCATAATCTTGTAACTTTTCATCAAGTGTTTATATATATTGCTTTCTATTATTACTTTCTTTACTTACTCGCTTTCTTTTAATCATGCTTAACTAATTCTTATTTTG
This sequence comes from Agapanthus africanus, assembly GCA_030015575.1. Taxonomy (NCBI): domain Eukaryota; kingdom Viridiplantae; phylum Streptophyta; class Magnoliopsida; order Asparagales; family Amaryllidaceae; genus Agapanthus; species Agapanthus africanus. The sequence continues at coordinate 601,600,076 of JASDDO010000022.1, read as the reverse complement.
GTTGTGGTGTGGGTGAGGAAGTGAGATGAAAGAATTTGCCTCCTCCACCTCTTGTAATTGTTTTATATGCTTAACTTTTGATTCTAACTTAAATATTGCTAATGTATTGATATGATATGGTATTTTGACACATGGTTACTTATAACCTCCTCATATACCATATTCATTCCCTTTCCCCATTTCAATGTTTAAGTTAAAATCTATCTAGTGTTAAGTTTGCTAAGTTTGGATATGATATCTTGTTATTTAGTGACTTGACAAATCGCTTAATTTCATATATCATATACCATCACAAACACTTAGCACACTTAACACCAAAATCATTTGCTCTCACTAACCACATTGTGTTTTTGTTGTTGCGGTATGCTTGCTAATCTTTATGTTTAATTTTGATACCCCAAGCGCGGACATACAAACGGTAAGTGATCAAAAGGACACGTTTCGTGCTTTACGGCGAATATCGGACTTTGACGATTTGTGCTCCGCAACCGCGTTGACAAGTCGTACTTCATGCCGGGATCAAAATAAGGCCAGACAACTCATGATCAAGGGAGTGTAGAGGTAAACGTCGCGATTCAACCTTCCAAGCCGAAGCCACAACCATTCTAACTTGCTTCCTTTCCTTCTTTTCTTATTTTCGTATTCTTTTATATTATTGTGACAACCAACCCAATTCATTAATTTGTTGAACCTTAAATCGCAATACCTAATAACAACTCCCTGCGGATCGACCCGTACTTGTCGGCTCGCTACAACGCGCCGTGTACTTGCGGTTATAAATAGTAAAATGAGAACGATCTCGCGTGCGCATTCCGTTTCCTTAAAACGATCACATTTCCAAAACATATGCGTTTGCGCGCGGGGGTGAATTCCCAACACTACTCCTCCGACAGGTCGTCTGCGGTCTGGCGGGCATCGCCTTCGTATAGTATGCGGAACTCCCAAATGATTTCATGAAGAGCTTCAACGATATGGATATGCTCTTCTGTTAGGGATTCGCTAATGAGAATGAACATAATACCGTGATGGCACTGGTCAATGAAAGGGTTAGACCGAATGAGACTTGGGTTCAATATGTTACCCGATGGCGAAATCTCTGGTCAAATACAAGCAACGCATCGATGAAGTTGCAACCATGGGAATGCTCATAGCCACCCTTGACCCAAATTCAAAGGTGTCTTCGTATATGGCCCTCTTCAAGCCGATGACCTTCCAAAAACTCATGGATAAAATGGCTCAATTGGATCAAATGGGTCAAGTCTCTTTCTCATCTGATGATGACGAGTGAAAAGCAGAGGCAAGATTGCATCTGTCGGCTACGCTCAACAAAAATAAGTGGCTCTGAAGCAACTTGTCACCAAAATAGCGAAGGCGTGGGTACTCGGGTAAGCGTGGGTACGCAGGGGGCATATTTCACACTGGCGGAAGAATCTCTATGTAGAATAGTCCTTTCTTCTCAAAAGGTAAGAAGGATATTAAGGGGCCTACAAACAGGGCCTACAATCTAGTGGGATGCCCCGCTAAAAAAACAAAAAAAAGAAGGTATATCCATGAGCGAAATAGGCACGGATGAAAACCCGAAAGGACGCCGTGAGTAAAAACAGCAGGATTGCCGACGCGTTTGTGAAAACCTGGAAGGGCACAATCTCGTTAAAAAAACGGTATGTCCACAAGCAAAATGGGTACGGATGAAAACCCGAAAGGGCGCCGTGAGTAAAAACAGCAGGACTGTCGGCGAGCTTGTGAAAACCCGGAAGGGCGCAACTTCGTTAAAATAAATACACTTACGAGATACTCATGACTCATGAAGAGAATCCCCCCTATGAGACCCTCACGGCTCATAGGATTCAAAAGCCTTAAGTTACAGGGATCTAGACCTGTTCTTAAGCCGTCATATCTCTCAAATTGCTCTACAGGCGGTCCATATTGACCCTTGTATACAATCCAGGGGCACGAATAAATATTTATTTGCCAAGTTCTGCAAATGGCTTGAAATGTCCCCATATGGGGAACAACACTTGTAGGTCCTTTCGAATTATAAGGAGAAAGCACTCTTATGAGATCCTTACGACTTATAAGAGAAAACACCACTTAGAAGTCCTTGCGACTTCTACGGAGAACATACATCTACGAGATCCTCACGACTCGTAGGGAGAAATACCTTTATGAGACTCTTATGGCTCGTAAAGTCAAAAAATCCTTAGTCGACAGGATCCTAACCATGTCTACTAAGCCACCTTTGTCGAAATCGACAGGGGCAAATGATGAATCACTCTTGGCAATATCCCAGTTGCAGCGATACTGATGCCTAAATAAGTGTCAAACTCTAAGTCAACCTCTCCGGCAAGTGCCGTCCCTACAACCATCTAATGAAGAAGGGGACCTTTTTCGTCTGGGATCAGAAATGCCAAAGTACACGGGATGAAATCAAGCAATACCTGCAGAATCCACCGGTACTGACAGCCCCGGTCAAGGGAAAGCCCCTCATCCTGTATACAACAGCCCTTGAAGTTTCTTTAGGCGTGCTGTAGGTACAGGAGAACGACCATCGAAAAGAGAGAGCACTCTACTATTGGAGCCGAGTTCTCCTAGGGGCAGAAAACAACTACTCCCCAATCGAAAAGTATTGCCTAGCATTAATCTTCGCGGTAACGAAGCTCCGACATTACGCCTTGGCACATGAGTTCCAACTCATATCAAAAGTGGATCCTCTCAAATATTTGATATCAAGAGCCATACTAACTGGAAGGCTTGCCAAATGGACCCTCCTCTTGATGGAATTCTCGATAATCTATCGACCTCTTAAGGCAGTGAAAGGCCAGGCCATCGCCGACTTTCTCACAGAGCATCCGATACCCGCCGACTCTCCCTTGAACTGCGAGCTGCCGGACGAACACGTGTTTGACGCAATCGACGGGGAGAAAGAAGGGAGTGATACCCGATAGGAACTCTACTTCGATGGGGCATCATCTATGAAGAGGCGGAAGCAAAGCACCCCCATAATCAAAGCCGGAGTAGGCCTTATCTTTGTGGCTCCACAAGGAGGGATAATGCGATTTGCCCTTTCCTTAACAGAGCCAAGAACAAACAACGAAGCGGAATATGAAACTTTGATAGAAGGTCTCAAGACCGCCATTGACATGGGAATCGAGAACCTCCTCATATATGGAGACTCTCAGCTGGTCGTTAGCCAAGTAAATGGCGACTATCGGATGTGTAAGCCAGAATTTGTGAAATATGGCGAAAGAGTGCAGCAACTGCTATCTCAAATCCCCTCCTACGTTCTGGAAAGCATACCATGAGTGGAAAATAGAAAGGCAGATGCGTTAGCCAAACTAGCTAAAGAACTGGCTGACGAAAACCTCGATGACGTAAGGATCATTATGCAAAGCCGCCGGATTCTCGCGCCAACAGAAATATCTCCGGAGTCATTTGATGAAAAGGAAGCGGCCGAACAAGCAGCATTCCAATTAAAGGATGAAAAAAAGGAGAAGGATTGGAGGGAAGTCTTTGTAGACTACTTCAAATCTCATCATATGCCCGAAGACGCATCGTCAAGACATCAGCTCATGAAACGAGCTCTATCCTTCGCCTTCGTCAATGATACTCTATTTAAGAGATTGTTTGACAGTTTGTAGCTAAGATGCTTAGGACCGGAAGAAGCAAGGAAAGTCGTCCAAGAAACTCATGACGGACTCTGTGGTTCGCATCAAGCCGGGCCAAAGATGAAGCTGAAGATCAAAAGAATGGGTTACTATTGGCCCACGATGATTCAGGACTGTCTTGAATATGCGAAGCAGTGTCACTCGTGCCAAATTCACGAGGACTTCATTCACCAGCATCCGAATCCACTACACCCAACATTGGCTAGCTGGCCATTCGAAATGTGGGGAACTGATATAATCGGGCCCATCGAACCAGCATCATCCAAGGGACATCGGTTCATACTAGCAACAACCGATTACTTCTTTAAGTGGGCAGAAACAATACCGCTAAGAGAGGTGAAGACGGAGAACATCCTCCATTTCTTCAGGACACATGTCATTTACCGGTTCGATACTCCGCGGCGGATCATTTCGGATAATGGGCCGGCCTACAGAAGCCATAAGATCAGCCACTTCGCACGCTAGCATAAAATAGATTGGAGATACTCTTCGGTCTATAATCCCCGAGCTAATGGTCTAGCTGAGACTTTCAATAAGACCTTGACAAAGATCATAAAGAAAACGGTGTCCAGAAATAAAAAGGACTGGCACGAGAGATTGCATGAAGCTCTCTGAGCTTATCGGACCACGTTCAAGATAGCCACGAATACAACGACATTCGCGTTGGTATTTGACACGGAAGCAGTACTTCCCTTGGAGATAGAGCTACCCTCTCTACGAGTAGTAGTTCGATACGAGCTGACGGATGAAGAAAATGCCCATCTTCGGCTTGAGGAGATCGATTCCCTCGATGAAACTCGTCTCATGGCGCAGCAAAACCTAGAAGCTTACAAAGCAAGGTTGACGCGCTCATACGAAAGATTGACTAGGCCGAGAACATTCCGCCAAAGCAAACTCGTGTTAGTCGTAAAAAGACCTATGATCCCCTATCGTGCTAAACGGGGGAAATTCGAGCCGAACTTTGAGGGCCAGTACATCATAGACAAGGCCTACCAAGGTGGGGCCTACTTGGTCACGGATATGCATGGCGAAAGACCCCTCCGGCCGATAAACGGCCGATTCCTTAAGAAATACTATTCTTGGTGAGTCACGACTCAAGTTAATGATAGATGATGATGCTCGTGTCCACTCGCTGTCCTCCCGAGTCTAAACCCTATAAGTAGTATCCGGCAAAACTTCGCCTCGAAGCTGCTATGGAACGATATGTCCTTAAACTAACGACGGACCAAGATGTCCTTAAACTAATGACGGACCGAGATGTCCTTAAACTAATGACGGACCGAGATGTCCTTAAACTAACGACGGACTGAGATGTCCTTAAACTAACGATAGACCACAATATCTTTAAACTAAATACGCCACCTCAAAACATAGCGACAGTGGAATCCAGGTCCACAAGTCCAAGCGGCGAGGATTGCAACTTAAGTCCCTCTGACTACACAGCTACCCCGGTCGGCGAAGTCCCACCGTGATAAAAAAAAAGGTGCGTCCACAAGCGAAATGGGCATGGATGAAAACCCGAAAGGGCTCCGTGAGTAAAAACAGCAGGACTGCCGGCGAGTTCGTGAAAACCCGAAAGGGCGCAGACTCGTAAAAAAATCATGCGCACTTGCAAGGTCCTCTCGACCTTGTGAGGAGAAAACATCCGCGTGAGATCCTTATGACTCACAAAAGGGAGCAACACACTTAGGAATCCCCACGATTCCTAAGGAGAAATTACACTTACGAGATCCTCATGACTCGTAAGGAGAATTCCCACTTATGAGACCCTCACGGCTCATAAAATTCAAAAGCCTTAAGTTACAGGGATCTGAACCTGTTCTTAAGCCATCACACTCCCCAAGTTGCCCTACAAACGGTTCAATATTGGCCCTTGTATACAATACACGGGCACAAACAAACGTTACATCACCAAGTCCCACCAACGATGAGGAATGTCCTAATGTGGTGAACGACACTTGTAAGTCCTCTCGACTTATAAGGAGAAAACACTCTTATAAGATCCTTACGACTTATAAGAGAACACACACTTAGGAATCCTCACGACTCCTAAGGAGAAAACACAACTACGAGATCTTCACGACTCGTAGGGAGAAACACCTTTATAAGACATTTATGGCTCATGAAGTCAAAAGCATTAATCGACATGATCCTAACCCTGTTTGCTAAGACACCTTTGTTCGAATCGACAAAGGCAAATGATGATTCGCTCCTAGAAACAATCCCGGTGGTAGCGATGCTGATTCCTAGATTGGTATCAGATTCCAAGTCCTTTCATGGCAAATGATGATTCTCTCTTGGCCATATTCCAGTCGGAGCGATGATGATGCTAAGATTGGTATCAGATCTCAAGTTCCATATTCGCAACAAAAAATCAGCGAGCCAAAAATACATATGAAATAGCCGAAATGATAGGGCAACTCGCAACAAAAATCAGTGAGTAAAATATATGCATATTACAATAGCCGAAATGATTGGGCAACTCGCAATAAAAAGCAGCGAGTATAAAGAAAAATAGACGAAATGATTGGGCAATCGCGACTTTCGCGATAAAAAAAGCTGAAATGATTGAGCATCGCGGAAAGAAATAAAATAAAATAAAACTTTTGCCCTGCAGGTGAGATCACATTGACCCCTGTATACAATCCATGGGCACAAACGGAAAGGGAACCATATTACACCACCGGGCTTCGTCAAAGGGAAGCCAAATCTCGATAGCTACATCTACAGCCTAAAAATCAACAACGGCATTTCTTCTCGTTCCAACCAGAAGCAGATACGACGTCAGCAAAACGGAGCCACGGCAAAGTCGCCTGGTTTCAAATCTCGACGATTCACAGACAGCCTAGAGACTACCTCGGAGCCACGGCAAAGTCCCCTAGTTCCAAATCTCGACGGTTCACAGACAGCCTAGAGACTACCTCGGAGCCACAACAAAGTCCCCTAGTTCCAAATCTCGACGGTTCACAGACATACTAGAGACACCTCGGAGCCACAGCAAAGTCCCCTAGTTCCAAATCTCGACGGTTCATAGACAACCTAGAGACTACCTCGAAGCCACGGCAAAGTCCCCTAGTTCCAAATCTCGACGGTTCACAGACAGCCTAGAGACTGCCTCGGAGCCACGGCAAAGTCCCCTAGTTCCAAATCTCGACAGTTCACAGACAGCCCAGAGACAACCTCGACATACTTCGTAATATTGCAGACACAATGTCAACAAATGAAGCAAAGTAAGATCCCTAGCTTCAGGGTCTTGACGGCAACACAAATGAGACCTGAAAGACTATCAGAGATCATCCCACTCCAGCACGGAGTGGTCATGACTCATCGAGGCTCCCAAACTGAGCCAAACCTCAAGTAAAAAGCGATATGGAATATCCCTAACGTTTGCTCTTTCGACAGTAATATCACCTGGAACATTACTTGAAGACGTCTTGTCCAGCCCCCGAAGGGATCAGAGACACGACAGTCGCAGGGCTACTCGAACAGCAAGATTGCGTATCGAGGAATACACCGGCCAACGCGATGGTACGACGGGTAAAAAACCCTAGTACCACAAACCCTAATGGACTTCTATTAGCAGGAGTTAACTATGACGTTAGGACATCCATGAGAGAACTTATCGATTCGTCTCGACTCGTGGGGAAAATAATGTTCCTGCGAGAACTTCTCGACTCATCTCGACTCGCAGGGAAAAGCCTTAGGCAATGGGGATAAGAACCTGTTTCCTGAGCACTGGGGCCCTGCAAGTCGGTCCAAAATGGACTATTGCATACTATTCACGGGCCACACTCTCCAAAGTCGAATATCGATAAGCAGGGAAACAACTGTAGGGATCCTAGGCACACTCAAGAGGCTACACAAGGCATCAACCATGCCAAAATCAAATTTTTCTATGTGCCGAGAAACCCTAATGCAAGATCGTTACTAGAGATAAGGCGAAAGCAAGAAAGTTAACTACTTTAACTACAAGTGAAAAGGACTACAACCTTTGTAGATCCGGTCATCCAGTTCCAAAGCTCCATGACGACGTCCCTTCGCTGTGATCATCGGGATCTCGGTCCCTAGTGTTGGTTTCATCGGAGAAATGAGCGGGCTAGGTCGTTGACTTCGAGGCCGAAGATGATCTACGTCGGGGAGACTCAAACTCAAGCTATTCCTTCACTTGGTCAAGAAACTTGTGAAGATAACACACTCTACTACATGGCAAGTTGTAGAGGATGAAGAAATAGGAAGTGGGTTCATTTTAGAATTGGATTTCTCACTTGATTTCTTCACTTGGAATTTTCTAGCAAACTTTCTTCTTCATGAAGAAGAAGAAGAAGAGAATAAAAAAATGAATTATGTGAAAAAGAAAATTCAAGTGAAGTCTTATCATTTAGCAACCATGGGTGAGTAAACACATGTAGAGACTAAACTAGAGTTTAGGCTAATGGTTAGGTTAATGAACAAAACAAAATGACTAGACTTTTCAAAGATGCTATGAAGCTTCATGAAGCTTCAAGCCAAAACAAGAAAAGCCACCATTTAGTTTTTCCAAAATAAATAAAGAAAATAAAACCCTAACCATTAACCTAAACTTGGTGTAAGTCATACACACACCCAAGTTTGCATGTATCATCAAACATGATACAAATTAGTGCACAAACATATGTCATATATACAACTTGTGCACACCAAGTGAGAAAATCAATCTTAAGTGAACTAATACTAGTTAATGTAAAGTAATATATCAAATATATATTTATACATTAAATCATTAAATCAACACTTGATTTAACGATCCGGTCATATTGCATATAACCGACTAGTATCAAGTGTATCAATATATCGAATCAACATTTGATTCGGTAACCCGGCAATATCACATATAACCGTACGATGATACAAATCGCGAGAATAGAATACAGTATCACATACTGGTATTATTCTCGATCCCGCACATATCTCATATGCGCTCCTATTTCGTTTCGCTTGAGCCAGGAAACCCCTGTGTAGGACTCTAAAGACTCGTCAATACGCCGGCAGTAGGTGATGATCATATCAAACACCCACAAGCCGCAAGCGGTCTGCTAAACGTAACGACCACCCGGGTATTGAGCGATCAGAAGATCAACGAGCAAGCCCGCTCACACTCTTATGAATCCAACCAGTAACACTTACCGCACAGTCCGGTCTGTTCGTCTGATATGTCGCATATCTCTCCTAGGGGTGGTAAACGTCAGACCCCAGTAGCTCGATAAGTCATGCCGATGTAAGGTCCATAACAAGCATGAAACTACTGATAACACTTACCAGTAAATCAGTGCAACCGTGGCCAGGGATTTCCAGTTATGGCCAGTCGAGCATAGCGCAACATCAACCCCTAATACCGGGAGAGACGAATCTCCTCCTATCGCTCATTGCCTCCATGTGAATCGGGACTGTACCCAAAAACCACCTGTTTGCACGAGTCAGTAGAGCCGTGGTAGGGTGGAAATCAAAGCACAGTGGGAGACACACAAGACTCTATGACAATCTCGGGTCAACAGACTAAGCTGTACCAGTGTCACCAGAGAAATGCCATCTGACGTGAGGTATAATACCATCTGGGAGTTCTCGGCGAGTCCGTTCAGTGTACCCAGTCACCACTGAGCACCCGCATACCATCTCTGATGTCAAACACCAATGGATATGGGATCATCCATCGTCCATCACATGGATCGAGAAGATATACGCTAGTCTACTCTGGAATATCGATGCCCCGTCTCGATATTCCCACGACTAGGAACATTGAAGGATGTACTCATGGACTACCCAGGCCCCACTAGTATGATCTACATCATAGTCCTGGAAGTCGAGCACACATCCTAAGGGCTTTATCAACATGTAAAAGAGAGACAGCAAGTATACATGTTAAGATAAAGAGCAACCAGATAGCGTACTATCATGTCGAGCAAGAAAGTCCTACCTTTATATGTCCCAGCATCCACTACAATATATATCCCATGTACAGTAATGGCCTCTAGGGCATACATATAACTAACAATCTCCTACTTGCACTAGGGCCATCTGTAGCAGTGGTTGCAGTATCACATACTCAACCATCCCATATAAGTCTCTCTCTGGGAAAAGGCCTTTGTGAGTGGATCCGCCGTATTGTCCTCTGAGTCTAATCTCCAAATCTCGATCACCCTGGAGATCAACTATCTCCATGATCAGGTGATACTTCCTCAGAATATGTCTGGGTCACTGATGGGACCGGGGTTCCTGGGCCAAAACCACACTTCCATTGTCACACGATGGTAGGAACCTAGTTCATCTTATGAACTAATATACACCCAAACTGCCTCTTTGGTAGTATCTTTAATAGCGATGTCACCAGCCTTTATCGTCTAGTTTGCCACGGTATCTAGCTTGGAACTCTTCCAACATACCGTCCCTCCACTGAGGGTAAAGACAATGCCTGCGACTGACATTTAGTCGTCCTTATCACCCTGGAACTTTTCCAGTGATTCTCCCGAGGATCGATTGATACCATCTCACTACACCTAGTGAGAATCCTAATATCCATTTAGATCTATCTCATAGATCCAAAGCCTAGGATTTAGGAGGTATCACTTTGATCCTATATGGAGAATCCATGTGATAAGAGGAGATTGACCGAGCGTAGCATAGGAAACTCTTTTCCTATCAAGAGTATGTTGTCCACGTACAATACGAGGATGACCACCTTACTCTCTACTACCTTTTTGTATATACAAGGTTCATCTACCATTTTGATGAAGTCAAACTCTTTGACTACCACATCAAAACAGACGTTCCAACTCCACGATGCCTGCTTTATCCTGTAAAGCAACTTGCACACGTTTCCGCTGCTCCCACTGTTTACGAAGCCCTCTGGCTGTGTACTTATAGACGTTCTCTTCTAAATCAGTATTTAGGAAAGCAGTCATGACACCCAACCACCAGATATCATAGTCATGGTATGTAACAATGTTAAGTAGGATCCGGATGGACTTAAGCATAGCCACTGGAAAAAGGTTTCATCATTTTCCACGCCTGGTCGATGACGAAAACCTTTAACAAGTCTAGCTTTGAAAGTCTCAACTTTTCCATTTACACCAAGTAATCTTCTCAAGATATACTTGCTCTTGATGGGGATTTAACCCTTCAGATACAGCATCCAAAGTCCATACTTTGTTGGTGTACATGGATTCCATCTCAGATCGCTAAGCATCCAGCCATTCTTACAGAGTCCCTACTCTTGATGGCCTGCTCGAAACTAGTTGGGTCATCATCTCATGATGCAATCCTCGCTCCCACTGTCATCGAGAAACCAAAGTATCTCTCAGGCAGGTGAGAAACCCTGCTAGATCGGCGGAGAGGCTGAGCTTCGTTGGGGACTATAGAATCCTTTGGTTCTGTCAAATTATCAGCTGTAGTTTGTATAATTGGAACTCCTTCCAGTTCTACAGAACTGACCTTGCCTCGATCTTGTCCGGATTTTGCTTTTGACATAGGCCGGACAATCCCAAATCTTAATTTACTTAAGAGATAGGCTCTTCCCATACCATATCTCATATGGAGTGGTAGGCATTGATTTGATTGGAATCTAATTCAATAGGTATGCAGCTTCTCAAGTGCACAACCCCCAAAAGGAAACAGGTAACTCAGTAGTACTCATCATAGAGCGCACCATATCACATAGGGTGTGATTGCTCCGCCCCGATACACCGTTGTGCTGTGGTGTATACAGAGGAGTAACACTGAGAGAGAATCTCATTCTCCTTTAGAATAGTCCAAGAATTCCATGCACAAGTATTCTCCTCCCTGATCTCATCATAGGACATAATACTTATACCTATATTGGTTCTCTACTTCTGACTTATATTCTGTGAATTTCTCAAAAGCTTCAGACATGTGTTTCAACAGGAACATGTGTCTGAATCTTAAGAGATCATCAGTAAATGTAAGGAAGTACAAAGAACCAGTGTTGGCATATGTAGACTGGGGACCTTTATACATCACTATGTATCAGTCCCAAGAGTTCACTGACTCTTTCTCTGTTTCCAGTAAACGGAGCTATGGTCATTTTATCTTTGTGACATGACTGGCAAGTTTCATAAGATGTAAATTCAAACTGATTTAAATATGCATCTAAATGTAACTTAGCTAGTCGGGTCGCATTGATATGACCTAGTCTACAATGCCTTAAGAAGAATTCGTTCATTTCTGAACTCTTCCTCTTGTGTGTGTTCTATATACTAAGAACTGTAGTTTGATTTAGAACGTCAATGCTTTTAGATAACGTGCCTGAACCGATCAACTATTGATATAGGAAATGTTCAAAACATTATCCAACAATACAAAATTATATCCTTTCTTCACTAATAAAGAGACTGATATGATTTTATATTTCAGGTTCGGTATCTAATTAAATTCGTTCAGAATCAGTGTATTTTGGTAATACAGGGTGATAGTGACCAACAGACTTGGCTGCAACACTTGCACCGTTTTCTGTCTCATGAAACTTATCACCCGTTCTCAGTTCACTACCTTTCTGTAGCCCTATGTAACAGATTACATATCTGGGATCCTGATTCGGTATCAAATACCCAGGACGCAGAGGATACTGAGAAACAGTTCTTTGTAATGAACGCACCCAAAGAAGATGCATTATAATGCACTTTCTTCGTTTGGGCGGCACGGAAATTCTGGTAATCCCCAATTTCCTGCTCGGTCTTCTAACAATTATAAGTTGGAGCGGGACCAACGTTCCCCAGCTCAGTATAACAAGCGGGTTCGGTCAATACATCCATATTATTATCCTGATTAAGGCGTGACATGGTCGCTACCTGGAGAGAGAGAGAAGAAAACACTCTGCGTGCGCTCTTTCAAGATTAGATTGGTTATTTATTTTATCTAATCAGGATGGCTCCCACTGTTTTTATCAAATCTTCCTTCAAATCCTAAAAGGAAAGACTAGCTGGGATTAATTACACTCTACAAGTTCGCCAATCTTTCAGTCAGGCCAGTGCCGGTACTTTGAGGGAGGTTCCCCGTGCTTTTGTACGGACCTAATTAAAGTAAACCTCGTTTTCCCAGGGGCGTAACCCCGTTGACACCTTTCTAGACACCTACTTGATCGGCTAATTGTAAAGTGCAAAACTCTCCCAGGAGTAACAATTACTCGCTGTGGGTATCGGGATCCAACTATCTCATAGAAGGTATGCAATCTCATTGCAAATTTCAACACTTGAAACTCCCGATAATGGTTTTTACCCCTAGCACCAATGACCTTGGCTAAGGTCAACAAATCATAAGCACTAGTCAAGTTCTACCCGTCATTTCGTAATTAATTAGACCCACCCACATGAACCTTGGTTAAGGTCAACAAAGCCACATGACTGTCCTAACTAATCGCATCATATGCGGTGTAAGAAGACATCACTTAGCTACCGTACACTGTGCCTTGACTATGGTCAACAAACACAGCACGAATACTAAGTACTCTACTTCCTAAAATGACGGAGGGTTGCGGATGGTTTTTTAAAAAAAACCTTTAACGCTTTGAACTTGATCTCGTTGCGGAATCAAATGGTTTTTAAATGGAGTGTTTTTGAGGCTTTTCTAGTTTTGCTAAAGGGGTCACTCCCGGTAAAGGGATCGTCGGCTCTTTCCTCATCAAATAAGGTGCAGGATATATCATATATACCGCTGTGCAAAGAAAAAAAAACTACAAAAGCAATCAAAAGACAAACCGAGGGTTGTAGCATCTGCCAGTTATTGCTAAAGGGGTCACTCCCGGTGAAGGGATCTCGGCCCTTTCCTTATCGAATAAGGTGCAGGATGTTCTACAAGGAACACCGCGATGCAAAGCAAGAACTGTAGCTACCTGTTTTATTTTTGAAATTCGATTGCACAACATCTTTTAGGTTTATTTTATTTTATTAATCTCATTAATGAATGTCCCATCATTTAAGTCCACCTAAACATCACAGATAAATACAACGTACGCTTATGCTATCCGCATTCGCATCGATGTCCCGTCTGCACCGTTAGGTTAGGTAACTAACGGCAGAGCGGGGCAGGGCTAGCGCGGGTGTAAAACATAAGCAACGTTTATATAATATATCATATATAGTATATACAGTATCCATCTGAACAAATCACATGATCACATCACAGATAACGCGGCAGAAAATATCATATGAAATATTGGATATACTAGGACGTCCGTGATTTATTTTGAGCCTGAATAAAACACGGATTCCACGGTCGTGATGAATAGCCAATCCCACACCCCTAGACCCCTACGAGAGCGGCAAGTAACCCTACCAATTCTAGAGTTAGGAGACCCGGACTCGACTCATCGAGATGGTCTACCACTGGACCCTAGAACCCGGTTACTTGTGCTCCCCGCCTTGGGTCTATCCTAATGCGGAAAAGAAAATAATATACAATGGTGACATCATCCTCAACCCGGAAGTGCCCCAATAAAAGAATATTACATACAAGTTTTTTATATGAATGAAAAATGAAAAAACACTCATCTCACATAAAACCCCCGGCTATTCAAACACGACGATCCAATATAACATATCCAGCAACACATAACATCACATGTCATCAACGTAAGTAAATATGCCCATCCCTATTGTCGTTGACATATAGCAACGAAACTGGCGATATCACATATTACACTTACGGTCGCAGAAAAGAAAGTGTAAAACTACAACAGTTGGAATCCGCAACCTCTTTAGACATCGCATGCCTAATCAAATGAATTCTTTAGACATCGCATGCCTAACAATTATAAACCCCGCATTTTAGTCTCATTATCGAAAACACTTTTCAATATCAAGTTGGGCAATTCAACAAGATTCCCGACATCCAAAACGAATGCTCGTCGCAAACTTTAGTAGACGGCCGCACCCCCGATACCGTCAACGAAGTGCACTAAGGCGGAACACCGCTGCCGCGAGCACCCGAACGGATGCTCTCGGCGATGGGGTTCTCCTACAGTCACTTGGTCGGGGCTATAGGGCATGGCTATCTATTAAGTTTACCGGCGAGTATCCGCGTACGCAACGTGATTGCGACGGACTTTTGATCACATCAAAATTCTGTGGCAACCGATCAAGTGAGACTAAACTGCTAGATTTATAACATTCAAATCAGTTATCTCATAACAATTTATGGATTCCAAATATTGTATCACATTCCAGATAAATAGACAATGTTAAACTTTCCGATCGAACAATCAAACACCCAAGTTTTCCCGAAAAGCTCAACACATGAAATAAGTTTAAAAACATCCACTTCATGCCACGGTACCAACGGTCCAGCCGTAGAAGGGTCAAGCCAACACCTCACATGTGGCACGCCGTACTGCCCCAAACCCTAAGGTTCAAAGGGCAGTTCAAGACGGTCACATAATCGAGTTAAGGTTTGTTGTCTTCTAGAGGGTCCATCGCGTTACTTGCACTACTTAGACGTTCTTAAACTACGGAAAAATCCAACACTTGGAAATTTTCCGGCAGGGGAAAAAGGTGGGTATTTATATCCGGTCGAACTTTTTAACATGTTCTAAAATATCAGGAAAAACATAAACAAAGTTAAACAATCCGATCGAAACATCGAGTCTCCAAAACAACCTAGAAAACTCAATTGTTGAGTATAATTAAAAAATTCCCAGAAAACACAGGAAATTCAGTTGGGCATTACTGTGCAGAGCACGTGACAAGAGTCACCCTTATGGCCGCGGAACAGCCGCGCAAGCCAGGGTGGGGCCATGGTTCCACGGTGCATTGGTCGATATAGGCGCACGTGCTGCACAGTAAATCCTAAAAAACCCTGCTGAATTTTCTGGACATTTTTAATTCACAAAAATCCACAATTTCAGAAAATGTACAGAAAGGGGTCAAGTTTAGGGTTTCGGGGTTCGATCGGATTTCTAACATCGTCTACACTTCGCCTAAAGATCTAGCTAGGCTCTGATACCACTGTAGAGATCCTAGGCACACTCAAAAGGTTACACAAGGCATCAACCATGCCAAAATCAAATTTTTCTATGTGCCGAGAAACCCTAATGCAAGATCGTTACTAAAGGTAAGGCGAAAGCAAACAAGTTAACTACTTTAACTACAAGTGAAAGGGACTACAACCTTTGTAGATCCGGTCATCCAGTTCCAAAGCTCCGTGACGACGTCCCTTCGCTGCGATCATCGGGATCCCGGACCCTAGCGTCGGTTTCATCGGAGAAATGAGCGGGCTAGGTCGTTGACTTCGAGGCCGAAGATGATCTACGTCGGGGAGACTCAAACTCAAGCTATTCCTTCACTTAGTCAAGAAACTTGTGAAGATAACACACTCTACTATATGGAAAGTTGTAGAGGATGAAGAAATAGGAAGTGGGTTCACTTTAGAATTGGATTTCTCACTTGATTTCTTCACTTGGAGTTTTCTAGCAAGCTTTCTTCTTCATGAAGAAGAAGAAGAAGAGAATAAAAAAATGAATTAAGTGAAAAAGAAAATTCAAGTGAAGTCTTATCATTTAGCAACCATGGGTGAGTAAACACATGTAGATACTAAACTAGAGTTTAGGCTAATGGTTAGGTTAATGAACAAAACAAAATGGCTAGACTTTTCAAAGATCCTATGAAGCTTCATGAAGCTTCAAGCCAAAACAAGAAAAGACACCATTTAGTTTTTCCAAAATAAATAAAGAAAATAAAACCCTAACCATTAACCTAAACTTGGTGTAAGTCATACACACACCCAAGTTTGCATGTATCATCAAACATGATACAAACTAGTGCACAAACATATATCATATATACAACTTGTGCACACCAAGTGAGAAAATCAATCTTAAGTGAACTAATACTAGTTAATGTAAAGTAAGATATCAAATATATATTTATACATTAAATAATTAAATCAACACTTGATTTAACGATCCGGTCATATTGCATATAACCGAATAGTATCAAGTGTATCAATATATCGAATCAACATTTAATTCGGTAACCCGGCTATATCACATATAACCGTCCGATGATAC
This sequence comes from Agapanthus africanus, assembly GCA_030015575.1. Classification (NCBI taxonomy): domain Eukaryota; kingdom Viridiplantae; phylum Streptophyta; class Magnoliopsida; order Asparagales; family Amaryllidaceae; genus Agapanthus; species Agapanthus africanus. The sequence goes on along the minus strand of JASDDO010000022.1, from coordinate 601,583,363 downwards.
AAATCGCGAGAATAGAATACAGTATCACATACTGGTATTATTCTCGGTCCCGCACATATCTCATATGCGCTCCTATTTCGTTTCGCTTGAGCCATGAAACCCCTGTGTAGGACTCTAAAGACTCGTCAATACGCCGGCAGTAGGTGATAATCATATCAAACACCCACAAGCCGCAAGCGGTCTGCTAAACGTAACGGCCACCCGGGTATTGAACGATCAGAAGATCAACGAGCAAGCCCGCTCACACTCCTGTGAATCCAACCAGTAACACTTACCGCACAGTCTGGTCTGTTCGTCTGATATGTCGCATATCTCGCCTAGGGGTAGTAAACGTCAGACCCCAGTAGCTCGATAAGTCATGCCGATGTAAGGTCCATAACAAGCATGAAACTACTGATAACACTTGCTAGTAAATCAGTGCAACCCTGGCCAGGGATTTCCAGTTATGGCCAGTCGAGCATAGCGCAACATCAACCCCCAATACCGGGAGAGAAGAATCCCCTCCTATCGCTCATTGCCTCCATATGAATCGGGACTGTACCCAAAAACCACCTGTTTGCACGACTCAGTAGAGCCGTGGTAGGGTGGAAATCAAAGCACAGTGGGAGACACAAAAGACTCTATGACAATCTCGGGTCAACAGACTAAGCTGTACCAGTGTCACCAGAGAACTGCCATCTGACGTGAGGTATAATACAATCTGGGAGTTCTCGGCGAGTCCGTTCAGTGTACCCAGTCACCACTGAGCACCCGCATACCATCTCTGATGTTAAACACCAATGGATATGGGATCATCCATCGCCCATCACATAGATCGAGAAGATATACGCTAGTCTACTCTGGAATATCGATGCCCCGTCTCGATATTCCCACGACTAGGAACATTGAAGGATGTACTCATGGACTACCCAGGCCCTACTAGTATGATCTACATCATAGTCCTGGAAGTCGAGCACACATCCTAAGGGCTTTATCAATATGTAATAGAGAGACAACAAGTATACATGTTAAGATAAAGAGCAACCAGATAGCGTACTATCATGTCGAGCAAGAAAGTCCTACCTATATATGTCACAGCATCCACTACAATATACATCCCATGTACAGTAATGGCCTCTAGGGCATACATATAACTAACAACAACCACCTACGAGTCCTCTCGACTTGTAAGGGGAAGATTCTCTTGTGATATCCTTACGACTCTCAAGAGAAAATGCACTTAGAAGTCCTCACAATTCCTAAGGAGAAAATACACCTGCAGGATCCTCACGACCCGTAGGGAGAAAAGTCTTTATGAGACCCTCACGGCTCATAGAGTTGAAAAGTCTTAGGCGGAAGATCTGAACCTGTTTCCTAAGCCATCGATGCCCTGCAAGTGAGCCCAAGATGGACTATTGCATACTATCCACGGGTCACACTTTCCGAAGTCGAATATCGACAAGGAGGAAAAAAAACCCAATTATGAGTCCTCTCGACTTGTAAGGGGGGAAAATTCTCTTGTGAGATCCTTATGACTCTCAAGAGGAAACGCACTTAGGAGTTCTCACGATTCCTAAGGAGAAAATACACATGCGGGATCCTCACGACCCGTAGGAAGAAAAGTCTTTATGAGACCCTTACGATTCATAAAGTTGAAAAGTCTTAGATGGCAGATCTGAACCTGTTTCCTAAGCCATCGCTGCCTGCAAGTGAGCCCAAGATGGACTATTGCATACTATTCACATGCCACACTCTTCGAAGTCAAATATCTACAAGGAGAGGAAAAACCACTTATGCGTCCTCTCGACTTGTAAGGGGAAAATTCTCTTGTGAGATCCTTACGACTCTCAAGAGAAAACACACTTAGGATTCCTCACGACTCCTAAGGAGAAAATACACCTACGGGATCCTCTCGACTCGTAGGGAGAATAATCTTTATGAGACCCTCATGGCTCATAAAGTTGAAAAGTCTTAGGTGGTAGATCTGAACCTATTTCATAAGCCATCACTGCCCTGCAAGTGAGCCCAAGATGGACTATTGCATACTATCTACGGGCCACACTCTCCGAAGTCGAATATCGACAAGGAGGGAAAAAACCACTTACGACTCCTCTTGACTTGTAAGGGGAAAATTCTCTTGTGAGATCATTACGACTCTCAAGAGAAAACGCACTTAGGAGTCCTCATGACTCCTAAGGAGAAAATACACCTACGGGATCCTCTCGACTCGTAGGGAGAAAAGTCTTAATGAGACCCTCACGGCTCATGAAATTGAAAAGTCTTAGGCGGCAGATCCAAACCTGTTTCCTAAGTCTTCGCTGCTCTACAAGAAGATCAAGATGGACTATCTGCAGGCCACATTTTCCAAAGCCATATTCGCCAATGAAATAAAGAAGCTACTTACGGGTCCTCACGATTCGTAAGGAAAAATACCCGAATGAGATCCTTACGACTTACGGAGGCGATGAACACTTAGAAATCCTCACGATTTATAGGGAGGAAAACACCTATGAGATCCTCACGACTCGTAAGGAAAATAATGTCTTTATGAGAACTTCTCGATTCGTCTCGACTCGCAGGGAAAATAATTTCCTTGTGGGAATTTCTCGATTCGTCTCAACCCGTAGGGAAAATAATGTCCTTGTGGGAACTTCTCGACTCGTCTCGACTCGGAGGGAAAATAATGTCCTTGCTAGAACTTCTCGACTCGTCTCAACTCGTAAGGAAAATAATGTCCTTGCGAGAACTTCTCGATTCGTCTCGACTCGTAGGGAAAATAATGTCCTTGCGAGAACTTCTCGACTCGTCTTGACTCGTAGGGAAAATAATGTCCTTACGAGAACTTCTCGATTTGTCTCGACTCGTAGGGAAAATAATGTCCTGCGAGAACTTCTTGTTTCATCTTAACTCACGGCTCATAAAGTTGAAAAGTCTTAGGCTACAAGGACCTTAAACTTGTCTCCTAAGCCATCAATTCTATGGTCACACATTACTTTGCACTACTTCACCCACGTACATACTTACATGGGCAAAGTAGTGGGGGGCATTTGTTCCCGCCAAAATTTCCGGCCAAGAGCTATTTATTCCCTTATAACCCTTATAAACAAGAAAAAAATTCACGGTTGGACATCACGTGTTAAACACGTGAGCACATATATGCAAACCATATAAGCGCTGAAAGAAAATAACTAAGGGCCAAACATGCCTCACGTGTAAAACACGTGAGCGCTCATATGCAAAACATATATGCGCTAAACATAAATCACCAATGGCCAAACAGGCCTCACGTGTAAAACACGTGAGCGCTCATATGCAAAGCATATGAGCGCTGAACATAAACAGACTAAAACCCACAGCAGAGGTCACGTGTTAAACACATGAATTCTCTTGCCTCTCACATGCAAAGCATGTGAGCGCCCCAATTTAAAATGCTCCTATCAAATTCTAGAATTAAATTCTATTTTGGGAAATATTTTCCTGATCTTTCTCAAACTAAAAAGATCTTCTCTGTTAAACAGAGGACTTTTGGATCAAGGATCCAACGGTGATCATCTAGTAGAATAAAATTCTATCATAGAAAAATATTTTCCTAATCTTGTTAAACTAAAAAGATATGATAGAATTAAATTCTATATTAAGAAAATATATTTTTGATCTTGTTAAAACTAATAATATATTCATAATCTTGTTGAACAAACAAGAAATCCTCTCTGTTAAACAGAGAGCCTTTGGATTAAAAATCCAACGGTGAATAAAATTCACCGATTGATCTAAAAGATCATGGAATCAATCATGATCTCTCAATGAGAGATTTTCTTAACAAATTGATTCTTTTTTCTTCTCATATAAATAGGAGTAAGGAGAGGAGGAAAAAACACACAAGGGGAGAGTAGAAGAAAAATAGAGAGAGAATTTAATTCTCTAAAGAGAGAGGAGACCACCCCATAAGCTTCTAAAAAATATACAGAAACCTCCCAAAAGCTCCCACAAAACAAAAGAGAATTTAATTCTCAAACTAAGAGTTTAACTCTTCTCAAAGAACTTAGTTTTTCCTCTGGTTGAGGTCTGCAGAAGCAGATCTCCCCACAAGTTGAGAATTTAATTCTCATTGGGAAGATTCAGTTATGCAGATTCAAAATTTAGAGGAAAGAACTAAGTCTAAAGAATTTAATTCTTCCAAAAGGATATAGGAATTTAATTCCTCTGATAAAACTAGGGTTTAACCCTGTAAAAGAATTTAATTCTTATCAAAATAAGGAAGCTGAAATGCTCAAAACTCAGATCAAGATTTTCATGTACATAAAAGAAATGATTAGCGTTCAACGCTATCACGACAGATCACGTGTTCCCACGTGAGTATCTCTGAGGAACAAAAAGGAATGACTGAGATTGGGTCACGTGATCCCACGTGACCCCCCTAATAGTGCTTAGTACTTATGAAAGGAAAAAGGAAATAAATCAAAGACAGATCCCATTTTTGGGACGCGTCACGTTACCCCCCAATAGTGCTCAGCGCTTATGAAAGGAAAAGGGTAATAAACCAAAGACAGTTCCCATTTTGGGACGCCTCACATGCTCCCATGTGACCCCCAATAGTGCTTAGCACTTATAAAAGAATAAGGGAATAAACCCAAAGAAGCAGTGCCCAATCCTCAGGCGCCTCACGTGCCACATGTGAGCGCTCCAAATTTCAGTGTTTAACACTGTTTTAGAGCCTCACGTGGGAGCACATGAGCGCCGAGCAGATGTTAGTGTTTAACACTATGATAGGCCAACCCAAAAAAAAGGTGATATATGGACCGTAACGTCCTTAAACTAAAGCAATAGAGCCCAAATGCTCTTTTGTTGGGTCTGAATAATCCCAAAATCATGCTGAGTAGATCTTAGCCTTCAATTAGACTAACATATCCTCAACAAATATTGAAGTTGATCTTAATCTCAAACGAGATTAATGATTCTTATATTAACCCAAACCCAAATCTAAAAAAATACGGATTTGGACTAATTCACAACCTACGGGCGACAACACAAATTAGTATCCGTATACAATCCACGGGCAACCAAAAATAAAATAAACACACACGACACGAAGTGAAAATCTGGAGGATGAGAAAGTGGTTATCGCTACGCGGTAATGCAATTAACTGTAGGGGCTTGCGCCTGCAGGGAAGAGCGTCCCCACAATCAAAAACCCCTCACAATGAGGGGGAATCTGACGAAGTCCGCTACAACGGTCGCATCCGTCCAAACATCCGAAACACTGTGCCATAAATCAACTTGGCATCTTCGGAGAGGTGGACGGATAAATCTAAATAGTATCTGGACCCAAATGCAGGCATGACGTTTGTTTTCCTGGTTTTCGGTGGTAAACATGAACGTTGCGGTCCATTATCGCCGCGTTTAGGGCGACGCGCCAATTTAGGGTCATTTCGGTCCATCATTGCCGTGTTTCGGGAGAAATGTTAGTTTAGGGACGTTCCGATTCATCATCGCCATGTTTGGGGCGAAATGCCAGTTTAGGGACGTTCCGGTCCATCATCGCCGTGTTTGAGGAGATATGCTAGTTCAGGAACGTTTCGGTCCATTATCGCCGTGTTTGGGGCGAAATGCTAGTTTAGGGACGTTTCAGTCCATTATCGCCGTGTTTGGGGCAAAATGCTAGTTTAGGGACATTTTGGTTCATGGTTTATCATGAGTTGCGTAACTCATTCCTTCCAACGCTTGCTTACTGAGACGCTGCTGCATATCCTTTGTATGCACGGACATTTCACGCCTTAGGCTATCTCCATCCTTTTGGACTGTTTCTTTTATTATCGTACCAATCAGGTTGTTTGCGGGAAATTCCGGGCACTTTACATGGTACTTTCCCCATGCTCATCAATATCGCTTTCTGACGCCGGCGAAGCATCTTTTTCATATATGAAAGAACGAGATATCACTGTCACTCCTTCTACTGAGTTTTCTTCTTTCTTGGAAGAATGAACTTGACTTGGGAGGTTTTTCCCCTCATCATCCATTTTAGGAGTGGGACATGGGTTCTACATCCCTTCCTTGATTTTTGGTTCAAGTGGGCTATTCCACTTGATTGCAGGATCTGCTTGTAGGTCCCTTAATATCCCTTTTTGTTATTTACGGAAAGGGCCGTATCACCTCACTTAGAGATTCTTCTGCTAGTGAGCAATATGCTCCCTGTATATATTTCGGGAGAGCGAGTATTCGCATCCTAATCTTTCAAAGGGTAGAACCAGTGCTGTCGCTATTTGGGCGACATGCTGCTTTAGTGCCGCTCATTTTTTGTTGAGCGTTGGCGACAAATGCCGTCTTGCCTCTGGTTTTCATATATCTTCATCGGAAGAGAATGCGTCTTGACCCATCTGATCCAATCGAGCCATTTTATTTATGAGCTCTTGGAAGGTCGTCGGCTTGAGGATGGCCATATATAGGAACACCTTTGAATTTGGGTCAAAGGAGGCTATGAACATTCCCACGACTGGAGTTTCGTCAATGCTCTGCTCACATTTAGACCAGATATTTCGCCATTGGGTAACATATTTAACCCAAGTCTCATTTGGGCCAACCCTTTCACTGACCAACGCCGCCACGGTAGTGCGTTTATTCGAATTAGCGAATTTCTGACAGAATAGCATTTCCATCTCGTCGAAGGTATTCGTGGAGTCATTGGGAGTTCTGCATACCATTCGAACGCAGTGCCTACCAAACCGTTGAAGAACTGTCGGAGGAACAATATATCATTTCCTCTAGTGTTTCCGCATATGGATTTAAATCACACGATGTGCTAGCAAGGATTCTCGGTTCCTTTATACATGTGGAACATTGTAAGTATGTATTCTGGAGGGTACTGTATTTGACCGTACCATACCGGATACGGTAAACCGGTCTTGATCGACCTATTTGCTGCTTCACTGGCATAGTGAGCTTTAATTTGCCAAGCGATATATGCATCTAACATTTCTTTTGGGATCATTTACTCTTCAGCCGTTGATGAGGTTTGCAGAGAATTTGAAATGTCACCCTTGTCTTTAAGAGCAACTACCGGCGGTTCATCTGCCAGTGGTTCTGAATGTACCATCATTCTAGCCATATTCTGGATTAAGAGGGCTATCTGGTTCATTTTAGCGGACATCACTTCCGCTTCTTCATCTCTCTTTTGAAAGCGCGTTTCAGGAAATCAATATCTGAGTCTTCCCCTATCCTTTCTTCAGGTGCGTCTTCGGGGTTTTCTTTAGGCAATGGATTAGCTAGTGATGCTGCCTGAGAAAGCATATTCTGCAACTTTTCATATTGCAGTTGATCTTTTCTCACCGAGTATGCAGTCCGTGACTAGTAGAAGCACGACCTTCGTTTTTGGAGTTCACCATGTGGACTGTATGAACTACCATACCCCCAGACTTGGGGCATTTGGAAACTTGACCCTTGGAGTTTGCCTCGGGCGTTTGGACTTTATTAGGCCTCTCTTTTTTGTGAGAAGCCGCTTTAGATTTGGAAGAAATCATCAGAACAAGAACCACTTTGGAATGAATCCCCTTATATTTGGAAGGGGGGTTGTCAGAATTTGGCTGACGCTTAGAGGAAGAGCCGTGGATGACGACTGAGTCCTTCACCTGCTTCCACACCTTATATATATATATATATATATATATATATATGAAGAAAGTTCATTTAGGGAGCGAACAAGTTTCTACTCTCCTTGGATCTCCGTAGGTTGTGGAGACATTTTCAATACTGCGATAGGGGGATTTTTTTGACCCTTCGCAACAGTTCAAAGCTATTTCAGGTTGGAATATCAGCATTCGCCATCGGAGTTGAAGTAGGTGGAGTCAACACGGACGGAGAACTACCCCCAGCTTATCTTATTTGCTGAGCTTGCCCCCTATTTTCTTTGAGAGACTGACTATTCTGCCCCTGTGTTGACCTTGGACTTTGGCAGGTGCCAGTCGCATGAATACCAATGCTGTCGGTAGGGCTGAAGCTTGACGAGCCAGCCTGTGGAAGACAATCTTAATCTAGGCTTCCTCCTTCGACGTTGAGCCACCGAGGTAGGAGGTAGGGGTACCGACCTAAAGATAAGCCTATTGATTTCTTGAAGAGCCGAATTGCAGAGATTTGAGGCTGCATATGGCTCGTATTTGACTCCACCAGATGTGAGAGAGCCTGAGTTGCGGTGAATGGAAACGAATGCCATTCTAGGAAGAGAAGAAATGCCAACTTCAGTATCTCATCACCCAAGGGAAACTACAAATATATATATCGCAGTTATTTGATTGCGGAAAAACACAACACACGAAGTGTGGAGTGGAAAGAGTAAAAGGTCCCACCGGGCGTGCCAGAATCTGTTAACCGCTGAAGACTGGACTGAGACGTGGAGATGTCTAGCCTGAATTTGGGGGCAGATGCTATTTGGAACATATCCATCCACCTCTCTGAAGATACCAGGTTGATTTATGGCACCGTATATCGGAGGTTTAGATAGATACGATCGATCTAGCAGACTTTATCAGATTCCCTCTTGTTTGTGAGGGGTTTTTGATTATGGGGACTCTCTTCCTTGCTGGCGCAGGCCCCTGTAGTTAATTACGTTATCGCGCTGTGATAACAACTTTCTCTTGCTCCGGTAGGTCACTTCGTGTCATGTTGTATTTTGTTTATTTTGGTTGCCCGTGGATTGTATACGGAGACCGGTTTTTGTCGTTGCCCGTAGGGCACGGATTAGTCAAAATCCGTACATATATTTTTATGATTTGGGTCAAGCATTTGCTTGACGGAGTCCGCATTGATAGCTTGGTTTGCCAACGAGAATGAATTTAGGACGCATTTATCATATTTGTGAGGTCTATCGGTTCATATGAAACTTGGGCTTTATCTAAGGGCCATTAGTCTTATTTGAGACTAAGATCAACTTAGATGTTTTGGGTCAAGCTTTTACTCGACAGGGGCTACGTTGGTAGCTTAGTTTGCCAACGGGAATGAACTTAGGATGCATTTATCACATTTGTAAGGTCCATCCGTTCATGGGAAACTTGGGTTTGATCTAAGGATCGTTAGTCATATGTAAGACTAAGATTGACTTATGAACAAATGAGCATATGGGCTCAACTGATCAGTATATCATATATGAATAGCCCATGGATAGTTTACGGTAGTCGGTATGGAGACAGTCTGCCGGGCAAAACATATTAGTTTAAGGATAGTTCGGTCCATTATTAGTTTAGGGACGTTTCGGTCCAACATTCTTATGTTTTGGACGAATATTAGTTTAAGGACATTTCGGTCCAACATTCCCGTGTTTGGGATGAATATTAGTTTAAGAATGTTTCAGTTCAACATTCCCATGTTTGGGATGAATATTAGTTTAAGGACGTTTCGGTCCAACATTCCCGTGTTTGGGGATGAATATTAGTTTAAGGACGTTACGGTCCAACATTCCTGTAGTTTAAGAATGTTTCAGTCCAACATTCCCGTATTTGGGACGAATATTAGTTTAAGAACATTTCGGTCCAACATTCCCGTGTTTGAGGATGAATATTAGTTTAAGGACATTTCGGTCCAACATTCCCGTGTTTGGGGACGAAGGAGTTGTTGGTTATTAGGACCCGTTATCTCTCTGAAGACGTTAAGGAATTACAACGACGTATATCAAAGGTGTGGAAAGATATACACTTGAACTAAATCCCGTATTTTAGGGAAAAGTTCACGATGGATCTAAGGATCGTTAGTCTTATATGAGATTAAGATTAACTTGGATATCATCGATAAAAGATCACTAGTCAATGAGCATATGGACTCAATTGATCAAAGAAGAAGCTTCAGTTTCACAGACTTAGCCAATTTGGGCTAAGATTGGGTTTTTATACTACCCAGCAGTGCTAAGCACTCAGTCACACAGCACTCACTTGAATATCACGTGAGGCACTATGTTTCTTGGAGCTCACGTGCTATCACGTGAGGCGCTGAGTTTTTTGAGCGCTCACATGTGTTTCACGTGAGGCGTTGAGTTCTTGGACGCCCACGTGTGTTTCACATGAGGCGCTATCTCCCCTTCTTTTGAGCGCTCACGTGGATATCACGTGAGATGCTGAGTTCTTGAAGATTTAATCTTTGTTGATGTTTTTAGAGAAATTAAATCTCTGTTGATGGTATTTTGACTATTAACAATTATCAAAGACCACTGTTTTGAGGATATGGGATCGGGTTCTTTAAGAACTAAGTTCTTGATAATGAAGGAACTAAGTTCCTGGAGTTTTATGGACTCCATCTTCTTCAAGTTCTTCTTTCATGTCCTTTTCAACAATGATCTTCCCTGAATCCTTGATTCTCAAGAACAAGATCTTTCCGATGAGAATTAAATTCTCAACTTGTGGGAGATTTATGTTGTGGATCTCAGATCCAGAGAAAGAACCAAGTTCTTTTAAAGAGTTAGATCTTTAGATATGATATGATAAGTAAAGAAGATATTTTGATCTCTACTTTTTTCTTTACGTTTGGTTTGAGAGGAGAAGATCTTTTTCTTCTTTTAAGAATTAAATTCTCTGTTTATTTATAGGAGCTTTTGGAGGACCTTCTGTGTATATTTTTTTTACTGAAGCTTATGGGGGGTTTCCTCTTCTGAGATTTAATCTATTTGCTCCTATTTATAGGAGAAGAGAAAAATCATTTTGTTTTGAAAAAATCACTCATTAAGAAATCATGATTGATTTCATAATCAATCGAAATGATCTTAAAGCTCAACCGGTGAATTTTATTCACCGTTGGATTTTTAATCCAAAGGCTCTCTGTTTAACAGAAAAGATTTCTTGTTTGTTTTAATAAGATTAGGAAAATATTTTTCTAACATATAATTTTATTCTATCATATGAATATATTGTTAGGAATATATTTTCCTAACCATAAAATTTAATTCTGTTTAACAGAGAAGGTTTTTCTTATTTTAGAAAGATCACGAAAATATTTACTACATAAAATTTAATTCTATCAGATGGTTTAATTGATGATATTTTATCACTATTGGATTTAAATCCAAAGATTCTCTGTTAGAGAAAGATCATTTCATATTAGAAAGACCAAGGAAAATATTTTCCAAATAGAATTTAATTCTATCACGTAGAATTTAATTCGATCAGATGAGAGCGTTTTAAATTGGGGCGCTCAAGTGCTATCACGTGAGCGCTGCCATATACATATACGGCATCGGCGCTCACGTGCTTTGCATGTGAGCGCTGCCAAAAGAATGCGATATGGGAACTCACGTGTTTAACACGTGGGTGATCACGTGTTTAATATGTGGGGGCTATCATAGGATTTAATCCTATCTGAAGCCAGTACCCACATGTTTTGCATATGAGTGCTCACGTACTTAACATGTGGGCGCTGCTATAAGATTTAATCCTTTCTGCTGCAGGTACTCGTGTGCTTTGCACATGAGTGCTCACATGCTTTGCACGTAGAGGCTGTCATAGTATTTCTATCTGAAGCCTCTACTCACATGCTTTGCATGTGAGTGGTCATGTAACACATATAGGCTGCCTTCTATTTTTATAAAAGGAACAATAAGTTTTGAGCCAAATTTTTTGGCGGGAACATTGGTCTTCTTTGTTAAGCCTCCAATTTGAAATCTGAGTGTGGTTTGCTTTCCACAAACGCAACTCTCGCAAAACCCCAACTCCACCTTCTTTAGCCCCGACAGAAGCCCCTTTCCTTGAAGAATTTTCATGTTCTTCTCGCTGAGGTGCCCAAATCGTTTATGTCACAAAGAAATTTCCGAATCTAACTCCGAACTTGTTGCCAATGCTACCGAACCTTTGCTGCTCCCACTGAAGGAATATAGCGAACCGCTCAACTTACCCCTAACAACCACCAACAACACTTCAGTAATTTTCCACTGTGAATTCCCAAACGTCGTAATAAAACCTTTGTTGTCAAGCTGACTAGAAGAAATCAGGCTCTTCTTCAAATGTGGAATATGATGAGCATTTTTCAATTTTATAAGACTACCTCTTGACGTTTGCAAGATGATCTTCCCTACTCCAACGGTCTTACACGGCTGCCCGTTTCTTACCATCACATGTCCAAGGACTCCCTGAACATACTTGCTGAAGTGATGTCATCCCGAAGTACAATGGAAGGATGCCCCTGAATCAAGAAACCAAGCATCCGCCTTTGTGTTTTCGCTCACCGATAAACAAAAACTGTGTTCCCCATGTTCTTGTGTAGACACCACTTTAGCTTCATTTCCATCTACTTTCTCATTCAAGTCTTTCTTTGAAGCTTTGCAGTTAATTTTCTTGTGACAATTCTTTCCACAATTCCAATACATGCCTCGGATTTTTCCTTGTGGTTTTCCTCAGTTTTTAGACTTGCATTTCTTCCCTTTTCCCTTTTCCATCGTTCTACCGCGATTCTCCACTGAAAGCGGGAAAGTTCCTGAACTCCCACTCTCAACCTTTCTCCGCATCTCATCATTTAATATGCAACTCACTGTATTATTAAACATTAGAGTCCCCGAGATCGAGTTGCTAACTGCCATCACTAGGTTCTCCCAATTCATCGGCAATGAATATAGGAATAGAAATGCTCGAATCTTGTCTTCAAGACGATTTCAACCGATTCGAGTTGGCTCGTCACCCTGTTGAACTCATTCAGGTGCTCCATCACCGAGCCTTTTCAGCCATCTTCATGTCGAAAAGCTTCTTCATCAGGAAGATTATGTTTTTTATAGAAGCCTTCTCATACAACTTCGCTAACGTCGTTATTAGCGTCTTGGTTGTTTTCTCTTTTAAGATATTAAAAGCCACTTGCGGAGTCAACGACAACCGAATTGTCGCCAGGGCTTTTCTATCCAAAAGGTTTTACGCCTCATCGGCCGTGTTCTCGGGCTTTTCTCCAAGCTACAGAAGAAACATGTCATTTTGATATAAATAGTCCACCATCTGCATGCACCACCAACCAAAATTATGACTATTGAACTTTTCAATCATTACTTTATCCTCCGCCATCTTTCGTCTCTATCGCAGCAAACTTGAATTCTCCCTTAAACTGAACCAACGTCTTCAAAACGACGATCTAAGAAAGCGGAGAAGAGAACGTAATTGTCGTTACCCACCGTTGACCTAAATTGTAGATTTGAGGAACCTTAGGTTTCTTAACGAAGCTCTGATACCAGTTGTTGGGGATCGACAGGGAGAGATCAAAACGCTGAACAATGCTCGCGACAATACCCAAATCACGCAAATACAATTACGCAATTAAACGATGAAAGAACAATATAAATATGCGAGAATAAAATAGGAAATCAAACACAGAGAGGTACAGGATTTGTTAACGAGATTCACCTACCGTATAGCTAGTTTCCGACAGAGCAGAATCTGTATATCTCCACTATAATCTTCGAATCAATTACAAGAGCAAACCCTAGGAATTTTCTCTCAAAATTCTCTAGCCTCAGCCATTTCTTCCCGATGCGTCACTGTGAAACTACTATCCCTACGCAACCGTTTAGCACAGTTAGAAAAAAACGGTTGTCAATTTCAGTTTCCAAGAGTCAAACATTTGGGTATACTTCCCGGACCCAACGAGCGGTTCCTCATTTCGATTCACTTGGTCAACGTCTCTGTTATTCATGTGAAATCTTGCACGACCCTAATAACAACTAGCGAGTCCCACTTATGTTTATTTTGATATTCCCTCAAATTCGGCCGAACTCAAGTTGCCGCAGTCCTTCCGGTCTACTGCGATCTCATCTCCCTATATGTTATTACCCAAGCACTTAACTTCACCGATTCAATACGCTCATTTGCCCAACATAGCATACCGTTTCTTTTGCCAATGGAATTCAAGAGAATCAAAGAAAGGATTCGGATTCAACTTTCAAGGTAAGACATAATTTGAAAATAATTGAGTTGTGGAAAAACAATGTAGTACAATAAAATAAAGGAATGGATCAAGAGTAGAATTCGAAATTACTTAAATAGTGTACCGCATTGTAATCATGTCGCGGTATATGATTACAATCACATAACTCCATCTAAATCACCAAAATCTCACTATCAGAGTCAACGAAATAAGATTTAAGAAGACAACAAGAAATCAAGAAAGTTGCAAACTAATTCTTCAGTCCATGTAAAAGTTTTATCTAGATGTTTAACCAATGAACTGGGGAAAACAATGGGATGCTATGGAAACAATTTAAAGCTAATGTTAGAAAAACCACAGACGAATACGATACCTGAAACTAAATCTTTCGAAACTTCTGGCTCCTCGGCCATCAGGATATGGGCTAGTCCCTAGTTTGGCCATTGAACGATATGACTCTGAAGCTCTACATCAAGACTCCGTAAGAACCGTCGTGCTCTGTCAGCTTCATTAGCTACCAAGGGTCCTGCAAATCGACTGAGCTTGATCCACTCAGCCGCATGAACACCAAACCATGCACCATTCTGCTTCGAGCTAATGAACTTCTCTTCCTTTTCTTCCTTTGCCGACCGCGGGAAGAATTTCTCCAAGAAACTCTGTGTAAAAGCCGCCCAGCTGATCGGTTTTCTCAAACGATTCTTCTCAACAAGTCACCACTTTCTAGCATAGTCAACCATCTGGATGCGCACCACATCCACTTTCTTTTCATCCAGAATCTGAGAACCAATCAATAAGTTTTCCATATCAATGAGCCACTGCTCTTCCTGAAGAAGTTCCTCCAACCATGTAAAAGTTGCTGGGCCGAGCCTCCTGAAATCAGCAATCGTACCTTCACGCTGAACCTGCCTAGGAACTGCCTCCCTCTCAGCTACGGTGGTTGCAGTCTGTTGGGCCATCATCAAGCTCTCTTGGAAAGTGTCATCATGTCGCTGGTCCAGTTCTATCTGACACCGCCGATTATCCAACATGCCACGTATGACCTCAAGTAGTGCAACATTGCCAGCTGGTAGAGTTGGTTGATTCCTCCTAGCCATAACTCTCTAATCAAGCATGAATGACGAGGATTGGAAACAAGATTCAATAAAATAAGGATTCAAGAACTGGAATGATAGGCATTAGTGTAGCAGGACATGTTCCTATAGTTCCGAGTTTTAGGATAAATATTGTATTGGGTACCATACCCAACTACAAAAAGAACCAAACCCAGGTAACCTAAACTTATGCTTTGATACCAACAAAACTTTGTCACACCCCACTTCCAAAATTACACAAATTCAGGAACGTAGCAAAACCAACCATGCTACCTACGGTAAGGAAATATCCTCCCATAGTCACATTACGGTTGTCAATCAGTAATCAAGAACAATAATATAACTATCTATCTATAAACATGTCCAATAGCCATAAACGATAACAGGAAACAACAGCGAAAGCAATAAAAATCCAAGGAAATGAAGAATACATAAACCATCAAGAAGAACTAGATCAGTGGGATGCCTTTCACTGATCGGCAATCCTGTCGAAATAATCATAGTCTTCATGTTCTAAGGTCAAGTATCTAGGCCATGCAAAACCCAAATGTCAGTGCGTCAAAGATACCATAATAATAATAAGATGAACAGTATGCTATATAATATGCCATGTGCGAGAGTGAGATATCATGAGTATAACCAAAAGTAGCCACATGTGATATAACAAGAAAGATATAGGTAGTCAAACATGTCACGTGTATCCTGTAGGCCCATATTTCTAGGTTATCTATCCTACAGGTATTTGAAACCAATCAGTATACCCCTCCATATAACTCAAAAGTTTATATCCCGTTATCCCCCTGGACCACGGACGCAAGATATATCCCGTTACCCGCTTGGACCACGGATGCAGGATGTATGAATCAGGAATTATTTGTTCCGTTAACCCCTGGAACCACGGAAACATGTAATATCCTTTTGAGTAATACTTCAGTTACACTTTTGATTTCCCCAGATTTCGTTTTTCAAGTCAAGTATGAAGTTAATGTCTACCTAATACCAACATAGGGACAAGAAGATATAGGTTATGTCTATGAAGACAACAGTTTATGTTCATCAGGACAACATGAATACGTCTATCAGGACAACAGGTCAAGTCAACCAAGTCAAGTCAGGATTGTTGGCATTGGTAAATATTACATGTAAGTATGTACTGGCATGATAATGGTAACAGTGCAATAACAATAACAGGATGTTAGGTTACAAGTCATGAATTAGTGTACATGCATGTCAGGAATGACATAATCAATCAAGTAAAGTGTATGTATCACAGTCACATATCATGGACAAATCATGATGTAAAGCAAGTAATATAGTCCTAACAATATATCGGTAATCGTGAACTGATATAGATTAAAGCGTTTAATCAAAAGGGTGAATAGTACTATTAAACAAATCATATATATTTTATGGTAATGAGACTAACATATTGAATATTTATTTCAACGTAGTTATAGCATTTATTTAGATGCGATACACGAACTAGCGAATGTGATCCTACTACAGATCATTATGTCAATTTCTCCATATTATAATAGTATTATTATTATATTAAACATATCATTATTATGTATCCTATCTCACGTAATATGTTTAAACTTCAATTTTAATATTCAAATGGAACGGTACGCTCTATCTTCTAGAAAAGATTGGGATGTAGTTTCAATTTGCAGTAGTTAGTAAAACGGGATGTGTGTATACACACACACACACACACAATATCATTAAAATACCATAAATTTATTGGGAGGGTCCAGATATAAAATTAGCTGCAATTTTATATTAATTAATTCATATAAACTAAACTAAAACCTAACCATAGTGAAACCATTGATTTAAACTACTCTAATTTAAATATCAGGTGGTTAAAATAAATACTATAACAACGTACTCGTCGTTATAGCTAGCTTGTAAAGCAAGTAGCGATATACTTGCCTCGAGATGAACACGATACAACGCACGATCTCGGCTAGTAAAATGGCTCGGCTCCATACCAGGCTCGGCTATGGTAATAGTGTGCTCGGCTTAGATGTTGCCGATGAGGGAACAACAACGACGGGGGTGCTTGGCTCGATCAACGGCTGTGATGAGGCAACAACAACGATGGCAATAGAGTTCTCGGGTGTTTTCTCGATCGATGGGTTCTTGAAGTGGAGGAAGATGATGGAGGTTGGCTTGCCGGTGATAAGGTTCTCGAGGATGTGGGTTAGGGCTCGGCCACTTGGAAGAAGAAGAAATGGCTGTGGGTGGAGCAAGTGGTGTGCTCAGTGCTCGGATGGCGGTTGGTTCTTGAGGGAGTTGTTGAGGTTTGAAGGGGGTCGGTTAGGGTTGTGCGGTGGAAGGAGGAGGTGCAGACGGCAACACTGGTGATGTTGATGTTGCTGGGTTTAAATACGAAGGAGATGCTTGGGTTCGGAGGTGGAGCAACAATGGAAGTGAAGGCGATGGCTGGAGGGTGACGAGGGAGAGAAGAGATGATTTGAGGGTGGAGAGAGAAAGGAACAGGGTGTTAAAGAAAACTATAATATATACATACATCTATATATATAGATTAATTTAAATTTGATTGTTAGTTTTATATATATATATATATATATATATATATATATATATATATATATATATATATATTTTGTTACATGAATCTAAATTAAGCCCATCAACCACCCAACTAATTTATTTATGATAATAAGTAGCAAAAAATATAAATATTGATAAAACTACTTGAAACAAAATGATATATACATAAATACCCTGATTAATTAACTAGTAAGATATTAATAAATTAGCAAACTAAATAATAAACACCAACAATTATATATTTAACAAACTAGATAGCCCAAAAATATTCCACCATAAAATATAAAACTCCAAATATATATAATAGTTTATATGCAAGCAGGTCGGGTACAATCTTATATCCATGAACTAGGGGTCAAGACAAGATAAAAAAAATACGGTTATCATGAATAACCATCAAACACTAAACATAACCCAATACCAATAATAATCTAAATTGCCCAACACAATTATTTAATATAATTGAATAACGTGCGATCATGCTAAGATGTTACATTATACTCAATTATAAAAAGAATTTCGTCTTCAAAATTCACGAAAACGAAAGAACCAAGACAAGGAGAAGAACATGTACAAACAATCACATATTCATGGTAAACAGGAAACAGACAATAATAAGGAAATGACAAGATTAAAGAAACTCGTATTTACAGGGAACAAGTTTGGGGGAAATCACGTACGTAAAGTAATGCGGAAACACATGTTGTAAATAAGTACAATACATGAAGGTAAACTTTGCAGGAAAACAATGTAGATACATAAGTGTCAGCTGGATGTCAAACATCAAGTCAAACAGTGTCAATCCAAAGATCAATTGGATCGGGTATCAATTTAAGAGTCAAAATCATTTCAATCGTGTGTGTGTAAGGAAATGGCCGATGGACATTCTTGTATCCCCGGAATATCTCATAATTAGTTAGATGTCATATAACATGAATCAGGTTAGTTGCGTGAACATCCCCAAAAGGTATCCCATGACTATGATAGAGTTTTGTTTAGTGTGAATATTACCCAGCGTACAGGTAAGTCATCTTGTTACCATATCTTAAACAATACAGATGAAGGACGTCATAAATCAAATACATGCAGATGGAATAATATCATAAGCCAGATACACTTTTGACCAGAATACAGATGCCTACTCAACTATAATTCAGATGCCCTCTTTAACCATAATGCAGATGTCTTACTCGACCATAATTCAGATGTCCTCTTTGACCATGATACAGATTCATGCTTAGACCAAATTACAGATGTCAGGATGTCCAATCAAGTCAAACGATTTATCAGGGAGATATGCATGTACCAATGTATACTAAACGAATCATGATACTCTATATTGATCTAAACCATACTCGTAACGACCCCAATATTATTATACCATCGTGTTTTCGTTCTTTAGTAAAATATTGTATTTATTTATTCGTAGTATTTTTCCGTATATTTTGTTTTCTATTATATATATATATATATATATATATATATATATATATATAATTTTATTATTCCATCTATTTTTTTCCCAAACCTAATTCTTTAAACTAAATCTTAAACTATTTCAAATTAAACGCAAGACCTGACCCAGCCCATAACCCAAATCCAATCTCATTTTCATTTTTTTTTTAAAAACCATGAGCCCAAAGGCCCACTTTCTTTTTAAGCAACAACATATATTTAATTCTAATAAAATATGTGCATGAATAACCTTATAGCACATTAGTTAAGTTCTTACATTGTTATTCCATAAGTCACATATTCAAATCTTTATTCTTGCAATTATTTTTTTTATCAATTTTTATTCTTCTCATAACTTACAAATGAGACCTTTCATTTCCAAAATGAATAGTGACCTTTCATTTCTCTTTTAATTCCCATGTTGAATGCATATATTATTATACATAATTCACCATTACACCATCTTTATTTGCCTTCCTCTTTTTTTTCTTCCTCACATTTTTCTATCTCTCCCTTCTCTCTCTTCACCTAGAGTCCTAGCAGAAGAACACCAAGAAGTTTCAAGAAAGTCTCGCTAGAAATACGAGACTATCGGCGGATAGACAAGTCCGATGACAAGACCGGCTTGTGTATGTAAGTCCCTTCTCTCTTTCCCTCCCTCCATCTCCTTCTCTCTATCTATATCTTTTCAAATTGCTATGAAAAATTTCCCTTATCATATCATAGTCCCTAAATAATTAATATATATATAAATAATGAACACACACAAACATACACACATATATAGTTTGTAAAGTCTTTTTCATTACTCTCAATCCATATGTTAAGATTACATAGTGACCAATTAGGATTGCATCGTTTGTTGATGTATTTTAAATTACTTTATTTAAATTTTGTATAAAAAAATGAAGTTACGAATAAATACCATGATTTCCTCATTCTCACATATGACATATCAATACCTTTACTATTAAAATAATTTTTAGAAATTAATTTTTATTTCTGGAAATTTTAGGAAATTTACATATGATAGAATATATTATTTTGTACATGCTGTAAAAATTTCAGATCGAATCGCTTAACGGTTTAGGAATTATATCGTTTTTATTCACTGTTCGTAAACAGAAAACTGCAGTTATCGGTCAACTTCTAGGCACATAATTTAGTATACCGATGTCCAAATTGAGCAAACTAAGATATTTTGGATATCTAAATTGAATAATCTAGATTCTCTTAGTTTTATATTTTTACTGAAAACCTATGTAAAATATACAAACTGCGTTAGAATATTAAGCAACGAATCTGGACAGAATCTGTCCTGATTCGCATACTGTTTTTAAATTGGACATAACTCAAACATCCGATGTCCGTTCGTTCCAAACTTTAGATGTGTATTTTAAAAATTGACAGAAATATAATTTTATGTATACTAGATTACTTGAAAATGCATGAAACTACCCGATATAGGCTTTGCAATACAATATATAGTTGCTGTCTAGAAATCTGAATTTCTATTTTAAACGCTGATGTTAAAACGATAATAACTAGAGCTTAAGAAATACAAATCGTGCGAATATTGGTGTTTTGGATAACTAAATCGAAAGGCCTACAATTTTCTAATAATTTTTGTAACCTGAAACCCAATGTAAATTAACTCATACCGCGTTTTTAAAATGTGTGACAGTGCTGAACAGATTCTGATCTGTTTTGCGTGACGATATGAAAACATGTATATCACCCAAACCGGTAGTCATATTTAGATGAGACTGAAACTCGCATGTGCATAACACTTAAGGCTATGTTTTCATTTATATTCTGAATTCAAATAACTTGATTAACTATTCATAGATATCACATATTTATAACATTGTTTTTGGACGTTTCTTGTATACTTATCTCATATCATATTCTATGATTGCTTATATATTTTTATCTATATGACTTGTGATTAAACCATTACATGCTGGAATTGAATTGATCTTGACATGACTTAATCATGAATACCTGAACCCAATAGGTGCACTTGACTTGACTTGACCCAAACCATGAATACGTAATGACTTGACATGAACACTTGACATGAATACATGAACAATTGACTTGGATACTTGAACTCGACTCGATACTTGAATTGCACTCTCTTATGTATTCATGGATTTGGGAAAGACTTGTAATTTTAATCACAGACTTATATACACGGGATGTTGGGGTAGTTTGAGTGTGAATCCAACGGAATCTCAAGAGTCCCCCTAGATCATGAATCCATGTCTACTAACACAAGCAAGCTATCATGAGAGACTGTGTTTCCTTGCTCCTGGATTACAGCATGTTGAGTTTGGAATACTTCAACACTAGGTTAAAGTCCCGTTACTAACATTTGATTCGGGCATGTGGTTCCCTACCCCTGGATTACAGCCTGTGGGGTTCGAGAACACTCTTGAGATTGGTTGACATTCACCCTTGAACTCACGTTAGTTAATTTTACCCTTTTAGAGACACTTATATGCACTTCATATTCACTATACCTATACTCCACGGCCATATTATACTTGTTTGCCATGCTGATATAGTTGAAATACACATTACCATACACGCTACTATACTTGTTTACTATGCTCATGTTATATTGTCATGCTTACATAGTTGTCATTAATATTACCATGTTATACTTGTTCATGTTTTATTTTCATTCATACTATATCACATGTCACCTTGCATATTCATTTATATACTTTCGCATCTCACCTTTCTTGGGGGCTTACCGAACGCAAGTTCACTGACGGGCATTCCACCCATCTCTCTTTCTTTCTTGGAATGTTCGTTAGGTGGTATTAAGTCAGAGGAGACAGAAGCGGTCGAAAAGGAGTACAACCAGTTCATTTCATAACCGAACGTCTAATTTCATTCAGCTTTTCATTTCATTTCAGCTTTTTTATTTATGTCTTCTTGTTAAGGTATATCATGTTATCGTATCTTGTATCAGATATTTTGTCAATTGCGAACCTTGAATGTAATAAATCAAAATTGGATTTCATTCTTTTGTTTATTCCTGTTAGTTTATGTTGCTTATAGACGCTTAGCGTATTTATTTCAAGAAATGACCTTCTCGGAATAAATACTTCGCGGGCTTGCCACATCACTGTTTCAATCTACTGGGAAACGGGGCGTGACAGGTTTTGTTGGCGGCCCATATAGGTCAGTTCTGCATGAACATCGTAAGCAATATAATACAAGAATTATAAAATCCAATTATTACATTCGAATTTACTTTTGAATCTTAACCCATTCCTTGAATCCATCTTGAACTCCACCTTCGGCTTCCTTGAAGTCCGTCTCTCGACTTTTGAATCCTTAACTCTTATTCATCCTTTCTATTTGTATCTCGTTGGCTTATTAGCTCAATTGATTAGAGTATCGATCGACGGAGCTCGAAGACGACATCATCCTAATCCTATTTCCTTACTCTATTGCAACATCTTTCTTGAGTAATTTCGAGAACGAAATTATTTTTAAGGAGGGTAGAATGTAACGACCCCAATATTACTATACCATCGTGTTTTCTTTTTTTAGTAAAATATTGTATTTATTTGTTCATAATATTTTTCCGTATATTTTGTTTTCTATTATATATATATATATATATATATATATATATATATATATATATATATATATATTTATTATTCCATCTATTTTTTTCCCTAAACCTAATTCTTTAAACTAAATCTTAACATATTTCAAATTAAACGCAAGACCTGACCCAGCCAATATTCCAAATCTAATCTCATTTTCATTTTTTAAATAAAACTATGAGCCCAAAAGCCCACTTTCTTTTTAAGCAACAACATATATTTAATTCTAATTAAATATATGCATGAACAACTTTGAAGCATATTGGTTAGGTCTTTACACTGTTATTCCATAAGTCACATGTTCAAATCTCCATTCTTGCAATTATTATTTTTTATCAATTTTTAATCTACTCATAACTTACAAATAAGACCTTTCATTTCCAAAATGAATGGTGACCTTTCATTTCTCTTTTAATTCCCATGTTGAATGCATATATTATTATACATAATTCACCATTACACCATCTTTATTTGTCCTCCTCTTTTTTTTCTTCCTCATATTTTTCTATCTCTCCTTTCTCCCTCTTCACCTAGAGTCCTAGCAGAAGAACACCAAGAAGTTTCAAGAAAATCTCGCTAGAAATGCGAGACTATCGGCGGATAGACAAGTCCGGTGACAAAACCGACTTGTGTATGTAAGTCCCTTCTCTCTTTCCCTCCCTCCATCTCCTTCTCTCTTTCCCTCCCTCCGTCTCCTTCTCTCTATCTATCTCTTTTCATATTGCTATGAAAAATTTTCCTTATCATATCATAGTCCTTAAATAATTAATACATATATAAATAATGAACACACACAAACATACACATATATATAGTTTGTAAAGTCTTTTTCATTACTCTCAGTCCATATGTTAAGATTTAATAGTAACCAATTAGGATTGCATCGTTTGTTGTTGTATTTTAAATTACTTTATTTAAATTTTGTATAAAAAAATGAAGTTACGAATAAATACCATGATTTCCTCATTCTCACATATGACATATCAATACCTTTACTTTTAAAATAATTTTTAGAAATTAATTTTATTTCTGGAAATTTTAGGAAATTTACATATGATAGAATATATTATTTTGTACATGCTGTAAAAATTTCAGATCGAATCGCTTAACGGTTTAGGAATTATATCGTTTTTATTCACTGTTCGTAAACAGAAAACTGCAGTTATCGGTCAATTTCTAGGCACATAACTTAGTATACCGATGTCCAAATTGAGCAAACTAAGATATTTTGGATATCTAAATTGAATAATCTAGATTCTCT
This sequence comes from Agapanthus africanus, assembly GCA_030015575.1. Taxonomy (NCBI): domain Eukaryota; kingdom Viridiplantae; phylum Streptophyta; class Magnoliopsida; order Asparagales; family Amaryllidaceae; genus Agapanthus; species Agapanthus africanus. Next base: position 601,559,499 of record JASDDO010000022.1, on the reverse strand, counting down.
TAGTTTTATATTTTTACTGAAAACCTACGTAAAATATACAAACTGCGTTACAATATTAAGCAACGAATCTGGATAGAATCTGTCCTCGTTCGCATACTGTTTTTAAATTGGACATAACTCAAACTTCCGATGTCCATTCGTTACAAACTTTAGATGTGTATTTGCACAATTGACAGAAATATAATTTTATGTATACTAGATTACTTGAAAATGCATGAAACTACCCGATATAGGCTTTGCAATACAATATATAGTTGATGTCTAGAAATCTGAATTTCTATTTTAAACGATGATGTTAAAATGATAATAACTAGAGCTTAAGAAATCCAAATCGTGCGAATATTGGTGTTTTGGATAACTAAATCGAAAGACCTACAATTTTCTTTAATTTTTGTAACCTGAAACCCAATGTAAATTAACTCAGACCGCGTTTTTAAAATGTGTGACAGCGCTGAACAGATTCTGATCTGTTTTGCGCGACGATATGAAAACATGTATATCTCCCAAACCGGTAGTTATATTTAGATGAGACTGAAACTCGCATGTGCATAACACTTAAGGCTATGTTTTCATTTATATTCTGAATTCAAATAACTTGATTAACTATTCATACATATCACATATTTATAACATTGTTTTTGGATGTTTCTTGTATATACTTATCTCATATCATATTCTATGATTGCTTATATATTTTTATCTATATGACTTATGATTAAACCATTACATGCTGGAATTGAATTGATCTTGACAGGACTTAATCATGAATACCTGAACCCAATAGGTGCACTTGACTTGACTTGACCCAAACCATGAATACGTAATGACTTGACATGAACACTTGACATGAATACATGAACAATTGACTTGGATACTTGAACTCGACTCGATACTTGAATTGCACTCTCTTATGTATTCATGGATTTGGGAAAGACTTGTAATTTTAATCACAGACTTATATACACGGGATGTTGGGGTAGTTTGAGTGTGAATCCAACGGAATCTCAAGAGTCCCCCTAGATCATGAATCCATGTCTACTAACACAAGCAAGCTATCATGAGATACTGTGTTTCCTTGCTCCTGGATTACAGCCTGTTGAGTTTGGAATACTTCAACACTAGGTTGAAGTCCCGTTACTAACATTTGATTCGGGCCTGTGGTTCCCTACCCCTGGATTACAGCCTGTGGGGTTCGAGAACACTCTTGAGATTGGTTGACATTCACCCTTGAACTCACGTTAGTTAATTTTACCCTTTTAGGACACTTATATGCACTTCATATTCACTATACCTATACTCCACGGCCATGTTATACTTGCTTGCCATGCTGATATAGTTGACATATACATTACCATACATGCTACTATACTTGTTTACTATGCTCATGTTATATTGCCATGCTTACATAGTTGTCATTAATATTACCATGTTATACTTGTTCATGTTTTATTTTCATTCATACTATATCACATGTCACCTTGCATATTCATTTATATACTTTCACATCTCACCTTTTTTGGGGGCTTACCGAACGCAAGTTCGCTGACGGGCATTCCACCCATCTCTCTTTCATTCTTGGAATGTTCGTTAGGTGGTATTAAGTCAGAGGAGACAGAAGCGGTCGAAAAGGAGTACAACCAGTTCGTATCATAACCGGACGTCTAATTTCATTCAGCTTTTCATTTCATTTCAGCTTTTTTATTTATGTCTTCTTCTTAAGGTATATCATGTTATTGTATCTTGTATTCGGATATTTTGTCAATTGCGAACCTTGAATGTAATAAATCAAAATTGGATTTTATTCTTTTGTTTATTCCTGTTAGTTTATGTTGCTTATAGACGCTTAGCGTATTTATTTCAAGAAATGACCTTCTCGGAATAAATACTTCGCGGGCTTGCCACGTCACCGTTTCAATCTACTGAGAAGCGGGACGTGACAGGCTTTGTTAGCGGCCCATACAGGTCAGTTCTGCATGAACATCGTAAGCAATATAATACAAGAATTATAAAATCCAATTATTACATTCGAATTTACTTTTGAATCTTAACCCATTCCTTGAATCCATCTTGAATTCCACCTTCGGCTTCCTTGAAGTCCGTCTCTCGACTTTTGAATCCTTAACTCTTATTCATCCTTTCTATTTGTATCTCGTTGGCCTATTAGCTCAATTGGTTAAAGTATCGATCGACGGAGCTCGAAGACGACATCATCCTAATCTTGTTTCCTTACTCTGTTGCAACATCTTTCTTGAGTAATTTCGAGAACAAAATTATTTTAAAGAGGGTAGAATGTAACGACCCCAATATTACTATACCATCGTGTTTTCTTTTTTTAGTAAAATATTGTATTTATTTATTCGTAGTATTTTTCCGTATATTTTGTTTTCTAATATATATATATATATATATATATATATATATATATATATATATATATATATATATATATATATAATTTTATTATTCCATCTATTTTTTTTCCCAAACCTAATTCTTTAAACTAAATCTTAACATATTTCAAATTAAACGCAAGACCTGACCCAGCCCATAACCCAAATCTAATCTCATTTTCATTTTTTAAATAAAACTATGAGCCCAAAAGCCCACTTTCTTTTTAAGCAACAACATATATTTAATTCTAATTAAATATATGCATGAACAACCTTGAAGCATATTGGTTAAGTCTTTACATTGTTATTCTATAAGTCACATGTTCAAATCTCCATCTTGCAATTATTATTTTTTATCAATTTTTAATCTACTCATAACTTACAAATGATACCTTTCATTTTTAAAATGAATGGTGACCTTTCATTTCTCTTTTAATTCCCATGTTGAATGCATATATTATTATACATAATTCACCATTACACCATCTTTATTTGTCCTCCTCTTTTTTTTCTTCCTCACATTTTTCTATCTCTCCCTTCTCCCTCTTCACCTAGAGTCCTAGCGGAAGAACACCAAGAAGTTTCAAGAAAATCTCGCTAGAAATGCGAGACTATCGGCGGATAGACAAGTCCGGTGACAATACCGGCTTGTGTATGTAAGTCACTTCTCTCTTTCCCTCCCTCCATCTCCTTCTCTCTTTCCCTCCCTCCATCTCCTTCTCTCTATCTATCTCTTTTCATATTGCTATGAAAAATTTCTCTTATCATATCATAGTCCCTAAATAATTAATACATATATAAATAATGAACACACATAAACATACACACATATATAGTTTGTAAAGTCTTTTTCATTACTCTCAATCCATATGTTAAGATTTCATAGTGACCAATTAGGATTGTATCGTTTGTTGTTGTATTTTAAATTACTTTATTTAAATTTTGTATAAAAAATGAAGTTACGATTAAATACCATGATTTCCTCATTCTCACATATGACATATCAATACCTTTACTTTTAAAATAATTTTTAGAAATTAATTTTTATTTCTGAAAATTTCAGGAAATTTACATATGATAGAATATATTATTTTGTACATGCTGTAAAAATTTCAGATCAAATCGCTTAACGGTTTATGAATTATATCGTTTTTATTCACAGTTCGTAAAACAGAAAACTGCAGTTATCAGTCAAATTTTAGGACACATAACTTGGTATACCGATGTCCAAATTGAGCAAACTCAGATATTTTGGATATCTACATCGAATAATCTAGATTTTCTTATTTTTATATTTTTACTGAAAACCTACATAAAATATACAAACTGCGTTACAATATTAAGCAACGAATCAGAACAGAATATGTCCTGATTCGTACACTGTTTTTAAATTGGACATAACTCAAACTTCCGATGTCCGTTCGTGACAAACTTTAGATGTGTAGATGCACAATTGATAGAAATATAATTTTCTGTATACTAGATTACATAGAAATGCATGAAACAACCCGATATAGGCTTTGCAATACAATATATAGTTGCTATCTAGAAATCTGAATTTCTGTTTTAAATGCTGATGTTAAAACGATCATAACTACAACTTAAGAAATCCAAATCGTGCGAATCTCGGTGTTTTGGACAACTAAATCGAAAGAACTACAATTTTCTAATAATTTTTGTAACCTGAAACCTAATGGAAATTAATTCAGACTGCGTTTTAAAAATGTGTGACGGTGCTGAACAGATTCTGATCTGTTTTGCGCGATGATATGAAAACATGTATATCTCCCAAACCGTAGTCATATTTAGACGAGACTGAAACTCGCATGTGCATAACACTTAAGGCTATGTTTTCATTTATATTCTGAATTCAAATAACTTGATTAACTAGTCATACATATAACATATTTATAATATTGTTTTTGGACGTTTCTTGTATACTTATCTCATATCATGTTCTATCATTGCTTATATATTTGTATCTATATGATTTATAATTAAACCATTACATGTTGGAATTGACTTGATCTTGACACGACTCAATCATGAACTTGAACCCAATAGGTGCACTTGACTCGACTTGACCCAAACCATGAATACGTAATGACTTGACATGAATACATGAATAATTAACTTGAATACTTGAACTCGACTCGATACTTGAATTGCACTCTTTTATGTATTTATAGATTTGGGCAAGACTTGTAATTTTAATCACAGACTTATATACACGGGGTGTTGGTGTAGTTTGAGTGTGAATCCAACGGAATCTTAAGAGTCCCCCTAGATCACGAATCCATGTCTACTAACACAAGCAAGCTATCATGAGGGCCCGTGTTTCCTTGCTCCTGGATTACAGCCTGTTGAATTTGGAATACTTCAACACTAGGTTGAAGTCCTGTTACTAACATTTGATTCGGGCCCGTGGTTCCCTACCCCTAGATTACAGCCTGTGGGGTTCGAGAACACTCTTGAGATTGGTTGGCATTCACCCTTGAACTCACGTTAGTTAATTTTACCCTTTTAGAGACACTTTTAGGACACTTATATGCACTTCATATTCACTATACCTATACTCCACGGCCATGTTATACTTGTTTGCCATGCTGATATAGTTGACATACACATTACCATACATGCTACTATACTTGTTTACTATGCTCATGTTATATTGCCATACTTACACAGTTGTCATTAATATTACCATGTTGTACTTATTCATGTTTTATTTCCATTCATACTATATCACATGTCACCTTGCATATTCATTTATATACTTTCACATCTCACCTTTCTTGGGGACTTACCGAGCGCAAGTTCGCTGACAGGCATTCCACTCATCTTTCTTTCTTTCTTGGAATGTTCGTCAGGTTGTATTAAGACAGAGGAAACAGAAGCGGTCGAAGATGAGTACAACCAGTTCGTATCATAACCGGATATCTAATTTCATTCAGTTTTTCATTTTATTTCAGCTTTTTTATTTATGTCTTCTTGTTAAGGTATATCATGTTATCGTATCTTGTATTCAGATATTTTGTCAATTGCGAACCTTGAATGTAATAAATCAAAATTGGATTTCATTCTTTTGTTTATTCCTGTCAGTTTATGTTGCTTATAGACGCTTAGCGTATTTATTTCGAGAAATGACCTTCTCGGAATAAATACGTCGCGGGCTTGCCACGTCACCGTTTCCATCTACTGGGAAGCGGGGCGTGACAACACTAGTGAATGGAACGACACCAAACGAGTACGGTAATAAGGAGAATCAAACCGTACCAAGCCATCAATCTTTGGCAAGCAAGTGCCACACAAACTCCCAATCTCCTGTATACGCTTCTCCGTTAACGCTTATCGAATGTAACAAGTATGCCGAGCTATGTGCCCCCTTCATAATTTCTTCACGAATTTCCCCATTTGGCATACACATGTGGTTCCCATACCATAAGGACCCAGCTCCTTTAATTAGAAAATCTGCCCCAAGCCTTGCGGGTCAAGTGTCTACCACGCTTCCGTTGTGCTACTCTGATAAGTTTAGGCAGGTCTTCACAACCTCTTCAATTGAGTATACTACACTCGAGATGCCTTGATGCGATCAATGATGACTATACTTGTAGTCGGTTTAACTCCCCAAAGAATTTGGTAAAACTAATTTCAACCCAAGTCTCCGACAATCAGTTATCAGCTCCTCTTACAACATCAATATCATTCTGTCTAGTAACCGACTTACAGCACCCGGCACTACACCTTCCTGTCTGGATGATACTTCTAAATCCAAGTTATAGTCAGTCACTAGATCCAACTATCTATGTTTCCTCCCGATAGGCTCCTTCCACGTGAACATATACTTTTAGGCTTTTACGATCGGTGGATGTCTCGACCTTCTCGCCCAAAAAGTAGTGTCTTCATAACTCCAATGCGAATATCACTACAGCTAATTTCCGAGTAATACGTTGACAATTCTTCTCCAATGTTTTCAGCTGTTCGATACATCGGCCATCACCAGTCCTTGCAACACCAATAAACCATTCAATTTTTTTTCTTCTTGATGCATCGCTGTGAAACTGCTATCCCTACGCAACCATTCGGCACAGTTAGAAAAGAACGGCTGTCAACTTCAGTTTCCACCGATCAAACATTTGGGTATACTTCCCTGACCCAATGAGCGGTTCCTCCTTTCGATTCACTTGGTCAACGTCTCTGTTATTCATGCGAAATCTTGCATGACCCCGATAACAACTAGCGAGTCCCACTTATGTTTATTTCGAAATTCCCTAAAACTTGGCCAAACTCAAGTTGCCTCAGTCCTTTCGGTCTACTGCGATCTCATCTTCCGATATTTTATCACTCAAGCACTTAACTTCACATATTCAACACGTGCATTAGCCCAACTTGGCATACCGTTTCTCTTGCCAATGGACTTCAAGAGAATCAAAGAAAGGAATCAGATTCAACTTTCAAGATAAGACATATGTTTGAAAATAATTGAGCAAGGGAAAAACAAAGTGGTGCAATAAAATAAAGGAATAGATCAAGAGTAGAACTCGAAGTTACTTAAATAGAGTGTTGCATTGTAATCATGTCGCGGTACATGATTACAATCACATAACTCTATCTAAGTCACCAAAATCCTACTATCAGAATCAATGGAATAAGATTTAAGAAGACAACAAGAAATCAAGGAAGTTGCAAACTAATTCTTCAATCTATGTAAAAGTTTTATCTAGATGTTTAACTAATGAACTAGGAAAACCAATGGGGTCAATGGAAACAATTTAAAGCTAATGCTAGAAAAACCACATATGAATAAGTTACCTGAAACCAAATCTTCCGAAACTTCTGGCTCCTCGGCCATCAGGATACAGGTTCGTCCCTGATTTGGCCCTTGAACGATCTGCCTCTGAAGCTCTACATCAAAACTCCCTAAGAACCATCGTGCTTTGTCAGCTTCATTAGCTACCAAGGGTCTTGCAAATCGACCGAGCCTGGTCCACTTAGCCGTATGAACATCAATCCATGCACCATTCTGCTTCGAGCTAATGAATTTCTCTTCCTTTTCTTCCTTTGCCGACCGCGGGAAGAATTTTTCCAAGAAACTCTGTGTAAAAGCCGCTAAGTCGATATGTTTTGTCAAACAATTCTCCTCAACAAGCCATCACTTCCTAACATAGTCAACCATCTGGATGCGCACCACATCCACTTTCTTTTCATCCGGAATCTGAGAACCAATCAATAAGTTTCCTATATCAATGAGCCACTGCTCTGCCTGAAGAAGTTCCTCCAACCATGTAAAAGTTGCTGGGCTGAGTCTCCTGAAATCAGCAGTCATACCCTCACTTTGAACCTTCCTGGGAATTGCCGCCCTCTCAATTGCGGTAGTTGCAGTCTGTTAGGCCGTCCTCAAGCCCTCCTGGAAAGTGTCATCCTGTCGCCGTTCCAGTTCTATCTGACACTGCTGATTCTCTAATATGCCACGAATGACCTCAAGTAGTGCAATATTGCCAGCAGGTAGAGTGGGTTGATTCCTCCTAGTCACAACTCTCTAGTCAAGAACGAATGACGAGAATTGGAAACAAGATTCAATAAAATGAGGATTCAAGAACTGGAATGATAGGCAATAATGTGGCAGGACATGTTCCTATAGTTCCGGGTTTTAGGGTAAATATTGTATTGGGTATCATACCCAACTACAAAAAGAACTAAACCCAGGTAACCTAAACCTATGTTTTGATATCAAAAAAACCTTGTCATGCTCCACTTCCCAAAATACACAAATTCGGGAACGTAACAAAACCAACCATGTTACCTATGGTAAGAAAATATCCTCCCTTAGACATATTACGGCTGTCAAACAGTAATCATGAACAATAGTATAACTGGCTATCTCTAACCATATCCAATAACCACAATCGATAACAGGAAACAATTACGAATGCAATAAAGATCCAAGGAAATGAAGAATACCTAAACCATCAATAAGAACTAGATCAGTGGGATGCCTCTTAAATCCTATGCTAAGGTCAAGTATCTGGGCCATGCAAAACCCAGACGTCAGTGCGTCAAAAATATCATAATAATAATATGAACAGTATGTTGTATAAGATGCCATGTGCAAGAGTGAAATATCATGAGTATAACCAAAAGCAATCACATGTGATATAATAAGCAAGATATAGGTAGTAAAACATGTCACGTGTATCCTATGAGTCCATATTTCTAGGTTATCTAAGCTACAGGTATTTGAAACTAATTAATGTACTCCTCTATATAAATCAAAAGTATATATCCCGTTACCCCCTGGACCACGGACGCAAGATACATCCTGTTACCCTCCAGGACCACGGATGCAAGATGTATGAATCAGGAATGATTTGTTCTGTTAACCCCAGGAACCACGGAAACATGTAATATCCTTTTAAGTTACACTTCAATTACACTTTTGATTTCCCCAGATTTCGTTTTTCAAGTCAGGTATGAAGTTAATGTCTACATAATTCCAACACAGGGACAAGCATGTACTGGTTATGTCTATCAAGACAACAGGTTACGTCCATCAGGACAACAGAAATACGTCTATCAGGACAACATGTCAAGTCAATCAAGTCAAGTCAGGGTTGTTGGCATTGGTAATATTATAGGTAAGTATGTACTGGTATGATAACGGTAACAGTGCAATAACAATAACAGGATGGCAGGTTACAAGTCATGAATTAGTGTGCAGGCATGTCCGGGATGACATAATCAATCAAGTAAGGTGTATGTATCACAGTCACATATCATAAAAAAATCATAATGTAAAGCAAGCAATATAGTCCTAACAGTATATCGCTAATCGTGAACTGATATAGATTAAAGCGTTTAATCAAAAGGGTGAATAGTACTGTAACAACCTAGTTCATTTATACCAATTCCAGTTCCCGTATTTACTTATCTGTGGTATTTTCTTGATTTAGCGTGTTTGAGTGCGAATGGTATTTTACATTTTTTTTCATTGCATTCGACCCGACCCGCTTGCTTGAACCTGTTTGATTCATATTTTTGAATTATCCTGACTTGTTACGTAGACCGGTGCATTTTCATGTTTAGTGCATACTGGCATTTTATCTGGCATTTGCATTTTTACAACATAACATTTTAATTCACATAAAATATTTTTAAAATACATTGCATGGCCTGCATGATACCCCTAACCCCGTGGTAGCATCCGCACATCTTGTTCTCGTCCCGTTCAGTGAAACGGGTGTGTTTGGATGGCTACGTGCACGTATCCGTTCTTGGGGGTATGCATTTTCGTTACCTATACATTCGTTTTGAATTTTGAAAGTCGCATATATTTTTCATATTTAAAATCTAAATTTTTAGACCCGACCCGGGCGTGTTTTGGAATATTTTTGTAACCTGCCAAAATTCAATTTTATTTATTATAATATTAAATTAATTTAACCGTTTAAACTCTTAACAAACTAAAATCTTTTAAAATTAAAAATCTAAACCAATTTATTTTCCCAGCTCAACCCAGCGCTTTCTCTGCCCGTGGCCCCACCTTTCTTTCTCTCTCTCTCTCTTTTCCTTTCTCTCTTCTCTTTCTTTCTCTCCTTCTCTCTCCTCACAAAACTCCAACCTTATATCTCCATACTGTTCATTTTCTCTCTCTTTCTCTCTCCTCTCAATCTCTCTTTTCTCTCTATATCTCTCCTCTCGTTCTTTCTCTGTCTCTGTCTCTCTCTCTCTTCTTCTTCCTCCTCCTTTATTTTCTCCCGCCTTCGCCTTCCTTCCTCGTGGCCGCGCTCGAACCCACGCCCCAGACCCCGCCGACGTCCGTTCTCATCGCCATCGACCTCCACGTCGCCGCCAACACCGCCTACACCTCCTTCTCTTCTTCCTCCTTCCCCACTCTCCTTTCCCGACATGGACCCTTTGCCTGCGACCCACGCCGCGCGTCGCGCTCGTCCCTCGCCGCCTCACGCCGTCGCCTCCTAACCCATGTCGTCGACCCCTCCATCACCTCTCTCCTCTCCCCTCTCCTCCTCCCTACACTTCTTAACCACGTTCTTTCCCCGAGCCTGCACGAACACCGACCTCGACTCAACCTCCACCGCCGGCAACCCTATACCTCGCTGTCACCTTCATCCCCCTTCCTCTCCTTCCTCATCTCCCCGAACTCCTTCCTCTCCTCTCTTTCCCAACATCAAGTAATCCCCGCTGCGCACCCATCCTCGCCGGTGCCGTCTCAACCCTCGTCGCCGACCATCACCATCGACCTCGTCGACCTCACCTCCACCTCTTCACCACCTCTCTTCTCTTCCCCTCCTCGTTCTCAACTCTCCATTCCTTCCCGAGCACCCCCAAGCAAGAACCCGCACCCCCTCGACTCTAACCAAACCCACTGCCTTGCCGGCAAACCCCATCGCCGGAAAACCCAAGCAATCTCGTCATCACCTTCTCGCACCCTTCTCTGACCCCAGAGCCACATCAAACCACAGCCTTCTCTTCTTCTTCTTCTTCTTCTCTTTTATTTTCTTTCTTGAATTCCTGAATTCTCGTTTCCGGTGATCGCCGGAGCCGTACCGTCGCCGATGATCCGGGCGACCCAGAAGACGTTCTCGTGCAGCGTGGTCACTTCTTGCATTGGCCGGTTCCGTTCCGGGCACGCGTGTGTGCATCGCAGCTTTTACCGACATTGGACGTTGCAGCGCGTATCCGTATCGCGATCCCCGAGGCAAGTTAATCTTGCTACATGCTATTTAAATTATTTTATACTTATTTAAATACATATTAAACCTGTTGTTTGAACCTAGTGGCCCACATTTCATTTTAACATTTCGATGTTCCGTTTATATCATTTTAGATCTATAACATGAAAACATATCTCGTTGCATATTAGATTACAATACACTGTACCCACATCCATATTTATATCATATATTGCTTAGTTGTATAGCCCATAGTACCTTTTTTTAATAGTTTATAACCTTTCGGACACCCGTTTGCATCCATCTCGCCTAATATATATATAATTGCATCCTTAGATCATATTAGTGCATAATAATGTGATATTAATATTCCATGTTTAATAAAGTGCATTCTAATTAATATTGGAACTATAATCTTGACCCTAATCGATAACTGTGCATCCATGTGTTTGAATTTATACATATTTGCATACCACATCACACTATTCCATTTTATTGTTACATTGGTACCCCATACTTGTTTTTGTGTACCCATGCTTTGTATAGTTTGATTTTGAGCACCCACACGACACTTGTGCACCCCCTGACATGACTCGATACACTATTACTTGATACGACTTGATACCCGTACACTTCTTGACTTGATTGATACTTGTTCACTACCTGACTTGGCATGATGTACCATAGCTTGACCCGTTACCTGATCTTGTTACTAATGCCAACAATCTTTACATGTTGTCCCTACGGACATTTCCTGTTGTCTATCCAGACAAATCTGTACTTACTTGATCCTGTGTTGGCATTAGCTCCAGATTTATTAATACCTGACTTGAACACATAACTTGGGGGTATAGGGAAATCAATGATGAAACCTGACTTGTAACTCGACAGTTCGATAGCTTTACTGATCAGTTTTACGGGCTAGGCCAGCCTCGGGATGATGCTGCTAACATCATTCGTCATTACCTACCACCTTTTACTGCCTTGCGGCACGTCTCGGATTCAGATCGAGAGTCTTAGACCCTGGTCCCGGGCACGCACGGGATACTATTGAATTACATCGATAATTCATCAAATTGATTTCAAAGACTTGAGAGTAGTTAACCCAGTAGACCAGTTTAGATTACTCACTGCACGTCACTGTTTACCCAATAAGAGCAAGGCTCTGTTCAAATTCCAAGGCAGGAAATGAAGCAACGCTTCTGTTTCCCCCATACAAGGCGAAGCTCTACTTTGAAAATCAAATGTTAAAATAATGGAAGCAACGCTTCAGATGATCTGCGGTCTGCGCTGCGCGACACGTGTCAGCGCAGTTGCGCTGCGCTCTGCGCTGCGCGACACGTGTCAGTGCAGTTGCGCTAGCGCAGTTGCTCTGCGCTGCGCGACACGTGTCAAGCGCAGGTGCGCTTGCGCCAACTGTGCCAGCATTTAAAACAGAAAAATTCTGGAGAGATCTTTTTAAATCTTATTAAAACAAGAAAATTGCCTTCTGTAAAATAGAAGCCCTAGGATCAAAGATCCAACGATGGGGAAAATCTCTAAATCAATCAGAGAAAGATCTCTTTAACTGATTTAACAAATCAATTGGCACTATATAAAGGCCCCTAGACTCCAAGTCTAAAAAAAGGACATTGACATCAAGATAGAGAGATACAGAGCTCTTGAAAAGAAAACTTTAAGAAGAAACTCAGAGAGATAAAAAAAAAAGGTAAAAACCTTTGAAAAAAAGAAAAAAAAGAATTTCTTCTAAAAAGATCGATGATCTAAGAACAAGATCAAGATCTTTAATAAAATAATAATAATAAAAAAGAAGTAATTTACTTCTTTACTAGATCTTTTGATCTATATAAAGGCATTGCCTTTTGATGAACCACTGGTTCTTAAAAAGAAGAAAAACTTGTTTTCTTTGATCTAAATTTGATCAAAATATTAAACAGTGCCTTGCACTTTTGAAATTCGCACTGTTGTGCTCCTTGGATTGGCGCAAACCACCAGAGAGCACCACGTGTCAATCACAGAACAGTTGCGCCTTGCACTTCTAAAAATAGAGCACTGCTCTCTTGGTTTGGCGCAAGTCACCAGAGCGCGCCACGTGTCGGCAGCGCACTAGCGCAACGTACCGGCGTAGCGCACTGCGCTTGCGCTCACCAGAGCGCGACACGTGTCACCTCCATATGAATTTGCGCCTTGCGCTCCTCAATTGGCGCAAAGCGCCTGACAAGCCACGCGGCGCACTGTCAGAACAATAAATGCTTTGCATTATTAAAGAAGGGACGGAGCCCAATTAAAAAGCCTAACAGGCCTAATAAAAAATGCAATGCATTATTAAAAAGGGGCAGAGCCCAGATAAAGGTCTAACATACCAATTTAGATGTTGTGCATCATTTAAAAAAGGGCAGAGCCTAATCAAAGGCCTAACAGGCCAAATGTGAATAAATGTTAGACATTTGCTAACTGGACTTAACCCAAATCTGGCCATAAGTCCTCAAATTAAATGGAACTGAGCACAGCTGCTCTCCCAAATCAATTTACACCCGGTTTAAGGGTACATCTCTGAACTCCTCTGATATTTGTCGTTGTAATCCTTCAACGTCGTCAGAGAGGTGACGGGTCCCGACAACCACACATAATACGGACTGTGGGGTCCTTAAACTCATGGACTTATGCGTCCTTAAACCAACATTCGTCTCCAAAATGGGAATGTTGGACCACCATGTCCCTAAACTGGTAATACGGACTGTGGGGTCCTTAAACTCATGGACTTATGCGTCCTTAAACCAATATTCGTCCCCAAATTGGGAATGTTGGACCACCATGTCCCTAAACCGGTAATACGGACTGTGGGGTCCTTAAACTCATGGACTAATGCGTCCTTAAACCAATATTCGTCCCCGAAATGGGAATGATGGACCACCATGTCCTTAAACTGGTCATCAACCGCAATTTCCATAAACTAAACAATAGAGTCCAAATACTCTTTTGTTGGATCTAAACGATCCCGTTAAGTTGATCTTAGTCTAAAATTAGACTAGCGTATCCTTAACTAACGTTTAAGTTGATCTTAGCCTCAAATATGGCTAACGTGTCCTTAAACCAAAACCCCAAACCCAAATCTAAGAAAATACGGATTTGGACTAATCCACGTCCTACGGGCGACAACATAAATTAGTCTCCGTATACAATCCAAGGGCAACCACAAACAAAACAAACACCCACGACACGAAGTGACCATCTGGAGAAGGAGAAAGTTGTTACCGCGATGCGGTAGCATAATTAACTGCAGGGGCTTGCGCCTGCAGGGAAGAGCGACCCCACAATTAAAAACCCCTCGAACGAGGGGGAATCTGACGAAGTCTGCTACATCGGCCGCATCCGTCTAAACCTCCGATACACGGTGCCATAAATCAACTTGGCATCTTCGGAGAGGTGAACGGATAGCACCAAATAGCATCTGCCCCGAATCTCAGGCAAGACGCCCACCGCATCTCCGCCGCATCTTTCAGAGGGGAACAGATTCTGGCATGTCCGGTGGGACCTTTTCCTCTTTCCACTCCACACTTCGTGTGTCGTGTTTTTCCCGCGATCAAATAATCGCGGTGTGTATGTTTTTGGTTGCCCTTAGGAGAGTGGATATTGAAGCCGGCATTTCGTCTCTATGAAGAATGGCATTTGCTCCTACCCTAGCAACTCAGGCTCTGTCATATCCGGCGGAGTCAAGTATGGGTCACTTGCAGCCTCAAATCTCTGCAATCCGGCTCTTCAAGAAATCAACGGACTTCTTTTTGGGTCGATGCTCCCACCTCCCACCCTCGGTGCCTCAACGCCGATGGAGGAAGCCCAGAGGATGTCTGTCGTCCACAAGCAGGCTCCCCAAGCAGCACCCTTGCCGACGGAATCGGTCCTCAAACAACTGGCACATGCCAAAGACCAAGGTCGATGCAGGGGGCAGAATATTCAAGCTCTTCAAGAAATCAATAGCTTCAAATTGCACTAACTGCAACAGCAACTCTCGCTCTGTCCCATCTGGAGGAGTAACCTACGGGCCCCAAGCGACCTCCCTTTTCACTATGCCAGTGGAGCAGGTAACTCAAGCCACCACTGGGCTATTCTTCGGGACCATGCTCCCGCCAACGAGCTTCAGCGCTCCTGTACCATCGCAAGAAGCTCCCAAGAAGTCGTTTTTCAGCGCTCATGTGCTTATTTACGCCCTACTTTGCATTATACTATATATAAGCACAAAAAAAAATGTGATAATAAAAGAGTAGAAAGTGAAAAATTATATTTAAAAGATAGGAATAGTTTAAGAAAAACAAGAAAGTTAGATATTTTCTTAAATGAAACTAGTAATAAGTAGTTATGAGCCGTTGTCCCAAGGGTTAGTAAGATGAAGGAAATTACTAATCTGAGGATAAAAATAAGCCTGAAAAATAGTTCCTATTCTGTAAGCCAAACATTTGAACGTTGATACCCTACTATACGCACTTACACACATCTTGAAACTCGGGATAGTAGAAGATACCTTGAAATGCTCTTGTCTAAAAGCCAAAGTATGAAGAAAATAAAAGTGAAGAATAAAAAATAAAATGTTGAAAAGAAAAATGAACACTGATTTTGTTATCACCGAGGCAGCAATAAAAAATATAGCGATGGTGCTTTATCACCTAGTGCCTTAGACCAACTGGTTTGGAAGCCACTGCTAAGCCTTAGGTGTTGCAAGACGAGGAAAAACACCTAATTAGCAAGCACATGAGTAATCGGTCGGTTAGTACCTCAAGAAGTATTAACGGTCGCATGAAGAATGTGTGAGCAAATTCCATCTAAATATCTATTAAAAAGTACTAAGGTAGATGGATAAGAGTATGATTGCTTGAATTGAATTCTCTGAGTGTAGGGATGTCCAGTTCACACACGTAAGGGTATATGATCAATGTTTGGAAGAAAGGTAGGAATGAAAACTAAAGGCGATATTTTATTGAGGGATAATGTGATTTCTAACATTTTTTCATGACCATTAACATAGGGCTCATAGCAACTGAAAAGCTGGTATAGTTGAAAACTCTTATTTTCAAGTTCTTTCTTTTATAGTTCTTATCTTTATATAACTTTCACCATTTCTCTTTTATTATAGGATTTTGTGGGTGTAATCCGCTGAAAACCCTCAGGAGACAACACTCCTCCTACTAGGGATATGCCACTGGCGCCGAGTAAGGAAGGCTGGGGGCAACTCTCCTTCTGGACTGACCCCGCCGACTCCAACGGCGGAAATTGATGCTGCTGTTCCAACTTAGAACAGCTTTGAACCACTTAGGAAGGTCTGCAAGAACTCTCCGCCCGCTGTGCTGAAAAGATCTCCTCCACCTATGGAAAGCACTACAAAGGTGAAGCCGGAACAGCCCCCTCAACGGCTGTCCTCTAAAATCTACAAGGTCTGGCGTCAAGTCCAAGACTCGGTAATTGATCAAGATTATCCCCGCCGACAGAAAAAGGTGAAAGTTCAGCGGGAAGAGGACCTTCCTATCAAGCCACAAAGGCGATAGCTACTTGGGTGCCCACTGCAACGGCCCCCTCAACTTCGACCGCTCACAAAAGAAGAAGGCCGGAGAAAATCCCTGGGTCTGCGACGAACTGCAAGACCACTGAACCCAAACACCCCAAGTCTGGGGGCATGATGGTACATACCATCTATATGGCATCCGGAAAAGAGGATAGCCATGTCTTCACAAGTCATAGACCGCTTACGCGATCAGTGACTAAGGCTCACGAGCAACAACAACAAAAGCTCCAAGAAATGCTGACAGCCATGGCCGCACTTACGGGACCGAAAGCAAGCCCAGAGACATCCTCAGAGCAGCGCCGTGAGCTGGAAACTGATGCCGAGTTTCTTCAGAGAATCCTCGAAAAGAAGGACAAAGAGGCAGCGGAACAAGCTGCCAACATAAAACAAATGGCGTTCTTATTCCAAAACATGGTCGGGATGATGTTACAGCCGGATCCTCCAGCGGAAGATCCTCCAATTATCCTCGACGATGACCGAGTGGAGACGTCAAACCCTCCTCCAGCTCTTTCAGCGGCCAAGGAGGAGACTATCTCCAAGGCCACTCTGGATGATTACATCACTCAGCAAATACGAGCTCACGAGGCGAATGAAGCGGCTGGGCAGAGCGTTAAAACGGGACGACCCTATCCAGGATGGTATGACCAAATAAGGTACCCGCCGGGATATACGATCTCTAAATTCCAGGTATATAAGGGGACGGGAAATCCGCACCAGCACGTTGCTCAATTCAGAGCCTTGTGCGGTAATACTGGGGGTGACGATAAATTGCTGCTTCGCCAATTTGTTGGCAGCTTATCGGAGACAGCGTTTGAATGGTATTCGGAGCTACCTAACGACTCTGTCAAAATATTTGCGGAGATGGAGCTATTGTTTACACAAAGATTCGCGAGTGCTAGTGAACGCACCCCGATAACGGCACTGATTAATGCCAGGGTAAGGCCAAGCGAGACGTGGGTCCAATACACAATACGGTGGTGAAATTTATGGTCGAAGTGCGAACAACGCATCGAAGAAGCACCAGCGGTGGGCATGTTCGTGGGCACCCTAGACCCTCATGCAACTATTTCACAGTTCATGATGTTCTTTAAACCGACCATGTTCCAGGCTTTAATTGATAAGCTAGCCCAGATGGATCAAATGGGTCACAGACCGTCTCCTCCGAAGCCGGAACCCCGAAACGACAAGGGTAAAGGGAAGGCGACCTTCGTTGCGAACACCCAACAACAGCCCAGTGCCCCAAAGCTAGCGGATCAACTGGAAGAGAGACGGCGGTATTATAATGAGAAAATGAAGCGCCCTTACTCATTCCCGCGGGATAAAACGAAGAGGCTGTTCGAGCTAGCGATGCGCAATAGGCTTATCTATCTCCCGAATCCAAGGAGACCACCGCAACCCAGTGAGGTGAATAATCCCAATTATTGCCCTTACCACCAAACGGTAAGTCACCCGATCGAGGATTGCTTTGTCTTTAAGGGATGGATCGAGGATCAGTACCTACAAGGCAAGTTTGCGCTGTCTGAAAAGTGGAAAGTAAACCCACCACGGCCGCACACTCCAAAGAAGAAGGGCACGCCGGGGGCAACTTGTTCTTTTGTTGAAGAAGCTCCATGGGAGGTCGTGCTTTCCGCCAAAACCAAAAAGATGCTGAATGATCTCCAGACATGCCCGGCGATCAGATGGAAGAACCCGTTAGAACCTGAGATCATCAAGGGGATGCTGAAGCCGCGCCCAACTCCAAAGATTGGTGATAGTCAAAGCGCTTGCACCCAGTCATCAAAATCTTCGAAGAAGAAAGAGAAGACCCAAAAACCCGCAAAGTTTGATGACAAACGCACAGATCTGCAAAAACATATTGACGCGTTGGAAGAATATAATCAGAAGGCGCGGACCCTAGTCACACTCCAAGAATTTCTCAGCCACGTCCTTGAGGACGGAGATGATGACAATGGAGAAGACTCGTCGGATGAATCTGAAGATTATGTGGCAAGCTGCCATGTGATCTCTCACTCGTCAATAAATGACGAAGAAGCTCCTTACACAGAGAAGCTGGGGGCAGATCCTGAGCCAGAACTTTTAGGACCATCAGACGAAATGATTGATGCATTCCTGAACGAAGCCCGTCTTAAAAGCAAAGTTGATCGAGAGCGCGAGATGGCCATATTCGAGAAATCCAAACGCCGGCGACTAGATGAAAGGGTCGAAACACTCCCACCGGATCAAAGTACATCCGACGCAAATGAAAGCAGGGTCAAGACAAGGAAACGATTCGCTAAATCCATATCGATGGGGATGAAGCTGCCCTCTTTCAGAGAAAATTCTCCTGGCGGTATACATCTTGATGAAGCGGACGTACATCCTAACTTCTGCTTATATCATCAGAAGATCGTACATCCTACTGAAGACTGCAACTCCTTTAAGTGCTGGTGGCAAGGGTATGTCGCTCACAGGCAACACTTCAACAGGACAAAGCGTGAAGCTCGTAGATAACGGAAAAATGCGACAGATGAGCGTAAAAGAATTGCCGGCAATTGTCATAGGGTTGATCCCGGGGAATCGCGAGTTCTCACCTTTGGGAGAGACTCCGACGAAAAAGTAGCCCACGGTCCTCTCTTCAAGGAATCCATCTCTGAAACGAAAGAATTGAGGAGTTGCGAGAACATTCAGCCGTGCAATCGCATGCTATCCGGAAAGAATCTCGGACCCGCAAACAAGGGATCGAACAGAAAGGATAAAGGGAAGGGAAGAACGGCCCTCGTCGCCAATGCTCAACAACAATCGAGTGGCCCTAGACCGGTTGTTCGCCAAAGCAACAAGCGGCAACCACTTTATGAGAAGTTGAAACGTCCTTACTCATTTCCCCGGGATGAAACAAGGAGGTTGTTCGAACTAGCAGTGCGCAACAGGCTTATCACTCTACCGGAGTCGAAACACCAGCTACAGCTAAATGATGTCAACAATCCTAATTACTGCCTTTACCACCAAGTATTGGGCCATCCGAACGAAAACTGCTACGTCTTCAAAAACTGGGTTGAAGACCAATACCAATAGGGCAAGTTCACGCTGTCCGAAAACTGCAAGGTGAGCCCACCACAACCACATGTCCCTAAAAAGATGGACATGCCGGGGGCATCGTGCTCATTCATAAGGAAAACCCCATCGACCGAAAAGTCAGTAAACTAGAGATTCGCCTCAAATACGGCGACATTGGACCACTATGTCATAAAACTGGCGAAAGACCGAAACGTCGTTAAACTAACGATGGACTACTATGTCCTAAAACTAGCTGATGACCGAAACGTCCTTAAACTAATGGAGGACCACTACGTCCTAAAACTAGCTGTTGACCGAGATGTCGATAAACTACGGTGGATTACAATATCCCAAAGCCGATAAAAAAAAGAATAAAAATAAATAAATAAAAACGGTATGCCCATAAGCAAATAGGGCGCGGATGAAAACCCGAAAGAGCTCCGTGAGTAAAACCAGTAGGGCTACCGGCGAGTGTTTATGAAAACCCAAAAGGGCGCAACCTCGTTATATATAAAAAAAAAAAGAATAAAAAAAGAGAAAAAAAACGGTATGTCCATAAGCAAAATAGGCACGGATAAAAACCCGAAAGGGCTCCGTGAGTAAAAACAGCAGGGCTACCGGCGAGTGTTTGTGAAAACCCGAAAGGGCGCAACCTCGTTAAAAGACACTTACAGGGTCCTCTCGACCTTGTAAGGAGAAACCACCCGCGTGAGATCCTTACGACTCACAAGGGAGCAACACACTTAGGGATCCTCACGATTCCTAAGGAGAAATTACACTTGCGAGATCCTCACGACTCATAAGGAGAACTCTCTTATGGGACCCTCACGGCTCATAAGATTTGAAAGTCTTGAGTTACAGAGACCTGAACCTATTCTTAAGCAACTCCCACAACCTTCGATATTGCCCTACAAGCGGCTTATACTGACCCTTGTATACAATCCACGGGCGCGTAAATATTTCCCTAACAAAGTCCCATCCGTGACTAGGGATATGCTCGTACAGGAAACAACACTTATAAGTCCTCTCGACTTATAAGGAGAAAATCCTTTTGTAAGATCCTTACGACTTACAGAGGAACATGAACTTAGGAATCCCCACGATTCCTAAGGAGAAAACACACCTACGAGATCCTCACGACTTGTAGGGAGAAATACCTTTATGAGACCCTTACGGCTCATAAAGTAAAAAGCCTTAGTCGACAGGATCTTAATCCTGTTCACTAAGCCACCTTTATTCGACATCGACAAAGGCAAATGATGATTCGCTCCTGGCAATATCCCAGTTGTAGCGATGCTGATGCCTAAATCGGTATCAAATTCCAAGTCTTTTCATGGCAAATGATGATTCGCCCATGGCAATATTCCAGTCGTAGCGATGCTGATGCTAAGATTGACATCAAATCCCAAATCCCATACTCGTGAAAAAAAATCAGCGAGCCCAAAAAAAATGCATACGAAATAGCCGAAATGATGAGGCAACTTGCAAACAAAATCAGCAAGTAAAAATATATGCATACAAATAGCCGAAATGATTGGGCAACCGCAATAAAAAGCAGCGAGTAAAAATAAAATAAATAGCCGAAATGATTGGGCAACTCGCAATAAAAAGCAGCGAGTAAAAATAATATAAATAGCCGAAATGATTGGGCACCGCGAAAAATAGCCGAAATGATTGGGAAATCGCGATTTTCACGATATAAAAAGCTGAAATGATAGAGTATCGCGGAAAGAATTAAAAAAATGATGAAAGAATGAAACTTTTTGCCCTACAGGTGAGATCGCATCGATCCCTGTATACAATCCAGGGGCACAAACAAAGAGGGAACCATACCTTCCCAACAGGCTCCACCAGAAAGCGAAGCCAAATCTCGACGGTTCATGGACAACCTAGAGACAACCTCGACATTTGTTGCAATATTGCAGACACAATGTCAGCAAACGAAGCAAAAGAAGATCCCTAGCTTCAAGGTCTCGACGTCGATATCGACAACTTAGAGATCACCAACGGCGTTTCTCCTCACTCCGGCAGGATGCAGATGCAACGTCAACGAAAGACCTCACGGTCAAAACAAGGCGAAGCGATGGCAAAATCCCAGCTTCACCTTAACATTCGTCTCGATACAGCAGACGAGATGTCAACAACGGCGTTCCTTCGCAGTCCAGCAGGATGTAAATGCAACGTCAACAAAAGACCCCGTGGTCAGCAAAGCGGAGTGACGACAAAATCCCAGCTCCACCCCAGCATTCATCTAGATATAGCAGACGCAACGCCCAAAGCAAATGAAGCAAAGGCCAAATTCCTAGCTTCAGGATCTTAACGGCAAGTCATATAAAGTCTGAAAGACAATCGGAGATCATCCCACATCAGCGCGGAGTGGTCACCACCTCGATGTTCGTCTCGATACAACAGACGAGATGTCACTACAGCGCCCTTCCTCCAACAGGATCCGGACACGCCAAAGCAAATGAAGCGAAGGCCAAATTCCTAGCTTCAGGGTCTTGATGGTAACTCATATAAAACCTGAAAGACTATCGGAGATCATCCCACATCAGCGCGGAGTGGTCACCACCTCGACGTTTGTCTCGATACAGCAGACGAGATGTCACCCTATCGTTCTTCCTCCAACAGGATTCAGACGCGACAATCAAACAGCGGAGCCACGGCAAAGTCCCTAGTTCCAAACCTCGACGGTTCACCAACAACCTAGAGACAACCGCGACATTCGTCTCGATATAGAGGACGTAATGCCAACAAACGAAGCAAAGGCCAAATTCCTAGCTTCAGGGTCTTGACGGCAAGTCATATAAAGCCTGAAAGACTATCGGAGATCATCCCACACCAGCGCGGAGTGGTTATGACTCATCGGGGCTCTCCAAAATGAGCCTAACCTCAAGTAAAAAGTGACATGGAATATCCCTACGCTTGCTCTTTCGACGGTAATATTACCTGGAAGATTACTTGAAGACGTCTTGTCCAGCCCCCGAAGGGATCAGAGGCACGACAATCGCAAGGCTACTCGAACAGCAAGATTGCCTATTGAGGAATACATCAGCCAACGCGACGGTACGACGGACAAAACCCTAAGTACCACAGACCCTAACGGACCTTTGTCGTAAAGAGCAGAGGTTAACTGTGACGTTAGGATATTCTTGCGAGAAATGCTCGATTCGTCTCGACTCGTAAGGAAATTAGTGTCTTTGCGAGAAATGCTCGATTCATCTCGACTCGTGAGGAAAAGCCTTAGACAGCGGGTATTAAAAAAACCTGTTTCCTAAACATTGGGGCCCTGCAAGTCGTCCCAAAATGGACTCTTGCATACTATTCACGGGTCACACTCTCCGAAGTCGAATCTCGACAAGGAGGGAAACAACCGCTTACGGGTCCTCTCAACTCGTAAGAGGGAAAATTCTCTTGTGGGATCCTTACGACTCTCAAGAGAAAACACACTTAGGAGTCCTCACGACCCCTAAGGAGAAAATACACCTATGAAATCCTCTCGATACGTAGGGAGAAAAGTCTTTATGAGACCCTCACGGCTCATAGAGTTGAAAAGTCTTAGGCAGCAGATCTGAACCTGCGGCCTAAGCCATCACTACCTCTTGAAGAAGCCAAGACAGGAGGCTCGCTCTATCATCTATCGACCATGTTTGCTAAGGTAGCACGCTGATAATAAAAGAAGGAAGAAAGCGACAGAAAGAACGTCCGATTTGCATCTGATTAAGCGTTTGAGACATACCCATTCATGCATGTGCAAAAGATTTAGTACGCGAAACAAGACAAGCTGAAATGAGAAATTTTCCATTCATATTGCAAAAGGTTCTTACAATTATAAAGAAATAAACAAAGACATTATCGAGATGGTTACAATGGCAAAACCTCAAATGCAGGACATGGATTGAGGAACTCAAAAGTGACCTTGTCTAGAACTTTCCAAGCCTGGCGAACCATCCTAGTGTGCTTCCTTTCGCGAGCACGTGTGTCGGGATCCCCACTGATGTCCTCCATCCTCCGATAGGCAGCAAGAATGGCGGACTGTTGAAAAGCCTGGTGCAAGAGATCGACAAGATTGTCTCGCCGTCTCTTCGAGATTAAGTTCATCAAATACACCGAGTGCACCTTATCCTCAGCGGCATCCAATGCTCCAAGCGGCACGCCGGTACAGAATAAAGGGAGTGCTTTCCAGATCGCCCCCACGATAAGCTTCAGGAGAAAGGAACGCCGAGGAAGCAGTTGACCATTGTATGCGTCGAAGCGACTCATGATTTCAGCACACTCGGCGTTGGTGAACTCTCGATTCTGAGAACGGCCGAGTCGGCGGATGTCTCCGTAAGAGATAATTTCGTCGAGATCGTACATATGGGCGTCCATTACTCCTGTAAAAGAAAAGCAGCAACATTAGCAGACAGACTGATTAAGCAAGACGATATAATTCATCGAAGAATAAAATGCCATCCTTAAACTCCAAGATCCATGAAAAACTCCTAAGAGTTCTTCTGTATGATTTGGAAGGAGTAAAGCTCCATTGATGAATTAAGAAAATACAAGGAAAATCTTTTAAAGAGCACAGCTTTATTAATGGAACCCTAATAGGGTTCTCTTTAGTTCTCTTTAGATCCCTTTAGACCTATAGATCAAAGCTCTGCTAAGTGAAACCCTAAATGGGTTTTCTTTAGATCAGGGATCTATTGAGAGCAAGGCTCTTCAAATTAATTTAATCCAATCTAATTTTTACCTAAAAATTCTCTAGAGTTTGAACTCTTAAAAGTGCTTAAACAAAAGAGCAAGGCTCTGAATGAAAATCCTTATGAAGAGATGCAAAATCATCGAAGGGACCAAAGGTCCTATTTATAGGCATTAAGAAAGCCGTTTCAACTTCCAAAAGTTGGCGCAACGGTTGGAATTCTGCCACCGCTGTGCTCACGTTTGGGGCCACGTAAGCGCAACGGTGGGGGGGCATTTGTTTACCCAATAAGAGCAAGGCTCTATTCAAATTCCAAGGCGGGAAATGAAGTAACGCTTTTGTTTCTCCCAATCAGAGCGAAGCTCTACTTTGAAAATCAAATGTTAAAATAATGGAAGCAACGCTTCAGATGATCTGCGCTCTGCGCTGCGCGACACGTGTCAGAGCGCAGGTGCGCTTGCGCCAACTGTGCCAGCATTTAAAACAGAAAAATTCTGGAGAGATCTTTTTAAATCTTATTAAAACAAGAAGATTGCATTCTGTAAAACAGAAGCCCTAGGATCAAAAAAAGGCCCCTAGACTCTAAGTCTAAAAAAAAAGGATATTGACATCAAGATAAAGAGATACAGAGCTCTTGAAAAGAAAAGTTTGAGAAGAAACTCAGAGAGATAAAAAAAAAAGGTTAAAATCTTTGAAAAAAAGAAAAAGAAGAATTTCTTCTAAAAAGACCGATGATCTAAGAACAAGATCAAGATCTTTAATAAAATAATAATAATAAAAAAGAAGTAATTTACTTCTTTACTAGATCTTTTGATCTATATAAAGGCATTGCCTTTTGATGAACCACTGGTTCTTGAAAACAAGAAAAACTTGTTTTCTTTGATCTAAATTTGATCAAAATATTAAACGATGCCTTGCACTTTTGAAATTCGCACTGTTGCGCTCCTTGGATTGGCGCAAGCCACCAGGGAGCGCCACGTGTCAATCACAGAACAGTTGCGCCTTGCGCTTCTAAAAACAGAGCACTGCTCTATTGGTTTGGCGCAAGTCACCAGAGCGCGCCACGTGTCGGCAGCGTACTAGCGCAGTGCACCGGCGCAGCGCACTGCGCTTGCGCTCACCAGAGCGCGACACGTGTCACCTCCATATGAATTTGCGCCTTGCGCTCCTCAATTGGCGCAAAGCGCCTGACAAGCCACGCGGCGCACTGTCAGAACAATAAATGCTTTGCATTATTAAAGAAGGGACAGAGCCCAATTAAAAAGCCTAACAGGCCTAATAAAAAATGCAATGCATTATTAAAAAGGGACAGAGCCTAGATAAAGTTCTAACAGACCAATTTAGATGCTGTGTATCATTTAAAAAAGGGCAGAGCCCAATCAAAGGCCTAACAGGCCAAATGTGAATAAATGTTAGACATTTTCTAACTGGACTTAACCCAATTCTGGCCATAAAGTCCTCAAATTAAATGGAACTGAGCACAGCTGCTCTCCCAAATTAATTTACACCCGGTTCAAGGGTACATCTCTTAACTCCTCTGATATTTGTCGTTGTAATCCTTCAACGTCGTCAGAGAGGTGACGGGTCCCGACAACCACACATAATACGGACTGTGGGGTCCTTAAACTCATGGACTTGTACGTCCTTAAACCAACATTCCTCCCCAAAATGGGAATGTTGGACCACCATGTCCCTAAACTGGTAATACGGACTGTGGGGTCCTTAAACTCATGGACTTATGCGTCCTTAAACCAATATTTGTCCCCAAATTGGGAATGTTGGACCACCATGTCCCTAAACCGGTAATACGGACTGTTGGGTCCTTAAACTCTTGGACTAATGCGTCCTTAAACCAATATTCGTCCCCAAAATGGGAATGATGGACCACCATGTCCTTAAACTGGTCATCGACCGCAATGTCCCTAAACTAAACAATAGAGTCCAAATGCTTTTTTGTTGGATCTAAACGATCCCATTAAATTGATCTTAGTCTAAAATTAGACTAACGTATCCTTAACTAACGTTTAAGTTGATCTTAGCCTCAAATATGGCTAATGTGTCCTTAAACCAAAACCCCAAACCCAAATATAAGAAAATACGGATTTGGACTAATCTACGTCCTACGGGCGACAACATAAATTAGTCTCTGTATACAATCCACGGGCAACCACAAACAAAACAAACACCCACGACACGAAGTGACCATCTGGAGAAGGAGAAAATTGTTACCGCGATGTGGTAGCGTAATTAACTGCAGGGGCTTGCGCCAGCAGGGAAGAGCGTCCCCACAATCAAAAACCCCTCGAACGAGGGGGAATCTGACGAAGTCTGCTACATCGGCCGCATCCGTCTAAACCTCCGATACACGGTACCATAAATCAACTTGGAAATCTTCGGAGAGGTGGACGGATAGCACCAAATAGCATCTGCCCCGAATCTCAGGCAAGATGCCCACCGCGTCTCCGCCGCGTCTTTCGGAGGGGAACAGTCACATGTGCCTTACCCTTCATTGTCCTTATTTATGTTACTGTTATACCTTTATTACTGTTCATACTCGTGTCTGCATGTCTCGTTACCCCATGATTATATTATTATTGATGTTATGACGTACTGACGTCTGGATTTTGCATGGCCCAGATTCTCTACTTTTGTCGCAGGCTGATCAGGAGTACTTCCGCCGTTAGGCCGAGCAGTGAGGATCCAGTTGGTATCCAGTTTTACTTTCCAGGTGTTTTGTTTATTGGATCTATTGCTTCCGCATTATTTTATTCTTGACTCGTTTATTCTGGCTTATGGACATGTGTTAGATAGTTTATTATTATTCTTGATATCTCTACAGCCGTAATGTGACTGTGGAAGGATATTTCCTATCCACAGGTAGGATAGTTGGCTCTGTCACGTGCCTATCTTAGCGTACTCTGGGAAGCGGGGCATGACAAGTACTGTTAAACAGATCATGTATATTTTCTGGTGATGAGATTAACATATTGAATATTTATTTCAACGTAGTTAAAGCAGTTATTTAGATGCGATACACGAAATAGCGAATGTGATCCTACTACAGATCGTTATATCAATTTCTCCATATTATAATAGTATTATTATATTAAACCTATCATTATTATGTATTCTATCTCGCGTCATATGTTTAAATTTCAATTTTAATATTCAAATGGAACGGTGCGCTCTATCATCTAGAAAAGATAGGGATGTAGTTTCAGTTTGCGGTAATTAGTAAAACAGAATGTGTGTGTGTGTACTAAATATCATTAAAATGCCATAAATTTATTGAAAAGGTCCAGATATAAAATTAGCTGCAATTTTATATTAATTAATTCATATAAACTAAATTAAAACCTAACTGCAGTGAAACCATTGATTTAAACTTCTCTAATTTAAATATCAAGTGGTTAAAATAAATACTATGACTACATACTCGTCGTCGTAGCTAGCATATAAAGCAAGCAGCAGTATACTTGTCTCGAGACAAACACGATACAACGCACGATCTCTGCTTGTAAAACGGCTCGGCTCTATACCAGGCTCATCTATGGTAGCAATGTGCTCGGCTTGGATGCTGCCAACGAGGGAACAACGACGACGATGGTGCTTGGCTCGATCAACAGCTGCAATGAAGCGGCGGCAACGATGGCAATAGAGTTCTCGGGTGTTTTCTCCATCAATGGGTTCTTAAGGTGGATGAATATGATGGAGGTTGGCTTGCCGGTGGTGAGATTCTAGGGGATGTGGGTTAAGGCTCCGCCACTTGGAAGAAGAAGAGGAAAAAAAAGAAATAGCTGTGGGTGGAGCAGATGGTATGCTCGAAGCTCGGATGGTGATTGGTTCATGACGGAGTTGTTGAGGTTTGAAGGTGGTCGGCTAGGGTTGTGTGGTGGAAGGAGGAGGTGTAGACGACGACACTGGTGATATTGCTGGGGTTAAAGACAAGGGAGATGCTTGGGTTTGGAGGTGGAGCAATAATGGAGGCTCGAGGCTCAGATCAATGGAGATGAAGGCGATGGTTGGAGGATGACGAGGGAGAGAAGGGATGATTTGAGGGTAGAGAGAGAAAGGGACGGGGGTATCACAAAAACTATAATATATATAGAGAGAGTTTGTTATATGAATCTAAATTAAGCCCATCTACCACTCAACCAATTTATTTATGAGAGTAAGCGGCACATAATAAATTTTTTGATAAAACTACTTGAAACAAAATGATATATACATAAATACCCTGATTAATTAACTGGTAAGATATTAATAGATTAGCAAACTAAATACTAAACACTAACAATTATATATTTAACAAACTAGATAGCCCTAAAATATTCTATCTTAAAATATAAAACTTCAAATATATATATATATATATATATATATATATATATATATATATATATATATGAGAATAATGGAGGAAAGAGGCCATAGGAGGGAATTTCCTCCTATGGCGTCGAAAATACACATACTCCATCGTGTTTTTCGACGATCGGACTCCATCATCTTCATCATTATCATCTAAGATGTGGGTACACCAAACTTGATGTGATTCTACAACCTTTTCACCGTTGATTTAGCAATGTAAAAAGTTCTATTGTCGGTAAACCGTTAATTTTGAACCCACTAATTCAACGGTAAAAAAGTTGTAGAATCACATGAACTTTGGTGTACCCATATCTTAGATGATAACGATGAAGATGATAAGTTCCGATCGTCGGAAAACACGATGTGGGGTGTATTTTTTCGACGCCATAGGAGGAAATTCCCTCCCATGGCATCTTTCCTCCATTATTCTCTCTCTCTCTCTCTCTCTCTCTCTCTCTCTATATATATATATATATATATATATATATTATCGTTTATATGCAAGCAGGTCAGGTAAAATTTTATATCCATGAACCAGGGGTCAAGACAAGATAAAAAAAATACGGTTATCATGAATAACCATCAAACACCAAACATAACCCAATACCAATAATAATCTAAATTGCCTAACACAATTATTTAATATAATCGAATAACGTACGATCGTGTTAGGATGTTACAGTTATCATCAGAAATCGTCGATGGCGGACGTCTGCAGTTCACTTTTGCAGACGTCTGCCTCCATCTCGAATTGGGTTTCGTGGCTCCTGCAGACGTCTTCCACAATGAACTGCAGATATCTGCCTCATTCTCTGTTATTTCTCGTTTAGATACCAGACGACTGAAGTTGGTTTGACCAGACGTCTAAAGTGAATATACTTGCACCTTCAACCATCTGCCATACTTTCTGAATCAGACGTCCGTCCTGAAGAAAGTTTCACCGTTTCTAACATCCGGATGCATTGCATCAGGTATATCGAATAATTTCTACCATTCTAGACTAAGCGTTCCTCTTTTTTTTAATCACAATATTTCAAATTAAAAATCAATGAAGCAGCTCTTAAAGAGCTAAAAGTGAACAATAAAAAAATCATTGATTTTCATTATGGTTTCAAAAAGGCTTGCTTTTTCTAAAATCTATTTTATTAATGAAGAGACCAAAAAAAAGATAAATATTTTTTCCAATATTACACAACTATGGATGTATAAATTTATAATACACAGACAATACCAAAAGTTTTCTTTTTTACTACAAACACAAGACCCTCATATTCACTCACCGTTGTCGGCCAACTATTAGGATTGGGGATCTAAGTTTTTGTCTGATATATAGTTTGACAAAAAACGATCCGATTTGATCCGATTGCGCTCCTGCATATTAAAAAATCTAAATTTCATACTTGCAAAAGATCTCATCAAAAGTTAAACGAATGATAATCCTTGCGATAATCCTGTGATATTGAGAGCATGTGATTTGCAAAAGAATGTGATTCAAAACCCAGCGATGCAATTTATTTTTATCCACACTTGTGATAATCCTCGTTCAGGCCCCTAGCCCAACGTCACACATAACTGGGCCGGTAAATTATCAATAAACAGACCCGATCCGTTTACTTTGGACCCTTGCTCTCTTTCTCTCGAAGCCATCTGTCTCTTTAGTGTTAAATTTACCATCATTTTTCTCTCAAAATTCTCTCAAAATTCAGATGATATGAAATCCTAAGGATTTATGGTAACGATTTCTCATCAATCAGGTGAAATCCTTAACGAAAAATCTTTCTGTTTTTAAATTTTAATTTTTTTTTTGTGCTCATGGTTAGGGTTCAGCTTAATCTTGCCCTTTAAATTGGCTCGATGTTTACTGTGTGAAAAAATTGTAATTCGTTGATGAAGTCACAAAATTTGTGTCTCCAATTTATGTGTTTGTGATGATTTTGCTTCATGGGTTTCTGCTCTGATATTTTATGAATGGGGTTTAAGTTGGGACTATGTGATGTTTGAATTCTGAGGAATGCGATGAATAACGCTTATTTGTGTGTCTAGAACTTTTAATTCGATGGTTTAATCAGTGGTAACTTTGCATTATTGGTTCCTCTAACATTTTGAATGAGTTTCGGTTGAAACTCTTTGGATCTTGCATTTGACTTTTGAGCAACATAGAGTTTAATTTCATCGTTTGTTCAATGAAAATCTGCTGTGGTAGTTCTTAATGCTATATATCTGACATTTGGTTCAACTAAGCAATCTTCAGGGTTCGAAGGCGCTTGAGATTTTTAACTTTTATTTTTTATTTTTCTATTTGATGTTATAGAATTCTGTATTCAAGAATTGGGTTTTGATAACTGATTTTAGTTTTGCGTTTTGTTCTACTTTGTTATAAATATATGCCATTTTGGATATCTATATGTTTTTGGTAAACACTTGTTAGGTTATAGAGGAGATGGAGCACATCATTACCAGTTATTATTTCATAGAACAATATTCCCTCTTTGACATCGAGGAACCGAAATCCCAGTTCCATCTATTACTAAACTATGTGTCTAAGGACTAGTTTTCTGAATGCTTGAATAGGTTTCACCTTTGTTGTGAGGAATTTAAACAACACAATTACAATAATGGAAGATAAACACACACAGCACACTTTTTCACATTCTCTCTGGCTCCTCTTTCGCAGAGATTTAGCCACAACACAAAACAGCAGGAAAAAAAGCCCACATCTTTAAAGCCTAAAGTAACAATTATACGACCTCTAACTCCATTCAAACGGAATTAATAAATTAGCCAAATTAAAGCACTCATATATATATAGAATTCAAATACAATATAGCAGTACCAATAGAAACTTGATAGAAATCCAATAAGTGCACAAAACAGCACATAATCCTACATTTTTTAACCTTTAATTTAATGGAAATGACATTTATTTTTGAAAATGATCGCGTATGTTGTATTATCTGATTATTCCAATACTTTAAAAGTTACCTTTTGGATTAATCCACTGATTTCTCATTAGTCATTACACTCTACCTCTTGCATTTTTGTTTCTGATTATACAGTTTGGACGCACATCAGTTTCCATGAGTCTCGATTCTTAATGTGATAGATTTTACTTTTAAATTATGTAGAAGAGTAGTGTTCGAGATGATATGAATTCCTGGACCACTTTCTCCAGCTGCTTGGAGAATCGCTTGCTATTGTCTTCACCTATTTTTCGACGCCAACTTTTCTTGATAAAATCTTTGGGTGGATATTGCTGTAAAGCGCATATGGAACAAGGAGCAGGAGCCTCAGGTGCAAAATCTTCTGCTTTAGAGGCTGATGCTGTGACAGTTATAAGAAGGATTACTCCAGTACTAGACCCGAGAAGGCATAAAGGACAAGCAGGTAAGGTTTCTATTTTCAGTAACCACAACTATGGCGTTTACATAATTATTGACATAATCCCTTAAAGACCTTAATCAATCTAATATATTATGTGTAAACATTAGGATTTGCAATTTGGGATAAGAATTTTGACATGGATGAAGTGATATAGTACATGTTACTCATATGGAAGTGACACACGGAGCCATTTTATTAATATATTTGGAAAGAAAAGCAACCTATCATAATTTATTGCTAATAGTAGCACTCTTGCTTTTTGAGAAAACCCCTCCTTGAGCATTACATTTGCACTGAGATGAATCTTTTACTTGCTTATTTTGCAGTTACATAATCATTGAACATAATCTTTTTTTATCTACCATATTAATGCAAAACTCAATTGGGACGAGAATTTTGGAATGGATTGACATTCATGAAAATTACACATGGCGCCATGTTATCACTCTATTAGGAAAAAAGAAAAGCAACCCTTCAAAAAGCCACTTGACCCACTAATTTATTCCTTTTAGCAGACGAGACCTTCCGAAGCATTGAAGTTGAACTATAGAGATACTTTTACATGATTGAATGTTATCGGTGTTCCAATTGCATTTTTCTTGTTTCACATCATAGAACGTTGCATAAAACTACCCTTTTTTGGTTGGTTTGATGAATTTTGTAGTTGATATTTTAGTTATGATCGAACACTACGCTTTTACTGCTAACAGGACATTTGGATTAAGACAAGGTCTATATGATGGGTTTTGTGCATGGGACAAGTTACAGAATTACACATTAATTCCCGAGCATTGGTTTATCATCTAGCCACTGTGAATTTGTATTGAGAATGAGCAATTGAGACCAAAATGGAATATCCAACATTATAAAGAATAAAGGTTTTTTCCCCCTCCATCCATTCAAGTTTCCATTATTTCGTCAATTTTTATTCATTCTGGATGGCAGTTTTAATCTGACTTCACTTATATGGTTTTTACTTGAATGCTATAACCAATGGCTTGGCATCCAGGTTCATACATGAACAGATTCTACACATCATTGAATTTAATGCGTCAGAATAGTCATTGCTGACTCACAATTCATTCATTGTCACACATTCAAGATTTATTATGTCTTTAGATCTCAAAAATCAAATAACTGGGTTCAAACTATTTAGCAAGTTGTGCATGTACAGATTATGATGTTACTAAAACATAATGTTGCATCTCAAAGGTTACACCTCTAGCTTCTAAGTAATATTAGCTTAGTATGTCAAGGGTACAGAAACTTCTTCCTTGGTACTGCATCAAAATTTTCTTTTAATTAGTTTGCAGACTGATTAAACACTCTTTAATGAACCTTGCATATTTCTTCTAAATTTCATCGTCTTGTTCTAGACGAACATACTTTATATATGTAATGAGTCTTTACTTGCTTATTTATTATCATCTGTTTCTTAAGAGAATTCATAAGCTGAAGTTTTATGCTTTCTCATTCTTGAAAATTGTATTCAGGAAAGATAGCAGTTATCGGTGGATGTAGGGAGTATACAGGTGCACCGTACTTTGCTGCTATCTCTGCGCTAAAAATTGTTAGTATTGCTTCTCTTAAAACATCAATGTTTGCAGAGTCCAATGTTTGAAGAACCGGTAATTATCGATATACCTGTACATGATCGATACCGGTTTACTAACTGATATGATTGGTACCATTATGGCGATATAATAAATATTCAAAATTAATACAACATATTAAAATATTTACTTCATATATTTGTAATTAAATCAATATATAATATATGTAATATGGAACACCGGTAAACGAATACGAGTCAGTATCGACTGATATACAACTAACCAACCAGTGCCGGTATTACCGGCCAATATACTAGTTTACTCCATACGATGGCGAAGTCTATTGTTAAGATATTCTCATATTTTGCTCACTTGTTCTCTCATATTTAGAGATGTGTAATTCTCACAGGGTGCAGATCTTTCCCATGTTTTCTGTACAAAAGATGCAGCACCAGTGATAAAAGGCTATAGCCCTGAGTTAATTGTTCATCCTGTGCTAGAAGAATCATATAGTGTGAGGTAATTTATTGAAAATTACTTAACTATATCATTAGCATGCTATATAGGTTGATTTCTCTTCTTTTTCTATTCAGGGATGATGATAAAGCATCAGTTTCTAGAAAGGTTTTTGCTGAAGTTGCAAAGTGGATGGAAAGATTTGATTGCATAGTCGTTGGTCCAGGTCTTGGGAGAGACCCATTTCTTCTGGTGTGTTTAATGAAGTGAAGAAAAAAAATTCAATTATTATTACCTTTTTCTTAATAAAAACCTAGGCCTGAAGAAACTGAGAGTTTAGTTTCTTGCTATCATTCTTGCTGAAAATCTACTTTATGGGAACGCACTGTATTTCTTCTCCGAATTTTGTTTTAAGTGATTATTCTTTTTGTTTGACACGAATAGGATCATGTTTCTTTTGTAATACCTTCTCTTATCATCTAATCCATCCACAGCCATCAAGACATACTGCACTTTTAATTACATTTTATGCAATGGCACCTAATTATTTGGGTCTAATACAAATAAATCCAGTATAAGACCACAATTAATATAGAGTTCAATAAACATAGCAAGTAAGACTACCAAACAACTCCTAGAGAATTCTTGTTAAGGATCGTTTTATCTGGTATTTTCTTTTGTCTTTGTAGAGATCTCTTTAAATGTTATGTATATGCCTCCCTTTTATGTGCCTTCCTCTTTTATAATCTTTGATATATAAGAAATTCGAAATCTGGTTCCTTGATTGAGAATTCTTAGTACGAGACCTGAATTTAAAAGGAAGCAAATGCAGCAACATCATGTAATTGTAACCTTGCATCTAATGTTTACTTCATAATTCAAGGAATGTGTTAGTGACATCATGAAGCATGCGCGGCAATCAAATATTCCAACTGTGATTGATGGGGTAAGCCTTCATTCATGGAATATGCATTTTACTTTATCTGATTCATAAATAATTTTCAGCCTAATCTATTCTCAATTATCAAATATTTTTGCTTGTTTCTTTCTCATTTGTAGGATGGCCTCTTTCTTGTCACCAACAATCTTGATTTAGTTCGAGGACACTCCTTAGCCGTGTTGACTCCTAACGTCAATGAGTATAAGCGTCTTGTTGAAAAGGTATTGAACTGTGAAGTTAACGAGGAAGAAGCTCCCGAACAATTACTAACCCTTGCAAAACGGTAATCATTTGTTTAATTACATTTTAATTCTCTCTCTCTCTCTCTCTCTCTCTCTCTCTCTCTTCTCTACTGATCTTATAATTACATAGAATTCTCCTCAATGTTCAGGATTGGTGGAGTAACCATCCTACGCAAAGGAAAATCAGACCTTATCAGTGATGGAGTTACAGGTTTGGACTCTGTTGTGAACAAGTGTAGCATACATATTTCACTATGTAGCCAGTTTATTGATTTACATAATCCGTCAATTTGCAGTCAATGAAGTGAGTATTTTTGGATCCCCTCGGCGTTGTGGTGGACAAGGTGATATCCTCTCTGGGAGGTATGTAGTGGTAATGTGGTATCCATTCAAAACTCTACATTCACTAATAAATTTAAGTTGACTAATTATCTTATATAGTTCTTGCAGTTTTTCCTCAAGTACTGCAAGCTTAAATATTGGAATTTTGTATGACCAAGTTTGATAAAAATTGCAAATTGCTTAGGATTTGATCTAGAGTTCGCTTGGTATTCTACTTTGTTACTCACAAGCTTATCTTAAATGAAACAAATGTATTTATACTAGGACATACGCTTGTAGATAAAATCAGTGGCGCAACCAACTTTGTTCCGAAAGAAATATACATCAAGAAAAACAAAGAGCCTTTATCCCAAACTCTATTGGATCAGCTCTGTTCATAGGCATCTTTTCAATTAAATAAACAGCATTTGTTATCTCTTTTTTTTTTTCTGATTAAATTCATCCATCTTTGTTTAAATCCCCTGCATTGGTCACTCTTGCACATATTTTAAAACGATCCGAATCACTCCTCTCATTTATCTTTTCTGCTTATTGCAAATGCTAAAAAAAAATCCCCATCTCTCAGAGTATTGCGACTCATTTTCAATACACCTTTGGTACACACTCATTTTTTGAAAATATTAGTTCTTAATTGCTCGACATTATGATGCATAAAGAATAGAATTAAAAAATACCCAAGAAGCACACTTCACCCTACCAGCGAATAACAAAAAACCAAAATGATGTCTCATTGGCTCCGTAAATGGCAAGAACTTCGCTGCGTCAAACTCGAGTATTAGCCATGGTTTTACTCTTTTTTGCTATGTTCTTATCATTTTCCATATCCACTCTTTAAGAACCTGAATATATCTAATAAAAATCAAACTGATCTTCCTTTTTCATCCATGTGATACCAGTGTTGCATTATTCACATCCTGGGCTCGCTTTACAAACAAAGCGGAAACCGACTGTAAAAGGTTCAAATTTCCTGCTAACTTAAGCTAATTCATTCACAAGCAAATTCAGCTTCAGTTCTTGATCTAAAATATATTCTTTCTTTATTGTACTTGTAAAGCTCGTTGAGTCCTATGATGCTGGGTTGCATCGCTGGTTCCGCACTGCTTCGACGGGCAGCTTCAATTGCTTTCGCGAACAAAAAAAGAGCAACCCTCACTTCTGATATTATAGAGTGTTTAGGGAAAAGGTAGTATTTTAATTCTCATATCCCTCATTCTGATTGAAGCTCTCATCAATTGACGCTTTAATTTCTGTGATATTTTGTCGATACAGTTTGGACGATATGTCCCCTGCGGAGTGATACAGCTACGGTTGGATCTCAAATAATAGAGAGTAATTTTTTTCTTTCGCATGTGTTTGTTATATATGTGTACCTGTTTCTAAGTTTGATATGTGACTTTGGATTAGCTTCCTTGTTATCCTATATAGTTATGCAAACAAAAATTAAACCTAAATCATATGTAAGCTTTCTTTTTTCTTCAAAATAGAGCCGGTTATGTAGCAACACATTCGACGATGTTTATGACCGACAGTGCCTGAATAGAAGTTGAAGATTAGGGTAGGACCGTCGTGCCACTGCTGTTGGAGGAAAGATTCATACAATGAAGCTGATGCGGCACAATCTTTTTTGCTCTTAATTATTTATTGTATTAAATAAGTGGGACCATTTTTCCATACCGAGTTAAATAATTTATTATAACCATTAACATTGGGCCACATACAATGATAAATTCTTTGTGGCTCTAGTTATTGTTTTGTTCTTCAGACTTGAATGTAATTTCTATAGCTTGTTTGTGCTTCAGATTTGCATATAATTTGTATGTTGATTTTGTTAATTTTGATTGGGATAACTATCTCGTCTTCTTTTTGTAGATATTAACAATGTTGATAATGCTCACACCTGCATCATTCATGCATGAAGAAGTTAATACATTTTAGTCGAGAAAATTTGCTAATGGTGAATCTTAATACAAGTATTTACCTGTTTAAAGTCACGGGCCTCCGATGTCTGAATTTGCACGGTTCATTTCCTAAATTTGAGTTTGCAGGACTGAAGGGCACTTCAGATTGTTTTATTAGATTATTATAGTTTAAAAGGTAATATTAGACTGCTCAAAAATGCGGTATGTTCTTTTGATGTTATGGATCTTAAATCAATTTCCCATGGCTATAGATTTCTGAATGCTTGATAAATTATGTGGAAAAGTTGCTTGCAGAAGTAAATCCCAGATTCTTTTCCTACAAATACCCCACAAATATCAATTTTCATTTTGGCAGTTTTGGTTATATCTTAGATAAATAAAATCAAAGAAAATTTGAATTCCAACTAACAATAAAAAAACCAATCGCATAGCTCTTTGATTTCCGGAAAGGTCGCATGATCGAGAAAAAAAAATAACGAGATAAAATCAAAGCAGCAACTGCTTGTACCTATTGACGACTTCTTTTTCATTGATAAATAACACATATTCACGGAAGATTACATGTTGCTCTTTAGTTTTTAACCAAGTATTTTTAAGAATAAATTAAAAAATAATTACTAAAATCACTAAATTTGCACGGGATAAAAATGGCTGAGGAATATATAACATTTTGAAAAATTATAAATATTAATTTACAATTTAAATATGGATATTATGAGTTATGAAAGTAATATCACGTATGGATTTTAAGTTTCGGATTGGTATCCGTAAAAATATAATTATTTTGAGAAAAATAAAAATATGAGATATTCTAAAAATGATAAGTATTTTGCTTTTAGAATGATATAGGATTTTGGTGTAAGGTTTATGTTTTATTTAAAAAGGGTTTTAGTTATATAGTGAGGGTATGGTATATGTTAGGTTGGAATTAACCTTCATTCACATCTTATCAAACCATACACCCTTATTCCTCCACCTCCACCTTTCTCTACACTTAATTCCTACACCTCCTTTTTACCCTATACACCTTCTCCTTCACTTTATCAAAATCCTAAGGGTTCATTCATTCTAAAACTGAATTCATCACTTTCTCTTAAACCTTCATCTCGATTTTAACAACTCTTCTCAATATCACCATGGGAGTGATGATTTCTTCATTCAAGTTGTTCAAAACTTCAAGCTAGACCAATATCACTTCATGAAGCCTCAAGCAAACACTTTAAGAGCTCGGAATTCCTTTGTGCTCATTCCATATAAGTAAAAATTATCTTTCTTTTAAGTTTCAAAGTGTTACAGTTTCAGATTTTTTTGATAATTGTCAGAAAATGGAGTTTTTGTAAGATTTTTGGTGTTCAAATCAAATCTGGGATGAACTAGAACCCTTATAAAATATTCTGAGTATAGAATTGACCTAATAGGTTCACCAGAAGACACCCACAGAAGTACGAGCCCAAAACAACTTGGCCAAACCGCAATTTGCGGCCAGAATAAATTTATCTGCGGCCATAGGTAAGAATTAGGGTGTGGGTCTTGATCTGGGACTTGTTTATGACTAGAATACGCCTCTTTTATACTTTGTTTTCCCCCAGACTACACGAGTCAAAATCTGGGAGTGTTTTAGTGTAGTTTTGGCAAAGTTTTAACGTTTTTAAACTTGCATATTCGTATTTATAATTATGGTTTTGGTGTATTTGGTTGAATAGCGATGCCAGAAGGATAATTCCTTGTTGTTAGCACTCGCCTAATTTTTGTTAGTCATAGGTTCTAACCTATGGATATTTATTTGATATATTGGTTTCGATATGGTTTCTTATGTGCGTTACGTGATTGTATGAATGCTAGGTTTCGTTGCGGAGACCTCCGAGGCAGTAAAGATGCGCAAGCTGATTGTCGGACACGACTAGCGCGATCATACACGGTGAGTAGATTTATATTTACGGGAGAAATCAGATGGATGGCGTATAGAACTCCCACAACCAATTAACCAGGACACTTATACTATATATCTATGTTATAATGTTATGTTAGATAACTTAGTCTATAACTAAGTTAATATATAGTTTGTATTTAATAGGCTATATATATGCGTGGATATATCTTTATATATGATTATTGTTATATGTGTACGCGACTTTAAATCGGTATGATATTGATGGATATTGTACGAGAGATGATTCCGTACTGATTATGATGAGGATAGTGTGCTGAATACGGCCGAGATTCATTTGGCCCCGCGGGGTCGTGTGTTTATCCCGATTCAATTCCTTGAGCTATATTCTTTTAAAAACCAATGATTCGTTTTCCTCTTTTAAATGATAAATGGTAAGGATGAGTTGATAATTTTTAACGGGTAACTATTTTAAATATATTTCAGCTTCCTTATTTGCAAAACAACGTTTCGTTCTACTTTAAACTATAACTGTATAGCTCAAAATAGTTATCTATGTTTAAGGATTATTCACGTTACGATTAGCTTATCTTTTTATACGCTTGCGATTCGATTACTTATTATATATGCTAGTTGTGTTGCTATTCTCATACGAAAACACTGATAGAATACTGCACAACTACCAATGATTTTTATGTTCCACAAATCACAGACGCACATGTTATACTACATTTCATTGGTACGGCCATGACACAGTAGGATTTCTACGTTGGATAGCGCTAATGTTATTATAGGAATGCGAGGATTGATATATTCATGTGATTAATCATCAACTAACATAGATGCATGACGCATTGTTGATGATTGTGATAACGATATATGAATACCATTGATAGAACACTTGCACAAATACTAATGATTGCCATGTGACACAAGCACGGACACATATGCTATACTACACATCATTAGTATTACCATGACACAGTAGGACTACCATATTTATTCATGTTCTAGATATCCATGATAGATGTAATGATACATTTCATGATTTTTGATATACGAATACCATCATTATGGATATTCGTATATGA
Source organism: Agapanthus africanus (assembly GCA_030015575.1). Taxonomy (NCBI): domain Eukaryota; kingdom Viridiplantae; phylum Streptophyta; class Magnoliopsida; order Asparagales; family Amaryllidaceae; genus Agapanthus; species Agapanthus africanus. Next base: position 601,518,968 of record JASDDO010000022.1, on the reverse strand, counting down.
TTGTTGCCAATGTGGCAAAGATTATATAAGTATTATGTTCTTATGAACTTGAGATGAATTATATATGTGTTCTTCGGAACTTGTTGTTTACCATGGAATTAAGATACCGCGGGTATCTTCTTTCAAACTGATTATGTTTTCAAAAGTTTGGTTTTCTCGTAATATGATGATCCGGTGTCCACCATGAGTTTTGGTTTTTATGATGAGATATTCGAATCGAGTTAGGGATTAACCGATTACGGGTACATGGTAGATCCGATACGATTCTAAGAGGCAGGAAGACCGTAGGGAGGTACGGGGGGCCTATAGAAGATGATTGCAAATCTCCAGTTCCTTGTATTTTTCTCTATTTCTTTATAAATATTTTCCCCAATTTTCTTGCTAATTCTATTTTTATACCTCTAATTTTAACCTAACTTTAAATTTTAAAACCCAAAATCCTTTTTACTTTAAACCCTAATTAAACTAACCCAAATCCCTAACCCTTACCCAGCCCCGGCCCAAGCCCACGAAACCCCATGCCGAACCGAACCCGACCCGGCCTTTCCCCCTTTCTTCTTCCTCTTCTTTCTTTATTTTCCCTCCCGTTCAAAAAACCCACGCCGCCCTCCTCTCTCGCGCCCACCTCCGCCAGACCCGCTCCTCACCAACGACCGCGACCTCGGCCGCTCACTCAATAACTTCCTCAAGATCCCCCCAACTTTCCCCTCATTTCTCCAATGTCTCTCTCCCCTTCTCTAAACCCCCCCTCTCTCAATCCCTCACACTCTCTCACTCTCTACCTCTATCCCATCAAACTTCATTGCCGGCGACCCCTCCTCTCTCTAACCTCCTAACTCCCTCCACTGTGACTTCCACGCTGCCACCCTTACCTCGTCACCACCTTCCTCTCCTCCACCTCATCCATCGACAAAAAAACCCCTCAGCGCCGTTGACCGACCTTAAGTGACCATCGACTCCTCGAGCTCCTTCGCTGTCGAGACCACCATTTTCTCCACCTCCACTCACCTCAACCAAGTACACTCCCTCACTACAACCTCACCGTCGCTGCACCCATCGTCGGAGCTACCTTCGCTGGCTACCGGGAGACCCCCAGCGTACCCCCACGACACCACCTAGAGCTTCACAACACCCATATTCCACCTCCAGTGATCACGAGCTGTCGTTGAGCGTAGCCGAGCCCAAGCTGTTGCTATCGTCATGTCGTGCCTAGCCGTGCGTGTGTCGAGCCTGTACTATCCGTCGTCATTCTCTATCGTGTTGCCGTCTATCGTCTAAGGCAAGTGGAACCCCTCTTCCCATGCTAAATCATGCTACAATAGTTTATAAGATTAAATGATAGTGTTAGATAATTAGATGTATATATATGTGTGTGTAATTATGCATAGATATATCAATACCTAGATAGCATTAAGTATAATCGAATACTTATACTTTGAGCTATCATGAGTGGTTTTATTGGATCAAACCCATCTTGAATCTGTTAATCATATGAATGTCATTTAGGCTTTTTACACGAATTAATTGTTTTCGATCAACACTAGTGTACACCAGTTAAATGCTCGATGCGAAACCTTAACCCCGAACTCATCTAAAAATGGAGAAATTTATGACTAATAGATTCCTTTAGCGATAATTAACGACACGTAAAAAGTTGGGTTAAAAATACGGACTTTATCACCATGGAATGATACCCCCATTTAGGGTCGGCAAAACTGAAATTCCTTTCACATGTAGTTTATAAAAATCATAGTAAATTATATATATACCGGAATGTTGTATTCTAGGGCTTGCATCGAAGCCGACTCGATAAGCTAGAATTCTCTATGTTTTATATTTCAATATTGCTATATCACTGTGACGAAAAGTAAATTGAAATACGGCTCTGTTCTGGAGTCTAGAGCAGTATTTCATATTTGACACCTGAATCTAATTGTTTGTATAACTCTGTATGAAAATGAAAATATGTGGAATCCTATGTCGTTGCAAAGAAAATCCTGTTAGCTAACTATAGGTGGTGGTTTCGTTCAACTTTATTGCCGTTTGATATTTTAACTGTATTTTAAACCGTCAATATATACCGCAGAGACAGACTGTATATCTTAACCTTAAACAGTGGATATTTCCCTGCATACAGCGGATATTATCGACCCATCTGGTGCGTTGGAAATATAACAGATAAATATAAATATTATATAACTGTAGCGATGCCTAATTATGATCCCAACAGTGTGTAAAATGTGTTACGAAATGGACTTTCAGTTCAGAAACTGGATTTCCAGCAGAGAACACTTAAAATGGAATGACCGTAACTTGTAAACCGGAAACCCGACTGACCTGAAACCAATTTTGTTGGATTACTGTATAAATTTACTTTCTACTCCTTTTGTATTATTTTGCCTAATTACTATCATGCAATTTATCATGTTTTTCTGAACTCATAATGCACGTTGTGATTCATATTATACATGACTTATTTAGCGGCATAATTCACATATTTACCCGACCGTGATATCTTTAGAGATAGTGAGCGCTCTTATTGATTCTTAGCGATTATTGAATTATCGAACGTGAGTGGTATTAGATTAGGTGTGTCAAGTACGCAAGTGAGAAGCGATTGATTCGTGAAAGTGAACAGTGGAGTGAAAAGTGAATAAAACTGTGTTTGTCACGCCCCGCTTCCCAGTAGACAGAAACGGTGACGTGGCAAGCCCGCAACGTATTTACTATGAAAATACGTTAAGCGTAAGTAAGCAATATAACAGTGTGCAAGAATAACAAGAGTAATAAAAATGAAACAACAACTTTATTTACATTCAACTTTATATACAACTGTCTAAAAATAAAAGATACAATAATAAAAACAAATGCCAAAATAATGGCATACTGTAAGTAAGAGCCGGCAGAAAGAAGTTAGTAGTCTGGCTGAGTAGCAAACTGGTCCAAGTCCTCTGGGCTCGGTTCTATCTCCTCAGAGTCTGGTCCTCCTAACGAACATTTCAAAAAAAGAAACAGAAAGGAATGTCATCAGTGAACTAGCGCTCGGTAAGTCACCAAAAGAAGTAATAGAAGATGACTGAATGGTATATAAAATGAATAGAAACCAAGTAAATATAGACAGGTAAGATTGTATATGAGAGTATCTAAGCATGTTCATTTACAGGTAAAAGATTGCTATTCTAACGTGGTTGTTTGTAGTTTGGTAAAGAAGGTATTCATGTATACGAAAGGAGTCTATCTTACCCCGTGGACTCTGGTAACATATAGTACAAGGCCCCGTCATAACCCACGGGACAACAACACGTAAATTCATGTAGGTGTCTTTTAAAGTGACCTCTCGTGCCACGATATACGTTTCGTACCAATCTACCCCTTTATCCCCGCGTATTGTATTGTATAGTTTTAATATCACAGGTCTTGGCCGAATCCATGAATATAAAAAAGTACAAGTGCATGTTCAAGATGTAATTATGTGTTTAAGTATTCATGTATAGTTCATGTCAAGTTATATCCATGATTTGGTCAAGTCGAGCCAAGTATTCGAGTTTGAGTTTGAGATTTGAATTCGAGTGTTCAGCTTCATGATCATGTATTCAAGTTTGTGTTTGTTTTTGGATTCTGGTTTGAGTTTTGGATTCAGGTTGGAGTCAGTATCTTATGAAAGGATTTAGCTCTTGGATTTCTTAAGTTCGGGAGAAATCGGCAACTGCTGTACATGGACGGCAGGATTTATGTCTTTTTTCAAGACAATTGTCATTGATAACTCCGTTAAGTTGTCTAACCTGAATATACAAGCACTCACTTTCTCCGACTCCCCGGGGCTCAAGAGAATTGATGCTGCTTAAACTTATATTAATCTAGAGTTCTTAAATATTTATTATTGTTGTTTACATTATATTTATGTTGTTTGCATTTCTCGAGAGGCTTTTATGAAAAATATTTTAATATTGTTTAAAAACAAAGATCGAGGGTGATTTATAATATTTAGAGTTTTTATGAAGATGTATTTTAATTTTTAATGGTATTTTGGTGATAAAACCTACATTTTAAAAGTTTATGGTATTTTAATGAAAACTACTTCTTTTAGAAACTTTGTGGTATTTTATTAAATTTTAATTTTTCATTCTAAAAAATATACTTTCACAATTTATTTTTATTGAAAATACGGATTCATAGTTTTATATAATTTTCCAAAGTTTAGTTTTGTTTAGAAAATTCGTATTTCTTAAAAACCGTATTTTTATTTTCTTTCAAGACCGAATACCCCGTGAAGAGTCTTGCATCTCGCTCTACTATCTCAAGGATGTGCGATAATCCGCACCATCCATTAGCGGATCCCCTAATGAGGGTTGTAGAGACGCAATTGCCAAGAATTCAAAAACATCGATTAAAAGAAACTTTTTTGTAAAACTGTGGTATTTTAATGTAAAACCGTGGTATTTTAATGTAAAACCTATTCTTTGAACCAACCATATATTTAGAATATTGTGCTATGAAACCATAGTGTGCATATAGGGTAGGTCGTTATCCCGTGAAGGTTCTAGAGGTAGGTATATTAGTTATCGAAATAAGAGTTATACTAAAATTAGTGGTATTTTAATGAAAAAGATCATTATATGAGTATTTCATATGGAAATTTTCATTACGCTAAAAAGATAAATGATGTGAATAAGATTAAGAGTGGTTTTATAGTGTTGTTATGATTTATTTTGCTTATCAAGTGGATAAAAAGGTTTGAATGGAAGGTATTATCGGATCTAACTCCACTTTATCGATATGTTTTAGAATGCGATTTTAGTTGAAAAGAAAGAAAGGAGAATGGGACTTATGGTTTTATAAATTCGAGAAAGGAGTAAGGAAAATAGAGATGGCTCCGTGGCATCGCGGTAGCTCCGGGAACGACTCATATTTTTAACGAAAAGAGCTTGGTTGCTAACTCCACTTGACTCTACCTGCACTTAGAAAATTTTGGGAGAATTTTGATAGAATTTTTAGAATGGGAGAGAGATGGAGGGTGGAGTGGTATTTATAGTGAAGAATTTAGGGTATGAGAATTAAAATTTTGAATAAAAAGAATTAAAATGAGGTTAATGAGAGATTTGAAGAGTCTCTGTTTGATTGCAGGAAAATCAAACAGTGCAGGGGAGTTGAGGGGAGCTGAAGAGATGTGTGTGCAAAGCGCGGAGACGATTAGAGCTATATCAACCGTCGGTGGCGGCAAATTGACAAAACGGGCGGTCGGATCTTGATAGGTTGCCTAGAGATTCGTGCCACGTGTTTAACTCTGTGTTTACTCCTCATTTATCCCGTTTGATTTTTCTGAAACTTTTCGATTCTCCGTGTATTGCACGTGCATCTCTTTGGGTTCCGAAAAGTTAAAAAGAAAAATATTTAAAAAAAATTGAGACTAATGGGAATCGAACACACATACTATGTCACAGCAGTGTAGAGGCTTTACTAAACTACAAGTTGCTTCTTGTTTTTATTGAACAAAAATAGGTTATAACTCCTAATCAGACTGAAAACCCCTTTCTATACATTAAATCAGTAAATTTTTGTACAGAGATTTCAGAGTCGTTACATTCTACCCTCCTTATAAAAATTTCATCCTCGAAATTTATACAAAAGTTTAAACTTCAAACAGATGAGGGTATCGTGCACGCAAATCGTCTTCTCACTCCCAAGTCGATTCTCCTGTCGAATCATTCCTCCACATCACTCGGACTAAATTCACTTCCTTGTTCCGCAATGTTTTCACCTTTCGGTCTAGGATCTCAATTGGTTGTTGCTCGCAAGTTAAATCAATCTGTACAGCGAGCTCTGAGTGATCAAGTATATGACTGGGGTCGCTCACATATCATCGTGGTTGGGATATATGGAACACATTGTGCATTCCTTCCAATGAGTGTGGTAGTGCCAAGCAGTATGTCACTTCTTCAACTCGTTCTAGTATATCGAACGGTCCGATGTACCTTGGACTTAGTTTATCTCTCTTGCCAAAACGTATCACTCCTCTGTTTGGAGAGATCTTCAGGAATACATGCTCTCCGGGTTGAAACTCCAGGTGTCGAGGTTTTGCATCTGCCCAATGCTTCTGTCGGTCCTGGGCTATGCGCATCTTTTTCCTGATTGTGCGAACTACATTTACAGTTGCCATGATCATCTCTGGTCCAAAGAGTTCACGATCTCCAACGTCGTCCTAACTCAGCGGGGAACGACACTTCCGTCCGTAGAGTGCTGTGAATGGTGCCTTCCCAATACTTTCCTGATAGCTGTTGTTGTATGAAAACTCTACAAGGTGTAGGTGATCTTTCTACGAACCTCCGAAGTCTAGCATACAGGCTCTTAGCATATATCTGAATTGTTCTCTTGGACTGTTCGTCTGTTTGTGGATGATACGCCATGCTGAAATTTAGACTCTTTCCCAAGCTAGCTTGCAGACTCTGCCAAAACTGTGATCAGAATCTTGTATCATGATTGGAGACGATGTAGACAGGTACCCCATATAATCTTACGATCTCCTGCATGAGTTTATGGGTATCAAGACAAGTATAGTATATCTTAAAGATTTAAATCTTGCTTTAGATTCTTTTCTCACCTCCATGTACTTCCTTGCTAACGTCGCATTTGACTGGCCAAATCGGAATGGAATAAAGTGAGCCGACTTGGTGAGTCGATCCACAATAACCCAAATTACATCGTTACCTTTCGTGCTGTGAGGGAGAGCAGTCACGAAGTCCATGGTAATGTGCTGTCATTTCCATTCTGGGATTGGTAACGGCTGAAATAGACCAGCAGTTCTGTGATGTCCAGCTTTCACTTGCTGACACACCAAACACTTTGCTACGCTCCTTGCTACTTCTTATTTCATTCCATGCCACCAGTAGTGTTGCCGTAGATCCTTGTACATCTTCGTGCCGCCGGGGTGTATAGAATAAGGAGAGCTATGAGTTTCTTTCATCAACTTTTCTCGAACAGGACCGACTGGCATGCATAAACGGCTCCCATACCGTAAGATCCATCTTCGTGAATGATGAAGTCAGTTCGAAGTCCACTTTCTACTTGTTCTCGGATCTTTTGTAGCTTGGCATCATTTGCTTGAGCTACCTTGATCTGATTGATAAAAGTGGACTAAACTTATAAGTTTATCATAGATGAGGCGTTACCTAGCACAACTACTTCAATTTTCAATCCGTGCAAATCTTACTGTAGCATCTACTGGGCGCTGAGGTTCATTGCAAATGGCTGGCGACTAAGTGCATCAGGAACTACGTTCACCTTTCCAGGATGATACTGTAGGTTGATATCGAAGTCCGCCATGAGCTCGAGCCATCTTCTTTACCGCATGTTGAGTCCTTCTGAGTAAATACATACTTCAGACTCTTGTGGTCGGTATATATATCTACTCGTTCTTCCAAAAGGTAGATGCCAAATTGTCACGACCCAAAATTTGGCATGGGACCGGCACTTAAACCGCGTAACGTCAACATGCGTAACGCAATTTAAGTAAGTCGAAAACCCAGAAATCTAAACCATCAAAAGTAGTAAGTGATAAAAATATTGTTAAAAACATTTGGAAATCTCAAGTAAAAATCTTTAAACTTAAGTTTATTTCTTAAAATTTTCGGCAGTACCTCCTTTGTAAAAACTAGCCCCGAAACGGGTACAAATATAAGATATAAGTAAAGTAACATATGATATAAATAAAACATCCCCAAACGGGAGCAAATCACGCCCAAAGGAGGAAACAACCACCACAAGCATATATACGACGCCGTAGCGAAGAAATAGACAGTATAAGTAAAACAACATAAAGAGATAAAACTGCATAATAAAAGTCAGCTCACACGAGCTCGACACCCAAAGTCACAAAATATACAATATCCGTCCTCACAACTTGTCTCTAAGTCAATATATGGAAATGGTAGATGGAGAGTACTAGATACAATGAATATAAACGGATAACCGCAAAACCCACCTATAGCCAAACGGCTCACAGCCGACCGTAGCGGTATCCGCTGCAAAAAAAATACAATAAGAAGCCCTGCCGCGACTACTCTGAGGGTCAGCCTGCAAACACTGTGGCATAACGGGGGTGAGTTTCCAACTCGTGAATAGTAAGTAATATCGTACAGATAATCGCAGGTATGCACGTACAACGATAATCTATCATATGCAATCTGATAGCATAAATATGGTAATCTGGATATGCAACAATCATGAAAGGTACTATATCAGGTACTACAAATACATGAAGCAATGCATATCAAATAAATGCTGAGTATGGGATAAAACATGTCATCATCAATGAATCATCATCGTGGAAAAACCGGTGTCCATCAACGATACCCCAAATCCCAATACCTTAGGCGGCGTCACCGTGATCGGCCCTCATATCCTGTAAATCTCATGGAACCTGAGTGCCCAATATCGGCACTCGAAAACATCATGAAATCTTGTGTCCAACATTGACACGCAAATCCACATATATCGGGCTCCGTAAGTCCGGATCGGCCCACGGGCTTCATCAGTCCGGATCGGCCCATATCCATCTCTCGACTCCGGTCGGTATCCTCCGGATAACCGCCAGGTCAAACCAATCACCGGTAGGTAGTAGTCCCTCTGCCAGGCTCATCGTCTACTGCACAACATACCTTTCTTGCCCCGGGGTACCATACCGGGTCCACCATGAACCCGCAAACGGATCATCCATCTCCTCGAATCAGGTTTCTAACACAAGCTCTCAGAACCGAGAAAACACATGGTGGACGCACTGAAATATCATATCAAGAGAAACCGGGTTTTCAAAACAATGCATACTTTCTTGAAATAATACTACGGTTCTCAAATCCATAAATCACATAAAATCCATATCTCAATGCGTAAATCCATAAAATATGATATATGCAACATAAACAGTAATATGAGCATATCAAGGGAAAACCGCTCTTTTAAATGAATCACGTTTTTAAATATATCATGCGGTTCCCAATTCCTCCAAAATCAAATCCAACATCATATAAAGGTGTACATGTAGCTATAGCAAGTATGGGTGTATAATGTAAGTATGTATGCACGATGTATTCCAAATGCGCAATAGAACAAGAATCAATGTGTCAATATCAATAACACTACAATACTGCATATGTGTGTAGGTTGTGCGTGTCATGGCAATTACCGACGGTGTGGATGTAGCATACAATTTAGTGCTCGTGCAACATGAACCGTCAGTAATGGTGCAGTGTCCACTAGGTACTAAGCCAAGGCACAACAAGTAATGGTATGCAATGATGCACAATCAATATATATGCATATAAACATGAGGCTATAATATCATATCTAGACCTAACGTATAACGCCATACGGGCGATTTTCCCGTAGATGTTAAATCTACTCACAATGATCTCGAGCTAGGTAAATCCGACCACCTGCTTCTCTTTCTTCGCAGCGTCCGAAGTCCCCACCTGCGATCCTATTAACACAAAACACAATAACGCGTGGATTTAGCAAACTACGCAATAATAACGAACACAACGCCAATTTAACGAATCGGTTCCCTTAAGCTACAAAAGGGTTCGCTTAGCGGCTAACGTGTGTGGCGACATCACCAAAACAGACCCACGACAGCAAGCTACCCGAGACACTAAAACTACATCGGATCAATCGTTTTGCACTTAGTCAAAACACTAAAAACTAGCAATTTGATCCCAGATTTTACCTACTGTCAAAACATAAAAATCCAGCAGTACCAAACACCCTAAAACAACTGCAGACAACTACCCTAAAAATTACAACACCCCAGTCTCCTGTACGGCCAAGCTCACCGGAAATTGCCCCAATGTCGTCGGTTGAACAGTGTCAGGCGGGGTTCGTGTTTCACGTGTACACTCAGGGTCTCTAATATAACACTACTACACTGCTAGTTTTTCCAGTAAAAACTCGTGGTCACAGCAGATCACATACATCTAAAAATGACACTAAAAATATGATATTTGCTCAACACCACATCTTTATCGTTCTAAACAGCGACTACGAAGCTACACAACAATAAAACTCCTAATTAACAGTTTAGAGTCATTACCTATCCACACTTGCTCAAAACCCTAGCTTTCCATTCTCCAAGTGATCCTAGTGGTTTGATCTTGACTTGTGAATGGTTTTAGTAGGGTTTAATGAAGATTTTGTTTGGGTTTGTGAGGATTGGGTTAGGGTTTCAGTTGAGGGATGAGGGAAGAAATGAGGTGAAGAAAAATATGAGAATGAGAGAGTGAGGGAAATGAGAGTTTATGTGTGGGTGAGGGATGAGGGAATGAGGGGGTGAGAGTAGTATGAGCCATGCCTCCCTCTTTTCTCTCCTCATTTAATGCATGGCATGCTTGCCCCATGCTCATCATGCCCCCCCCTCTCTCTTCCTCTCTGAAGTCAACCTAATTAAAAAACCCTTTTTATTTTAAAACCAACTAATTTAATTAATTACATATAACAAATGGAATGACATTAGGTTAGGGTGCCATGGCTACTTAAGCATGGTTAACCCTAATTAACCCTAGGTTAATATGCACATGTGTATGCAATCCCAAAATAAATATTAATAAAATATTAATTAATTTTTATAAAATATTTGAAAACTATTTTGGTAAACTTTTTACCAAAAATTCGCATTATCGCTTAATTAACACTAATCGCATTCTAAGGTGTTACACAAATCTTGAGTGCGAAGATGACGACTGCCAATTCTAGATCATGTGTTGGCTAGTTGCGCTCATGAACTTTTAATTGATTTGATGCAAAAGCCACAACTTTTCCATGCTGATGTATAACACATCCTAATCTTTTACCGGACGCATCACAATATACGTCGAATCCGCTAGATTTATCCGTTATTAAAAGAATAGGTGCAGAGGTTAACCTCGATTTGAGTTCAAAAAAATCTGTCTCACATGCTTCTGACTACACGAATGCTTCATCTATACGTGTGAGCTTGGTCAAGAGTGCTGCAATCTTTGAGAATCCTTCGATGAAGCGTCGGTAGTATCCTACTAAGCCCAAGAAACTTCTTATATTTTTCACCGTCTTTGGTGTCGGCCACTCGCTGACAGCTGGCACCTTAGCTGGATCAACATAGATTCCTTCGCCTGAAACGATGTATCCAAGAAATCCGACTTGATCTAGCCAAAATTCACACTTGTTGTACTTGGCGTAGAGTTGATGCTATCGTAGTGTCTCAAGGACAATGCGTAAGTGCTCAGCGTGCTCTTTCCGATTCTTTGAATACGCCAGGTTGTCGTCGATGAAGATGACAACAAACCTTTCTAAGTACTTTTAGAAAACTTGGTTCATCAGGTTCATAAAAATGGCAGGTGCATTGGTCACTCCAAATGGCATTACGAGATATTCATAATGGCCATAAGGAGTCCTAGACGCCATCTTCGGAATGTCAGGCTCTTTGACCTTCATCTAATGATAGCCCAAACGAAAATCTAACTTTGAGAATACACAAGATCCACTTAACTGATCAAAAAGGTCATCAATGCGAGATAGTGGATACTTGTTCTTAATCGTTATTTCGTTTAGAGCTCAATAATCCACGCACATCCCGTAGGTACCTTCCTTATTCTTCACTAATAGCGCTGGTGATCCCCAACTTAATGTACTGGGTCTGATCCAACCTTTCTTCAGGAGCCCGTCCAACTGAATATGGATCTCCTTCAATCCCTCCGGACTTAATCGGCATGGAGCTTTGATTACAGGTTGTGCACCAGGTTGTAAATTAATGCTAAATTCAATAGCTCGATTGGGAGGCAAACCTGATATGTATTCAGGGAACACATCCTCGAACTCTCGAACTACTTCAGGATTTTCTTCTTTAGCTGGTAGGGAGAACACTTCTGCATTCTTCGGTTTGGAACGGTAGCTTCCTGGTTCCAAGGTTCTATCTCCACTTTTGATATAAAAGACTGGATGATCTGGTATCTCAAATACTGCCCTCTTTTGACGGCAGTCAATGGTAGCATAGAATACGCCCAGCCAATCCATTCCAAACACAACATCGAAATTTGGTATGTCTAGTAGTAGAATTCTTGGCCGCAAACTACAACTGGGCACTGATCATATCCCAAATTTGCCTTCAAGACTCCATTCCCGAAACTAACATTTCAGCTTGAAACGAATGGCTTGAAGGGAATCGCGTGCGTTCTCACGAACCGTTGTGACATGAAGCAATGTGAAGCTCCATTGTCGAAAAGTGCAAGTGCAGAAAGAGTGGCTACTAGTATAGAACTTAAGTTATGTGAGGTTGCGTTTAGGTATAGGGGAAAGTATAACAATGCATAAGAATTGAAAGATGAAAGGATGGAAGAATTTACCGGTGATGACTTGTCATGTGGCTTCGGCCTCCTCTACTGTCATTGTAAAAGTCTGTCGTCTCGGTACATTCCTCCTCGCCGGAGGCACATTCCTCTGCCCTTGAGGCACATTTCTCTGTGCCTGATGGAATTGACGCTGAGGCCGTGCTAGCAGTCCTCGTGGAGCTGGTGCCGGAAGAGCTAGGCGTGGTGCAGGTGCCTGAATGGCTGGCCTCTCAGGAGCTGGAATTGTGGGTCTGGTTACTGGTGCTGTGTTAATAAGATATGGGCATGCTCCTATAGCGTGAGTAGATGCGCTACAAATCAAATACAGACCATTTGCACGCCTACAGTTCTTCGCCAAGTGTCCAGTTCTCTTGCAGTAGAAACAGAAACATGGACTGGACCGGTTAAACGATCTTCCTAGTCTCTTGGGTGCAAAAGTCGGCCTAGAAGATACTCCTCCTGTCATCTGGGTAGTAGGTCATTTGATTCCATCTGCTTGAGCTTTACCCTTCTTTTTTACCACAGCTTCATATCGGTGCGCTGCCTTCAGGACGAGTTCATGAGTTGGATAGTCGCCGGTGGCTAATGCCGCCTGAATCTCCGGGTCTAAACCCTGTTGGAATCATCTAGCCTAAATCTCATCGGTCGGGATCAAGTGTACCGCAAACCTCATAAGATGTTGATGTCAGGATAGTTACGTATTTTACGGAACAGAATTTAAGACGAATTCTTTACCTTCTAAGTATGATGAATTCGGCATCATATTCATCCACTGATTTTACCCACATAGAGCCTTATTGTAGGTGGATGAATTGTTGTATCATCTTAAAATGGGCAGTCTCGGGGAAAAACTTCATATTGAACAGATCGCGGAACGTCTTCCACTCTATTGGTTGTGTAAGACGGTTTTCCTCAGCTTTCCACAAGACCTTGCATTGTTGGTGAGCTGGAGATTAACCACACGAACCCAAGCTATGTTTGGTACCTGTGCTGTTGCAAGGTCATCCTCAATACTTTAGGCCCATTCTTCAGCCTCAAGAGGACTCTCTTTCCCTGAAAAGTTTCTTGGATGCAACGCACGAAATTACTTTACTCCAGGTGCTTCAGCTTCGAGATGGTTCATAAGGATATCAGTATGCTACCGCTGACCCTCCAGAAGGCTTTTGATGGCTTTTAGAAGTACCGTCTATTCGTTTATCGGAGCAGCAACGGTAGGAGGAGGTGGTAAGGTAGGCGGTGGTGTGTTGCCATTGACGGTGGTGCTGGTGTTATTTGGAGAATCTATCACCTTGATAGAAAAGACATGTTAGGATAGATTCAAGGAGTTTGAAAATGTATAGTTGCTAATTCTTATAATTCTTGTGATATATTGCTTAAGACTTCATGCAGAACTGACCTGCATGGGCCGCCAAAAAAACCTGTCACGCCCCGCTTCCTAGTAGACAGAAACGGTGACGTGGCAAGCCTGCAACGTATTTACTATAAAAATACGTTAAGCGTAAGTAAGCAATATAACAGTGTGCAAGAATAACAAGAGTAATAAAAATAAAATGGCAACTTTATTTACATTCAACTTTACATACAACTGTTTGAAAATAAAAGATACAATAATAAAAACAAATGCCTAAACAATGGCATACTGTAAATAAGTGCAGGCAGGAAGAAACTAATAGTCTGGCTAAGTAGCAAATTGATCCAAGTTCTCTAGGCTCGGCTCTATCTCCTAAGAGTCCGGTCCTCCTGACGAACATTTCAAAGAAAGAAACAGAAAGGAATGTCGTCACCGAACTGGCACACGGTAAGTCCCTAAAAGAAGTAATAGAAGATGACTGAATGGTATATAAAGTGAATAGAAACCAAGTAAATATGGCAGGTAAGGTTGTATATGAGTGTATCTAAGCATGTTCATTTACAGGTAAAAGATTGCTATTCTAACGTGGTTATTTGTAGTTTGGTAAAGAAGATATTCATGTATACGAAAGGTGTCCATCTTACCCCGTGGACTATGGTAACATGTAGTACAAGGCCCCGTCATAACCCACGGGACAACGACACGTGCATTCATGTAGGTGTCTTTTAAAGCGACATCTCATACCACGATATACGTTCCGTACCAATCTACCAATTTATCCCCGTATATTGTATCGTATAGTTTTAAGATCACGGGTCTTGGCCAAATCCTTGAATATAAAAAAGTACAAGTGCATGTTCAAGATGTAATTTGTGTTCAATTATTCATGTATAGTTCATGTCAAGTTATATCCATGGTTCGGTCAAGTCGAGCCAAGTATTCGAGTTTGAGTTTGAGATTTGAATTCGAGTGTTTAGCTTCATGATCAAGTATTCAAGTTTGTGTTTGTTTTTGGATTCTGGTTTGAGTTTTGAATTTAGGTTGGAGTCAGTATCTTATGAAAATATTTAGCTCTTGAATTTCTTAAGTTCGGTAGAAATCGGCAACTGCTGCATATGGACGACATGATTTTTGTTTTTTTCCAAGACAATTGTCATTGATAACTCTGTTATGTTGTCTAATCCGAATAGGCAAGCACTCACTTTCTCCAGCTCCCCGAGGCTCAAGAGAATTGATGCTGCTTAAACCTATATTAATCTAGAGTCCTTAAATACTTATCATTGTTGTTTACATTGTATTTATGTTGTTTGCATTTCTCGAGAGGGTTTTATGAAAAATATTTTAATATTGTTTAAAAATAAACCTCGATGGTGATTTATAATATTTAGAGTTTTTATGAAGATATATTTTAATTTTTAATGGTATTTTGGTGATAAAACCTACCTTTTAAAAGTTTATGGTATTTTAATGAAAACTACTTCTTCTGGAAACTTGGTGGTATTTTATTAAAATTTTAATCTTTCATTTTAAAAATTATACTTTCACAATTTGTTTTTATTGAAAATACAGATTCATAGTTTTATATAATTTTCCAAAGTTTAGTTTTGTTTAGAAAATTCGTACTTCTTAAAAACCGTATTTTTATTTCGTTTCGAGACCGAATACCCCGTGAAGAGTTATGCATCTCGCTCTACTATCCTAAGGATGTGCGATAATCCGTATCATTCATTAGCAGGTCCCATAACAAGAATTGTAGAGGCGCAATTGCCAAAAATTCAAAAATATCGATTAAAAGAGAAATTTTTGTAAAACCATTGTATTTTAATGTAAAACCTATTCTTTGAACCAACCATATATTTAGAATATCATGCCATGAAACCATAGTGTGGGTGTGGGATAAGTCGTCATCCCATGAAGGTTCTAGAGGTAGGCATATTAGTTATCGAAATAAGAGTTATACTAAAATTAGTGGTATTTTAATGAAAAAATTCGTTATATGAGTATTTCATATGGAAATTTTCATTACGCTAAAAAGCTAAATAATGTGAATAAGGTTAAGAGTGATTTTATAGTGTTATGATTTATTTTGCTTATCAAGTGGATGAAAAGGTTTGAAAGGAAGGTATCGGATCTAACTTCACTTTATCGATATGTTTTACGAATGCGATTTTAGTTGAAAAGAAGGAGAGGGGAAGGGGACTTACGGTTTTATAATTTCGAGAAAGGAGTAAGGAAAAGAGAGGGGGCTTCATGGCGTCGCGGTAGCTCCGGGAACGACTCCGATTTTCAATGAAAAGAGCTTGGTTGCTAACTCCCCTTGACTCCATTTGCACTTAGAAAATTTTAGGAGAATTTTGATATAATTTTCAGAATGGGGGAGAGCTAGAGGGTGGAGTGGTATTTATAGTGAAGAATTTAGGATATGAGAATTAAAAATTTGAATAAAAAGAATTAAAATGAGATTAATGAGAGATTTGAAGAGTCTTTGTTTGATTGCATGAAAATCAAACAGTGCAGGGGAATTGAGGAAGCTGAAGGGGTGTGTGTGCAAAGTACGGAGACGATTGGAGCTATATCAGCCATCGGCGGTGGGCAAATTGACAAAACGGGCTGTCGGATCTTGATAGGTTGCCTCGAGATTCGTGCCACGTGTTTAACTCTGTGTTTACTCCTCATTTATCCCGTTTAATTTTTCTGAAACTTTTCGATTCTCCGTGTACTGCACGTGCAACTCTTGGGCTTCCGAAAAGTTAAAAAGAAAAATATTTAAAAAATTTAGGACTAATGGGAATCGAACACACAGGCTATGTCATAGCAGTGTAGAGGCTTTACCAGTGAGCTACAAGTTACTTCTTACTTTTATTGAACAAAAATAACTCATAACTACTAATCAGGCTGAAAAACCCTTTCTATACATTAAATCAGTAAATTTTTGTACAGGAATTTCAGAGTCGTTACAGTGTTATTGGTGTGTACTTATACACAACTAGCCCCATATAAATAGTTATTGAAACGTGAGGGAAAAAGAGAAATTGAAGTGAAATGGAACTTGTATTGAGCAATGTAAGCGATTTAGAAGATGACCATTCGAACAACGACTCTTATATATACTTTAGGTTATTGACTTAGCAGTCCGACTGACATGTTTACGTCCCAGGTGACAGTGGGTCGTAGTCTCGGGTACGCACAAACCCTCGTTAAACATGATCACTCTTTTCCACAATTCGATTTCAATTTGATCTAGAGACCAATAGGAATATAGATCATATACTGCATTGATTATTGATACACTGAGCACCTGCATTCACTGTCTCTACTGTATTATCTTTCATTCCATACTTCATTATATTTCTATTATATATACTTGCTATTGCGTCGCCCTGACGACCTGAGTATGCATGCTCAGAGCTTAGAGAAGACGCCGCTCAGGAGTCAGATCTACCATTCAAGCTCGCAGAGATCTAGATGGCCTTACTTTCAGCACTTTTGCTGCTTTCCCTAAAGCAACCTTGTATCCGCACTTGGTTAGTAGTTTTCCTTTTCCGTTGAACTATTGTAAATTGTGAACAATGAAATTTGAAGTAATAATCTAGTGATGTGTTACCTTTACTTCAGTACCGTGTTTACTGATTACCATGTAATGCTAGAAATCGAAGTGTAACTACGGCAGGATTATTGCTTGACCGTAAGAGCATGGTTGGCCTAATCGCCTCCCGTATTCTATATTTTGGGAAGTGGGGCGTGACATGGTTTTGTTGTTATCAGAGCCAGGTTTAGTATAAAGGAATAACGTGACTTACATTTTATTACGTTGCTTTCACTTTACTATCATTTGCTTCTATCTTTGTATCTAATCATATCCTTTCATCTATCTTCCAACGACATGACCTCCCTAAACAACCTCTTTTCGGACTCTAGTTCCCAGGATCGCACATAGAGGATCCTGAACGCACTGACAACTCTCGCGGAAGCTCAAGAGAGAAAGACTGACCTACTTACCGAGGGTCTCAGGAAAATTACCGCATTAGGAGGACCCTCATCTCTCATTACCGCCCCTGAGGACGTCGTTGCACCAGCTACACCTACCAGGGTTGGTATTGTATCGGATTTCCGGAGATTACACCCGACTGTATTTACAGGGTTAGCCAAACCACTTGAAGTCGAGCAATAGCTAGTCAATATGGAGAACCTACTGACGGCCGCATGGGTCCCCGATGAAAAGAAAGTAAACGTGATAAAAATTCAGCTAGAAGACGAAGCTCGTACTTGGTGGTCCGTCGAAGAGACTGTTCACCGCCGAAAGACACGACCGGGACGTTGGGACGTCTGGCCTGAATTTTGGGGGCAGATGCTATTTGGTTTTATCCGTCCACCTCTCCGAAGATGCCAAGTTCATTTATGGCACCATGTATCGGAGGTCTGGACAGATGCGGCCGTTGTAGC
The DNA here is from genome assembly GCA_030015575.1 of Agapanthus africanus. Taxonomy (NCBI): domain Eukaryota; kingdom Viridiplantae; phylum Streptophyta; class Magnoliopsida; order Asparagales; family Amaryllidaceae; genus Agapanthus; species Agapanthus africanus. The sequence continues at coordinate 601,500,824 of JASDDO010000022.1, read as the reverse complement.
AGACTTCGTTAGATTCCTCCTCATTATGAGGGGTTTTTGATTGTGGGGACGCTCTTCCCTGTAGGTGCAAGCCCCTGCAGTTAATTACGTTACCGCATCACGGTAACCACTTTCTCCTGCTCCAGAAGGTCACTTCGTGTCGTGTGTGTTTGTTTTATTTTTGGTTGCCCGTGGATTGTATATGGAGACTAATTTATGTTGTCGCCCATAGGGCGTGGATTAGTCCAAATCCGTATTTTCTTAGATTTGGGTTTGGGTTGGTTTAAGGATCGTTAGTCTCATTTGAGATTAAGATCAACTTAAACGTTTGTTAAGGATACGTTAGTCTAACTTTAGACTAAGATCTACTTAACAGGGTTTTGGGATCAATTAGATCTAACAAAAGAGCATTTGGGCTCTATCGTCTTAGATTTGGGACATTGTGGTCCATTGGGTTTAAGGACATCGTAGTCCATGAGTTTAAGGACCTCATAGTCCATAAAGTTTAAGGACATCATAGTCCATGAGTTTAAGGACCTCATAGTCCAGGTTTAAAGACGTCATAGTCTAGGTTTAAAGACATCATAGTCTGTGGGGTTTAGTTTAGGGACATTGCGGTCCATAGGGGTTTAAGGACATCATAGTCCGTAGAGTTTAAGGATATCATAGTCCATCAAGTTTAAGGACATCATAGTCCATGAGTTTAAGGACCTCATAGTCCATAAAGTTTAAAGACATCATAGTCTGGGTTTAGAGACATCATAGTCTATAAGGCTTCTGGTTTAATCAGTTCGGGGATGCGCCAAAAGTTATTGGTTATTGGGACCCTCCGCCTCTCTGAAGACGTTGAAGAATTACAACGACGTGCATCAGAGGTGTGGAGAGATGCACCCTTGAACCAGTGAATGTTCATTAAAGATTTGATGATCTTGTTTGGGACTAAGTCCAATAAAGGGCACATGGGCTCGATTGATTATGAGTTTGGCCAATTTGGGCTCAGCCCACCGAGTCTCTGTCATCTCTCTTTTAAAGTGTTGAACACTTACTAGGACACAGTCCTTTCTCTGTGCACATAATGCTCAGCATTTATGTGGGTTCTGACACTCACTTTCTTTTTATTTTTATGAGCGTTGAACACTCTTCATGGCACTGGGCTCTTCTTGCAGAGCGCTCTGTGTTAGAAGCGCCCACGTGAGTAGCACGCGGAGAGCTTGACGCCAACCAATGAGTGCAGAGCGCTTTTATGAGAAGAGAACCCACGTGAGAAGCACGTGGGGCACTCAGCGCTGAGCGCCAGACTTTGAGTGCAGAGCACTTTTATGAGAATAACGCCCACGTGAGGAGCACGTGGAGACTTGAGTGCAGAGCACTTTTATGAGAATAGCGCCCACGTGAGGAGCACGTGGAGCGCTTGGCGCATGGCACCAGACTAGAGTGCAGAGCACTTTTATGAGAATAGCGTCCACGTGAGGAGCACGTGGAGCGCTTGGCGCCAGACTAGAGTGCAGAGCACTTTTCATTTAATAGTGCTTAGCGCTGAGTTTCCCTTTGTGTGTTATGTTCTGCAAAGTTCAATTCTTTGTTCTTCCCCAAATTTTTGATCCTCAAGAACAAATTTATCCCCGTAAGATTTAAATTCTTATTTTTGGGAGACTTGTCTAATGGATCTTAGATCCGAGGAAAGAACTATGTTCTTTTTATGAGGGTTAAACCCTTGAGATGCTCTGATCTCTATTTTATTTACCTTGAAGAAAATTCTTCTTCTTAGAGCTAGCTCCTATCTTTTTCTTTTCTGAGAACTTGAAACTTATAGGGAGGTTTTTCTCTCCAAGACTTGAAGTCTTGGGTTCTTTATATAGGGGAGGCTGATTTGTTGAATAAGTTAAGGAAATCTCTCATTGAGTGATTTCTAATTGATTTGGGGATGTTTCCCACCATTGGATCTTTGATCCAAAGGATTCTGTTTTACAGAAGACATCTTTCTTGTTATTAACAAGATTGGGAAAATGTTTTCCCATACAGAGATTATTCTGTATCTTGGTTATTTTTAATCACCATTGGATCTTTGATCCAACAGTGCTCTGATTTACAGAGCACAATCTTTCTTTTTTGGAAAGATTTGAGGAGTATTTCCTCAACAGAATTTTATTATGGTAATTTGATGATTTATTATCTTCGTTGGATCTTTGATCCAATGGTGGAGAACATTTAGTTCTAGTGCTGGCGCTTCCGTGCTTTACACGTGGGGCACTGCCTCAGAGTCTTTGACTCTCAGCGCTGGCGCACTTGGCGCCAGCGCTCTCGTGCTTTGCACGTGAGGCACTGCCTCAGAGTCTTTGACTCTCAGCACTGGTGCTCTGGGCTCTAGCGCTCTCATGCTTTGCACGTGAGGCGCTGCTTCAGTTCAAAATTTCAAAATTTGAAATTTAGAATAGAGCTTTGCTCTCTGATTGGGGGAAACAAATTCCCCCCCACCTTTGCGCTCACGTGGCTCACACATAGTGCAACGGTGGCAGTCTTTCCACCGTTGGATTGTCTTGGAAGTTGGATCGACTTCCAGTGCCTATAAATAGGGCTTTTGGCCCTTGAGATGACTGCTGTTCATCTTTTTGTTTTCTTGTTTTTAAGAATTTAATTCTCTTTCAGAGCTAAGTTCTCTGTCTTAAGAAACTCTTTTTTAGAGTCGAAACTTTGCCCAAATTTGGTAAGGATTGAACTTATTAACAGAGCTTTGCTCTTCTCAGATCGTAGATCTTAAAGAAAATGTTTTAGGATTTACCCATTAACAGAGTCGTGCTCAACTTTAGATCATAGATCCGTTCATCTTCCATGAAGAACTCTTAGAGTTTGTTCATAGATCTTGAAGATCTTGGAGTTTTTACTCTGCAAAAAGCTTTGCTTTTTAGGGTTCTGATGACTTGTTCCATCGTCTTCGCAGAGCATAGCTCTTAGAGTTTTTAGGGAATTTTATTCCCCTCATAATTAGAGTTGACAGATGTCACTCCTGTTTGCAGAGCGTTGCTCTCGAGGGAGTTTAACTCCTTGGCCCGAGGAGTCTCTCATTAAATGAGGATCATTTTTTTAGGATTTCTCCTTTATTTGCACAAATTTGAATTTGTTGGGTGTCTTAATCAGAACTTGTTTTCTCCGTGAGGATATCAAGAGTTGTTTAAATTCCCGTGTCTATTTCAATAAGCATTTTCTTGATCAGTCTGACCACTAAACTCTTACTGATTTTCCTTTTCAGACACTATGGCCGCTCATCTGTATGATCCTAACGAAATTATTTCTTATGGAGACATTTGTGCACAAGGCCATTGTCAAAACCAGGAGTTTACAAATGCTCATTGCGCTGAGATCATGAGTCGCTTTAATGAATACAATGGTCGACTACTTCCTCGTCGTTCCGCTCTTTTGAAGATCCTCTTGAGAGCAATTTGGAACGCACTTCCTGAATTTTATGAAGCCATGCCGCTTAAGGCACTGGATGATGCCGAAGACAAGGTGCATTCAGTATATCTGATGGGCCTGATCTCGAAGAGGCGGCGAGATATCTTGCACCAAATTTTCCAACAGCGACGATAATCGCTGCCTATCGAAGGACGGATGACATTAGCGAGGATCTTGACGCTTGCATTCGTGAGAGGATGCAAACGAAAATAGTCAGAGAAGCCTGATTTGTACGAAGTTTTGTGATCAAAAATATTTTTACCGCAATCAAGAACGACGTCGCTTGGTAGCTAGCCGGTGAATACGGGTCGGTCCACAGGAATGTTGTGTATTCCTTAATTGTTCTAACGAGTTAATTCTAAATGGTGTTTGGATTTTTAACAATAAAAACTAAATTGACTTAGACTAGGATTAGAAATCTTGCTAGGGTTAGGTTTAGGTTAAGTTTGGATAATTAAGATTTCCCACCGCTTTCAATACCCTAAATTAGATCTCATCAGGTGTTATGGTAATTATTAATAAAGGGGATTAGGATGATCGGGAAGAAACGATGTTTCTTCCTCTAGGTCTTTGTCCGTCCTTTCTTAATCCTTACCCTAACCTCCATGGAAAACATGCACAACCGGTCTTTTATACTACGGTATCACCTTTACCTCGTGGGTAGGGTGCCGTAGGGAGCGGTATGTGTATGTATGCATGGAGTCCTAATAATTAGTATGTGTCGGGCAAGAAAGGGGTGAGAGATTTGCATCTCTTAAACCTTACATATTCCTAACCCTAATAAGCGAGGAACTACTCGCTCATTAGGGGATCTATGAAAAACATGATTTTTATGAGTTTTCGATTGAAGAGATTAATTATCTAACTACTGCAGATTAATAAAAAAGTTCTAATCTAAATTAAACTAGGGCAGAGAATAAATTTAACCTAGGGCAGAAAGAAGAATTAAGAACTAGGGCAAAAATAAAAGAAGCTACTTAAAAAATTGATGCTCTCAAAACTTGATAGAAATTCTGAATTTTATTCAATGAAAAGAGGCATGAGAAGAGGCATAACCTAAAAAAGGTTTTAGGGTTTCTATTTATAGAACATAAAAACCCTAGGGTTACAATCGAGTCATATCTCAAATTACAAGTTTACCCCCTAAGAAAAGAACTAGTCAACGCACGCCACCGTCACAGGAATTTCTGCACCGACACGGGTTCAACACGGCCGCGGAACCGCGGCCATAGGCCCTGTTTGGCCGAGGTTCCACGGCCAAGTAGTGGAGTCTTGGGATTCTTTTTCCTGGGGATCTTTCTACTGCTTTTGGCTTTCTGTTTCTTTACATGGTTTCTCAGTTTGTCTTCTAGATTTCTTCCAGATTCCCACAGTGAATAAAGTCGTGGACTTTTACCGCTTGCTTCGTGTCGAAGTTTTGAACCTTGCGCTGCCTTTGTGCTTTGTGAACTTGTTTGTTGATCTTCGTTTAGTCTTCAAACTGTAGGCATGATCAAGATCTTTCCGTTTGTTGGTCGTAGTCTCACTTTTGTATGGTCTTTTCATCTTTTTCACTTTTTTTGTTCTGAGAACCTGTAACCTGCAACTATGTAGCAGACATGGGTCAAAAGCACCTGTTTATTTGTAAAATGAATAACAATGGGGAATATAATAATGCAAAATTATGGTATGAACAAATACCCCCAAACTTATCTTTTTCTCGTCCTCGAGCAAACCTAGTTTTATTCTTGAAAAAGACCCAGCCTCACTTTTGCAGAGAAACGCGATTGCACTGAGCTCATGCAACAAGCCGTTAAACCTCTAGGTGTCCCTAGTAGGAGGAGTGTTGTCTCCTGAGGGTTTTTAGCGGATACTACCCATAAAATCCTATCAATTCGGCCTATTGACTTTTATTCTCCAATTAGGTCTTCTAACAAGAAACTCTATTATCTTCAACTCATAAATTATCCACCCGTATTTTTCACGCTTCCTTATTATTTAACTTAAGATTGTATATGTTCTGTAAATTTACTTAGCTTTTAGCATCTTTTAAGTTTTCCTTCTAAAGTTCCATCTCAACTTAGGAATTTTTATTATCTCTATTAAAGATACAAGTCATATTCTTCATTCCTATCTCTTATCTAAACCCCAATCACATACCCTTACGTGTGTGTGTATATCACCCCTACACTTGGAAATTCAAATCAAGCTATCATACTCTTGTCCGTCGTCCAAAGCACTTATTAATTGGTGAATTTTGAATTTTGCTCACACATTCTTCATGCGACCGTTAATACTTCTTGAGGTACCAACGACCAATTACAAAATGTGTTCGCACATTAAAGCGTAATTCCTAGTCTTGTAATCCCTAAGGCTTTTAGCAGTGACTCCTAAACCAGTTGGTCTAAGACACTAGGTGATGAAGCACCCTTGCTAAATATTTTTTCTATTAATACAGCCTTAAGTAATCACAACAACCAGTGTTCATTTTTTTTATTATCTCTTTATTCACGCTTGTATTTTTATTTTATTTTCCTTCATACTAAGGACTTCGGACAAGAGCATTTCAAGGTATCCTCTACTATTCCAGGTTTCAAGGTTCGTGTTTGTGCAATTTGTAGGGTATATATTTTCAGAATCTAGACTTAAACTTAGGAATTATTTTTCAAACTTATACTTTAATAAAAATATCAATACTTTTCCCTTGTTTTAACTTAGCCCCAAGAAGTCAACTTGAAATTTGCCTATTTCTAAATAAACTACAAAGACATATACTTTCTATCATTAAATTTTAAGAAAGGTTATTTGTAGGGTTTTTAATTTACTAAGTCTAAGAATCTAGTTGTTCCTAGCTAGTTAACCCATTTGTCAAACTCAAATCAATTATGGCCAAAATTGAATGTTTTAATTTTTATAATTTTTCGAAATTTTCAATTTTTATGGGTTTTAAAATAAGTATGCAAATGCAAAAATATACATATGAATGCGAAGGAAGAAAACTTACCGAGCACACCCCCAAACTTAAACTTGACAGTGTCCTCACTGTCATGCTACACCAAGAGGGTCGAAAATGTCGGAACTTCCCTGTTTATTTTTTTATATTTTTTATTGTTAAAAGAAAAACAAAATATATATACAACAAGGTCCCCCAAACTTAAGTGAAACAGTGTTTCCACTATTTTAAGCGTTAAAGTTTAGAGTTAGGGGGAAGAAAAATCAAACTATACAAGGCCTTACACAGACCAAAGGTTAGCACCAACCATTCAAAAATTCTATCGTGATAATGGTAGGGTTGGTGGAAGAATGGAGTGTAGAGAAAGGAGTTGAGAAACACACGAGACCGTATGGGAAGAAGGGTGGAATATGGTCTCGGTATATTTGGAGAAGAATGGCGGAAGAGAGAAAGAAGTGTAGTACGAACTTGAGGGCGTAAATCGAGTGAATAAATTAGCGCAAATTGTGATGACCGATGTGTTAAAAGCGACTGTGCTAATCTATCAACCCGTCGAGAAATGGGGTCAAATCCCTCAAGATTCGCAAGAAAACATGGGTACATTGAACTTGGTAAATCATCCATTGAAAGTAGAAGCACGACGGATTCTTGCGCGGTCGAAACAATGGAAAGGACGAAGGGGAGTGATTTAGGGATAGTCTTATTCTCACTTAAGTAATCTGTCTCGAACTCGAAGGATTCCATCAATGGTTTGAAATGACTGTAAGCAACCGAGTCTGATGGTTCAACTAACTCATCTGAAAATTCAAAGGACTCAAACTCGGGCGGTGAGTCTTCAAAATCGTCCGAAAAAGTGAAACACTCGTAATCGCTATCAGCTGTGAGAACTGTGTAAGATTCAAAGAGGAACGCACTAGTGGCGTCAAAACTGCTATGATCGAACAGAAATTTTTCAAGCTCACAGTCCTCCTGCGTGATCTTTTACGTGGTCGGAACGATGGAAAGGAGGGAGGGTGATTTAGGAAGTATAACAGTTAAAGGTTCAGGAGGATGAACTGGAAAATCTGACTCATCAAACAAAAATGGTTCATCCTCAATACTATCCTCAATACTCTCCATAATGCTATCCGCATGATTCTCCTCAAAAGTTATCTCATCCATGCAATTATCATCAAAATCAAGACGCATATGAGGTTCGGGAGAAACATTTAATGACTCAGGATGATGAATTGGAGATAAAATTTCAGTCAAATCTACAGGTTCATCATCCAAAATATTCCCGGCGTCAATATCCTCAATCAAGTGAAAATCAATTTTTTCAGACACCTCATCAAAAGCATGGATATTTATCAATTTAGGTTCTAGATTGGAGGTGTATAGGTCAAAAGGATTGGTGATGGTTTCACTCGAAAGGGACCCTTCACAATCTGGCAAATCAAGCACTACAAAGTCGCACAACTCATTAAACGTTTTATTTTCAACTGGTGAATCATTTCGGACACTTGTTTGAAAACTAGAGTTGTGGGATTCAATTGAATATGGGTAGGTTTGATTTGGAAGGGTATAGAACTCACTCTCACCACTCAAATTCTCACTCTGTCCAACCGTCTCATCATACATTGGAAGATTGGGAGCTAGTTGGAAACTGTAAGTGCACGGCAGCGCCCCGGCCGTCAATCCGACGCCGGAATACGGAAACGAAACTTTTACAAAACTTGTAAACCGGCACTACCGCACACTATAAACCCGGATCGGGCCATTAACCTAATGCTAGCAAACTAGAGAATGGGTAGAATGCTATACCGAGCGATCCGTGTCTTTCGGTCTTTGGCCTCCACCCCGATCTCCTCGCGGAATCTTCGATCTTCATCTCCACATCGCCGGGTTCTTTTACGGGCTCCTACCTCTGGACCGAGGCAACCCGGGTACGAAGTTGGCGAGCCGACGTGTCCAAGAATGCTATAGGCTAGTGTAGAGTGGTTTGTCTCAATAGGGTTATGAAGTTGCCATGTTTTGATGGAGGTGAAGAAAAAAGAAGTTTGGAAGAAAAGGTGCTCTCAAATTTTCTAGCAAGGAAAATGAAATGAGATCAAATTCCTATATCCAAAAATCTCACACACAAAATTGTGCTCCCTCATCTTGTGGCCGGCCAAAAATTGGCAAAGGAAATATGAAGGGGGTGAGCACAAGAAATGGTAGGGTGAGCATAAGGAAAGGTGTTGATAATGAGGAATAATGGTCACCACCACATCTTTTCCAAATTCCATCACAATAAATGCAAAGGAAATGATGCAAAAGGAATAAAATGATGCTAGAAGTATCATGAAGCCACAAATCACAAATAACTCCCTCCACAATGCTAATTTGCGCATCTGCAAATTAGCCCCTCCCATCAAAAAAGTTCGGCCATGAAGGAACAAAGAAAAACTGGCCGAAACGGAATACAAACCGGCAACTTCAGAAAACTGATCCCCTAATAAATTATAGGAAAACCCCGCGACTATATATACATACCTGCATTTGTATTCCGACCGAATACAAATGCAATGAGACAAAATCTACACTGTACAATACTAGGATCCGGCTTAAACCAAAGCCCGCTAGTATTATCCGTCCGATCATGATCCGTGCAATACCGCACGTATCTGATCGAACCCTGTCATATCTCCATACGGCCTCTACAGCGTTTCGCCCGAAACTTGAGAAAACGGTCTGTGGGGGATTCTAAAGACTCGTCAGTACTTTGGTTGTGGATTTAACCACTAGCATGTCAGAGGTATTAGCCATACGTAACGGGCTACCAGGTATTGACCAAAAGGGACGTCGATGAGCGAACTCATCCAGACACCCTACTTAGCCTGTCAGTGACAATATCCGTACAGTCTGGTCCGTTCGTCTATGAGCATCGCATGGCGGGCCTAGGGGGTTGGTAAAAGTCAGACGCCCAAAAGCGGTACAAGTCGTGTCGGAGTGTAGCCCAGAACACCCTGAGATACTACTGGAATACCTACCAGTAAATCTCCTGCCTTGGCTAAGGACTTCGTGTAATGGCTCTCCTAGACACAGCGCGACCTCACCCCCAATACCGGGAGAGACGAACCCCTGCAGATCCGCTCACTGCCTCCATGTGGCTCGGGACTGTACCCAACTAAAACCTGTTTGCACGACTCCTTTGAGTCGTGGTAGGGTATTAATCAAAGTACAGTGGGAACTCACACGAGACAAATGACGATCTCAGGTCGATGAACTAACATGTACACATGTCACCAGGGAACTGCTATCTGACGTCAGGTATAAGACTAACTAGCATGTTCCCGGCGAGTCCTGTCCGGTGTACTCATAACCCAATGAGCACCTGTATACATCTTAGGTGAACCAACTGACATCAGTGGCTTGTGAGACCGGCCACCGCCCCTCGTCGGGGTCTCGACTGTATACACTAGTCTACTCTGGAGTATCGATGCTCTGTCTCGAAACTCCCACGACTAGGGACCTTTTAAGGATTTGCTTATAGACCCCAGCTCCCACGTATATGATCGCCCTCATACTGCTGGCAGTCAATCAAGAATCCTAAGGGCTCTATCAACGCACAATAGTGACCTGTAAGGTCACCTAAAACAGTACACGATGATAAAGGTAAACCAGATAGCATACTATCATCTTGAGTAAGACTGTCCTACTGGCATAGGTCCTCCCTCAATCATTGCAATCACGTGCCTGTGATCCAATAATTGACTCTGAGGGCACTATCTCCAACAATCCCCCACTTGCACTCAAGGCTAATTATTGCGATGTCTCATACTCACAGCCCGTGTGATACCGAACACCCAACTCCTCTACTAGTCAGTCTCACAAAGCTCGTTTGCGAAACTATTGCGTTCGAGGAATAGCCTCAGTGAGTGGATCCGCTGTGATGTTTCTTTCTATGTCTCTCTTTATCTCAAGTTCGCGGAGAAACCCATCTCCCGAAATGAGCAATACCTGTCTTAGAATATTTTTGGATATCTGATGGGACATAGTTCATAAGTGAACTCCAAATCCAAACTTCTTAGACTGTATCTTCAACTGAACTTAATCAGTATCCTGTGCCATGCCTCTCTCAGTATCCGCCTGGACCACCTGTCCAAACTACTGCCCCTCGTCAGAGGGAAAACTATAACTCTGACAGCCACTCTATCATCCAGGTCACCTTGGAAACCTGGAATGATAACTGTCTCCCGAAGGAGGATGCTGTTATCATATCCCTAGAACATCCACTTATGTTCTAAAACTGCTTCCGATCGTTTCTCCAGGATTGGATCAATATCAACCTATTGCATCTACTGCAAAAACAACATCTGGTGTGGTACTTGACATCTCATGATTGACTCAATTGCCTAAGCAAGTGATCTGCCAATCATGCACATCCCTCTCCCCTTTAGTCTGTAAGACACCTTTAGAGAGGGTGACTCCATCACCTGCAGGTACACCACCATGCCAGGAGTCGTCCATTCTAAAACACCTTTAGAATGCTGTCTAAGTACCCAGATTGGGAAACTACCCAAATCTAGATCTAAAACCATAGATCTAGTAACCAGAATGTCAGATATTATATCTATATCCTTATGTGGAGAAACCACTGTGTGACAACCAAAGTATAACCGATCGTAGTATAGGAATTTCACTTCCTACTCTGTGTATGTCATCCATGTACCAGGACATCACACCCTACTACCTCCTTAACAGATCCATCCCCTATTCTGATGAAGTCAAACCTATGACTGTCACATCAGAAACAGATGATCTATCTCCGCTATATCTGCTTTAGTCTATAAATAGACATAAGCCACTTGTCCACTATGCTTCCGCTGCTCCCACTGACTACGGCAACCCTCTGGCAGAGTCATATACACGTGCACTTCTAAAACTAGTTTAGAACGACGCTATACTCATCCTCCTGCCGGGTCTCACAGTCTGGAACAACAGCAATGGCAAGTCTGGGTAAACAAGAACCTCCCTGCCACCGTCCTTGAGCATACCGAAGTACCTCTCGAGCGCCTGAGGTTACCCACCATATCTGCGGAGTGGCCAATGGAATGTCAAACTAGATTGAATCTTTAGGTTCTTATCAAATCTTCAGTAATCGTTTGCGGTTCTGGAATCACTTCCAGTTCTACCATACTCCCACTACTGTTTTCTGAAAAAATCCATTTTTATTAAAACTGTGGCGAGTCAAGAACAATATCACTATTGATCTTCCAGATGGTAGGAAGTCAACCCTCGTCATAGCCTGGGTCAACCCACAAACAGCTATTACAGAAACATGCCTTGAGTTATCCAGAGTCTGGTTTTAAGCATAAGCCGGACAACTCCCCGTAACTTAACATCGTTAAGATATGAACTGTTCTATATCCAATATAGAAATAGAGGCACTGATTTAATTGAACCAGATTCAAATTATGCAGCTGTCTCCAGTGCATGTCAACTAAATGGAGAGAGGCCGATCAGTATTACTCAACTTAGGAGTGCTTCCATTTATGAGTAACCTGAAAGAGAAGCAAGTTCTCTTAATCATTACTATCAACTGAATACCTTACACAAGTATCTACATCTTCGATCACCTTGAAGAATCCCGATACTTGCAACACCTGGTTCTCTACTTTATTCATATACCTATAACTTCTCAAAACTTAGACCTTGCATTTCTACGAAACACATGTCTAAAAACTAGAGAAGTCACAAGAAAACAGAATATAGTACGAGTACCAACCCCTCTGTTCTAATGGACACTGGACAACATACAATACTCTGTATAAGTCCCCTGAGTCCAATAACTCAATCCATGTGTGTCGTAGGTTGAAAACTGTACTTATGGTTAAGAAGAATTACACCGCTGTTCAATACTCCTTACCTAACCATCCACTGATATAGGTAAATGTCATAGACATAATTTCAAAAAGGTATATCTCACTCTATAAAAATAGACGTACAGATATATCAATTTGAAATTGGTGCATAACAACGGATATTCAAAACCAAATATTTACCGTCCGGCAAACAGCCCAGGCGATTTCCTCAAATATCACCAATTACAACGAATTCCGATATAATGAGGATGATCACCTAATTCCCAATAACTTACTCCCACTCATCATCTGTAAAACTATACAGATGTGAGAATCATACCTGGTAAATACATACCCTGGAGCAAGGGCTAATTGGGAAATCAGTTTTCTTTTAACTGTACACAGTGAAACTGAAACATCGAAATGTTTCGTAGGGGTATCCGGGTATTCCTAGTAATGCCTCTTCCATTATCCAGATTCACAACTGTAACCGTATATTTCTTTGCCATCTCTCCAAATCCCTTTATATGTCTTTAGTCATTACCTTATGTACACCCTCTTAGGCTAAATGGTTTTCTTCCTTCCCTACCGCTCGGCACCGGCCTATGGTTTGGAAGAAGACTATCCAATAAGCATAATGGGTGTGCTGTCCTAATCGTAGGAGCACTCGCAATGTGAGAGAAGGTAAAGATAAATGACAACTGAATAAAACCTTATTCCTATTTCTCCTGAACCAGAATCCATCTCCGAACTGGAACAAGTTTGTTTCGAGTTCGTATATAACCATACGATGGAGTATCCAAATAAACTGTGGATCTTCGTAGTGATACGGAGTGTTCTGGAGAAATACAAAGGTGATGTAGGATTGGCGAAGAAATATTTGGTTTGGTCGTGAATAGCAGTAGCAATTTACTTTGCCCTCTTACCAATCCCTTGATATGTCTTTACTTAATACCTTCTGCACACCATAATTAGGCTAATCGGCTTTCTTCATTCCCTACCGCTCGGTACCAGCCTAAGGTTTGGAAGAAGACTATCCGATAGGCGTAACGGGTGTGCTATCTCCTAAACCAAGGAGTACTCGCAACTTGAGAGAAGGTAAAAGGAAAAGACAACTGAATAGTCCTATTCGTTTTCTCCAGAACCAGAAACCATCCTCGAATAAGTTCCTTCGAGTTCGTATATAACCATACGATGGTTTTATCCAATGGAAGTGGATGTTCGTAGTAATACGGGGTGTCCTGGAGAAAAGGGTAAAAGTAGGAGTGGCAATGAGGTATGCAACTCAGACAATCCAAAAGCCAGTCTTATAAGAAGGTTCGGTCAACTTGGTCACTGAGTCATAGTCAAGGGTCGGGTCATGGTCGCTGCCAAAGAGAGAGAGAGAAAATAAACACTCAGCGTGCACTCTAACCTAGATCGGAATGGTTATCACTTTATCTAATCAGGAAACCTCCCACTGTAACCTCAAATTCTTCTCCAAACCCGAAAGAAGAATTAGTTGGGATCACCCGAGAAGTAAACCAACTCATCAGTGGGAATCGGGATCCAACTATCATCGCATGATAACGTGACGGAATCCGCTCATGTTATCACACTCCAGAAGGTATGCGCATATCTGGCAAGTTTCGGTTTCTTTAGAAACTCCCGATGTGATTTTTGCCCCATGCTCTTATGACCTTGACGAAGGTCAACAAATCAGAAGTCATATGTCAAGTTCTACCCGTCATTGTCCAGGTTAATTTGAACCCACCCGTACAAGCCCTTGACGAAGGTCAACAAGGCTATACGACTGTCCCAAACCAACGCATCTATCTATGCAGCAGAAAGGTAACAAGCAGCTACCATTCACTATGCCTTGACGAAGGTCAACAAACATAGAATGAATACTACGTGCTACCCGTCTGAAACGACGGAGGGATACGAATGGTTTTTGGCGAAAAATCTTTAACGTAATGAACTTGATATCGTTGAAGGAACCGGATAGCTTTTTATAAAAATATAGTGACGAAAACCTTTGCTAAAGAGGTCACTCCCGGTGAAGGGATCTCGGCTCTTTCCCCGTAGAATGAGGTGCAGGATATTCCAACCGAATACCACGATGCAAAGCAAAAGTAATCGGTTATAGTGAAGTTATTGCCCTGACGCAAACTTCTGTCCAAGGGGTCACTCCCGGCGAAGGGATCTCGGCCCTTGCCTCGTCGACTAAGGTGCTGGATATTCATAACCGAATACCACTGTGAAAAACAAAAGAGAATGTCCTTGCAATAACAGCTTTTTGAAAAATTGTTCCAACAACATCAGAATAGGTTTGTTTAGTTTGCATTGATCCGAATCAATGCAGTCCGATCAATTGATCACATCACAAAAGAACGAAAATACGATGTACGTATATGCCATCCGCATTCGCCACTGGGTCCCGTCATCACCCGTTAGGTTACTTAACTAACGACAGAGCGGGGACTGGACTAGCGTGGATGCAAAACATATACAACATCTACTAGTATATATATCAATATATAATATTCGCTCAAGGCGTGATAAAATGCAACATCACAGAAATGTAATAAGTATCACAGAACAATACAGATATCTAGGATCCCCGGGTTTCATAGAGCCGCTACTGAAACCCGACGTTCCCCTGGTCGCGTGAATAGCCTGTGCAATGAAATCCTAGACCCCTACGGGCGCGGCAAGTCACCCGCCAAAACCTGAAGCGAGGCATCCCCCTTCAGCAACGTGAATGGACCACCCAGCACTTCACGGAATCCAGTAACTTAGGCACCCCTCCTTGGGTCAACCTATACCCCCTACGAGTGCGGCGAATAGCCCGCCAATTCTAGAGTGAAGCCCCCTCCGTCTCAATGCCATGAGATGCGGTCCCATTGCCCTCTATAACCCGGCTATCTGTGCACCCCTCCGCGGGGTAATCCTAGTACAGAAAATAAAATATATACAACGGGTACATCGACCTCAGCCCGGTCGTGCCCCAAAAGAATAATATACAAACAGGCAGTAACAGCAGTCCACATGTCGGACGCTCGCCCCGCAATATCAAATGTACATATACAACCAAACTGTACTACCGTTGCATCCAGGCTATCCCCCACGACCAATCCGCAACATCACAGCACAACACAGAACATCAACGTGAATGTCACGTTCGCAAATCCGTCTAAAAGGGATATAGCAGTTAGACATGATTTACCGATCAAATGACATTCACGGTCGCAGATATAATGTAAATACTGTGAACTAACATGTTTAAAATTTTCGATCGACTAAATTTTCCAGAGTGGGCCCCAAGCACAACTGTAGCACTCAAAATAAATCTGGCCCCAAACAGAATATACCAAAAACCCTATTTCCATGTCAGAGAGCCACTATAGAAATTTGGTGAACTGAAGCTACAGTACGGCCGTAGATCCGCCGCGCTACAGTAACATCAGCCTACCAAATTTTCACAGAATTCATAAAAAAAACCCTGCACGTAATTTTTCAATGTACCAAATAATTTTTAGAGCACAGAAAAATTCGACAGAAAGTACGACATGGAAACGCGGTTTTTGGAAAATCCGTTCGATCGAACTTGTAAACACGTTAGAGCAAGCTAGACTAGGTTAATGGCGTGGCTCTGATACCATTGTAAGTGCACGGCAGCGCCCCGGTCCTCAATCCGACGCCGGAATGCGGAAACGAAACTTTTACAAAACTTGTAAACCGGCACTACCGCGCACTATAAACCCGGATCGGGCCATTAACCTAATGCTAGCAAACTAGAGAATGGGTAGAATTCTATACCGAGCAATCCGTGTCCTTCGGTCTTTGGCCTCCACCCCGATCTCCTCGCGGAATCTCCGATCTTCATCTCCTCGTCGGAAAGGGCACCATATCGCCGGGTTCTTTTACGGGCTCCCACCTCTAGACCGAGGCAACCCGGGCACGAAGTTGGCGAGCCGACGTGTCCAAGAATGCTGTAGGCTAGTGTAGAATGGTTTGTCTCAATGGGGTTATGAAGTTGCCATGTTTTGATGGAGGTGAAGAAAAAAGAAGTTTGGAAGAAAAGGTGCTCTCAATTTTTCTAGCAAGGAAAATGAAATGAGATCAAATTCCTATATCCAAAAATCTCACACACAAAATTGTGCTCCCTCATCTTGTGGCCGGCAAAAAATTGGCAAAGGAAATATGAAGGGGGTGAGCACAAGAAATGGTGGGGTGAGCATAAAGAAAGGTGTTGATAATGAGGAATAATGGTCACCACCACATCTTTTCCAAATTCCATCACAATAAATGCAAAGGAAATGATGCAAAAGGAATCAAATGATGCCAGAAGTATCATGAAGCGACAAATCACAAATAACTCCCTCCACAATGCTAATTTGCGCATCTGCAAATTAGCCCCTCCCATCAGAAAAGTTCGGCCATGAAGGAACAAAGAAAAACTGGCCGAAACGGAATACAAACCGGCAACTTCAGAAAACTGATCCCCTAATAAATTACAGGAAAACCCCGCGACTGTATATACATACCCGCATTTGTATTCCGACCGAATACAAATGCAATGAGAAAAAATCTACACTGTACAATACTAGGATCCGGCTTAAACCAAAGCCCGCTAGTATTATCCGTCCGATCATGATCCGTGCAATACGCACGTATATGATCGAACCCTGCCGTATCTCCATAAGGCCTCTACAACGTTTCACCCGAAACTTGAGAAAACGGTCTGTGGATGACTCTAAAGGCTCATCAATACTTTGGTTGTGGATTTAACCACTAGCACGTCAGAGGTATTAGCCATACGTAACGGGCTACCAGGTATTGACCAAAAGGGACGTCGATGAGCGAACTCATCCAGACACCCTACTGAGCCTGTCAGTGACAATATTCGTACAGTCCGGTCCGTTCGTCTATGAGCATCGCATGGCGGGCCTAGGGGGTTGGTAAAAGTCAGACCCGCAAAAGCGGTACAAGTCGTGTCGGAGTGTAGCCCAGAACACCCTGAGATACTAATGGAATACCTACCAGTAAATCTCCTGCCTTGTCCAAGGACTTCGTGTAATGGCTCTCCTAGACACAGCGCGCCCTCACCCCCAATACCGGGAGAGACGAACTCCTGCAGATCCGCTCACTGCCTCCATGTGGCTCGGGACTGTACCCAACTAAAACCTGTTTGCACGACTCCTTTGAGCCGTGGTAGGGTATTAATCAAAGTACAGTGGGAACTCACACGAGACAAATGACGATCTCAGGTCGATGAACTAACCTGTACACATGTCACCAGGGAACTGCTATCTGACGTCAGGTATAAGACCAACTTGTAAGTGCACGGCGGCGCCCCGGCCGTCAATCCGACGGCCAAATGCAAAAGCGGTGATAAGCTTTAATTTTGCGAGCTTAGCAAATCGGCACCACCGCGCACTAAACACCCGGATCGGACCATTAAACTAGTTCTAGCTAACTACAAGACGGGTTAGAGATATACCGAATGATCCGAGTCCTCCGGTCTTCTCGTCGTCGTCCCGATCTCCTGCGGAAACTCCGGTCATCGCCTCCTCGCCGGAAGGGCACCACATCGCCTGCATCTTTTACGGGCTCCCACCTCAATATCGAGGCAACTCGGACGCGAAGTTGGCTGGCCGACGCGTCCAAGATTTGCTGTAGAATGTGTAGAAGCTTTGTCCCTTGGAGTTTATGTAGTTGCCATTGATGGAGGAATCAAGAAGAACTTTGGAGAGGTGAGAAGGATTTTGTGAACAAGGCAAAATGAGATCATGAAATTTTCTCATACTAAAAATGAACCATTCTCTCCACCTTCACAATATGTGGCCGGCCCCTTTAGAAGAATGGTGGAGGGAATCAAAATTACAAAACTATGAAGGGAGGTAATGGTAGTAAAAGCAAGGGGTGACCATAGCCAAAATGAAATGATAACAATGTCAATTTCATTTCAAATCTCATCTAATCACAAAAAGCAAAACCATCATGAAAAAGAAAAGATGCTTAACTTATCATAATGCCACAAGTGCAAGAAACCCCTCCTCAAAATGTTATTTGCAAACTTGCAAATAACACCCTCCATCGAAAAAGTCCGTCCGGGAAAGAACAAAGGAAAACCGGCCGGAACGGAATGCAAACTGGCAACTCCAGAAAACTGGTCCCGTAATAAATTACAGGAAAACCCCATACTGTGCATACACACCCGCATCTGTATTCCGACCGGATACAAATGCAAAGAGACAAAACTACACTGTACTATACTAGGATCCGGCTTAAACCAAAGCCGGCTAGTAATATCCGTCCGATCCTGATCCGTGCAATACCGCACGTATCTGATCGAACGCTGTCATATAACCATACGGCCTCTAGTACAAACCGTCCGATCCTGATCCGTGCAATACGGCACGTATCTGATCGGACCCTGCCATATCTCCATACGGCCTCTACAGCGTTTCGCCCGAAAGCTTGAGTAACTGAAAGTGTGGTAGACTCTAAAGACTCGTCAATACTATGGCTGTGGATTTAACCACTAGCACGTCAGAGGTATGAGCCAATACATGACGGGCCACCAGCTATTGACCAAAAGGGACGTCGATGAGCGAACTCATCCTGACACCCTACTGAGCCTGTCAGTGACAATATCCGTACAGTCCGGTCCGTTCGTCTATGAGCATCGCATGTCGGGCTTAGGGGGTTGATAAAAGTCAGACCCCCAAAAGCGGTACAAGTCGTGTCGGAGTGTAGCCCAGAACACCCTGAGATACTACTGGAATACCTACCAGTAAATCTCCTGCCTTGGCTAAGGACTTCGTGTAATGGCTCTCCTAGACACAGCGCGACCTCACCCCCAATACCGGGAGAGACGAACCCCTGAAGATCCGCTCACTGCCTCCATGTGGCTCGGGACTGTACCCAACTAAAACCTGTTTGCACGACTCCTTTGAGCCGTGGTAGGGTAGTAATCAAAGCACAGTGGGAACTCACACGAGACAAATGACGATCCCCAGGTCGATGAACTAACCTGTACACATGTCACCTGGGAACTGCTATCTGACGTCAGGTATAAGACCAACTAGCATGTTCCCGACGAGTCCTGTCCGGTGTACTCATAACCCAATGAGCACCTGTATACATCTTAGGTGAACCAACTGACACCAGTGGCTTGTGAGACCGGCCACCGCCCCTCGTCGGGGTCTCGAATGTATACACTAGTCTACTCTGGAGAATCGATGCCCTGTCTCGAAACTCCCACGACTAGGGACCTTTTAAGGATGTGCTTATAGACTCCAGCTCTCACTTATATGATCGCCCTCATACTGCTGGCAGTCAAGCAAGAATCCTAGGGGCTCTATCAACGTGCAATAGTGACCCGTAAGGTCACCTAAAGCAGTACACGATGATAAAGATAAACCAGATAGCATACTATCATCTCGAGTAAGACTGTCCTACCGGGATAGGTCCTCCCTCAATCATTGCAATCACGTGCCTGTGATCCAATAATTGACTTTGAGGGCACTATCTCCAACAATCTCCCACTTGCACTCAAGGCTAATTATTGCGATGTCGCATACTCACAACCCGTGTGATACCGAACACCCAACTCCTCTACTAGTCAGTCTCACAAATCCCGTTTGTGAAACTATTGCGGTCGAGGAATAGCCTCAGTGAGTGGATCCGCCTAGAAGTTTCTTTCTATGTCTCTCTATGTCTCAAGTTCGCGGAGAAAGCCATCTCCCGAAATGAGCAATACCTGTCTTAGAATGTCTGGATGTCTGATGGGACCTAGCTCATAAATGAACTCTAAATCCAAACTTCTTAGACTGTATCGTCAACTGAACTTAATCAGTATCCTGCGCCATGCTACCCTCAGTATTGCCTTGGACCACCTGTCCAAAATACTGCCCCTCGTCCGAAGGAAAACTATAACTCTGACAGCCACTCTGCCATCCAGGTCACCTTGGAAGCCTGGAATGATAACTGTCTCCCAAAGGAGAATGCTGCTATCATATCCCTAGAACATCCACTTATGTTCTAAAACTGCTTCCGACTGTTTCTCCAGGATTGGATCAATGTCAACTTATTGCATCTAGTGCAAGAACAACATCTGGTGTGGTACTTGACATCTCATGATTGACTCAATTGCCTAAGCAAGTGATCTGCCAATCATGCACATCCCTCTTTACTTTAGTCTATAAGACACCTTTAGAGAGGGTGACTCCATCACCTGCAGGTACACTACCATGCCAGGAGTCGTCCATTCTAAATACTCTTAGAATGCTGTCTAAGTACCCAGATTGGGAAACCACCCAAATCTAGATCTAAAAACCATAGATCTAGTAACCAGTATGTCTGATATAATGTCCAAGTCCCTTATGGAGAAACCACTGTGTGACGACCAAAGTATAACCGATCGTAGTATAGGAATGTCACTTCCTACTTTGTGTATGTCATCCAAAACCCGGATATCACACCCTACTACCTTCTCAACAGATCCATCCCCTATTCTGATGACGTCAAACCCATGACTGTCACATCAGAAATAGATGATCTATCTCCGCTATATCTGCTTTAGTCTATAAATAGACATAAGTCTGATGTCCGCCAATGCTTCCGCTGCTCCCACTGACTACGACAACCCTCTGGCTGAGTCATATAGACGTGCACTTCTAAAGCTAGTTTAGAACGACGCTATACTCATCCTCCTGCCGGGTCTCGCAGCCTGGAACAACAACAATGGCAAGTGTGGGTAAACAAGAACTTCCCTGTCACCGTCCTTGAGGCTACCGGAGTACCTCTCGGGTGCCTGAAGTTACCCACCTTATCTGCGGAGTGGCCAATGGAATGCCAAATCAGATTGAATCTTTAGGTTCCTTATCAAATCTTCAGTAATCGTTTGCGGTTCTGGAATCACTTCCAGTTCTACCATACTCCCACTACTGTTTTTGAAAAATCCATTTTTAATAAAACTGTGGCGAGTCTAGAACAATATTTCTATTGATCTGCCAGATGGTAGAAAGTCAACCCTCGTCATAGCCTGGGTCAACCCACAAACAGCCATTACAGAAACGTGCCTTGAGTTGTCCAGTGTCTGGTTTTAATCATAAGCCGGACAACAACCCGTACCTTAATAACGTTAAGATATGAACTGTTCTATATCCAATATAGAACCAGAGGCACTGATTTAATTGAACTAGATTCAAATCATGCAGCTATCTCCAGTGCATGTCAACTAAATGGAAGGAGGCCGATCAGCGTTACTCAACTTAGGAATACTTCCAATTATGAGTAACTTGAAAGAGAAGCAATTTCTCTTTATCATTACTATCAACTGAATACCATACACAAGTATCTACATCTTCGATCACTTTGAAGAATCCCGATACTTGCTGCACCTGGTTCTCTACTCTATTCAAATACCTATAACTCCTCAAAACTTAGACTCTGTGTTTCTACGAAACACATGTCTAAGAACTAGAGAAGTTAAAAGTAAACAGAATATAGTATGAGGACCAACCCCTCTGTCCTAATGGACACTGGACAACATACAAAACTCTGTATAAGTCCGCTGAGTCTAACAACTCATTCACTGTGTGTCGTAGGTTGAAAACTGTACTTATGGTTAAGAAGAATTACACCGTTGTTTAATGCTCTTTACCTAACCATCCACTGATATAGGTAAATGTCATCGACATAATATCAAAAGGTATATCTCACTCTATGAAAATAGACGTACAGATATATCAATTTGAAATTGGTGCACAACAGCGGATATTCAAAACCAAATATTTGCCGACCGGCAAACAGCCCAGATGATCTCCTCAAATATCACCGATTACAACGAATCCCGATATAATGAGGATGATCACCCTATTCCCAATAACTTACTCCCACTCATCATCTGTAAAGCCATACAGATGTGAGAATCAAACCTGGTAAATACATACCCTGGAACAAGTGTCTAATCAGGAAATCAGTTTTCTTTTAACAGTACACAGTTGAACTGAAACATTGAAATGTTTCGATGGGGTATCCTGGTATTCCTAGTAATGCCTCTACCATTATCCAGCTTCACAACTATAACTGTATAATTCTTTGCCACCTCTCTAAATCCCTTTATATGTCTTTAGTCATTACCTTCTGCACACCCCTTTAGGCCAATTGGTTTTCTTCCTTCCCTACCGTTCGGCACCAGCCTATGGTTTGGAAGAAGACTATCCAATAAGCATAATGGGTGTACTGTCCTAATCCTAAGAGCACTCGCAATGCGAGAGAAGGTGAAGATAAAAGACAACCGAATAAACCTTATTCCTATTTCTCCTGGACCAGAATCCATCCCCGAACTGGAACAAGTTCCTTTCGAGTTCGTATATAACCATACGATGGAGTATCCAATAAACTGTGGATCTTCGTAGTGATACGGAGTGTCCTGGAGAAATACAAAGGTGATTTAGGATTGGCGAAGAAATACTTGGTTTGGTCGTGAATATCAGTCGCAATTTACTTTGCCCTCTTACTAATCCCTTACTTTGTCTTTACATAATACCTTCTGTACACCATCGTCAGGCAAATTGGTTTTCTCCATTCCCCACCGGTTGGCACCTGCCTATGGTTTGGAAGAAGACTGTCCAATTTGCGTA
This sequence comes from Agapanthus africanus, assembly GCA_030015575.1. Lineage (NCBI taxonomy): Eukaryota > Viridiplantae > Streptophyta > Magnoliopsida > Asparagales > Amaryllidaceae > Agapanthus > Agapanthus africanus. The sequence goes on along the minus strand of JASDDO010000022.1, from coordinate 601,478,001 downwards.
ATAGGTGTACTATCCCCTAATCTAAGGGGTACTCGCAACTTCAGAGAAGGTAAAAGGAAAAGACAACTGAATAATCCTATTCGTTTTCTCCAGAACCGGAAACCATCCTCGAATTCCTTCGAGTTCGTATCTAACCATACGATGGCTTTGTCCAATGGAAGTGGACGTTCGCAGTAATGCGGGGTGTCCTGGAGAAAAGGGTAAAAGTAGGAGTGGCAATGAGGTCTGCAACTCTGACAATCCAAAAGCCAGTGTTTAAGAAGGTTCGGTCAACTTGGTCACTGAGTCAAAGTCTAGGGTCGGGTCAATGGTCGCTGCCAGAGAGAGAGAGAAAAGAAACACTCAGCGTGCATTCTAACCTAGATCAGAATGGTTATCACTTTATCTAATCTGGAAACCTCCCACTGTACCTCAAATTCTCCTCCAAACCTGAAAGAAGAATTAGTCGGGGTCACCCGAGGAGTAAACTAACTCATCAGTGGGAATCGGGATCCAACTATCATGATAACATGACGGAATCCGCTCACGGTATCACACTCCAGAAGGTATGCGCATATCTGGCAAGTTTCAGTTCTTTTGAAACTCCCGATGTGATTTTTACCCCATGCTCTTATGACCTTGGCGTGAGGTCAAAATATCATAAGTCACATGTCAAGTTCTACCCATCATTGTCCAGGTTAATTTGAACCCACCCGTACATACCCTTGACGTAGGCCAAAATAGTAGTACGACTGTCCCAAACCAACGCATCTATCTATGCAACAGATAAATACTCGGCAGCTACCAAACGCTATGCCTTGGCGTGAGGTCAAAATACATAGCTTGAATACTACCGAATATTTAACTGAAATGATGGAGGGCTACGAATGGTTTCTGGCAAAAACCTTTAACGTAATGAACTTGATATCGTTGAAGGAACGGATAGCTTTTTAGAAAATATAGTGACGAAAACCTTTACTAAAGATGTCACTCCCGGTGAAGGGATCTCAGCTCTTTCCCCGTAGAATGGGGTGCAGGATATTCCAAATGAATACCACGATGCAAAGCAAAAGTAATCGGCTATAGTGAAGTTAATGCCCTGACGCAAACTTCTGTCCAAGGGGTCACTTCCGGTGAAGGGATCTCGGCCCTTGCCTCATCGACTGAGGAGCAGGATATTCCAAATGAATACCACGATGCAAAACAAAAGTGAACGTCCTTGCAATAACAACTTTTTGAAAAGTGTTCCAACAACATCAGAATAGGTTTGTTTTAACTTGCATTGATCCGAATCAACGCAGCCCCATCAATTGATCACACCACAAAGAATGAAAATATACTGATGTACGTATATGCCATCCGCATTCGCCACTGGGTCCCGTCATTACCCGTTAGGTTAGCTAACTAACGACAGAGCGGGGACTGGACTAGCGCGGATGTAAAACATATACAACATCTACTAATATATATACCAATATATTATATTCGCTCAAGGCGTGATAAAAAAGCAACATCACAGAAATGTACAGCATCACAGAACAATACAGATATCTGGGATCCCCGGGTTTCACAGAGCCACTACTGAAACCCGACGTTCCCCTGGTCGTGTGGATAGCCTGTGCAATGAAATCCTAGACCCCTACGGGCATGGCAAGTTACTCGCCAAAACCTGAAGCGAGGCAGCCCCCTTCAGCACCGTGAATGGACCACCCAGCACTTCACGGAATCCGGTAACTTGGGCACCCCTCCTGGGTCAACCTGTACCCCCTACGAGTGCGGCGAATAGCCCGCCAATCCTAGAGTGAAGCCCCCTCCGTCCCAATGCCATGAGATGCGGGCTTGTTGCCCTCCAGAACCCGGCTATCCGTGCACCCCTCCGCGGGGTAATCCTAGTACAGAAAGTAAAATATACATACAACGGGTACATCGACCGCAACCAGGTCGTGCCCCAAAAGAATAACACAATCAGGCAGTGACGGCAGTCCACATGTCGGACGCTCGCCCCGCAATATCAAATGTACATAATACAACAGAAACTGTACTAGCATTGCATCCAGGCTATCCTCCACGACCGATCTGCAACATCACATCAAAATCACAAAACATCAACGTGAAAGTCACGTTCGCAAATCCGTCTAACCGGGCTATAGCAGTTAGACTGGATTTACCGATCAAGTGACATTCACGGTCGCAGATATAATGTAAATACTATGAAATAATGTGTTTAAAATATCCGATCGATCAAAAATTAACAAGTGGGCCCCCAAGCAATACTGTAGCACTCACAGAAATTCTGGGCCCAATATTAATATTCTAAAACCCCTAAAATCAGCCCAGAAGCCCACTGGAGAAATTGGACACAGTGAGGACACCAATGTGCGGCGGAACCGCGGCCCAAGGGGGGGTTTGGCCGCGGTTCCGCGCTTAAGTGGTCGACTCACCGTGTCGAATTTCTACAGTGTGCTTTAAATTTTCAGTACATCAATTTTATACAACCTGAAAAAATTTTGGAGCCAGGAAAAAATCGACAGAAAACTGATGTGAGGAAAATATGGTTTTTTGGAATTTTGGTCGATCGGAAATGCAAACACATCAAACAAAGCTAGACGAAGTTAATGGAGAGGCTCTGATACCACTGTAAGTGCACGGCGGCGCCCCGGCCGTCAATCCGACGGCTAAATGCGGAAGCGGTGATAAACTTTAATTTTACGAACTTAGCAAACCGGCACCACCGCGCACTAAACACCCGGATCGGACCATTAAACTAGTTCTAGCTAACTACAAGATGGGTTAGAGATATACCGAATGATCCGAGTCCTCCGGTCTTCTCGTCGTCGTCCCGATCTCCTGCGGAAACTCCGGTCGTCGCCTCCTCGCCGGAAGGGCACCACATCGCCTGCATCTTTTACGGGAACCCACCTCAATACCGAGGCAACTCGGGCGCGAAGTTGGCTGGCCGACGCGTCCAAGATTTGCTGTAGAATGTGTAGAAGCTTTGTCCCTTGGAGTTTATGTAGTTGCCATTGATAGAGGAATCAAGAAGAACTTTGGAGAGGTGAGAAGGATTTTGTGAACAAGGCAAAATGAGATCATGAAATTTTCTCATACTAAAAATGAACCATTCTCTCCACCTTCACAATATGTGGCCGGCCCCTTTAGAAGAATGGTGGAGGGAATCAAAATTACAAAACTATGAAGGGAGGTAATGGTAGTAAAAGCAAGGGGTGACCATAGCCAAAATGAAATGATAAAAATGTCAATTTCATTTCAAATCTCATCTAATCACAAAAAGCAAAACCATCATGAAAAAGCAAAGATGCTTAACTTATCATAATGCCACAAGTGCAAGAAACCCCTCCTCAAAATGTTATTTGCAAACTTGCAAATAACACCCTCCATCGAAAAAGTCCGGCCGGGAAAGAACAAAGGAAAACCGGCCGGAACGGATGCAAACTGGCAACTCCAGAAAACTGGTCCCGTAATAAATTACAGGAAAACACCATACTGTGCATACACACCCGCATCTGTATTCCGACCGGATACAAATGCAAAGAGACAAAACTACACTGTACTATACTAGGATCCGGCTTAAACCAAAGCCGGCTAGTAATATCCGTCCGATCCTGATCCGTGCAATACCGCACGTATCTGATCGAACGCTGCCATATAACCATACGGCCTCTAGTACAAACCGTCCGATCCTGATCCGTGCAATACCGCACGTATCTGATCGGACCCTGCCATATCTCCATACGGCCTCTACAGCGTTTCGCCCGAAAGCTTGAGTAACTGAAAGTGTGGTGGACTCTAAAGACTCGTCAATACTATGGCTGTGGATTTAACCACTAGCACGTCAGAGGTATGAGCCAATACATGACGGGCCACCAGCTATTGACCAAAAGGGACGTCGATGAGCGAACTCATCCTGACACCCTACTGAGCCTGTCAGTGACAATATCCGTACAGTCCGGTCCGTTCGTCTATGAGCATCGCATGTCGGGCTTAGGGGGTTGGTAAAAGTCAGACCCCCAAAAGCGGTACAAGTCGTGTCGGAGTGTAGCCCAGAACACCCTGAGATACTACTGGAATACCTACCAGTAAATCTCCTGCCTTGGCCAAGGACTTCGTGTAATGGCTCTCCTAGACACAGCGCGACCTCACCCCCAATACCGGGAGAGACGAACCCCTGAAGATCCGCTCACTGCCTCCATGTGGCTCGGGACTGTACCCAACTAAAACCTGTTTGCACGACTCCTTTGAGCCGTGGTAGGGTAGTAATCAAAGCACAGTGGGAACTCACACGAGACAAATGACGATCCCTAGGTCGATGAACTAACCTGTACACATGTCATCTGGGAACTGCTATCTGACGTCAGGTATAAGACCAACTAGCATGTTCCCGGCGAGTCCTGTCCGGTGTACTCATAACCAAATGAGCACCTGTATACATCTTAGGTGAACCAACTGATACCAGTGGCTTGTGAGACCGGCCACCGCCCCTCGTCGGGGTCTCGACTGTATACACTAGTCTACTCTGGAGAATCGATGCCCTGTCTCGAAACTCCCACGACTAGGGACCTTTTAAGGATGTGCTTATAGACTCCAGCTCTCACTTATATGATCGCCCTCATACTGCTGTCAGTCAAGCAAGAATCCTAGGGGCTCTATCAACGTGCAATAGTGACCTGTCAGGTCACCTAAAACAGTACACGATGATTAAGATAAACCAGATAGCATACTATCATCTCGAGTAAGACTGTCCTACAGGGATAGGTCCTCCCTCAATCATTGCAATCACGTGCCTGTGATCCAATAATTGACTCTGAGGGCACTATCTCCAACACAACTAGCATTTTCCCGGCGAGTCCTGTCCGGTATACTCATAACCCAATGAGCACCTGTATACATCTTGTAAGTCCATATTGCGACCCCCGGTCCTTACGGGGAGGCGGAAACGGTATAAAAAACAAATTTTTATCGCAAGAGGCAACATGGACTAAACGAGGTCGGGATCGTGTCTAAACTAAAACTAGCAAACTTGCTAAAAAGAGTTAGCTACTCGGATGAAGATGATTATACCTAAACTTGAACTCCTTCTTCTTCAAACTTTGTTGTAGAGGTTGATGGTTCTCCTTTGTCGCCTTCTTCCGTCGAAGATGGATCCACCTCGAAGGCTCGACCTTTGGGCTCTTTCTCGAACTTGGAGTGAACTAGAATCGCCGGCTTGCTAAACCCTTGATCCTAGAGTGAGTAGAGAGTGTCTAAGGGTTGCTTTTGTTTTTAAAGAGAAGGATTCTCAACACATGAGAAGGTTTCTCTTTGCTAGAGGAAGAAGAAGATGAAGATGAAGATGAAGAGAGAGAAGCTAAATGAGATAATGAGCTCTCATTTCCTTTCTTGCAACCATAATGCCAAAAGAAAATGAATTATCAAATAATAATAATCAAAATGAAAAGGTTGATGGAAAGTTTTAGAATGACCAATATCATTACAAACATTAAATGAAAATGCAAGAATCAAGAGCATCTTTCTTTTGTAATGATAATGGTCAAAAGTTCAACCATGGTCAACAAGTCAACCATGGTCAACAAGTCAACAAAAACTAACCATGACACAATTTCATTTTATTATATATTATTAAATGATATAATACAAATCCATTAGGGTTTGGAAAAAGACGACTGTCAACTGTGCATACGCACCCGTTCCGAAACCCTAATGAAAGTCATCTTCCTCTTCCTCAAATAACTGTGCATACACACCTGCATCCTTGTTCCGAGGAACATGAATACTGATAGATAAAAACAATCCCAAATCATATGCCAGTATCCGGCTCAAACCAGAGCCCGCTGGCAATATCCGTCCGGACTCCAAACGTGCACAAGTGCGCGGATGAGAACGAACCCTGTCGCAAAACCATGCGACCTCTACTCTGTTTTGCCCATAGGCGAATACCCTCTGTGTGGGACTCTAAAGACTCGACACTACGCTGGCAGTGGGTTTAACCACAGACCGCAAGCGGCACTAGCTGTGCGTAACGGTCCCCAGGTAGATGTCGACAAGAAGGCTGACGAGGTGAAACCCCATCGGTACTCCTACCGAGTCTGAATGTGACAGTCTCCGTACAGTCCGGTCTGTTCGTCTGATACATCGCATGGCGGGCCTAGGGGGCGGTAAACGTCAGTCCCCCAATAGCGGTACAAGTCGTGCCGGAGCGAAGCCCAAAACACCCTGAGATAACACTGGAAACCTACCAGTATATCTCGTTTGCCCTGGCCAGGGACTACTCGTGTAATGGCTCTCCTAGACACAGCGCGATGTCAACCCCCAATACCGGGAGAGACGAATCCTGTCTAACCGTCACTGCCTCCAAGTGCTTCGGGACTGCACCCAACCACAACCTGTTTGCACGACTCCTTTGAGCCGTGGTAGGGTAGTGATCAAAGTGCAGTGGGAACACACTTGAGGCGAAGTGCCAGTGTCAAGTTAGCGGACTAAGCTGTACTCATGTCACCTGGGAACTGATAACTGACGATAGGTATAATACCAACCAATCAGTTCCCGACGAGTCCTGTCCAGTGTACTCGTAACCCAACGAGCACCCGTATACTATCTCCAGTACGACGTACTGATGGCTGTGGGACAGACCATCTCCCACACTGGGATGAGAAGCGCATACGCTAGTCTACTCCGGAGTATCGATGCCCTGTCTCGATAGTCCTGCGACTAGGGACCTGTATAAGGATGTGCTTATAGATTACCCAGCCCCCACTAGTGTGACTGCCATCATAACGCTGGTAATCAAGCAAAGATCCTAAGGGCTCCACTAATGCGTATAAGTGATATACTGAAATAAACACAAGTACACATTGAAGTAGAAACAAACCAAGTAGCATACTACTATTTTGAGCAAGATTGTTTATACAAGGTGAATATCCCAAGCTTCCATTAAGTAATATACAAACTAGTATGATACAGTAATGGCCTCTAGGGCATATACACTAACAATCTCCCACTTGCACTAAGGCCATGTACTGGCGTATCGAAGACCTATCATCTCGATCAGCCGCTCGAACTGAGTCTGGGGTAGGGCCTTGGTGAATGGATCTGCAGTGTTGTCTTCTGAAGCGACTCTCCGAACCTCGATCTCCTGGCGATCCACGATCTCCCTGATCAGGTGATACCGCCTCAAGATGTGCCTGGATCTCTGATGGGACCTGGGTTCCTTCGCTAAAGCTATAGCCCCGTTGTTGTCGCAATACAGAGGTATTGGATCAACAATGGACGGAACCACCTGAAGTTCTTTCAAGAACTTCCTCATCCAGACAGCTTCTTTTGCGGCATCAGATGCAGCGATGTATTCCGCTTCCATCGTCGAGTCTGCAACGGTTTCCTGTTTGGAACTCTTCCAACACACCGCCCCTCCATTGAGGGTGAAGACAAAACCCGACATGGACTTGGAATCATCCTTGTCACTCTGGAAGCTGGAGTCAGCAAAGGCCTCGATCTGGAGGTCTTTTCCGCCGTACACCAAGAACATCTCCTTAGTCCTTCTCAGGTACTTGAGAATGTTCTTTACCGCTATCCAGTGTTTCTCCCCAGGGTTTGACTGATACCGGCTTACCACACTTAGTGCATAAGCTACATCCGGTCTGGTACACAACATCGCATACATTATAGAGCGTACCGCAGAAGCGTAGGGTATAATAGACATGCGATCCCTCTCCAAATCAGTCTTGGGAGACATCTCTTTAGAAAGGGTGATCCCGTGACAAGCCGGTAGGTTACCGCGCTTGGAATCTTCCATACTGAATCTCTTCAGTATGGTGTCGATGTACCTGGACTGTGAAAGTCCTAATATCCTCTTGGATCTGTCACGGTAGATCCGGATACCCAGAATGTACGAGGCATCACCCAGGTCTTTCATGGAGAACCTGTGTGACAAGAACCCCTTGACAGATTGTAGAATAGGAATGTCATTTCCTATTAAGAGAATGTCATCCACGTATAAAACGAGGAATACTACAGTTCTCGCTACAAATCTACTATAGATGCATGGTTCATCTGGATTTTTGATAAAGCCAAATTCTTTGACCGTCTCATCAAAGCAGATGTTCCAACTCCGCGATGCCTGCTTTAGTCCATAGATGGACTTAAACAACTTGCACACTTTTCCGCTGCTCCCACTCTGAATGAAACCCTCTGGCTGGTCCATATAGACACACTCCTCTAAATTTCCATTTAGAAAAGCTGTCTTTACGTCCATTTGCCAAATCTCATAATCGTGGAAGGCAGCAATGGCAAGAAGGATCCGAATGGATTTCAGCATGGCTACTGGAGAGAAGGTTTCGTCATAGTCCAAGCCAGGTCTTTGACGAAAACCCTTTGCTACCAGCCTAGCTTTATAGGTCTCAACCTGTCCATCTACACCAATTTTCCTTTTGAAGATCCACTTGCATCCTACGGGTTTTACCCCGTCTGGTGCAATGTCCAACGTCCATACCTTGTTGGTGTACATGGACTCCATTTCGGTCCGCATTGCATCCAGCCATTTCACTGAGTCAACGCTCTGAACGGCCTGCTGGAAGCTAGTAGGCTCATCATAATCTATGATGCAATCCTCTCTATCCCCGTCTATGAGAAAACCGTAGTATCTCTCGGGCGGATGAGACTGCCTACTACTTCTGCGGAGCGGCGTAGGAATGTCCTGTTCTTCCGAACCCTCTGGTTCCACTAAACTTTCAGTAATAGTCCGTGGTTCTGGAATCTCTTCCAGTTCTACTGCGCTCCCACTTATTTCCTTTTCTATGAACTGGTGTTCTAGAAAGTGGGCATGACGAGAAACAAGAACTTTTTGTTCCTCTTCGCAGTAGAAGAAATATCCCTTGGAATTCTTTGGATATCCCACAAACTTGCACAGTACTGAGCGTGCCTCGATCTTGTCCGCATGCTGCTTTTTGACAAAAGCTGGACTTCCCCATATCTTAATGTGATTAAGATGGGGTCTCTTCCCACACCACATCTCAAATGGCGTAGTAGGCACAGTCTTAGTGGGAACTCGGTTCAAAAGGTATGCGGCGGCTTCTAGCGCATACCCCCAGAATGATCGCGGCAACTCAGCATTACTCATCATGGACCGCACCATATCCAATAGGGTGCGGTTCCGTCTCTCCGATACACCGTTATGTTGCGGGGTGTAAGGAGGAGTAAGCTGAGAGAGAATTCCGTTCTCTTTTAAATAGTCCAGGAACTCGGCACTTAAGTATTCTCCACCTCGATCCGATCTTAGAATCTTAATACTTTTGCCGGTCTGTTTCTCTACTTCATTCTTATACTCCTGGAATTTTCCAAAGGCCTCGGACTTATGTTTCATTAAGAAGACATAATCGTACCTCGAGAAGTCATCCGTAAAAGTAATGAAGTAAGAATGTCCGCTTCGAGCATGTGTAGACATTGGACCGCACACATCACTGTGTACGAGTCCCAAGAGCTCGCTCGCTCTTTCTCCATGTCCAGTAAACGGAGTCTTTGTCATCTTTCCTTTGAGACAGGATTGACAAGTGGCATACGACCGATATTCGAACGCATTCAAATACCCTTCTGTATGTAACTTCGTCAACCTTCTCTCATTGATGTGACCCAATCTACAATGCCATAAGAAAGTCTGATTTATTTCCGGAGACTTTCTTTTGTGTGTATTCTGGACATTAAAAATCTGTGGTTGGTTTAACACGTATATACCATTACTCAAAGTACCTGACCCAATCAAAACTTGATTAAGGTGAATGTTCACAACATTACTTACAAACGCAAATTCATAACCTTCTTTAGAAACTAAAGATACAGAAATGATATTACAAGTTGCGTTGGGTACAAAAAAGCAATTACGCAAAACCAAAAGATGTCCATCTGACATTCCTAGGTGATAGTCCCCCACGGCTTTAGCATCCATGCTAGCTCCGTTCGCAACTCTGAGGGTCATGTCACCTTCCTTCAAAACCCTACGGTTTCTCAACGCCTGCAAAGAATTACAGATATGAGATCCTGATCCGGTATCCAATACCCAGGAAGTAGAGTTTATTGAAAGACAGTTTTCAATAACATACACACCTGAAGCTGAAGCTGCAACCTGCTTCAATTCCTGTGTTCTGGCCTTCCAGGCCCTGCAATCATTCTTCCAGTGTCCTTTCTTATGACAATAGAAGCACTCTTCCTTATCCACAAGCTTCCCCGCTATCTTTGCTGCTTTACCTTTTCCCTTCGTATCCACTTTACTAACACCGCCCCTTGGTTTGGCGGGGGCCTTCTTCTTCTTTCCCTTGGCTTTCGCCTTGGACCTAGAAGAAGATGATCCTCCTACAAACAAAGTGGATGTTTCCCTACCTTTCTGTAGGGTGCCCTCTGCGCTCCTCAGCAGGTTGAGGAGCTCTGAAAGTTCAACCTCCTTTTCTTGTAGGTTGAAGTTCATTATAAACTGGGCGTAAGTGGAAGGAAGGGACTGGAGAACTATATCCGTATATAGCTCACTCTCCAATGTGATCCCTAGGTCAGCGAGCTCCTCAATGTAGCCGATCATCTTTAGCACGTGCTCGGCTACTGATGATCCGACGGCCATTCTTGTCGAGAATAACTTTTTCGACGCTTCGTATCTTGCGATACGAGATTGCTCTCCATACAGTTCTTTTGTATGGAGCAATATGGATTCCATGTCCATATTCTCATGCCTCCTCTGATGTTCATTGTCCATCGAGGCAAGCAAGAGGCATTTGGCCTTCGCGCTATCAATCTCCCAAGTCTTGCGGATTTCCTTATCCGCGACGCCGGAAGTTGGACCAGGGACAGGGGGAGCTTTGGTGGTAAGAAGATACCCCAGCTTGTCATAAGTGATTGCAATCTTGACATTCCTGAGCCAATCTTTGTAGTTTGGCCCTGTCAGCTTGTTTTTATCTAGGAGTAACTTAAGTCCAGTCATGTTGATTGGTCGCTGCAATTAGGAGAGAGAAGAAGAAACACTCAGCATGATGCTCTTGCAAGTTTAGAGTGGTTTTTAGTTTGTCTAAACAGGATGGCTCCCACTGTTTCTCGAATCCCTCCTCAAACCATAAAGGAAGAATTAGTCAGGATCAATCCCACCGTACAATACTTGCTTAACCGTTCGGCCAGGCTGGTGTCGGTACTTCGAGGGAGGTTTTCCAACGCTTTCGCGAAGTTCCTTAATTAGAGAACCTCTTTTCCCTGGGGGCGTAGCCCCGCTAACACCTTTCTAGGCACCTACTAGGTTTATAGCATTGATCGTTAAGTGAGAAATTTCCCGAGGAGTAGCATATACTCACAGTAGGATCGGGATCCAAATATCATTGCGTGACGAAACTGAAGGAATCCTACCAGAATCATCACACTCCAAATGGTATGCAAATCTAGCAAGTTTCAGTACTTATGAAACTCCCGATGTGGATTTTTGCCCCATGCTCTTATGACCTTGACTTTGGCCAAAATATCATAAGTCACATGTCAAGTTCTACCCGTCATTATCCAGGTTAATTTGGATCCATCCGTACCTACCCTTGACTTTGGCCAAAATGGCAGTACGACTGTCCCAAACCAACGCATCTATCTATGCTACACATGAACACCCAATAGCTACCAATCACTGTGCCTTGATTTTGGCCAACATACACAGCTTGAATACTATTGACTATTCATGCGAAACGACGGAGGGCTACGAATGGTTTTGGCAAAACCGTGAACGTAGTGAACTTGATTTGGTCGATGGAACGAGATAGCTTTTAAATGGAGTGGCTCAAACTCCGTATTTTAAAAATTGGTTTTGAAAAGAACCGAGTGGTTTTTCGAAAGTGTTCCAACGACTTTAACTTGGTTTATTATCTTGCATTAGTTCTTTTAATGCGTGATATTCTTGCATTAGTTCTTTTAATGCGTCCCATCATTTAATCCTACCATTGCAGAAAACAACCAAAATATGACGTACGCTTATGCCATTCGCATTCGCCACTGGGCCCCGTCATTACCCGTTAGGTTACTTAACTAACGACAGAGCGGGGGCTGGGCTAGCGCGTCTGTAAAACATAAGCAACGCCTAAATAATATCATATATAGATATACTGCAATGATAAACATTTCAGATCACAGATAAATACATTGGATATACTAGGAATCTGTAATTTGTACGAGCCTGTAACAAAAACAGATTACACGGTCGCGGTGAATAGCCAAAACCCCACCCAAGACCCCTACGGGTGCGGCAAACTACCCGCCAAGTACCCGAAGCGTAGCAACCTCCCTTATCTCCATGAGTAGGCCACTCGACACTTCGGCATACCCGGTAGTTTGTGCACCCCACCATGGGTCTATCCTAGGAGCAAAAACAGTAAAAAGAAATTATACAATGACGGCTACAACCCCGACCCGGTTGTGCGGCCATAAAAATAATTATTACATCAATTTACAAATTTACATGAATTGCAAGAAAAGAAAACTCTCGTCTCACAACCCCCGGCTATTCACCCGCGACAATCCAACATATTTATATACACATTCCAGCACATTACAGATCATGTATAACCCCGACTAATCGACTTATAGCGATTAGCCGACGTTCAATACATGCAAACATCACAGATATAACCATCATAGTCAAAGTGCAGTGAAGTTCGGAAAAAATACGGAATTATAGGACCCCAAAAGTGAATTTCAGTTCTGGAAAATCTGGGCACATATAATATATTTTAAAAATCCCAAGACCAACACACAAACACACTGCACGAAAAACGATGCACAGAAGACGACAAAGCGCGGCGCTTCCGCGGCGGATGCCTAGCTCATGCGGCGGAAGGGCGGCGGTTTGGACGAATCACTGTATCGTTTTTCTTGGGTGTTCACACAAAACCCTGAGCCGAATTTACAAGTATAAAGTTTTTTATTTTGAGCCAAACAAATTTCAACAGAAACTCAGGTTTTGTAATTTCTCCGGTTTTGTGATTTTTCGTTTCCGAACTTCGTTACACTTCACTGCCAAGCTAGTTTAAGTTTAGTTAGGCTCTGATACCACTGTAAGTCCATATTGCGACCCCCGGTCCTTACGGGGAGGCGGAAACGGTATAAAAAACAAATTTTTATCGCAAGAGGCAACATGGACTAAACGAGGTCGGGATCGTGTCTAAACTAAAACTAGCAAACTTGCTAAAAAGAGTTAGCTACTCGGATGAAGATGATTATACCTAAACTTGAACTCCTTCTTCTTCAAACTTTGTTGTAGAGGTTGATGGTTCTCCTTTGTCGCCTTCTTCCGTCGAAGATGGATCCACCTCGAAGGCTCGACCTTTGGGCTCTTTCTTGAACTTGGAGTGAACTAGAATCGCCGGCTTGCTAAACCCTTGATCCTAGAGTGAGTAGAGAGTGTCTAAGGGTTGCTTTTGTTTTTAAAGAGAAGGATTCTCAACACATGAGAAGGTTTCTCTTTGCTAGAGGAAGAAGAAGATGAAGATGAAGAGAGAGAAGCTAAATGAGATAATGAGCTCTCATTTTCTTTCTTGCAACCATAATGCCAAAAGAAAATGAATTATCAAATAATAATAATCAAAATGAAAAGGTTGATGGAAAGTTTTAGAATGACCAATATCATTACAAACATTAAATGAAAATGCAAGAATCAAGAGCATCTTTCTTTTGTAATGATAATGGTCAAAAGTTCAACCATGGTCAACAAGTCAACCATGGTCAACAAGTCAACAAAAACTAACCATGACACAATTTCATTTTATTATATATTATTAAATGATATAATACAAATCCATTAGGGTTTGGAAAAAGACGACTGTCAACTGTGCATACGCACCCGTTCCGAAACCCTAATGAAAGTCTTCTTCCTCTTCCTCAAATAACTGTGCATACACACCTGCATCCTTGTTCCGAGGAACATGAATACTGATAGATAAAAGCAATCCCAAATCATATGCCAGTATCCGGCTCAAACCAGAGCCCGCTGGCAATATCCGTCCGGACTCCAAACGTGCACAAGTGCGCGGATGAGAACGAACCCTGTCGCAAAACCATGCGACCTCTACTCTGTTTTGCCCATAGGCGAATACCCTCTGTGTGGGACTCTAAAGACTCGACACTACGCTGGCAGTGGGTTTAACCACAGACCGCAAGCGGCACTAGCTGTGCGTAACGGTCCCCAGGTAGATGTCGACAAGAAGGCTGACGAGGTGAAACCCCATCGGTACTCCTACCGAGTCTGAATGTGACAGTCTCCGTACAGTCCGGTCTGTTCGTCTGATACATCGCATGGCGGGCCTAGGGGGCGGTAAACGTCAGTCCCCCAATAGCGGTACAAGTCGTGCCGGAGCAAAGCCCAAAACACCCTGAGATAACACTGGAAACCTACTAGTATATCTCGTTTGCCCTGGCCAGGGACTACTCGTGTAATGGCTCTCCTAGACACAGCGCGATGTCAACCCCCAATACCGGGAGAGACGAATCCTGTCTAACCGTCACTGCCTCCAAGTGCTTCGGGACTGCACCCAACCACAACCTGTTTGCACAACTCCTTTGAGCCGTGGTAGGGTAGTGATCAAAGTGCAGTGGGAACACACTTGAGGCGAAGTGCCAGTGTCAAGTCAGCGGACTAAGCTGTACTCATGTCACCTGGGAACTGATAACTGACGATAGGTATAATACCAACCAATCAGTTCCCGACGAGTCCTGTCCAGTGTACTCGTAACCCAACGAGCACCCGTATACTATCTCCAGTACGACGTACTGATGGCTGTGGGACAGACCATCTCCCACACTGGGATGAGAAGCGCATATGCTAGTCTACTCCGGAGTATCGATGCCCTGTCTCGATAGTCCTGCGACTAGGGACCTGTATAAGGATGTGCTTATAGATTACCCAGCCCCCACTAGTGTGACTGCCATCACAATGCTGGTAATCAAGCAAAGATCCTAAGGGCTCCACTAATGCGTATAAGTGATATACTGAAATAAACACAAGTACACATTTAAATAGAAACAAACCAAGTAGCATACTACTATTTTGAGCAAGATTGTTTATACAAGGTGAATATCCCAAGCTTCCATTAAGTAATATACAAACTAGTATGATACAGTAATGGCCTCTAGGGCATATACACTAACACATCTTAGGTGAACTAACTGACACCAGTGGCTTGTGAGACCGGCCACCTCCCCTCATTGGGGTCTCGACTGTATACACTAGTCTACTCTGGAGTATCGATGCCCTGTCTCGAAACTCCCACGACTAGGGACCTTTTAAGGATTTGCTTCTAGACCCCAGCTCCCACGTATATGATCGCCCTCATACTGCTGGCAGTCAAGCAAGAATACTATGGGCTCTATCAACGCGCAATAGTGACCTGTAAGGTCACCTAAAACAGTACACAATGATAAAGGTAAACCAGATAGCATACTATCATCTTGAGTAAGACTGTCCTACCGGCATAGGTCCTCCCTCAATCATTGCAATCACGTGCCTGTGATTCAATAATTGACTCTGAGGGCACTATCTCCAACAGAAACTAGCTACCGGTTCACTAGGTTGCATAAGGGCGGCAATGGACGCATCCAAATTCCTCATCTGTCGGTTTGTTGCTGCAATGTATGCTTCCAACGACTCTTCCAGACTATACATGGGTTGTGAAGGAGTTTCAGTAAAAAATTCAAAGTTGTTTGGATACGTGAAACTCCCAAATGGTTGTGTAGAAGCAATGCCTAGGGAAGGTGTGAAAGTCGGGTAGGACTGATGGGAATTGAATGGTTGGACCGGAGTAGGATCAACATTTGGATAAAAAGGTGAATGGACTTGTTGATCCCAAGAAATGGAAGTGTTGAAATGAGTGAAAGATCGGTTACGAGATTGTTCAATATGTTCAGCAATAGACATGGGTTTCGGAGTTACAACAGGACTCGAAAAAGTAGTATCAACATAAGAAGGTGGTGAAGATTGAAATGGTTGATACAAAGTGGGTTGCGGAGTCGAACTGTTTCTCCTAGACGCTTCTATTCGATCTTTCAAAGAAATTTTGGGCATGGAGGGGTCGTCCGTAATTCGACCAAAACAATTCGCATATGAAGCAATGTTTGGATGAGGGTACCAAAGTTCGGCAAGAGTTTTATGAGGTGGGGTACCCATGATGTAGGAAAGGAGAAGAAAAAGAATGTGGGGTGCACGGATTTCTTAGCGACAAGTTGCAAGTTTTTGTAAAAAAAATTCTTCTTTTTCTTTTTGTGTTTTTAAAAAAAAAAGATTTTCGATAAAAGGCTTAGACACACGTTCAATCAATCACAAATGCACAATAAAACCTAGATCTAGGGTCATCTAGGTCAGCTAGACAGCTCCTAACTGTTCCAAAAGGCAAGATGTAGGACCTCTTCACCGCCTCTTCACCGACAATTATGGCCAGGTAAGCACAAGTAGAGAAAGGAGGGATCCGCTCACGAATCACCGTGAGACGGGCCTTTTAAAGTTACCTTTCACTACCTGTCTAGCCTAGACACCACAAAGTCAGGTTAGGATCAACGGTCAATGCCTACAACTAGTCCTTTGTCCTATTGAGCGTGAAGTCCTTAAGGCCGAGTCTAATCTTTTTTTTAATTAAATAATGGTCAATACAATATGCCTTATGTGATTTCTGGGGTCCTGGGAAGGGTGATGAAATCCCCACCCAATCTGGATTGGTGTAAAAGCCTCTTAAAGTCAAATTAAATATGCAAAGCAGTAAACACAATCACTTGCAAACAATTTTTTTTAGCGCGGCGCAAAGAATCCTGCACAAGCTCAATTATTGGAAGGGGAGAGATTTTTAGCGCAAAGAATCCTGCAGGAAATTTTACAGAGGAGATATTGGGGTTTAGAGAAGGAGAAAGGAAACAAACAGAGGGGTTCTGGTCTGCTGATGACGTCAGCAGACCGTGGATGCGCGGCAGATGATGTGCTGGCGCGGCGGTTCCGCGGCAAGGACGTGCTTTCGGCGGCGGTTCCGCGGTCTACAGTACGGTTCAGATCTCCAGATTTCTTCTGCTCCTCTGTTGTGGTAATCCTCTGTTGTTAAGATTTTCCGTTTTCTGTTTCGCTCTCTGGATTTTTCCAGATCCGAACTCGTTCGTCGATCCTGCAAAATTCACACGAAAAACCCTTCAAACAATAAAAAGATGATAAAATTTTTATATTTTTTAATTTTTTAGTTTTTATGATTTTTCAATTTTATATTAATCCGAAATTACAAAAAGAAAATAACACGCCATCCCCGGCAACGGCGCCATTTGATTTGTACGAAGTTTTGTGATCAAAAATATTTTTACCGTAATCAAGAACGGCGTCGCTTGGTAGCTAGCCGGTGAATACGGGTCGGTCCACAGGGATGTTGTGTATTTCCTAATTGTTCTAACGAGTTAATTCCAAATGGTGTTTGGATTTTTAACACTAAAAACTAAATTGACTTAGACTAGGATTAGAAATCTTGCTAGGGTTAGGTTTAGGTTAAGCTTGGAAAATTAAGATTTCCCACCACTTTCAATGCCCTAAATTAGATCTCATTAGGTGTTATGGTAATTATTAATAAAGGGGATTAGGACGATCGGGAAGAAACGATGTTTCTTCCTCTATGTTCTTGTCCGTCCTTTCTTAATCATTACCCTAACCTCCATGAAAAACATGCACAACCGGTCTTTTATACTACGGTATCACCTTTACCTCGTGGGTAGGGTGCCGTATGGAGCGGTATGTGTATGTATGCATGGAGTCCTAATAATTAGTATGTGTTGGGCAAGAAAGGGGTGAGAGATTTGCATCTCTCAAACCTTACATATTCCTAACCCTAACAAGCGAGGAACTACTCGCTCATTAGGGGATCTATGAAAAACATGATTTTTATGAGTTTTCGATTGAAGAGATTAATTATCTAACTACTGCAGATTAATAAAAAAGTTCTAATCTAAATTAAACTAGGGCAAAGAATAAATTTAACCTAGGGCAGAAAGAAGAATTAAGAACTAGGGCAAAAATAAAAGAAGCTACTTAAAAAATTGATGCTCTCAAAACTTGATAGAAATTCTGAATTTTATTCAATGAAAAGAGGCATGAGAAGAGGCATAACCTAAAAAAGGTTTTAGGGTTTCTATTTATATAACATAGAACCCTAGGGTTACAATCGAGTCATATCTGCAATTACAAGTTTACCCCCTAAGAAAAGAACTAGTCAACGCACGCCACCATCACAGGAATTTCTGCACCGACACGGGTTCAACACGGCCGCGGAACCGCGGCCGTAGGCCCTGTTTGGCCGAGGTTCCGCGGCCAAGTAGTGGAGTCTTGGGATTCTTTTTCCTGGGGATCTTTCTACTGCTTTTGGCTTTCTGTTTCTTTACATGGTTTCTCAGTTTGTCTTCTAGATTTCTTCCAAATTCCCACAGTGAATAAAGTCGTGGACTTTTACCGCTTGCTTCGTGTCGAAGTTTTGAACCTTGCGCTGCCTTTGTGCTTTGTGAACTTGTTTTTTGATCTTCGTTTAGTCTTCAAACTGTAGGCATGATCAAGTTCTTTCCGTTTGTTGGTTGTAGTCTCACTTTTGTATCGTCTTTTCATCTTTTTCACTATTTTTGTTCTGAGAACATGTAACCTGCAACTATGTAGCAGACATGGGTCAAAAGCACCTGTTTATTTGTAAAATGAATAAGAATGGGGAATATAATAATGCAAAATTATGGTATGAACAAGGCCAGAAGCATTTTAGACGGCCTTACTTCTGATTTCTCAACCCATGTCCCGGATTTAATGTTTTACCATTGTAAACATTTTTAATGATGTTTTTGTCTTACTGTTTTCATCAATGTAAGAATTTTCTGAGGTATGAATGGCAAATTTTCCCTTTCTATGCATTTATTTTATGCATTAAGCCTTTTTGCACATACATGAGTGGATACGCTTCGAACACTTAATTGGATGCGAATCAAATGTTCTTTTTACTGCCTTACAAAATATGTGGTTGACGTCCATGGGTTATGTCTTTTAGTTTACGTACTCTTGAGTATCACCTCCATTTCAGTGGCATGTAATTTTAGTAAGTATGGCCTGTAGATAGTAGATAGCGGTCTATCTTAACCTCCTTGTAAGGTAGCGATGGCTTAGGAAGCAGATTCGGGTCTGCTGCCTAAGACTTTCAACTTTATGAGCCGTGAGGGTCTCATAAAGACTTTTCTCCCTACGAGTCGTGAGGATCTTGTAGGTGTATTTTCTCCTTAGGAGTCGTGAGGATTCCTAAGTGCGTTTTCTCTTGAGAGTCGTAAGGATCTCACAAGAGAATTTTCTCTCTTACAAGTCGAGAGGACTCGTAAGTGATTGGTGAGTTGACTTGTTTCCGAATCGAAGCATTGCTCTGACGGGGAGGTCATTGGTTGACTTGCTCCATTTGCGACGGTGTCAGGGTTAACCTGCTCCGTTTGCGACGGTGTCAGGGTTAACCTACTCCGCTTGCGACGGTGTCAGGATTGACTTGCTCCGTTTTCTACGGTGTCAGGGTTGACTTTCTCCGTTTTCTACGGTGTCAGAGTTGACTTGCCCCGCTTTCTGTGGTGTCAGAGTTGACTAGCTCCGTTTTCTACGGTGTCAGACTTGCTTCGTTTTCTACGGTGTCGGGGTTGACTTGCTCCGTTTTCTACGGTGTCGGGGTTGACTTGCTCCGTTTTCTACGGTGTCCGCGTTGACTTGCTCCGTTTTCTACGGTGTCAGGATTGACTTTCTCCGTTTTCTGCGGTGTCCGCGTTGACTTGCTCCATTTTCTGCGGTGTCAGGGTTCACTTGTTTCGCTTTCTACGATGTCAGGGTTGGCTTGCTCCGTTTGCGACGGTGTCGGGGTTGCCTTGCTCCGTTTTCTATGGTGTCGGGGTTGACTTTCTCTGTTTGCGACGGTGTCGTGGTTGACTTGCTCCGTTTTCTACGGTGTCAGGGTTGACTTGCTCCGTTTTCTACGGTGTCAGGGTTGACTTGCTCCGTTTTCTACGGTGTCAGGGTTGACTTGCTCCTGTTTTCTACAGTGTCAGGGTTGACTTTCTCCATTTTCTACGGTGTCATGGGTGACTTGCTCCGTTTTCCGCGGTGTCATGGGTGACTTGCTCCGTTTTCCGTGGTGTCAGGGCTGACTTGCTCCGCTTTCGGCGGTGTCAGGGCTGACTTGCTCCGCTTTCTACGGTGTCGGGGTTGACTTGCTACGCTTTCTACGGTGTCATGGTTGACTTGCTCCGCTTTCTACGGTGTCAGGGTTGGCTTTCTCCATTTTCTACAGTGTCAGGGTTGACTTTCTCCATTTTCTACGGTGTCATGGTTGACTTGCTCCGTTTTCTACGGTGTCAGGGTTGACTTGCTCCGCTTTCTACGGTTTCATGGTTGACTTGCTCCATTTTCTACGATGACAGGGTTGACTTGCTTCGCTTTCTGCGGTGCCAGGGTTGGCTTGCTCCGCTTTCTGCGGTGTCAGGGTTGACTTGCTCCGTTTTCTATGGTGTCAGGGTTGACTTGCTCCGTTTTCTACGGTGTCAGGGTTGACTTTCTCCGTTTTCTACGGTGTCATGGTTGACTTGCTCCACTTTCTGCGGCGTCAGGGTTGACTTTCTCCGGTTTCTACGGTGTCAGGGTTGACTTTCTCTATTTTCTACGGTGTCATGGTTGACTTGCTCCGTTTTCCACGGTGTCAGGGTTGACTTTCACCGTTTTCTACAGTGTCAGGGTTGACTTGTTCCCTTTTTTTTACGGTGTTAGGGTTGACTTTCTCCGTTTTCTACGGTGTCATAGTTGACTTGCTCCATTTTCTACGGTGTCAGGGTTGACTTGCTCCATTTTCTACGGTGCTGGGGTTGGCTTGCTCCGCTTTCTGCGGTGTCGGTGTTGACTTGCTCTATTTTCTACGGTGCCGGGGTTGGCTTGCTCCATTTGCGACGGTGTCGGGGTTGACTTGCTCCATTTTCTACGGTGTCAGGGTTGACTTGCTTCATTTTCTACGGTGTCGGGGTCGACTTGCTCCATTTTCTACGGTGTCAGGGTTGACTCTAGGTTGTCTATGAACCGTGGAGTTTTAGAACTAGGGACTTTGCCGTGGTGATGACACGTCCGTATCCTGCTGGAATAGGGAGGAACGCCATCGCTGATCCCTAAGCTGTAGATGTTGCCGCTGAGATCTGACTCTCCCCTTTGACAGAATCTAGTGAGGAAATGTGGTTCCCTTTTCATTTATGCCCATGGATTGTATACACGGGTCAGTATGGACTCGCCTGTAGGGCAAAAGTTTCATCTTTCATTTTTTTATTCCCTTCCGCGATACTCTATCATTTCAGCTTTTTATATCGCGAAAGTCGCGATTGCCCAATCATTTCGGCTATTTTTCCACGGTGCCCAATCATTTCGGCTATTTTTCTTTTTACTCGCTGTTTTTTATTACGAGTTGCCGAATCATTTCGGCTGTTTTTGTATGCATATCTTTTACTTGCTGATTTTGCTGCAAGTTGCCCTATCATTTCGGCTATTTCATATGCATTTATAGCTTGCTGACTTTTTGCTGCGGGTATGGAACTTGGAATCTAATGTCAATCTTAGTATCAGCCTCGCTACGAATGGAAAATTGCCAGGAGCGAATCATCATTTGCCGTGAAAGGACTTGGAATTTGACACCGATTTAGGCATCAACGTCGCTACCACTGGGACATTGCCAGGAGCGAATCATCATTTGCCTTTGTCGATGTCGAACAAAGGTGGCTTAGTAAACAGGGTTAAGGTCCTGTCGACTAAGGCTTTTGACTTCATGAGCCATAAGGGTCTCATAAAGGTGTTTCTCCTTACGAGTCGTGAGGATTTCGTAAGTGCGTTTTCTCCTTGGGAGTCGTGAGGACTTCTAAGTTGTGTTCTCTCTTATAAATCGTAAGGATCTTATAAGAGTATTTTCTCCTTATAAGTCGAGAGGACTTACAAGTGCCGTTCACATATGAGGATATCCCTCGTCGGTGGTGGGACTCTGTTGGGGAAATGATTATTTATGCCCGTGGATTGTATACAAGGGTCAATATTGAACTGCTTGTAGGGCAAATTGAGGTGTATGATGACTTAAGAACAGGTTCGGATCCCTGTAGCTTAAGGCTTTTGAATCCTATGAGCCATGAGGGTCTCATAGGGGGAATTCTCCTTACGGGTCGTGAGGATCTCGTAAGTGTAATTTTTCCTTAGGAATCGTTTAGATCCCTAAGTGTGCTGCTCCCTTGTGAGTCGTAAGGATCTCACGTAGGTATTTTCTCCTTACAAGCTCGAGAGGACCTTGCAAGTGTGCATGAATTTCTTTTATGAGTCTGCGCCCTTTCGGGTTTTCACAAACTCGCTGGTAGCCCTACTGTTTTTACTCACGGAGCCCTTTCGGGTTTTCATCCGTGCCCATCTCGCTTATGGACGTACCGTTTTTATTATTATTATTTTTTATATATTTTTTTGCGTCAGCCCTAGGATGTTGCGGTTTGTAGTAGTTTAAAGACGTTTCGGTCAGGCGTAGTATTTTTTCAAGAACCGACCATTTATCGTCCTGAAGGGTCTTTCGCCATGCTTATTCATGAGCAAGTAAGCCTCATCTTGGTAGACCTTGTCTATGATGTACGGGCCCTCATAATTCGGATCGAATTTTTCCCGTTTGGCACGATTGGGGATCATAGGTCTCTTGACCACTAGCACGAGTTCGCCTTGGCGAAATGTCCTCGGCCTAGTCAATCTCTCATATGAGCGCGTCATCTTTGCTTTGTAAGCTTCTAAGTTTTGCTGCGCCATGAGCCGAGTTTCATCGATGGCGTCAAGCTCCTCAAGCCGGAGATGAGCATTCTCTTCGTCTGTTAGCTCGTAATGAACCGCCACTCGTAGAGAGGGTAACTCTATCTTCAAGGGGAGTACTGCCTCAGCGCCGAATACCAATGCATACGGCGTTGTATTTGTGGCCGTTTTGAACGTGGTCCGATACGCCCAGAGAGTTTCATGCAGTGTCTCGTGCCAATCCTTCTTATTTTTGGACACCGTCTTCTTTATGATCTTCGTCAATGTCTTGTTGAAAGTCTCAGCTAGCCGTTAGCTCGGGGATTGTAGACAGAAGAGTATCTCCAGTCTATATTGTGTTGTTGTGCGAAGCGGCTGATTCTGTGACTTCTGTAGGCCGGCCCGTTATCGGAGATAATTCGTCGCGGAGTGCCGAACCGATAGATGACGTGTGCCTTGAAGAAATGGAGGACATTCTTTGTCTTCACTTCCTTAGCGGTACTGCTTTTGCCCACTTAGAGAAGTAATCGGTTGTCGCCAATATGAACCGATGTCCTCTGGATGACGCTGGTTCGATGGGCCCAATTATGTCGGTTCCCCACATTTCGAACGGCCAGCTAGCCACTGTTGGGTGTAGCGGGTTTGGATGCTGGTGGATGAAGTCTCCATGAATTTGGCACGCATGGCATTGCTTCGCGTATTCAAGGCAATCCTGAATCATCGTGGGCCAGTAGTAGCCCATTCTTTTGATCTTCAGCTTCATCTTTGGCCCAGCTTGATGAGAACCGCAGAGTCCGTCATGAGTTTCTTGGATGACTCTTCTTGCTTCTTCCGGTCCCTGACATCTCAGCCATAGAGAGTCGAACGATCTCTTATATAAAGTATCATTGACGAAGGCGAAAGACCGAGCTCGTTTCATGAGCTGATGTCTTGACGATGCGTCTTCAGATGTTCAACGGGATTTGAAGTAGTCTATAAAGACTTCTCTCCAATCTTTAGCCCTTTCGTGGTCTTCTATTCGTAGGGTCGTTTGCTTAGTCACGTCCTTTTCTTCAGGCGACTCCACGGATACTTCCACTGGTGCAAGAACCCGACGGCTTTGTATAACGATCCTCACGTCATCGAGGTTTTCATCAGCCAGTTCTTTAGCGAGCTTGGCTAACGCATCCGACTTGCTATTTTCCGCACGCGGTATGCTTCCCAGGGCATAGAAAGGGATTTGAGTCAGCAATTGTTGCACTCTCTCGCCGTACTTTACCAACTCTGGTTTGCATGTTTGATAGTCGCCGTTTACTTGGCTAACGAACAGCTGGGAGTCTCTATATATGAGGAGGTTTTTGATTCCCATGTCGACAGTGATCTCAAAACCTGCTATCAAAGCTTCATATTCTTCTTCATTGTTCGTCCTCGGCTCTGTCAAGGAAAAGGCAAAGCGTATTATCCCTCCTTGTGGAGTTACGAAGATGTGGCCTACCCCAGATTTGATTATGTGGGAGTTGTGCTTTCGCTTCTTCATGGAAGATGCCCCATCAAAGTAAAGTTCTCAGCGGGTATCACTCTCTCTTCTCTCTCCGTCGATCGTGTCAAACGCGTGCTCGTCTGGCAATTCGCAATTTAGGGGTGAATCGGCGGGTATCGGATGCTCAGCGAGGAAGTCGGCGATGGCCTGGCCTTTCACTGCCTTGAGCGGTCGATATGTTATCGAGAATTCCATTAAGAGTAGGGCCTATTTAGCGAGCCGTCCCGTTAGTATGGCTCTTGACATCAAATATTTGAGAGGATCCACTTTTGATATGAGGTGGACCTCTTGCGCCAAAGCATAATGCCGGAGCTTTGTTATCGCAAAAATTAACGCCAGGCAGTGTTTTTCGATAGGGGGTAGTTGTTTTCTGCCCCAGGAGAATTCGACTCAAATAATAGAGGGCTCTCTCCTTCCTTTGGTCATTTTCCTGTGCCCATAGTGCGCATAAGGAACCTTCAAGGGCGGTTGTGTACAGGATGAGAGGCTTTCCCTTGACTGGAGTAGTCAGCACCGGCGGATTCTGTAGGTATTGCTTGATTTCGTCCAGTGTGCTTTGGCATTTGCGATCCCAGACGAACGGGGTCCCCTTCTTCATCAGATGACTGTAGGGGCGGCATTTGCCGGAGAGGTTGACTTGGAGTTTGACACCTGTTTAGGCATCTATATCGCTACAACTGGGATATCGCCAGGAGCGACTCATCATTTGCCCCTGTCAATTTGGACAAAGGTGGCTTAGTAGACAGGGTTAGGACTCTGTCGACTAAGACTTTTGACTTTATGAGCCGTAAGGGTCTCATAAAGGGTTTTCTCCCTACGAGTCGTGAGGATCTCGTAGGCGTATTTTCTCCTTAAGAATCGTGGGGATTCCTAAGTGATATCTTCTCTTGTAAGTCGTAAGGATCTTCCAAGAGTTTTTCTCCTTATAAGTCGAGAGGACCTACAAGTGTTATTCACCATATGGGGACATTTCTTGCCATTTTTAGAACTTGGCAAAGAAGTATTTATTCGTGCCCATGCCTGTAGGGCAATTTGAGAGATATGACGGCTTAAGAACAGGTCTAGATCCCTGTAACTTAAGGCTTTTGAATCCTATGAGCCGTGAGGGTCTCACAGGGGGGATTCTCCTCACGAGTTGTGAGGATCTCGTAAGTGTATTTATTTTAACGAGGTTACGCCCTTCTGGGTTTTAATAAGCTCGCCGGCAGTCCTTCTGTTTTTACTCACGGCGCCCTTTCGGGTTTTCATCCGTGCCCATCTTGCTTGCGGACGTACCGTTCTTTTTAACGAGATTGCGCTCTTCCGGGTTTTCAAAAGCTCGACGGCAGTCCTGCTGTTTTTACTCACGTCGCCCTTTCGGGTTTTCATCCGTGCCCATTTTGCTTATGGACATACCTTTTTTTTTGAGAGCGTGATTTAGGAAATCAATATCCAACTCGTGCTATGTTCTTTCTCCAGATGCTTCTTCGGGATTTGCCTTAGACGATGGATTAGCGAGTGATGCCGCCTGAGCAAGCATCTCACAGATTTTCACGTTCCAGTTGAACTTTTGTCAGGGACCGAGTTTAAGGTCGGTGACTAGTATAAGATCAAACTTAGTCTTTGGAATTCACCACATAGACTATGTGAACTACTATGCCCCCATGCTATGGGTGTTTGGAGTTTTGGCCTTTGGAGTTTGCTCCGGCCACTTGAGCTTTATTAGGCCTCTTATTGTGAAAAGCCGCTTTGGTTTTGGGAGGAACCGCTGTATCAGGATCCGTCATGTGGTGAGTCCCCTTCACCTGCTTCCACACCTTATATATAGATGAGGAAAGTTGTCTCAGGGAGCGAACTGGTTTTTTCTCTCGTGGGATCTCCATGGGCTGTGGAGACTTCTTCAATATTGCGATAGGAGAATTTTGTCTGACCCTTCACAACAATTTGAACATGTTCCCAGTTGGAACAACAATATTCACCACTGGGGTTGAAACAGGACCATACGGAGAACTGCCCCCATCTCATTTTGTATGATGCTGATATCGACGTCGACCTTTTCTTACGGCCGGGATTTGATTAGCTTCAGGATTTTGCCAAGCCTGCCCCCTATTTCCTTTGAGAGCTTGAATATTCTTCCTCCTGCGTCGACCTTGGTCCTTGGCATGTGCCAGTTGTTTGAGGACTGATTCCATCGGCAAAGATGTTGCTTAGGGAGCCCGCCTATGGAAGACAGACTTCCTATGGGCTTCATCCATTGCGTTGAGGCACCGAGGGTGGGAGGTGGGAGCATCGACCCAAAGAGAAGCCTGTTGATTTCTTGAAGAGCTGGATTGCAGAGATTTGATCCTGCAAGTGGCCCGTACTTGACTCCACCAGTTATGACAGAGCCAGAGTTTCTAAGGTGGGAGCAAACGCCATTCTTCATAGTGACGAAACGCCGGCTTCAGTATCCCCTCCCCTAAGGGCAACCACAAACATATATACCACGATTATTTGATCGCGGAAAAACATGACACACGAAGTGTGGAGTGGAAAGAGGAAAAGGTCCCACCGGGAGTGCCAGAATCTGTTCACCGCTGAAAGACGCGACCGGGACGTTGGGACGTCTGGCCTGAATTTTGGGGGCATATGCTATTTGGTTTTATCCGTCGACCTCTCCGAAGATGCCAAGTTGATTTATGGCACCATGTATCGGAGGTTTGGACAGATGCGACCGTTGTAGCAGACTTCGTCAGATTCCCCCTCATTGTGAAGGGTTTTTGATTGTGGGGACGCTCTTCCCTGCAGGCACAAGCCCTGCAGTTAATTACGTTACCGCATCACGGTAACCACTTTCTCCTGCTCCAGAAGGTCACTTCGTGTCGTGTGTGTTTGTTTTATTTTTGGTTTCCCATGGATTGTATACGGAGACTAATTCATGTTATCGCCCATATGGCGTAGATTAGTCCAAATCCATATTTTCTTAGATTTGGGTTTGGGTTGGTTTAAGGATCGTTAGTCTCATTTGAGATTAAGATCAACTTAAACGTTTGTTAAGGATAAGTTAGTCTAACTTTAGACTAAGATCTACTTAACAGGGTTTTGGGATCAATTAGATCCAACAAAAGAGCATTTGGGCTCTATCGTCTTAGTTTAGGGACAATGCGGTCCATTGGGTTTAAGGATATCGTAGTCCATGAGTTTAAGGACCTCATAGTCCATCAAGTTTAAGCACATCATAGTCCATGAGTTTAAGGACCTCATAATCCAGGTTTAAAGACGTCATAGTCTGGGTTTAAAGACATCATAGTCTGTAGGGTTTAGTTTAAGGACATTACGGTCTATAGGGGTTTAAGGACATCATAGTCCGTAGAGTTTAAGGACATCATAGTCCATCAAGTTTAAGGACATCATAGTCCATAAAGTTTAAGGACATCAAAGTCTGGGTTTAAATACATCATTGTTCCCTCATGGGAACTGAATAAAGCAACAAAGAAATACACAAGAGAAGCATCACGTGTCCACACCTGATCAGGAATCACGTGGGGACACGTGACCTTCTATGGGCAAAGTTATGGGTGCTGAGATACACAACTTGAGATGGAGTCACGCGCCAACACGTGATGGGCCTTTAAACCCACTGAAAGGAATTAAAAGGTATAATAAAACAGCAAGAAAAAACCCCAATGGGGCATCACGTGCCCACACGTGACAGGGGGTCACGTGCCAACACGTGATGGGTTCCTAAGATCTCTGAAATAATAATATTAAATTCTAATTAAATGGTCAATCAGAAGGTCACGTGCCAACACGTGATAGGCTCTTAAACCTTTTGAACTAATAGAATTAAATTCTAATTAAGAGGGAATAAAAAACCCTAACTGGAAAAATATTTCTCTAGATCTTTCCAAACAAAAAAGATTGTGCTCTGTAAAGTGGAGAACCGTTGGATTAAAAATCCAATGGTGATTAAAAATCACCAATTTATAGAAAGATTCTATACAAGAAAATATTTTCCTAAAATCTTCCAGGAACAACAAACAAAATATCTTTTGGATTAAAAATCCAATGGTGAATAAAATTCACCGAGTGATCTAAAAGATCATGATTGGTTACAAAATCAATTAAAATCTTTCAATGAAAGATTGACAAAACAAACCGATTCTTTTCTTTCTCCTATAAATAGGAACCAAGAAGAGAAGGAAAAAGGAGAGATAGAACAACAGAAAGAGAATATAAAAAGAAAGAGAATTTAATTCTCCAGAGAGAAAAGAAGGTCTCTTAAGAAAAGAAAGAAATCCTAGGTGAGAGATCATCCTATAAGCTCCCACAAAAGAAAAAGATAATTTAATTTTCAAATTAAGAGTTTAACTCTTCTGAATAAGAACTTAGTTGTTCCTTTGGTTGAAGGTCTGCAGAAGCAGATCTCCCCATAAGTTGAGAATTTAATTCTCATCGGGGAGATTCTGCCATGCAAATCTAAAACTTAAGAGAAGACCTAAGTTCAAAGAATTATATTCTCCCACAAGGCACATAGGAATTTAATTCCTCTAAATAAAATTAGGGTTTAACCCTATAAAAGAATTTAATTCTTCCAAATATATAGGAATTTAATTCCTCTAAATAAAATTAGGGTTTAACCCTATAAAAGAATTTAATTCTTAAACAAGGGACTTTTCATGCACGTAAAAAGATCAAGTACCCAACCTGATCACTTAGCAACACGTGACCCTCCCCCTCAATGATAAAAAAAGGATGAATGAGAAGGGGTCACGTGCTCCCACGTGACCCTTGGATAAATCCCTCAAAATAAAGAGAATAGAGCCAAGGCAGAACAGACTTTAGGCGCCCTCACGTGTCCCCACGTGACCCCTAGCAAATCCTTTCAATATCCAGTACATGGGTACCCATCACGTGCCCACATGTGATTGTCATGAAGGCCAAGGGTTTAACACTTACTTGCATATTCTGAGGATAAAATAAAGGATGTTTGGGCGCCCTCACATGTCCCCACGTGGCCCCTAACAAACACTTTAATATCACAATCATGGATACTATCACGTGCCCACACGTGATGGTCATAAAGGCCAAGTGTTTAACACTTATTTGAATATTCTGAGAATAAAATAAAGGAAGTTTGGGCCCAACATTCAAGCGTCTCACGTGCTCCAATGTGAGCGCTCCTTTTTAGTGTTTAACACTATTTTGTGTGCTGCATCCTTAGTGTTTAACACTATTTTAAGCGTGTCACGTGGGAGCACGTGATAGAAGAGTATACTCTAGTGTTTGACACTATATTCAAGCCAATCTTAGCCTAAACTAGCTAAGTCTTCCAAAGGCAAGATATCTTGAAACTGAACTCCAACCATACTCTTGACATTCAAAATAATTCCTAGAACCCTTTCAATTAACTTTGGTTCAAGGGTACATCTCTTCACACCTCTGATAAATGTCGTTGTAATTCTTCAACGTCTTCAGAGAGGTGATGGGTCCCAGTGGCCAGTAATTATCTGGTGCATTTCCAAACCCATGTTTGCATCTGAACAATGGACCGCAATGTCCCTAAACTAAACAACAGAGTCCAAATGCTCTTTTGTTGGATCTAAATAATCCCGTTAAGTAGATCTTAGTCTAAAATTAGACTAACGTATCCTTAACAAATATTTAAGTTGATCTTAATC
The DNA here is from genome assembly GCA_030015575.1 of Agapanthus africanus. Taxonomy (NCBI): domain Eukaryota; kingdom Viridiplantae; phylum Streptophyta; class Magnoliopsida; order Asparagales; family Amaryllidaceae; genus Agapanthus; species Agapanthus africanus. Next base: position 601,448,051 of record JASDDO010000022.1, on the reverse strand, counting down.
TCAAACGAGATTAACGATCTTTAAATCAATCCAATTACAGATCCCCTGACCAATATTGGTTTAAGGGTACATCTTTTCACTCCTCTGATATTTGTCGTTTTAATCCTTCAACGTCTTCAGAGAGGTGACGGGTCCCGACAACCAGACATTCCGCGGACTGTGGGGTCTTTAAACCCATGGACTATGATGTCCTTAACCTTGGACTATGGGGTCCTTAAGCCCATGGACTATGATGTCCTTAACCCTGGACTGTGGGGTCCTTAAGCCCATGGACTATGATGTCCTTAACCTTGGACTGTGGAGTCCTTAAGCCCATGGACTATGATGTCCTTAACCTTGGACCGTAATGTCCTTAAACTAACAATGGACCGCAAAGTCGCTAAACTAAAACAATAGAGCCCAAATGCTCTTTTGTTAGATCTAAATGATCCTGTTAAGTAGATCTTAGTCTAAAATTAGACTAACGTATCCTTAACAAATGGTTAAGTAGATCTTAGTCTAAAATTAGACTAACGTATCCTTAACAAACGTTTATGTTGATCTTACTCTCAAATGAGATTAACGATCCTTAAACCCAACCCAAACCCAAATCTAAGAAGATACGGATTTGGACTAATCCACGCCCTACGGGCGACAACATAAATTAGTCTCCGTATACAATCCACGGGCAACCAAAAAAAATAAACACACACGACACGAAGTGACCATCTGGAGAAGGAGAAAGTTGTTGCCGCGATGCGGTAGCGTAATTAACTGCAGGGGATTGCGCCTGCAGGGAAGAGCATCCCCACAATCAAAACCCCCTCAAATAAGGGGGAATCTGACGAAATCTGCTACAACGGCCGCATCCGTCTAAACCACCGATACACGGTACCATAAATCAACTTGGCATCTTCGGAGAGGTGGATGAATAAAACCAAATAGCATCTGCCCCCAAATTCTGGCAAGACGAACCTACGCGGTTCCGTCTCGCGTCTTTCGGCAGAGAACAGATTCGGGCACGCCCGGTGGAACCTTTTCCTCTTTCCACTCCACACTTCGTGTGTCGTGTTCGCGAATGAATCGCGGTTTAGTATGGTTGCCCCTGTATTCGAGGTACTAAGATTTGGTGTCTTGCTCCGTGGAGAATTCAGAAGATCAATGGCTTCAAACTACACCAATTGCAACAACTCCCTCTCCGTCCTCGCCGGAGGAGTGACCTACGGGCCTCAAGCGGCCTCCCTTTTTACAATGCCGGTGGAACAAGTGACCCAAGCAACTACTGGGGTATTCTTTGGGACCATGATCCCACCAACGAGCTTCAACATTCAGATGCCGTCACAAGAAGCTGCGAAGAAGTCGGTCTTTGATCGGCTTGCAATCACCACGGCCCCTCTCAGCGGGTCGTCCAACTCCAATGCCTCAGTCTTCGACAGGCTGGGCAAAAGCTCAAGTGGGCCCGCAAAGAGGCTCGCAATACTAGAGAAGGACACTCTAACTCCTGTTATAGTTGAGGTCGTCCAAACTGCTCTCCCTACTCGAAGGTCGGCTTTCGACAGGTTGACTATTCCCTCTCAGCGGACGTCTGTCTTTGACAGGCTGGCGCCAACAACAGGCTCTCATCAGAACAGGGGGCATGGAAAAGCCGATCCAACAATGGAGGTGGTCCCGGCCGCTCGCCATGCTCGATGTCGCCACTGGCGCCGAGTGAGGAAAGCTGGGGGCAGTTCCCCTTCTGGACCGACTCCGCCAGCTCCAACGATAGAAATTGCTGCTGCTGTTCCAACTGGGAACAGCTTTGAACTACTTAGGAGGGTACGCAAAAACTCTCCGACTGCTGTATTGAAAAGGTCTCCTCCACCAATGGAGAGCGCTACAAAGGCGAAGCTAGGACAACCCCCTCAGCGGCTTTCCTCTAAAATTTATAAAGTTTGGCGACAGGTCTAGGACTCCATGATAGATCAAGACTATCCCCGCCGACAGAAAAAGATGAAGGTTCGGCAAGAAGAGGACCACCCTGTCAAGCCATAGAAGGCGACATCTACTTGGGTGCCCACTGCAACGGCCCCCTCAACTTCGACCGCCCACAAGAGGAGAAGGCCGGAGAAAATTCCCATGTCTGCGACAAATGTCAAGGGCACTGAGCCTAAACGCTCTAAGTCTGGGGGCATGGTGGTGCATACCGTCTATATGGCATCCGGAAAAGAGTATAGCCGTATCTCCATAGGTCATCGACCGCTTACGTGATCAGTGACTAAAGCTCAGGAGCGGCAACAACAAAAGCTCCAAGAGATGCTAACAGCTATGGCCGAACTCACTGGGCCAAAAGAAAGCCCGGAGGTGTCATCAAAGCAGCGTCATGAACAGGAAACCGATGCTGAGTTCCTTCCCAGAATTCTCGAGAATAAGGACAGAGAAGCAGCGGAACAAGCGGCCAATATAAAACGAATGGCGCTTCTCTTCCAAGATATGGCCGGGATGATGATACAGCCGGATCCTCTAGCTGAAGACCCTTCGATTGTCCTTGAAGATGACAGAGGGGAGGCATCTAACCTCTTCCGGCTTGTTTAGCAGCCAAAGAGGAGACCATCTCCAAATCCTCCCTGGATGATTACATCGCTCAACAGATACGAGCTCACCAGGTGAATGAAGCGGCCGGTCAGATTGTTAAGACTGGACGACCCTATCCGAGTTGGTACGACCAAACAAAGTACCCGTCGGGATATACGATCCCTAAATTCCATGTATATAAGGGGACGGGAAATCCACACCAACACGTGGCTCAATTCAGGGCTCTGTGCGGCAACACCGGAGGTGACGATAAGCTACTGCTCCGCCAGTTTGTTGGCAGCTTGTCGGAGACGAACTCCCAAATGACTCTATCAAGACATTTGCAGAGATGGAGCTGCTATTCACCCAACGTTTTGCGATCGCTAGCGAACGTACCCCAATCACGGCGTTGATCAATGCCAGGGTGAAGCTGGGAGAAACTTGGGTCCAGTACGCGATACGGTGGCGGAATCTATGGTCGAAATGCGAACAGCGCATAGAGGAAGCTCCTGCCGTGGGCATGTTTGTGGGTACCCTTGATCCGCAGACGACCATATCCCAATTCATGACGTTCTTCAAGCTGACCACCTTCCAGGCCTTAATTAACAAGCTGGCCCAAATGGACCAGATGGGCCATAAGCCGTCCTCGTCGAAAACGGAGCTTCAAAACGAAAGGGGTAAAGGGAAAGCTATCTTCGTCGCCAACGCTCAACAACAACCGAGTGGCCCGAGACCGGTTGTTCGCCAAAGCAACAAGCGGCAATCCCTCGATGAGAAGTTGAGACGTCCTTACTCGTTTCCCCAGGATAAAACAAGGAAACTGTTTGAACTGGCAGTGCGCAATGGGCTCATTACTCTATCGGAGTAGAGATACCCACCGCGACCGAATGACGTCAACGATCCTAATTACTGCCCCTACCACCGAGTATTGGGCCATCCGATTGAAGATTTCTACGTCTTCAAAAACTGGGTTGAAGAGCAATACCAACAGGGCAAGTTCGCGTTATCTGAAAACTGGAAGGTGGGTCCCCCACAACAGCACATTTCTAGAAGGGTGGACACACCGGGGGCATCGTGCTCTTTTATAGAAGAAGCTCCATGGGAGGTTGCTCTTTCAGCCAAAACAAAAAGAATGCTGAAGGATCTTCACAGATGCCCGGCAATCAGGAAGAAAAGCCCGCTAGAGCCTGAGATCATTGAGGGAATGCTAAAACCGCGCCCGACACCGAGAATTGGTAGTGAGGGTCAAAACGCTCAGGCCCAGCCGTCAAAGTCTTCAAAGAAGAAGAAGAAGAATCCAGTGAAGCCTGATGACAAGCGCACGGACTTGCAAAAGCATATCGACGCGCTGGAGTAATACAACCAAAATGCGCGAACCCCGGTCATGCTCTAAGAATTTCTCAACCATATCCTGGAGGGCGGAGATAGCGATGATGATGAGGGAGACAACTCGTCACAGGAACCAGAAGATTATGTGGCAAGTTGCCACATGATCTCTCATTCATCGCTAAATAACAAAGAAGCTCACTCGGCATCAGAAGATAATGTAGAGGAGCTGGGGGCAGGATCAATGCCAAAATCCTTGGAACGTCAAATGAGATGATCGACATGCTACTTAACGAAGCCCGTCAGAAGAGCAAAGCTGATCGAGAACGCCAAATGGCCCTATTCGAAGGGGCCAGGCGTCGGCGTCAAGTTGGAGAAGCCGTGATAGGGATGGGTCACAAAACACTCCACACCCTAAATGGATGTATTCCACATCAGCGTTATGTATCCCGTCATGTGACAAATGCACGTGCATACAGGATAAACAATGGACCGAAAAGTCCGTAAACTACAAATTTGCCTCAAATATGGCAACGATAGACCGCAATGTCCTAAAACTTGCAACGGACCGAAACGTCCCTAAACCAACGATGGACCGCAATGTCCTAAAACTTGCAACTGACCGAGACGTCTATAAACTACTACGGACCGCAGCATCCCAAGGCTGACAAAAAAAAGGTATGTCCGTAAGCGAGATGGGCACGGATGAACACCCGAAAGGGCTCCGTGAGTAAAAACAACAGGGCTACCAACGAGTTTGTGAAAACCCGAAAGGGAGCAATCTCGTTAAGAGACACTTGTAAGGTCCTCTCGACCCTGTAAGGAAAAAATACCTGCGTGAGATCCTTACGACTCACAAGGGAGCAGCACAGTTAGGAATCCCCATGATTCCTAAGAAGAAAACGCACTTACGAGATCCTCACGACTCGTAAGGGGAATTCCCCTTTGAGACCCTCATGGCTCATAGGATTCAAAAGCCTTAAGTTACAGGGATCTGAATCTTTTTTTAAGCCATCACAACCCACAGACTGCCCTACAAGCGGTTCAATGTTGACCCTTGTATACAATCTACGGGCACAAATAAACTTTTCCCTAACAGAGTCCCACCAGCGACTAGAGATATGCTTACACGGTGAACAAACACTTGTAGATCCTCTCGACTTGCAAGGAGAAAACACTCTTGCAAGATCCTTACGACTTACAAGAGAACATATACTTAGGAATCCTCATGATTCCTTAGGAGAAACGACACCTATGAGATCCTCATGACTCGTAGGAAGAAATACCTTTATGAGACCCTTACGGCTCATGAAGTTAAAAGCCTTAGTCGACAACCCTGTTTGCTAAGCCGCCTTTGTTCGAATCGACAAAGGCAAATGATGATTCGCTCCCGGCTATGTCCCAGTTGTAGCGATGCTGATGCCTAAATCGGTATCAAATCCCAAGTCCTTTCACAGCAAATAATGATTCGCTCATAGCAATATTCCAGTTGTAGCGATGCTGATGCTAAAATTGGCACCAGATTCCAGACTCCACACTCGCAAAAAAAAATCAGCGAGCCAAAAATGCATATGAAATAGCCGAAATGATGGGACAACTCGCAACAAAATCAGCAAGTAAAATATATGCATACAAAATAGCCGAAATGATTGGGCAACTCGCAATAAAAAGCAGCGAGTAAAAAAAATAGCCGAAATGAATGGGCACCGCGAAAAATAGCCGAAATGATTGGGCAATCGCGACTTTCGCGATATAAAAAGCTGAAATTATAGAGCATCGCGGAAAGAAATAAAAAAAAATGATGAAAGAATGAAACTTTTGCCCTACAGGCAGTCCATACTGACCTCTATATACAATCCATGGGAATAAACGAAAAGGGAACCACATGTCCCCCATCAGATCCTGTCAAAAGGGAAAGTCAGATCTTAACAGTAACATCTGCATCCCAGAAGATCAACAACGGCGTTCCTTCTTATGACAGCAGGGCACGGAAGCGACACAACGAAACGGAGCCATGGCAAAGTCCCTAGTTCCAAATCTTAACGGCAACATCTACAGCCTAAAAATTAGCAACGATGATCCTCCTCATTCCAACAGGATTCAGACGCAACATCACAAAACGGAGCCATGGCAAAGTCCCTAGTTCCAAGACTCTATGGTCCACAGATAATCTAGAGTCAACCAATGACCGCCCCGCCGGATCAACGCTTCGTCTCGGAAACAAGTCAACCGACCCCCAGGGAAATCAGTGTCCTTGGCAAATACCTCGATTCAGGGAAATCAGCGTCCTTGACGAGAGCACATCGATTCGCGTCGACCCGCAGAGAAATCAGTGTCTTTGCAGGAATACTCGATTCGTCTCAACTCCGAGGAAATCAGTGTCCTTGGCAAATACCTCGATTCAGGGAAATCAGCGTCCTTGACGAGAGCACCTCGATTCGCGTCGACCCGCAGAGAAATCAGTGTCTTTGCAGGAATTCCTCGATTCGTCTCAACTCCGAGAAAATCAGTGTCCTTCGCAAATACCTCGATTCAGGGAAATTAGCATCCTTGACGAGAGCACCTCGATTCGCATCGACCCGCAGAGAAATCAGTGTCTTTGCAGTAATATCTCGATTCATCTCAACTCCGAGGAAATCAGTGTCCTTGGCAAATACCTCGATTCAGGGAAATCAGCGTCCTTGACGAGAGCACCTCGATTCGCGTCGACCCGCAGAGAAATCAGTGTCTTTGCAGGAATACCTCGATTCGTCTCAACTCCGAGGAAATCAGAGTCCTTGGCAAATGTTCAGTTGATAAAACTGCACATTTGTTATTACATTTTTCCTACTATTTCCATATTAAAAAAGGTCTTTATTATAATATATCATACATATGAGGGTTTATTTGTAAAAATACTAATTTCCATGTGTTGATATATTATAATTAGAATTTGGTAGGAAAATGTATGCAAATAATATCATTGACCAAATCTTAACTCTACTAAATATTATTTGAGTTGTTGTGCAGAATCTTCAGGTCTAAAATCAAGGAAATCAAGTTGTTAAAGAAAACCTGCCTAATTAAGAATGCAAAACTTGGAAATCAAGTCTGGCAGCAACTACGAGAAGATTTCCAAGTTCCAAAGCTTCCAAAGATTGCCACATGTCACCAGGATATAACCAAAGAAAAATGATGAAAGGATCTCAACCCTTGGCCGCGGATCCGGAGCCATACCCCCCCTTGGGCCGCGGATCCGCGGCAGGAAAGGGGAGTTAGAGGATGCATTTTTTTGGGGAGAATCTTTATAGATAGCTTCCATATTTGGAAGCAAGAGTTCTGGCTTTGGGGGCTATAAATATGGACCGAGAGCCTCTTGGAAAAATCATCAAGTCGACGCGATCACGAAGTCCAAGACGGCTCACGCATCCAGGATGATCATCAACGGTTCATCTACCTCCTTAGAAGAGATCGAGAAGCAAACTAGTATTTGTAATCATTTTCTAAGGGAACAAAGTGTAAATGAGTTTTGTTGATTAATAAAGGTAGTTCTTTTTCTTATTCTATTTCTTTGTAGTTTCATTATGAATTCTCTCTCCATCTCTTCGTCTCCCAACATGCGCGAGTAATTCCCCGCTTGTTAGGGTTCGCAGGATTACAGTAGGTTAATGGATGATGAAAATCCTTAAACTCTTTTTACGTCCTATAAAGTTTATAAACTTTATCAAAAGAATCATTAACATCCTAATCGGGCGCGCTACCAATTCATTGTTAGTCTCGACCGCGATTAGAGATTAGATTAATGATTGTTTTAGTAAAGGCTAGATATGAACGGAGTTCCGTGTCGAGATAGGGGTTAAGAGTGGGATTCCTTTTCCCTCCAGAAACCCTAATCTACACGCATCACTGTCGTTCTAGTTTTAAATCTATTAATGGATAGAAAGGGTAATCTTTAATTAATCATCCATAACTACTAAATCCTAATGAACCCTACAAGCCCCCTTCTTATATAAACCTACATCCGTAGTTAATCTAGATCTATATTTTGCATCCGTGTTTAATGTAGATATAGATCCTACAACCATTCTATAATATTCTTTATCCTTCCTCTCTTTTTCAACACATCTAAAGTAAGAATAAAAGATTCAACGTTTCTCAGAGGACGACCCGTACTCATCTCGGTCTAGCTACACGCGACACCGTTATTGATTGATCTTGTATTTATGTGTAGTAGTTAACCGCAATCAATAATGGTGTCGCGTGTAGCTAGACCGAGATGAGTACGGGTCGTCCTCTGGGAAATGTTGAATCTTTTATTCTTACTTTAGATGTGTTGAAAAAGAGAGGAGGGATAAAGAATATTATAGAATGGTTGTAGGATCTAGATCTACCTTAAACACGGATGCAAAATATAGATCTAGATTAACTACGGATGTAGGTTTATATAAGAAGGGGGCTTGTAGGGTTCATTAGGATTTAGTAGTTATGGATGATTAATTAAAGATTACCCTTTCTATCCTTTAATAGATTTAAAACTAGAACGACAGTGATGCGTGTAGATTAGGGTTTCTGGAGGGAAAAGGAATCCCACTCTTAACCCCTATCTCGACACGGAACTCCGTTCATATCTAGCCTTTACCAAAACAATCATTAATTTAATCTCTAATCGCGGTCGAGACTAACAATGAATTGGTAGCGCGCCCGATTAGGATGTTAATGATTCTTTTGATAAAGTTTATAAACTTTATAGGACGTAAAAAGAGTTTAAGGATTTTCATCATCCATTAACCTACCCTAATCCTACGAACCCTAACAAGCGGGGAATTACTCGCGCATGTTGGGAGAAGAAGAGATGGAGAGAGAATTCATAATGAAACTACAAAGAAATAGAATAAGAAAAAGAACTACCTTTATTAATCAACAAAACTCATTTACACTTTGTTCCCTTAGATAATGATTACAAATACTAGTTTTCTTCTCGATCTCTTCTAAGGAGGTAGATGAACCGTTGATGATCAGCCTGGATGCGTGAGCCGTCTTGGACTTCATGATCGCGTCGACTTAATGATTTTTCCAAGAGGCTCTCGGTCCATATTTATAGTCCCTAAAGACAGAACTCTTGCTTCCAAATATGGAAGCTATCTATAAAGATTCTCCCCAAAAAATGCATCCTCTAACTCCCCTTTCCTGCCGCGGATCCGCGGCCCAAGGGAGGGTATGGCCGCGGATCCGCGGCCAAGGGTTGAGATCCTTTCATCATTTTTCTTTGGTTATATCCTGGTGACATGTGGCAATCTTTGGAAGCTTTGGAACTTGGAAATCTTCTCGTAGTTGCTGCCAGACTTGATTTCCAAGTTTTGCATTCTTAATTAGGCAGGTTTTCTTTAACAACTTGATTTCCTTGATTTTAGACCTGAAGATTCTGCACAACAACTCAAATAATATTTAGTAGAGTTAAGATTTGGTCAATGATATTATTTGCATACATTTTCCTACCAAATTCTAATTATAATATATCAACACATGGAAATTAGTATTTTTACAAATAAATCCTCATATGTATGATATATTATAATAAAGACCTTTTTTAATATGGAAATAGTAGGAAAAATGTAATAACAAATGTGCAGTTTTATCAACTGAACAAATACCCCCAAACTTATCTTTGATCGTCCCGAGCAAACTAGTTTATTCAAGAGAAGGAGAAAAAGAAAGGAGAAAACTAAGCACACTTTCGTAGGCAAACACGATTGCACTGAGCACGTGCAACAAGCCGTTAAACCTCTAGGTGTCCCTAGTAGGAGGAGTGTTGTCTCCTGAGGGTTTTCAGCGGATTACACCCACAAAATCCTATAATAAAAGAGAGATGGTGAAATTTACATATAAAGATAAGAACCATAAAAGAAAGACTTTGAAAATAAGAGTTTCCAACTACACTAGCTTTTCAGTTGTCATGAGCCCCATCTTAATAGTCATGAAAAAATGTTAGAAATCACATTATCCCTCAATAAAACATATTCTTTATTCTTCATTCCTACCTTTCATCCAAACATCGATCATATACCCCTACGTGTGTGTAATGGACATCCCTACACTCGGAGAATTCAATTCAAGCTATCATACTCTTGTCCATCTACCTCGGTACTTTTTAACTTGATGAATATTTAGATTTGCTCACACATTTTCATCCGACCGTTAATACTTCTTGAGGTACTAACCGACCGATTACTCATGTGCTTGCTGATTAGGTGATAATATTTTTCTCGTCTTGCACCACCTAAGGCTTAGCAGTGACTCCCAGACCAGTTGGCCTTAGGGCACTAGGTGAAGAGGCACCCTCGCTATATTTTTTTATTGCTGCCTTGGCGATAACAAAACCAGTGTTCATTTTTCTTTTCACCATTTTTATATTTTCCTCATTTTTTTCATTTCCTTCATACTTTGGCTTTTAGACAAGAGCATTTCAAGGTATCCTCTACTATCCCGAGTTTCAAGACGTGTGTAAGTGCAAATAGTAGGGTATCAACATTCAAATGTTTGGCTTCCAGAATTGAAACTATTTTTCAGACTTATTTTTATCCTCAGATTAGTGACTTCCTTCATCTTACTAACCCTTGGGACAACAGCTCATAACTACTTATTACTAGTTCGTTTAAGAAAACTTCTAATTTTCTTGGTTTTCTTAAACTATTCCTATCTTTTGGATGTAATTTTTCACTTTCTACTCTATTTTTATAAAAAAAAATTTAAAATTTTTGAAAATGTTGTGCTTATGCAAAATATGATGCAAATTGACGTGTAAATAAGCACAAACCTCCCCCAAACCTGTTTACAGCAGTGTCCTCACTGATGTCATTCGTTAAGCTCAAAAACCTGTAGACTTGGGAGGAAATTATTAATGGGGGCAAGAATATATGAAAGTGAAAATCCTCCCCCAAACTTATTTTTGGCTCACAATTTTGTAAAAATCATCTTCTTTCAAGAGCCCAAAATTTACCCCCCCAAACTTGAGTTAAACAATTTTAATCTTTTAAAAACACACGAGGGGGTCAAGGTTATTGGTCAATGCCAAGCTTTGCAAAGACCGAAGGTCAACACCAACCATTCAAAAAATTTATCGATAAAGCACCAAGGTTGGTGGAAGAACATGTCACCTTTCGACGTGAAGAAGTGGGGAGGTGATAAGAGGTGTAATGGAAAAGGATTGCGTCTTAATTTGGAGAGACGACACAGTGATAGTAATAATGGATTACTCGCATTATCATGATTATCCAGAAGAAGGGGTGGAGGTTCAATTTCTTTATCTTGGAGTTGATTCATCTCAACACCCGTATCTTTTAAAAATGCGAGTTCATCAGCGAAAATTTCCTCAAAGCTTTCATCGATACCCCAAAGAATAATGTCATCAGGAAAAACAGGGTGATCGTCAGACTCTATAAAAAGTTTCTCATCAGCGTTAGATGTTGACCCGGACAACTCGGTGGAAGAGTACATGGTTGGGTCAAACAACAACATATGAAAAGAGTCAGTATCATGAGATTGATCAAATTCGCTGCTGTCGACATCCATTAATTCGACAGAACACACATGAGCATAGGGTTCGGAGGGTTCACTTCCCAACTTGTAAATGTTAAGCTCAATTGACCTCTTTCCAAAGGATAGGGTCATAGAGCCGTTTCTATAATTGATTACTGCGTTGGAAGTGGCCAAAAAGGGTCGACTGAGTATCACCGGGATTTGATTGCGTGGGTTTGCCGCAGGTTGTGTATCAATAACGATAAAGTCCACAAGAAATATAAATTCCCCGACTTTGATTAACACATCCTCTAGCTCACCCCTAGGTTGGGTGATAGATCGATCGGCCATCTGAAGAGTGCAATGCGCAGGTTTTAACTCTCCGATCCCTAACTGCTCATAAACAGAATACGGAAGCAAGTTAACACTAGCACCTAGATCGAGTAGAGCACGATTGATATTTTTACCCCCAATGGAAATAGAAATTGTAGGACTTTCGGGGTCCTTTCGTTTCTTGGGTAGTTGTTGTGTAAAAGCAGTGCTCACATTACTCGCAAGGAAAACCTTTTTTAGGTACATGAACTTTTCTCTTCCTAGTGCACAAGTCTTTTAAGATTTTTGCATATGACGGAACTTGTTGAATAGCATCTAGGAGAGGAATGTTTATGTTAACTTGCTTAAAAATTTCTACAATTTTCTCCATTTGTGGACTTGGTCTGTTGCCCCTTAACCTGTTTGGATAAGGTGCTTTATCAATAAGGGTTTGGTCCAATATTGGAGAGGATTGTGGGGATGGAGTGGATCCCAGAATTGGAGTGGGGATCGTTTTAGGTAGATTTGAGAAAATGGACGAAGGGTTCGAGCCTTGGGGAAAACGGAGAATAGGCTCGGGTGAAGGTGGGAGACTAGACGAATTAAGGGAAGAAGAAGAAGCTGGGGTATCATTGGTGTCACTATCATCACATTGCTCACCCACTCGGTTATTCAGCACTTTTCCCGATCTCAACGTGGTAACAGCACTCACATTATAACTTTGTGAGTGGCCAGAATTAGGTATGGGTTGAGATGGGAGTTTCCCTTTTCTCTCTCGCACTCATTGCGGCGTTCAACTGTGCAAGTTGGTTTTCTATTGATTTAATACTCTTGCCGTGGGAGGCGGAGTCTTTCTTTATGGTATCAATAGAAGACTTCATCTCAGCCGACAATTGCATGGAATGTTTCATGAACATATCCAAAGTTTGTGCGAGTGAAGAGTTGTCAGTACCGGCCACTTGTGGTGTAGAAGTGTTGGCCGGGTTTTGAAAATTTTATGACTGAAAGGGGAGTTGATTCTGTGGTCGTGGTTGCTGTGGAGGAGGTCTTTGATAATTGCTTTGTTGGTTTTGGTTCCAAACAAAGTTAGGATGATTCCTCCATCCTTGATTGTACGTGGAAGAATAAGGATCGTTTCTAGGTCGCTGCTGAAAAGCAGCATTAGTTTGAAACGATGCATTCATAGGACATTCTTCCGTTAAGTGTGAAGGATCCGAACAGCAACCACAGAAGGTCTTAGGAAGCGTGACCTGATTTAGGGAGAATGATGAGAACTTGTTCTCAATAGCGTCGAGTTTCTTCTGTATCGCTGCCATTTCGGCTTTTACTGCGATGGAAACATCGAGCTGGTGAATACCTCCCCTAGATGAAGGTGGTCTTACGCTTTCCCACTGCAAAGTGTTTTCTGCGAGATCTTCCAGATATTTCCATGCTTCACCGTCATCTTTAGACATGAAATTGTATTGACACATTGTTTCAAGCATCTGCTTTGTCGCTGGATTAATGCCCTCATATATAATCCGACATAAATCCCATCTTTGTATTCCATGATGAGGACATTGGACAAGCAGATCCTTGAAACGTTCAAAGCATATCCAAAATGGTTCATTGGGAAGCTGGGTGAACTGGTTGATCTCGCTCCTAATATGGGCAGTCTTATGGTTTGGGTAAAACTTCTTAAGAAATGCTATAACGAATTCATCTCAATTAGTGATAGAGTGTGCGGCAGTATTATAAAGCAATTTTTCTGCCAAGTCGCACAGTGTGAATGGGAGAAGACGCAAGCGCATAGCATCGACAGTCAACTGTGAAGTACCCATCATTGTGCATATGTTTTCGAATTTGGTGATGAAAACGTACGCGTCTTCCGACTCAAGCCTGTGAAATCTGGGCAGCAGATTGATGTAGTGGGGTTTAATTTCAAAATTATCCCCGTTAGCTGGTGGAAGAGATAGACAAGTGGGAAGAGGACCACGGATAGGATAACATCTCTCCTGGAGAGAGATGCGCGGTGGATTCTGCGCACCTACGGGTGGTGGCAGCGTGGTGTTATATTCCGATGGAGTGTCGTCCATCTCGGTCGTGGTGTGTGGTGGGGGAAAAGAAGATGAAGAAGTACCGACTTCGGCGTCGATAGCAGGAACGCGGACAAGACGGGCACTAGAATCCCATGTCCAGCCGAGCATGCACTAAGCGGGTTTAGTGCAAGTGGCAGCGTGTGTGTGATTTAAATTGGTTTGTTTTGAAAAAGTGGACTTTAAGACAAATCACCCTAAAATGCACAAACAACCCTAGAACTAAGGTTACATAGGTCCAGTCGCTAGACCGCTCCTAGACTTCCAAAGGACAAGCCATAGGATCAATCCTCTACCACCTCTTTACTACTCTTGTGGCCAGGTAAGTGCCAGGTAAGTGGGAGGTATCCGCTATACGAATCACCGAAAATAGCGGGCCTAATTAAGTAAACCACTTGCCTTAGACACACTTGCCTAGGCACCACAAAAGTAATGCGGATAAGCGATAGATTACCCACGACCTTCCTCTGTCCTTAATGAGCGCGACAGTCCTTAGAGTCTGGTCTAGATATTTTTTAAATTAATGTAGGGTTGATGCGGATGCTCGGTTTATGATTTGTGGGGCTCAGGAAGGGTGATGAAATCCCCACCTAATCTGGATTTGGTCTTTGCCCCTTAAAGTCCGTATTAAAATATGCAAAACAAAACCAATCACAAAACTTTTGCAAAAAGATTTTTGAGCGGCGCTATTTTGCAAAGAATCCTGCAAAAAAGATATTTTATTGGATTTCAGAGGAGAGAGAAAGGGTTGAGAATCTTACCAGCGAAGTTTGGAACCCTAACTCCTCAGTTGCACCGCGGTTCTGCCGCCGAATGGGTCTTCTTGCCGCGGTTCCGCCGCCAACTTGAGAGATCAGGAGATGAGTTTTGCTACGTTTCCTCCTGTACTCCTCTGGATCTTGATGAATGCCTCTGTCTCTCTGTTTCCTCAAGTCTGTAACTCCAGATTCCCTCGCAAAAATCACACAATAATCGTTAAATATACAATTTGCAGTTTTGTTTATTTATGATATTGATCGAATAAGAATTCAACACAAATAGTAAGAATAAAAAATTACACACGTATCCCCGGCAACGGCGCCATTGATTGTTTCGAAAGAGTGTATGTAGTAATTACCGCAATCAGAACGGTGTCGCGTGTAGCTAGACCGAGGTGAGTACGGGTCATCCTCAGGGAAACGTTGAATCTTTTATTCTTACTTTAGATGTGTTGAGAAAGAGAGGAGGTGACTCCGTTCATATCTAGCCTTTACCAAAACAATCATTAATCTAATCTCTAATTGCGGTCGGAACTAACAAAGAATTGTTAGCGCGCCCGATTAGGATGTTAATGATTCTTTTGATAAAGTTCATAAACTTTATAGGACTTAAAAAGGGTTTAAGGATGTTCATCATCCATTAGCCTACCCTAATCCTACGAACCCTAACAAGCGGAGAATTACTCGCGCATGTTGGGAGAAAAACAGATGGAGAGAAATTGCATAATTAAACTACGAAGAAATAGAATAAGAAAAAGAAAGCTACCTTTATTAATCAACAATATTCATTACACTTTTATTCCTTAGAAAATGATTACAAAGACTAGTTTGCTTCTCGATCTCTTCCAAGGAGGTAGACGAACAGTTGATGATCAGTCTGGATGCGTGAGCCGTCTTGGACTTCGTGATCTCGTCGACTTGATGATTTTTCCAAGAGGCTCTCAGTCCATATTTATAGTCCAAAGCCAGAAACCTTTGCTTCCAAATTAGGTAAATAACAACAGAGATTCACCCAAAAAATTTGCAACCTCAATCTCCTAAATCTTGCCGCAGATCCACGGCCCGGGGGGGGGGGTATGGCCTCCCTGAGGATGACACATACTCACCTCGGTCTAGCTACACGCGACACCGTTCTGATTGCGGTAATTACTACATACACTCTTTCGAAACAATCAGCAAATACCTCGATTCAGGGAAATCTGCGTCCTTGACGAGAGCACCTCGATTCGCGTCGACCCACAGAGAAATCAGTGTCTTTGCAGGAATACCTCGATTCGTCTCAACTCCGAGGAAATCAGTGTCCTTAGCAAATACCTCGATTCAGGGAAATCAGCGTCCTTGACGAGAGCACCTCGATTCACCTCGACCCGCAGAGAAATTAGTGTCTTTGCAGAAATACCTCGATTCGTCTCAACTTTAAGGAAATCAATGTCCTTGGAAAATAACTCGATTCAGGGAAATCAGCGTCCTTGACGAGAGCACCTCGATTCGCGTCGACCCGTAAATAAATCAGTGTCTTTGCAGGAATACCTCGATTCGTCTCAACTCCGAGGAAATCAGTGTCCTTGATAAATACCTCGATTCAGGGAAATCAGCGTCCTTGACGAGAGCACCTCGATTCGCATCCACCCGCAGTGAAATCGGTGTCTTTGCAGGAATACCTCGATTCGTCTCAATTTCGAGGAAATCAGTGTCCTTGGCAAATACCTCGACTTAGAGAAATTAGCGTCCTTGACGAGAGCACCTCGATTCGCGTTGACCCGCAGAGGAATCAATGTCTTTGCAGGAATACCTCGATTCGTCTCAGCTCCGAGGAAATTAGCGTCCTTGGCAAATACCTCAATTCAGGGAAATCAGTATCCTTGACGAGAGCATCTCGATTCGCGTCGACCCGCAGAGAAATCAGTGTTTTTGTAGGAATATACGACATCATCAAACGGAGCCGCAGCAAAGTCCCTAGTTCCAGGTCCCGACGGTTCACCAATAACCTAGAGACTACCTCGACGTTCATCTCGATACAGTAGACGCGATGTCACCCCAGCGTTCTTCTTCCAATAGGATGCAGACGCGACACCAACAGTGGAGCCATGGCAAAGTCCCTAGTTCCAGATCTCGACGGTTCACAGATAACCTAGAGACCACCTCGACATTCGTCTCGTTACAACAAGCGCAAAATCAGCAAAGCGGAGCCGCAGCAAAGTTCCCAGTTCCAGGACTCAGCGGTGCACAGACAACCGAAAGTCAACCCCTGACCCCGTATGGCTAAAGTCAATCCTAACCCCATATGGCCAAAGTCAACCCTCGACCTCCCCGTAGAAGCAATGCTTTGACTCAGGGGTAGGTCAACTCATCGAACACTTATGAGTCCTCTCGACTTGTAAGGAAGAAAACTCTCTTGTGAGATCCTTACGACTCTCAAGAGAAAACACGCTTAGGAATCCTCACGATTCCTGAGGAGAAAATACACCTACGAGATCCACTCGACTCGTAGGGAGAAAAATCTTTATGAGACCCTCAAGGCTCATAAAGTTGGAAAGCCTTAGGAGGCAGATCTGAACCTGACTCCTAAGCCATCGCTGTCCTACAAGGAGATCAAAATAGATTATCCACAAAATGCATTTACTAAAAGGGGCACACCACCATGAAGCAAAATATGTCTTTTATTCATGAATCAAAATGAATACAAAGTACAATTTATGAAAGAATCAAAAAATACTCTCATTCAGGAGTAAGTACAAAAGGAGAATGAAAAGAAACATATACGAATTTTTTTTTCAAGCCGGCTGACAATTTAATAGATTCGTCAGTTCATCCTTCTTCCGCTGGGTCTCGGCCTCATAATTTGTTATCGCTATGAGACGGGCCTTGTTCATTTCATAATTTTGCATTATTATATTCCCCATTCTTATTCATTTTATAAATAAACAGGTGCTTTTGATCCATGTCTGCTACATAGTTGCAGGTTATAGGTTCTCGGAACAAAACAGTGAAAATGATGAAAAGACGCTACAAAAGTAAGACTACGACCAACAAATAGAGAATCTTTATCACGCCTACAGTTTAAAGAACAAATGAAGATCAATTAACAATTTCACAAAGTACAAAGGCAGCGCAAGATTCAAGACTTCAACACGAAGCAAACGGTAAAAAGTCCACAACATCATGCACTGTGGAAATCTGGAAGAAACTAAAAGACATTCTGAAGAATCAAGTGAAGAAAAGTCAATGAAAAAAGCAACTTGAAGCACCAGAAGAATACAGCCCAAGACCCCACCATATGGCCGCGGATCCGCGGCCAAACAGGGCATATGGCCGCGGTTCCGTGGCCAAACAGGGCATATGGACACGGATCCGCGGCCATACAGTACACGCGTCGGTGCAAAATTTGTCGGTGGCGGCAGTGCGTTGACCAGGCTTCTCATGGTAGTTTTGTAAATATAGATAGGGATCAGATGTAACCCTAGGGTTTCTATAATCTATAAATAGGAACCCTACAGCTCTTTTTTGGAGCATGCCTCTTCCTATACCTCTTTTTAATTCCTAAATTCAGAATTTTAATTCTTGTAATGTTTGAAGAGTGCATCAAATAAAAAGTAAGTCTTTCTTTACCTTTCCTTAGTTTAATTTTCTTTTCTGCCCTAGTTAATTTTATTTATCTGCCCTACTATAAATTTTATTTATCTGCCGTAGAATAGATAATTAGGTTATTAAAAACAATCATAAAAATGAAATCTTTTATCAATTCTCTAATGAGTGAGTAGTTCCTCACTTGTCAGGGTTAGGAATGGGAAATGTTTGAGAGATGAAAATCTCTCACCCCTTTCTTGCCCGTCATACATTGTAAATAGGACTCTATGCATACATACGCACACCGCTCACTACGACACCCTATCCCATGAGGTAGCGGTGATATCGTAGTTAAAAGACCGGTTGTGTATATTTTCCATGGAGATTAGGGTAAGAGTTAAGAAAGGACGGATAAGAACCTATAGGAAGAAACCTAGTTTCTTCCCAATGGTACTAATCCACTTTGTTAACTATTACCTTAACACCTAAATAGTTCTTAATTAGGGCATAGAAAGCGGTGAAAAATATTGAATTTCCAAACTTAAGCTAAACCTAACCCAAGCAAGGTTTTAATTCTAATCAAACTTATTTCAGTTTTAGTGATAATCAATCCTACCACAATTGGAATTAACTCGTTAGAACAAATAGAAAATACACAAAATCTCTGTGGACCGACCCGTACTCAACCAGGCTACCTACCAAGCGACGCTGTTCTTGATTGCGGTTAATATTCTTTGATTCATCTTTTAAAAGCACAAGCACGCACATAAAATCTCTCAACAATCAAATGGCGCCGTTGCCGGGGATGGCGTAGTTATTTTCTTTTTGTAATTTCGGGTTAGTATAAAATTAAAAATCATAAAAACTAAATATATATATATATATATATATATATATAAATTTATCATCTTGTTATTTTTTGAAGGGTGTTTCGTTTGAATTGTGCAGGATCGACGAATGGATTCAGATCTGGAAAATTTCAGTGAGCAAAACAGCAAACATCAGATCTGAACAGACAGGGGAAAATCAGAACAAAGAAACAGAAAAACGTTTGGGATCTGAACCGACGACTTGACCGCGTTTCCGCCGCAGAAGCATCCCTTTGACCGCGGAACCGCGGCTCCTTGGTGACATCAGCGCATGGAAAACTCTTTGTAAGCATCTTTTCTTCTTCTGAACCCCTTGATATCCTCTGAAAAATTTTCCCGCGGGGTTCTTTGCGCAAAAACTTCTCCCTTTCTCCAATAACTTGATCTTGTGCAGGATTCTTTGCGCCGCAATAAAAAAAAAAATTGGCAAGTGTTTGTGTGTTTACTGCTTTGCATCTTTAAAATTGACTTTAAGGGGCTTTAACACCAATCCAGATTGGGTGGGGATTTCATTACCCTTTTTAGGACCCCAAAAATCACAAAAAGCATATTGCATTGACCATCGAGTTAATTAAAAAAGATTAGACTCAGCCTTAAGGACTGTTGCGCTAAATAGGACAAAGGAATAGTTGTAGGCATTGATCGTTTATCTAAACCAGATTTTATAGTGCCTAGGCTAGACAAGTGGGGAAAGGTAATTTTAAAAGGCCCGTCTCACGGTGATTCATGAGCGGATCCCTCCTTTCCTTACTTGTGCTTACCTGGCCACAATTGGCGGTGTAGAGGCAATTTGAGGTCCTCACAACTTGCCCTTTGGAACAGTTAGGAGCAGTCTAGTTGACCTAGGAGACCCTAGATCTAGGCTTGATTGTGCATATTGTGATTTCTTGAACGTGTGTCTAAGCTTCTTATAAAAATCTTTTGCAAAAATTCCTTATAAAAAAAAACCACAAAACAGGAAATTTTTACAAACAAACAAAAAAAACTTGCCAATTTGTCGCTAGAAATCCTCTGCACCCACATTCTTTTTCTTCTCCTTTCTTACATCATGGGTACCCCACCTCACAAAACTCTTTCCAAACATTGGTACCCTCATCCAAACATTACTTCCTACATGAATTGTTTTGGTCGAATTACGGACAACCCCTCCATGCCTAAAATTTCATTGAAAGATCGAATAGAAGCGTCTAGGAGAAACAGTTCGACTCCGCAATCCACTTTGTATCAACCATTTCAACCTTCACCACCTCCTTACGTTGATACCCCTTTTTCGAGTCCTGTTGTAACTCCGAAACCCTTGTCTATTGCTGAACATATTGAACAAGCTCGTAACCGATCTTTCACGCCTTTCAACACTTCCAGTTCTTGGGATCAACAAGTCCATTCACCTTTTTATCCAAATGTTGATCCTACTCATGTCCAACCATTCAATTCCTACCAGTCCTACCCTACTTTCACACCTTCCCTAGACATTGCTTCTACACAGCCATTTGGGAGCTTCACGTATCCAAACAACTTTGAATCTTTTACTGAAACCCCTTCACAACCCATGTCTAGTCTGGAACAGTCGTTGGAAGCTTATATTGTAGCGACAAACCAACAGATGAGGAATTTGGATGCGTCCATTGCCGCCCTTATGCAACCTAGTGACCCGGTAGCTAGTTTTCAACTAGCTCCAAAAATTCCAATGTATGATGAGGCGGTTGGACAGATTGAGAATTTGAGTGGAGAGAGTGAGCTGTGCACCCTTCCAAATCAAACCTACCCATCACCAATTGAATCTCACAACTTCGGTTTTGAATGTCTATCAAGTGTCCCAAATGATTCACCAGTTGAAAATAAAACGTTTAATGAGTTGTGCGACTTTGTAGTGCTTGATTTGCCAGATTGTGAAGGGTCCCTTTCGAGTGAAACCATCACCAATCCTTTCGACCTCTACACCTCCAATCTAGAACCTGAATTAATAAATATCCATGCTTTTGATGAGGTGTCCGAAAAAATTGATTTTCACTTGATTGAGGATATTGATGTAGGGAATAATTTGGATGATGAACTCGCAGATTTGACTGAATTTTTCTCTCCAATTCATCATCCCGAATCATTAAATGTTTCTCCCGAACTTCATATGCGTCTTGATTTTGATGATAATTGCATGGATGAGATAACTTTTGAGGAGAGTTATGAGGATAGTATTGAGGAGAGTATTGATGATAGTATTGAGGATGAACCGGTTTTGTTTGATAAGTCGGATTTTCCAATTCATCCTCCTCAACCTTTAACTGTGACCCTTCCTAAATCACTCCCCTTCGTCCTTTCCATCGTTTCGACCGCGCAAGCATCCGTCACGCTTCTATTTTCAATGTCTGGTTTACCAAGTTCAACGTACCCATGTTTTCTCGCGAATCTTGAGAAATTTGACCCCATTTCTCGACGGGTTGATAGATTAGCACAATCGCTTTTAACACATCGGTCATCACAATTTGTTCTAATTTATTCACTCAATTTACACCCTCAAGTTCATACTACGCTACTTTCTCTCTTCCGCCATTCTTCTCCAAATATACCCTGACCATATTCCACCTTTCTTCCCATACGATCTCGTGTGTTTCTCATTTCTTTTCTCTACACTCCATTCTTTCACCAACCACACCATTATAACGATAAAATTTTTGAATGGTTGGTGCTAACCTTTGGCCTGTGTAAGGCCTTGTATAGCTTGATACTGTGTTTTTCTCCTCCCTAACTCTGAACTTTAATGCTTCAACAGTGGAAACACTGTTTCACTTAAGTTTGGGGGAGACCTTTTTGTATATATATTTTGTTTTGTTTTTCTGTTAACAATAAAAAAATTATTAAAAAAATAAACAGGGGAGTACCGACAATTTTGACCCTCTTGGTGTAGCTTAAGAGTGAGAACACTGTTAAGTTTAAGTTTGAGGGTGTGCTCGGTAAGATTTCTTCCTTCGCATTCATATGTATATTTTTGCATTTGCATACTTATTTTAAAAACCAATAAAAATTGAAAAAATTTAAAAATTAGAAAAATTCAATTTTGGCCATAATTGACTTGAGTTTGACAAGACAGTTAACTAGCTAGGAAAAACTAGATCCAAGACTTAGTAGATTAAAAAACCCTAAAAATAACCTTTCTTAAAATTTAACGGTAGAAAATATATGTCCTTGTAGTTTACTTAGAAATAGACAAATTTTGAGTTCACTTCTTGGGCTAAGTCAAAATAAGGGAAGAGTATTGATATTTTTATTAAAGTATAAGTCTGAAAAATAATTCCGAAGCTTAAGTCTAAATTCTGAAAATATATACCCTACAACTTGCACAAACACGAACCTTGAAACTTGGAATAATAGAGGAGACCTTGAAATGCTCTTGTCTAAAGTCCTTAGTACGAAGGAAAATAAAATAAAAAAATACAAGTGTGAATAAAGAGATAAAAAGAAAAAAAATGAACACTGGTTTTGTAATTACTTAAGACTGCATAAATAAAAAAAATATATAGCGAGGGTGCTTTATCACCTAGTGTCTTAGACCAACTGGTTTGGGTGTCACTGCTAAAGCCTTAGGTATTACAAGACGAGAAATTACGCCTTAATGTGCAAACACATTTTGTAATCGGTCGTTAGTACCTCAAGAAGTATTAACGGTCGCATGAAGGATGTGTGAGCAATTTTATCTAAAAATTCACCAACTAAAAGTACTTTGGATAATGGACAAGAGTATAAGAGCTTGAATTGAATTTCCAAGTGTAGGGGTGATACATACACACATGTAGGGGTATATGACTGGGGTTTGGATGAGAGATAGGAATGAAAAATAGGATTTATATTTTTAGTAGAGATGATAAAAATTCCTAAGTTGAGATGGAATCTTAGAAGGAAAATTCAAAAGATACTAAAAACTAAGTAAATTTACAGAACATATACAATCTTAAGTTAAATGATAAAAAGCGTGAAAAATATGGGTTGATAATTTCTGAGTTGAAAATAATAGAATTTCTTGCTAGAACACCGAATTAAAGAATGAAAGTCAATGGGCCAAATTGATAGGATTTTGTGGGTAGTATCCGCTGAAAACCCTCAGGAGACAACACTCCTCCTACTAGGGACACCTAGAGGTTTAACGGCTTGTTGCACGATCTCAGTGCAATCGCGTTTCCCTGCTAAAATGAGGTTAGGTCTTTTTCGAGAATAAAACTAGTTTTGCTCGAAGACGAGTAAAAGATAAGTTTGGGGGTTGTTCATATCATAATTTTGCATTATTATATTCCCCATTCTTATTCATTTTACAAATAAACAGGTGCTTTTGATCCATGTCTGCTATATAGTTGCAGGTTACAGGTTCTCGGAACAAAACAGTGAAAATGATGAAAATACGCTACAAAAGTGAGACTACGACCAACAAATAGAGAATCTTTATCACGCCTACAGTTTAAAGAACAAATGAAGATCAATGAACAATTTTACAAAGTACAAAGGCAGCGCAAGATTCAAGACTTCAACACGAAGCAAACGGTAAAAAGTCCACAATATCGTGCACTGTGGAAATCTGGAAGAAACTAGAAGACATTCTGAAGAACCAAGTGAAGAAAAGTCAATGAAAAAAGCAACTTGAAGCACCAAAAGAATACAGCCCAAGACCCCACCATATGGCCGCGGATCCGCGGCCATACAGTACACGTGTTGGTGCAAAATTTTTCGGTGGTGGCGGTGCGTTGACCAGGCTTCTCATGGTAGTTTTGTAAATGTAGATAGGGATCAGATGTAACCCTAGGGTTTCTATAATCTATAAATAGGAACCCTACATCTCTTTTTTGGAGCATGCCTCTTCCTATGCCTCTTTTTAATTCCTAAATTCAGAATTTTAATTCTTGTAATGTTTGAAGAGTGCATCAAATAAAAAGTAAGTCTTTCATTACCTTGCCTTAGTTTAATTTTCTTGTCTGCCCTAGTTAATTTTATTTATCTACCCTAGTATAAATTTTATTTATCTGCCGTAGAATAGATAATTAGGTTATTAAAAACAATCATAAAAATGAAATCTTTTATCAATTCCCTAATGAGTGAGTAGTTCCTCACTTATTAGGGTTAGGAATGGGAAAGGTTTGAGAGATGAAAATCTCTCACCCCTTTCTTGCCCGTCATACATTGTAAATAGGACTCTATGCATACATACACACACCGCTCACTACGACACCCTATCCCATAAGGTAGCGGTGATACCGTAGTTAAAAGACCGGTTGTGTATGTTTTCCATGGAGGTTAGGGTAAGAGTTAAGAAAGGACGGACAAGGACCTAGAGGAAGAAACCTAGTTTCTTCCCGATGGTACTAATCCATTTTGTTAACTATTACCTTAACACCTAAATAGTTCTTAATTAGGGCATAGAAAGCGGTGAAAAATATTGAATTTCCAAACTTAACCTAAACCTAACCCTAGCAAGGTTTTAATTATAATCAAACTCATTTCAGTTTTAGTGATAATCAATCCTACCACAATTGGAATTAACTCGTTAGAACAAATAGAAAATACACAAAATCCCTGTGGACCGACCCGTACTCAACCAGGCTAGCTACCAAGCGACGTTGTTCTTGATTGCGGTTAATATTCTTTGATTCATTTTTTAAAAGCGCAAGCACGTAGATAAAATCTCTCGACACGTGACCCTCCCTCTCAATGATTAAAAAAGGATGAATGAGATGGGGTCACGTGCTCCCACATGACCCTTGGATAAATCCCTCAAAATAAAGAGAACAGAGCCAAGGCAGAATAGACTTTGGGCGCCCTCACGTGTCCCCACGTGACCCCTAGCAAATCCTTTCAATATCCAGTGCATGGGTACCCATCGCGTGCCCACACGTGATTGTCATGAAGGCCAAGTGTTTAACACTTATTTGCATATTCTGAGGATAAAATAAAGGAAGTTTGGGCGCCCCCACGTGACCCCTAACAAACACTTTAATATCACAATCATGGATACTCATCACGTGCCCACACGTGATGGTCATAAAGGCCAAGTGTTTAACACTTATTTGAATATTCTGATAATAAAATAAAGGAAGTTTGGGCCCAACATTCAAGCGTCTCACATGCTCCCACGTGAGCGCTCCTTTTTAGTGTTTAACACTATTTTGTGAGCTGCATCCTTAGTGCTTAACACTATTTTAAGCGTGTCACGTGGTAGCACGTGATAGAAGAGTAT
The DNA here is from genome assembly GCA_030015575.1 of Agapanthus africanus. NCBI lineage: Eukaryota > Viridiplantae > Streptophyta > Magnoliopsida > Asparagales > Amaryllidaceae > Agapanthus > Agapanthus africanus. Next base: position 601,422,907 of record JASDDO010000022.1, on the reverse strand, counting down.
ACTCTAGTGTTTGACACTATATTCAAGCCAATCTTAGCCTAAACTAGCTAAGTCTTCCAAAGGCAAGATCTCCTGAAACTGAACTCCAACCATACTCTTGACATTCAAAATAATTCCCAGAACCCTTTCAATTAACTTTGGTTCAAGGGTACATCTCTTCACACCTCTGATAAATGTCGTTGTAATTCTTCAACATCTTCAGAGAGGTGATGGGTCCCAGTGGCCAATAATTATCTGGTGCATTTCCAAACCCATGTTTGCATCTGAACAATGGACCGCAATGTCTCTAAACTAAACAACAGAGTCCAAATGCTCTTTTGTTGGATCTATATAATCCTGTTAAGTAGATCTTAGTCTAAAATTGGACTAACGTATTCTTAACAAACATTTAAGCTGATCTTAATCTCAAACAAGATTAACGATCTTTAAATCAATCCAATTACAGATCCCCTAACCAATATTGGTTCAAGGGTACATCTTTTCACTCCTCTGATATTTGTCGTTTTAATCCTTCAACGTCTTCAGAGAGGTGATGGGTCCCGACAACCAGACATTCCGCGGACTGTGGGGTCCTTAAACCCATGGACTATGATGTCCTTAACCCTGGACTGTGGGGTCCTTAAGCCCATGGACTATGATGTCCTTAACCTTGGACTGTGGGGTCCTTAAACCCATGGACTATGATGTCCTTAACCTTGGACCGTAATGTCCTTAAACTAACAATGGACCGCAAAGTCCCTAAACTAAAACAATAGAGCCCAAATGCTCTTTTGTTGGATCTAAATGATCCTGTTAAGTAGATCTTAGTCTAAAATTAGACTAACGTATCCTTAACAAATGGTTAAGTAATCTTAGTCTAAAATTATACTAACGTATCCTTAACAAACGTTTAAGTTGATCTTAGTCTCAAATGAGATTAACGATCATTAAACCCAACCCAAACCCAAATCTAAGAAGATACGGATTTGGACTAATCCATGCCCTACGGGTGACAACATAAATTAGTCTCCGTATACAATTCACGGGCAACAAAAAAAAAAACAAACACACACGACACAAAGTGACCATCTGGAGAAGGAGAAAGTTGTTGCCGCGATGCGGTAGCGTAATTAACTGCAGGGGCTTGCGCGTGCAGGGAAGAGCGTCCCCACAATTAAAAACCCCTCAAAGAAGGGGGAATCTGACGAAATCTGCTACAACGGCCGCATCCGTCTAAACCTCCGATACACGGTGCCATAAATCAACTTGGCATCTTTGGTGAGGTGGACGGATAAAACCAAATAGCATATGCCCCCAAATTCTGGCAAAACGAACCTACGCGGTTCTGTCTCGCGTCTTTCGGCGGAGAACAATCATAGTCTATAGGGCTTCTGGTTTAATCAGTACGAGGATGCGCCAAAATTTATTGGTTATTGGGACCTCCACCTTTCTGAAGACGTTGAAGAATTACAACGACATGCATTAGAGGTGTGGAGAGATGTACCCTTGAACCAGTGAATGTTCATCAAAGATTTGATGATCTTGTTTGGGACTAAGTCCAATAAAGGGCGCATGGGCTCGATTGATTATGAGTTTGGCCAACTTGGGCTCGGCCTACTGAGTCTCTGTCATCTCTCTTTTAAAGTGTTGAACACTTACCAGGACACAGTCCATTCTCTATGCACATAATGCTAAGCATTTATGTGGATACTGACACTCACATTCTTTTTGTTTTTATGAGCGTTGAACACTCTTCATGGCACTGGGCTCTTCTTGCAGAGCGCTCTGTGTTAGAAGTGCCCACGTGAGTGGCACGTGGAGCGCTTGGCGCCAACCAATGAGTGCAGAGCGCTTTTATGAGAAGAGCGCCCACGTGAGAAGCACGTGGGGTGCTCGGCGCTGGACGCCAGACTTTGAGTGCAGAGCAATTTTATGAGAATAGCGCCCACGTGAGGAGCACGTGGAGCACTTGGCGCTTGGCGCCAGACTTGAGTGCAGAGCACTTTTATGAGAATAGCGCCCACATGAGGAGCACGTGGAGCGCTTGGCGCCAGACTAGAGTGCAGAGCACCTTTATGAGAATAGCGCCCACGTGAGGAGCATGTGGAGCGCTTGGCGCCAGACTAGAGTGCAGAGCACTTTTCATTTAATAGCGCTTGGCGCTGAGTTTCCCTTTGTGTGTTATGGTCTGCAAAGTTCAATTCTTTGTTCTTCCTAGATCTTTGATCCTTAAGAACAAATTCATCCCCGTAAGAATTAAATTCTTATTTTTGGGAGACTTGTCTCATGGATCTCAGATCCTAGAAAAGAACTATGTTCTTTTTATGAGGGTTAAACCCTTGAGATGCTTTGATCTCTATTTTATTTACCTTGCAGAAAATTCTTCTTCTTAGAGCTTGCCCCTCTCCTTTTCTTTTCTGAGAACTTGAAACTTATAGGAAGGTTTTTCTCTCTAAGACTTGAAGTCTTGGGTCCTTTATATAGGGGAGGCTGATTTGTTGAATCAGTTAAGGAAATCTCTCATTCAGAGATTTCTAATTGATTTGGGGATGGTTCCCACCATTGGATCTTTGATCTAAGGGCTTCTGTTTTACAGAAGACATCTTTCTTGTTATTAACAAGATTGGGAAAATGTTTTCCCATACAGAGATTATTCTTTATCTTGGTGAATTTTAATCACCATTGGATCTTTGATCCAACGGTGCTCTGATTTACAGAGCACAATCTTTCTTGTTTGGAAAGATTTGAGGAGTATTTCCTTAACAGAATTTTATTCTGGTAATTTGATGATTTATCATCTTTGTTAGATCTTTGATCCAATGGTGGAGAACATTTAGTTCTAGCACTGTCACTCCTGTGCTTTGCACGTGGGGCGCTGCCTCAGAGTCTTTAACTCTCAGCGCTGACGCACTTGGTGCTAGCGCTCTCATGCTTTGCACGTGAGGCGCTGCCTCAGAGTCTTTGACTCTTAGCGCTGGCGCTCTCATGCTTTGCACATGAGGCGCTGCCTCGGTTCAAATTTCAAATTTTGAGATTTAGAATAGAGCTTTGCTATCTGATTAGGGGAAACAGAGACCATGCTCAGTGAGCCGATCAAATAGAGCAACTTTAAAGAATGTTTCTTCGACCATTACTTCCCCTCCACAGCCAAAGCAGAAATAGAGGAAATATTTATCTTGCTGAAGCAGAACGGTCGTCCCGTTGATGTATATGCGGCAGAATTCAACCGTCTGAGCCGATTCGCTCCCTATATGGTCGCTTCAGAGGCCACCAGGGACAGACGTTTCTTACAGGGATTGGACTTTGAGCTGCAGTAGTTGATTGCGTCTCTCGAGTTGCAGACTTTCGCGCAAGTACTCAATGCTGCATGAATTCAGGAGAAGCTGATCGATAAATTCAAAAGCCCCAGCTCAAGTGACACGAAGCCCCCAGTGATCCCAGCGCATACTTAAACATTGTCCCGAGGGTTCATAACAGTTCGCAGGCCAGGAACAATGCAGATGAAGCATCCCTTCGTTCCCCAGCAGCAGCAACAGAGGAAGGCTTTGGTCTGCGGTTACTATTACAGGAACAGACATACTCAGAAGGACTGTCGCCGTGCTAAAAGATAGTGTTTACTTTGTGAGTCCAGTCAGCACAGGGTTAGTGGTTGCCCTCAGCGGACAGAGTTACAGGGAGGATCTGGACCGCAGCAGCAGAGATCGTTGGGGCAGAGGCAGACCAACACAGGTCGCAGTCAGGGATGGGCTTTCATCCTGACCGCCGAGCAGGCAGAGGCCTCGGGTGAAGTTGTTACGGGTACTCTACTCGTTCATTCTACGCCAGCTAGAGTACTATTTGATTTTGGAGCAACATATTGTTTCATATCTGCACATTTCGTCGACACTCATTCCATACCACATTAACCATTAACCAAGGGATAGGAGATACATACGGGTAATGGTATTGTAGTGTCTAGTTGAGAATGTAGATCTTGTCCAGTTGTAGTTTGTGGTAGGGAATTCTATGCGAATTTCCTTTTAATTGGGACAAGCGGTTATGATGCGATTATTAGAATGGATTGGATTAATATATTCCATGCGATCATGGAGCTAGGAATGTGACTTTCCGCATCCTCAATCACCCTGAGTTTGTTTTTGAGGGCGGAAGCGAATCTTTGGAGCCAGCCAAGTATAGAGCTAAGCCGAAGGTATTGACGGCTATGGAGATTGACGAGAACCCAGCATCAAAGATCTTTTGGAATTTCCTTGATGTGTTCCTTGAAGAATTACCAGGTCTACCACCACCTCGCATCTTGGGACTCTCAATCGACCTGATTCCAGGTACATCATCAGTTTCTCGGGCACCGTACAAAATGGCGCCAGTTGAATTGACAGAATTGAAGAAGCATATTGGAGAACTTCTGAAGAAGGGATTTATTCGCCCAAGCACTTCTCTGTGGGGTGCACCAGTCTTATTGGTGAAGAAGAAGGATGGCTCGCTGCGAATGTGCATAGACTACCGTGAGCTGAACAGAATAACGATAAAGAACAAGTACCCCATTCCGTGCGTCGACGACTTATTTGATCAACTGGGTGGTTCCTAGGTATTTTCGAAGCTGGATCTTCGTTCGGGTTATCACCAAATCAGAGTAATAGCCGAAGATGTATGCAAGATGACCTTACTTTCAGAACTTTTACCGCTTTCTCTAAAGCAACCTTGTATCCGCACTTGGTTAGTAGTTTTCTTTTTCTAATTGAACTATTGTAAATTGTGAACAATGAAAGTTAATGTAATAAGCATGTGATGTGTTTTCTTTATTTCTGTGTTGTGTTTACTAATTACCATGTAATACTAGAAACTGAAGTGTAACTACGGCGGAATTAGTTATTGACCGTAGGAGCATGGCTGGCCTAGTCGCCCTCCGTATTCCGTATTTTGGGAAGCAGGACTATTTACCACCAAAAACTAGACTGAGACGCGGAGGACGTCTAGCCTGAATTTGGGGGCATATACTATTGGGACATATCCACCCACCTCTTTAAAGATACCAAGTTGATTTATGACACCGTATATCGGAGGTTTGGATAGATGTGACCGATGTAGCAGATTTTATCAGATTCCCCCTCAGTTATGAGGGTTTTTTTTATTGTGAGCACGCTCTTCCCCGAAGACGCAAACCCCTGCAGTTAATTATGTTATCGCGTTGCGATAATCATTTTCTCCTACTCCAGTAGTTCACTTCGTGTCGTGTGTTACTTTGTTTGTTTTGGTTGCCCGTGGATTGTTTACGGAGAATAATTTATATCGTCGCCCATAGGGCATGAATTAGTCCAAATCCGTATATTTTAGATTTGGGTTTTGAACTTGGGTTGTATGTTTCTTTAGTTCAAAGAATATTTCATTTTATTTAAGGACCGTTAATATGTGTTTTAGATTAAGATCAACTTAAATATATGAGTATTTGGGCTTGATTTATTTTAACTATGAATATGTTAGTCCTATTTAAGACTACGATCAACTTAGTAATATTTTTAGGATCATTAAATTTTCTTAAGATCCCACAACAGAGCATTTGGGCTCAGCTGCAAGAGAATTTCAGAGAGACTTGACCAATTTGGGCTTGGTCTGCTCAGTCTTTTTTTTCCTTTTATTAGAAGTGCTAAGCGCTTGTTTGTGGCTCTGTTTGCTCGGTCTTGGGCTTTCTCCCTTTATTCAGAAGTGCTAAGCACTTATTTGTAGTTCTGGCGCTCACGTGGGAAGCACATGGGGGCGCTGGGACATGGGCACTGCCCAATCAGTGCTAAGTAGTTAGCCATTTTGACTACATATATATAGTGCTCAGCACTATATACAGCGCTCACGTGTGTTTCACGTGAGGCACTGAGTCTTCACCTCTGGGCGCTCACGTGGGAAGCACGTGAGGCGCTGAATTTATATTTTTGGGTGCTCACGTGGGAAGCACGTGAGACGCCGAATCTTTTGTTTTAGAGATTTTAATCTCTATTGATATTTTCTGAAGAAGTTATAACTTCTGTTAATGGCATTTTGACCATTAATGATCACCAAGATCTCTATTTTGAAGATCTGGGATAGGTTTTATAGGAGAACTAAGTTCTTATGTTCATTTTGTAAGAACTAAGTTCTTTATCTAGGGTTAAACCCTATTTTCAGAGGAATTAAATTTCTAAAACATATGTCTTTTCTCTCTGTTCATTTTATCTAATTCTTTCCCCTAGATTTTGGGTTTGAAGAACAGGATCTTTCCGATGAGAATTAAATTATCAACTTGTGGGGAAATTTGTCTTATAGATCTCAGATCCAGAGAAAGAACTAAGTTCTTTTAATGAAGGGTCAAACCCTTGTTTTTACTTATGCCTGGTAAAGGAGATATATTTTATCTCTGTTTTTTCTTTACCTAGGATTGGAGAGAACGAGGAGATCTTTTTTGAAGGAGAATTAAATTCTCAGTTTGTAGAAAACTTATGGGGTCGATTCTCTATATGTGACTTGAAATCTCGGATCCTTTATATAGAAGAGGCAAATTGTTAATTAGTTTGAGAAAATTTCTCATTTGAGAGATACCGATTGATTTAATTTGCCTCAAAAATTGTTCACGAGATTTTATCCACCATTGGATCTTTGATCCCGAGAATTTCTGTTTTATAGAATATATATTCATGTTTTTAATAAGATTAGGGATGTATTTTCCCATATACAGAATTTAATTCTGTCAAACGGTAATTTTTAATCACTATTGGATTATTAATCTAAGGACTCTCTGTTTAATAGAGCTCATCTTTCTTTATTTAGAAAGATATAGGGAAATATTTTCCCATCTCATTAGATCTTTGATCAACAGCTTTCTGTTTAACAGAAAATATCTTTCTCATTTAGAAAAATTAGGGAGATATTTTCCCCCAATAGAATTTAATTCTATGCGAAGCTAAAAAGTATACTCACACATGTTTAACATGTGACCCCAGTATGGGTTTTAATCTGCTTATATTTAGCGCTCATATGCTTTGCATATGAACTCTCATGTGTTTAACACGTGAAGTTAGTTTGCCTTCTTTTGGTTGTTTATTCTCAGAGCTTATATGCTTTGCATATAAACGCTCACGTGTGGCCAGTTTGGCCCTTTTGGTTATTTGTTTTCAGCACTTATATGCTTTGCATATAAACGCTCACGTGTTTAACACGTGAGTCCAAGATGTGGGAATTCTTTTCTCCATGTTTCTTTTATCCCCCTTTTTTTATAAGGGAATAAATGCCCTCCAGTGTTACTCTTACGTGGCTTGGACGTGAGTGCAACGCTGTAAATTTTAACATCGTTGGATCACCTAGGGGAGTGAGAAGTTGAATTGATCCCACCACGTCCAATAAATGTGGCCTTTGGCCTTCAAGTGACAACTGTTTCTTCATCTTCTTCTCTGAGTTCTTTTTTCTTTGAGAATTTAATTTTCGTTTCAGAGCTTAGATCTCTGTCTTCAAAATTCCTTTGAACAGGGTGAAACTCTGCCAAATTTTTTGGTAAGGACTATGAATAGAGCTTAGCTCTTAGAAGGCTTTTGGATATATTTTTTTATTTTGGATTTTAAATCCACTAATATATTTGACCGAGCTCGGTTCTTTTTTCTTGAATCGATCTCTTGGAGATCTTAAAAAATTTTTTTTTACGTAGATCGTGGATCTTGATGTCCATATCAAAGGGTATGAGTCAATGAATATTCTTGAGAATCGTTGATTCTTTTTTTAGGGTTTTACCCCATCATTAATCCTGACATTTGAGGATTTATGTAATTTAATTCCATTATTTAAATCCGTATGTTTCCTAACATGGGAGATTTCTGGGATTTAATCCCATCATTTGGGGGAATTTAATTCCATCTTTTTTGGCAGAGCTTAGCTCTGGTTTGATTCTAAGAAACTTCAGGAATTTTATTTCCTTTACTGTTCTTGGATATTTTCCTTTTTTAGGATTTTAGGGTTTTAATATCTTTTTCACATATTTGAATCTTTTGTTGTTTAAAAGAACATGCTTTTCGGGGAGTATTGGGAGTTTTAACTCTACTATTCATCTAATGAGAATCCTTTTTAATTCTCACAGTGGGCACATGTCTCATCATTGATGAGCCGCCATTTTGATTTCGGGGAGTACACCATCTTTTTAGACTTAGTGATTCTAGAATTTTCTATTGCTAATTCTCCACCTAGTTTCTTTTCAGATACCATGACTGGTCATTTGTACGACCTCGAAGATATTGTCTCTTATGAGGAGATTCGTATCCAATGTCGCTTTCAAGGCTAGGAGTACACCGATGCCCAATACGACGAGGTAATGCGTCGCTTCGATGATTACAACGGTCGATTGCTCCCCCTCTGCTCTGCCCTTTTGAAGATTGTCGTTGGATCGATCTGGTAGGGATTGCCCGGGCGTATTGAGGCTATGTCGCTCCAAGCGCTTGATGACGCTGAGGATAAGGTACATTCAGTGTACCTTATGGGGTTGATCTAAAAAAATGGAGAGATAATCTCGTCGCCATCTTGCATTGCGTCTTTCAACAGAAAGCGATTATATCAGCATACCAGAGGATGAAGGATATTAGTGGTAACCCTGAAGCTTGCATCCGAGAGAAGATGCACAAAAAGGTGGTCGATAAAGTTGAACATGCGTTGCTCAAACTTGTTTTTGAGTTTGAGAATCCGTGTTCGGAGTTCGGCGTCTTGCCATTATAAATCTTGGATGACGCAGGCCCCCTTTTTTTCTCACGCCAAGAGTATGTAGTTCCTTTCTTTTTTTCAATATGTATGAAAAGCAACTTTTATTTTCATACCTACACTTTTCTTTTCTCTTTGCGCTGAAATTAGTTTATTTACTCGTTTCGGAGTTTCTAGTTTATATGCTCATTTCGAAGTGTTTTTTTAGTTTACACCCCTTAGGCTTACAGGCAAACTTACCATAACGTTAGATGTAGATAACCCCCACTCTTTTATAACAGCGGTCTATTAGGTTGTGGTACTAGGTTTAAGTCCATCATACCGTCGCGTCCGCCGATATATTTCTCGATATGCAGTCCTTAGGCTGCTGCCCGAGTAACCCCGGTCATGTCTATGATCCTTTCTGAGGCTGTACAAAACGTCTTCAAGTAATCTTCTAAGATTGGAGTATCTGTATTACCGTCGGAAGAACAAACGTTAGGTATTTTCCGTGGCGCTTTTTACTTGAGCTTAGGCTTAATTTGAAGCCCCGATGAGTCATAACCGCACCCTTCTGGGGTGGGATGATCCCCAATGGTCTTTAGGCCTTGTATATATTGCCGCCAAGACCCGAAGTTAGGAATATGCCGTCACTTCGGTTTTTTTCTTTGATGATGTCGTACCGATTCTTTGCTGAAGTAGGGTAAACATCTGTATGATATCTATGCTGTATATATCGCAGTCAAGGTCTGGAGCTAGGAATATTCCATTGCTCCAATTTCATTTGATAGTTGCGTCCGCATCTTGCTGGAATGAAGAGGAACGTCGAGATGGTTTCTAGACTGTAGATGTTGCCATCAAGATCTTAAGCTAGGATTTTGTCATCACTTCACTTTTATTTGATCCTTAGGTCCTTGTTGACGTCACGTCTATACTTTCCTGGAGTAAGGAGGACGTCCAAATAGCCTCTAAGTTGAAGATGTACCGTCAGGACTTAGAGCTAGGGTTTTGCCATTACTTCATCTTTGCTTTAACCCTTGGGTCTTTTTGATGACATTGCATCTATATCCTGCTGGAATGAGAGGAACGTTAAGTTGATCTCTAGGCTGTAAATATTGCCATCAAAATCTGGAGCCATTTTGATGAAGCATGGTGGGAAAATATGGTTCCCTTCAATTCTTTCATTCATTTGTACCCATGCATTGTATACAAGAGTCAGTATGGACCTACTTACATGGTAGGAAAATTTTATTTTATTATATATATTTTTTTTCCGCGATGTTCTATCTTTTCAACTTTTTATATCGCGAAAGTCGCGATTGCCCAATCATTTCGGTTATTTTTCGCGGTGCTCAATCATTTCGGCTATTTTATATGCGTATTTTTTTTTGCTCGCTGATTTTTTTTTGGGATTTGGAATCTGATACCAATTTTGGCATCAACATCGCTACCACTAGAATATCGCCAGGAGCGAATCATTATTTGCCGTGAGAGGACTTGAAATTTGATGCCTATTTAGGTACCAGTATCTCTACATCTGGGATATTGCCAGAAGCGAATCATCATTTGTCTTTATTGATTTGGACAAAGGTGGCATAGCTAGGATCTTGTCGACTAAGGTTTTTGACTTTATAAGCCGTAAGGGTCTCATAAAGGTATTTCTCCCAATGAGTCGTGATGATCTCATATGTGTGTTTTCTCCTTAGGAATCGTAGGGATTTCTAAGTGTGTTTTGTCTTGTAAGTCGTAAGGATTTTGCAAGAGTGTTTTGTCCTTGTAAGTCGAGAGGACTTATAAGTGTCGTTCACCATAGGGGGCTGTTTCTTGCCATAGGTGGGACTTTGTGGGGAATATATTTAATTATGCCCGTGGAATGTATACAAGAATCGATATTGAACCTTTTGTAGGGCAAAATAGTTCCATTGGGTTTTGGTGGCTTAAGAACAGGTTTGGTTCCGTATAACCTAAGGCTTTTGAATTCAATAAGACGTGAGGGTCTTATAGAAGGTATATTCTCCTTACGAGTCGTGAGAATCTTATAAGTGCATTTTCTCCTTAGGAATCGTATGGATTCCTAAGTGTGTTGGTCCTTTGTTAGTCATAAGGATCTCACGCGGGTGTTTTCTTCTTACAAAGTCGTGAGGACTTTGCAAGTGCATTTTTAGCGAGTTCGCGCCCTTTCGGGTTTTTCCTAACTCGCTGGTAGTCCTGCTGTTTTTACTCATGGCATCCTTTCGGAATTTCATCCATGCCTATTTTGCTTGTGGACATACCGTTTTTTTTTTGCATATATAGTAACACACCATTAGCTGTAGGCCCCGATCTTTTCTGAAGGACTGCATCACGTAGGACGTGGAAAAGCTATGAATTGTTTATGACCGTGGATTGTATACGGTGGTCAATATAGAGATCTACCATAAAGCTAAACGTGTTAGTTTAAGAACATGACGGTCCATTATCGCCGTATTTTGGGGCGAGTATTTAGTTTAGAGACGTTTTGGTCCAATATTAGTTTACGGACGTTTCGGTCCAGCATTAGTTTAGGGACGTTTCGGTCCATTATTAATTTAGGGATATTTCAGTCAAGCATTAGTTTAGAGACGTTTCGGTCCATTATTAGTTTAGCGACGTTTCGGTCCAACATTCCCATGTTTTGGGACGAACATCCTTTGGTACTTCTTTCAAAATTCTGACTTAGGAAGACAGCGAGAGGACACAAGCGTCATCATCTATCATTGACCTAAGTCATGACTCTTCAAGCGTAGTACTTTTTGAGGAATCGACCGTTTATTGGTCGGAATGGCCTTTCGCCATGCATATCCATGAGCAGGTAGGCTCCACCTTGGTAGACTTTGTTTATGATGTACGGGTCTTCATAGTTAGGCTCGAATTTCCCTCGTTTTTCACGATTAGGAATCATCGGTCTTTTGACAACCAGCACGAGTTCGCCTTGGCGGAATGTTCTCGACCTGGTCGGTCTTTCATATGACCGCGTCATCCTTACCTTATAAGCTTCCAGATTTTGATGTGCTATAAGGCGGGTTTCGTCAAGGGCATCGAGCTCCTCAAGCCTAAGATGAGCATTTTCTTCATCTGTCAGCTAGTATCGATCCGCTACTCGTAGAGAGGGGAGTTCTAATTCCAATGGGAGCACTGCGTCCGCGCTAAACACAAATGCATACGGTGTTGTATTTGTGGCGGTCTTGAACGTTGTTTGGTACGCCCAAAGTGCTTCATGCAGCCTTTCGTGCCAGTCTTTTTTGTTTCTGGACACCGTCTTTTTTATAATCTTGGTCAGAGACTTATTAAAGGCTTCAGCTAGATCGTTGGCCTGAGAATTATAGACTGAGGAGTATCTCCAGTCGATCTTATGTTGTTGTGCGAAGCGGATTATTTTATGGCTTCTGTAAGCTGGTCCATTATCAGAGATAATTCGTCGCGGAGTGCCGAACCGATAGATGACATGGGTTTTGAAGAAGTGGAGGATATTCTCCGTCTTCACCTCCCTTAGTGGTACTGCTTCTTCCTACTTAGAGAAGTAATCGGTCGTTGCCAATATAAACCGATGTCCTTTGAATGATGCCGGTTCGATGGGGTCAATTATATCGGTTCCCCACATTTCGAACGGCCAGCTGGCCACTGTCGGGTGCAGCGGATTTGGGTGCTGATGTATGAAGTCCCCGTGAATTTGGCACGAGTGATACTGCTTCGTATATTCAAGGCAGTCCTGAATCACAGTGGGCCAATAGTAGCCCATTCTTTGTATCTTCAGCTTCATCTTCGGACCCGCCTGATGGGAGCCGCAAAATCCGTCGTGTATTTCTTGGACAACTTTCTTTGCTTCCTCCGGCCCAGACATCTTAGCAATAGGCAGTTGAATGATCTCTTATATAGAGTATCATTAACAAATGCAAATGACAAAGCTCATTTCATGAGCTGATATCTAGATGACGCATTTTCGGGCGTTCGTTGGGACTTGAAGTAATCTATAAAGACCTCCCTCTAGTCCTTGACCTTTTCTTCGTCCTCTATTTGAAGGGCTACTTGTTTAGTCATTTCTTTTCCTTCGAATGGCTCTATCGGTTCTTCCAAAGATATATCTATTGGTGTGAGAACTCTGTGGCTTTGCACAATGATCCTTATGTCATCGAGGTCCTCATCAGCCAATTCTTTAGCCAATTTGGCTAACGCGTCCGATTTGCTGTTTTCAGCTCGCGGTATGCTTTCCAAGGTATAGGAAGGTATTTATGTCAGTAGTTGCTGCACTCTTTCGCCATACCTTATCAGTTCTGGCTTACATGTTTGATGGTCGCCATTTACTTGACTTACGATCAGCTGGGAGTCTCCGTATATGAAGAGGTCTTTGATTCCCATATCAATAGCGATCTCAAGACCTGCTATCAAAGTTTCATATTCAGCTTCGTTGTTAATCCTTGGCTCCATTAAGGAGAAGGCGTAACGCAATATCCCTCCTTGCGGAGTCACGAAAATAAAGCCCATCCCGGCTTTGATTATGGGGGCGTTTTTCTTTCGCCGCTTCATAGAGGACGCTCCATCGAAGTAGAGCACCTATAGAGACTCGTTTTCTTCCTTTTCTTCTTCAAGTGCGTCGAATGCGTGTTCATCCGTCAACTCACAATTTAGGGGGGTCTACTGGTATCGGATGCTCCGTGAGAAAGTCGGTGATGACCTGTCATTTCACCGCTTTGAGGGGTCGATACGTTACCGAGAACTCCATCAGGAGGAGGGCCCATTTAGCAAGCCTTCCTGTCAGTATGGCCTTTGAAATTAGATATTTGAGAGGATCCACCTTCGATATGAGGTAGACCTCGTGCGCCAAGGCGTAATGTCTGAGCTTCGTTATTGCGAAGATCAGTACCAGGCAATACTTTTCGATGGGGGAATAGTTGTTTTCTGCCCCTAGGAGAACTCGACTTAAATAGTACAAAACTCTCTTTTTTCCTTGATTATTCTCTTATGCTCACAATGTGTCTAGAGAACCCTCAAGTTCCATTGTATATAGGATAAGGGGGTTTTCCTTAACCGGAGCGGCCAATACCGGCGAATTTTGCAGGTATTGCTTGATTTTGTCTAGTGCGTTTTGGCACTTCTGATCCCAGACGAATGGGGTTTCCTTCTTCATCAGATGACTGTAGGGACGATATTTTCTGGAGAGGTTGGTTATGAACCGCCGAATATACGCGATCTTTTCTTGGAGAGACTGTAGTTGTTTGAGAGTGTTTGGCGTAGGCATTTCTATCGTTTTGATCTTTGAGGGATCGATTTCGATGCCACGGTGACGAATGATGAATCCCAGGAATTTGCATGAGGAGACTCCAAACGCGCATTTTAGAGGGTTCATCTTTAGATTATACTTCCGAAGACATTGGAACACTATTTTTAGATGTTCCCAATATTCCTCATGAGATTTACTCTTCACCACAAGGTCATCGATGTAGCATTTGACAATCTCATGTATGAACTCATCGAAGATCTTTGTCATGGCTCTCTGATAGATAGCGCCGGTGTTCTTCAAACTGAAGGGCATCACCTTATAGCAGAATATGCCCAAAGGGGTCCGGAAGGCGGTATGCTTCTGGTCTTCAGGATGCATTTTTATTTGATTGTATCCTGAAGATCCATCCATGAAGGAGAAAACTTCATGGGTGGATGTGTTATCAATCATCAGCTCGGTGACGGGCATTGGGAAGTCATCCTTCGAGCATGTTAAGGTCCCGAAAGTCCACGCAGATGCGAACCATCCTATTTTTTCATCACTAGAACGATGTTAGCGAGTCTAGGGGTGGAATCATCAGACCCCAATAACTTGATAAGTCATGCCGATGTGTGGCCTATAATGGTATGAGAAACTACTGATAACACTTACCAGTAAATCTCATCAACAACCCTGGCCAGGGACTTCTTGTTATAGCCAATCGAGCATAACGCAATACCAACTCCCTATTATTGGCAATCTCCCCGGGTCGATTTTGTCATTTTGGTCTCGAATTTTTATGGTGTTCTTGTTATATCTCATACAATATTCTGTAGTTATATGATCACATCACAGAACTCAGCAGCAGAAGTCAACATATGAAATATTGGATATACTAGGAGGTCCGTGTTTTAAATTCAGCCAGTAATGAAAAACACGGATTCCATGGTCGTGATGAATAGCCAAACCCACATACCTAGACCCCTACTAGAGCGGCAAGCAACCCGAAGAGATCGGACTGTACGGTAAGTGTTATTTATAGGCTTCATGGGAATTTGGACAAGCTTGCTTGTTGATCTTCTATTTGCTCAATACCTGGGTAGCCGTTACGTCCAGCTCTGATACCATGAAAGTGTTTGTTAGCACCACCACTGGGTTTTACTAGCATCAAGCATGCCATTTTAAAAAAAAATTGGGTGCTAATTAACACTAAACAAGAATCGAAACTAGATGATTAGGGTTTAACTATGATATAACAAAAACTATACTAAGAGAAAGGTGGCTAGACCGTGTCTTTATCTTCTCAAGCTCTGTGTAGTAGTCCGCGCGCCTCCACTGGGCTCCACTTAAAGTTGGATCGAGCTTCCTTTGTGATCTTCATGCCGAAGATGATCCACCCGAAGCTCGGCTAATCCAAGTCACCTCTTCACTAAACTCTTTAGTGAAGGAAACATACTACACCAAAGCATTAATATAGTGTAGGATGGTGAAGTAGGTTTTTTTTGCTCACTAGGATTCTCACAAGCTCAAGAGTTCACAAATCATGTGAGGGATTGAGCTTGGAGGTGGAGGTGAAGAAAATGGAGAGAGCTAAAGAGTGTGAAAGAAAATGAGCTCCTCAAAAATAACTTAAGTGTAGAATGGTTCATCAAATGAACTCATTTATTGAAGCATCAATATTTCCCAATAATAAAAATGGAACCATACTTCAATAGTAAGTCAAGAGTAATATAATAATCCATGAACCATGCTTCACAACCATACCTTAATTTTCCATTTTCTTAAAATAGAAAATCGAACCATGCTTCATTTAATATATATATACATATATCAATAAGTGAGTTCATTTGATGAACCATTCTACACTTGAGTTATTTTTTAGGAGCTCATTTTCTTTCACACTCTCTAGCTCTCTCCATTTTCTTCACCTCCACCTCCAAGCTCAATCCCTCACATGAGTTGTGAACCCTTGAGCTTGTGAGAACCCTAGTGAGCAAACAAAACCCCTACATCACCATCCTAAGTCGCAGGACTGCCCTAATCCAATCGCATCACATACTGCAGATAAGCACTAATTAACTATCGTACACTACGCCTTGACGCAGGCTAACAAACGCAGCACGAATACTAAATACTTATCTGAAATGAAGGAGGGCTACGGCTGGTTTTGAAGAAAATCTTTAACGTAATGAACTTGATATCGTTGTAGAATCTAGTGATTTGAAAAGGAGTGTTTTTTGTAGGTTTTGCTAGTTTTGCTAAAGAGATCACTCCCGGTGAAGGGATCTCGGGTCTTTCCTCATCGAATGAGGTGATGGATATTCATCAAGGAATACCACTATGCAAAGCAATAACTAGAGAAGTTATAAAAACAAAACCGAGTGGGTTGTAGTATTTGCTAGTTTTGCTAAAGAGGCACTCCCGATGAAGGGATCTCGGCTCTTTCCTCATCGAATGAGGTGCTGGATATTCATCATGGAATACCAATATGCAAAGCAAGAACTAGAGCTATCTTTTTTTTAAATTTCGATTCTACAACATCTTTAAGTTTCTTTTCTTTTCATTATCCCATCATTTATGTTTCCCTAAATATCACAAAAAAAGAAACGAAAATAGAACGTAGGCTTATGCCATCCGCATTCGCCACGGGGCCCCGTCATGCACCGTTAACTTACTTAACTAATGGCAGAGCAAGGGTTGGACTAGCACGGGTGAAAAACATAAGCAACGTTTATTATATATATCATATATATGTAGCATTTTTCTCTTAGCTAGTTTTTTATGATATCATGCCTAAACCCTAATCATCTAGTTTTCGATTCTTGTTTAGTGTTAATTAGCACCCTAAATTTTTTTAAAATAGCATGCTTGATTCTAGTAAAACCCAGTAGTAGTGCTAACAAACACTTTCATGGTATCAGAGTCAAACCTAGAAGATTGCACGATATAGTTAGAATTACGAAAACAAAACAACTCCGAAACCAAAACCCAAAACACCAAATTTTTGTCGATTTTTAAATGGTCTCTAAAATTTTTTTAAACAACTGCAGAATGTTTCATGTGATATAACTAGAACACCATATAAATTCGAAACCTAAATTCCAATTTTGACTCGGCGAAATTCACCAAAACACCGGCATGGCCGGTCTACTGTTCATTTTTTGGGTCTGGAATTTTTTTGGTGTTATGTAGGCTTGGTTTTGGGGTTTCAGATTATGTTTGATTAGCCCAAAATTGTATGTGATGTTAATTTTGTTAAGGGGCTAATACAAAGTGTTTCGTAGTCGTAATTTTTACATCGTTTCAGGTTTAAGTTTGATATGTGATGCAGTAGTTGGAATCCACATTAAATTAGTTTTGTGAAAACTATTTTTTTTTTATAAATCTAGCATGTTCGTCTCTATTGATCGATTGCCACGAAGTTTCGATTCGGATCGAAACTCCGTCGCAATCGCGTATCGTACGCGAATACTCGCCAAATAACTTTACTAGGTAGCCACGCCCCATAGCCCCAACCAAGTGACTTTAGGAGAACCCCATTGCCAAAAGCATCCACTCGGGTGCTCGCGGCCATGGTGTTCCGCCTAAATGCACATGGTCGACGGCATCAGGGTGCGGCCATCTACTAAAGTTCCCGACGAGTATTCGATCGGGTAGTCGGGAATCTTGTTGAATTACCCGACTAAATTATTGAAAAGTGTTTTCAATATGAGACTAAAATGCAAGGTTTATAGGGTTAGGCATGAAATTCGGAATATATGATATTCTGAGTTTATGATGTATAAGGAAATACGGATTCTAATTATTGTAGTTTTTCATTTCTTTTCTGCGACCGTAAGTATAATATGTGGGGTATCCCAAATCTTGTTGCTATATGTCAACGACATTCGGGGTACGCATATTTACTACGTTGATGACATGTGATGTTATGTGTTGCTGTGATATGTTATATTGGATTGCCGTGATTGAATAGCCAGGTGTTTTATGTGAGATGAGAGTTTTTCAATTTTCATTCATGTAAAATTTGTATGTAATATGCTTTTATTGGGACACTTCCGGGTTAAGGATGATGTCACCATTGATATATATTATTTATTTTTCCGCATTAGGATAAACCCAAGGCAGGGAGCACAAGTAACCGGGTTCTGGAGTCCAGTGAGAGACCATCTCGAGGAGTCGAGACCGGGTCTCCTAACTCTAGAATTGGCAGGGTTGCTTGCCGCTCTTGTAGGGGTCTAGGGATGTGGGTTTGTCAATTCATCACGACTGTAGAATCCGTGTTTTTCATTATTCGCTTAATTTAAAATACGGACCTCCTAGTATATCTAATATTTTATATGTTGACTTCTGCTGCATGGTTCTATGATGTGATTGTTCCCGCCAAAAATTTCTGTGAAAAAGAGCCCAAGGCATCAAATGGCAGCGATACGCTTAAGAAAATATGAACCGGTATTTTCCGGGCTGTATTTTGACAAACTCCTGAATGAGAAATAGCTAAATTCTGATGGTATTGAAAGCATCTCGAAAAAACCTTCGATTTGATATATTATGGGCCTCATAATTCATCCGGGATCAAAAGTTATGAGCAAATGTGCAACGCACATGTGATCTAAGGAAGAAGATGCGAACCAGTATTTTCCGAGCTGTATTTTGACAAACTCCGGAATGAGAAATAGCTAAATTCTGATGGTATCTAAAGTGTCTCAAAAAATCCTTCGATTTGATATATTATAGACCTCATAATTCATCCGGGATCAAAAGTTATGAGCAAATGTGTTATGCACGTGCAATCTAAAGTAATGCTCTACTACATGGGGAATGCATTTTTAGTCCCACGTCTGGAAAAGGAGAGATCGCTTTTCTACCACTCCCATATAAATAAGAGGGGATACCTCTTAGAAAAGGGAGAGTTCAATCCTCAAAGGATTCAATTCTCAAAGGAGCTTAGTTCTCCAAGATAGGAGCCTGCTTCTCCCCATAATGTGCATATGCGCAAGCGCCATGTGCACTACGTGCAACGCACGTGTGCCCGCCATGCGTGCACCATGTGCAATGTACGTGCGCACCACATGAGAATATTCAATAATACTCAAAGGAGATTCGTTCTCCATAGGAGCTTGCTCCCTCCATAATGCGCATATGCGCAAACTCCATATACGCTACGTGCAAATATGTACGTCCAACACGTGCGACGCACGTGCGCGAACGCAAAGAAGCCTTTTTCAGCAGCGAGAAGCTTAAGCTCCAGCCTGTTCTTCCCCCTGATGAGTGGGACATGGTTCAAAGGGTACATCCCTCCACACCTTCGATATATGGCACTGTAATCTCTCAGTGTCGTCGGAGAGGTGGTGGGTCCCAATGACCAATAATCCTTCCTTCCAAAATAATAAAAAAGGAAGAAAGACAAAAGCATATAGAGAACCCCCCTACAAATTTTGAGAAAAAACTCAAAGATAAAGAAGAGCAAGCTCTTAGAAAAAGAAGATCATTTCTTCAAGGTAAAGAATTAATTCTTGAACAACAGAGATGAAATCATCTCATTAAAAAAGAAGAACTATCTTCTTAAAAGATCATAGATCTACAAAAGACTGAGGTCTGTGATAAAAAAAGAGATCAAAAAATCTCATCATAAAAAAACCAAAAGGAAGTATTTACTTCATTCACAGATCTTTGATCTACAAAGGCAGAGCCCTTTTATAAACAAGAACTTTTATTCTTGAATCTTGAGGCAAAGCCTCCTTTAAAAGAAGAACATAAACTTATTCTCTGATCATAAATTTGATCAGATGCGCTTTGCGCTACTGAACAGTATCTTGCACTCATGAACTGCACGTTTACGCTTCTTGGACCGGCGCTCAGCGCCAAAACATGCCACGTGTCAACCATAGACACCACTTGCACTTTGCGCTCCTGAAACAGCGCACTGCGCTCATGGGCTGGCGCTCAGCGCCAAGCGCGCCACGTGTCACTCACTGGTGCGCCACTAAACTAGTGCAACGCGCTCGTAAATTGAAAGCGCAATGCGCTCATATACTGGCGCTTAGCGCTAAGCGCGACACACGGTGCCATAAATCAACTTGGCATCTTCGGAGAGGTGGACTGATAGCACCAATTAGCATCTGCCCTCGAATTTCAGGCCTGATGTCCCAACGTCCCGGTCGCGGTTTCCGGCGGGGAACAGATTCTGGCACGCCCAGTGGGACCTTTTCCTCTTTCCACTCTACACTTCGTGTGTCGTGTTCACGAACGAATCGCGGTTTGATATGGTTGCCCTTGGGTTCGAGATACTAAAATTTGGTTTCTTGCTTGGCGCAGAAAGCGAAACAGCAATGGCATCTACTTGCGTGAAGTGTTCCAACTGCAACTGCAACTGCAACTGGCGCTCCGCCTCATCTGGAGGCATAGCTTACGGGCCTCAAGCGGCCTCCTTGTTCACGATGCCGGTAGATCAGGTGACTCAGGCCACCACCGGATTATTCTTTGGGACCATGCTCCCACCGATGAGCTTCAGCACCCCCATACCAACACCAGAAGCTCCCAAGAAGTCGGTCTTTGATCGGCTTACAACTACAACGGACCCTCTCAACGGGTCGTCCAGCTTTAGCGCCTCAGTCTTCGCCAGATTGGGCCAAAATTCATATGGGCCCGTGATGAAGCCTGCAATCCCAGAAAAGGTTATTCCGAAGAGGATAGCCATCCCTACTCCTAAAGTCGTCAAGGCGGCTTCTCCTGCCAAAGGGTCGGTCTTCACAAGACTGACTGTTCCGGCTCCCACTACGGTACCCGTCCCTGCTCAGAAGTCTGTTTTTGACCGGTTGGATACCGCTTCTCAACGGACATCAGTTTTCAAGAGGCTGACGCCAGCAACAGCCCCTCACCTAGATAGGGAGCAAGACAAAGTCATCCCCATCACCGAACCAACCCCAACCGCTCGACACGCTCGACGTCGCCACTGGCGCCGAGTAAGAAAGGCTGGGGGCAACTCCCCCTCTGGGCTAACTCCACCAGCCCCAACGGTGGAAGTCAATGTTGTTGTTCCAACCGGGAACAGCTTTGAATTGCTGAACAAGGTGCGCAAGAACTCTCCTACCACCGTATTGAAAAGATCTCCTCCACCCGTGGAGAATGTTACAGAGGAAAAACCAGAACAACCCCCTCAGCGGCTGTCCTCCAAAGTTTACAAAGTCTGGCGACGGGTCCAGGAGTCAGTGGTCGATCAAGACTATTTTCGCCGACAGAAGAAGCTGAAGGTTCAGCAAGAAGAGAACCGTCCTAGCAAGCCACAAAGGACGACAACTGCCTGGGTGCCCGCTGCAACAGTCCCCTCAACATCAACTGCTCAAAAGAAAAGGAGGCCAGAGAAAGCCCCTATGAATATGGCAGAACGCAAAGACGCCGAGACCAAACGCCCCAAGTCTGGGGGTATAATGGTTCACACTATTTATATGGCATCCGGGAAAGAGGATAGCCGCGCTTCTACGGGACACCGACCGCTCACCCGATCCATCATAAGAGCTCAGGAACAACAGCAGCAGAAGCTTCAGAAGATGCTGGCTGCAATGGCCGCTCTCACCGGGCCAAAAGAAAGCCCGGAGGCACCATCAGAGCAGCGTCATAAACAAGAAACCGATGTTGACTTCCTACGCGGGGTCCTCGAAAAGAAGGACAGAGAAGCAGCAGAACAAGCTGCCAACATAAAACAAATGGTGCTTCTCTTCCAAGACATGTAGGAATGATGTTACAGCCGGATCCTCCAGCTGAAGACCCTCCGGTCATTATTGAAGACGATAGAGGGGAGACATCAAATCCTCCTCCGGCTCATTCGGCAGCCAAGGAGGAAACCATTTCCAAAGCCGCACTCGATGACTATATAGCTCAGCAAATACGAGCTCACTAGGCGAATGAAATGGCCGGCCAAGTCGTCAAAACTGGGCGACCGTATCCAAGCTGGTATGACCAAATAAAATACCCGCCGGGATATACGATCCCTAAATTCCACGTGTACAAGGGGACATGCAATCTTCACCAGCACGTCGCCCAGTTCAGAGCTCTTTGCGGCAACACCGGGGGCGATGATAAGCTTTTGCTCCGTCAATTCGTCGGCAGCTTGTTGGAGACAGCCTTCGAATGGTACTCCGAACTTCCGAACAACTCCGTCAAGACTTTTGCGGAAATAGAGCTGTTATTCACCCAGCGATTCGCAAGTGCTAGTGAACGCACCCCGATAACGGCATTGATTAATGCCAGGGTAAAGCTAGGCGAGACGTGGGTCCAATACGCCATACGATGGCGGAATCTGTGGTCGAAATGCGAACAGCGGATCGAAAAAGCGCCAGCGGTAGGCATGTTTGTGGGCACTTTGGACCCTCATGCAACTATCTCCCAGTTCATGATGTTCTTCAAGCCGACTACTTTCCAGGCCTTGATCGACAAACTGGTCCAAATGGACCAGATAGGTTATAGACCGTCTCCTCCAAACCCGGACTCTCGAAACGAGAGGGGAAAGGGGAAAGTGATCGTCGTGGCCAATGTTCAACAGCAGCCTGGTGGCTCGTGACCAGTTGATCGCCAAAATAATAGAACTCGATCTCTCGAAGATAAAATGAGTCGCCCTTACTCGTTCCCTCGAGACAAGACAAAGAGGTTATCCAAGCTTGCACTCCACAACAGGCTCATTACGCTCCCAGAGCCAAGACGCCCA
Organism: Agapanthus africanus; assembly: GCA_030015575.1. NCBI lineage: Eukaryota > Viridiplantae > Streptophyta > Magnoliopsida > Asparagales > Amaryllidaceae > Agapanthus > Agapanthus africanus. The sequence continues at coordinate 601,400,333 of JASDDO010000022.1, read as the reverse complement.
GCGCAACCAGACGACATTAGCAATCCTAACTATTGCCCTTATCACCGAATGTTGGGCCATCCGATCGAGAATTGTTATATCTTCAAAAGCTGGATAGAAGATCGGTACCAGCAGGGAAAATTCGTATTATCTGAGAATTGGAAGGTGAACCCGCCTCGGCCACACACTCCCAAGAATAGATACACCGGGGGCATCATGCTTTTTTGTAGAGGAAGCTCCATGGGAGGTCGCTCTTTCAGCCAAGACAAAAAGAATGCTGAAGGATCTCCACACATGTCCGGCAATTAGATGGAAGAATCCACTGGAGCCTGAGATCATCGAGGGGATACTGAAACCGCGTCCAACTCCAAAGATCGGTGGTGATAGTCAAAGCTCGCACACCCAGCCGTCGAAATCTTCGAAAGAAGAAGAAATCCAAGTGGCCCGTGAAGCCTGGCGATAAGCGCACGGACCTACAAAAGCAGATTGACGCGCTGGAAGAGTATAACCAGAAGACGCGGACTCCAATCACGCTCCAAGAGTTCCTCAGCCACGTCCTTGAGGAAGGAAACTATGGTAATGAAGAAGACTCGTCGGATGAATCTGAAAGTTATGTGGCAAGTTGCCATGGGATCTCTCACTCGTCGATAAACGATGAGGAATCTCCTCATACAGAGAAACTGGGGGCAGGGCCTGAGCCGGAACTTCTGGGACCATCAGATGAAATAATTGATGCATTCCTAAACGAAGCTCTTCTGAAAAGCAAAGTTGATCGGGAGCGTGAGATGGCCATATTTGAAAAGGCCAAACGTCGGCGGCTGGACGAAAGGGCTGAAATATCCCCGCCAGACCAAAATACCTCCATTGCGAATAAAAACAGGTTCAAGACGAGGAAGAGGTTCGCCAAAGCCATATCAATGGGAATGAAGCTGCCACCCGCCGAAGGAAACATTCCTGGTGAAGCAGAAATACATCTTAACTACTGCCTATATCATCGGAGGATCGCACACCCCACCGAAGAGTGCAATGCTTTTAAAAGATGGTGGCAGGGATATGTTGCTCACCGACAACATCTTAAGCGAATGAAACACAAAACTCCTTGGGAGCAAAGAAGTACGACCGAGGAGCATAAAAGAACTATCGGTAACTGTCGCATGGTCAACGCTGGGGGATCGCAGGTTCTCACCTTCGGGAGCGACTCCGACGAAGAAATGACTCTTGGCCCTCTCTTTAAGGAGTCCACCTCAAGAAAAGAGGAAAAGCCGACGGCCTATGAAAATATTCAGCTGCGCAATCGTACGCTGCCCGAAAAGAATCTTGGGCCCTCGAACAGTGGGTCAAATAGAAAAGATAAGGGAAAAGAAAAGGTCCCTGAGGATATCATCCTTGATGACCAAGCCATCAAAGAGCTGGCAGCCAAGGACGCGCCAAAGAAAAGTAAGGTGGATTACAACGTTCTGGCACACTTGAGGAAGATACCCCCGCAGCTCAGTATTCTCGACGCCCTTCTGCTATCCAAAGAGGCGAGAGATTCTTTAATCAAGGCACTGCAGGAACCCGAGCAATTCCAAGCTTTCCTCGCCGAAAAAGATGAAAACGAGCTAGAAGAAGCACACACAGCCGATATCACCTTCGACGATGAAGATCTCCTCCTTGGGACATGTGAGCACAACCGTCCCCTATATGTCTCCGGATACTGTCATGACATCAAAATAGATAAAATCCTGATCGACAATGGGTCCTCCGTCAATCTCCTTAACGTAAGGGTGTTCAAGAAAATCTTCATGAGCGTTCAACACCTCGCTCGCGATAAAATCACCATCTCCGGATTTGATTCCCAATCATCACGGACGCTTGGGTCCTTAATACTGACGTTACGCTTTGGGCTTCTCGTCACGGACATCAAGTTCCATGTCATTGACGCCAAGACATGCTACAATGCTTTGCTCGGTCGGCCCTGGTTGCACGAATACAACATCATCCCTTCTACACAATATCAGTGTATGAAGTATTTCAAGGATGGTCTCGAGTATACTGTGACATGAGAGCTAAACCCATTCTCCGTGAACGAAGTCCGCAAGTACGAAGATGCAAAATACTTCTTACCAGACTTTAAGGACACAGAGAGATGTCACAAACCGGAGAACAAAGCTATCACCACCATTCCGGTCTTCGGGAGTGATACCGAGGAAGAGGAAGAGATAGTTTATTCAGGGCCACCCCATTACAGCAAGCCGGGACCGTCCGCTCATATGCTTATCTTCGACAGTGACTCGGAAGATGAGGTCCATGCCGTATTCTCTGCTCGGCCTTCAATACAAACCTTCGCTGATGAAGAGCAAAGTTTGCAAGTTGCCATGGTTCGACCCAAGCATCATAAAGAACAAGACGCGCTTGATACCTACAATGTGGAAGAGCAGCAGACGTTCTATGTCCCTCCCAGGCGAGAAGGTGAAAAGCCGATCCTATTCTACCGATCCGGGGAAACCAAAGTGGAGAAAGAAATCTGGCACGGCGCGGATTCTACACTCGACAGGCTCCAGCCCATCCGTTTGCCCAGATATTATACGAACAGACTAAAAAGGCTGTTAAAGCGCCAAGGCGTACCCTTCAAACAGACCGCTCGAAAATCTAAGTTCTATGACAAGATCTGGAATGTCCCCGGAACTCAGCAAAAATTGCCCAACGGGAGAATGGAAACGACCGGACTTGTGTATGTTCAATCCAAGAAACGGGAGCTACTCCGCGACTGTTACGTCATACATGACTTTGATGAAGAAGGAGATGCTCTGTGGGAAGATGCTAATCCTGAACCAGAAAGGGCTCCCGCCGTGAGAATGCATTGTCCGTCGTTCGAAGCACAAATGGACAAGCTTATAAGGGAAGCAGGTCAAAAGGTTCGAGACGACCATAATCGCGAAATGGTCATCTACGAGAAAGCCAGGATGCAACGCCTCCTTCAACAGGCTGTGAAAAACGAAAATGCTCCTCCTTGTCAACCTGTTATACAAAAGACCCGACACAGAGGCAGAAACAAGCCAAAGAACGGGAAAGGCGTTTGACGGCGACAAAGCGGGTCCAAGAAGCCACGCGATCAAGAATCGAGCGGCCAAGATTCATCTCTTATAAAGAAGATGGGTCGAGCATACTATTTTGCCTAAGACAAGACAAAGAAAATACTTGATCTTGCCATAAAACATCAACTGATTACACTCCCGGAGTCCAAGCAACCCGAGCAAGCAGGCGAAGTCTCTCATCCGGACTATTGCTCGTATCATAGGGCAATAGGACATCCTATTGAAGACTGCTTCACCTTCAAGAACTGGGTCGAAGATCAATATCAGCAAGGCAGGTTCGCTCTATCCAGCAGCTGGAGGGTAACCCCGCCGCAGAAGCATGAACCCAAATCCACGAGGATAGAACCAGATCCACATCGGTCTTTGAAACGAACTCGTACCTGTCACGTGATAATGTTATCAAAATAAGAACCAGAGAATATGGACAAACTCCCTTGGTGCTTCGAAAATGATGATGACGAGGTAATCTCAGAATTTCCACCGGCGCCAAAGGAGCTGGAAGATGGAATACATACTACTGCAGATAAGCTCAAGAAAATTGATTTGGGGACGACAAGTGACCCGCGGCCGACTTTCGTCAGTGAGCTATTATCTGAAGAAAGGGTGGCTACGCTAAAAGACGTGCTCATGCAGCATAAAGATTACTTCGCATGGAATTATTCCGAGATGCCAGGACTAGATCCAGAGATTGCAGTACATAAATTGGCAATATCCCCGGACGTCAAGCCGATCAAATAAGCGCCGAGAATAATGCGACTCGAGCTTGAGATGAGCATCAACGCCGAAATCAAGAAGTTAATCGACTCCGGCTTCATCCAAGAGGTTCAATATCCTGACTGGATCGCCAACATTGTCCCAGTGATGAAGAAAAATGGGACGGTGCGCATATGCGTAGACTTTCGGGATCTCAATAAAGCCTGCTCGAAGGACGACTTCCCAGTACCGGTTACCGAACTGATGATAGACAATACGTCTACTCATGAGGTTTTCTTCTTTATGGACGGCTCATCAGGATACAATCAGATAAAGATGCACCCCGAAGACCAGAAGCATACCGCTTTCCGGATCCCTTTGGGCTTATTCTGCTACAAGGTGATGCCCTTCAGTCTAAAGAATGCCGGTGCCACCTATCAGAGGGCCATGACGAAGATCTTCGATGATCTCATACATGAAATCGTCGAATGCTATATCGACGACCTTGTGGTAAAAAGCAAATCATACGAGGAACATTTAGAGCATCTGAAGATCGTATTTCAACGCCTTCGGCAATACGACTTGAAGATGAATCCTCTCAAATGCGCGTTCGGAGTTTCCTCAGGAAAATTCCTAGGATTCGTCGTCCGACACCGAGGTATCGAGATAGATCCGTCAAAAATCAAGGCGATTATAGAAATGCCCCCGCCAAGGACTCTCAAGCAATTACGATCTCTCCAAGGGAAGCTCGCGTATATCCGGCGATTTATAGCCAATCTCTCAGGCAAGTGCCATCCCTACAGCCACCTAATGAAGAAGGGAACCCCGTTCGTCTGGGATCGCAAATGCCAAAGCGCACTGTACGAAATCAATCAATACCTGCAGAATCCGCCAGTTCTGGCCGCTCCCGTTAAAGGAAAACCTCTCGTCCTATACACAACAGCCCTTGAAGGTTCTTTAGGCGCGCTGTGGGCACAAGAAAACGACCAAGGGAAGGAGAGAGCCCTTTATTATCTGAGTCGAGTTCTCCTGGGGGCAGAAAGCAATTACTCCCCCATCGAAAAACACTGCCTGGCGTTGATCTTCGCAATAACGAAGCTCGGACACTATGCGTTGGCACATAAGATCCATCTCATATCGAAGGTGGATCCTCTCAAATATTTGATATCGAATGCCATATTAACGGGGCGGCTCGCTAAGTGGGCCCTGCTATTGATGGAGTTCTCGATAACTTATCGACCTCTTAAAGCGGTGAAAGGCCAGGCCATCGCCGACTTCCTCGTTGAGCATCCAATACCTGCCGGTTCTCCCTTGAACTGCGAATTGCCAGACAAACATGCATTTGATACAATCGACAGGGAGAGAAGAGACAATGATACCCAATGGAAACTCTATTTTGATGGGGCGTCCTCCATGAAGAAGCGCAAACAAAGCACCCCCTATAATCAAATCAGGGGTAGGCTTCATCTTCATGACTCCACAAGGAGGGATAATGCGTTTTGCCTTCTCCTTAACAGAGCCGAGAACGAACAATGAAGCCGAGTATGAAGCTCTGATAGCAGGTCTCGAGATCGCCATTAATATGGGAATTGAAAACCTCCTCATATACGGAGACTCCCAACTGATCATTAGTCAAGTAAATGGCGACTATCAGACGTGCAAGCCCGAGTTGGTGAAATACGGCGAGAGAGTACAGCGGCTGCTGACTCAAATTCCTTCTTACACCTTGGAAAGTATACCGCGCGCGAAAAATAGCAAAACAGATGCATTAGCCAAGCTCGCTAAAGAACTGGCTAACGAAAACCTCGATGACATGAGGATCGTTGTGCAAAGTCGTCGGGTTCTCGCACCGGCAGAAATATCTCCGGAGTCGTCCAAAGAAAATGGAGCGACCTAGAAAACGACTCTACAAATAAGAGACCAGGAAAAGGTTACGGATTGGAGAGAAGTCTTTATAGACTACTTCAAATCCCGTCGAACACCTGAAGATATGTCCTCAAGACATCAGCTTATGAAACAAGCTCTGTCTTTCGCTTTCGTCAATGATACTCTGTATAAAAGGTTATTTGATTCTCTGTGGCTAAGATGCCTGGGACCAGACGAGGCAAGGAGAGTCGTCCAAGAGACTCACGACGGACTCTGCGGTTCTCACCAAGCCGGGCTGAAGATGAAGCTGAAGGTAAAACGGATGGGTTATTATTGGCCCACGATGATCCATGACTGCCTCGAATACACGAAGCAGTGCCACGCGTGCCAGATTCATGGAGACTTTATCCATCAGCATCCAAATCCACCACATCCAACGGTGGCTAGCTGGCCGTTTGAAATGTGGGGGACCGACATAATCGGGCTCATCGAACCAGCGTCATCCAGAGGACATCGATTCATTTTGGTGACAACTGATTACTTGTCCAAATGAGCAGAAGCAGTACCGCTGAGAAAAATGAAGACGGAGAATATCCTCCATTTTTTCAAGACACACGTCATTTATCGGTTTGGAACTCCACGACGGATCATTTCCGATAACGGGCCAGCCTACAGAAGCCACAAGATCAGCCGCTTCGCACAACAGCATAACATAGATTGGAGATACTCTTCAGTCTATAATCCCCGAGCTAACGATCTAGCTGAAGCTTTCAACAAGACTTTAACGAAGATTGTGAAAAAGACGGTGTCTCGAAATAAGAAGGACTGGCACGAGAGACTGCATGAAGCTTTCTGGGCGTATCGAACTACGTTCAAAACGGCCACGAACACAACGTCGTACGCATTGGTGTTCCTGCAAAAAAAAATCTGCGTAAAAGAGCCCAAGGTATCAAATGACAGCAATACGTTTAAGAAAATGTGAACCAGTATTTTCCGGGTTGTATTTTGACAAACTCCCAAATGAGAAACAGCTAAATTCTGATAGTATCAAAAGCGTCTTAAAAAATCCTTCGATTTGATATATTATGGGCTTCATATTTCATCCGGGATCAAAAGTTATGAGCAAATATGCCATGCACGTGTAATCTAAGGAAGAAAATGCGAACTAGTATTTTCCGAGCTGCATTTTGACAAACTCCCGAATGAGAAATAGCTAAACTCTGATGGAATCAAAAGCTTCTCAAAAAATCCTTCGATTTGATATATTATGGGCTTCATAATTCATCCGGGATCAAAAGTTATGAGACATCACGTGCGCACACGTGATCGGGCATCACGTGTCCACACATGACCGGGCATCACGTGCACACACGTGACCGGGTATCACGTGCAGACACGTGACCATTTATAGGCAAAACCTGTAGGCACTGAATAAAATAAATAATTGGAAATAATTAATCGGTGGGGTCACGTGCCAATACGTGATGGTCCTTTAAACCCGCTGAAAAGAATTAAAGGTATAATAAAATAACAAGGAAAAACCCCAATAGGGCATCACGTGCCAACACGTGACCATGGGTCACGTGCTGACACATGATAATTCCTGAGTTCTTTAGAACAACAGAATTAAATTCTGGTCAAATACTTAATCAGGGGGTCACGTGCCAACACGTGATGGGTTCCTAAAGATCTATGAATTAATAGAATTAAATTCTAATTAAGAGGGAATCAAAAAGCCTAACTGGAAAAATATTTTTCTAAATCTTTCCAAAGAAAAAAGATGGTGCTCTGTAAAATGGAGCACCGTTGGAGTAAAAATCCAATGGTAATTAAAAATCACCAATTTATGGAAAGATTTTATCCAAGGAAAGATTTCCCTGAAATTTCCCAGGAATAACAGATAAAAGATCTTTTGGATTAAAATCCAATGGTGAATAAAATTCACCGAGTGATCTAAAAGATTATGTTGGTTACAAAATCAATTAAAATCTTTCAATGAAAGATTGACAAAACAAATTGATTCTTTTCTTTCTCCTATAAATAGGAGCCAAGAAGAGAAGAAAGGGAGAGAATTTTGGGATCTTGAAATTTTCTAAGGGAAAATAGCAGAGAAAAAAGAAAGGAGAATTTAATTCTCAAGAAAGAAAACCCTATGTGAGAAAAGGAAAGGGATCAAAACTTCAAAATGAGAATTTAATTCTTAATCTAAGAGTTTAACTGTTCTGCAAAAAAAACTTAGTTCTTTCTCGGGTTGAAGATCTGCAGAAGCAAATCTCCCCATAGGTTGAGAATTTAATTCTCATCGGGTTGAGATTCTGCCATGTAGATCCAAAACTTAGAGGGGGAATTGAGTTTAAAGAATTTAATTCTCCCAAAGATAAAACTAGGGTTTAACCCTATATGAGAATTTAATTCTCCCAAAGTTATAGGAATTTAATTCCTCCAAGATAATACTAGGGTTCAACCCTATATGATAATTTAATTCTCCTAAATTTATAGGAATTTAATTCCTCCAAATAAAATTAGGGTTCAACCATGCATGAGAATTCAATTCTCCCAAATAATGGAAATTTAATTCCTTCAAGACAGAACTAGGGTTTAACCCTATATAAGAATTTAATTCTTTCACATACATAGGAATTTAATTTCTCTAAAACCATAATTAGGGTTTAACCCTACAGAGAATTTGTAAATCCCCGTTCCCATCTTAATAAAAGTTTCCTATTTTCTAAATTCCAGAGATGTCCCTTTCTTTTTCCCCTCGTATATTTTGTAGGAGGGTGGTTGCTTGAATTCCAATATTTAAAATTTCCCTAACCCTAAAAGTCAAGACCTAGAATTAAAACCAAAACTAAAACCAGTAAAATATTTTACTTTAAACCCTAACCTTACTTAAGCTCATTCTCCTTTAAGTTAAACCCTCGGCCCAATTCTTTTCAAACAAAAATAAATTAACTTTTTTTAACTCAGCCCAACAAAAATTTCCCAAAACCAAAAATCAAAACCTTTAAATTAACCCCGGCCCATTTCCTTTCCTCAGCCCACTCACCATTTTTTTTAAAATAAAATCTTTATTTAATCCCCCAGCCCATTCTCCCCCTCGGCCCACAAAATTTTTAAAGGAAATTTTTTAAAAACTCCTCAACACCCAACCCGACCCGCTCCTGTTCACCTCCCTCTCCAACGGCTCCTTCCTCCATTCCCGCTCGCGACCCTTTCCCTCCGCCGTAGCTCACGCCCGCTTCCTCCGCTCGCGCCCATGCCCATGCCCACGTTGTGCGACGTTACCCCCTCGCACTCCTCTCTCTAACCCGTCGCCCTCATCTCTCTCTTACTCACCAACTCCATCACAAAAAAAACTCCCATTCCTCTCAAAATTTCTCCATGAACCCACTGCAACCTCGACGCCGGCGATCACCCCATATCTTCGTCGACCTCACCATTCCACCTCGCTCTCTTCCCTCCACAACTCACCCCCACCGAGCTCCCTACACCTTCAGCCGCCGCCAAGAACCCCTGCACACCCAATCCCCTGCACCATTCGGCCACCCCTTCCACTCGACGCCGGCGAGCCCCCAACTGTCCTGAACCACCCCAGTCGACACCTTTGCACCCTCTACATCTTCATCACTTCCTCCTACACCCACACCCGAGCCCCACCATATCTCTCTCTCTCTCTTTCAAACTTCGTTGCAAACCAGAGCACCCAATATTGACATCGACGGAGCGACGCCGTCGACAGTCGTCGACCCCAGTGCACTCGCAGAAGACCACTGAGCACCCCTCAACCTCCAGTGACCGTGCAACGACTCCGGGCAACTCCGACACAAATTCCGTATCGCGAGCCAAACTCGCGCAAATCGTTTCACGACGTACACCGCGCGTTCGTGACGCCGCTGCTGCCGTGCAACCCCGAGACGTTTCCAGGCAAGTGTTTTACTTGCTACATGCTAATATAATTGTGATACAAACTTAAATCATTTAGTTTATAAATTACCGATTCCCGATATATTATGCGACCTATGTGTTCGATGCTAGACCCCAATGAAAATACTTGTTTAATTTGACGGAAACATATGTTTTCTGTTGGCCCATATGATGACGAATATCTTGTATAAATCTCACTGGAAAATACGACTGTTAGTGACTAAAATCGATACCCCCAAATGTACCGATAAAACTAGAAATTTTCTATATCTGAAAATGATTAAAATCACTGTAAATTATGTACATACTGGAATGATGCGTTCGAGGGCTTAAATCAAAGACGACTCGACGAACTTTAATTCTATGTAAACTTATATTGTTTTCTGTATAGTAAATGCGATGATATTTAGATCGGAGTGCGACTCTGGACTGCAGTCCAGAGCGACTCTGATTACTGTGTACCGTCTCAAAATGTGTGTTACTTTGTTTCCTGAATTCACATGTTACGGAACTCTGTAGTGGATTAAATATGGATCTGTTAGCTAAACAAAACAAGTGGTTTCATTCCGTTTCATTGCTGTTTGCTATTTAAATTGTAAATAAAAGGGCAGAACGTATAGCTGTCCAGAACAGATTTAGAAGTGACACACTGATGTTAAATTATGTATAACTTTCGACGTACAGACGCGATTGAGGATCCGTCTATTGAGTTGAATACTCTATCGAAAAACCTAGATTTTATTCAACTGTAGCATCGCTAAATTCTGAACCCAACTGGGTGAAATCCGTGTCGCGAAACGGACGTTCAGTTCTGAAACTGAATTTCCAGCCGCGAGCACTTAAAATGAAACAGCTGTATCTTGAATACTGGAAACCCGATTGAACCAAAACTAATTTTGATGAATTACTGATTGAATGTTCTATTTATCGTACTTGTATCATTTCGTTGAATTCTAAACAGATAAATTTATGCAATTTTTGTAAGTCAATGACATGCATATGGATTCATAACATACTTAGCTTATTGATGGCATACATACATATATCATACCCCATTTGCCATATACTTAGTGTTAGTGCGTGTTAGAGTTAGTGGACATTGCATTATCGTGCGTGATTGATATTGGTTTAGAAATGACAAGTACACCAATGGGAAGTGAATATTCGTGACAGTGATTGATACAGTGAACAGTGATAAAACCGTGTCATTGGTATACTTGTACACGACTAAGTCAAGATCATATATATAGTGTAAACTTGGGGATAAAGGGGAAATCGAAGTGGAAAGAGAATCGTATTTAGCGGGACCGTATTTAGAGGATGATCATTCGAGCAGCGATATATATATAAGGTAGGATCTAGCGATCCGGCTGACAGGGTTATGTCCCGGGCATGTGGGTCGTTGTCTCGGGTATGTACGAGACTCCTGTTAAACATGTTCCTCCTTCCATTATGCGATTTCAAACATGACCTAGAGACCGTTAGGGACACAGATCATATTCTGCATCATATAGTGATATAGAGAATACTCGTATTGTTCTTTCATTAGTATTACCTCTTTTACCTGTTTCATCTTATTATAGTAATATTGTTATTGTGTCGCTCTGACGACCTGAGTATGCATGCTCAGATTCCGTGGAAGGACCAGCAAAGGAGACGGATCTGCCTTTCAAGTTCACGGAGATATAGTCTGGTGTACTTTCTTTCTTTACTGCTTTCCATAAAAGTGATCGTGAGATTGAACTTGGTTAATAACTGTTCTTGTTATTTGTAAAATTGTGAACAATGGATTTTAATGTAATAAATTAGTGATGTGATTCCTTTACTACTGTGCTTTATTTACTGATTACCATGTAATGCTAGAAGCCGAAGTGTGACTACGGCGGGATGATTCCTTGACCGTAGGAGCATGGCTGGCCTAGTCGTCCATCGTTTTCCGTATTTTGGGAAGCGGGGCGTGACAGAATTTAATTCTTAAAAATAAAGAGACTTGAAAGATCTCCATACATACAAAGAACTAAGGTCACGTGGCCCCACGTGACCCCTGAAAAGATCTCCAAAAATGAGAAGGAAAAGGCTCTGAGGCAATGCCTCACGTGCTCCCACGTGACCTCCAAAACACAGAAGATCAAAGCGAATGAAATGAAGGCTTTTGGCGCTCTCACCTGTTACCACGTGACCCCTTAGCAAACGCTTTAACAGTCAGCGCATAAATCCCCATCAAGTGTCAACACGTGATGCTCAAAATAAAAATAAAAAGTGTTTAACACTTAATTGCAGAACGAAGTAAAGGGATCTGGTCCCACCTTTGGGCGCCCTCACGTGTCCACACGTGACCCCTCTTTCTTTAGTGTTTAACACTAATTTGGGGATTATATTTCCAATGTTTAACTCTAATTGTTTTCTAGTGTTTAACACTAAATTGAAGATTATATTTCCAGTGTTTAACACTGATTGTCTTTTAGTGTTTAACACTAATTTGAGAGTTCTATCTCCAGTGTTTAACACTGTTGTTCTCTAGTATTTAACACTATTTTTAGCCAAATTGGCTAATCTTCCAGATGCAAAAGACTCCCCCTTAACTGAATCTCAAAATTGAGTCAATCAAAGATAAAAATATTACCAAAGCCTTCAAACTCTTGTTTAGCATTGCTAAATAATGTAGGCTGAAACCAGACAAATGTCTAATGGTCCAACAAAGGGCCAACATTTTGAATCTAATTGGACTTAGCCCAAGTTGGCCATAAGTCCTCAATTCAGACTTAACTGAGCCATTATGCTCATAATTTAATTAATTGATCTTAGTTCCAAATTGGACTACAGATAACTTAATCCACTTTGGTTTGAGGGTACATCTCTTCACTCCTCTGATATTTGTCGTTGTAATCCTTCAACGTCTTCAGAGAGGTGACGGGTCCCGACAACCACACATTTCACGGACGGTGGGGTCCTTAAACCCATGGACTATGATGTCCTTAACCTCGACCGTGATGTCTTTAAACTAACATTGGACTGTGGGGTCCTTAAACTCATGGACTATGATGTCCTTAACCTCGACCGTGATGTCTTTAAACTAACATTGGACTGTGGGGTCCTTAAACCCATGGACTATGATGACCTTAACCTCGACAGTGATGTCTTAAAACTAACATTGGACTGTGGGGTCCTTAAACCCATGGACTATGATGTCCTTAACCTCGACCGTGATGTCTTTAAACTAACATTGGACTGTGGGGTCCTTAAACTCATGGACCATGATGTCCTTAACCTCGACCGTGATGTCTTAAAACTAATATCGGACTGTGGGGTCCTTAAACCCACGGACTATGATGTCCTTAATCTTGACCGCAATGTCTTTAAACTAACAATGGGCCGTAATGTCCTTAAACTAATTATCGACCGCAATGTCATTAAACTAAACAATAGAGCCAAATTGCTCTCTTGTCGGATCCAAACGATCCCGTTAAGTTGATCTTAGTATAAAATTAGACTAACGTATCCTTAACAAATGTTTAAGTTGATCTTAGTCTCAAATGAGGCTAACGTATCCTTAAACTCAACCCCCCCAAACCCAAATCTAAGAAAGATACGGATTGGGACTAGTCCACGCCCTACGGGCGACAACATAAATTAGTCTCCGTATACAATCCACGGGAAACCAAAAATAAAATAAACATACACGACACGAAGTGACCATCTGGAGAAGGAGAAATTACGCTACCGCGATGCGGTAGCGTAATTAACTGCAGGGGCTTGCGCCTGTAGGGAAGAGCGTCCCCACAATCAAAAAATCCCTCACAATGAGGGGGAATCTGACGAAGTCTGCTACATCGGCCGCATACGTTTAAACCTTCGATACATGGTGTCATAAATCAACTTGGCATCTTCGGAGAGGTGGACGGATAAAACCAAATAGAATCTGCCCCCAAATTCAGGCAAGACGTCAGTCTTCCCGGTCTTTCGGTGGAGAACAGATTCTGGCACGCCCGGTGGGACCTTTTCCTCTTTCCACTCCACACTTCATGTGTCGTGTTCGCGAACGAATCGCGGTTTGCTATGGTTTCCTGTGCATTCGAGGTACTTCGATTTGGTGTCTTGCTCCGTGCAGAAATCAGAAGATCAATGGCTTCAAACTGCACTAACTGCAACTGCAACTCTCTGTCACGACCCGAAAGTACGGAACATGACCGGCACTTAAACTACGAACGTCTCGAGACGTACGTAATCTAAGTAAACCGAAAACCCAGAAATCCAAACCAAGAAAATAGTAGAGTGCAGGAAAAACAACTTAAAGCAAGTAATTTCAATAGCATAAGCCGAATTATGCGGTTTTTAAAACATCAAAATTTTACTGAAATTTTCGGCAGAGTCTCCTTTGTAAATACTGGCCCCCAAACGGGATACAACATGAATAGTATACGAAATCAAGAAAAGGGCATCCCCAAGCGGGAGCTAGCTCTTCGTCAATCGACGGTCACAACCACACAAACAATATAATATACAACGCCAACGGCGATGATCAAAACTCAAAAGGAAACTCAAAACCACCAGAAAAATAACGAGCGACTCTAAGGTCGAAAGAATAACCAACACTGGTCTCTATCTCAATAAATACATGTTTGGTTGACGGAATTCTAGATACAACAGAATAATGATATACAAGGTAAATAATGGGGGTATGATACAAGTAAACCCACCTACTAGCAAATCACCCGAATGAAACTATGCCCGCAAAGCCGTAATGAACATGTACGGCAACCTGCAAGAAACTGGGGCACAACGGGGGTGAGTTGCCAACTCGTGAATAGAAAAACATCTACGCACAGAAATCGCATAAATAACGCAACCTAGGTCAATGATCATAATATATCCTCAAAAATATGTATAACAGGCAGCCTATAACAATGACTAGGGTAATATCTAACCCGAGTAAAATTTCACGTGCCCGTGTCAGTGCCTCAGGTAGCAATATATCATATGAATGAGGTATGAATGCATGAAATAGAATACATGTAAATGAAGAAACTGTTTTCATAAATTAGTAAGATTTCCTTCGTATTTTTAAACTGAGGTATCATAATGAAATCAGTATCAACAGTGTCTAGCATCGACACAAAACATAAATCTCACTTTCTCGAAATATCAATGTCTCAAGCTCAATATCTAGGGCGCCGTCAGTCCGGACCGGCCCCTACCATCCATCTCAAGACCACGACGGTATCCTCCGGATATCCGACGCGTCGGGTAATATCACCGGTAGGTAGTGCTCCCCAGCCAGGCTCAACGTCAACACCACGTTCCTCTTGTCCCGGGGTACCATACCGGGCCCACCATGTACCCGTGACGGTTCCTCCACTCCTCGACATGGATCTCCAAAACCACAGCAAACTCATGGTGGACGACACTTTACATCACTAGAAAACCGCAACATTTTATATTTTAAAAGATCATAAGTTGTAAATTTTGCGGCTTTCCCCGAAATCCAGAAATATCATAAATCTCAAGAAATCATCACAAGTGCATATGTCAATGATAATGAACTAGGCATGAATAACTGAATAACAGTATGCATGAAGTGGTAGGTAATAACTACAATGTCTAATATGGCATATAAGGGAAGTACACTAATATCCTGTCAACACTACTAACTAACAATCTAAGTCAAGCAATTATATTCTTTAAAGTGTACGTGACATGGCAATTACCGATGAAGATGTGTGTGAGCCGGCAAGTAGGTGTACGTGGTACATACGCATCATCGGTAATGGTGCTGGTGTCCTAACAGCATGATATCAATAATGGAATATGCAGCAAAATAAATATGCGAGGCAGAGCGAACAGCAATAATGTGCGGGAGCTGAATACTAGACACAACGATAACTAATCTGCAATAATCTAATATAAATCCTACAAATGGTGCCTTTTGAAATAACACGAATCATGGGGTTTTGAAAATAGGGGCTACGGTGTTTTTTTTTATGAAAAGATACGTCGTTTTTGAAATATCCGTAGATTCCCTTGAGCTGTCTTTAAAAATGCCCACGATTCGTTAGTTTTTGAAATAGGTAAGAAGTCTAATCTAATCTAACAACTACACTAAACTATACAGCTGAACTACAAGCTGAACTACAGGTAAGGAAACCGCCTATCATCTGAGTCGATACATATACATACCTGTATATATACAGTCGGTGATCCCGCCTCAATAATATCATATCCATAACCAGACATCCCAAGTCAAGGGTGCGGATCAATCATCAAAATATAGCTCGTACGTAAATCCGTCGTACGGCATCCCCAAATCTGGGTACAGTCAATATCACATTCATTATACTATTCATCTGATATCCTCTTTACCAAGTATCATGATCGGGGTACTGATCTACGTCTAGTACAATATTGATACCACCTACGTATGCATGGACGTGTGTGAAACACTACGTCAAGGACCCACTACAACGTCATGTCGTATCTAAGATACGAACCCTGCTATATCACCGATCTCACGGCCTCAAATCAAATCTCATCGACTCATCATAAATCCCAAGTACTATCATCCTCAATCCGTATGTGAACACATAGTCCCATATCCATGTGAACACATAACTATATAATCCCGTAAGCACGAATGAAAGAAGAAAGTATGCAAGTATGGGTGTGTGTGTGCATGTGTGGTGCGACCACTACTCTAGGGTTTCGCGACACTAAATCATCCAAGAACACCAAATATCTATATCATCGATAATATCAACAAATTATAGTCAAAATATATATATGTGTGTGTATACGTATTCGTATACATCACCACGAACTGCGGGGGTGCTATACGCCATCCACCCGACTTCTCCCCGTAGATATAAATCTACTCACCTGGTCCTCGCTCGCCGGTGCCGACGTCGCCACGCGCTTGCTTGTCGTCTCGAAGTCTACGTGGGGGTACCTACATATCATAACGCACCATATCGCATTAAAACTAAATTCGAGATCGAAACGGCATACGAAAATCAAATCGGCACGCGTATCACGCATAGGTCCAAACCTATCGCCTACGCATGCAAGAATAGGAAAACCAACCCTCGATGTCGATGTACAAACGTCAAACCATCGAGAAAAAATCCAATCACGCTCATTTGCACATTCACGAACACTAATTTTAATATAAACTAGG
The DNA here is from genome assembly GCA_030015575.1 of Agapanthus africanus. Classification (NCBI taxonomy): domain Eukaryota; kingdom Viridiplantae; phylum Streptophyta; class Magnoliopsida; order Asparagales; family Amaryllidaceae; genus Agapanthus; species Agapanthus africanus. The sequence continues at coordinate 601,383,623 of JASDDO010000022.1, read as the reverse complement.
TTAAAACTCAAAAAAAAACCTCAAACTCACTTTAAAAGCTATTTTTCCGAAAACCTAGTGAGCAAACTTTTCCATTTTAGTACAAAACTAAATGTTTTAATGATTTTAGTGGCTACAATGCTCACTAAATATCTTAACTAAGCCACCCAAACCATTACTAGATTTTAAACTTACTCATTTCCATAAATCCCAAAATTCTAGTTTGCAATTTAGCTTAAATAGTAAAATTCTAAAATACAATTTGCAAACTAGCTACTAGGTTTGATTTAACATGCCTTAATATGATAAATTACACACTTAAACCATGTTCAAATGATATAAAACCCTAACTAGATTTAAATCTCACATTTGCAATTAAATTACAAAACCTAGTTTGCTAAAAACTTAATTTGGACATTTTAAATGTTACAATTAGCAAATTAGCAATCAGATTAGTTTTAGCATAGCATTAACATGTTAATCTACTCATCACAACCATAATCTAATGATAAACACACTAATTTGATCACAAACCATTTTCTTGAATTTCCAATCATGCAATTAGAACCAATTTAAAACCTAATTAAACACTTAACAACTAAATTAAAGTAATTAACTAACAATTTACCAAAGGGTTAGAATTTATACCCAACAATGTGAAGATCCCACAAGCAAACTTAGCCCTCCAAAATTAGCTTCTTTTCATCAAGATCTATACTAGATAGGCTAAGGAAAAATGGGTAGGGTTTTGATTTGGATTTTGTGGGATTTTTGGTGTTGATTTTTGGGCATTTTGTGAAGAATTTTGAGGTGAAATGAGAAGGAGAAGAGGGGAGGGGCTGTTGCGGCAGTGAAGAAGGGAAATTTCGGCTGGAATTGGGAGTGGGGGAGGAGAGAGAGGGAGGTAAAGAAAGTGGGGCAAAGTCAAGGTCAAAGAAAAGTCAAAGTCCACCTAATTCACCCATTTTCTTTTCTTTTCTTTCATTTCTTTTCCTTTAAAATCAAGTGGGGAAAAATTATGGTGGGTGCTGAATTCAGCCATGGGGAGGAGTAAGTGGGGGTGTGTGGGTGTGGGTACGGGTATGGGGTGATGAAAAATGATAATTACAATACCCCAAATATCCATTTACGCTAAAAAAAAGCCTTTTTTCTTCAATAATTTCTAAACCGTTTTGGCAAATGATTTCGTTCCAAAAAACCACATGATAAAATTTTATTTAATGTTTTATGATGCACAAAATTTATTTCAACTCATTCCAATCTGTAATTTTCCCTAATTAAATGTATTAGTGACGGCTTAAAATAATAATAAAATAATATTTTTTTCAGAAAATTTAAAATTTCACCAGCGGCTCAATAAACACCAAATAATAGCAATTACATAGCTAGAATATGTATATTTAATTTTTATAATAAGATATTTGTATTTTGACTTTTTACAGAAAACTCCCTTATTTTACCGATTTTTTTCGAAATTTCACCGAAAAGATTTTCAAAACGTTACAATCTTCCCCCCTTAAAGAAATTCGGTCCCCGAATTTAAATTCAAACTCCCCCAAATACTAAAACATTTAAGAAAAACCATCAAGTCGTCGGGGCTCCGAAATTGTAAATACATAAGACAAATCGTAGCACAGCGCATGCGCTTGAAAAATGAGCATATAACTCAAATCAAAACTCCGTCAAGCATCCCGCAATCATCGGAGTCATGGAGAAGACATCAATGCCAAATCCAAATCAAACCCAATATGACATAACTCGAAACTATACATGTAAATATCAAATCTATATATGTAAGTATCTGAAGGAAATGCATGCCAAATCTCTTTATGTCGCTGTGCACGCGTATAACACTGCACAGTGGCGGACGTCTAACATAAGGAAATAACTATATACATATATACCTTTGTTTGAAATGTACGTTCCGCCGTTTTGGAAACTATTTAGAAGGGTCTTCTTGTTTTAAACATTTCGTGTCATATCAGACACGTAGGTAAATACTGAGGCTATAGCTCGCTTTTTTTTTTTTGAAATCCCTTCAATAACTATCAATGCATGCAAAATTTATTCAGGTACTGTCCTCTGACTAGTTCTGCTCAGTACGAAAACACATAGCAATATCATAAAAACGTACTGCTCTATACGAAATCAATCCCCAAAATATGCACATGAATGCTATGTGCGTCTGGTGCGCACGGAAATCAAAATCCATGAATGTGCCATACATGCGCACAGAAACAACATCTAAGTGCATCGGGTGTGCATGAAACATCTGTCGTAGGCAACATGTGTGCCTGACAGCAGAATCAGGTGCATCTGACATGCACGAAAAATCTCAATTTAGTGCATCTGGTGTGCACCAAAATCGCATCTCAAGACATGCGCTCAACATGCGCGAAAATCCAAATCAGGTGCATCCATCGCGCACGAAATCATGAAATCCAATATCAAGCGCCGAACGTGCGCAAAATCAATCAGGTGCACAAGGTGCACAAAACAAATATCGAATATCATAATCGAAATCGAAGTCCAGTGCATCTAAGTGCACATAAGGCGTATCACTGCACTGCAAGCATATATAAACTATACCGAGTGCAGGAACGAAATCGTGTGCATGCATACGCACAAAACCAACTCAACTATTTAAAACCGTAATATCACAAACATGTGAAACTAAAGCACGAAAACGATATCAAGTGCAACACTGTGCAAAGGTCGTAAATCCTCAATCATCAAAATCAAATCATACGAATAAATCACCCAAAACATCGTAATCAATAATGGCGGAATAGTACCGCTCAAGTGCATCCTCTAAGAATCTCGGCCAACTGTCGTGGTCACTAGTGGGACGTCTCGTCGATGATCATGAACTCTGTCCTGCTGGTGTGCGTAACCATGACCACTCCTGGGTCAAGGTCTTCACTGTGAATTACCAATCCTTCGGTCCATCGGCTCATCGCCCCTATCAGGTGTGCTAACGGGGACGATTCCGTTCTGGCACTTCTCTGGTCATCTCGTGGTCAATCATCGCGACCACTCGTAAGACAACATATCACTGGCGTCGGCCTCTGGCTCTCTGAATGTACGTGACACATCTGATCCTGGGTGCAAGTATCATTGCAGCAGTGTCCTGGAAGGAATCCTGCTCACGGTCTCTTCCATGTCTCGTCTCTGCCAACTGTCCGGAAGTCATTGTCCTTTCCTATATCTGCATCTTGCTCTGGAATGACTGCATACTCATCGCGACTCCTTCTGGAAGGTAAGTCCAAGTACCATGCCTCGGCATGCGCATCGCCTCTCTGATGTCGGCGGAGTGGAACGTCATCTCATCTAGATCTGGTGCGAACCTCTTACTCCACTTTTCTCTAATGTCGTCTGCTTTGGACTCGTCTCGTCGCGGCTGCATGGGCTGAGCTCCAACGGCTATCCTCGTATCTGGAGTCTCCCAAGAATGCATCTCACCACCTAGCATTCGAATTAAGTCGAGCCATCCGATCGAGTCGTCAAAACCTCATAATCCCCCAAGAGCTCAACCTCTTGGGCACAGTTTAATAGTATCGAGTACATACCATAGCATCGGTGGTCCAGCCGTAGAAGGGCAAACCCAAGCCTCACTAATGGCGCCGTAGAACTGCCGCAAACCCGAAGGTTCAAAGGCTTTCACACGGTCATTAAGTCGAGTTAGGGTTTCATTCTTCTAGAGGAACCATAGAATTGCCTACATGTCTTTCCGACTACTTTAAACTTGGAATAATAGGTTTCTGACATTCGATCGTCTCTGTCGACTCCCAACGTCTCCGCGTGAAGTCGTCTCTAGCTGGAATCAATCTATCTGATGACCTCGCATCGGGTTAGGCGAACGATTCACATGTCCTAGTCATTCATCCACGATGACTAGCGACCTTCTATCATCTCTTAGTACAACTCGTTCTGCACTAACTCCAGCATCTGGGGCAATACCTCATCGTTCGCGGCAATATCTGGCTCGCTCGTCTGCACGCTGAACAGTGCCTCGATCATCATGAATAAGCAACACACCAACGGTCATCAAGATCTGGCTGGCCTCTATCACTGGCTCAATCCTCTAATATCGATCAGCACATCCGAGTAACCTCATAAAGGCGATCCGCCAAACGCTCGTGGCGCGGAAACACAGTCAAAAGACACCTCTCCACATCGGGTGTCGCCGGAATCATGCCCTGGTCAGTCCTCGTTCGTGCCAAGCTCGTGCTGACCGCAACTCTAGCCGTAGCTCTCCCTGCCCGTAATCGTGGCAGCAAAACCAAACTGGTACCGACGAGGCTAGATCAGGAAGGAATATAATACTGAACAAGGAAATGTACATCCTAAGGCTTCTTAAGTGGAGTGGCGTGTCGTAAATATGCCGCGGAACATACCCACGATACGTCACTCTACTTTAGTCACCTATTCCATCAACCAAGGGTCATCCTACGCTCCGAAGGTTAAAACCTAACGCTCTGATACCAACTTTGTCACGACCCGAAAGTACGGAACATGACCGGCACTTAAACTACGAACGTCTCGAGGCGTACGTAATCTAAGTAAACCGAAAACCCAGAAATCCAAACCAAGAAAATAGTAGAGTGCAGGAAAAACAACTTAAAGCAAGTAATTTCAATAGTATAAGCCGAATTATGCGGTTTTTAAAACATCAAAATTTTACTGAAATTTTCGGCAGAGTCTCCTTTGTAAATACTGGCCCCCAAACGGGATACAACATGAATAGTATACGAAATCAAGAAAAGGGCATCCCCAAGCGGGAGCTAGCTCTTCGTCAATCGACGGTCACAACCACACAAACAATATAATATACAACGCCAACGGCGAGGATCAAAACTCAAAAGGAAACTCAAAACCACCAGAAAAATAACGAGCGACTCTAAGGTCGAAAGAATAACCAACACTGGTCTCTATCTCAATAAATACATGTTTGGTTGATGGAATTCTAGATACAACAGAATAATGATATACAAGGTAAATAATGGGGGTATGATACAAGTAAACCCACCTACTAGCAAATCACCCGAATTAAACTATGCCCGCAAAGCCGTAATGAACCTGTACGGCAACCTGCAAGAAACTGGGGCACAACGGGGGTGAGTTGCCAACTCGTGAATAGAAAAACATCTACGCATAGAAATCGCATAAATAACGCAACCTAGGTCAATGATCATAATATATCCTCAAAAATATGTATAACAGGAAGCCTATAACAATGACTAGGGTAATATCTAACCCGAGTAAAATTTCATGTGCCCGTGTCAGTGCCTCAGGTAGCAATATATCATATGAATGAGGTATGAATGCATGAAATAGAATACATGTAAATGAAGAAACTGTTTTCATAAATTAGTGAGATTTCCTTCGTATTTTTAAACTGAGGTATCATAATGAAATCAGTATCAACAGTGTCTAGCATCGACACAAAACATAAATCTCACTGTCTCGAAATATCAATGTCTCAAGCTCAATATCTAGGGCGCCGTCAGTCCGGACCGGCCCCTACCATCCATCTCAAGACCACGACGGTATCCTCCGGATATCCGACGCGTCGGGTAATATCACCGGTAGGTAGTGCTCCCCAGCCAGGCTCAACGTCAACACCACATTCCTCTTACCCCGGGGTACCATACCAAGCCCACCATGTACCCGTGACGGTTCCTCCACTCCTCGACACGGATCTCCAAAACCACAGCAAACTCATGGTGGACGACACTTTACATCACTAGAAAACCGCAACATTTTATATTTTAAAAGATCATAAGTTGTAAATTTTGCGGCTTTCCCCGAAATCCAGAAATATCATAAATCTCAAGAAATCATCACAAGTGCATATGCCAATGATAATGAACTAGGCATGAACAACTGAATAACAGTATGCATGAAGTGGTAGGTAATAACTACAATGTCTAATATGGCATATAAGGGAAGTACACTAATATCATGTCAACACTACTAACTAACAATCTAAGTCAAGCAATTATATTCTCTAAAGTGTACGTGACATGGCAATTACCGATGAAGATGTGTGTGAGCCGGCAAGTAGGTGTACGTGGTACATACGCATCATCGGTAATGGTGCTGGTGTCCTAACAGCATGATATCAATAATGGAATATGCAGCAAAATAAATATGCGAGGCAGAGCGAACAGCAATAATGTGCGGGAGCTGAATACTAGACACAACGATAACTAATCTGCAATAATCTAATATAAGTCCTACAAATGGTGCCTTTTGAAATAACACGAATCATGGGGTTTTGAAAATAGGGGCTACGGTGTTTTTTTTATGAAAAGATACGTCGTTTTTGAAATATCCGTAGATTCCCTTGAGCTGTCTTTAAAAATGCCCACGATTCGTTAGTTTTTGAAATAGGTAAGAAGTCTAATCTAATCTAACAACTACGCTAAACTATACGGCTGAACTACAAGCTGAACTACAGGTAAGGAAACCGCCTATCATCTGAGTCGATACATATACATACCTGTATATATACAGTCGGTGATCCCGCCTCAATAATATCATATCCATAACCAGACATCCCAAGTCAAGGGTGCGGATCAATCATCAAAATATAGCTCGTACGTAAATCCGTCGTACGGCATCCCCAAATCTGGGTACGGTCAATATCACATTCATTATACTATTCATCTGATATCCTCTTTACCAAGTATCATGATCGGGGTACTGATCTACGTCTAGTACAATATTGATACCACCTACGTACGCATGGACGTGTGTGAAACACTACGTCAAGGACCCGCTACAACGTCATGTCGTATCTAAGATACGAACCCTGCTATATCACCGATCTCACGGCCTCAAATCAAATCTCATCGACTCATCATAAATCCCAAGTACTATCATCCTCAATCCGTATGTGAACACATAGTCCCATATCCATGTGAACACATAACTATATAATCCAGTAAGCACGAATGAAAGAAGAAAGTATGCAAGTATGGGTGTGTGTGTGCATGTGTGGTGCGACCACTACTCTAGGGTTTCGCGACACTAAATCATCCAAGAACACCAAATATCTATATCATCGATAATATCAACAAATTATAGTCAAAATATATATATGTGTGTGTATACGTATTCGTATACATCACCACGAACTGCGGGGGTGCTATACGCCATCCACCCGACTTCTCCCCGTAGATATAAATCTACTCACCTGGTCCTCGCTCGCCGGTGCCGACGTCGCCACGCGCTTGCTTGTCGTCTCGAAGTCTACGTGGGGGTACCTACATATCATAACGCACCATATCGCATTAAAACTAAATTCGAGATCGAAACGGCATACGAAAATCAAATCGGCACGCGTATCACGCATAGGTCCAAACCTATCGCCTACGCATGCAAGAATAGTAAAACCAACCCTCGATGTCGATGTACAAACGTCAAACCATCGAGAAAAAATCCAATCACGCTCATTTGCACATTCACGAACACTAATTTTAATATAAACTAGGTTAAAACTCACAAAAACCTCAAACTCACTTTAAAAGCTATTTTTCCGAAAACCTAGTGAGCAAACTTTTCCATTTTAGTACAAAACTAAATGTTTTAATGATTTTAGTGGCTACAATGCTCACTAAATATCTTAACTAAGCCACCCAAACCATTACTAGATTTTAAACTTACTCATTTCCATAAATCCCAAAATTCTAGTTTGCAATTTAGCTTAAATAGTAAAATTCTAAAATACAATTTGCAAACTAGCTACTAGGTTTGATTTAACATGCCTTAATATGATAAATTACACACTTAAACCATGTTCAAATGATATAAAGCCCTAACTAGATTTAAATCTCACATTTGCAATTAAATTACAAAACCTAGTTTGCTAAAAACTTAATTTGGACATTTTAAATGTTACAATTAGCAAATTAGCAATCAGATTAGTTTTAGCATAGCATTAACATGTTAATCTACTCATCACAACCATAATCTAATGATAAACACACTAATTTGATCACAAACCATTTTCTTGAATTTCCAATCATGCAATTAGAACCAATTTAAAACCTAATTAAACACTTAACAACTAAATTAAAGTAATTAACTAACAATTTACCAAAGGGTTAGAATTTATACCCAACAATGTGAAGATCCCACAAGCAAACTTAGCCCTCCAAAATTAGCTTCTTTTCATCAAGATCTATACTAGATAGGCTAAGGAAAAATGGGTAGGGTTTTGATTTGGATTTTGTGGGATTTTTGGTGTTGATTTTTGGGCATTTTGTGAAGAATTTTTGAGGTGAAATGAGAAGGAGAAGAGGGGAGGGGCTGTTGCAGCAGTGAAGAAGGGAAATTTCGGCTGGAATTGGGAGTGGGGGAGGAGAGAGAGGGAGGTAAAGAAAGTGGGGCAAAGTCAAGGTCAAAGAAAAGTCAAAGTCCACCTAATTCACCCATTTTCTTTTCTTTTCTTTCATTTCTTTTCCTTTGAAATCAAGTGGGGAAAAATTATGGTGGGTGCTGAATTCAGCCATGGGGAGGAGTAAGTGGGGGTGTGTGGGTGTGGGTACGGGTGTGGGGTGATGAAAAATGATAAATACAATACCCCAAATATCCATTTACGCTAAAAAAAAGCCTTTTTTCTTCAATAATTTCTAAACCATTTTGGCAAATGATTTCGTTCCAAAAAACCACATGATAAAATTTTATTTAATGTTTTATGATGCACAAAATTTATTTCAACTCATTCCAATTTGTAATTTTCCCTAATTAAATGTATTAGTGACGGCTTAAAATAATAATAAAATAATATTTTTTTCAGAAAATTTGAAATTTCACCAGCGGCTCAATAAACACCAAATAATAGCAATTACATAGCTAGAATATGTATAATTAATTTTTATAATAAGATATTTGTATTTTGACTTTTTACAGAAAACTCCCTTATTTTACCGATTTTTTCGAAATTTCACCGAAACGATTTTCAAAACGTTACACTCTCGCTCCGTCCCGTCCGGAGGAGTGACTTACGGGCCCCAAGCGGCCTCCATCTTTGCTATGCCGGTGGAACAGGTGACTCAGGCTACCACTGGATTGTTCTTCGGGACCGTGCTCCCTCCAACGAGCTTCAACGCCCCATTACCGTCGCAAGAAGCTCTGAAGAAGTCGGTCTTTGATCGGCTTACAACTACCGCGGCCCCCCTCAACGGGTCGTCCAGCTCCAGCACCTCTGTCTTCGCCAGATTGGGCCAAAGTTGATGCGGGTCCATGATGAAGCCTGCAATTCCAGAAAAAGTTATTCCGAAGAGGATAGCCATCCCTGCTCCCGAAGTCATCAAGGCAGCTTCTCCTGCCAAAGGGTCGGTCTTCTCAAGACTGACTGTTCCGGCTCCCATTCCGGCTCCCGTTCCTGCTCAAAGGTCCGTCTTCGACAGATTAGATACTGCTGCTCGACGGATGTCGGTCTTCAAGAGGCTGGTACCAGCAGCACCTCACCAGAACAGTGACGAAGTCACCCTTAAAGCTGAAACATTCCCAACGGCTCGACACGCTCGCCGTCGTCACTGGCGCCGAGTGCGGAAGGCTGGGGCAGCTCCCCATCTGGATTTACTCCACCAGCTCCAACGGTGGAAGTCAATATTGCTGTTCCAACTGGGAATAGCTTTGAATTGCTGAACAAGGTACGCAGGAATTCTCCTACCGCCGTATTGAAAAGATCTCCTCCACCGGTGGAGAATGTTACAGAAACAAGGCCGGAGCAGCCCCCTCAGCGGCTGTCCTCCAAAGTTTACAAAGTCTGGTGACGGGTCCAGGAGTCGGTGATTGATCAAGACTATCCTCGTCGACAGAAAAAGCTGAAGGTTTAGCAGGAAGAGAACCGTCCTGGCAAGCCACAGAGGACAACAACCACCTGGGTGCCCGCTGCAACGGCCCCCTCAACGTCAACTGCTCAAAAGAGAAGGAGGCCATAGAAAGCCCCTGTGACTAGGCAGATCGCAAAGATGCTAAGCCCAAACGCCCCAAGTCTGGGGGCATAACGGTCCATAATGTTTACATGGATTCCGGAAAAGAGAAAAGCCGCGCTTCGACGGGTCACTGACCGCTCACCCGATCCGTGACAAAAGCCCAGGAGCAGCAACAGAAGTTTCAGGAAATGCTGACGCAAATGGCCGCACTCACCGGGCTAAAAGAAAGCCCAGAGGCGTCGTCAGAACAACGTCATGAACAAGAAACCGATGTTGACTTCCTCCGCAGAGTCCTCGAAAAGAAGGACAGAGAAGCAGCAGAACAAGCGGCTAATATAAAACGAATGGCGCTTCTCTTCCAAGATATGTTCGGGATGATGTTACAGCCGGAACCTCCAGCTGAAGACCCTCCGATCATCATTGAAGACGATAGAGGGGAGACATCGAACCCTCCTCGGCTCTTTCAGCAGCCAAAGAGGAAACCATTTCCAAGGCCGCTCTCGATGACTATATTGCTCAGCAAATACGAGCTCACCAGGCGAATGAAGCAGTCGGCCAAGTCGTCAAAACTGGGTGTCCATATCCAGGATGGTATGATCAAATAAGTTACCCGCCGGGATATACGATCCCTAAATTCCATGTATATAAAGGGACGGGGAATCCACATCAGCATCTCGCTCAATTTAGGGCTCTGTGCGGCAACACCGGAGGTGACGATAAGCTACCGCTTCGCCAATTCGTTGGCAATTTGGCGAAGACGGCCTTCGAATGGTACTCTGAGCTCCCGAACGACTCTGTCAAGACGTTTACAGAGATGGAATTGTTGTTCACCCAACGTTTTGCCAGCGCTAGAGAACACACCCCGATCACGGCATTGATCAATGCCAGAATGAAGCCTGGAGAAACATGGGTCCAGTATGCAATACGGTGGCGGAATCTATGGTCGAAGTGCGAGCAGCGCATCGAAGAAGCGCCTGCAGTAGGCATGTTCGTAGGCACTCTTGACCCTCAAGCGACCATATCCCAACTCATGATGTTCTTCAAGCCGACCACCTTCCAAGCTTTGATTGATAAGCTGGCCCAAATGGACCAGATGGGCCATAGGCCTTCCTCTTCAAAGACGGAGCCTTGGAATGAAAAGGGCAAAGGGAAAGCAACCTTCGTCGCCAACACTCAACAACAACTGAGTGGCCCGAGACCGGTTGTTCGCCAAAGAAACAAGCGGCAATCCCTTGATGAGAAGTTGAGACGTCCTTACTCGTTTTCCCGGGATAAAACAAGGAAACTGTTTGAACTGGAAGTGCGCAATGGGCTCATCACTCTACCGGAGTCGAGACACCCACCGCAACCGAACGACATCAACAATCCCAATTACTGCCCCTACCACCGAGTATTGGGTCATCCGATCGAAGATTGCCACGTCTTTAAAAATTGGGTTGAAGACCAGTATCAGCAGGGCAAGTTCACGCTGTCCGAAAACTGGAAGGTAAATCCGCCACAACCACATGCTCCAAAAAGATGGACATGCAGGGGGCATCGTGCTCATTCATAAAGGAAGCTCCATGGGAAGTTGTTCTTTCGGCAAAAACTAAAAGAATGCTGAAAAATCTTCAAACATGTCCGGCGACCAGGTGGAAAAGCCCACAAGAGCCGGAGATCATCGACGGGATGCTGAAACCACGCCCAACATCGGGAATTAATAGCAATGGTCAAAACGCTCAGGCCCAACTGTCAAAGTCTTCGAAGAAAAAGAAGAAGACCAAAAAGCCCGCGCAGTCTAACGACAAGCGCACGGATCTGCAAAAGCATATTGACGCACTGAAAGAATACAACCAGAGGGCGCGAACCCCAGTCACGTTTCAAGAGTTCCTCAATCACATCCTTGAGAATGAAGATAACGACAGTGATGAGGGAGACGAATTGTTAGAAGAATCCGAAGATTATGTGGCAAGTTGCCACATGATCGCTCATTTGTCTCTAGGTAACAAAGCAGCCCACTCGGCGTTAGGAGATAACGTAGAGGAGCTGGGGGTAGGAGCCGTGCCAAAACCCTTGGATTATATGACAAGGTCTATCAAGGAGAAACCTACTTGTTCATAAAGCATCCGGCGAAACTTCGCCTCAAAGCTACAGCGGACCGAAATGTCCCTAAACTAACAATGGACCGCAATGTCCTAAAACTTGCAACGGACCGAAACGTCCCTAAACTATCGATGGACCGCAATGTCCTAAAACTTACATCGGACCGAAACGTACCTAAACTAACAATAGACCGCAATGTCCTAAAACTTGCAAATGACCGAAACGTCGTTAAACTACTACCAACCCGCGGCATCTTCAGGCTGACGTGGTAAAAAAAACAAAAAAAAAGGTACGTCCATAAGCAAAATGGGCACGGACGAAAACCCGAAAAGGCTCCGTGAGTAAAAATAGCAGGACTGCCGGCGATGTTTGTGAAAACCCGAAAGGGCGCAGACTCATCAAAAAAACAAAAAATAACAGTATGTCCACAAGCAAAATGGGCACGGATGAAAACCCGAAAGGGCGCCGAGAGTAAAAACAGCAGGACTGCCGAAGAGTTTTGTGAAAACCCGAAAGAGTGCAATCTCGTTAAAAGACACTTGCAAGGTCCTCTCGACCCTGTAAGGAGAAACCACCTGCGTGAGATCCTTACGACTCACAAAGGAGAAATACACTTAGGAATCCTCACGATTCTTAAGGAGAAACTACGCTTACGAGATCCTCACGACTCGTAAGGAGAATTCCCCTTTGAGACCCTCACGGCTTATAGGGTTCAAAAGCCTTAAGGTGCAGGGATCTGAACTTGTTCTTAAGCCATCACAATCTCCAATGCTGCCCTACAAGCGGTTCAATATTGACCCTTGTATACAATCCACGGGCACAAATGAACATTTCCCTAACAGAGTCCCACCAGCGACTAGGGATATGCTCACACGGTGAACAAACACTTGTAGGTCCTCTCGACTTGCAAGGAGAAAACACTCTTGTAAGATCCTTACGACTTATAAGAGAACACACACTTAGGAATCCTCACGATTCCTAAGGAGAAAAAACACCTACGAGATCCTCACGACTCGTAGGGAGAAATACTTTTATGAGACCCTTACGGCTCGTAAAGTCAAAAAGCCTTAGTCAACAGGATCCTAACCCTGTTTGCTAACCCACCTTTGTTCAATATCGACAGAGGCATATGATGATTCGATCCTGGCAATGTCCCAGTGGTAGCGATGCTGATGCCTAAATCCATAGCAAACCCCCAGGGACTTTGGAATTAGGAGTTTAATTCTTAAAAATAAAGAGACTTGAAAGATCTCCATACATACAAAGAACTAAGGTCACGTGGCCCCACGTGACCCCTGAAAAGATCTCCAAAAATGAGAAGGAAAAGGCTCTGAGGCAATGCCTCACGTGCTCCCACGTGACCTCCAAAACACAGAAGATCAAAGCGAATGAAATGAAGGCTTTGGGCGCTCTCACGTGTTACCACGTGACCCCTTAGCAAACGCTTTAACAGTCAGCGCATAAATCTCCATCACGTGTCAACACGTGATGCTCAAAAAAAAAATAAAAAGTGTTTAACACTTAATTGCAGAACGAAGTAAAGGGATCTGGTCCCACCTTTGGGCGCCCTCACGTGTCCACACGTGACCCCTCTTTCTTTAGTGTCTAACACTAATTTGGGGATTATATTTCCAGTGTTTAACACTGATTGTTTTCTAGTGTTTAACACTAAATTGAAGATTATATTTCCAATGTTTAACACTGATTGTCTTTTAGTGTTTAACACTAATTTGAGAGTTCTATCTCCAGTGTTTAACACTGTTGTTCTCTAGTGTTTAACACTATTTTTAGCCAAATTGGCTAATCTTCCAGAGGCAAAAGACTCCCCCTTAACTGAATCTCAAAATTGAGTCAATCAAAGATAAAAATATTACCAAAGCCCTCAAACTCTTGTTTAGCATTGCTAAATAATGTGGGCTGAAACCAGACAAATGTCTAATGGTCCAATAAAGGGCCAACATTTTGAATCTAATTGGACTTAGCCCAAGTTGGCCATAAGTCCTCAATTCAGACTTAACTGAGCCATTGTGCTCATAATTTAATTAATTGATCTTAGTTCCAAATTGGACTACAGATAACTTAATCCACTTTGGTTTGAGGGTACATCTCTTCACTCCTCTGATATTTGTCGTTATAATCCTTCAACGTCTTCAGAGAGGTGACGGGTCCCGACAACCATACATTTCACGGACTGTGGGGTCCTTAAACCCATGGACTATGATGTCCTTAACCTCGACCGTGATGTTTTTAAACTAACATTGGACTGTGGGGTCCTTAAACCCATGGACTATGATGTCCTTAACCTCGACCGTGATGTCTTTAAACTAACATTGGACTGTGGGGTCCTTAAACTCATGGACTATGATGTCCTTAACCTCGACCGTGATGTCTTTAAACTAACATTGGACTGTGGGGTCCTTAGACCCATGGACTATGATGTCCTTAACCTCGACCGTGATGTCTTTAAACTAACATTAGACTGTGGGGTCCTTAAACTCATGGACTATGATGTCCTTAACCTCGACCGTGATGTCTTAAAACTAACATCGGACTGTGGGGTCCTTAAACCCATGGACTATGGTGTCCTTAACCTTGACCGCGATGTCTTTAAACTAACAATGGACTGTAATGTCCTTAAACTAATTATCGACCGCAATGTCATTAAACTAAACAATAGAGCCAAATTGCTCTCTTGTCGGATCCAAACGATCCCGTTAAGTTGATCTTAGTCTAAAATTAGACTAACGTATCCTTAACAAATGTTTAAGTTGATCTTAGTCTCAAATGAGGCTAACGTATCCTTAAACTCAACCCCCCCAAACCCAAATCTAAGGAAGATACGGATTGGGACTAGTCCACGCCCTACGAGCGACAACATAAATTAGTCTCCGTATACAATCCACGGGCAACCAAAAATAAAACAAACATACACGACATGAAGTGACCATCTGGAGAAGAAGAAAGTGGTTACCGCGATGCGGTAGCGTAATTAACTGGAGGGGCTTGCGCCTGCAGGGAAGAGCGTCCCCACAATCAAAAAACCCCACACAATGAGGGGGAATCTAACGAAGTCTGCTATATCGGCCGCATCCGTTTAAACATTCGATACATGGTGTCATAAATCAACTTGGCATCTTCGGAGAGGTGGGCGGATAAAACCAAATAGCATCTGCCCCCAAATTTTGGCAAGACGTCAGTATTCCCGGTCTTTCGGCGGAGAACAATTGGTATTCGGTACAGAAGCGGTACTCCCCCTCGAGATAGAGCTACCCTCTCTACGTGTGGCAGTTCACTACAAGCTAACGGACGAAGAGAATGCTCACCTTCGGCTTGAGGAGCTCGATGCCCTTGATGAAACCCGGCTCATTGCGCAACAAAATCTGGAGGCTTATAAAGCAAAGATGACGTGCTCATACGAAAGATTGAGTAGGCCGAGAACATTCCGCCAAGGCGAACTTGTGCTAGTGGTCAAAAGACCTATGATCCCCAATCGTGCCAAACAGGGGAAATTCGAGCCGAATTATGAAGGCCCGTATATCATAGACAAAGTCTACCAAGGTGGGGCCTATCTACTCATGGACATGCATAGTGAAAGACCTTTCAGGCCAATAAATGGTCGCTTTCTGAAAAAGTACTACGCTTCACGAGTCACGGCCTAGGTCAATGATGGATGACGATGACTATGTCCGCTCGCTATCTTCCTAAGCCCAAACTCTATAAGTAGTAGCCGGTTAACGGACCGAAACGTCCTTAAACTAACAGCGGATCGAAACGTCCTTAAACTAACAGCGGACCGAAACGTGCTTAAACTAACAGTGGACCACTATGTCCTAAAACTAGCTGTTGACCGAGATGTCGATAAACTACGGTGGATTGCAGCATCCCAAAGCTGATACAAAAAAAGAAAAAAAAAAGAAAAAAAAAAGTATGTCCATGAGCAAAATGGGCACGGATGAAAACCCGAAAGGGCCCCATGAGTAAAAACAGCAGGGCTACCGGCGAGTATTGTGAAAACCCGAAAGGGAGCAACCTCGTTAGAAAAAAAACTGTATGTCCATAAGCAAAATGGGCAAGGATGAAAACCCGAAAGGGCTCCGTGAGTAAAAACAGCAGGGCTGCCGGCGAGTTTTATGAAAACCTGAAAGCGCGCAACCTCGTTAGAATAAAAAAAAACTTGCAAAGTCCTCTCGACTTTGTAAGGAGAAACCACCTGCGTGAGATCCTTACGACTCACAAGAGAGCAACACACTTAGGGATCCTCACGATTCCTAAGGAGAAATTACACTTGCGAGATCCTCACGACTTGTAAGGAGAACCCTCTTATGAGACCCTCACGGCTCATAAGATTTGAAAGTCTTAAGCTACAGGGATCTAAACCTGTTCTTAAGCAACCACCACAACCTCCAATATTGCCCTACAAGCGGTTCAGTATTGACCCTTGTATACAATCCACGGGCGCGAATAAACATTTCCCTAACAAAGTCTCATCCGTGACTAGAGATATGTTTGCACGGTGAACCCCCTTGTTAGCCCTCTCGACTTATGAGGAGAAAATACTCTTGTAAGATCCTTACGACTTACGAGAAGCCATACACTTAGGAATCCTCAGGATTCTTAAGGAGAAAACGCACCTACGAGATCCTCACGACTCGTAGGGAGAAAAACCTTTATGAGACCTTTACGGCTCATAAAGTCAAAAGCCTTAGTCGACAGAAACCCTGTTCGCTAAGCCACCTTTGTTCGACATCGACAGAGGCAAATGATGATTCGCTCCTGGCAATATTCCAGTTGTAGCGGTGCTGATGCCGAAATCGGTATCTAATTCCAGGCTTGCAGCAAAAAGCTAGCGAGCCACACATGCATACAAAATAGCCGAAATGATGGGGCAACTTGCAACAAAATCAGCAAGTAAAAATGTATGCATGCAAAATAGTCGAAATAATTAGGCAACTCGCAATAAAAAGAAGCGAGTAAAAATAAAATAAATAGCCGAAATGATTGGGCACCGCAAAAAATAGCCGAAATGATTGGGCAATCGCGACCTTCGCGATATAAAAGCTAAAATGATAGGGCACCGCGGAAAGAAAAATATAAAATGAAACTTTTGCCTTACAGGTGATATCATATAAATCCTTGTATACAATCCAGGGGCGCAAACAAAGAAGGAATCACACCTTCCCTCCCCAGGCTCCATCAGAAAATGAAGCCAAATCTCGACGGTTCAGGGATAGCCTAGAGATCATCAACAGCGTTCCCCCCATTCCAGCAGGATTCAGACGCTGCAATCAGCCCTGGAGCTACGGCAAAGCCCCTACTCCAAATCTCAACGGTTCGCAGACAACCTGGAGACCACTTCGATATTCGTCTCATTACAACAGACGATACGTCATCCAAATGACCCCGTCGCGGAAATACGTTATCTACATGACCCCGTCTCGGAAATACGTCATCCAAATGACCCCGTCTCGGAAATACGTCATCCACATGACCCAGTCACGGAAATACGTCATCCACATGACCCCGTCACGGAAATACGTCATCCAAATGACCCCGTCGCGGAAATACGTCATCTACATGACCCCGTCTTGGAAATACGTCATCCAAATGACCCCGTCGCGGAAATACGTCATCTACATGACCCTATCTCGGAAATACGTCATCCACATGACCACATCGCGGAAATACGTCATCCAAATGACCCCGTCGCGGAAATATGTCATCTACATGACCCCGTCTCGGAAATACATCATCCATATGACCCTGTCGCGGAAACACGTCATCCAATGACCCCGTCGCTGAAATACGTCATCCAAATGACCCCGTCGCAGAAATACGTCATCCACATGACCCCGTCTCGGAAATACGTCAACCAAATGGCCCCGTCACGGAAATACGTCATATACATGACCCCGTCTCAGAAATACGTCATCCACATGACCCCGTCGCAGAAATACGTCATCCACATGACCCCGTCGAGGAAATACGTCATCCACATGACCCCGTCTCGGAAATACATCATCCAAATGGCCCCGTCGCGGAAATACGTCATCTACATGACCCCGTCTCGGAAATACGTCATCTACATGACCCCGTCGTGGAAATACGTCATCCACATGACCCCATCGCGGAAATACGTCATCCAAATGACCCCGTCGCGGAAATACGCCATCTACATGACCCCGTCTCGGAAATACGTCATCCAAATGACCCCGTCGCGGAAATACGTCATCTACATGACCCCGTCTCGGAAATACGTCATCCACATGACCCCGTCGCGGAAACACGTCATCCAATGACCCCGTCGCGGAAATACGTCATCCAAATGACCCCGTCGCGGAAATACGCCATCCAAATGACCCCGTCGCGGAAATACGCCATCTACACAACCCCGTCTCGGAAATACGTCATCTACATGACCCCGTCTCGGAAATACGTCATCCAAATGACCCCGTCGCGGAAATACGTCATCTACAATACGTCATCCACATGACCCCGTCGTGGAAATACGTCATCCATATGACCCCCGTCGCGGAAATACGTCATCCAAATGACCCCATCGCAGAAACACGTCATCCATATGACCCCGTCGCAGAAACACGTCATCTACATGACCCCGCCTCGGAAATACGTCATCCAACGACTCCGTGGAACACGGCAAAAGTTAACCTTGACCCCGTGGGAAACGCCCAGAGCAACTCCTGATTCCGTGAAACGCGGATGATGTCGATCTCATCAAACACTTACGGGTCCCCTCGACCCGTAAGGAAGAAAACTCTCTTGCAAGATCTTTACGATTTATAAAAGAAAACGCACTTTGGAATCCTCACGATTCCTAAGGAGAAAATACACCTACGAGATCCTCTCGACTCGTAGGGAGAAAAGTCTTTATGAGACCCTCACGGCTCATAAAGTTGAAAAGTCTTAGGTGGCAGATCCTACCCCTGTCTCCTAAGCCATCACTACCTTATAAAGAGTTCAAGATGAACTGTTATCTACCATCTATGGGCCATACTTTCCAAAGCCGCATGCCACTGAAATGGAGAAGTTACTCATGAGCATATAAACTACTTCACGCCAGAGTAAAACATAAAGAAATAGAAGAGTGCGGCTCATGGAGCTGAGGGTTTGGGACTATAGCCCTTAAGAGTCGAGATTTGAGTCAATGATAAATGACGACGCTTGTGTCCGCTCGTTATCTTCTCAGATCAAGATTTTGAAAATTATATACCAACCCGAAACTAGTCATACACTATGAATTACTCTGCACTACTTCACCCACGTATATACTTACGTGGGCAAAGTAGTGGGGGGCATTTGTTCCCGCCAAAAACTTCTGCGAAAAAGAGCCCAAGGCATCAAAGGGCAGCGATACGCTTAAGAAAATGTGAACCGGTATTTTCCGGGCTGTATTTTGACAAACTCCCAAATGAGAAACAGATAAATTCTGATGGTATTGAAAGCATCTCGAAAAATGCTTCTATTTGATATATTATGGGCCTCATAATTCATCCGGGATCAAAAGTTATGAGCAAATGTGCTATGCACATGTGATCTAAGGAAAAAGATGCGAACCAGTATTTTCCGAGCTGTATTTTGACAAACTCTGGAATGAGAAACAGCTAAATTCTAATGTTATCGAAAGTGTCTCGAACAATCCTTCGATTTGATATATTATGGGCCTCATAATTCATCCGGGATCAAAAGTTATGAGCAAATGTGCTATGCACGTACAATCTAAAGTAATATTCTACTATATGGGGAATGCATTTTTAGTCCCACATCGGGAAAATGAGAGATCGCTTTTCTACCACTCCCATATAAATAAGAGGGGATAGCTCTTAGAAAAGGGAGAGTTCAATCCCCAAAGAATTCAATTCTCAAATGAGTTTAGTTCTCCATAGGAGTTTAGTTCTCCAAGATAGGAGCTTGCTCCTCCCCATAATGCGCATATGCGCAAGCGCCATATGCACTACGTGCAACGCACGTGTGCCCGCCATGCGCGTACCACGTGCAACGCACGTGCGCACCACATGAGAATATTCAATAATACTCAAAGAAGATTCGTTCCCCATAGGAGCTTGCTCCCCTCATAATGCGCATATGCGCAAACTCCATGTACGCTACGTGCAAATATGTGCGCCCAACATGTGCGACGCACGTGCGCGAACGCAAAGAAGCTTTTTTCAGCAGCGAGAAGCTTAATCTCCGGCCTGTTCTTCCCCCTGATGAGTGGGACATGGTTCAAAGGGTACATCCCTCCGCACCTTCGATATATGGCACTGTAATCTCTCAGTGTCGTCGGAGAGGTGGTGGGTCCCAACGACCAATAATCCTTCCTTCCAAAATAATAAAAAAAGGAAGAAAGACAGAAGCATATAGAGAAACCCCCCTGCAAACTTTGAGAAAAACTCAAAGAGAAAGAAGTGCAAGCTCTTAGAAAAAGAAGATCATTTCTTCAAGGTAAAGAATTAATTCTTGAACAACAGAGATGAAATTATCTCATTAAAAAAGAAGAACTATCTTCTTAAAAGATCGTAGATCTACAAAAGACCGAGGTCTGTGATAAAAAAGAGATCAAAAGATCTCATCATAAAAAACCAAAAGGAAGTATTTACTTCATTCACAGATCTTTGATCTACAAAGGCATAGCCCTTTTATAAACAAGAACTTTTGTTCTTGAATCTTGAGGCAAAACCTCCTTTAAAAGAAGAACATAAACTTGTTCTCTGATCATAAATTTGATCAGATGCGCTTGCGCAACTGAACAGTGCATTGCACTCATGAACTGCGCGTTTGCGCTCCTCGGACCGGCGCTCAGCGCCAAAACATGCCACGTGGCAACCGTAGACACCACTTGCGCTCCTGAAACAGCGCACTGCGCTCATGGGCTGGCTCTCAGCGCCAAGCGCGCCACGTATCACTCACTGGTGTGCCACTAAACTAGCGCAACGCGCTCGTAAATTGAAAGCGCAATGCGCTCATATACCGGCGCTTAGCGCTAAGCGCGACACGTGTCCTTTTCGTGTGCGCTACTTGGCAGAAGCGCAATGCGCTCTTTAATTGGCGCAAAGCGCCTGGCGCGCCACGTGGCGCACTGTCAGAACACACTTTGTTCTGATGAATGCTATGCATTCAATACAAGACAAAAATTTTCAGGACCTAATGCTCGGCATTATTAAAAAGGGCCAAGCCTAAATAAAGGCTCAACAGCCAGAACAATAAAATGTTCATCATTTATTAGACTTAGCCCAAGATTGGCCGTAATCCCTCAACTCATATCAACTGAGCTCATATGCTCGTAAACCTTTTAACAGACTTTAGTCCCAAATTGGACTATAGATCTCCCAATCAACTTTGGTTCAAGGGTACATCTCTGAACCCCTCTGATATATGTCGTTGTAATCCCTCAACGTCTTCAGAGAGGTGACGGGTCCCGACAACCATACATCTTATAGACTATGATGTCTTTAAACTGGACTGTGGGGTCCTTAAACCCACGGACTACGATGTCCTTAACCTGGACTGTGGGGTCCTTAAGCCCATGGTCTACGATGTCCTTAACCTGGACTATGGGGTTCTTAAGCCCATGGACTACGATGTCCTTAATCTGGACTGTGGGGTCCTTAAGCCCATGGACTACGATGTCCTTAACCTGGACAGTGGGGTCCCTTTAAACCCACGGACTATGATGTCCTTAACCTTGGACTGTGGGATCCTCTTAAACCCACGGACTATGATGTCCTCAACCTTGGACTGTGGGGTCCCTTTAAACACACGGACTATGATGTCTTTAAACTGGTAATGGACCATCATGTCCCTAAACTGGCAATTGACCGCAAAGTCCCTAAACTAAACAATAGAGCCCAAATGCTCTTTTGTTGGATCTAAATGATCCTGTTAAGTTGATCTTAGTCTAAAATTAGACTAACGTATCCTTAACAAACGTTGAGTCAATCTTAGTCTAAAATTAGACTAACGTATCCTTAACAAACCTTTAAGTTGATCTTAGTCTCAAATGAGACTAACGTATCCTTAAACCCAAACCAAAACCCAAATCTAAGAAAATACGGATTTAGACTAATCCATGCCCTACGGGCGACAGCATAAATTAGTCTCCGTATACAATCCACGGGCAACCACAAACAAAACAAACACCCACGACACGAAGTGACCATCTGGAGAAGGAGAAAGTTGTTAGTGCGATGCGGTAGCGTAATTAACTGCAGGGGCTTGCGCCTGCAGGGAAGAGCGTCCCCACAATCAAAAAGCCTTCACAAACGAGGGGGAATCTGACGAAGTCTGCTACATCGGCCGCGTCCGTTTAAACCTTCGATACACAGTGCCATAAATCAACTTGGCATCTTCGGAGAGGTGGACGGATAGCACCAATTAGCATATGCCCTCGAATTTCAAGCCTGACGTCCCAACGTCCCGGTCGCGTCCTTCGGCGGGGAACAGTGATCGTATAACTGCGTGAGACGAATACTATATATATATATATATATATATATATATATATATATATATAATAAACATTGCTTATGTTTTGCACCCGCTCTAGTCCAGCCCCCGCTCTGCCGTTAGTTAAGTAACCAACGGTGCATGACGGGGTCCCGTGGTGAATGCGGATGGCATAAGCTTACGTTCTATTTTCGTTTCTTTTTCTGTGATGTTTAGGGAAATATAAATGATGGGACTTCATTAATGAGATTAATGAAAAGAAAAGAAACCTAAAGATGTTGTAGAATCAAAATTTTAAAAAAAGGTAGCTCTAGTTCTTGCTTTGCATAGTGGTATTCCTTGATGGATATCCAGCACCTCATTCGATGAGGAAAGAGCCGAGATCCCTTCACCGGAAGTGACCTCTTTAGCAAAACTAGCAAATGCTACACCCCACTCGGTTTTGTTTTTATATATTCTCTAGTTCTTGCTTTGCATAGTGGTATTCCTTGATGAATATCCAACACCTCATTCGATGAGGAAAGAGCCGAGATCCTTTCACCGGGAGTGACCTCTTTAGCGAAACTAGTAAAAGGTACAAAAAAACACTCCTTTTCAAATCACTAGATTCTACAACGATATCAAGTTTATTACGTTAAATGTTTTCTTCAAAACCAGTCGTAGCCCTCCGTCATTTCAGATAATTAGTACTTATCTGCAGCATGTGATACGATTGGATTAGGGTAGTCATGCGACTTTGTTGGCCTGCGTCAAGGGTCTTGCAGGTGGGTTTAATTCAATCACGAAATGAATGGGTTGAACTTCACTAGCGGCCTTGTAAGTCTACGGTAGCGCCCCGGCCGTCTGTCCGAGGCCAAAATGCGGAAACGAAAACTTTTTCTAAACTAGAAACTGGAGCTATCGTATACTATAAATCCGGATCGAACCATTAACCTATAACTAGCAAACAAGAGAAGGGATAGAAAGAAGATACCGATCGATCCGTGTCCTTCGGTCTTTGGCCACCATCCCAAGCTCCTCGCGGCATCTCCGATCTCAATCTCCTCGTCGGAAAGGGCACCACATCTTCGAGTCTTTTTACGGGCTCCCGCTTCGTCCGAAGCAACTCGGGCACGAAGTTCGCTAGCCGACGTGTCCAAGGCGATATAGAGAATGTGTATGATAACTTTGTCTTAAGCATCCATTGCATGGATGGAGGTTGAAGATGAAGCCATCAATGGAGGTTGTAAACTAGAGGAAGAAGAAGAAGAAGGAGCTTTTCTTTCTTATCTTTTGTGTGATAAAATGAGAGAGAGTGATGATCAAAAATACAAGAGCAAAAGACTCATATGGCTGCCCTTCCTCTCTCCTCCTCTCATTTCATCCATAAATCAATCACAATATGTGACACATGCACAAAGAAAGAGACCATGAGTCACCACTTGTGCATGTGTCACAATTAATGCTCCTAATCATGATTTCTAGCTCACAATTTCCATTTGCAAACATTAATCCAAATGTTTACAACAATAAAAAGATACGGCAACATCTAAAGTAAACTCATGACGGGTCACAAGGATACCCCTCACCTGTATATACATATCTGCATCCGCATTCCGACCGAATGCGAATGCGATGAGACTAAAGTAATCCAACAAATCTAATACTAGGATCCGGCTTAAATCAAAGCCCACTAGTATGATCCGTCAAATCATGATGCGTACACTACTGCACGTATATGATCGAACCCTGCCATATATCATACGGCCTCTACAACGTTTCGCCCGAAACTTGAAAACTGTCTGTGGGGGACTCTAAAGACTCGTCAATACTTTGGCTATGGATTTAACCACTAGCACGTCAGAGGTACTAGCCATACATAACGGGCTACTAGGTATTGACCAATAGGGAGGTCGATGACCGAACTCATCTTGACACTCTACTGAGCCTGTCAGTGACAATATCCGTACAGTCCGGTCCGTTCGTCTATGAGCATCGCATGGCGGGCCTAAGGGGTTGGTAAAAGTCAGACCCCAAAAGCGGTACAAGTCGTGTCGGAGTGTAGCCCAGAACACCCTGAGATACTACTGGAATACCTACCAGTAAATCTCCTGCCTTGGCCAAGGACTTCGTGTAATGGCTCTCCTAGACACAGCGCGATCTCACCCCCAATACCGGGAGAGACGAAACCCCTGCCGATCTGCTCACTGCCTCCATGTGGCTCGGGACAGAACCCAACTAAAAACTGTTTGCACGACTCCTTTGAGCCGTGGTAGGGTAGTAATCAAAGCACAGTGGGAACTAACACGAGACAAATGACGATCTCAGGTCGATGAACTAACCTATACACATGTCACCAGAGAACTGCTATCTGACGTCAGGTATAATACCAACTAGCATGTTCCCAACGAGTCATGTCCGGTGTACTTATAACCCAATGAGCACCCGTATACATCTTAGGTGAACCAACTGACACCAATGGCTTGTGAGACCGGCCACTGCCCCTCGTCGGGGTCTCGACTGTATACACTAGTCTACTAATGGAGTATCGATGCACAGTCTCGAAACTCCTACGACTAGGGACCACATTAAGGATGTGCTTATAGACCCCAGCTCCCACGTATATGATCGCCATCATACTGCTGGCCGTCAAGAAAGAATCCTATGGGCTCTATCAATGTGTAATAGTGACCTGTAATGTCACCTAAAGCTGTACACGATGATAAAGATAAACCTGATAGCATACTATCATCTTGAGTAAGACTGTCCTACCGGTATAGGTCCTCCCTCAATCATTGCAATCACATGCCTGTGATCCAATAATTGACTGTGAGGGCACTATATCCAACAGGCCTATGTTTTGTTGGCCTGCGTCAAGGTCATAGGACGGTAGGGGTAAAAACAGATATTTGGAATTTCAAGTGTTGAAATTTGCAATGAGATTGCATACCTTCTATTTGATAGTTGGATCCCGATACCCACTGCGAGTAAGTAATACTCCTTGGAGAGTTTTGCACTTTACAATTAGCCGATCAAGTAGGTGTCAAAGAAAGGTGTTAACGGGGTTATGCCCCTGCGGAAACGAGGTTATTTAATTAGTTCCATGTGAAAGCATGGAGAGACTCTCTCGGATTACCAATACCTGCCTGGCTGAACGATCGGCGAACTTGTAGGGTGTAATTAATCCTGGCTAATCTTACCTTTTATGGTTTGAAGGAAGATTTTATAAAAACAGTGGGAGCCATCCCGATTAGATAAAATAATAACCGATCTAATCTTGCAAAGAGCGCACTCTAATGCATTTCCTTTTCTCCCTCTCTCTCTCCAGGTAGCGACCATGACATGCCTTAATCAAGATAATAATATGGATGTATTGACCGAACCCGCTTATTATACCGAGCTCGGGAACGTTGGTTCTGCTTTTTCTTATCATTGTCATAAGTCTGAGCAAGGAATAGGGGAATACCCGAATTCCCATGCCACCCGAACGAAGAAGGAGCATACTGATGCATCTTCTTCGGGTGTGTTCGTAACCGAGAACCGTTTCTCAGTTTCCTCTACGTCCTGGGTATTGGATACTGGATCAGGATCCCACGTATGTAATTTGTTATATAGGCTAAAGAGAGGTAGAGAACTGGGAAAAAGTGATATGTCTCTAAAATTAGGGAACGGTGCAATTGTTGCAGCCAAAGCAGTTGGCGAATATCACCTTGTATTACCAAGTGGTAATACAATGATTCTGATCGACTGTTATTTCTTACCAAAAATATTGTGAATGTTTTCCTAAATCAAGTGTTGATTGGATATGGTACGTTGTATAACGGTATATCCGTTCTAAATCACAAAATAGTTCTAAGTATACAGAACACACACAAGAGGAACAGTTCAGAAATGAACGAAACCTTCTTGTGGTATTGCAGACTAGGTCATATCAATGCGACAAGACTGGCTAAGTTATATAAGGATGGATATTTTAATCCGTTCGAATTTTCATCTTATGAAACTTTTCAGTCATGTCTCAAAGGCAAGATGACTAAAACTCCGTTTACTGGACATGGAGAAAGAGCTACTGATCTCTTAGGACTGATACATAGTGATGTATGCGGTCCTATGTCTACACATGCCAGGAATGGTTCCTCGTACTTTATTGCATTCACCGATGATCTCTCAAGATACGGATATGTGTTCCTGATGAAACACAAATCTGAATCTTTTGAGAAATTCAAGGAATATAAGTACGAAGTTGAGAACCAGACGGGTAAAAGTATTAAAATCCTTTGATCTGATCGGGAAGGAGAATACTTGAGCACGGAATTCAGAGACTACTTAAAAGAGAATGCGATTCTCTCTCAGCTTACTCCTCCGTATACACCACATCACAATAGACTTTCGGAGTGGAGGAATCACACCCTGTTAGATATGGTGCGCTCTATGATGAGTAATGCTGAGTTGCTTATTTCCTTTTGGGGTTATGCACTTGAGATAGCTGCATACCTATTGAATAGAGTTCCGACCAAATCCGTGCCTACCACTCCATATGAGATATGGAATGGGAAGAGACCATCTCTTAAACGAGTTAAGATATGGGGTTGTCCGGCCTATGTTAAAAAGCAAAATCCGGAAAAACTCAAGGCAAGGTTATCCCAAACATCCGTGAAGGTATATCTTCTACCATACTGAGGAACAAAAAGTGTTTGTTTCTCAACATGCCACCTTTTTAGAAAAGGAATTTCTTATGAAAGAAATTAGTGGTGATGAGTTAGAACTGGAAGAAGTTCCGGCTACATAAACTATAACTAACAATTTGGTAGAACCGAAGGATTCAATAGTCCCCGACGAACCTCAGCCACTCCGCTGATCTAGTAGGGTTCCTCATGCACCTGAGAGATACTACGGTTTTCTCATAGATGGTGGGAGCGAGGATTGCATCATGGAAGATGATGACCCAACTAGTTTCGAGCAGGCCATCATAAGTGGAGTCTCTGTGAAATGGTTGGATGCTATACGATCCGAGATGGAATCCATGTACACCAACAAAGTATGGACTTTGGAAGTTGCTCCTGAAGGGGTAAAACCCATCGGGAGCAAGTGGATCTTTAAGAAGAAAATTGGTGTAGATGGAAAAGTTGAGACTTTCAAAGCTAGACTTGTAGAAAAAGGTTTTCGTCAATGACCTGGTGTCGACTATGATGAAATCTTTTCTCCTGTCGCTATGCGTAAGTCCATCAGGATCCTACTTGACGTTGCTGCATACCATGACTACGAAATCTGGTAGGTGAACGTCAAGACCGCTTTTCTAAATAGTGATTTAGAAGAGAGCGTGTACATGATATAGCCAGATGGCTTCGTAGACAGTAGGAGCAGTGGAAGTGTGTGCAAGCTGCTTAAATCAATCTACAAATTAAAACAGACATCGCGGAGCTGGAACATCTGTTTTGATGAAGCTATCAAAGAATTTGACTTCATCAAAAATATAGATGTACCATGTATATACAAGAAGGTAGTAGAGAGTAAGGTTGTCTTCCTCGTATTGTACGTGGATGACATACTCTTGATAGGAAACGATATTCCTATGCTACACTCGGTCAAGCTCTTCTTATCACACAAGTTCTCCATGAAAGATCTTAGTGATGCCCCCTACATCATAGGGATTAAGATTTAAAGAGATAGATCTAAACGGATGTTGGGATTGTCCCAATCCAATACTAAAGAGGTTTAGTATGGAAGATTCTAAGCATGGTAATTTATCCGCTTGTTCAAGAATCACTTTCTCCAAAGAGTTGTCTCCCAAGACTGATTTGGAGAGGGCTCGCATGCAAGGGATACCTTATGCTTCGGCAGTCGGGTCAATCATATATGCGATGTTATGTACCAGACCAGATATAGCTTACTCACTAGGTATAGTGAGTAGGTATCAATCAGATCCATAGGAGAAACACTGGACAGCTGTGAAGAACATTCTTAAGTACTTGAGAAGAACTAAAGGGATGTTCTTGGTGTATGGTAACGGTGAACTCCAGGTGGAGTCCTTTACCGATTCGAACTTCCAGAGTGATAAGGACGACAGTAAGTCGGTCTCGGGTTTTATCTTCACTCTCAATGGAGGGGCAGTATGTTGGAAGAGTTCCAAGCAAGATACCATAGCAGACTCGACGATGGGGGCTGAATGCATCGCTGCCAACGATACTGCCAAAGAGGCTGTCTGGATAAAGAAGTTCATTGCTGAACTTAGGGTGGTTCCATCCATTGAGCATCCAATACCTGTGTATTGTGATAACAATGGAGCTGTGGCTTTGGCCAAAGAACACCGTTCCCATCAGTGATCCAGACATATTCTTAGACGGTATCACATGATCAGGGAGATAGTAGATCGCTAGAAGATCGAGATAATGAGAGTTAACACGAAGGATAACACAACGGATCGACTCACGAAGGCCCTCCCCCAGATGCAATTCGAGAGACTTTTTTGGATGTTGGGTATGAGATACTATAACAACTGACCTTAGTGCAAGTGGGAGATTGTTAGGAATATGTATGCCCTAGAGGCCATTATTGTATGATATAGTGGATGCTTGGACATATATATAGAGGACTTTCTTGCTCGACATGATAGTATGCTATTGGGTTGCCTTTATCTTAACATGCTACTGGTATTATTATACTGTCTCTTATATACATGTTGATAAAGCCTTTAGGATGTTGGCTTGACTACCAGGACTATGATGCGGATCATACTACTGGGACCTAGGTAGTCTACAAGCACATCCTTCAATTGTTCCTAGTCGAAGGAATATCGAGACAGAGCATCGATATTCCAGTGTAGACTAGTGTGTACGTTTCTTAACCTTGTATGGGGCGATGGTTGATCCCATAACCATTGGTGTTTGACATCAAAGATTGTGCACAGGTGCTCATTAGAGAATGGGTACACTGAACAAGACTCGCCGAGAAATCCTAGATGGTACTATACCTATCGTCAGATAGCAGTTCTCTAGTGACACTGATACATGTTAGTCTGTAGACTCGAGATCGTCATAGAGTCTTGTGTGATTCCCACTGTGCTTTGATTTCCTCCCTACCACGGCTCAAAGGAGTCGTGCAAACAGGTGGATTTTGGGTACAGTCCCGAGTCACATGGAGGCAATGAGCGATAGGAGGGGTTTTGTCTCTCCCGGTATAAGGAGTTGATATTACACTATACTCGATTGGCTATAACAGGAAGTCCCTAGCCAGGGCTGTTGATGAGATTTACTGGTAAGTGTTATCAGTAGTTTCTCGTACCGTTATAGGCCACACATCGGCATGACTTATCAAGTTATTGGGGTCTGATGATTCCACCCCCAGACTATATATGCAACATATCAGACGAAGAGACCGGACTGTACGGTAAGTGTTACTTATAGGATTCATGCGAGTTTGGACAAGCTTGCTTGTTGATCTTCTAATCGGTCAATACCTGGGTAGCCGTTACGTCCAGCTTGTACCGTTGACGGCTTGTAGGTGACTGATGTGATCATCACCTACAGCTGGCATACTGACGAGTCTTTAGAGTCCCACACAGAAATTTCCTAGTTCAGGCGAAACGAAGTAGGACACATATGCTGATATGTGCGGGGGCCTGTTTAAATACGAGTATGTGATCCCATTGTTCACCGCCGAAAATAGAGATGAAACCGTGTAGATCATTTTGCCTGAATTTAGGGGCAGATGCTATTTGGTTTTATCCGTCCACCTCTCCGAAGATGCCAAGTTGATTTATAGCACCGTATATCGGAGGTTTGGACGGATGCGGCCGTTGTAGCAGACTTCATCAGATTTCCCCTCGTTTGCAAGGGGTTTTTGATTGTGGGGACGCTCTTCCCTGCAGGCGTAAACCTCTGCAGTTAATTACGTTACCGTATCGTGATAACCAATTTCTCCTGCTTCAGAAGTTCACTTCATGTCGTGTGTGTTTTTGTTTGTTTTGGTTGCCCGTGGATTGTATACGAAGACTAATTTATGTTGTCGCTCGTAGGGCGTGGATTAGTCCAAATCCGTATATCTTAGATTTAGGTTTGGGTTGATTTAAGGATCGTTAATCTCGTTTAAGATTAAGATCAACTTAAATTTTAGTTAAGGATACATTAGTCTAATTTGAGACTAAGATCTACTTAATGGGGTTTTAGGATCATTCAAATCCAACAAAAGAGCATTTGGGCTCCATTGTTTTAGTTTAAGGACGTTACGGTCCGTTGTTAGTTTAAAGACGTTACGGTCCGTTGTTGGTTTAGGAACATCTCGGTCCATAGATCACCATTTTTGAGGTGAGGGTTTAGTTTAAGGACGTTACGGTCCGTAGAGTTTAGTTAAAGGACGTTGCGGTCCGTAGAGTTTAGTTTGAGGACATTACGGTCCGCAGAGTTTAATTTGAGGAAGTTACGGTCCATAGATCATCTTACGCGCACGCGTATTTTTTATGTGTCAGGATGAGCAACGATGATATGGGACACACCCAGCTTGGGATGTGGCACCGAATAGCAGTTGGTTATCGGGTGTCATGCCCCACTTCCCAATGTACGGGCAAAGGCCGCGACGAGGCCGCTACGTATTTACTCTGAAGTAAATACACTAAGTGTATCTAAGCAATACAAATATAAATGCACAAGAGACAAGATATAATAAAACAGCAACTTTATTTATTCACATTCTTTTTGTACAATGCATAGAAAAGTAAATACATCTGAAAGAAGGAATGCCTAAACAGTGACATAAAAGAAAAGGAAAAGTACTGAAATAAAAGTGTACAATGTAGCTAGAGCTCTGGATCATATGCGAGCTGGTCCAAGTCCTCGCTAGTAGGCTCGATCTCTGGAAGATCCGAATCACCTGACGACATTCAAAGAAAAAGAAAGAGAATGTCGTCAGCGAACAAATCGCTCGGTAAGTCCCAAGGATAAGGGAGAAATAGAATAGACAGAAAGAGAAGATAGCTTTTAAAGTTGTATTATATGAGTATTTGGTGTTAACGTTGTTGTCTGTAGCTTGGTACAGAAGGATGCCAGTGTATACGAGAGGAGTCTCTATATGCTAGAAACTAGGGCAAACGGAAAATACAAGGAACCGCTATCCCACGGTACAACAGCAACTGAATATAGGTTAAGTGTCTTAATCTTGCAGTCTCGTGCCACTTCTAACACCTTCCATACCAATCTACCCCTTAAACCCCGCGATATTTTGTTTGTGTTGCTTGTATTGTATTGTCTTGTAATTTGAATTGTATAGATGGGTGACTTGCCGAAACCATGATATCAGTAGATGGATGTAATTGGAGAATCATGTAAATAGAAGTATATCCATGGTTCGGTTCGGTCAATACAGATTGAATAGATTGAATATATGGATTCATGGATTCATGTTGAATTGTAATATTGTAGATTGTACTTGAATCATATTCAAGTCAGATTATTAAGAAGAGACTCGGTCTGAGTCCGAACAATTAGAAAAGAAATTGAAGTCCTGATTGTTTTGATGTTATCGGTAACCGCTGCACATGGGCGGAAGGATTTGTGTCTTTTTCAAAGATGATTACCGTGTTGATAACACCATTATTAAGTTGTCTACCTTAAATAGGCAAGCACCCACTTCTCCGACTCCCTGAGGCTCAAGAGATTGGTCCCGCTTAAACCTATATTTACTAGGGTCCTTAGGGTAATTTATAGAACTTGAGGGGGTTTTATGTAAAAATACTTTTGTATAATTTTCAAATACACCCCAAGTATTTATTTATCATCTTTAGAGTTGTAATAAATGTAGATTTTATATTTGTGATATTTCTAGTGAAGATAACCTAATTTCATAATACATGGTATTTAATTGTAATATTGAACTTGTATAGATTTCATGGTATTTTAATGTAAAGTGATCCTTGTGATTTTAGAAAAAAGTTGGAATATTTATATTATTACAAAATAGATATTTTAATGATACATACATACATATATATATATATATATATATATATATATATATTTATATAAAAATAAATTTTAATATATATTATATTTCTAGAAATCTCATTTTCTTAAGATTTTCGTATTTTAAATATCTCGAGACCGAATGCTCCTTGCGGAGGTCTGCATCTCGCACTACTAAGCACAGGGATGTGTGATAATCTGCACCATCCCAGTCGGGTTCCCCAAAATGGGTTGTAGCGGCACTTTGCAAAGATTTATAAAAATACTTAATTGTTTAGAAAACGGTTTTATTACTTCATGGTATTTATTTGAAATGTTTCGTTTTTCCGTATTCTATGTTCCCGAAAGTTATTGTGCTATATTGCATATGAGTGTTGTGAGAAGGTAGGTCATTACCTCGTGATCTACTTAAAGATATAGCAAGTTTGTGATGTTTAAATGTCGAAATGAAATTATATGGTATTTTAGTGAAAAAGTACGGTAAAAGTTACAAAATGATTTAGATTGTCGTGAAACTTGATCAGCATGTTTATTAATGTTTAATAGTCAACATGAAAGAGTTTTTTGTGACTGTATTTAAGAAAATGTTGGATTTTTTTGAAAGAACCGAATCGGAAATCGGTTTAACTCCGATTCTGTCGGGTTTTGAAATTTCGTATTTTTAGAACAAGATTAGAGAAGAGGGAGGGGGACTTACGGGAAGTTATGGATAAGGAAGAGGAAACGGGAGGAGGCGCCGGTGCGTCATTTCATCGCCGGGAACTTCTAGGGTTGTCGCCGGAAAAATCGTCAGAGCTTCGCCCTTCACTACTTCAAAAGTACACTAGGGTTCTAGAAAATTTCTTGAGAGTTTTGCTCAGAATTTTGGAGTGAGGGGTGTGTGTGTAGGGGTTGTATTTATAGGATAAGGCTAGGGTTAGGGTAGGTGAAAGGTTGAAATGAAAAAATGTGATAAAATATATTAAAAGTGGAGTAATTGGTGTTTTAAAGGGTCTCTGTTACTGGTGTAGGGATTTAAACTATGCAGGTGTGCAGGGGATCCTAAAAGTCACAACTTCCATGTTGATGACTCGGCGGTCCGGCCGGCGGCGGCGGCCCGAGTCGGCCGGTCCACCGGCCGAGTCAGGCGGTCGGAAGGTCCCCCGTCGGTTGGTTATCTCACTGGTGCAGTTAGTTTACAGGGTGTAGTGGGGTTTTTTTTGTGAATTATGCATGTGTAAACCCTTGGTATTAAAAATTCAAAATAAAACGATATTAAAAATAATGTGGGGTATGAGATTTGAACTCTGGTGGCTTGGTTCAGCGGTGCAAGGTATTACCAATGAGCTTCAAGCTCCTTCTTGCAAATATTTATGGTACTCACAGAAAATTGTAAATACCCCAAGTATACATTAATTTTTTTTTAAATAAATTTTTGTACACTAAAATTGGAGTTGTTACAGTCTACCCTCCTTACAAAAATTTTGTCCTCGAAATTTACAACTTTTACTTTAAGGACTAGTTTACAAAGAGGTGAGGATATCTTGCACGCATCTCATCTTCCTTTTATCAAGTTGATTCTCCTGGAGTGTCTTTTCTCCACATCACTCGAACCAAGTTGACTTCCTAGTTCCGAAGTGACTTCACTTTTCTGTCCAGGATCTCAACAGGTTGTTGCTCACAGGATAAGTCAGGCTATATAGTGAGCTCGGAATGATCAAGTACATGGCTGGGGTCATTCACATACCTTCTGAGTTGGGATATGTGGAACGCATTATGCACTCCTTCCAATGAAGGTGGAAGTGCTAAGCGGTATGCCGCTTCACCGACTCGTTCGAGTATGTCGAACGGTCCAATGTATCTCGGATTTAGCTTTCTCCGTCTTCCAAATCGGATCACTCCTCAGTTCAGAGATATCTTTAAGAACACATGATCTCCTGGCTGGAACTCCAAGTGACATCGCTTTGCATCAGCCCAATGTTTCTGTCGA
This sequence comes from Agapanthus africanus, assembly GCA_030015575.1. NCBI lineage: Eukaryota > Viridiplantae > Streptophyta > Magnoliopsida > Asparagales > Amaryllidaceae > Agapanthus > Agapanthus africanus. Next base: position 601,349,250 of record JASDDO010000022.1, on the reverse strand, counting down.
TCTTGGGCTATGCACATTCTTTCTCTGATAGTACGAACCACATCAACAGTCGCTACTATCATCTCAGGTCCAAGAAGTTCCCTATCTCCGATTCATCCCAACTTAATGGCGACCGACACTTCCTTCCATACAGTGCTGCAAAAGGTGTCATTCCTATGCTTACTTGGTAGCTGTTGTTGTACGAAAACTCCACAAGATGTAGGTGATCTTCCCACGATCCTTTGAAGTCAAACATACATGCTCTGAGCATATCCTGCAAGATCTAAATAGTTCGCTCAGGCTGACCATCTGTTTGTGGATGATAAGCCGTGCTGAAATTCAGACTTGTTCACAAGCTTGCTTCCAGACTCTGCCAAAATTGTGATCGGTACCTGGGGTCAAGATCAGAGACAATGCAGGCCGGTACTCCATGAAGTCGCATGATTTCCTGTATGAATTCATGGGTATCAGAGATAGTTCATATTTGAAGAGTTTAAATCTTAAATAGATTATTACCTCCATGTACTTCTTTGCTAATGTCTCAGTTGATTGGCCAACTCGAAATAGGATGAAGTGAACCGACTTTGTGAGTCGATCCACAATGACCCATATTGCGTCGTTACCCTTTGTGCTGCGAGGAAGAGCAGTCACAAAATCTATCATGATGTGTTGCCACTTCCATTCTAAGATTGGTAACGGTTGAAGTAATCCAGCTGTCCTGTGATGTTCAGCCTTTACTTGCTGACACACCAAACATTTTGTGATGCTTCTGGCTACTTCACGCTTCATTCCATGCCACCAGTAATTCTGACGTAGATCTTTGTACATCATTGTACCTCCAGGGTGTACTGAATAGGGAGAGCTATGAGCTTCTTTCATTAACACTTCCCGAACAGGACCTTTTGTGTTGGGTAGTGGGAGCGCCCCGGCCATCGAAATGTGGCCAAATGCGGAACAAAAATTTCTTAAAACCCGACGCTACCATTACCCGATTTGCAAGATCGAAACCATTAACCCTAAAACTAGCAATCTAAGAAAAGGAGATAGAATGGTTATACCTAATGAACCAAGTCCTTCAGGTCTTCAACCATTTCCAAGCTCCAAGTGATGCGGATCGACTTTGGTCGCCGGTTTTCCTTCGTCTCCGATGATCCACCCAAGGGAAACGGCACAAGCTCCAGGTTCGCCAAGCGGACCAACCGACTCTCTAGGATTGCTAATAGTAGAGAGTGGGGGTGTAGGATAGTGTCACTATAATTCTCTCTCAAAATCTAAAGCTCATAGAGCAACCATGGAAGATGTGGGGGTGATGATCAAAGGCATGAGCTAAAATTTGGCTAAGTGTTTTTGGGTGCATGTGTGAGAGTGAGATAGAGAGTGTATTCTCCAAATGAGCAAGCTCCACCATCTCCAAAAATGGTCGGCCCCCTTCTCACTCCCAAAAATAATGAACCCAAAAAAACATATCCAATTAACAATAAATTATTACCAAGCCCATACCAATCACTACATGAAAAAGCCATGCTTTGACCCAAATGACCATGCCATGCCATGTCACCTTTTCTACCTCATTATAAACAAAATGATTTTCTAAAGAAAATCAATAATGAGGTGGCATCTTCTAGAAGCCATTCCGTATAAATACGGAATGCTTCCCGGTACATGTATCGAAATACACATACGCGTATTCGTACGAAAATACGAATAGCCAAGAGAGAAAATGAATAGTGAGCAATAATACTAGAATGCATATATATAAATACATACGTAAATTATTAAATCAAAACTTGATTTAACAATCTAGCTTAATCCTAAGTCGCTAGTATTATCAACCGTCCGATTAAAGTCTGTGCAGTCCGTGCACATATTTAATCGGACACCTGTATGTATCAACATACGTCGCCTACACCATATCGCCTGAACCGTGAAAACTCTCTGTGTGGGACTCTAAAGACTCGTAAATACGCTGGCAGTGGGTTTAACCACAAGCACGTCAGCGGCACTAGCTGTACGTAACGGCTACCCAGGTATTGAGCGAAAGGAAGGCCGACGAGCAAACTCATCCGAACCCCTACTGAGCCTGTCAGTGACAATATCCATACAGTCCGATCTGTTCGTCTAAGAGTATCGCATATCGAGTCTAGGGGGTGGATAAAGTCAGACCCCTAACAACGCGATAATTCGTGTCGGTATGAAACCCATCACTACCTAAGAAACTATCGATCCTGGATCGGTAATTCTCACATACCCCGGCCGAGGATTTCTAGTGATGGCCACCCGTGCACTGCGCGACATCAACCCCCAATACCGGGAGAGACGAATCCTTAACGATCCGCTCACTGCCTCCATGTGGCTCGGGACTGTACCCAACTAAAACCTGTTTGCACGACTCCTTTGAGCCGTGGTAGGATAGTAATCAAAGCATAGTGGGAACTCACACGAGACAAATGACGATCTCAGGTCGACAGACTAACCTGTACACATGTCACCAGGGAACTGCTATCTGACTATAGGTATAATACCAACTAGCATGTTCCCAGTGAGTCCGTCCAGTGTACTCATAACCCAAAGAGCACCTGCATACTATCTTAGGTGAACAACTAACACCAATGGCTTGTGAGACCGGCCACCGCCCCTCGTCAGGGTCTAGATAAGTATACACCAGTCTACACTGGAGTATCGATGCCCGGTCTCGATACTCCCACGACTAGGGACATTTAAGGATGTGCTTATAGACCCCCCACGTATGTGATCGCCATCACAATGCTGGCAGTCAAGCAAGAATCCTATGGGCTTTATCAACATATGATGATAAAAACAAACCAGATAGCATACTATCATCTCGAGTAAGACTGTTTTATCGGTATAGGTCCTCGCTCAATCATCATGATTACAAACCTGCGACTATGATAATTGCCTTGAGGGTACTATAGCCAACATTTTGGTACACACAATCTGCTGCCGTATCTCAAATATCCATCTTCATGGATGATGAAGTCTTTTCTGAGTCCATTCTCTACTTGTTCTCTGATCTTTTACAATTTAGCATCACTTACTTGAGCTGCTTTGATCTGATTGACAATGGTTGATTGAACTTATAAATTCATCAAACTTAAAGTGTTACCTGGCATGACTACTTCAATCTCCATCTGATGTAAGTCTTGTTGAAGCTTCCACTGAGCGGTGGGATGCATTGCTAATGGTTGGCGACTAAGAGCATCTGGAACCATATTCACCTTCCCTGGGTGATATTACAGATTGATGTCAAAGTCCGCCATGAGTTCTAACCATCGTCTCTACCGCATATTCAACTTCTTCTGAGTAAACACATATTTCAGGCTCTTGTGATCTGTGTATATGTTCACTCGTTCACCAAGAAGATAATGGCGCCAAATCTTGAGAGCAAAGATGACGGCTGCCAATTCCAAATCATGCGTCGGATAATTGCGCTCATGAGTCTTCAGTTGTCTTGAAGCATAAGCCACAATCTTACCGTGCTGATGTAGAACACATCCTAATCCCTTACCGGATGCATCGCAATGCACTTCGAAACCTCCAGATTTGTCCGGTATAACGAGAATAGGCGCTGATGTCAACCTTGACTTAAGTTCTATGAAAGCTTGTTCGCATGCTTCTAACCACACAAAGTCTTCATCTTTACGTGTGAGTTTGGTTAGGGGTGTTGCTATCTTTGAAAAGCCTTCAATGAACCTTCTGTAATATCCAGCTAAACCTAAGAAACTCCGAATATCCTTCACTGACTTTGGTGTCGGCCATTCGCTTACTGCTGAAACTTTCGCTGGATCCACAGAAATTCCTTTGCCTGATACGATATGTCCAAGAAAACCAACTTGATTTAGCCAAAACTCACATTTGCTATACTTGGCATATAATTGATGTTGTCGTAGAGTTTCCAGGACAATTCGTAAGTGCTCGGCATGTTCTTTCCGACTCTTGGAATACACCAGGATGTCGTCGATGAAGATGACAACAAACATGTCTAAGTACTCCCGGAAAACTTGATTCATCAGGTTCATGAATATTGCTGGTGCGTTGGTCACTCCAAATGGCATCACTAGAAATTCGTAATGGCCATAGCGAGTTCTGAAAGCCGTTTTATGAATATCAGCTTCCTTGACCTTCACCTGATGATAACCTGAACGAAGATCTAATTTAGAGAAAACACAAGATCCACTTAGCTGATCGAATAAATCGTCGATGCGCGGGAGTAGATACTTGTTCTTTATCGTTACTTCGTTCAAGGCTCTATAATCTATGCACATTCTGTATGAACCTTCCTTCTTCTTCACAAGTAGTACTGGTGATCCCCAACTTGAAGTGCTGGGACGAATCCATCCTTTCACCAATAATTCGTCCAACTGAGTTCGTACTTCCTTCAAACCTTCCGGACTTAAACAATAAGGTGCTTTGATCACCGGTTGTGCTCCTGGTACTAAATCAATGCTGAATTCAAGAGCTCGATTGGGAGGCAAACCTAATATATCGTCAGGAAACACATCGTCGAACTCTCGAACCACTTCTGGCCTTGATTCTTCCTCCACTTGAGTTGCTGCAATCACTGCCTTCCTTGGCTTTGCTTTGTATGTACTTGGCTCTAGTGTACGGTCTCCACTTTTGAATAGAAAACCGGATGGTCTGGAATCTCGAATACTACCCTCCTTTGACGACAGTCGATGGTAGCATAAAAGGTTCCGAGCCAATCCATACCTAGAACCACATCGAAGTTCGGTATGTCCAGCACTTTGAAATCAGTGTATAATTCTCTGCTGCAGACGACTACTGGACACAAGCTGTATCCCATTGTTTCCTTTAGAACGCGATTTCCTGAACTGACATTCCAGCTGGATACAAGCGGTGTGACTGAAATCACATGAGTTCGGACGAACTATTGCGACATAAAGCAGTGAGATGCTCTAGTATCGAAGAGTGCTAGTGCAGGGAGTGAGGCTACTAAGATTGTACCTAAAGTATGTGGGATATGTTTTAGGTGTAGGTAAAGGTATGTAGATAGGTAGTAAGACTAAAAGAAAATTTGAGAAAGAAAGGTTACCAGTGATAACTTGGCCAGTGGCCTCAGCTTCTTTCACGATCATTGTGAAAACCTGGCGCCGTGGTACATTCCTCCTGGCATGAGGAGCATTCCTCGGAACGTTCCTTTGAGCTTGATGGAACTGACGAGGAGGAGGTGCAGGTTGTGGTCCTCTAGGCGGTGGAGCGGATAGTGCAAGTCTTGGAGCAGGTGCCTGAAGAGCCGGTCGCTGCGGATAGGTGATTGCTGGCCTGGGTGCAGCAACTGGGTTTTGTCTTTGGGGACAAACCCAATATCATGAGCAACTGAGTAGCAGATTAAGCAAAGACGGTTGGCTCGCCGGCAGTCTTTCATCGCATGCCCATTTCTCTTGCAGTAGGTACAAAAGGCTGGGCTAGGTCTGTTGTTCTGTACTCCCGGTTGCCTTGGCACAAAAGGTGGCCTTGACGAGGCTCTTCCTGCCATCTGGTTGGCAGGGCGTTTAAATCCAGCAGATTGAGGTCTTCCCCTCGCCTTTACTACTGCCTCATAATGGCGGGCAGCTTTAAGAGCCGAGTCATGAGTCGGAAAATCTCCTGTGGCCAGTGCAGGTTGGATTTCCAAATCCAAACCCTGTTGAAATCGACAGGCTCTAATCTCATCCGTCGGTATCAGGTGTGACGCAAATCTGTATAAAGTATGGTGTTAGCTGTGTAATATGTGATATATTGAAAAATCGAATTATTGAGACATATCTTACCGACTGAGCATGGTGAACTCAGCGTCATACTCATCTACCGACTTCGTCCATATCGAACCTTGTTGCAGATATATGAACTGTTGTTCCATGTCGAACCTGGCAGTCTCAGGGAAGTACTTAGTGTTGAACATGTCGCGGAAAGTATTCCATTCGATGGGTGGTTCAAGACGGCTTTCTTCTGCCTTCCACCAGTTCCGTGCATTGTCCGTGAGCTGTAATTTTGCAACACGAACCCAAGCTATTTATGGCACTTGTGCCGCTGCCAGATCATCTTCGATACTCTGAGCCCATTCCTTAGCATCCAGTGGGCTCTCCATTCCTGAGAACTGTTTAGGGTGCAAAGCCCTGAATTGCTTCATCTCAGGTGCTTCTACCTCGGGACGGTTCATTAAAAGAGCAGTCTGCTGCTGCTGTCCCTCGAGGAGGCTGAGGATTGCCTTAAGCAGAACCGTTTGCTCGTTGAGTGGAGCAGGGACGGCAGGTGTGAGTGGTAGTGGTGGAGGTGTGTTGTTGACATTGGTGCTGGTGTTGTTCGGGGAATCCATAACCTTGAAAGAAAAATTTATGTTAGGATAGATTCAAAGTATATGGAATAATAAGATTCAAGGAATATGAATTGTAAAGAATATTTTAGTTGCTGGTTCTTGTGTTATATTGCTTAGGTTGTTCACGCAGAACAGAACTGCATGGTAGGGTTCCATACAGTTCTGACCTGCATGGGCCACCAGTAAAACCTGTCACGCCCCGCTTCCCAGTGTACAGGCAGAAGACGCGACGAGGCCGCTACGTATTTACTCTGAAGTAAATACGCTAAGCGTATCTAAGAAATATAAATATAAACGCACAAGAGACAAGATATAATAAAACAGCAACTTTATTTATTCACATTCTTTTTGTACAATGCATGGAAAAGTAAATACATCTGAAAGAAGCAATGCCTAAACAGTGGCATAACAGAAAAGGAAAAGTACTGAAATAAAAGTGTGCAATATAGCTAGAGCTCTAGATCGTATGCAAGCTGGTCCAAGTCCTCGCTAGTAGGCTCGATATCTGGAAGATCCGAATCACCTAACGACATTGAAAGAAAAAGAAAGAGAATATCGTCAGCGAACAAATCGCTCTGTAAGTCCCAAGGATAAGGGAGAAATAGAATAGACAGAAAGAGAAGATAGCATTTAAAATTGTATTATATGAGTATTTGGTGTTAATGCTGTTGTTTGTAGCTTGGTACAGAAGGATGCCAGTGTATACGATAGGAGTCTCTATATGCTAGAGACTAGGGCAAACGGTAAGTACAAGGAACCGTTATGCCACGGTACAACAGCAACTGAATATAGGTTAGGTGTCTTAATCTTGCAGTCTCGTGCCACTTCTAACACCTTCTATACCAATCTACCCTTTAAACCCCGTGATGTTTTGTTTGTATTGCTTGTATTGTATTGTCTTGTAATTTGAATTATATAGATGGGTGACTTGCCGAAACCATGATATCAGTAAATGGATATAACTGGAGAATCATGTAAATGGAAGTATATCCATGGTTCGGTTCAGTCAATACAGATTGAATAGATTGAATATATAGATTCATGGATTCATGTTGAATTATAATATTGTAGATTGTACTTGAATCATATTCAAGTCAGATTATTAAGAAGAGATCAGTCTGAGTCGGAACAATTAGAAAAGAAATTGAAGTCCTGATTGTTTTGATGTTATCAGTAACCGCTGCATATGGACGGCAGGATTTGTGTCTTTTTCAAAAACGATTACCGTGTTGATAACACCATTGTTAAGTTGTCTACCTTAAATAGGCAAGCACCCACTTCTCCGGCTCCTTGAGGCTCAAGAGATTGGTCCCGCTTAAACCTATATTTACTAGGGTCCTTAGGGTAATTTATAGAACTTGAGGGAGTTTTATGTAAAAATACTTTTGTATAATTTTCAAATACACCCCAAGTATTTATTTATCATTTTTAGAGTTGTAATAAATGTAGATTTTATATTTGTGATATTTCTAGTGAAGATAACCTAATTTCATAATACATGGTCTTTAATTATAATATTGAACTTGTATGGATTCCATGGTATTTTAATGTAAAGTGATCCTTATGATTTTAGAAAAAAGTTGGAATATTTATATTATTACAAAATAGATATTTTAATGATACATACATACATATATATATAAATAAATTTTAATATATATTATATTTCTAGAAATCTCATTTTTTTAAGATTTTCGTATTTTAAATCTCTCGAGACCGAATGCTCCTTGCGGAGGTCTGCATCTTGCACTATTAAGCCCAGGGATATGCGATAATCCGCACCATCCCAGTCGGGTTCCCCAAAATGGGTTGTAGCGGCACTTTGCAAAGATTTATAAAAATACTTAATCCTTTACAAAACGATTTTATTACTTCATGGTATTTATTTGAAATGTTTCGTTTTCTCGTATTCTATTTTCCCGAAAGGTATTATGCTATGTTGCATATGAGTGTTGTGAGGAGGTAGGTCATTACCTAGTGATCTACTTAAAGGTATAGCAAGTTTGTGATATTTAAATGTCGAAATGAAACTATATGGTATTTCAGTGAAAATTACGGTAAAAGTTACAAAATGAATTAGATTGTCGTGAAACTTGATCAAAATGTTTATTAATGTTTAATAGTCAACATGTAAGAGTTTTGTGTGAGTGTATTTAAGAAAATGTTGGATTTTTTGAAAGAACCGAATCGGAAATCGGTTTTAACTCCGATTCCATCGGGTTTTGAAATTTCGTACTTTTAGAAAAAGATTAGAGAAGGGGGAGGGGGACTTATGGGTTTAGAAGTTAGGGATGAGGAAGATGAAATGGGAGGAGGCACCGGTGCGTCGTTTCGTCGCCGGGAACTCCTAGGGTTGTCGCCGGAAAAATCGTCGGAGCTTCGCCCTTCGCTACTTCAAAAGTACACTAAGGTTCTAGGAAATTTCTTAAGAGATTTGCTCAGAATTTTAGAATGAGTGGGGTGTGTGTATTGGTTGTATTTATAGAGTAAGGCTAGGGTTAGGGTAGGCGAAAGGATGAAATGAAAAAATGTGATAAAATATATTAAAATGTATTAAAAGTAGAGTAATTAGTGTTTTAAAGGGTCTTTGTTACTGGTCTAGGGATTTAAACTGTGCAGGTGTGCAAGAGATCCCAAAAGTCACAACTTCCATGTTGATGACTCGGCGGTCCGGCCGAGTTCGGCCGGCGGCGACGGCCCGAGTCGACCGGTCCGCAGGCCGAGTCAGGCGGTCGGAAGGTCCCCCATCGGTTGGTTATCTCACTGGTGCAGTTAGTTTACAGGGTGTAGTGGAGTTTTTTATGAGTTATGCACGTATAAACCCTTGGTATTCTAAAAATTCAAAATAAAACAATATTAAAAATAATGTGGGGTATGGGATTTGAACTCTGGTGGCTTGGTTCAGCAGTGCAAGTTATTACCAATGAGCTACAAGCTCCTTCTTGCAAATATTTATGGTACTCACAGAAAATTGTAAATACCCTAAGTATACATTATTTTTTTTAAACAAATTTTTGTACACTAAAATTGGAGTTGTTACATCGGGACTCGCCATCTCTCTGAAGACGTTGAAAAATTACAACGACATGTATCAGAGGTGTGGTGAGATGTACCCTTGAACCAATTCCCGTATCGGAAGGAAAAAATCATGGTGGATCATCTAAGAATCATTAGTCATTTTTGGAGACTAAGATTAACTTAGGGGATGTGGGATGAACTTTATTTTGGATATAATCATTTGACAGATCATTAGTTATGTTTGGGACTAAGATCAATTTGGGAAATGATGAACACAGAGGGGTTTTGACTTTGGAAGAAATTAGTCAATTTGGGTTAGATTTGGGTCTCTATAATTACCCGACAGTGCTAAATGCTGAGGTATACAATGCTCACGTGCATTCCATGTGGGCACTGGAGTAGTGTTAAACACTAAACTTCTGTGGCGCTCACGTGGTGCATGTGAGGCACCTGATTAGTGTTAAACACTAGGGTTGTGTGACGCTCACGTGACACACGTGAGGCGTTCAAATATGGATACTGCCCAATTATTTCTCCCTTTTATATAAGTGCCGAGCACTTGGTTCTTGGGGCGCTCACGTGTGAAACACGTGAGGCGCTCCAAAGTTAGGTTCTGCCTTTTGGGTTTTATTGCTTGTCCCTTTATGTAAGTGCTAAGCATTTAGTTTCCATAGCGCTCACATGTAAAACACGTGAGATGCCTTAAATGGGGGAATGCCTTCTTGGCTTTATTGCCTCTCCCTATATATAAGTGCTAAGCACTTGATTGGGGGGTCACGTGCAAAACACGTGACTGTCCTAAGAAGTGTTCTTTGCTCCTCTTTTAAACAGCCGTGTGGGAAACACGTGAGGCAGTCTCAGCCATTTTCTTTTGTTCATTAGAAAAACTCACGTGGAAAACACGTGAGGTCTTATTATAGTGTTAAACACTAACGACTCACCAGGCTGTTCTTTTGTGATTCTGAGGAATCAAGTTCTCCCTTTGTTCTTTGCAAGAATTACATTCTTTTGTAGGGTTAAACTCTAGTTTCAGAGGAATTAAATTTCCATATGTATTTTTGTAAGAGTTAAACTCTTTGAACTCAGTTCTTTCCCCTAGGCTTTGAATCTGCATGACAGAATCTCCCCGATGAGAATTAAATTCTCAACTTGTGGGGAGATCTGCTTTTGCAGATCTCAACCAGAGGAAAAACTAAGTTCTTATATGAAGGGCTAAACCCTTAGAGAGGCGAAGGAGAGATAAAATGATCTATGTGTTTTCTCTTTACCTAGGGTTTTTTAGGAGGGGGCTTCTTCTTTAAGAGAATTAAATTCTCTCTGTATTTTTCTTCCCCTCTCTCCCTATCTGTCCCTTTCCTCCTCTCCCTGCTCCTATTTATATGAGAAGAAAAAGAATCAATTTGCTAAGAAAATCCCTCATTGAGAGATCGTGATTGATTTCATAATTAACCCAATTGATTTGGTGAATTTTATTCACCGTTGGATTTTTAATCTAAAAGCTCTCTGTTTTAACAGAGAAGATTTCTTGTTTGTTTAACAAAATTAGGAAATATTTTCCTAAGATAGGATTTTATTCTATCATATGAATATCTTGTTAGTTTAACAAGATTAGAATATTATTCTATCATATGAATATCTTGTTGGTTTTAACAAGATCAGGAAGATATTTTCCTAACATAGAATTTTATTCTATCATAAGATTAGGAAGATATTTTCCTAATATAGAATTTTATTCTATCTAATAGAGAAGATCCTTCTTATTTGTTTATCAAAATTAGGAATGAAATATTTTTCTAAGATAGAATTTTATTATATCATATGAATATCATGTTAGTTTAACAAGATTATGAATATTGAATTTAATTCTGTTAAATGAATATCTTGTTAGTTTAAAAAGATTAGGAAAATATTTTCCTATGATAGAATTTTATTCTATCATATGATCACCGCTGGATCTTTGATCCAAGAGTCTTCTGTCTAACAGAGAAGATATTTCTAGTTTGAGAAAGATCGGAAAAATATTTCCCAAATAGAATTTAATTCTAGAATTTAATAGGAGCGTTTTAAATTAGGGCGCTCACATGCATTGCATGTGAGCGGCAAGAGAACTCACGTGTTTAACACATGAACCCTAGTGTGGGTTTTAGCCTATTTATTTTCAGCGCTCATATGAGCATATAAGCGCTCACGTGTTTAACATGTGAGGCTCGTTTAGCCATTAGTTGTTTTATTAAGTTTATTTTCAGCGCTCATATGCTTTACATATGAACGCTCACGTGTTTAGCATGTGAAGCCTGTTTGGCCATCAATTATTTATATTCAGCGCTCATATGCTTTTCATATGAGCACTTTTAACACGTGAGACATATTTGGCCCTTAGTTGTTTGTTTTCAACGCCTATATGCTTTGCATATGAGCGCTCACATGTTTCACACGTGAGGCCTGTTTGGCCTTTTGTTATTTTCTTTCAGCGCTTATATGCTTTGCATATAAGCGCTCACGTGTTTAACACGTGATGTCCAACCGTGAATTCTTTTCCTCTTTCTTCTCTCCCTTTTTTATAAGGGTTATAAGGGAACAAATAGCTCTTGGCCGAAAATTTTGGCGGGAACAACCGTATTCTAATCTGGTTGTTATTTGATATCAGTTAGGTTATATGTGATATAACCGGATTATTGAATCAAGTGTTGATTTGATAAAGTGATATACAGATAAATGATATTAGTTTATATGTGATATAACCGGATTATTAAATCAAGTGTTGATTTAATAATATGATGTATATTTATATTTGATATAATTATATATTAACTAATATTATTACTCACTAATTATTTGCTTACCTTTATATATATATATATTAATATATATGTGATATATATTATATGAAGCATGGAAAGATTTTCTATTTATGAAAATAGAAAAGGAGGTGGAAAATGAGAGCATGGGTGTTGCATGGTTTGGTGATTATTTTATTCTACAGTCTACACTATTGAAGCATAGTTACAATTCTATATTGATGGATTTTGGTTGCTTCAATAATGTGAGGGTTTTTTAATCCATCCAACACTTGGTTATTTTTCTAGACTTGCTCATTTTTGCTTTTGAGCTCATGTGATGAGTTCTCCTCTCTAACTCCCTTCATCTTCTTCACCTCCACCTCTAAGCTCAATCCCTCATATGAGTTGTGAACTCTTGAACTTGTGAGAACCCTGGTGAGCAAATAACACCCATACTTCACCATCTTACACTAGATTAACATTTTAGTGTAGTGTGTTTCCTTCACTAAAGAGTTTAGTGAAAAGGTAGTTTGGATTAGCAGAGCTTCGGGTGGATCATCTTCGGCACGAAGATCACAAAGGAAGCTCGATCCAACTTCAAGTGGAGCCTAGTGGAGTCACGTGGACTAGTACATAGAGCTTGAGAAGAGAAGGACATGGTCTACAAAGGTTGTAGCCACCTTTCTCTTAGTATAGTTTGTGATGTTATGCTTAAAACCCTAATCATCTAGTTTAAGATCTTGGTTAGTGTTGATTAGCACCCCTAATTTTTTAAATTTGGCATGCTTGATGCTAGAAAAAACCCAGTGGTGGTGCTAACAAACACTTCCAATCCAGTCAGGATATTGAATCTCTTGGATGAAGCCAGAATCGATTAGTTTCTTGACTTCAGCGTTGATACTCATCTCAAGTTCAAGCCACATCTTTCTTGGTGCCTGTTTGATTGGCTTTATGCCTGGCGATATGGCCAGTTTATATACCGCTATTTTTGGATCTAGACCCGGCATTTCGGAGTAGTTCCATAAAAAGCAGTCTTTATACTGCATGAGCACATCTTTTAACGTAGCTACATATTTTTCAGATAGTAGCACACTGACGAACGTCGGTCTCGGATCATTTTCCGTCCCTAAGTTAATTTTTCTTAGGTTGTCCACCGTGGTGTGTATCTCATCTTCCATCTCTTTTGGTGCTGGTGGAAACTCTAATATCACCCCGTCATTGTCTTCATTTGCGAAGCACCCAAAGAGATCACCCATACTCTCATGCCCTCCCTCTTTTGAGAGTGTTATCATATGGCAGGTACGAGTTCGCTTCCATTCTCGCGGTCGGTCCTATTCTGACGGTATAGGTCCTCTTTGGCTCATACTTTTGTGGCGAGGTCACCCTCCAGCTGTCGGATAACATAAACCCGTCTTGTTGATACTGGTCTTCCACCCAATTCTTGAAGGTGAAGCAGCCTTCAAGAGGGTGACCTATTGCTTGGTGATAGGAGTAATAATCCGGATGATGATTTTCGTTTATTTGTTCGAGGTGCCGAGACTCTGGAAGCGTTATCATTTGGTGCTTCATGACAAGGTTGAATATTTTCCCTGTTTTGTCCTGCGAGAAAGAGTATTCTCGACCCATCTTCTTTATAAACGACCGGCTCTAATTAAGCTTTTCTCGATTGAACGGCGTTTTGGACCTGCTTTGTTGTTTTTGAACGTTGTTTGTGTTCTTTGCCTATTTTTACCTCCATTTCGGGATTTTCCCCCTTCGCGAGAACACATAGCGGGCTGCGGATAAAGAGCGTTATGGTCTACTTCCTCCGCAGATTGCTGATTGAGATGCTGCATCGTGGCCTTTTCATAAATGGCCATTTCGCAGATGTGGTTGTCCCTGCTTGCTTGAATAGCTTCTTTTATTAGCTTGTCAATTTGTTCTTCGAGTGACGGACTTAACGTTTTCAAAGCGGGATCTCGCTCCGATTTGACGTCATAACTATTTGGAAGAGCGTTTTCCTCTTCACTCGAGCTATTTACAACGTGTCAACTGTAGATTTGCTCCCGTTTTTTGGACCGAACGTATCCCAGCCCAGTTGTCTCTATCTTTCCGTTGGGCTTCCTTCGCTGAGTCTTGAGAATATCCTAAATCATTTTATAGAATTGGGCTTGTCGAATAGTTTGTTCGAGAGCTACACCTTGGCGTCTTCAATCCTTCCGCGTAATATCTTGGCAGATGGATGGATTGAAGCATGTCAAGTGTAAAATTGGCACCAAGCCAGACTTCTTTTTCTACTTTGGTCTCCATAGATTTGTAGAAGAGGATCGCCTTTTCACCTCTTCGCTTAGGAGGTACGTAGAAAGTTTGCAGTTCTTGTCTACTGTATGTATTGAGCGCATCAAGTTCCTTGTAGTGTCGAGGCAGAGCCATTGTAACACTTAGACTTTGATCCGTTTTGGCGAGAGTCTGTATTGACGGACGAATGGAGAACACTGCATTAGTTTCATCCTCGAAATCGCTGCCAAAGACCAGGATCGGGGTAGATGGTCCGAGCTTATTGTTTTCTTTTTGGGGTTGCCCCGAGTAAACTATTTCTTCGTCTTCCTCAGTATCGCTCCCAAAGATCGGGATAGTGGCCGCAGATTTTTGTTTACTCTCTGTCCTGTGGCACCTTCAGTATCCTCAAAGTCTGGAAGAAAGTACTTTGCGTCTTCGTATTTCCGGACTTCATTTATGGAGAACGGATTTAGCTCTCTCGTGACGGTATACTCCAAACCATCCTTATAATGCTTCATACACTGATATTGTGTAAAAGTGATGATGTTGTGCTCGTGTAACCAAGACCTACTGAGAAAAGGGTTATGCAAGACTTGGTGTCAATGACATGAAATTTGATGTCAGTGACAAACAGACCGAAGCGTAGCATCAGTATTACGGACCCAAGCGTTCATGATGACTGTGAGTCGAGACCGGAGATGGTAATTTTGTCTCGGGCAAGGTGCTGAACATTCATGCAAATTTCCTTTAGCACTCTCACATTGAGAAAATTAAAGGAGGATCCGTTGTCGACAAAGATTTTCCCTATTTTAATATTATAGTAGTACCCAGTGACGTATAGCGGACGATTATGTTCGCACGTACCGAGGAGTAAATCTTCATCGCTGAATGTAATATCAGCCGTGTGGATCTCTGCCAGTTTATTTTTCATCTTCTCATCTGTGAGGAAAGCTTGAAACTGATCGGGCTCTTGTAATGCCTTGATCAGGAAATCTTATGCCTCTTTGGACAGAGGAGAGCGTCCAATATGCTTAGCTGTGAGGGTATTTTCCTCGAATGTGCTAGGACGTTGTAATCCACCTTGTTTTTCTTAGGCGGGTTCTTTATGGCGAGATTTTTTACCACTTCTTCATCGAGGGCAATTTCTTCGAGCATTTTCCCTTTCCCTTTGTCTTTCTTGTTCGAACCTTTGTTTGCAGGTCCGAAGTTCTTTTCAGGCAGCGTATGGTTATACAGCTGAATATTCTCACAGTTCTTCTCCTCCTCTTCTTTTTCGGAGGCGGAGTCTTCGAAAAGAGGGTTGAGGGATGTTTCATCCTCGAAATCACTCCCGAAGGTGAGAACTTGAGGTTTTCGCCCTTCTGAACTGGTACCAACCATATGACAATTGCCAGTCATTTCTTCATGCGCGTTCGTCTCGCCACTTTGTTGTTGATGAGCGCGAGCTTCACGCTTCTTCTTCTTAAAGTGTTTTCGATGGGTAACATATCATTGCCACCATTTCTTGAAGGTGTTGTCCTCCTCGATGGGGTGAGCGACCTTTCGATGGTAGAGGCAATATTTTGGATGTGATTCTTCTCCGTCGTAGTATGGGACTCCAGAAGTGTACCTTGTGAAAGATGGTAGCTTCATCCCCAATGCTAAGGCTTTGGCGAACCGCTTCTCAGTTTTGATCCTGCTCTTACTTGTTGCGGGTGTACTTTGGTTTGGTCTGAGCACTTTATGACTCGTTCTCACCGCAAATTCTTTATTCAGACGCGGACGCTTAGCCTTTTTGTATATGGACGTTTCACGTTCTCGGTCATCTTTGCTCTTTTGAAAGGCTTCGTTTAGCAGCCTCTTAATCGGGTCTTCTTCTGGTAGTTTCGGGGAATTTAGCGCCGATTCTACCCCCAGTTCCTCTACATCGTTTTCTGACACTGAGGGAGCTTCTTCACCATATAACAACGAATGGGAGACCATGTGGTAACTTGCTATATAGTCTTCCGCTTCTTCTGATGAGTCATTTCCCTCATCATTATCACTTTCTTCGTCCTTGAGAATATGCTTGAGGAATTCTTCGAGCGTGACTGGTGTCCACGCTTTCTGGTTATACTCCTCCAGCGCGTCTATATACTTTTGAAGATTTGTGTGCTTGTCATCATACTCGGCAGGCTGCAAAGGTTTCTTGGTCTTCTTTTTCTTAGAAGACTTTGAAGGCTTGACTTGGGGGCTTTTCCCCTTGTCAACAGCTTTCGGTGTGGGACGTGGTTTCAACATCCCTTTAATAATTTCAAGTTCATGTGGGCTTTTCCACCTGATTGCCGGATATGCCTGTAGATCCTTCAGCATTCTTTTCGTTTTTGCTAAAAGATCTAATTCCCACGGAGCTTCCTTTACAAGCGTGCACGATGACCCCTGCGCGTCCACCTTTTTAGGAGTGTGCTTTTGGGGCGGGTTTACTCTCCAGTTATCAGACAGCGTGAACTTTCCCTGCTGGTACTAGTCTTCAACCCAATTTTTGAAGAAGTAGCAATTCTCAATTGGGTGTCTCACTATTTTTTTATAGGAGCAGTAGTTGTGGTTGTTGACGTCGCCGGGTTGCGCTGGACGCCGCGGATCTGCCAATGTGATGAGATTATTACGTATCGCCAGTTCAAACGGTCTCCTCGTCTTAGCGCGGGGAAATGAGAAAGCACGTTCTAGCCTTTCTTCCAAGGACGGGCGCGAACGCGCGTTGTTTTGGCAAGCAGTCGGTTTTGGGCCACTCGGTTGTTATTGCGTATTGGCAACGAAGACCATTTTCCCTTTACTCTTGTTATTTCGAGGGTCCTTATTTAAGGAGGAAGGCCCATGTCCCATCTTATCCATTTGGGTCAACTTGTCCATCAACGCATGGAAGGTGGTAACTTTGAAGAATGTCATAAACTGGGACACAGTTGATTGAGGATCGAGGGTCTTGATGAACATGCCGACGGCAGGAGACTCTTCAATGCGCTGTTCGCACTTAGACCACAGGTTCCCCATCGGATCGCGTATTGGACCCAAGTCTCTCCTGGCTTTACCCTGGCATTGATTAATGCCGTGATCGGAGTGCGTTTGAAGGGTTACACTAGCGCCCCGGCCAACTTCCGTGGCCAAATGCGGAACAAAAATTTTACGACGAACATAAATTTGGCGCTAGAATAACACTAAAACCCGGATCTTTACCATAAACTTAACTAGCAAAAGAAGAGTTCTATTTACTATGATAGAAAGTTATACCTTAAACTTGAACTCCTTCTTCTCTTTGTTGTGAGCTTCTTGGAATGATCTAGATGGCTCCTCCTCACCGGCTTCTCTATATCGAAGAAGATCCACCCGAAGGCCTCTACCTTGAGCTCCTACCTCAACCATGAAGTAATTAGAGTGCCTTGCTTGCTAGACTAAGAACCCTAGAGTGAGTAGAGAGTTGTTTTAGTGGTTAGATCTCACAAAGCTCTTGATTTTCAACTCATGAAACAAGAGAGCTTTGAGAGAGGAAGAGGAGAGAGCTAGCAAGAGAGAGAATGTATCATGATAGAATGAGAAGAGATAGCTCTCATATGAACAAAAAGAATAATGATAATTTTAATTAGGATAAATTGTCATGGTTGATGTTGATTTGACCATTATCATGTCACAATTAATGCTAAGCATGCTCACAAAAATATCTAAGTCAACATGGGTCAACTTAGTCAAATGGTCAAACCAATTAACCATGATACAATTATCTCTAATTAAAACTCATTAATCAATTTCCTCCATCTCATTATGGTTTTAATCAAGTCAATGTTCAAAACCCTAATGAGGTTCCTCTGCCTCTGTCAACTGTGTATACACACCCGCATCCGTGTTCCGAGGAACACGAATACAATGAGACCGAACCAACCCGAAACCAAATACTAGGATCTGGCTTAAACCAAAGCCTATTGGTATCAACTTTCCGAACACTGAACACGCACAAATACGCATATGTGAACGAACCCTGTCGTAAAACCATACGACCTCTACTCGTTTCGCCCAAAGGTGAACAACCCTCTGTGTGGGACTCTAAAGACTCGATACTACGCTGGCAGTGGGTTTAACCACAGGCCGCAAGCGGTACTGGCTGTACGTAACGGCCCCCAGATAGATGCCGATAAGAAGACCGATGAGGTGAACCCATCTGAACTCCTACTGAGCCTGAATGTGACAATCTCCGTACAGTCCGGTCTGTTCGTCTAAGAGTATCGCATGTCGGGCCTAGGGGGCGGTAAACGTCAGACCCCTAATAGCGGTATAAGTCGTGTCGGAGTGTAGCCCAGAACACCCTGAGAAACTACTGGAAACACTACCAGTAAATCTCGCTTGCCCTGGCCAGGGACTTTGTGTAATGGCTCTCCTAGACACAACGCGATATCAACTCCCAATACCGGGAGAGACGAATCCTGTCTAACCGTCACTGCCTCCAAGTGCTTCGGGACTGCACCCAACTACTATCTGTTTGCACGACTCAATAGAGCCGTGGTAGGATAGTAATCTAAGAACAGTGGGAACACATTCGAGGCGAAGTGACAGTGTCAAGTCAACGAACTAAGCTGTACCCATGTCACCTGGGAACTGTTAACTGACGATAGGTATAATACCAACCAACAGTTCCCGACGAGTCCTATCCAGTGTACTCGTAACCTAACGAGCACCTGCATACTATCTCCAGTACGACGTACTGATGGCTGTGGGACAGACCATTTCCCCTGCTGGGACGAGAAGCGTATGCACCAGTCTACTCTGGAGTATCGATGCCCTGTCTCGATAATCCTACGACTAGGGACCTATATAAGGATGTGCTTATAGACTACCCAGTCCCCACTAGTGTGATCGCTATCACATCACCGGTAGTCAAGCAAAGATCCTAAGGGCTCCATCAATATGTATTAGCGATATGTTAAAAGAAACATATACACATATTAAGATAGAAACAAACCAAGTAGCATACTACTATATTGAGCAAGACTGTCGTAAACCCGTATATATATCCCAAGCTTCCAAAATGTATTATACAAACTAGTACTATACAATAATGGCCTCTAGGGCATACATATCCAACAGCGTTCACTCGCGCTGGTGAACCGTTGCATGAACAGCAGTTCCAGTTCTGCGAAGGTTTTCATGGAGTCATTTAGGAGCTCCGAGTACCAATCAAAAGTTGTCTCTGACAAGCTTCTGACAAATTGGCGAAACAACAGTTTGTCGCCGCCTCCAGTATTGCCGCATAGTACTCTGAATTGTGCGACATGCTGGTGAGGATTGCCCATTCCTTTGTAGAAATGGAACTTAGGGATTGTATATCCCAGCGGGTACTTGATTTGGTCATACCAGGACAGATATGGTCGCCCTTTTCTGACGAGTTGGTTGGCGGCTTCATTGGCGTGGTGAGATCTTATTTGCTGAGTGATGTAGTCATCCAGAGCCGCCTTGGAAATGGTTTCTTCCTTGGCCGCTGATAAGGCCGGAAGAGAGTTTAATGTTTCCCCTCTGTCATCCTCGATAACTATTGGCGGATTTTCGGCTGGGGGTTCCAGTTGTATCATCATTCCCCCCAAGTCTTGGAATAGAAGAGCCATCTGCTTGATATTAGCAGCTTGCTCTGCAGCTTCCTTATCTTTTCTTTCCAGCACTCTTCGTAAGAACTCTATATCAGTCTCTTGCTTTTGGCATTGTTCAGCTTCTTTTTCCGGACTTTCTTTTTGTCCGGTGAATACTGCCATTTTGGTTAGCATTTTTTGGAGCTTTTGCTGTTGCTCATGAGCCTTTGTCAACGACCGAGTTTGAGGTCGGTGACTCACCGAGGCACGGCTCTCTTCTTTCCCGTTGACCATGTAGACCGTATGTACGGTAATACCCCCAGACTTGGGGCATTTAGATCTTTCGCCATTGAATTTTGCCACTGGCGGTAGAGTTTTCTCCAGTTTCGTTCTTTTATGAGATATTGGAGTTGGAAGAGCCGTTGTGACAGGCACCTGTTTAGCAGAAGTCCCCCGTTGGATGGCGGAGGAGAAATCTTTTTCTTGTCAGCTCTTTAGATTTCTTGGGTCGCCAGACTCTATGGATCTGTGAGGAAAGCCGTTGATGAGGCTGCTCCAACCGTTTCTGTATTGGGGCTTTTGCCGGTGGAGGTGATTTCTTTAGTACCGTCGTTGGGGAGTTCTTACGTACCCTCCTGAGCAGGTCAAAGCTGTTCCCAGTTAGGACAACAGCATTGATATCCACTATAGAAGCTGGTGGGGTGAGCCCAGAGGGAGAGTTTCCCCTAGCTTCTCTCACTCGACGCCAGTGGCGACGTCGAGCATGCATTAGAGTGAGAACTGCCTCAGTTTTAGAGGCGTCTTCGTCATGCCCCCTACGTTGCTTAGGAGTTTCGGTTGGCGTCAGCCTGTTGAAGACCGACGTCCTTGTTGGGGATGGGGCGGAGTTGGCCAATCTTTTGAAAACTGGCTGTCTGGGAGGGAAAGCACTTTTGCTGACATCACCTGTAGCAAGAGAAGGAAAGGCTAGCCATTTTGGGATGGCTCTCTCAGGTATCACGAGTTTCTTTACGGTCCCGTTCAAGTTCTTGTTCAGTCTGTTGAAGATTGAAGTGTCAAATTTGGACGGCTTGTTGATAGGAGCCGCCATGGTTGTCAGCCGATTAAAGACCGACCTTCTAGGAGTTTCTTCTTATGGCGTTGAGGCACCGAAACTCACAGGCGGGAGCATGATCCCGAAGAATAGTTCGGTAGTGGCTTGTGTGACCTGTCCCACCGGCATTGAGAAGATGGATGCCGCGTTGGGCCCATACATCACTCCCCTAGATGGGATGGAGCGGGAGTTGCTGCTGCATGAAGTGCAATGAGAAGCCATTGATTTCCTGCACAGAAGCGAGACACCAAGTTTTAGTATCTCAAATACAGGGGCAACTATGAATACAATGAACCACGATTTTGTTCGTGATCACGACACACGAAGTGTGGAAAGAGAAAGAGGTCCCACCGGACATTCCAGAATCTGTTTACCGCCGAAGACCGGACTAAGACGCGGAGGACGTCTAGCCTCAATTTGAGGACAAATGCTATTTGGACATATCCACCCACCTCTCCGAAGATACCAAGTTGATTTATAGCACCGTATATCGGAGGTTTGGATAGATGCTGCCGATTTAGCAGACTTTATCTGATTCCCCCTCATTTGTGAAGGGTTTTTGATTGTGGGGACGCTCTTCCCTGTAAACGCAAACCCATACAGTTAATTACGTTATCACATTGCGATAACCACATTTTGTTGCTCCAGTGGTTCACTTCGTGTCGTGCGTTACTTTGTTTGTTTTGGTTGCCCATGGATTGTTTACGGAGACTAATTTATGTCGTCGTCCGTAGGGTGCGAATTAATCCAAATCCGTATATTTTAGATTTGGGTTTTGAACTTGGGTTGTATGTTCCTTTAGTTCAAAGAATATTTCATTTTATTTAAGGACCGTTAATCTGTGTTTTAGATTAAGATCAACTTAAATATATGAGCATTTGGGCTCAATTTATTTTAACTAAGAATACGTTAGTCCTATTTGAGACTAAGATCAACTTAGCAATATTTTCAGGATCAGTAAATTTTATTAAGATCCCACAACAGAGCATTTGGGTTCAGTTGCAAGAGAACTTCAGAGGGACTTGGCCAATTTGAGCTTTGGTCTGCTCAGTCTTTTTTTCCTTTTATTCAGAAGTGTTAAGCACTTGTTTGTGGCTCTGTTTGCTTGGTCATGGGCTTTCTCACTTTATTCAGAAGTGCTCAGCACTTATTTGTAGCTCTGGCGCTCACGTGGGAACCATGTGAGGCGCTGGGACATGGGCGTTGTCCAATCAACGCTAAGCACTTAGCCATTATTACCACATATATATAGTACTCTGCACTATATACAGCACTCACATGTGTTTCATGTGAGGCGTTGAGTCTTCATCTCTGGGCGCTCACATGGGAACCACATGAGGTGCTGAATTTATATTTTTGGGCGCTCACGTGGGAAGCACGTAAGACGCTGAATCTTTTGTTTTAGAGATTTTAATCTCTGTTGATATTTTCTGAAGAAGTTTTAATTTCTGTTAATGGTATTTTGACCATTAATGATCATCAAGATCTTTGTTTTAAAGATCTGGGATCGGTTTTATTGGAGAACTAAGTTCTTATATTCTTTTTGTAAGAACTAAGTTCTTTATGTAAGGTTAAATCCTGTTTTCGGAGGAATTAAATTCCTAGAACATATGTCTTTTCTCTCTGTTCTTTTTATCTAATTATTTCCTTTAGATTTTGAGTTTGAAGAACAGGATCTTCCCGATGAGAATTAAATTCTTAACTTATGGGAAGGTCTGTCTTACAGATCTCAGATCTAGAGAAAAAATTAAGTTCTTTTAATGAAAGGTTAAACCCTTGTTTTTGCTTATGCCCGGCAAAGAAGATATATTTTAGCTCTGTTTTTTCTTTACCTAGGGTTGGAAAGAACGAGGAGACCTTCTTTGATGGAGAATTAAATTCTCAGTTTGTAGAAAACATATGGGGTCGATTCTTTATATGTGACTTGAAATCTCGGATCATTTATATAGGAGAGACAAATTATTAATTAGTTTGAGAAAATCTTTCATTTGAGAGATACCAATTGATTTAATTTATCTCAAAAATTGTTCGGGGGTTTTATCCACCATTGGATCTTTGATCCTAAGAATTTCTGTTTTACAGAATATATATTCTTATTTTTAACAAGATTAGGGATGTATTTTCCCATATACAGAATTTAATTATGTCAAACGGTGATTTTTAATCACCATTGGATTTTTAATCCAAGAGCTCTCTTTTTAACATAACTCATTTTTCTTTGTTTAGAAAGATATATGGAAATATTTTTCCATCTCATTGGATCTTTGATCAACATTTTTCTATTTAACAGAAAATATCTTTCTCAATTAGAAAGATCAGGGAGATATTTTCCCCAATAGAATTTAATTCTATACAAAGCTAAAAAGTATGTTCTCATGTGTTTAACACGTGACCCCGGTGTGGGTTTTAATCTGCTTATATTTAGCGCTGATATGCATGTGTTTAACACGTGAGACTAGTTTGCCTTCTTTTGGTTGTTTATTCTCAGCGCTTATATGCTTTGCATATAAGCGCTCACCTGTTTAACACGTAAGGCCAGTTTAGCCCTTTTGGTTATTTTTTCAGCGCTTATATGCCTTGCATATAAGCGCTCATGTATTTAACATGTGAGTCCAAGCTGTGGGAATTCTTTTCTCCTTATTTCTCCCCCCCCCCTTATAAGGAAACATGGACGTGACAATGATCGATACCGGAGGTGACATTGGAGCACGGCGGATTTCCGGAGGATTCCGACCATGGCTGAGTTGATATCTGGAGAGGACCGATCGGTAAGACGATGCCTGCGATATCAGGATTTTACGTGTCGATGATAGACACGAGATTTATGATGATTTTGTGTGTCGGTGATGGACACTCGGTGGATGATGAGTTTGAGTGCTGATGATAAACACTCGTGAGATTCGGAGTGTCGATACTGGACACTCATATGTTAATGTTTGCGTGATCCGTCGAGATACACTGTTATAGAATATGCTCTATAGTAGCTGAACATGCTATATAGTAGCCGAACATGACTGATCCATGGGACAGTACCTGAATACCATTTTCACATATTGGTACACATAAAGTGCTTTCCAAATGACCTATAGTCTCACTATTTTAACGTGTCTAGGACGACACAAGAAGCTTTTAAACAGAAAGCTTCTTAAAACTCATTTCTGAAAAGTGATACTTTAAATAAAACGAGTATAATTCTTTGTTCCCCTCCGAAAGGCGGCGCACAGGACCGCGATGTCCTAACGCTGAGATTCGGGGCAGATGCTATTTGGTTTTATCCGTCTACCTCTCCGAAGATGCCAAGTTGATTTATGGAACCGTGTATCGGAGGTTTAGACGGATGCGGCCGATGTAGCAGACTTCGTCAGATTCCCCCTCGCTTGAGGGTTTTTGATTGTGGGGACGCTCTTCCCTGCAGGCGCAAGCCCCTGCAGTTAATTACGCTACCGCATCGCGGTAACAACTTTCTCCTTCTCCAGAATTTCACTTCGTGTTGTGTGTGTTTGTTTTGTTTGTGGTTGCCCGTGGATTGTATACGGAGACTGAGTAATACCGTCGCCCGTAGGACGTGGATTAGTCCAAATCCGTATTTAGTTAGATTTGGGTTTGGTGTTTTTAGTTTAAGGATGCATTAGTCGCGTTGCGGCTAAGATCAACTTAAACGTTCGTTAAGGATACGTTAGTCCAGTTTGAGACTAAGATCAACTTAACGGGATCGTTTAGATCCGACAAAAGAGCGTTTGGGCCCTATTGTTCCAGTTTAGGGACATAGTGGTCCAAAGCATTTATGGCCGTCGGGACCCGTCACCTCTCTGACGTCGTTGAAGAATTACAACGATAGGTGTCAGAGGAGTTCAGAGATGTACCCTTGAACCAGAGTTGATTTGGGGTTTTATCATTTATTTAAATGTCTAAGGATGCGTTAGCCGTGTTTGGGGCTAAGATCAACTTAAACGGGACCGTTTAGATCCGGCAAAAGAGCATTTGGAGGCTCTATTGTTCCAGTTTAGGGACGTAGTGGTCCACTTTCCAGTTTAGGGACGTGGTGGTCCATCGCCAGTTTAGAGACGTGGTGGTCCATATTCCAGTTTAGGGACGTGGTGGTCCGATATTAGTTTAGGGACGTCTTGGTCCGATATTAGTTTAGGGACGTCTCGGTCCGATATTAGTTTTGGGACGTCTCTGTCCAATATTAGTTTAAGGACGTCTCGGTCCATATTCCAGTTTAGGGACGTGGCGGTTCATATTCCAGTTTAGGGACGTGGTGGTCCGATATTAGTTTAGGGACATCTCGGTCCGATATTAGTTTAGGGACGTCTCGGTCCGATATTAGTTTAAGGACGTTTCGGTCCACGAGTTTAAGGACCCCGCAGTCCGTATCTTGGTTTAAGGACGCATAAGTCCATGAGTTTAAGGACCCCACAGTCCGTGTTGATGTGTGGTTGTCGGGACCCGTCACCTCTCTGAAGACGTTGAAGGATTACAACGACAAATATCAGAGGAGTTCAGAGATGTACCCTTGAACCAATGAGTTGGTTGAAAAAGCAGATGTGCTCAGTTCAAGATGATTTGAGGACTTATGGCCAGTTTGGGCTAAGTCCAATTATGTTTGAAATATCGGCCCTTTGTTGGCTCATTGAAGGAGAGGCTTTGCCTCTAGAAACTTAGCCAATTGGGCTAAAGCTAGTGTTAAACACTAAAGACCAACAGTGTTGAACACTGGAATAAGATTAGCAAGTTAGTGTTAAACACTAAAAGATAACCAGTGTTAAACACTAGCAACAGGGCTTTCAAATTAGTGTTAAACACTAAAGCAAATCAGTGTTAAACACTGGTAATCAGATATTTCAAATTAGTGTTAAACACTAAAGCAAATCAGTGTTAAACACTGGGAACAAAGTCTTCAGATTATTGTTAAACACTAAGGAGAGAGGGGTCACGTGTGGACACGTGAGAGCGCCCTGATTTCCCTTATTTTATTCTGCAGATCAGTGTTTAACACTTTTAATTCTGACGGCCATCACGTGTGAGCACGTGATGGAGGCCCCCGCTCTGGTCTGTTAGAATGCTCATTAGGGGTCACGTGGTGACACGTGAGGGCGCCCTAAATGTGGAGTCAGATCTCCTTTGTTTTATCCTCAAATCTGTGAATAAGTGTTAAACACTTTTCATCTTTATTTTAGAGCATCACGTGTTGGCACGTGATGGGGGTTTATGCATCGATAATTACAGCACTTGCTGAGGGGTCATGTGGGGACACGTGAGAGCGCCCAAAGCTTCTTTTCTTTTGTTTTGCCATTAAGTGTTAAACACTTTCATTTTTATTTTAGAGCATCACGTGTTGGCACGTGATGGGGATCTGTGCGCCAATTGTTAAAGCATTTGCTGAGGGGTCACGTGATAACACGTGAGAGCGCCCAAAGCTTTCATTTCCTTTGCTTTTTCTTTCTGCGTTTTAGGAGTCACGTGGGAGCACGTGAGGTGATGCTTCAAAGTTCTTTGCAGGGGATCTTTTTAAGGGTCACGTGGGGGCACGTGACCCTAGTTCTTTTCATGAACAGAGATCTTTTAAGAATTGAATTCTTTGTCGGGTTAAATCCTGATTATGATTTTGGAGGAATTAAATTCCTAACGTGAAAGAATTAAATTCTTATTTAGGATGAAACCCTGATTTCTTTTCAAAGGAATTAAATTCCCAAATATGTAAAAGAATTAAATTCTTGATTAGGGTTAAACCCTAGTTTTGTTTTAGGAGAATTAAATTCTCAAAACTCAATTCCCCTTCTAAGTTTAGGATCTGCATGGCAGGGTCTCGACCCGATGAGAATTAAATTCTCAAGTTATGGGGAGATGTGCTCTGTGCAGATCTTCAACCAGAAGAAGAACTAAGTTCTTTTTTTTATAAGAGTTAAACTCTTGGATTTTGAGAATTAAATTCTCTGTTTGAAGTTTTGATTCCCTTTCTTTTCTCACCTAGGGTTTTCTTTGTTGAGAATTAAATTCTCCTTTCTTTTCTTCCCTCTTGAGAATTAAATTCTCCTCTCTCAGTTTTTCTCTCAAAAAGTAGATCCCCCTCTTCTCTTCTTGGCTCCTATTTATAGGAGAAGGAAAAGAATCAATTTGTTTAGCAAATCTCTCATTGAGAGATTTGATTTGTATGTTGAGAGATTTGATTTATATTTATCATTAATCTGGGCCTTTAGATTGTTAAGTGAATTTTATTCACCATTGGATTTTAAATCCAAAGATATCCATTTGTTATCTCGGTCAGATTTAGGGGGGAAATCTTTCCAAGTCCAAGATCTTTCCATAAATTGGTGATTTTTAATCACCCTTGGATCTTTAATCCAACGGTCCCTATAATCCTTTTCCATTTGGAAATATTTAGAAGCTTTTAGAATTTTAATTCTATTTCGAAAGATTTAAATGATCTTTTTTCAGAATTTAATTCTGTTGAACAGCAAGGCTTTTACAGCCAGTCACGTGTTGCCACGTGACCCCCAATTAAGTCATTTTCTCAGTGTTTACTTACGCTTCAGTTGTAACCATCACGTGTCAACACGTGACCATTGGTCACGTGTGAGCACGTGACACCTCATTGAGATATTTCCTTCAGCTGTTTGTTTACGCTTCAGTTTTAACCATCACGTGTCAACACGTGACCATTGGTCACGTGTGAGCACGTGATTCCTGATTTTTAATCAAGGAACAGATTTTAGAATTTAATTCTATTCATTATTTTAGAGGCCTTAAAAGCCCATCACGTGTCTGCACGTGACCCATGGTCACGTGTGAGCACGTGATGCCCCATTAGGGTCTTTTCTGAGTTTTTATTATATTTTTTAACTCCTCCAGCGGGTTCTTAAAAGTCCATCACGTGTGGACACGTAATTCCTCATAACTTTTGATCCCGGATGAATTACGAGGCCCATAATATATCAAATCGAAGGGTTTTTCGAGCCGCTTTCGATACCATCAGAATTTACTATTTCTCATTCGGGAGTTTGTCAAAATACAGCCCGGAAGATACTGGTTCGCATTTCCTTAAGCATATCGCTGACATTTGATACCTTAGACTCTTTTGCGCAGAAATTTTTGGCGGGAACATTCTTCATAAACCTACGCCTGCTATTTGTGCCATGATATACGTATCATACGGCTATTTTTGAAAGGATATACATGTTTGGGCTATTTTATAGGCTTATACATGGATGCATGATATATATATATATATATATATATGATATATTTCAATGGTTACGTGATCGATATTGATGCGCTTATAGTATTTACGCATTATACATATATTAGTACAGGATATGATGGTACTATACTTTATGATCTAGGTAGATCGTCATGCATTTTAATTTCTACCTTGCGATATAATTTTATTCACCGAGTTGACAACTCAACCCCGTTTTTCCCCAGTTTCTTACAGGATTGACCACTCGGATCAATAGTGGCTTGTCGGTACACTTCTTACTTTGGTGATTGATTTGGTAGGTGGGTTACATATTGGATCATAACTACACATTGTGTGTGTGTGTATTCTTTTGGATCTAGTTAAAAACTTTATCGACCAAAACTTGTATATTTGGGGATTTAGAAGCGAGACTTAAATATTATGTGTTTTTGGGCGTCACACTCCTTTAGAGTCAACTTTATATTGTTTTTGGTTATGTTTCGCTTTCTATTTCTTCGCCTTATGCGTCATATATTAACTGCGTGGTTGCTCCGCCGTTTGGGCGTGAAAACTAGCTCCCATTAGGGATGCTTTATATATATTATGCTTTGTACGTGGTTTTATTCAAAATTTACAAAGGAAGTGATGCCCGATCTTCAAAAGACATGGGCATTTTCAAACAAACTTATTTATACTTTAAAAGGAACCCGATTCTATTTAATAACTCTTTTTAAAACTTCACCTCCACTATTTTTAAAAAGGTTTAGATTCTGGGCTTTTGGCTTACTTAGACCGCGTCGACATTTTTAGATGTCGTGTGATTTAAATGTCGGTCACATGCCGCTTTCGGGTCGTGACAGAATATTTAATATTTTATTGAGTAACCATTTGGATTGAATATTTATGTATCCATATTTTTTGACATCAAAGTTAAATATAAGTTATAGCTTTCTATTTTATTAAAGTGCATAAAAAATGTTAATAATTCCCGCTCAAAAGATATTACATAATATCGATCCATTAAATTATATCTCAAAATTTCAATTTTCCAGGGAATCTTGGTCAAGTTTAGTTTTAAATTAAAAATATAACTAAAGAGACAAAACTTTTAAGATGAAAATTTTCAATGGATTAACTATGTAAAATGAAGTTTTGAGATATGCAAGATGTCCATAGCAACTAATTAGAAAGGATTTTGATTTTTCCATGCCACTCAAACTAAAATAATGAATATGTATTAGTATTTTTTTACTACTACCACCATCAATAACATCCTAAGACTAAACCACTATAATTGATGAGAAAAAGCGAAAAAATGGAAGAAAAAATGGAATATCATTTTCCAAATTCTAAAGGCCAAACTTTTATATTCTTCGCCTCATTGATACAATGGGTATTATATGGCAATGATTATCAAAATTAGAATTTTTTTGGTAATCAAAATTAGAAATTTAAGATGAGAAAACTAAGAGCTTAGAGTGGCTCATTGAAGGGGTTAAAATCAAGTATAAAGACAGCAAAAAATAAAATGAATTAAAATCAAAACAACCACTATTTTTTACATTACCTAAATTGCCCTTGGATTTGGCTAAAAGCAATGCTTTAGAGTATTAGGCTTTTCCCTTTTTTATGTGGCTTTTTAGACTTTTTATTTTTGGGTCTTACCCTTAACTGTTAAGGTTTTTCACTAAAATACCTTAAAGTATTTCTATTACAATAAAATATCTTTAACTATGGTTATCAAGAGATGTTTTTCACTAAAGTACCCTCAAAAGTAGCACTTAAGTTATTTTTCACTTAAACTTTTTCACTAAAATACCCACAAAACTAGCAACTAAGGTGTTTTAGTATAATAAAAAATTAAGGTATTTTAGTGAAAATCAATGATAGTTTAGACGATTTAAGAGTAATTTATATTTATATATTTTTTTAAATACCCTCAAAATAGCACTTAAGGTATTTTACTATAATAAAATTTTAAGGTATTTTAGTGAAAATCAATGATAGTTAAGGGTATTTAAGAGTAATTTATCTTTTTATTTTTTTATAATACAATAATCTTTTTATTAATCCCGAAAAGTGGAAGAACGGTAAATCATAAGAATCATGACAACTTGATCACAAGTTCGAAGAATGTTAAACAAAAAATAGGAGGGATTAATTTAACCCAACTCTAACTCTCTTTTTGTTTTCCGTCATATAAAATCCAACTCCCCCCTCATACAATCAAATTCTAGATTTTCAAATATAATAAAAAATTAATTAAGTCTATAAATTAACACTATATTTATTCTAAAATATCAATTCAATGTATCGGATTAAAATATTCTAACTTTCTAAGAAGAAAAATGAGAGAAAAAAATCATATAATATATCATATCTAATCGGTAAAATCATATCAAATATTCCAAAATAATAAATTAATAACAAAATAAAATAATAAGACTTAGGATTTTTTATGACTCGTTTAAATCTTTTATATATCTTCATGTCATATTAGCTTTAATTATGTGTAATCTACGTGCAAAAATATATCTATATCTTAAAAATCTATCACTATCCTAACTAAAATGAACTATATATATGTGTGTGTGTGTATTCAAAAATATATATCCCCTATCTAAACAGTAGATTTGTTAGAAAAAATATTAACCGTTAATTCTTAACAATATATAGAGATGGTTGTGACATGGCATCTTTTAATTATCTAATTTAGTTCTTCAAAATTTGTTTTATGTAACAAACAATTAATTTGTTAAGAAATATCGGTAGATTTGTTAGGAAAAATATGAGCTATTAATTCTTCACATCTACATATAGAGATAGTTATAACACGGTATTTTTTAATTATCTAATTTTTTGAAACAAATGTAATTAATTTGGATATTGCTGTATTAATAAATAAAAAATGTTTTGTTATGGAATTAAAATCTGTCATTAAAATTTGTCTATTAAAACTTCAATTTAAATTCATGGTTTTAAATATAACAAAACAGTTAAGATTTTATTTAGTTTTAGATTCATTTTAGTTTTTGATGTCATCATACTTGATTTCAACCCCTTCAATGAGTCACCCTAGCTCTTAGTATTTTCATCTTAAATTTTTAATTTTGATTACAACAAAAAAAAATTCTAAATTTGATAATCATTTCCATATAATATCCATTGTATTAATGAGGTGAAGAATATAAAAGTATGGTCTCTAGAATTTCGAAAATGATATTCCTTTTTTTCCTTTCTTTTTCTCTTTCTCCCATCAATTATAGTGGTTTAGTTTTAAGATATTATTGATGGTAGTGGTGGTAAAAAAAATACTAATACATATTCATTATTTCAGTTTGAGCAGCATGGAAAAATCAAAATCCTTTCTAATTAGTTGCTGTGTACATCTTGAATATCTTAAAATTTCATTTTACATAGTTGATCTATTGAAAATTTTCATGTCAAAAGTTTTGTCTCTTTAGTTACATTTTTTATTTAAAACTAAACTTGACCAAGATTTGCTTAAAAATTAAAATTTTGAGATATAATTTAATGGATCGATATTGTGTAATATCTTTTGAGCAGGAATCTCAAGATCATATTAACATTTTTTATGCACTTTAATAAAATAGGAAGTTATAACTTATGTTTAACTTTGATGTCGAAAAATATGGATAGATAAAGATTCAACCCAAATGGTTACTCAATAAAATATTAAATATTCCTTAGCCATTTTTATCCCCTGTAAATTTAGTGATTTTAGTAATTATATTTCAATTTATTTTTAACAGTACTTAGTTAAAAACTAAAGAGCAACATGTAATCTTTCGTGAATATGTGTTTGTAATTAATATTTAGTCTGAGAATCTATGATAGTTTTCTATGCTATATAAACTTGGGTTTTCATTTGTGTTTATTTTTTAACTTCAAAGTTGGATGTAACCGATTATGATTTCTACAACCTTGTTCTAGGGGAACCCGTTGAGGATGGTGCTTAGCACCACTCCTGGGCCACCCTATTCTATGGGAACCCGTTGAGGTAGCACCACTCCTAAGTACTAGCGAAATTGAAAGGTGTAGTCCTTCACAGGAAAAGCCTTTCTTCTGAAAACCAAGAAATTAAAAGAATAAATATCTACTCTTAAATTATTTTATTTGGTTCTTACTTATGGAACGACACTAAAACCGCATATGGATTTCTATTAGCTAAAAATTGGCGTTTATATGGTGGCCTATAAACCGTCGACAGTCATATGAGTAAACACTAAATTTTAATAATTCTTGAGTATAACTCAATTGAAAACCCAAGTTTTCATGGCCTAGAAAAATATCATAGATTCTTAGGCTAAATATTCATTACTCCGGGAAGAAAAGACTTAGCCAGTCATGGCTCTAATACCAAACACAGAGTAATAATAAAAGAGATACTTATGAAACTAAAAAAGAAAAGAGAAGAAGAAGAACTTACAATCCAAGCAACGTCCCTTAAGCAATCAACTTATTATAAACTAAGAGGTAGAGGATTATAAGAGAGAGATGGAAGAACTGAGGGTTCTGTCCAAGATGATTTACAATGAGGGAGGCCTTCCTTATTTATAGAATGGAGAGAAGGGTCGAGAAGGTTTGAGAAGAGGGTGAGGTGTCCCTTCTTATCTCTATCACATTTATTAAAAGTAAGGTGAGGTGTCCTTGTCTGTCACCTTTATTAAAGGTGAGGTGAGGTGTCTATATCACCTTTAAAAAAAAGATTCCTTATCTTTTGTCGTCCACCATTATGAATAGTAGGTCCCATAAAAAAAGCGTGTGCTGGCAGATTGCATTCGGTTGGTTTTTAGTGGGTGAAAAATATTAATTAATACAAACGGCTTCCTGAAGCTCAATCCGTAAAATTAATATAACCGGGCTTTTTATTTTTGTAGCCCTTTGCTTTTTTCCTGACCCATTTTTTAGCCCATTAAATCTTTCCACAGTTGATCAGCTGAGCGCAAGTCTTTTTCTGGATCTTGGCTTTGGCCTGCTGGAAAATCACCAGCATCTTTCATTTCCACAGATCAGATACTCTTTATGGAGGACACAGAGATATCGTCTGAATTGTCAAATGTCTGTTCGAACTGAATCTTCATATGTTCGAAGAATTTTTCATTAGCTCCTCCTCGAAAATATTAGAATATTTCCTCTGAAATGAAGATTCTAACTTCTGTAGAGGATTGTTTGTTGGCAATTCCTCATTAATCCTTTTATTAAGGATTCGATTATTATTTTTAATAGTCGCTTTTATTTCGACTATTTTTTCTTCTTTTGATTCTTGTCCACCATTTTATCAGGAATCTTCGAGTGAGAACGAAGATATTACCCTCATCAAATTCTGCCGATAAAGTCCATCTCCAGATGTAGGGGATCTCATTTTCAATGAAGTGGTATAACGTGCTTTCACTTTTTTTAATTAAGGTGTCATTCATATTATGAAATAATGGATGAGATTCCATTCACAAATTATGAATTTGTTCTGGTAGAATTTTTAACTCTGCTCCCATTTTTCTCCACCAGTGTAGCAACCAGTTTGGAATTCTTGATTTTATTATATCGGTTTTTATTATGATGAACCATGAATGTTTTCTGCCTAGGTTCTCATAATATAAAAATTTATTGAATACTTGGATATAATCCCAGTAATTGCATTCTTAACGCATTTCACCCGTCTTGAAAGATCTGGCTTTGTTTGGATGTAGAGCGCATTTATACGGTTGATGAACCTTGGAAAAATTTATAATTTCTCCTTCTTCTTTCCTATTGGGATATAAGTGTTTAATTTCTACTGAATTGAAAACAGCTAATAAACCTTCTAAACTTTGTCGGGATTTCCCTACTTGAGAAGCATACGAACCGGTCTCAATGTATTTTTCCTTTAAAGACCAGGGATCATGCATCTTGGGAATATCATTCTCTTCTAAACAAATAATTGTTATAAAAATATTTTTCTGAAAATAATTATCTTCAGATCTTTTAATAGCCTTTTTGAAAGACCGGGTTCGTTCAAAGTTATTCTCTGAACCTGATGATTCTTCCAAGCTAATATTACTTTTCTGCTGAGTGTTATAAACACTTCTTTTTGCCGTTTTATTCGGCGTTTTCCATTTTGAGAGGGCGTATGATGCATGTGATTCAGTCTCTATATCATATCGAATTTGCTTTGGCTTTTGCATTTTAAACCAATTTGAATATGGGGAATATGAAGAATTATTATTTCTCCCTGCTTTCGACCCCTGCCTGGGCCTTGGCCTAAGAAGTTAGGAAGACAATTATTAGTGCTTTTAATATATTCAATATCAAAATCAAACACTGAAAGTTTTGCTTGTCATCTAGCAAAAATTTGCTTAGAGGCTAAATTTTTAATATCTTTTTGTATAACAGATTTAACAGCGTTACAATCTATTCGTAGCAAAAATTTCTGATTTAATAAATTATCTTGAAATTTATAAATACAATTTATGATAGAAAGAATTTCTTTCTTTATTTTTGAATAATTAGATTGGATTGGATTCCATTTTCTAGGCGTAAATTTAATACGTATTTCCTTGTTATTATTAAGATCAATTTGTATAAAAATATCTCTGTATCCAATATTTGAGGCATCCGTCTCAACAACTTTTTGCCAAGAATGATTGGCTATATGAAGGCAAAATAGGTTTTTAACCCTTTATTTTATCTTTTGTACAACCTCGGTATGTTCAGCTGTCCAAGGAGAAAGATTTTTCTTGGGTCTATTATATAAAATAGTTGCATCTATTACAAGATTTTTATAATAATCAGCTACATAATTTAAAACACCTAAAAATCTCTATAGTTGCTTTATGTTCAGAATATTATCTGGGAATTTAGAAGCAAATTCTATGTTTCTATCGATTGGTATTATAGTACTATTATCAATATTATGTCCCAAAAATCTTATAACAGTTTGGAACAATTTTATTTTTGGGCTGATATAACTAACCCATTCTTGATAACAAGATATTTGAAAATATTCGGATGTTTAAATGCTGATCTATATTATCAGAAAATATTAAAATATCATCAATATAAGAAACTATAAATTCTGTATATGAATTAAATATAGAGTTCATAATATTTTGGAACTCTAAAGGCATATTTTTTAATCCGAATGGCATAACATTCCATCCAAAATGCCCAAAAGGAATATCTTTTACCTCATTAAGAATTTTTACAATATGATCAGTTATAAACTGAAAAGTTACAAATTTTCCTTTATAATTGGTATAAATTCCTTGAGAATCAATTTTCTCAATAGGCATTATTTTACTAAAGAATGGAGTCCCTGGCATAATATGCCGATTAATCTCCTTTACAATGATAAAAGGAGATGGGAAACAAATATCTTCATTGCATATATTGACATTTGACACCTTATATGGTGTAGTTAAGACATTATTATCTGCCGTACTCAAAATTTGAGTAATTCTCTCGCAATATTCAATAGAGATAATACCCTCTTTGATACAGTTAATATCTGCACCACGAGATTAATTAAATTAGGAATTACTAAATCATTATTAATAATTAATGTAATCTTGATATACCACTTTTGGGTCAGCACTAAATTAAGATTTTCAATGGTGCTATTTTGCAGGGTGTATTTCTACAGTGACTAAACCTTAACATTGGTAATACAACGTATTGACGACTCCTTTTTCATTGATAAATAACACATATTTACGAAAGATTACATGTTGCTTTTTAGTTTTTAACTAAGTATTGTTAAGAATAAATTGAAAAATAATTACTAAAATCACTAAATTTGTAGGGGATAAAAATGGCTAAGAAATATTTAATATTTTATTAAGCAACCATTTGGGTTGAATCTTTATGTATCCATATTTTTCGACATCAAAGTTAAACATAAGTTATAGCTTTCTATTTTATTAAAGTGTATAAAAAATGTTAATACGATCTTGAGATTCCCACTCAAAAGATATTACACAATATTGATCTATTAAATTATATCTCAAAATTTAAATTTTCTAGCAAATCTTGGTCAAGTTTAGTTTTAAATAAAAAATGTAACTAAAGTGACAAAACTTTTGAGATGAAAATTTTCTATAGATCAACTGTGTAAAATGAAGTTTTAAGATATTCAAGATGTCCATAGCAACTAATTAGAAAGGATTTTGATTTTTTCCATGCTACCCAAACTAAAATAATGAATATGTATTAGTAATTTTTTTACTATTACCGCCATCAATAACAACCTAAGACTAAACCACTATAATTGATGGGGAAAAGCGAAAAAATGGAAAAGAAGGAATATCATTTTCCAAATTCTAAAGGCTTTTATATTCTTCCCATCATTAATACAATGGGTATTATATGACAATGTGTATCAAAATTAGAATTTTTTTTTGTTGTAATTTGAATCAGAAATTTATGATGAAAAAGAGCTTAGGATGGCTCATTGAAGGGATTGAAATTAAATATAATGACATCAAAAAATAAAATGAATTAAAATCAAAACCAACAAAAATAAAGAAAAGACTCAAGAATGCTCAAGTATGGCTCCTAATCAAGAGCAAATTTGGAAAGGTAAAAAAGAGTGTTCTTGTCTTTTAGCTAAAAGATGCACTTTTGGCAAAAGATTCTCTTCTTCGCTTCCATTTGTATAAGTATACAGATAGATTATATTTAGGACATGTTTGGATACGCACAATCTATAAGATAAAAATGCCAGATTCCATTTTTCCCATAGATCAGTGCAATCATTTAAAAAGGGTTGTTTTGGTGTCATTTTCATGTGTTAATCTGTAGGGTACCCCCAATATGTCCATTCGATGGGGATAAAAAAAATTAGCTAAGATTAATTATTTTTCCCCAAACTTTTTCATTCTTTCCATCTTTTTTAAAACAGTGTTGTTCTTTCTCTTTCTTTCAAAAAAGGAATATTTTAACCCAACCATGTATAAAAAGAAAAAGTAATTATTAAAGGCATATTCCTATCCCAAATTGATGGAGGTCTGGATCTCCTTCAGATGTTATCTTCCGTCGATCTGCCGACAACGTTGATGAAGGGATGAGATTGAGTTTGAGGGTTGCCTCCTGAAACGTGTGGATCTCAATGGGCTTGATTTGATGTGAAGCCGAGCTACCTGCAAAGAAGTCCCGGGGTAGTTGTACCACCGTGGACCCTCCGACGATCAAGTTAGTCGAGGTATTTGGGCAGGGTAGCGGCCTATTGGGTAAAAATTGCCTCCCCTAAGTCGTCTGAGAGAGGGGTTTATATAGCAGTCGCCATGGGCTAGCTGGCGTGAGATCCTCACCGACCGTTACGCACCTGGCGTTATGCCCGCGTGAATGGCGGGATCCCCCATTAATGACGAGATACGCTCGTTAATAGGGGGATGCGACGGCGTGAAACGCGGGATTGTAGGACGGCGGATATCTTGTGTCTGGCGAGATTCGTGAAGCCATGGCAGAGATGCCTGTGATCTGCGTTCTAGGTCGCTCGATAGAACCGAGGAAGCCTAGCTCGGCGAGAGGCCGAGTTGGTTTGGCTCCGTGATAGCTCGGAGGAGAAGGGCTGAGAAGCTCGGCATGTAGGAGGGCTCGGCGAGGAGCCAATGGTCGTTTACTTGGCGAGCACAGGAATGTTCAGGGAATCCTCGGAGGTCGGGTCCAGGCAGCGAGATGATAGTCCAGGCGACACCTTCAATGTGTAGTCTTTGCCCTGTTTCCGTGTGCATCGGGACACGTCATCTGCCATGTGTCATGATCCGGAGAGCTCCCACTTATGAGCATCATCATTAGCCCCCCACTCTCATCCCGACCTATTTATGGGTCGGGTCAAGAGTTGTCTGATCGGTCACCCGGGCTCAGTTCGTAGTTGAAGACCTCGTTGGCGAGGATTCCCGAGGTGGTTAGGCGTATCCTTTGATGATGTCAGCGGATCAGAGAGGAGATCGTGCATTAAAGAGGGAGATCCGATTTGATTGTACATTCGTTAAGGCGCCAGGCCATGTATCCGACGGTGGTTGGCTGACGTGACGGGTCGCCGCTGTCCTTTACGCTCGAAAGGACACGTTCAATGGTCGCGCGACACGTGGAACGTCAACGGCCGTCGAGCGTGAAGCGTTGTTTTGGCGGGAAACAATCTGTGCTGTTGGATGCATTTGCCAAAACGCTATAAATAAAGGCGGGATCCCCCCAGGGTTCACACTTCTCTATCATTTCCCTATTGCTGTGAGAGATAGCCCGCCACTCTATCCATTAGGTCAGATCTCTTGCGCTCTTTCCTCGGGGAGCTCTTTCTTTGAATCAGGTTAGATGTCTTCCTCTGAGGAGTCTGTTGAGATAGTTAGGGTAGAGTCTAGGGAGTCTTCCGCTGCTTCTTCCTCTGCCCCATCCGAGTTGGATTCCCCTCGTAGAGTTAGGGTTACCCATGCCCCCCGTGGTCAGGCGACGGGAAGGGTCCCCAAAGCGCGCATCAGGAATGCTCGCGATGCGCCCTCCCTCCTGAGAAATGTGGATGAGCTCACCATGATCCGGGCTCGCTTCCACATTCCCCCTAGCTATTCGCTTCGTTTGGCTAGGGAGGGCGAGAGGGCGGATCAGGTGCAGGACAAGGAGAACGCTTTGTATCTGGATGCCTTTTGGGCTGGATTGCGTCTGCCCTTCTCCCCCGAGGTATGTGGGGCATTGTGTTGTTTTCAACTAGCTCCGGGCCAGCTAGTGATGAACTCATGGGGAATTTTCCTCGGGTTCCTGGTCCGGTTGACACTCGAAGAAATCCTTTTCAGCTTGACCCTTTTCCTTTCCTCCCTTTGCTATAAAAATCATCCCGGCACCCGTAAGGACGAGCCGAGCTGGGTGTACGTTTCCTTTAGAAAACATAGGGGAGGGGAAGCCGGGTCGGGGGTCGTAGTAGTTCCTTCTTCCATCTATGAATGGAAGGAGAAGTTCATATTTGTCGAGCCACCCGAGGGTGAGGATTGGCATGTGCCTGTACAGTGGCACATGGCCGACTGCCCGCGGGTGAAGCGGTCGTCCTCTCCCGAGACGAGGGAGGTGTCGATGTGGGAGCCTATCCAACAGGCTGATGTTTTGCTTTTCGAGCAGGCCCTCAGTTGGACCGGGCTCAGCCCTGCTCGATTCATGGGTAAGTTAGGAGCCTAGGCGACTTGTCTAGAGTTGCATATTTTTCTTCTATTCTTTCTGGCGTCACTAACTCCCTTTATGTATTTTCCTTTTTGCAGAACTGATGGACCGATCCAAATTCCTGGCCGCCATTGCTGAGAAGAAGGGGAGGAAGGCCGGGGGCGCCGGCTCGTCCCGCCCCGCCCCGCTCCGTGCCCGGCCCCACAGGCATCCGCATCAGCTAGGCGTTCCACCATGCCCCGGGCTTCGAAGACCAGCCGTGAGGAGAGCCGTAAGCATGGCCGGGAGCCGGAGCCCCGTGCTTTGGAGGTGGAGGATGAGGCCGACCCCTTCCCCCCCGAGGTCCCCCTCAAAAGGTATAAGAGGACAGTATCTCGATCAACATCCTCCCAAATATTCGTGCAGGAGGGGGACGTTTGTTTCGAGGTGCCCTCGGGGCTTTTTGTCGCCGATGGCTTGCTCTCGGAGATGGAACGATCGGCCGGGGGTAAAATCCCCCGGGGGACCCTCAAGGCCCAAGTTGTCGCCATTGCTCAGGAGGCTGTACAGGTCAGTATTAGCTTTCCGTTTAGTCTTTTGCTTTGGATGTTTTTTTAAACCCCTTCTTTTATCTTCCTCAGGTCGTCCAGCACTGCACCCTCATCGCCAACATGGAGCATGAGGAAATTGCCCCGACGATACATATGACTGGCGAGTCTTCTTCGCGGGAGGAGGGCCTGTACTGGGAGCTGCGTCAGGTGAAGGAGAAGATCTTCGCCCTCGAAGATTGGGTGGCCGCCGAGGAGGTGGTGAACTCCAAATGCAAGGAGTCCATCCGAATTTTGAAGGAGTCCAACAAGGACGTCGAGGCTAAGTTGAAGGAGGCCAGGGTGCTCAATGCCACAATGAAGAAGACGTGGGACACCCTTAAGAGGGAAGTCGAGGCAGCGAAGGAAGGGATGAAGATCGCTGACCTCCGGGCCGCAAAGGCGGTGGAGAGGTATAAGACGTCGGAACAATTCTACGTCGACCTTGCCGACGCCTCGGCCATTGTTTGGCATCATGCTCTCGATGCCGTCAAGGCGTTGATGCTGGGGTTCGCCGACGGGGAGCTCCGGCTCGAATACCCCCTCGAGGATGAGACGCAGGGGGATGCCGCCGGAGGTGTTGCCGGGGGAGAGGCTCCCGGTAGGAGTGCTGGAGATAAGGCAATCAGCCCGGCTCCCAGCGCCGAAGCTCCTAGTGGGGGCACCGACTCTAAAGCAATCACCCCAGCTACCGATGCTGGCGTCGAGCAGATCGAGGTCCTCCAACTCCCGAAGCCTGAGCCCTTCTTCCTTCTTCATTTTTTTGAATCTTGTAGGCATTCGGGCAATTTTGTAAGGCTGAGGAGCCTATAATACCTTTTTTAAAGACTTCCAAGTTGTGAATAAAGCCGCTTTGTAAATTTTTTGTGTGGCAACGTTCTCTTGTT
The DNA here is from genome assembly GCA_030015575.1 of Agapanthus africanus. NCBI lineage: Eukaryota > Viridiplantae > Streptophyta > Magnoliopsida > Asparagales > Amaryllidaceae > Agapanthus > Agapanthus africanus. Next base: position 601,308,448 of record JASDDO010000022.1, on the reverse strand, counting down.
TGTGTGAGCCTGTTAGCGTTTTCCTCGCCTGACGAGTCAGACCGCGGGTCAGTGACCAGTCCTTTAGATGGAGATCGCGCGTCGAGTGAAATCCAATTATTTGTCAAGTATACAAAGGCCGGTGTCAGGCTGGTGTCCTTATGCCCCCGGAGTCGAGGCGGCGATCGCTCATTTAAGTTACGTCGGTTGGCTCTTTCGAGTAGAAAGGTGTAGATTTGCCCATCCCTTTTAGGTGGACTGGCGACCACTTCTCTTAGAATAAGTTAAATAAGAGCCTAGTTTGGATTGGTCGGCATTTGCCGAGGTTGGGGGCTCCAGATCCTTAGTGTAGACGGGTAGGAAGTTTCCTGTTAAGGATAGACCGAGCAGGGAAGCTGCTCGGTGGCCTCTTGATAAGGGCTTTTGATCCTTGGCGTCGATGGGTAGTGAGCTACCAGCCATGCATGGACCGAGCAGGAGAGCTGCTCAGTGGCCTCTTGATAAGGACATTGATCCTTAGCGTAGATGGGCAGGAGCTACCCGCCAAGGATGGACCAAGCAGGGAAGCTGCTTGGTGGCCTTTTGATGAGGGCTTTTGATCCTTGGCATCAGTGGATAGTGAGCTACCAGCCATGGATGGACCGAGCGGGGGAGCTTCTTGGTGGCCTCTTGATAAGGGCTTTGATCCTTAGTGTAGATGGGCAGGAGCTACCCGCTAGGGATGGACCGAGCAGGGAAGCTGCTCGGTGGCCTCTTGATGAGGGCTTTGATCCTTAGCGTAGATGGGCAGAAGCTACCCGCTAAGGATAGACTGAGCAGGGAAGCTGCTCGGTGGCCTCTTGATGAGGGCTTTGATCCTTAGCGTAGATGGGCAGGAGCTACCCGCTAAGGATGGACCGAGCAGGGATGCTGCTCGGTGGCCTCATGATGAGAGCTTTGATCCTTAGCGTAGATGGGCAGGAGCTACCCGCTAAGGATGGACCGAGCAGGGTAGCTGCTCGGTGGCCTCTTGATGAGGGCTTTGATCCTTAGCGTAGATGGGCAGGAGCTACTCGCTAAGGATGGACCGAGCAGGGAAGCTGCTCGGTGGCCTCTTGATGAGGGCTTTGATCCTTAGCGTAGATGGGTAGAAGCTACCCGCTAATGATAGACCGAGCAGGGAAGCTGCTCCGTGGCCTCTTGATGAGGGCGTTGATCCTTAGCATAGATGGGCAGGAACTACCCGCTAAGGATGGACCGAGCAGGGAAGCTGCTCGGTGGCCTCTTGATGAGGGCTTTGTGATGCGTCTTTCAATCTCCCCAGGCGTGTGAAAATCTGGAAGAGTGACCGTCGTGTTGGATATAGTGCCCTCAGAGTCAATTATTGGATCACAGGAACGTGATTGCAATGATTGAGGGAGGACCTATGCCGGTAGGACAGTCTTACTCGAGATGATAGTATGCTAGCTGGTTTATCTTTATCATCGTGTACAGCTTTAGGTGACCTTAGAGGTCACTATTGCACGTTGATAGAGCCCTTAGGATTCTTGCTTGACGGTCAACAGTATGATGGCGATCATATACGTGGGAGCTGGGGTCTATAAGCACATCCTTAAAAGGTCCCTAGTCGTGGGAGTTTCGAGACTGGGCATCGATACTCCATTAGTAGACTAGTGTATACAGTCGAGACCCCGACGAGGGGCGGTGGCCGGTCTTACAAGCCATTGGTATCAGTTGGATCACCTAAGATGTATACAGGTGCTTATTGGGTTATGAGTATACCGGACAGGACTCGCCGGGAACATGCTAGTTGGTATTATACCTGACATCAGATAGCAGTTCCCTGGTGACATGTGTACAGGTCAGTTCATCGACCTGAGATCGTCATTTGTCTCGTGTGAGTTCACACTGTACATTGATTACTACCCTACCATAGGTCAAAGGAGTCGTGCAAATAGGTTTTAGTTAGGTACAGTCCCGAGCCACATAGAGGCAGTGAGCGGATCGGCAGGGGTTTTCTCTCTCCCGGTATTAGGGGTGAGATCGCGCTGTGTCTAGGAGAGCCATTACACGAAGTCCTTGGCCAAGGCAGGAGATTTACTGGTAGGTATTCCAGTAGTATCTCAGGGTGTTCTGGGCTACACTCCGACACGACTTGTACCGCTTTTGGGGGTCTGACTTTTACCAACCCCTTAGGCCCGCCATGCGATACTCATAGACGAATGGACCGGACTGTAGGGATATTGTCACTGACAGGCTCAGTAGGGTGTCAGGATGAGTTCGCTCATCGACCTCCCTTTTGGTCAATACCTGGTAGCCCGTTACGTACAGCTAGTACCACTGACATGCTAGTGGTTAAATCCACAGCCAAAGTATTGACGAGTCTTTAGAATCCCCCACAGACAGTTTCTCAAGTTTCGGGTGAAACGTTGTAGAGGCCGTATGATATATGGCAGGGTCCGATCATATACGTGCGGTAGTGCACGAATCATGATCGGACGGATCATACTAGTGGGCTTTGGTTTAAACCGGATCCTAGTATTAGATTTGTTGGATTACTTTAGTCTCATCGCATTCGCATTCAGTCGGAATGCGGATGCAGGTATGTATATACAGGTGAAGGGTATCCTTGTGATCCGTCATGAGTTTACTTTAGATGTTGCCGGATCTTTTTGTTGGACCAAACATTTGGATTAATGTTTGGATGGTGGAAATAATGAGCTAGAATTCATCATGAGATGCATTAAATGTAACATAGACATATATAGTGACTCATGGTCTCTTTTTTGTGAAAAATGTCACATTAGTGATTGATTTGTGGATGAAATGAGAGGAGGAGAGAGGAAGGGCAGCCATATGATGGTTGTTAGCTCTTGTATTTTTGATGATCTCACACTCACTCACTCTCATTCCATCACAAAAAAGAAAAGAAAAGGAAAAAGAAACCTCTTCTTCTTCCTCTAGCTCATTATCTCCATCAATGGCAACACCTATAACCACTATCCAAGCCATGGATGCAAGAGACAAAATGATCACAAACATTCTCTACAACACCTTGGACACGTCGGCTAGCACACTTCGTGCCCGAGTTGCTTCGGATGAAACGGGAGCCCGTAAAAATACTCGTAGATGTGGTGCCCTTTCCGACGAGGAGATCAATACTGGAGATGCCGTGAGGAGCTTGGGATGGTGGCCAAAGACCGAAGGACACGGATCGATCGGTATAGCTTTCCAACCCTTTCTTTAGTTGCTAGTAGTAGGTTAATGGTTCGATCCGGGTTTTAAGCATACGATAGCGTCGGTTTCTAGTTTGAAAAAGTTTTTGTTTCCGCATTTTGGCCTCGGAATGACGGCTGGGGCACTACCGTAGACTTACATGGTATCAGAGCCACGCCATTAACCTTTACTAGCTTGCTCTAACGTGTTTAGAACTTCGATCGGACGAAATTTCCAAAAACTGCATTTCCAATCATGAACTTTCTGTCGAATTTTTTTTGTGCTCGAAAAATTATTTAGCGTGCTTCAGAAAAACAGGCAGGGTTTTTTAAGAGAACTGAGAAAATTTGGTGAGCTGAACTCACTGTAGCGCGGCGGAACCGCGGCCGTACCCACGTTTTGGCCGCGGATCCGCAGCAGTACTGTAGCCACATTGCACAAAATTTTCTGAGGTGGTCTCTGACTTGGAAATGTGGTTTCTGGTATTTTTTGTTTGGGCCCAGATTTGTTTGAGTACTGGGTATTGTGCTTGGGGCCCACTTCGGGAAATTTTGTCGATCGAAAATTTAAATATGTTGGTTCACAGTATTTACATTATATCTGCGACCGTGAATGTCATTTGATCGGTAAATCCTGTCTAATTGCTATAGCCCTTTTAGACGGATTTGCGAACGTGACATTCACGTTGATGTTCTGTGTTGTGCTGTGATATTGCGGATTTGTCGTGGTGGATAGCCTGGAAGCAATGGTAGTACAGTTTGGTTGTATATGTACATTTGATATTGCGGGGCGAGCGTCCGACATGTGGACTGCCGTCACTGCCTGTTTGTATATTATTCTTTTGGGGCACGACCGGGCTGAGGTCGATATACCCGTTGAATATTTTACTTTCTGTACTAGGATTACCCCGCGGAGGGGTGCACGGGTAGCCGAGTTCTAGAGGGCAACGGGCCCGCATCTCACGGCTTTGAGACGGAGGGGGCTTAACTCTAGAATTGGCAAGCTGTTCGCCGCACTCGTAGGGGGTACAGGTTGACCCAATGAGGGGTGCTCAAGTTACCGGATTCCGTGAAGTGCTAGGTGGTCCATTCACGTTGTTGAAGGGGGCCGCCTCGCTTCAGGTTTTGGCGGGTAACTTTCCGCGCCCGTAGGGGTCTAGGATTTCATTGCACAGGCTATCCACACGACCAGGGGAACGTCGGGTTTCAGTAGCGGCTCTATGAAACCCGGGGATCCCAGATTATCTGTATTGTTCTGTGATGCTTATTATATTTCTGTGATGTTGCATTTTATCACGCCATGAGCGATTATTATATATTGATATATATACTAGTAGATGTTGTATATGTTTTACACCCGCACTAGTCCAGTCCCCGCTCTGTCGTTAGTTAAGTAACCTAACGGGTGATGACGGGACCCAGTGGCGAATGCGGATGGCATATACGTATATCATATTTTCGTTCTTTTGCGGTGTGATTAATTGATGGGACTGCATTGATTTGGATCAATAAAAGCTAAACAAACCTATTCTGATATTGTTGGAACATTTTTCAAAAAAAAAAAACTGTTATTGCAAGGACGTTCTCTTTTGTTTTGCACAGTGGTATTCGGTTATGAATATCCAGCACCTCAGTCGACGAGGCAAGGGCCGAGATCTCTTCACCGGGAGTGACCCCTTGGACAGAAGTTTGCATCAGGGTAATAACTTCACTATAGCCGATTACTTTTTGCTTTGCATCATGGTATTCAGTTGGAATATCCTGCACCTCATTCTACGGGGAAAGAGTCGAGATCCCTTCACCGGGAGTGACCTCTTTAGCAAAAGTTTTCGCCACTATATTTTTATAAAAAGCTATCTGGTTCCTTCAACGATATCAAGTTCATTACGTTAAAAGGTTTTTCGCCAAAAACCTGCCGTAGCCCTCCGTCATTTCAGATTAGTATTGCTTAGTATTCGTGCTACGTTTGTCGTGCATTGCCGAGGCGTGGTGTTCGGTAGCTCTGTAATGCTTTTCTGTCGCATGGATATGTGGATTGGTTAGGACAGTCGAACGGTTATGTTGGCATTGTCAAGGACTCGTACGGGTGGGTTTAACGCAATCAAGATAATGACGGGTTGAACTTGACTAGGACTCTTTGATATGTTGGCATTGTCAAGGTCACTTGGGTCCAAGGGGTAAAAATACACATCGGGAGTTTCTAAAGAAACTAAAACTTGCCAGGCATGCGCATACCTTCTGGAGTGTGATAATGTGGGTGGATTCCATCATATTATCATGCGATGATAGTTGGATCCCGATTCCCACTGATGAGTTGGTTTACTCCTCGGTTGATCCCGACTAATTCTTCTTTCAGGTTTGGAGGAGAATTTGAGGTTACAGTGGGAGTGTTCCCCTCCGAAGGACGGCGCACAAGACTGCGAAGGTCCTGACGCTGGGGTTCGGGGCAGATGCTATTTGGTTTTATCCGTCCACCTCTCCGAAGATACCAAGTTGATTTATGAAACCGTGTATCGGAGGTTTAGACGGATGCGGCCGATGTAGCAGACTTTGTCAGATTCCCCCTCGTTCGAGGGGTTTTTGATTGTGGGGACGCTCTTCCCTGCAGGCGCAACCCCTGCAGTTAATTACGCTACCGCATCGCGGTAACAACTTTCTCCTTCTTCAGAATTTCACTTCGTGTCGTGGGTGTTTGTTTTGTTTGTGATTGCCCGTGGATTGTATACGGAGACTAATTTATGTCGTCGCCCGTAGGACGTAGATTAGTCCAAATCCGTATTTACTTAGATTTGGGTTTGGTGTTTTGGTTTAAGGATACGTTAGCTGTATTTAGGCTAAGATCGACTTAAACGTTTGTTAAGGATACGTTAGTCTGATTTGAGACTAAGATCAACTTAACGGGATCGTTTTGGATCCGACAAAAGAGCGTTTGGGGACTCTATTGTTCCAGTTTAGGGACGTAGTGGTCCATTGTATGTATGGCCATCGGGACCCGTCACCTCTCTGACGCCGTTGAAGGATTACAACGATAGGTGTCAGAGGAGTTCGGAGATGTACCCTTGAACCAGAGTTGATTGGGGGTCTTATAGTCCAATTTGGGACTAAAGTCTGTTTGAATGTTTAAGGATACGTTAGCCATATTTGAGGCTAAGATCAACTTAAACGGGATCATTTAGATCCGACAAAAGAGCATTTGGGAGCTCTATTGTTCCATTTTAGGGACGTAGTGGTCCATCGCCAGTTTAGGGACGTGGTGGTCCATGTTCCAGTTTAGGGACGTGGTGGTCCATGTTCCAGTTTAGAGACGTGGTGGTCCATAGGTAGTTTAAGGACATTGCGGTCCATAGATAGTTTAAGGACATTGCGGTCCTTTGGATATATGGCCGTCGGGACCCGTCACCTCTCTGACGACGTTGAAGGATTACAACGACATGTGTCAGAGGGGTTCAGAGATGTACCCTTGGACCAAGTGTAAATTGATTTAAAAGAGCAACTGTGCTCAGTCAATTTAATTTAAGGACTTACGGCCACGATTGGGCTAAGTCCAGTTGAGAGTATTCAACGTTTTATTTGCATTTGGCTTGTTAGGCCTTTACTGGGGCTCTGCCCCTGTTTAATAATGCATAGCATTCTCTCTGGCCTTTTAGGCCCAGAGCATTTTATTTTGGTCTGATAGACTTTTATTTGGGCTTTATCCCTTTTAATAGTGCATAGCACTTTGTTTGGTCTGATAGACCTTTCTTTATTGGGCTCTGCCCTTGATGATGCATTGCATTAATTAGTCTGACAGAGTGCCACGTGGCTTGTCAGGCGCTTTGCGCTGATTGAGGAGCGCAAGGCGCAAGTCCATGGGGAGGTGACACGTGTCACGCTCAGGAGAGCGCAAGCGCAGTGCGCTGCGCTGTTGCGCTGCTGACACGTGGCGCGCTCCGGTGGGTTGCGCCAATTCATGAGAGCAGTGCTCTGTTTTAGAAGCGCATAGCGCAAATCATCATGGGGCTGACACGTGGCGCTCTCTGGTGGCATGCGCCGACCCGAGAGCGCAACAGTGTAGGTTTTGCAAGTGCAGGGCACTGTTTTATTATTTGAGAATCTTTTAGATTCCAGAACCAATGGTTCATAAAAGAAGTGCAAAACACTATTTATTTTCTTGATCTAATTTAGATCAAAGAAAACAAGTTTCTCTTGTTTTTCTTATTTCAGGGAACCAGAAATTCATAAAAAGTGCAAAGCACTATTTTTATTTGTTTTTTATTGAAGATCATTGATCTTGTTCTTAGATCAATGATCTGTTCATAAGAGAATTTTCTCTTTTTTCTAGAGGTTTTTACCTTTTTTGTTCTTGAGGAATTCTCTCCAATTCTTCCGAGTTCTCAATGATGATCTTTATGCTCCTTTGAGTTGGGGTCTAGGGGTCTTTATATAGTGCCCATAGATTTGTTAAGTTTGTTAAAGAGATCATTCTCTGAGTGATTTGGGGAATTTTCCCCACCGTTGGATCTTTGATCCAAGGGCTCCTGTTTTACAGAAGACAATCTTCTTGTTTTTAACAAGATTGAGAAAGATCTTTCAGAATTTTAATTCTGTTTGGCGCAAACGCTCATGCGCTTGACACGTGTCGCGCAGCGCAACTGCGCTGCCACGTGTCGCGCAGCACAGAGCGCAAGTCAGCTGAAGCGTTGCTTCATTTATTAAAGTTTGAATTTTAAATAGAGCTTTGCTCTGATTGGGGGAAATAGAAGTGTTGCTTCATTTCCCACCTTAGAATTTGAACAGAGCTTTACTCTGATTGGGGGAAACAAATGCCCCCCCACCGTTGCGCTTACGTGGCCTCCAAACGTGAGCGCAGCGGTGGCAGAATTCCAACCGTCGCGGCAACCCTTGGAAGTTGAAACGGCTCTTCAATGCCTATAAATAGGACCTTTGGTCCCTTAGATGATTTTCATCTCTAAAATTTTACTTTCAGAACTCAGAGCCCTGCTCTTTATTTTTAAGAACTTCAAGAGTTAAACTCTTAAAACTTTTAGGTGAAAATTTTAATTTGAATTAAATTAAATTAAATTAATTTTCATTGACAGGGCCTTGCTCTCAATAGATCCCTGATCTAAAGGAAGCCCATTTAGGGTTTCACTTAGCAGAGCTTTGCTCTATAGGTCTAAAGGGATCTAAAGAGAACTAAAGGGGACCCTATTAGGGTTCCATTAATAGAGCTCAGCTCTCTAAAAGATTTTCTTCGTATTTTCTCATTTCATTAATGGAGCTTTGCTCCTTCCAAATCATACAAAAGAACTCTTAGGATTTTTTCATTGATCTTGGAGTTTAAAAATGGCATTTTATTCCTCGGTGCATTATATCGTTTTGCTTAATCAGTCTTTCTGATAATTTTGTTGATTTTCACAGAAACAATGGACGCCCACATGTACGATCTTGACGAGATCATCTCTTACGGGGACATCCGCCGACTTGGCCGTTCTCAAAATCGAGGGTTCACAAATGCAGAGTGTGCTGAAATCATGAGCCACTTCGACGCATATAACGGTCCACTGCTTCCCCGACGTTCCTCCCTCCTTAAGCTTATCGTGGGAGCCATCTGGGAAGGGCTTCCCCAATTCTGTTCCGGTGTGCCGCTTAGGGCGTTGGATGCCGCCGAGGATAAGGTGCACTCGGTGTACCTGATGAACTTAATCTCGAAGAGACGGTGAGACAATCTTGTCGATCTCTTGCACCAGGTCTTTCAACAGTCTGCCATACTCACTGCCTATTGGAGGGTGGAAGACATCAGGGGGGACCCTGACGCTAGTGCTCGCGAAAGAAAGCACACCAGGATGGTCCGCGAGGCTTGGAAAGTCATAGATAGGGTCACTTTCGAGTTCCTCAATCCATGTCCTGGGTTCGAGGTTATACCTTTGTAAACATTTTAATAATGTTATTATCTATTTCTCCGTGATTGTAAAAACCCCTTTTTATGATATGAATAGAAAATTTCCATTTCAACTTGTCTTATTCCTTGTTCTGAATCTTTTGCACATGCATGAATGAGTGTGTCTCGAACGCTTGATCAAATGTAAATCGGATGTTCTTCCTGTCACTTCCTTCTTTCTTTTATTGTGCGTATGCTGTCTTAATAAACAGGGTCGATAGATAATAGAGTAAGCATCTAGATTTCTCCAAGAGATAGCGATGGCTTAGGCCGCAGGTTCAGATCTGCCGCCTAAGACTTTTCAACTCTATGAGCCGTGAGGGTCTCATAGAGACTTTTCTCCCTACGGATCGAGAGGATCTCGTAGGTGGATTTTCACCTTAGGAATCGTGAGGATTCCTAAGTGTGTTTTCTCTTATAAGTCGTAAGGATCCTATAAGAGAATTTTTCCCTCTTACGAGTCGAGAGGACCCGTAAGCGGTTGTTTCCCTCCTTGTCGAGATTCGACTTTGGAGAGTGAGACCCGTGGATAGTATGCAAGAAACCATTTTGGGCCAACTTGCAGGGTCTCAGTGCTTAGGAAACAAGTTTATTTTATGCCCACTGCCTAAGGCTTTATCTCACGAGTCGAGCCGCATCGAGAATTTCTCGCCAAGACATCAATTTCTTCACAAGTCGAGACGAATCGAGCATTTCTCGCAAGAACATCCTAACGTCACAGTTAACCTCTGCTCTTTACGACAGAAGTCCGTTAGGGTCTGTGGTACTTAGGGTTTTGGCCGTCGTACCGTCGCATAACCTGATATATTCCTCGATAGGCAATTGTGATGTTCGAGTAGCCCTGCGACTGCCGTGTCTCTGATCCCTTCGGGGGCTGGACAAGACGTCTTCAAGCAATCTTCCTAGGCAGTTTGACCGTCGGAAGAGCAAGCGTTAGGAATTTGCCATGCCGCTTTTTACTTGAGGTTAGGCTCATTTTGGCGAGCCCCGATGAGTCATAACCACTCCGCGCTGGTGTGGGATGATCTCCGATAGTCCTTCAGGTTTTATGTGAGTTGCCGTCAAGACCCTGAAGCTAGGAATTTGGCCTTTGCTTCGTTTGCTGGCATCGCGTCTGCTGTATCGAGACGAATGTCGCGGTGGGAACTAGGGATTTTGCCGTGGCTCCATTTGTTTGATTGTCGCGTCTGAACCCTGCTGGAGGAAGAACGCTGGAGTGACATCTCGTCTGCTGTATCGAGATGAATGTCGTAGTTGTCTCTAGGTTGCTGGTGAACCGTTGAGGTTTGGAACTGGGGATTTTGCCGTGGCTCCATTTGTTTGATGATGTTGCGTCTGCTGTGTTGAGACGAACGTTGGGGTGACATCTCGTCTGCTGTATCGAGACGAACGTCGTGGTGGAGCTGGGATTTTGCCGTTACTCCGCTTGTTTGATTGTCGCGTCTGAACCCTGCTGGAGGAAGAACGCTGGAGTGACATCTCGTCTGCTGTATCGAGACGAACGTTGTAGTTGTCTCTAGGTTGCTGGTGAACCGTCGAGGTTTGGAACTAGGGATTTTGCCATGGCTCCATTTGTTTGATGATGTTGCGTCTGCTGTGTCGAGACGAACGTTGGGGTGACATCTCTGTACTGGTGTGAGACGATCTCCAGTTGTCTTTCAGGCTTCATATGTCTCGCCGTTAAGACCTTGAAGCTAGGAATTTGGCCTTTGCTTCGTTTGCTTTGTCACGTCCGAACCCTGTTGGGGAAAGAACGCTGTCGTGACATCTCGTCTGCTGTATCGAGGCGAATGCCGAGGTGGAGCTGGGATTTTGCCGTTACTCCGCTTGTTTGACCATGGGGTCTTTCGTCGGCGTTGTATCTACATCTTGATGGACTGCGAAGGAACACCTTTGTTGACATCTCATCTGCTGTAACGAGATGAATGCTGAGATGGTTTCTAGGTTGTCTGTGAACCGTCGAAATTTGGCTTCGCTTTTTGGTGGAGCCTGTTGGGAAGGTATGGTTCCCTCTTTGTTGGTGCCCCTGGATTGTATACAGGGATCGATGTGATCTTACCTGTAGGGCAGAAGTTTCATTCATTTTTTTTATTATTTTATTTCCGCGATGCTCTATCATTTCAGCTTTTATATCGCGAAGGTCGCGATTGCCTAATCATTTCGGCTATTTCTCACGGTGCCCAATCATTTCGGCTGTTTATTTTGTTTTCACTCGCTGCTTTTTATTGCAAGTTGCCCAATCATTTCAGCTATTTTGCATGCATACATTTTACTTGCTGTTTTTTATTGCAAGTTGCCCCATCCTTTCGGCTATTTCGTATGCATGTGTGACCTACTGGCTTTCCGCCGTAAACCTGAAATTAGACACCGATTTCGGCATCAGCACCGCTACAACTGGGATATTGCCAGGAGCGAATCATCATCTGCCTCTGTCGATGTCAAACAAAGGTGGCTTAGCGATCAGGGTTAAGGTCCTGTCGACTAAGGCTTTCGACTTCGTGAGCCGTAAGGGTTTCACAAAGGTATTTCTCCCTACAAGTCGTAAGGATCTTGTAGGTGTATTTTCTCCTTAGGAATCGTGAGGATTCCTAAGTGTTTGTTTCTCTGTAAGTCGTAAGGATCCTACAAGAGGGTTTTCTCCTTGTAAATCGAGAGGACTTACAAGGGTCATGCGAACATATCCCCAGTCACGGATGGATCTTGGTTAGGGAAATGTTTAGTCGCGCCCGTGGATTGTATACAAGAGCCAGTATTGAGCCACTTGTAGGGCAATATCGAAAGTTGTGAGGTTTGCTTAAGCACAGGTTTAGGTCTCTGTAACTTAAGACTTTCGAATCTTATGAGCCGTGAGGGTCCCATAAAAGAGTTCTCCTTACGAGTCGTGGGGATCTCGCAAGTGTATTTTCTCCTTAGGAATCGTGAGGATCCCTAAGTGTGCTGCTCCTTTGTGAGTCGTAAGGATCTCACGCGGGTGGTTTCTCCTTACAAGGTCGAGAGGACCTTGTAAGTGTCCTTTAACGAAGTTGTGCCCTTTCGGGTTTTCACAAACACTCGCCGGTAGTCCTGCTGTTTTTACTCACGGAGCCCTTTCGGGTTTTCATCCGTGCCCTTTTTGCTTATGGACATACCCCCTTTTTTTATTCTTTTTATTTTTATATATATATTTTTTACGAGGTCGCGCCCTTTCGGGTTTTCACGAACACTCGCCGGTAGCCCTGCTGTTTTTACTCACGGAGCCCTTTCGGGTTTTCATCCGTGCCCCTTTTGCTTATGGACATACCGTTTATTATATATATTTTTTTATATATTTTTTTGTGTCAGCCTAAGGATGTTGCGGTAGTAGTTTAAAGACGTTTCGGTCCGTCATTAGTTTAAGGACGTTTCGGTCCTTCGCCGGTTTTAGGACATAGTGGTCCAATGTCGCCGTATTTGAGGCGAATCTCTAGTTTACTAACTTTTCGGTCGATGAGGCTTTCTCTATGACTGAGCATGATGCCCCCGGCGTATCCGTCTTTCTCAGAGTGTGATGTTGTGGCGGGCTCACCTTCCAGTTTTCGGAGATGACGAACTTGCCCTATAGGTATTGGTCTTCAACCCAGTTTTTGAAGACGTGGCAATCCTCGATCAGGTGACATACTGTTTGGTGGTAAGGGCAATAATTAGAATTGTTGACATCATCCAGTTGTAGTTGGTGTTTCGGCTCCGGTAGAGTGATAAGCCTGTTATGCACTGCCACTTCGAATAGCCTCCTTGTTTCATCATGGGAAATGAGTAAAGACGTCTTAGCCTTTCCTCGAGGGATATGCGTGGACGCACATTATTTTGATGAATAACCGGTCTAGGGCCACTCGACTGTTGTCGACTGTTGTCGAGTGTTAGCGGTGAAGGTCATTTTCCCCTTTCCTTTATCCTTTCTGCTCGATCCTTTGCTTGCGGGACCGAGATTTTCCCCGAGTAGCGGGCGATTGCACGGCTGAATGTTCTCACAACTCCTCAATTCTTTCATTTTTGAAATGGATTCCTTGAGGAGAGGGTTGAGGGCAACTTCTTCGTCAGAGTCGCTTCCAAAGGTGATAATTTGCGATCCCTTAGAGCCGGCTATATGACAATCATCGGCGGCTCTCTTGCGCTCATCTACCGCATTTTTATGATGTCTATGAGCTCCACACTTTGTCCTGTTGAAGTGTTGCTTTTGAGCGACATACCCTTGCCACCAACACCTGAAGGAGTCGCAATCTTCGGTAGGATGTATGATCTTCTGATGATATAAGCAGAAGTTAGGATGCATCTCCACTTCACCGAGAGTATTCTCTTCAGAGGGTGGTAGCACCATTCCTGCTGACAGGGCTTTAGCGAACCTTTTCCTCATCTTGAATTTGTTTTTATCCGCAGCGGATGGCTTTTGATTTGACGGGAGTGCCTCGACTCTTTGGTCCAGTCGTCGGTGTTTGGCTCCTTCCAGTATGGCCATCTCACGCTCTTGATTGGCTTTAACTTTCAGAGGAATCTCATTCAGGAAGGCATCGATCAACTCGTCTGACGGCCGCGGAATTTCTGGTTCAGGGTCCGCCTTCGGTTCCTCGGCGCGAGGAGCCTCTTTATCATCCGCCAATGAGTGAGAGATCACGTGACAAATCGCTACGTAGTCTTCAGACTCGTCTGATGAGTCTTCTCCATCATTTTCGTCCTCGACAAAAGAACAAGCCGCCCCCGTCGTGTCCATTTTCTTTGGAGTATGCGGCTGTGGTGGGTTTACCTTCCACTTTTCAGACAGTGCAAACTTGCCTTGTAGGTACTGATCCTCGATCCATCCCTTGAAGACGAAACAATCCTCGATCGGGTGACTTATCGTTTGGTGGTAAGGGCAGTAATCGGGATTATTGAGATCGCCTGGCTGTAACGGACGTTTTGGATTCGGCAGATTGATGAGTCTGTTGCGTACTGCCAGTTTGAACAGTCTTCTCGTTTTATTCTGAAGAAACGAATAAGGACGTCCTAGTCTCTCCTCAAGGGACGGGCATGGACGCACGTTATTTTGGCGGACGACCGGCTTTGAGTTGCTCGGCTGTTGTTGAGCATTGGCAACGACAACCGCTTTCCCTTTTCCTTTCTCATTTCGAGAGTCTGGTTTTGGAGGTGACGGTCCGTGGCCCATCTGGTCCATTTGGGCTAATTTGTCGATCAATGTCTGGAAGGTGGTCGGCCTGAAGAACATCATGAATTGCGAGATGGTCGCTTGCGGATCAAGAGTGCCCACGAACATGCCTACCGCAGGTGCCTCTTCTATGCGTTGTTCGCATTTTGACCATAGGTTCCGCCATCGTGTTGCGTATTGGACCCATGTTTCGCCGGGCCTTATCGTGGCATTTATCATTGCTGTTATCGGGGTGCGTTCACTAGCACTCGCGAATCTTTGTGTAAACAGTAACTCCATCTCCACAAATGTTTTGACAGAGTCGTTAGGTAGCTCCGAATACCATTCAAAGGCTATTTCTGCTAAGCTGCCAACGAATTGGTGAAGCAACAGTTTGTCATCACCTCCAGTGTTGCCGCATAAGGCCCTGAATTGAGCGACACGTTGATGCGGATTCCCTGTCCTTTTATATACGTGGAACTTAGAGATCGTATATCCCGGCAGGTAATTGATTTGGTCATACTAGCCCGGATAGGGTCATCCAGTTCTAACAGTTTGCCCAGCCGCTTCACTCGCCTGATGAGCTCTTATTTGCCGAGCTATATAGTCATCCAGTGCGGCCTTGGAAATGGTTTCTTCCTTGGCTGCTGAAAGAGCCGGAGGAGGATCAGAGTCATTTCCGACAATGACTGGAGGGTCTTCAGCTGGAGGGTCCGGCTGTAACATCATCCCTACCATGTCTTGGAAGAGGAGTGCCATTTGTTTTATGTTAGCCGCTTGTTCTGCGGCTTCTTTGTCCTTCTTCTCGAGGATTCTACGTAAGAAGTCAGCATCAGTTTCTTGTTCGTGACGCTGCTCTGATGATACTTCTGAACTTTCTTTCGGTTCGGTAAGTGCAGACATCACAGTCATCATTTCCTGAAGCTTCTGTTGCTGCTCCTGGGCTTTCGCCACAGATCGGGTGAGCGGTCGGTGGCCCGTAGAAGTACGGCTTTCCTCCTTTCCGGCAGCCATATAAACAGTATGCACCACCATGCCCCCAGACTTGGGGCATTTGTGTTCGGTGTCTTTGCGATTTGCCAAAGACACAGGGGCTTTTTGCGGCCTCCTTTTTTGAGTGATTGGAGTTGAGGGGGTCGTTGTAGTGGGCACCCAAGTAGCTTTTGCTTTTTGTGGCTTGAAAGAGTAATCCTTCCCTTGCCGCACCTTCATCTTTTTCCGTCGGCGGAGATAGTTTTCATCAATCACCGACTCTTGGACGTGTCGCCAGACTTTGTAAATTTTAGAGGACAGCCGTTGAGGGGGCTGCTCTAGCTTCTTCTCTGGAGTATTCTCCACAGGTGAAGGAGTTCGCTTCAACATCGCCGTAGGAGAGTTTCTGCACACCGTATTCAGCAATTCAAAGCTGTTCCCGGTTGGAACAGCAGCATCAATCCCCACCATCGGAGCTGGTGGCGTAAATCCAGAGGGGGAGTTGCCCCCAGCCTTTCTTACTCGACGCCAGTGGCGACGTCGAGCGTGTCTTGCGGATGGAGTCACCTCCGTTGTTGGATAAGCTTCTTCATGCCCCCTGCTCTGGGTAAGGAAGCAACTTTAAGGACCTCGTCTGGAGTAGTAACCGGAATGGCCAGCCTTGTAAAAACTGACTTCTCGAAAGGAGGAGTTTTTCCAACGATTTCGTCCGTTTGAGTCGGGATGGCTATCCACTTTGGGATGGCGCCTTCGGGTATCACAGGTTTGCGGACGTTCTGGCCCAGTCTGTTGAAAACTGAGGTATTGAAACTGGGCGACCCGTTGAGAGGGGTCGCGGCAGTGGTAAGTCGATCAAAGACCGGCTTCTTTGGAGCTTCTTGCAACGTCATTGTGGCATTGAAGCTCGACGGCGGGAGCATGGTACCGAAGAATAACCTAGCGGTGGCCTGAGTTACCTGCTCCACTGGCATCTTGAAAAGGGAGGCCGCTTGGGGCCCATAAGTCACCCCTCTAGCGTGGACGGAGCGAGAGTTGCAGTTGCAGGCAGTGCAGTTTGAAACCATTGATCTTCAGTTCTCTGCATGGAGCAAGACACCAAATCTTAGTACCTCGAATCCACAGGCAACCACAGCAAACCGCGATTTGTTCGCGAACACGACACACGAAGTGTGGAGTGGAAAGAGGAAAAGGTCCCACCGGGTGTGCCAAAATCTGTTCCCCTCCGAAGGACGGCGCATAAGACTGCGAAAGTCCTGACGCTGGGGTTCGGGGCAGATGCTATTTGGTTTTATCCGTCCACCTCTCCGAAGATACCAAGTTGATTTATGACACCGTGTACCGGAGGTTTAGACGGATGCGGCCGATGTAGCAGACTTCGTCAGATTCCCCCTCGTTCGAGGGGTTTTTGATTGTGGGGACGCTCTTCCCTGCAGGCGCAAGCCCCTGCAGTTAATTACGCTACCGCATCGCTGTAACAACTTTCTCTTTCACCAGAATTTCACTTCGTGTCGTGGGTGTTTGTTTTGTTTGTGGTTGCCCGTGGATTGTATACGGAGACTAATTTATGTCGTCGCCCGTAGGACGTGGATTAGTCCAAATCCGTATTTACTTAGATTTGGGTTTGGTGTTTTGGTTTAAGGATACGTTAGCCGTATTTAGGCTAAGATCGACTTAAACGTTTGTTAAGGATACGTTAGTCTGATTTGAGACTAAGATCAACTTAACGGGATCGTTTTGGATCCGACAAAAGAGCGTTTGGGGACTCTATTGTTCCAGTTTAGGGACGTAGTGGTCCATTGTATGCATGGCCATCGGGACCCGTCACCTCTCTGACGTCGTTGAAGGATTACAACGATAGGTGTCAGAGGAGTTCGGAGATGTACCCTTGAACCAGAGTTGATTGGGAGTCTTATAGTCCAATTTGGGACTAAAGTCTGTTTGAATGTTTAAGGATACGTTAGCCATATTTGAGGCAAAGATCACCTTAAACGGGATCGTTTAGATCCGACAAAAGAGCGTTTGGGAGCTCTATTGTTCCAGTTTAGGGACGTAGTGGTCCATCGCCAGTTTAGGGACGTGGTGGTCCATGTTCTAGTTTAGGGACGTGGTGGTCCATAGGTAGTTTAAGGACATTGCGGTCCATAGGTAGTTTAAGGACATTGCGGTCCTTTGGATATATGGCCGTCAGGACCCGTCACCTCTCTGACGACGTTGAAGGATTACAACGACATGTGTCAGAGGGGTTCAGAGATGTACCCTTGGACCAAGTGTAAATTGATTTAAAAGAGCAACTGTGCTCAGTCAATTTAATTTGAGGACTTACGGCCACGATTGGGCTAAGTCCAGTTGAGAGTATTCAACGTTTTATTTGCATTTGGCTTGTTAGGCCTTTACTGGGGCTCTGCCCCTGTTTAATAATGCATAGCATTCTCTCTGGCCTTTTAGGCCCAGAGCATTTTATTTTGGACTGATAGACTTTTATTTGGGCTTTATCCCTTTTAATAGTGCATAGCACTTTGTTTGGTCTGATAGACCTTTCTTTATTGGGCTCTGCCCTTGATGATGAATTGCATTAATTAGTCTGACATAGTGCCACGTGGCTTGTCAGGCGCTTTGCGCTGATTGAGGAGCGCAAGGCGCAAGTCTATGGGGAGGTGACATGTGTCACGCTCAGGAGAGCGCAAGCGCAGTGCGCTGCGCTGTTGCGCTGCTGACACGTGGCGCGCTCCGGTGGGTTGCGCTAATTCATGATAGCAGTGCTCTGTTTTAGAAGCGCATAGCGCAGATCATCATGGGGCTGACACGTGGCGCTCTCTGGTGGCTTGCGCCGACCCGAGAGCGCAACAGTGTAGGTTTTGCAAGTGCAGGGCACTGTTTTATTTTTTGAGAATCTTTTAGATTCCAGAACCAATGGTTCATAAAAGAAGTGCAAAGCACTATTTATTTTCTTGATCTAATTTAGATCAAAGAAAACAAGTTTCTCTTGTTTTTCTTATTTCAGGGAACCAGAGATTCATAAAAAGTGCAAAGCACTATTTTTATTTGTTTTTTTATTGAAGATCATTGATCTTGTTCTTAGATCAATGATCTGTTCATAAGGGAATTTTCTCTTTTTTCTAGAGGTTTTTACCTTTTTTGTTCTTGAGGAATTCTCTCCAATTCTTCAAAGTTCTCAATGATGATCTTTATTCTCCTTTGAGTTGGGGTCTAGGGGTCTTTATATAATGCCCATAGATTTGTTAAGTTTGTTAAAGAGATCATTCTCTGAGTGATTTGGAGAATTTTCCCCACCGTTGGATCTTTGATCCAAGGGCTCCTGTTTTACAGAAGACAATCTTCTTGTTTTTAACAAGATTGAGAAAGATCTTTCAGAATTTTAATTCTGTTTGGCGCAAACGCTCCTGCACTTGACACGTGTCGCGCAGCGCAGAGCGCAGCGCAACTGCGCTGCCACGTGTCGCGCAGCGCAGAGCGCAGCGCTGTTGCGCTAGCGCAACAGCGCTGACACGTGTCGCGCAGAGCACAGTGATTGATCATTTCTTTGTGTGTCGTTTTAGAAAATGAATAGAATCACAATCAAAAAATTATATTTGACCGCAATCAATTACGGTGTCGGTTGTAGATCGTAAGCGAGTGCGGATCGTCCACAGGGATTGTGCGATTCGTTTTTATATTTGATTTGTTTGAATTGAAAAGTTAATAGAAAAAAAGGAAAACATGATTCAAGAATTTATCGATTGATTCAGGTGTCACGAGTTTAATCAAGAATCAAGAAAATGATAAACAATTGAGAATCGTGTTTCGATGATATTTCCAACCAAAATGTCAAGAATCTAAATGAGGCTCATAGGAATCGATCGGATCTATAGACGTGATGTAATCTCAAGATTTCGTGTTCTTGTCCTTCGAAGGATTGATACTAGATCGATGATGATCGACGAGAGTTAAGGCTTCTTCGTGAAACTAGGGTTTCATCATTTTACCCTTGTTCTTTTGTCGATATCATTCACATTCTAGCATCTAGCAATTTCAAGAAACGATCGTAACTCCCCAATTTCGAGCGATAGCATTCAAGAAAGCATCGTAACGAAATGGGTTGTTGGTTCTTGAACTTGCTAGGGTTTACTAAACTTGTAGGAATCAAGAATCATTTTAAGATATATTACATCATCATTCTATTGATCGTCTCGACTCCTCGACGAGCGGAGTATTACTCAAACATCACAACAAGAATTACAACTAGAAATTTAGATTGAATCATGATGCAAGAATTTAAAGAAAACAAGATAAAAGAATTTCACCTTTTATTTATATCAACAATTTGATTACAGTCGCTCAAGAACTACAAGAGGAAGAACTAAATTGTCGACTTGGCTTCGCTCGGCTTCTTGAGTCGTGGATCGGCTTGGACCACTTGCTCCGTTGAAGACCGGCTCGGCTCCTAAAAGGTTGCAAGGCTTCTTGCTTGAATGGGTACTCGGGATCTTAGCTTTTGAATGGAATTAGGGTTAGGGTTTCACACAAGTCCTCTCACTAGACTTGTGGAAGAAGAAGATGAAGAAAGAGATAGAATGGCTCTAAATTGGCTACTAAAATCAACTAATCAAAGATCAAGTCCAAGATGAATAATAAGTGAGCCTAAGGTCTTATTTATAGAACACCCAAACCCTAAGCCTTTGAGTTCCCTCCAAAAGTTTGTTGAAAGACTTCTAGAAAGAGTTTGTTAGGCTTAGCTTAGGGTTTAAGCTAGGGTTTAAGAAGAAGGTTCTAGAATACAAAGCTTAGTTTAGTGTAGAAACAAGGGTTTGCTGATCTGGCAGAAGTCTCTGGAGTCTTCTGGAATTTGTTGTGTCTTTCTGAAGTGTGGGCCCTGAGAGAAGAGTTTTGATGCAAATATGAAGTGGTGACATCATCAAGTAGCCGCGGAACCGCGGCGCAAGAAGGCTCCGGCCGCGGTTCCGCGGCCATGTTGACTCCTTGGGCTTTGATATTTCTTATGTGGTCTTGGGCTAATATTTGTAGCTTTATCTGATGTGTTGAATTGTATTTTGCCTTTTGGATTGCTACCAGAACTGAAACCATTGAGTTGGCGTAATGTTTGATCAGCACCTGTAAGTTTTTGGCTTTACTTCTGGATTTTCCTGCACAGATCTCAAAACAAGCGTTGCGCAATATAGAGATGATGCGATGCCATGAAATGTAGTCAATTTCCTTTATAGTGTCGGTTTTAGAGTCTAATACATGCAATCTGATATTTTGCGACAGTTTTGCTAATATGTAAAATATGAATGCCGAACACTTCTATATGGATGCAAATGATGAGGAAATTGCCGGCTAAAATATGCAATATTTTCGACTAATCAAATTCCCCCAAACTTAATTTCGATCGTCTCGAGCGAACTTTTATTAAAAAGAGAAGGAGAAAATAAAGAAAGAGAAAAACTAACTAGCACACTTTCGTAGGCAACACGATTGCACTGAGCACGCGCAACAAGCCTTTAAACCTCTAGGTGTCCCTAGTAGGAGGAGTGTTGTCTCCTGAGGGTTTTCAGCGGATTGCACCCACAAAATCCAATAATAAAAGGAAGATCATGAATATTACATTTAAAGAAAAGAATTCTAAAAGAAAAGCCTTGAAAATTAGGGTTTCCAACTAAGTTAGCTTTTCGGTTGTCATGAGCCCTATCTTAATGGTCATGAAAAGATGTCAGAAATCACGTCCTCCCTCAATAAAACATCGTCTTATTTTTCATTCCTATCTTTCTTCCAAACATTGATCATATAACCCTGCGTGTGTGTAAAGACATCCCTACACCCGGAGAATTCAATTCAAGCTATCATACTCTTGCCCATCAGCCTCAGTACTTTTTAATTAATGAATATTTAGATGAGATTGCTCACACACTTTCATGCGACCGTTAATACTTCTTGAGGTACTAACCGACCGATTACTCATGTTCTTGCTTACTTGGTGTATTTTCCTCGTCTTGCACCACCTCAGGCATAGCAGTGACTTCCAGACCAGTTGGCCTTAGGGCACTAGGTGAAGAGGCACCCTCACTATATATATATTTTTTTATTGCCCTTGGTGATAACAAAACCAGTGTCCATTTTTCTCACCACTTTATATTTTCTTCATTTCATTTTTTTATTTCCTTCATACTTTTGGCTTTAAGACAAGAGCATTTCAAGGTATCCTCTACTATCCCAGGCTTTAAGACGTGTGTAAGTGTGAATAGCAGGGTATCAACGTTCAAAATGTTTGGCTTCCAGAATAGAAACTATTTTTCAGACTTATTTTTATCCTCAGATTAGTGACGTCTTTCATCTTACTAACCCTTGGGACAACGGCTCATAACTACTTATTACTAGTTCGTATAAGAAAACTTCTAATTTTCTTAGTTTTCTTAAATTTTTCTAATCTCATGGATGTAATTTTTCACTATCTAAACTTTTATTATCTTATTTATGTACAAAAAATATTTTTATATTTTTGAAATTTTTTAAATTTTTATAGGTTTTCGAAAATGTTTTGTGCTTATGCAAATGATGCGAAAATAAGCACAAACCTCCCCCAAACTTTTTTTCAACAGTGTCCTCACTGTTGCCATCTGCTAAATCTTGAAAAACATGTAAGCTTGGGAGGAATTTATTAGTGGGGGCAAAATATTTAAGTGAAGAACCTCCTCCAAACTTATTTTTGGCTCATCATTTTGTAAAAATTTTCTTTTCAAGAGCCAGAAAAAATGCCCCCCCAAACTTGAGTTATGCAATATTAAACTTTGAAAATCACATGAGGGGGTCAAAAATCATTGGTCGATGCCAAGCTTTGCAAAGACCGAATGTTAACACCAACCATTCAAAAATTTTATCAATGCAGTGCTCTGGTTGGTGGAAGAAGAAGTGGGGAAAGGGTAAGTGGTGGAATAGAATGTGTGTGCGTCTCATTTTGGAGAGACGATGCAGTGAATGTGATGGATTACTCGCATTCTTCTTACAAGTCAGAAGAAGGGGTGGAGGTTCAATTTCATTGATTGGGACATGATTCATCTCAACGCCCGTGTTGTTAAAAAATGCGAGTTCATCAGCGAAGATCTCCTCAAAAGTTTCATCTATACCCCGAAGAATAATGTCATCACAAGGTGCGGGGTGATCTTCAGACTCTAAAAGCAGTTCATAATCAGTGTTAATTGTTGACCCGGACATCTCGGTAGAAGAGTCCGTATGTGTATGATACATAGTTGAGTCAAACAATAACGTATGAAAAGAGTCAAGATCAGTATCAGGAGGATCATCAAATTCGCTGCTGTCGACATCCATTAAGTCGACAGAACAGACCTGAGCAGTAGGTTCGGAGGGTACACTTCCTAACTTGTAAATGTTCATCTCAATTGTTCTTTTCCCGAAGGATAGGGTCATAGAACCGTTACGACAATTGATGATAGCATTGGAAGTGGCCAAAAAGGGGCGACCTAAAATCACCGGAATTTGATTCCGTGAGTTCGCTACAGGCTGTGTATCAATTACAATAAAGTCCACAGGAAATATAAATTCCCCGATTTTTATTAACACATCCTCTAGTTCACCCCTAGGTCTGGTGATTGATCGGTCAGCCATCTGGAGAGTGCAAGGAGATGGTTTTAACTCTCCGATCCCTAACTGCTCATAAACTGAGAAAGGAAGCAGGTTAACACTTGCCCCAAGATCTAGTAGAGCACGGTTAATGTGTTTCTCCCCAATAGAGATGGAAATAGTAGGATATCCAGGATCCTTACGTTTCCTCGGTAATTGCTGGGGGAAAGCTGTGTCTACTGTTTTTGCCATGAATATCTTCTTGGGCATTTGTTTCTTCCTCATTCTAGTGCATAAGTCTTTAAGAACTTTCGCATATGCGGGGACTTGTTGGATAGCATCTAGAAGAGGGATATTGATGTTAACCTGTTTAAACATCTCAGTGATCTTCTCCATATGTGGACTTGGTGTGTTAGCCCTTAACCGATTAGGATAAGGTGCTTCAGCAATAAGCGCTGGGTCCATCATAGGAGAAGGAAGTGTGTGTGGAACCGATCCCAGAATAGAAGTGGGAATCGTCCGTGGAGGAGTAAAAGAGGTGGGCTGTAGTGGCGAGCCTTTTAGAAAACGAAGAATAGGCTCGGAAGAAGGTGGTGGGGTAAAAGAACTGGGGTCAGAACTAGAAGTGTGTGTGTGTGGAAAGGTCTCAGCCGGGGTGTTGATAGGATTGTCAATATCATCAACTTCTTCCCCAACATGATTGTCAAGCACTCTTCCAGATCTCAACGTGGTGATTGCATTCACATGATGTGAATAGCCAGGATTGGGTAAGGGTTGAGCTGGGAGTTTCCCTTTCTCTCTTGCACTCATTTCGGCTTTTAATCGTGCAATTTCTTCTTCCATCGATTTAATACTCTCGTTTTGGGACGCAGAGTTTTTCCCAATTTTATCGACAGAAGACTTCATTTCAGCCGAAACTTGCATGATATTTGTTAAGACCAAATTCATGTATTGTGCAAAAGAAGAGGATTCATCAGTTCCGGTCAACTGTAAAGGACTAGACAGTGCAGGTGTGTTGACCGGATTTTGAAAATTATGTGCTTGAAAGGGGTGCTGACTCAATTGAAGTTGTGGTTGCTGTTGTGGTGGAGGGACCCTTTGGAAATTATTTTGGTTTGGAACCATGTTTTGTGAGTGTGATTGGTTCCAAGCAAAATTAGGGTGATTCCTCCAACCCTGATTATATGTGGAAGAAAAAGGATCGTTTCTAGGTCTTTGAAATGCGGCATTGGTATGCTCACGACCTTGAAATGGACATTCTTCCGTCAAGTGAGACGGATCAGAACAGCAGCCACATACAGTTTTGGAAAGTGACATTTGATTAAGGGAGGCAGCTAAAAATTTGTTTTCCATAGTCTCGAGTTTCTTGTGTATAGCTGAAATGTCAGCTCTAACTCCTATGGAAACATCTGATTGGTTATTGCCACTCCTAAATGACGGACTTTCCCACTGTAAAGACTTTTCAGCGAACTCTTCTAAATATCTCCAAGCTTCCCCATCATCCTTAGTCATGAAGGTGCCTTGACACATGTTTTCAAGACTCTGTTTAGTGTTAGGGTTACTGCCCTCATATATGATTCGGCAAAGCTCCCATCTCGGGATGCCGTGATGAGGACATTGAACCAAAAGATCCTTGAAACGTTCAAAGTATTTAGAGAATGGTTCAGTAGGGAGCTGGGCAAATTGATTCAGTTCGCTACGGATTCGAGCTGTCTTTTGTATTGGGTAAAATTTCTTAAGGAATGCAGCGACGAATTCTTCCCAATTCGTAATAGAGTGTGCGGTAGTGTTATATAGCCACTTCTCGGCTATATCGCACAATGTAAATGGAAGAAGTCGTAGACGCATCGCATCCACTGAAAGTTGTGACGTACCCATCATTGCGCATACGTTTTCAAATTTGGTAATGAAAACGTAAGCGTCCTAAGTCTCGAGTCCGTGGAATTTAGGTAAAAGATTGATATACTGGGGCTTAATCTCAAAGTTATCCCCATTGGCAGGTGGTGTGGATAAGCAGGTCGAAAGAGGACCTCGAATAGGGTAGCACCTCTCCTGGAGAGAGATGCGGGGTGGATTCTGCGCACCAACGGACGGTGGCAGATTAGGGTTAAAGAAATTTGATGGAGTTGGATCCATCGGTGTGGGTGTGGTAGTAGGTAAAGGAAAGGTAAATGGAGAAATATCGACTTTGGAGTCGATAAGGGGTACGCGGACTAAACGGGCACTAGAATCCCGTGTCCAGCCTATCTTGTACTAAAAAGGGTTAGTACAAGTGGCAGCGTTGGCTTATAATTAGGGGTAATGAATGCGGTGTTTGCTTTTGAAAAAGGGACGGATTTTTGAAAAAAAATGATGCGACACAACAAATGCAGCATATAAACCCTAGAATCTAGTGGTCACTGATTGATTCGAAAAAGTGTGTGTTTGTAGTTAACCGCAATCAGAATGGTGTCGCGTGTAGCTAGACCGAGGTGAGTACGGGTCGTCCTCTGGGAAACGTGAAACCTTTTATTTTTACTTTAGATGTGTTGAGAAAGAGAGGAGGAATAAAGAATTTTGTGGAAAGTTTCTAGATCTACTTTAAACAAGAATGTAAAATATAGATCTAGATTTTTAGAGATTTAAATAATATAATAATAGGGCTTGTAGGGTTCGTTAGGATTTAGTAGTTATGGACGATTAATTAAAAGTTACCCTTTTTATCCATTAATAGATTTAGAACTAGAACGCCGGTGATGCGTGTAGATTAGGGTTTCTGGAGGGAAAAGGAATCTCACTCTTAACCCTTATCTCGACACGGAACTCCGTTCATATCTAGCCTTTACCAAAACAATCATTAATCTAATCTCTAATCGCGGTCGGAACTAGCAAAGAGTTGCTAGCGCGCCCGATTAATGATTCTTTTGATAAAGTTCATAAACTTTATAGGACTTAAAAAGGGTTTAATTATTTTCATCGTCCATTAGCCTACCCTAATCCTACGAACCCTAACAAGCGGAGAATTACTCGCGCATGTTGGGAGAAAAAGAGATGGAGAGAAATTGCATAATTAAACTACGAAGAAATAGAATAAGAAAAAGAACTACCTTTATTAATCAACAAGATCAAGTACACTTTGATTCCTTAGAAAATGATTACAAAAACCTAGTTTGCTTCTCGATCTCTTCCGAAGGAGGTAGATGAACCGTTGATGATCAGTCTGGATGCGTGAGCCGTCTTGGACTTCGTGATCGCGTCGACTTGATGACTTTTCCAA
Source organism: Agapanthus africanus (assembly GCA_030015575.1). Taxonomy (NCBI): domain Eukaryota; kingdom Viridiplantae; phylum Streptophyta; class Magnoliopsida; order Asparagales; family Amaryllidaceae; genus Agapanthus; species Agapanthus africanus. The sequence continues at coordinate 601,282,421 of JASDDO010000022.1, read as the reverse complement.
GAGGCCCTCGGTGCCTTTATATAGTGCAAACCCAGAATATTTCAGTTGGAAACTTGGTAAAATATGTCAGAGATTCATGCCAAAAAATCGCAGCAAATGATCCCTCAATATTGCCGCGGATCCGCGGCACAAGGTGGGTAAGGCCGCGGATCCGCGGCCATTTAATCTCTGTCGTTCATCAAAATTCAGGGGCTCTGTTCTTGTGACATGTGGGTTCCTCTGGAATCTTTGTATCTTTGAAATATTCTCTCGGTTGCTTCCAGACTTGGTCTCCAAGTTTGCTTCTTAATTTGGCAAGTTTTCTTCAACAAATTGATTTGTTTGTTAAATCCTTCATAACAACTTGGAAATATTCTGCACAACAACTCAAATAAGATTTTAGTAGACTTTGTTCTACTAGGATTAGATCAATAATATTATTTGCATACATTTTCCTTCCAAATGATAATTAAAATATATTAACACATGGAAAATAATGTTTTTACACATAAACCCTCATATGTATAATATATTATAATAAAGTCCTTTTTTAAATATAAAAATGGTAGGAAAAATGTACTACAAATGTGCAGTTTTATCGACTGAACAGTCACCTAGGTCCGGCTCTAGACCGCTCCTAACTGCCAAAAGACAAGTCGTGGGATAGAATCCTCCACTGCCTCTTTGTTCCCCTGTGGCCAGGTAAGTGCCGGTAAGTGGGAAGGTACTCCACTACGTAAGTAGTGGGCCTAATTAATAACCACTAGCCTTCGACACACTTTCCTAGGCAGCACAAGAAAACGCGGATAAGCAATGAATTATCCACGGCCTTCTTCTGTCCTAATTGAGCGCGACGGTCCTTAGAGTCATCTCTAGATATTTTTTAGTTAATGTGGGTCAATGCGGATGCAAGTTTTGTGGTTTTCGGGGCCTAGGAAGGGTAATGAAATCCCCACCTAATTTGGATTTGGCCGTGCCCCTTAATATCCGTATTTATAATGCAAACAACCAAGAAACAAAATCACGCACAAATTTAATTTTTGCAATTTGCGAGCTGCTATTCTTTGCAAAGAATCCTGCAGGAAATTTTCAGTTGGAGCTAAAAAGAGGAGAGAGGAGAAGGTAAGAAATCACCTGAGAAAATTTGGCACAGAGATGAGGCTACAGTGCCGCGGAACCGCCGCAATAGGGGGCTCCCACCGTGGAAACGCGGTCGTTTGGGCAGATCACTTCACCAAAATTCAACAGCTGCTTGCTGTTGATAACTCCAGCTCTCTGGAATTTTCCAAAAAAAATTTCCAAATTTCCAGCAAGCTCCAGATCTCCTTGCAATGAAACACAACAAATTGTTTAGGGTTTGCACGAATTTTGATCTCAAAAATCACAATGAAATAAATCTTTCAATTCAAACTTTGATATAAAACGAATTAGCGCGCGATCCCCGGCAACGGCGCCATTTGATTGATCATTTCTTTGTGTGTCGTTTTAGAAAATGAATAGAATCACAATCAAAGAATTATATTTGACCGCAATCAATTACGGTGTCGGTTGTAGATCGTAAGCGAGTGCGGATCGTCCACAGGGATTGTGCGATTCGTTTTTATATTTGATTTGTTTGAATTGAAAAGTTAATAGAAAAGAAAGGAAAACATGATTCAAGAATTTATCGATTGATTCAGGTGTCACGAGTTTAATCAAGAATCAAGAAAATGATAAACAATTGAGAATCGTGTTTCGATGATATTTCCAACCAAAATGTCAAGAATCTAAATGAGGCTCGTAGGAATCGATCGGATCTATAGACGTGATGTAATCTCAAGATTTCGTGTTCTTGTCCTTCGAAGGATTGATACTAGATCGATGATGATCGACGAGAGTTAGGGCTTCTTCGTGAAACTAGGGTTTCATCATTTTATCCTTGTTCTTTTGTCGATATCATTCACATTCTAGCCTCTAGCAATTTCAAGAAACGATCGTAACTCCCCAATTTCGAGCGATATCATTCAAGAAAGCATCGTAACGAAATGGGTTGTCGGTTCTTGAACTAGCTAGGGTTTACTAAACTTGTAGGAATCAAGAATCATTTTAAGATATATTACATCATCATTCTATTGATCGTCTCGACTCCTCGACGAGCGGAGTATTACTCAAACATCACAACAAGAATTACAACTAGAAATTTAGATTGAATCATGATGCAAGAATTTAAAGAAAACAAGATAAAAGAATTTCACCTTTTATTTATATCGACAATTTGATTACAGTCGCTCAAGAACTACAAGAGGAAGAACTAAATTATCGACTTGGCTTCGCTCGGCTTCTTGAGTCGCGGATCGGCTTGGACCACTTGCTCCGTTGAAGACTGGCTCGGCTCCTAAAAGGTTGCAAGGCTTCTTGCTTGAATGGGTACTCGGGATCTTGGCTTTTGAATGGAATTAGGGTTAGGGTTTCACACAAGTCCTCTCACTAGACTTGTGGAAGAAGAAGATGAAGAAAGAGATAGAATGGCTCTAAATTGGCTACTAAAATCAACTAATCAAAGATCAAGTCCAAGATGAATAATAAGTGAGCCTAGGGTCTTATTTATAGAACACCCAAACCCTAAGCCTTTGAGTTCCCTCCAAAAGTTTGTTGAAAGACTTCTAGAAAGAGTTTGTTAGGCTTAGCTTAGGGTTTAAGCTAGGGTTTAAGAAGAAGGTTCTAGAATACAAAGCATAGTTTAGTGTAGAAACAAGGGTTTGCTGATCTGGCAGAAGTCTCTGGAGTCTTCTGGAATTTGTTGTGTCTTTCTGAAGTGTGGGCCCTGAGAGAAGAGTTTTGATGCAAATATGAAGTGGTGACGTCATCAAGTAGCCGCGGAACCGCGGCGCAAGAAGGCTCCGGCCGCGGTTCCGCGGCCATGTTGACTCCTTGGGCTTTGATATTTCTTATGTGGTCTTGGGCTAATATTTGTAGCTTTATCTGATGTGTTGAATTGTATTTTGCCTTTTGGATTGCTACCAGAACTGAAACCATTGAGTTGGCGTAATGTTTGATCAGCACCTGTAAGTTTTTGGCTTTACTTCTGGATTTTCCTGCACAGATCTCAAAACAAGCGTTGCGCAATATAGAGATGATGCGATGCCATGAAATGTAGTTAATTTCCTTTATAGTGTCGGTTTTGAGTCTAATACATGCAATCTGATATTTTGCGACAGTTTTTGCTACTATGTAAAATATGAATGCCGAACACTTCTATATGGATTCAAATGATGAGGAAATTGCCGGCTAAAATATGCAATATTTTCAACTAATCACGCAGCGCAGCGCAACTGCGCTAGCACAACCGCGCTGCCACGTGTCACGCAGCGCAGAGCGCAAGTCAGCTGAAGCGTTGCTTCATTTATTAAAGTTTGAATTTTAAACAGAGCTTTGCTCTGATCGGGGGAAACAGAAGCATTGCTTCATTTCCCATCTTGGAATTTGAACAGAGCTTTGCTCTAATTGGGGGAAACAGGGAGGTTTCCTGATTAGATAAAGTGATAACCATTCTGATCTAGGTTAGAGTGCACGCTGAGTGTTTCTTTTCTCTCTCTCTTTGGCAGCGACCATGACCCGATCCTTGACTATGACTCAGTGACCAAGTTAACCGAACCTTCTTAAAACACTAGCTTTTGGATTGTCTGAGTTGCATACCTCATTGCCACTCCTACTTTTACCTTTTTCTCCAGAACACCCCGTATTACTACGAACATCCACTTCCATTGGATAAAACCATCGTATGGTTATATACGAACTCGAAGGAACTTGTTCCAGATTCGAGGATGGTTTCCGGTTCAGGAGAAAATGAATAGGACTATTCAGTTGTCTTTTCCTTTTACCTTCTCTCAGGTTGCGAGTGCTCCTTAGATTAGGACAGTACACCCATTACGCTAATTGGATAGTCTTTATCCAAACCATAGGCAGATGCCGAACGGTAGGGAATGAAGAAAACCATTTAGCCTAAAAGGTGTACAGAAGGTATTAAGTTAAGACAAATAAAGGGATTAGTAAGAGGGTAAAGTAAATTGCAACTGCTATCATTCACGACCAAACCAAGTATTTCATCGCCATTCCTACATCACCTTTGTATTTCTCCAGAACACTCCGTATCACTACGAAGATCCACAGTTTATTGGATACTCCATCGTATGGTTATATACGAACTCGAAGGGACTTGTTCCAGTTCGGAGATGGATTCTGGTTTAGGAGAAATAGGAATAAGGTTTATTCAGTTGTCTTTTATCTTTACCTTCTCTCGGGTTGCGAGTGCTCCTAGGATTATGGCAGTACACCCATTATGCTTATTGGATAGTCTTCTTCCAAACCATAGGCTGGTGCCAAACGGTAGGGAAGGAAGAAAACCATTTGGCCTAAAGGGGTGTACAGAAGGCAATGGCTAAAGACATATATAGGGATTTGGAGAGATGGCAAAGAAATATACGGTTACAGTTGTGAATCTGATAATGGAAGAGGCATTACTAGGAATACCCGGATACCCCTCCGAAACATTTTCATGTTTAAGTTTCACTGTGTATTGTTAAAAGAAAACTGATTTCCCAATTAGCCCTTGCTCCAGGGTATGTATTTACCAGGTTTGATTCTCACATCTGTATGGTTTTACAGATGATGAGTGGGAGTAAGTTATTGGAAATTGGGTGATCATCCTCATTATATCGGAATTCGTAGTAATTAGTGATATTTGAGGAAATCGCCTAGGTTGTTTGCCGGACGGCAAATATTTGGTTTTGAATATCCGTTGTTATGCACCAATTTCAAATTGATATATCTGTACGTTTATTTTTATAAAGTGAGATATAACTTTTTGAAATTATGTCTATGATATTTACCTATATCAGTGGATGGTTAGGTAAGGAGCATTAAACGGCGGTGTAATTCTTCTTAATTATAAGTACTGTTTTCAACCTACGACACACAGGGAATGAGTTATTAGACTCAGGGGACTTATACAGAGTATTGTATGTTGTCCAGTGTCCATTTGGACAGAGGGGTTAGTACTCGTACTATATTCTGTTTACTTGTGACTTCTCTAGTTCTTAGACATGTGTTTCGTAGAAACACAAGGTCCAAGTTTTGAGAAGTTATGGGTATATGAATAAAGTAGAGAACCAGGCGTTGCAAGTATCAGGATTCTTCAAGCTGATCGAAGATGTAGATACTTGTGTATGGTATTCAGTTAATAGTAATGATTAAGAGAACTTGCTTCTCTTTCAGGTTACTCATAATTGGAAGCACTCCTAAGTTGAGTAACGCGGATCGGCCTCCTTCCATTAAGTTGACATGCACTGGAGACAGCTGCATGTTTTGAATCTGGTTCCAATTAAATCAGTGCCTATGTTTCTATATTGGATATAGAATAGTTCATATCTTAACAATGTTAAGGTACGGGGAGTTGTCCGGCTTATGCTTAAAACCAGACTCTGGATAACTCAAGGCACGTTTCTGTACTGGCTGTTTGTGGGTTGACCTGGGCTATGACGAGGGTTGACTTTCTACCATCTGGAAGATCAATAGTGATATTGTTCTTGACTCGCCACAGTTTTAATAAAAATGGATTTTTTCAGAAAACAGTAGTGGGAGTATGGTAGAGCTGGAAGTGATTCCAGAACCGCAAACGATTACTGAAAATTTGATAAGAACCTACAGATTCAATCTGGATTGACATTCCATTGGCCACTCCGCAGATATGGTGGGTAACCTCAGGCACCCGAGAGGTACTCCGGTAGCCTCAAGGACGGTGACGGGGAGGTTCTTGTTTACCCAAACTTGACACTACTGTTGTTCCGGGCTATGAGACCCGGCAGGAGGATGAGTATAGCGTCGTTCTGAACTGGCTTTAGAAGTGTATGTGTATATGACTCTGCCAGAGGGTTGTCGTAGTCAGTGGGAGCAGCGGAAGCATTGGTGGACAGGTAGCTTATGTCTATTTATGGACTAAAGCAGATATAGCAGAGATAGATCATCTATGTCTGATGTGACAGTCATAGGTTTGACTTCATCAGAATAGGGGATGGATCTGTTAAGAAGGTAGTAGGGTGTGATGTCCTGGTATTTGGATGATATACACAGAGTGGGATGTGAAATTCCTATACTACGATCGGTTATACTTTGGTTGTCACACAGTGGTTTCTCTACATAGGACATGGATATTATATCAGATATTCTGGTTACTAGATCTATGGTTTTAGATCTAGATTTGGGAAGTGTCCCAATCTGGGTACTTAGACAGCATTCTAAAGGTGTTTTAGAATGGACGACTCCTGGCACGGTAGTGTACCTGCAGGTGATGGAGTCACCCTCTCTAAAGGTGTCTTACAGACTAAAGGGGAGAGGGATGTGCATGATTGACATATCATTTGCTTAGGCAATTGAGTCAATCATGAGATGTCAAGTACCACACCAGATATTGTTTTTGCACTAGATGCAATAAGTTGATATTAATCCTATCCTAGAGAAATGTTCGGAAGCGGTTTTAGAACATAAGTGGATGTTCTAGGGATATGGTAACGACAGCCTCTTTCCGGGGATGGTTATCATTCCAGGCTTCCAAGGTGACCTGGATGACAGAGTGACTGTCAAAGTTGTAGTTTTCCCTCTGATGAGGGGCAGTATTTTGGACAGGTGGTCCAAGCGGATACTGAGGGAGGCATGATGCAGGATACTGATTAAGATCAGTTGACGATACAGTCTAAGAAGTTTGGATTTGGAGTTCATTTATGAGCTAGGTCCCATCAGATATCCAGACATATTCTAAGACAGGTATTGCTCATTTCGGGAGATGGCTTTCTCCGCGAACTTGAGATAAAGAGAGACATAGAAAGAAACATCAGGGTGGATCCACTCACTGAGTCTATTCCTCGAACGCAATAGTTTCGCAAATGGGATTTGTGAAACTGATTAGTAGAGGAGTTGGGTGTTCGGTATCACACGGGCTGTGAGTATACGACATCGCAATAATTAGCCTTGAGTGCAAGTGAGAGATTGTTGGATATAGTGCCCTCAGAGTCAATTATTGGATCACAGGCACGTGATTGCAATGATTGAAGGAGGACCTATGTCGGTAGGACAGTCTTACTCGAGATGATAGTATGCTATCTGGTTTATCTTTATCATCGTGTACAGCTTTAGGTGACCTTAGAGGTCACTATTGCACGTTGATAGAGCCCTTAGGATTCTTGCTTGACGGCCAGCAGTATGATGGCAATCATATACGTGGGAGCTGGGGTCTATAAGCACATCCTTAAAAGGTCCCTAGTCGTGGGAGTTTCGAGACTGGGCATCGATACTCCATTAGTAGACTAGTGTATACAGTCGAGACCCCGACGAGGGGCGGTGGCCGGTCTCACAAGCCATTGGTGTCAGTTGGATCACCTAAGATGTATACAGGTGCTCATTGGGTTATGAGTACACCGGACAGGACTCGCCGGGAACATGCTAGTTGGTATTATACCTGACGTCAGATAGCAGTTCCCTGGTGACATGTATACAGGTTAGTTCATCGACCTGAGATCGTCATTTGTCTCGTGTGAGTTCCCACTGTACTTTGATTACTACCCTACCACGGCTCAAAGGAGTCGTGCAAACAGGTTTTAGTTGGGTACAGTCCTGAGCCACATGGAGGCAGTGAGCGGATCGGCAGGGGTTTTCTCTCTCCCGGTATTGGGGGTGAGATCGCACTGTGTCTAGGAGAGCCATTACACGAAGTCCTTGGCTAAGGCAGGAGATTTACTGGTAGGTATTCCAGTAGTATCTCAGGGTGTTCTGGGCTACACTCCGACACGACTTGTACCGCTTTTGGGGGTCTGACTTTTACAAACCCCTTAGGCCCGCCATGCGATGCTCATAGACGAACGGACCGGACTGTAGGGATATTGTCACTGACAGGCTCAGTAGGGTGTCAGGATGAGTTCGCTCATCGACCTCCCTTTTGGTCAATACCTGGTAGCCCGTTACGTACAGCTAGTACCACTGACGTGCTAGTGGTTAAATCCACAGCCAAAGTATTGACGAGTCTTTAGAGTCCCCCACAGACAATTTCTCAAGTTTCGGGCGAAACGTTGTAGAGGCCGTATGATATATGGCAGGGTCAGATCATATACGTGCGGTAGTGCACGAATCATGATCGGACGGATCATACTAGTGGGCTTTGGTTTAAGCCGGATCCTAGTATTAGATTTGTTGGATTACTTTAGTCTCATCGCATTCGCATTCAGTCGGAATGCGGATGCAGGTATGTATATACAGGTGAAGGGTATCCTTGTGATCCGTCATGAGTTTACTTTAGATGTTGCCGGATCTTTTTGTTGGACCAAACATTTGGATTAATGTTTGGATGGTGGAAATAATGAGCTAGAATTCATCATGAGATGCATTAAATGTGACATAGACATATATAGTGACTCATGGTCTCTTTTTTGTGAAAAATGTCACATTAGTGATTGATTTGTGGATGAAATGAGAGGAGGAGAAAGGAAGGGCAGCCATATGATGGTTGTTAGCTCTTGTATTTTTGATGATCTCACACTCACTCTCTCTCATTCCATCACAAAATAGAAAAGAAAAGGAAAAAGAAACCTCTTCTTCTTCTTCCTCTAGCCCATTATCTCCATCAATGGCAACACCTCTAACCTCTATCCAAGCCATGGATGCAAGAGACAAAGTGATCACAAATATTCTCTTCAACACCTTGGACACGTCGGCTAGCACACTTCGTGCCCGAGTTGCTTCGGATGAAGCGGGAGCCCGTAAAAAGACTCGTAGATGTGGTGCCCTTTCCGACGAGGAGATCAAGACCGGAGATGCCGTGAGGAGCTTAGGATGGTGGCCAAAGACCGAAGGACATGGATCGATCGGTATAGTTTTCCAACCCTTTCTTTAGTTGCTAGTAGTAGGTTAATGGTTCGATCCGGGTTTTAAGCATACGATAGCACCGGTTTCTAGTTTGAAAAAGTTTTTGTTTCCGCATTTTGGCCTCGGAATGACGGCCGAGGCGCTACCGTAGACTTACGAGCGACACGTGGCAGAAACGCATAGGCGAAGCGAGGCGTTCCAAGATCCGTGTCATTCCGACTTCGATTGGCCGTGAGACACGAGATGCCCGCCATGTGGCAGTTCGGTATTGGAAGAGTCAAAAATATCCTAGGATTCGCGCCCATGCGCGCGCAAACTTCGACCCTTGGGGGATTTTGTTAAGGCTATAAATAGAGAAGGAGATGGGTTTCTTTCAGTGTTGCTTTTCTGAGATGGCCGGGCGCATCTACACGATTGAAGAGATCGTCACTCCCGATGACGTCTATTTGTACAACCATACCCTCTCCGAGGAGACATACCGGGGTGTGGTCCAGCGCATCGAGGACCATTTCGGCCGTCTACTTCCTCGTCGGTCATATCTCCTCCAATTGTTGATGTATGCAATTTGGAGGAGGTCCCCGGGGCTGTACAACCCCCTCTTCGAGGAACTGCTGGATGAGGCCCTCGATAAGTTGCACACACTGTATGTTCCTGGCCTTATCTCGAAGAACAGGCATGATCGGTCGGCGGCCCTTCTTTTGGAGTGTTTCCAAAAGAGGCAGATCGCGGGCCCTTGCCCGGCGGATGGAAGGCCCAGTACTTCCGTGGCGTCTCGGGTACGTGGGCAGCATCAGCGGGAGCGGGCTGAAGAGGCTAGGGCTCGGCTGGTGGAGATTTTCATGGAATACCACCAGCAGTGCTTTCTTGATCCCGTACCCCCTCTGTTGTAATTTTAATTTTCGTGTAAGACTGAGGAGACCATAGTACCCATGATAAATAAAATTCTCCTTTTGCGACGTACTATTGTTTCCTTTTTGTCTTCTTGGTGTGTTTGAGTATTTTCATAAAACGAAACCCGTGTCCTTTGAACCGAGGAAGAGGGAAACACATAGGAAAAGTTTCTTCTAATTCAAAAGACTTAGAAAAATTTACATCGCTTTGGCAAAGAAGAAACATATATTCACAGATACAATTTTCAAATTCACTTATACAACTTGAGCTTCTCGGCATTGTAAGGTTGTGGAAACTTGCAACCCGCCGCGTCTTGCAAGCGATAGGCCCCGCCGGGTAATACTTCGGAGACGAGGAATGGGTCGTCCCACTTCGGGGAAAACATGTGCAACTTGCTTTGGTCTACGAACTTGTTCCGCCTTAGGACCAGATCCCCAGTCTTAAAGGTGCGATGCTTGACTCATGCGTTATAGTAGCGAGCAGTTTGCTGTTGGTAAGCGGCGGCTTTGATTTGTCTTCGGTCCCGCTTCTCCAGCAAGATGTTCAAATTAGTTCGGAGCGCCAAGGTATTAGCCTCGTCATCGAAGTGCTCGACTCTGTAACTGGGCAGTCTGATCTCTGTTAGGACCGTCGCCTCGGTGCCGTAGCAGAGGCTGAAGGGGGTTTCTCCAGTGGGGGTATTCTTCGATGTGCGCAGAGCCCATAAAACCCGGGGTAGTTCGTCGATCCAACTGCCTTGCCTTCCTTCCAGACGAGTTCGAAGACCACGGATTACATCCCGGTTAGCGATCTCGGCCTGTCCATTGCATTGAGGATGCGCGACCGCAGCGAACTTCATGAGTACGTGGTATTCGCTGCAGAATCCCTTGACATTTTCATTTTCGAAGTTCGTCCCGAGGTCGGTAACGATACACCTCGGGATCCCGAACTGGGATATTATATTGTTCTGCAGAAATTTGATGGTCGTGGTGGCATCTGGTTTTCTAATGGGGACGGCCTCGATCCACTTCGTAAAGTAGTCTACCACGACGAGGATGTATTTGTGTCCGCCCGTACCAGTTGGGAGTTGGACTACCATGTCCATTCCCCACTGGGAAAACGGCCATGGAAAGGTCATGGCCGTTAGCTCGGTAGCCGGAAGACGAGGTATGCTGCTATGGAGTTGGCGGCTCTTGCATCTTCTGACGAGCTTCTGAGCATCCTGATGAATGGTCGACCAATATTATCCTTGGAGTAGCTTCTTCTAGACTAAGGTGCGGGCCCCTTGATGTGCTCCGCCGACCCCTTCGTGAACCTCGCGGAGGATGTAGTCAGCCTCATGGTGGTCGATGCACCGAAGCAGAGGTTGAGTGAAGGATTTCTTGTAGAGATTTCCACTGCTCCAAACGAAATGGAGGGCTTTGGCTCGGAGGCAACGTGCTTCCCTTTCGATCTTCTAGGAGTATACCCTCCTTCAGGAATTCTACGAAGGGCTTCCTCCAATCTCGGTCTTCTTCCCGGGCAGTGTAAACTTGAAGTGTTGTCGCTCTGTCTCCCACGCTAGGCCGTGGCAAGACTTCGAAGAGGATATTTCTCTTGTTGTTGGCCGTATAGGAGGAAGCTAGCTTGCTCAGAGCGTCGGCCTAGGCGTTCAAGTGCCGGGGGATCTGCTCCACTTGAACTTCGTCGAAGTCTTTTCGTAGTCTTCTTACCTCGGCTAAATATTTCACCATCAGAGGATCCCATGCCTCGAAATGGCCACTCACGTGGCCTACGACCAGGGCGGAGTCACTGCCGATTCGGATCGTCTTCAGCCCCACTCCGGAGGCAATTCGTAGTCCAGCTAGCAGGGCATCATACTCCGTGGCGTTGTTTGAGGCTTCGAATCCGGGCTTCAAAGAATACTCCATATCTGCTTCGTTTGATCCTCGAATGATGAGGCTGGCACCGCTCCCATCCTCGGTAGATGATCCATCGACGTAAAGGACCCAATCGGGGACGGAGTCGGGCCTCTCCTCGACCGAGGGTTAAGACCCGGGGGCTGGCACCGATACTGCCTCCTTTTTGGGGATAGTGCATTTGATAATAAAGTCGGCCAGGACTTGTGCCTTGATAGCCTGCCTTGGGTGGTATTTGATATCGAATTGAGACAACTCCCACCTCCATTTCTCCAAGCGACCAGATGACTCGAGGGAGGTAAGAATAGCCCCTAAGGGACGCTCGGTGAGGACAAGAATGGTGTGTGCCTGGAAGTAGTGTCGTAGTTTCCTCATGGCCACGATAAGCGCCAAGACAATCTTTTCTATGGCCGGGTACCTTGTTTCCGCATCCTTAAAGACGTGGCTTACGCAGTAGACCGTCTTCTAGACTCCTTCGACTTCTCGGACGAGCACCGAGCCTGCAGCCTGATCGGACACCGCTAGATACAGTGATAACTCGTCTCCTTCCATTGGCCGGGTGAGCAGTGGGGGAGTTGCCAGGTGCATTTTTAATTACTCGAAAGCGATCTGACACTCCTCCGACCATTCGAACCTTGAGATCTTTCTTAGGGCTTTGAAGAATGGGAGGCACTTTTCTCCGGACCTTGACATGAAGCGACTCAGAGCGGCTACTCTCCTCGTAAGCCGCATGATTTCGACGTTGGTCTTCGACGCGGCCATGTTGAGGATGGCACTAATTTTCTCCGGGTTAGCCTCGATTCCTCGGTGGGTAACCATGAACCCGAGGAATTTTCCACTTGTGACACCGAACGTGCACTTGGCGGGATTCAGCTTCATTTTGTATTTGTGGAGAATGTCGAAAGTCTCTCCAAGATCTTTGGCATGCTCATCTGACGAGGTTGACTCAACGAGCATGTCGTCGACGTAAACCTCCATGTTCCTCCCGATCTGTGGTTTGAATATTCTGTTGACCAAGCGTTGGTATGTAGCTCCGGTGTTTTTGAGGCCGAAGGGCATCACTTTATAGCAGTATACCCCCCGGTCCGTTGTGAATGCGGTGAGCTCATCGTCTGTCGGGTTCATACGGATCTGGTTGTAGCCGGAGAAAGCATCCATGAAACTGAGTAATTCATGGCCTGCCGAGCAGTCGATGAGCTGATCTATCCGAGGGAGGGGATAGTTGTCTTTCGGGCAGGCCTTGCTGAGATCTATGAAGTCGACGCACATACGCCACTTCCCGCTTGCCTTTTTAACCATTACCACATTCGCCAGCCATTCTGAGTAGGACACATTTTGGTCGCGAGCAACCTGTCAACTTCGTCCTCGATCGCCTTTTGTTTGATCGAAGCAAAGCTTCGTTTCTTCTGCCTGACGGGTCGGACCATCGGGTTGACCCCGAGCTTATGTGAAATTACTTTGGGGTCGATCCCGGGCATATCGGCGGGCGCCAAAGCGAACACGTCTGAGTTTCCTCTGAGGAAATGGATCAAGTCGTCGCGCCAGGCCCCCGTTAAGAGTGACCCGATTTGGACGGTTCGTTCATTGTCCCCTTCGACGAGGGGGGCCTCTGTTAGCACCTCCACCGGGGCCCATCAGATTTCTTTTTGTTCGTCCCGAGTATCCAAGGACCCTTAGAAATCACCCGTGCTTTCAAGGTCGTCGCTTCATTCCTCGGGCGTAGATGACGCTGTGAAGCAAATCTTTGTGGTTTGCTGGTTCCCGTAGGCTCGGCCTATTCCCCCTTGGTCGAGTGGAAACTTGATTGCGAGGTGGTAGGTCGAGATCTGGGCTCGAAGGGAGTTTAGCGTCGAGCGTCCCATGAGGATATTATAGGTCGATGGAATTCTAGCGATGATGAACTCCACTGGTATGGTTCGCGTACGGCTTGCCTCCCCGATGTTAAGTAGGAGGGTGACCACTCCTTCTGCCGGGATGGAGTAGTTATTAAACCCCGACAGAATGTGGGCGGTCGGCCTCAGGTCCGACAGGCCGAGCCCCATACGTAAAAAGCAGTCGTAGAAAAGAATGTCTGCCGAGCTTCCCGAGTCGACCAGTATCCTTTGAAGCTCGTAGCGGTGGACCCATGCTGTAATTACCAGGGGGTCGTTGTGAGGCAAGGATATCCCGTGGAGGTCCTCAGCGATGAAGGTGATAGGCTCGGCTGCTTTGCTTTTCTTCCAAGGCTGGCTGCTAGTCCCCTCGACCGGCAGGAGGCGTCGAATCTCGCCGGCTCCAGGCGCGCTTCCCGTTGATACGACCTTGATTTGGCCGATCGTCAACTCGCTGGGAGGGGGATGATTCTCTTGCTCCTGGTCTGCTTGTCACTTTTCCCGCAAGTACTTTGCCAGGTGCCCCGAGCGAATCAACTCCACGATGTAGTCGCGGAGCTGTTTGCAGTTCTCGGTGGGGTGTCCCTGCGACCTATGGAAGGCACAGTTGTAACAACCCTAAACTTTCTGTACAACTTTCTGTACAATTTTTTCAAAAATACAGAAAGGGGTACTTTTGCCTGAGCACAAGTTATAAATTTGTTTTGCTTTTTAATAGCAAGAAGGAGCTTGTAGCTCATTGGTAAGACCTTGCACTGCTGAACCAAAGCACCAGAGTTCAAATCCCATTAGCCATATTATTTTTAATATTGTTTTCTTTTAGATTTTTAGAAGCCCAAGAGCCTACACGTGCATAACTCGTAAAAACCCCACTACATATGTAAAACAAACCGACCCAGGGGCTACACCAAGCGACGAAGGACACGTGGCGGAGAGCCCCGGCCCAACTCGGACCGGCGACTCGGCCGACTCGGCCCGTCGCCGCCGGTCGTACTCGGCCGGATCGCCGATTGTCCAACATGAAAGTTCTGCCTCTTGGTCTTCCCTAAACCCCTGTACACTTTAAATTTCCTGCAATTTAACATAGCTCTTTAAAATCCCATTAAACCATATTTTTAATACAATTTTTATTACATTTTCAATTCACCCTTTCACCTACCCTAATACTAGCCTTACCCTATAAATATCAACCTTAAACACACACCCCTCACTCACAAATTCTGTCCAAACTCTCAAGAAAACTCTATAAAACTTTTGTGTACAAGTGGAGTTAGCGAAGGGCGAAACTCCGGCGATCTTCCGACGACGACCCTAGGAGCTCCCGGCGACGAAACGACGCACCGGCTAATCCTACGTCTTCCTCTCCCTCTACTCTAACCTCTAAGACAGTAAGTCCCACCTCCCTCCTCTCTAATCTATTCTCAAAACTTCCTTTATTAAAACCCGACGGAAGCGGAGTTAAATCCGACTTTCGATTCGGTTTTCTTTATAAAGATCAATTTTCCTTAACACAACCATGTTAAACTCTTACATCTTGACTATTAATCATTAACAAAATATGTTGAACAAGTTTCATAGCAAAACATTTCATTTTGTAACTTTTACCGCTCTTTTTCAATAAAATACCATGTAGTTTAGTTTCGACTTTAAAATATCTTTAATCTTGTTATACCTTTAATTAGATCATGAGGTAATGACCTACCTCCTCACAACACTCATATGCAATATAGCGCAATACTTTTCGGGAACATAGAATACAGGAAAACGAAACTTTACATATAAATACCATTTACTATTAAAACCGTTTTCTATAAGATTACGTATTTTTTATAAATCTTTGCAAAATGCCTCTACAACCCATTTTGGGGAACCCGACTGGGATGGTGCGGATTATCGCACATCCCTGGGCTTAGTAGTGCGAGATACAGACCTCCGCAAGGAGCATTCGGTCTCGAGAGATTTAAAATACAAATATCTTAAGAAAATGAGATTTCTAGAAATATAATATATATTAAAATTATTTTTATATAAATATATATATATCATTAAAATATCTATCTTGTGATAATATAAATATTCCAAATTTTTCTAAAATTATAAGAATCACTTTACATTAAATTACCATGAATTCCATACAAGTTCAATATTACAATTAAATACCCTATATTATGAAAAATTGGTTTATTTCACTAGAAATGTCACAAATATAAAATCTACAACTATGAAAACTCTAAAGACGATAATTAAATACTTGAGGTGTATTTTGAAAATTATACAAAAGTATTTTTATATAAAACCCCCTCAAGTTCTATAAATTAGCTTAAAGATCCTAGTAAATATAGGTTTAAGCGGGACCAGTCTCTTGAGCCTTAGAGAGCCAGAGAAATGGGTGCTTGCCTATTTAAGGTAGACAACTTAATAAACGGTGTTATCAACACAGTAATCGTCTTTGAAAAAGACACAAATCCTGCCGCCCATGTGCAGCGGTTACCGATAACACCAAAACCAAATTCGGGACTTCAATTTCTTTTCTAATTGTTCTAACTCAAACTGAGTCTCATTATAATAATCTGACTTGAATATGATTCAAGTACAATCTACAATACTACAATTCAACATGAATCCATGAATCCTTATATGCAATCTATTCAATCTGTATTGACCGAACCGAACCATGGATATACTTCCATTTACATGATTCTCCAGTTACATCCATTATACTGATATCATGGTTTCGGCAAGTCATCCACCTATACAAGACACTACCATTTATAATACAACACAAACAATACAAACAAGACATCGCGGAGTTTAAGGGGTAGATTGGTACGGAAGGTATTAGAAGTGGCATAAGACAGCAACCATAAGACGTAATTACATCCATACCGTTGTTCCGTGGTATTATCGACAGAGCCTTGTACTTCCATTTTCCTCTAGTCTCTGGCATATAGAGACTCCTCTCGTATACATTAGCATCCTTCTGTACCAAGCTACAAACAACAGCGTTAACACTAAATACAACATTATAACAATATAATACAACTTTAAAAGCTACACTCTCTGTCTATTCTACTTCTCCCTTATCTTTGGGAATTACCGAGCGATTTGTTCGCTGACGACATTCTCTTTCTTTCTTCTTTGAATGTCGTTAGGTGATTCGGATCTTCCAGAGATCGAGCCCAGCATTGAAGACTTGGACTAGTTTATTGAAGATCCCGAACTGCAGTTACACTTGTACACATTTCATTTCAGTACTTTCCATTTCTGTTATGCCATTATTTAGGCATTGCTTTCATTCAGATGTATTTACTTTTCCATGCATTGTACAAAAAGAATGTTAATAAATAAAGTTGACGTTCTTTACATTTGTCTCTTGTGTACATTTATTTTATATTGCTTAGTTACGCTTAGCGTATTTACTTCAGAGTAAATACGTAGCGGCCTCGTCGCATCCTCTACCCGTACACCAGGAAGTGGGGCATGACAGCAGTAAGGGCCTCGTGTCCGTTTGGCCGCTCTTGTTGGGCTATGCAAGCGCCCCGGCCATGAAACCGTGGCCATTGCGGAACAAAAAATTTCAAAAACTGGCGCTAGAACAACCCGATAACACGGATCGACCCATAAGCCCTGGATAACAAAACATGCAAAGGAGTTAGAATGGTTATACCGAATGATCCGTGTCCTTCGGTCTTGAACCATCTTCCTAAGCTCCTAGAGGCCTCCTTGATCAAGCTTGATCTCCAGTCTCCCTTCATCGAAGATGATCTACCCGAGAGTCTATGAATCAAGCCCCAACCTCATATTCGAGGTAACCAGGATACCTAGATCGCTACACTAGATACCGTAGAAGAAGCAGAGAGTGATGAAGGATTAATTTGTCTCAATACACCCAAGGTTTCTCAACACATGAGAGGGTTTGGGTGGAGGTAGAAGAAAATGCCATGAGGATGAGAGTGAGGCAACTCAAGAAAGAAAATAGCTAAGTCTTTTTTTTTGAATTTTTTTTTGTGTTAAAACTTTTCAATAATTGAAGCCATCCACATAAATATCCCATGGCTCCAAAATATCTAGAGTCAACCAAAAATATCTCAAGTCAACAAAATCTCACAACAAACAAAAACTTAATCATACTTAGAAAAGTAACCATGGGTCACTAATAAGCTATGCCACCAAAAAATGCAATAAACACTGTTCCCCTCCGAACGGCGGCCTGGGCTCGGGCGTCCGTGCCTGAGGTTCGGGGCAGATGCCAATTGGTGCTATCCGTCCACCTCTCCGAAGATGCCAAGTCGATCTATGGCACCGAGTATCGAAGGTTTAGACGGATGCGGCCGATGTAGCAGACTTCGTCAGATTCCCCCTCGTTTGAGGGGTTTTTGATTGTGGGGACGCTCTTCCCTGCAGGCGCAAGCCCCTGCAGTTAATTACGCTACCGCGTCGCGGTAACAACTTTCTCCTTCTCTAGATGGTCACTTCGTATCGTGGGTGTTTATTTTGTTTTTATTGCCCATGGATTGTTTACGGAGACTGAGTTATGTCGTCGCCCGTAGGGCGTGGACTAGTCCAAATCCGTGTTTATCTTAGATTTGGGTTTGGGGGTTTGGTTTGAGGATACGTCAGCCATACTTGAGGCTAAGATCAACTCAAACGTTTGTTAAGGATACGTTAGTCTAACGTTGAGACTAAGATCAACTTAACGGGATCGTTTAGATCCGACAAAAGAGCATTTGGGCTCTATTGTTCCAGTTTAGGGACATAGTGGTCCATCGTATGTGTGGCCGTCGGGACCCGTCACCTCTCTAACGACGTTGAAGGATTATAACGACGGATGTCAGAGGAGTTCAGAGATGTACCCTCGAGCCAGAGTTAATTGGGGGGGATTCATAGTCCAGTCTGTTTGAAGGTTTAAGGATACGTTAGCCATCTTTAAGGCTAAGATCAACTTAAACGGGACCGTTTAGATCCGACAAAAGAGCATATAGGGCTCTATTGTTCTAGTTTAAGGACATTGCGGTCCATGGGTAGTTTAAGGACATTGCGGTCCATGGGTAGTTTAAGGACATTGCGGTCCATTGTTAGTTTTAAGACATCTCGGTCGAGGTTAAGGACGTCATAGTCCATGGGTTTAAGGACTCCACAGTCCGGTATGTGCTCTGGATGCTTCACGCGGGTTCACTGCCGTGCTTGGCGAGGACCAGGCTCCGCTCTGGGCGTTTTCCGTGGGGTCAAAGAGTGACGTTATCCACGTTCCATGTAACCAGGAATTTTGCACTAGATGCTTCACACGGGTTCACTGCCGTGCTCGGCGAGGACTAGGCTCCGCTCTGGGCGTTTTCCGCGGGGTCAAAGAGTGACGTTATCCACGTTCCACGTAACCAGGAATTTTGCACTAGATGCTTCACACGGGTTCACTGCCGTGCTCGGCGAGGACTAGGCTCCGCTCTGGACGTTTTCCGCGGGGTCAAAGAGTGACGTTATCCACGTTCCACGTAACCAGGAATTTTGCATTAGGCATGGGTTTAAGGACCCCACAGTCCATATCATGAGTGGTCGTCGGGACCCGTCACCTCTTTGAAGACATTGAGGGATTACAATGCCAAGTATCAAAGGAGTGAAGAGATGTACCCTAGGACCGGAATGGATTAAATAGTCCCTGGCCCAATTTAGGATCAAGACCCATTAAATATATTATGAGCCCATTGGCCCAGTTAATTACGAATTGAGGACTTATGGCCAGCTTGGGCTAAGTCCTATCATGTCTGGAATATTGATTTCTTGTGGATCCATTGAGGGAGAGGCTTTGCCTCTATCCCTTTAGCCAATTGGGCCAAAGCCTAGTGTTTAAACACTTCAGAGCAATCAGTGTTGAACACTGGGAATGAGGTTGACAAGTTAGTGTTTAACACTAAAAGATAATTGGTGTTAAACACCAGCAACAAGGCTTTCAGATTAGTGTTAAACACTAAAACAGATCGGTATCAAGCATCGGCAACAGAGCTCTCAAATTAGTGTTAAACACTAAGGTAGTCAGTGTTGAACACTACAATGGAGATCTCGGATTAGTGTCAAACACTAAGGTAATCAGTGTTGAACACTGTAAATAAGGTTCTTTGATTAGTGTTGAACACTAAGGCCCAACAGTGTTTCAGTACTGTGTTCAAGAATCCCAACTTAGTGTTGAACACTAAGGCAAAAGGGGTCACGTGGCAACACGTGAGAACGCCCTCTTTCCATTTATTTTGCTGAAATCGCTGCATCTTTCAGAACATCACGTGCCATCACGTGACGGGCATTCATATGCCTATGTATTAGAGTTTCTGTCAAGGGTCACGTGGGTCACGTGGGGGACTGCCTCAAAGGGCTTTCTGTAGCTCTTTTGAGGGGGTCACGTGGTGACACGTGACCCTGCCTCTATGCATATTGTTTAGAGAATCTGTTGATCTTTCTCAGGAATTAAATTCCTCGAGCTTTAAATTTCAGAGGAATTAAATTCCTACTTCCTTTTGAAGACTTATATTCTGGAACAAAGTTGAACTCTGAATTTTCTGTAGGAATTAAATTCCTCATATATGCGAAGAACTGAATAGGGTTAAACCCTAATAAAAGCTTTTAAGGAATTGAACTCCCATTCTCTGTTAAATTATGATTAAGGGAATTAGATTCCCGCTGTTTCAACAGAACCAGGTTCTTAATTAGGGTTAAACCCTGTTTCTCTTTGTTCTGAAGGAATTAAATTCCCACGATATAGGGTCAAGCCCTAATTTTATTTTAAAGGAATTAAATTCCTATAGTTTTGTGAGAATTAAATTCTCGTGCTTGCATTCCCTCTCTATGTTTTGGATCTGCATGGCAGGATCTCAACCCATCGAGAATTAAATTCTCAACTTCAAGGGGAGATGTGCTCTTTACAGATCCTCTATCAAAGAGAGAAGAAATATGTTCTTCTGTTTTTTATTTTGTCAGAGTTAAACTCTGTTGAGAATTATATTCTCCTCCTTTCAGGAAGCCTTTCCTTTCTTACCTAGGGTTTTCTTTTGCAGAAGATCCAAGTTCCTTCAAAGTATCAAGGCTCTCTCCTTTTTCTTCCCTCTGCGTATCTCCCTTTTTTGTGTGTCTTGGCTCCTATTTATAGGAGAAGCAGCCGAATCAATCAGTTTTCGATGAATCTTCATTGAGAGATTTGATTTGCATCCTTCATTCGTTCTGGACCTTTGGATTATTAGGTGAATTTTATTCACCATTGGATTTTAAATCCAGAGATTCTCCTTTGTTATTTTGGTTAGATTTAAGGGGGAAATCTTTCCAAACCCGAGATTTTTCCATAGATAGATGATATTTAATCATCTCTGAATCTTTAATTTGATCGGTTCCAGATAATTGCTTTCCTTTGGGAAGATTTGAATCTCTTTCAGAATTTAATTCTGTTAGCAAAATGGGCTTTGAAAGCCGGTCACGTGTGACCACGTGACCCATGGTCACGTGTGGACACGTGACTCTCTTGGAACGAGCCTTTCTCCTCTTTTGCACTCTGCCTTCTTCTGCTGCTTAGCCGTCACGTGCTACCACGTGACCCCTGGTCAGGTGTGAGCACGTGACCCCTGTCTGGCGCCTCTTTCCTTGGTTCAACTGGAGAGCGAGTCTGCTGCTTTGAACGTCACGTGCCAACACGTGACTCTGGTCACGTGGGAGCACGTGACTTCTTCTGAAGCCCTTTTCCTTGACTTGATCAGGGAACCAATGTGCCCTCTTCCGCTGCTTTTATATGTCACATGTCAACACGTGACTGCTGGTCACGTGTAAGCACGTGGCCCCTTTTTGAAGCTTTCCTGATTTTTCCATAAGAACAGGAAACCACCTAACTTTCGAACTGTAGATCTCTTAGGGTTTAGGTGATCTTTGAGGAGATGACGATGGCGTTTCAACCCATGGAATTTAATTCCATCAAAAATATTTCCGGGAATTTAATTCCCTTTTCTTAATAAGGAATTTAATTCCTATGAAGAACTCAGTCTCTTCGCATGGAGGCTTCCTGAGGTCTCTTGGCCCTAGGTTGTTCTTCCTGCCATTAATGCAACGGGGGCTTTGTAATGATGTCTCGTTACTTTTATTTCAGGTATCATGGACGCCCATCTGTATAGTCTTGATGAGATCATTTCCTATAGGAATATTCGTGCGCTGGGCCGCAGTCAGAACCAGGAGTTCACCGATGCTCAGTGTGCCGAGATCATGAGCCGCTTTGACGAGTACAACCATCGGCTACTCCCCCGTCGCTCTTCTCTTCTGAGGCTGATCATGCTGGCGATCAGGGAGGCTCTCCCTTTATTTTATGCTGGTGTGCCGCTTGGGTCATTGGACGCCGCCGAGGATAAAGTACACTCGGTGTATATGATGCACTTGATTTCAAAGAGAAGGCGGGATAATCTCATTGATCTCCTGCATCAAATTTTTCAGCAATCAGCCATACTTGCCGCCTACCGGAGGGCAAAGGACATTCGCGGGGACCCCGATGCCTGTGACCGTGAGAGAAAGCATACTCGGGAGGTTCGCAATGCTTGGAAGATCTTGAATAAAGTTAATTTCGAATTTCTCAACCCGTGCCCTGCGTCTGAAGCTTTGCCATTGTAAAAGTTTTCTTTTTATTTTGTATGGCCTTCTTGAAGTCTGGATGATAAGTTCTGTTGTGTCTTTGTATGTTTGCATGCTTTTCCTCTGAGATTTTATTATTTTGCTACTATTGTTGTTTGTGCTTTTTAATATGCAGGGTACTACTCCATATTTTTCCTTTTAAGTGCACATCAGGTTTGGGCCTCGCGTGTTCCACATGTGGGATCTCTTGATGCGGTTGTTCACAAGATTTTCTTCATGCCATATTTTCAGTGCACAATGTTAGGTGCTGAAAAAGGGCCTTGGAAATAGTTCCATCTCCTTGATTTTCGACGCCTTTCCTTTTTTAGGCCTTGGAAATAAATTCACCATGCAAGATTTTCCGCGCTCAGCACTTAATGCACTTCATTATATATGAGGCTATAGCTTTCTTTTCCTTTCACAGAGAGATTCATATCATATATATATTTTTTCTTGAGAGGGAAACGAGTGCCATGGCTTGTAATCGTCCTCATGCTCGTCGACAGCCATGGGAAGTTTCTCTTGAGGAGATGATCCCCCGCTTTGCTGCTCGGTTGGTGGACCCCCTCCTTTCTGACAACGAATGTGACTTGGCCATGCACGAGCTCTCGATCCGTAGAGGGTCTCCCCTCCCGATGGGTTCCCTCTGGCTCCAGATGATTCTCGCGGCCGTGCTTGCCGACATCCCTCCTCACCCAGCAGAGATGACTCTGGCGATGCTTGATGCGACGGAAGAGAAGCTCGAGGGCTTTCATGAAGCGTGCCTGATTACTCAGGCCTTGAAGGACTACTCAATTCATCTGCTGAGCGAGATAAAAGCCCGACGGGCTATTATGTTTGCTTTCGCGGACGAGCATGGCGCCAACCGATGGGGAGCGACTTCTCGCGAGAATCGTCGCTTCGATGTGCTGGAGAGAGCGGAGAGGGAGATGGAGAGTTTTGTTCTTTGCTTTGTTAACCCTCGTGCCATTGATCCGGTGTTTGGTGACCTTTTCCGTTAGCGTAGTGTATTTAAATTAGTCCTCTCTTTTGTATGCTTTATGCTGAACCCTCATGTAGGCTGGGTACTCGTATGCATGTTTTCGCTTGCATGAATAAACATTGTGTTCTTCTTATGAAAGCTTCCTCTAATTATCAACATTGCCATCATGTCGCATGCAAATTAATGCCTTGAATTTTATTTCTTTTTCGGATGCTCATATAATCGCGAACACATGCTCGATAGGATAAACATTGGAAATTTTCTCATTGCTTTTCATACCAGGTGATGTGAACGCGTTTCAGGTCGATTATCGCTGTCGACCGGAAGCCCATTTATGTGATCTTAAGCGTGTATGTCCTCTTTCCAAGGTTGTGGTCACGAAAGTGAGCTTACATGGCCTGACAGGGCGACACGTGGTAAACATATTGTTGTGCGAGAAAAAGGGGCTCGGTCGCTGAGCGAGCTTCAGGCGAGTCTTACTGCCAAGGCCAACAAAGTGTATGAACTCTGGCGGGTGCTTCAGGAGTCCATAAAAGAGGTGGTGGCTCTCGATAAGGCTGCCACGTTTACTCGTGAGAGGGTCGAGGCTCATAAAGCCACCGAGAAAGAGCTCGAAGCTCGGCTCGCTTCGTATCAGGCTCAGCAAGCTCAGGCGGAGGCACGTCTTCTGGAGATCTTGCGTCATGAAGCCGTGGCTCAGCAACAGAATGATGAGCTGGTAAAATTACTGCATCGCCCGCCGGCTTGAGGACTTGTATCTTTTCTCTTTTTTTTGTACATACTCATGAGAGTATCTTTCTTTTTGTTTCTTTCATGAATCGCGCTTTGTATCCATTTTGGCTTATGAATAAAAGATACAATTTTCCTTTCAATGGTGTGTCCTCTTTTTATTGAATGTATTCTGCGGATATTCTATCTTGATCTCCTTGCAGGACAGCGATGGCTCAGGATTCAGGGTTAAGATCTGCTTCCTAAGACTTCTGCATTTTACGAGCCACGAGGGTCTCATAAAGAGTTTTCCTCCCGGTCGTGAGGACTTGTAAGTGCTGGATGCGGTTACCCTTGTCCGTGTTTTACGGAGTCAGGGGTTTCTCCAGATATTGTAGTTTAAAGACGTCGCGGTCAAGGTTGAGGACCTCATAGTCTGTGGATTTAAGGACTCCACAGTCCGCTGTTAGTTTTAAGACATCGCGGTCAAGGTTAAGGACCTCATAGTCCATGGATTTAGGGACTCCACAGTCCGATGTTAGTTTTAAGACATCACGGTCAAGGTTAAGGACCTCATAGTCCGTGGATTTAGGGACTCCACAGTCCGATGTTTGGTTGCAGGGACCCGTCACCTCTTTGAAGACGTTGAGGAATTACAACGCCAGGCATCAAAGGAGTGAAGAGATGTACCCTTAAACCGAGGCAAAAATCTGTAAGGAATAGGGGTGGTTGATCGTTAGTTTTAAGACATCGCGGTCGAGGTTAAGGACGTCATAGTCCGTGGATTTTAAGGACTCCACAGTCCGGTATTTGCTCTGGATGCTTCACACGGGTTCACTGCCGTGCTTGGCGAGGACCAGGCTCCGCTCTGGGCGTTTTCCGCGGGGTCAAAGAGTGACGTTATCCGCGTTCCACGTAACCAGGAAGTTTGCACTAGATGCTTCACACGGGTTCACTGCCGTGCTCGGCGAGGACTAGGCTCCGCTCTGGATGCTTCACACGGGTTCACTGCCGTGCTCTGCGAGGACCAGGATCCGCTCTGGACGTTTTCCACGGGGTCAAAGAGTGACGTTATCCGCGTTCCACGTAACCAGGAAGTTTGCACTAGATGCTTCACACGGGTTCACTGCTGTGCTCGGCGAGGACTAGGCTCCACTCTGGATGCTTCACACGGGTTCACTGCCGTGCTCTGCGAGGACCAGGATCCGCTCTGGACGTTTTCCACGGGGTCAAAGAGTGACGTTATCCGCGTTCCACGTAACCAGGAAATTTGCACTAGATGCTTCACACGGGTTCACTGCCGTGCTCTGCGAGGACTAGGCTCCGCTCTGGATGCTTCACATGGGTTCACTGCCGTGTTCTGCGAGGACCAGGATCCGCTCTGGACGTTTTCCATGGGGTCAAAGAGTGACGTTATCCGCGTTCCACGTAACCAGGAAGTTTGCACTAGATGCTTCACACGGGTTCACTGCCGTGCTCTGCGAGGACTAGGCTCCGCTCTGGATGCTTCACACGGGTTCACTGCCGTGTTCTACGAGGACCAGGATCCGCTCTGGACGTTTTCCACGGGGTCAAAGAGTGACGTTATCCGCGTTCCACGTAACCAGGAAGTTTGCACTAGATGCTTCACACGGGTTCACTGCCGTGCTCTGTGAGGACTAGGCTCCGCTCTGGATGCTTCACACGGGTTCACTGCCGTGCTCTGCGAGGACCAGGATCCGCTCTGGACGTTTTCCACGGGGTCAAAGAGTGACGTTATCCGTATTCCACGTGACCAGGAATTTTGTTGATTGTATCCGCATTTCACGGGATGGAGGTTTGACTCTTGGTGATATGTATCGCCGAGCCATAGAACTTGGGGTTGCCGCTGTTCCGTTTCGCTTGATGTTGTGTCTGCTGCCATGAGACGGACGTCGAGATGATCTCTAGGCTATCTGTGAACCGTCGAGATTTGGCTTCTTCTTATGATGAAACCTGGGGGGGGAGAGTATGATCCCTTCTTTGTTTGCGCCCCTGGATTGTATACCGAGGTAGATGTAACATCACCTGTAGGGCGAGGATTTCACTTTTATTTCATTTCTTTTTCCGCGATGCTCTATCATTTCAGCTTTTATATCGCGAAGGTCGCGATTGCCCCATCATTTCGGCTATTTTTCGCGGTGCCCAATCATTTCGGCTATTTATTTCATTTTCACTCGCTGTTTTTTATTGCGAGTTGCCCCATCATTTCGGCTATTTTGTCATGCATACATTTTTACTTGCTGCTTTTTATTGCAAGTTGCCCCATCATTTCGGCTATTTCGTATGCATGTGTGGCTCGCTAGCTTTTTCGCTGCAAGCTTGGATTTTAGATACCGATTTCAGCATCAGCACCGCTACAACTGGGATGTTGCCAGGAGCGAATCATCATTTGCCTCTGTCGATGTTTGAACAAAGGTGGCTTAGTAAACAGGGTTAAGGGTCCTGCCGACCAAGGCTTCTGACTTCATGAGCCGTAAGGGTCTCACAAAGATATTTCTCCCTACAAGTCGTGAGGATCTTGCAGGTGTATTTTCTCCTTAGGGATCGTGAGGATTCCTAAGTGCGTGTTCCTCTGTAAGTCGTAAGGATCCTATAAGAGGGCTTTCTCCTTATGGATCGAGAGGACCTACAAGGGCTGCTCATTATATGGACATATCCCTAGTCACGGGTGGGACTTTGCTGGGGAAATGTTTATTCGCGCCCGTGGATTGTATACAAGGGTCAGTACGAGCCGCTTTTAGGGCAACATCGAGGGTTGTGGAGGATTTGCTTAAGAACAGGTTTAGGTTTCTGTAACTTAAGACTTTTAAGTCTCATGAGCCGTGAGGGTCCCATAAGAGAGTTCTCCTTACAAGTCGTGAGGATCTCGTAAGTGTATTTTCTCCTTAAGAATCGTGAGGATCCCTAAGTGTGCTGCTCCTTTGTGAGTCGTAAGGATCTCACGCAGGCGGTTTCTCCTTACAAGGTCGAGAGGGCCCTATAAGTGTCTTTTAACAGGGTTGCGCCCTTTCGGGTTTTCACAAACACTCGCCGGTAGTCCAGCTGTTTTTACTCACGGAGCCCTTTCGGGTTTTCATCCGTGCCCACTTTGCTTATGGACATACCGTTTTTTATTTTATATACTTTTTTTCTTCTTTTTTTTTATCTCGTCAGCCTAATGATGTTGTGGTAGTAGTTTAGGGACGTTTCGGTCCGTCGCTAGTTTAAGGACGTTTCGGTCCGTCGTTAGTTTAAGGACGTTTCGGTCCGTCGTTAGTTTAAAGACGTTTCGGTCCGTCGTTAGTTTAAGGACGTTTCGTTCCGTCGTTAGTTTAAGGACATTTCGGTCCATCGTTAGTTTAAGTACATTTCGGTCCATTGTTACGGGAAGGCCGGCTGCTGCTTGTAAAGTCTGAGCCTAGGAAGATAGCGAGCAGACATAGTCGTCGTCATCTATCATTGACCCAGGCTATGGCTCATTAAGCGTAGTATTTCTTTAAGAAACGGCCGTTTATTGGCCTGAAAGGTCTTTCACCGTGCATGTCCATGAGTAGATAGGCTCCACCCTGGTAGACCTTGTCTATGATGTAAGGGCCTTCGTAGTTTGGCTCAAATTTTCCCCTTTTGGCACGATTGGGGATCATAGGTCTCTTGACCACTAGCACGAGTTCGCCTTGGCGGAATGTCCTCGGCCTGGTCAATCTTTCGTACGAGCGCGTCATCTTTGCTTTGTAGGCTTCCAGATGTTGTTGTGCTATGAGTCGGGTTTCGTCGAGGGCATCAAGCTCCTCAAGCCGAAGGTGAGCATTTTCTTCGTCCGTCAGCTCGTGGTGGACCGCTACTCGTAGAGAGGGTAACTCTATCTCGAGGGGGAGTACTGCTTCCGTCCCAAATACCAATGCGTACGGCGTTGTGTTCGTGGCTGTCTTGAATGTAGTTCGATAAGCCCAAAGGGCCTCTTGCAGCCTCTCGTGCCAGTCTCTCTTATTCCGGGAAACGGTCTTTTTTATGATCTTCGTCAAGGTCTTATTGAAGGCCTCGGCCAGACCGTTAGCTCGTGGGTTGTAAACTGAAGAATACCTCCAGTCTATATTGTGCTGCTGCGCGAAGCGGCTAATCTTATGGCTTCTGTAGGCTGGCCCGTTATCGGAGATAATCCGCCATGGGGTTCCAAACCGATAGATGACGTGCGTCTTGAAGAAATGGAGGATATTCTCCGTCTTCACTTCCCTCAGTGGTACTGCTTCTGCCCATTTGGAGAAGTAATCAGTTGTCGCCAGGATAAAACGATGTCCCCGAGATGATGCTGGCTCAATGGGGCCGACTATGTCAGTCCCCCACATCTCGAATGGCCAGCTGGCCACCGTTGGGTGTAGTGGATTCGGATGTTGGTGGATGAAGTCTCCATGAATCTGGGATGAGTGGCATTGCTTCGCATACTCGAGGCAGTCCTGGATCATCGTGGGCCAGTAGTAGCCCATTCGTTTAATCTTTAACTTCATCTTCGGGCCTGCTTGGTGAGAACCGCAAAGTCCGTCATGAACTTCCTGAATGACTCTTTCTGCTTCGTCAGATCCTAAGCATCTCAGCCATAGAGAATCAAACGATCTCTTGTATAGAGTATCGTTGACGAGAGCGAAAGATAGAGCTCGTTTCATGAGCTGATGTCTTGAGGACGCTTCTTTGGGCATTCGGCGGGACTTAAAGTAGTCTATGAAGACTTCCCTCCAGTCCTCGGCCTTCTCCTGGTCTTTTATTTGTAGGGTCGTCTGCTCAGTCGCTCCCTTTTTATATAATTCCGGAGGTATTTCTGCCGGGGTGAGCACTCGACGGCTTTGTACCACGATTCTGACATCATCGAGGTTCTCGTCAGCCAGTTCTTTAGCAAGTTTGGCCAACGCGTCTGCTTTGCTGTTCTCCGCGCGCGGTATGTTCTCTTAAATATAGGAGGGAATTTGGGCCAACAGTTGTTGCACCTTTTCACCGTACTTTACCAACTCCGGCTTGCACGTTTGGTAGTCACCATTTACTTGACTAACAACTAGCTGAGAATCCCCGTATATAAGGAGGTCTTCAATTCCCATGTCGATGGCGATTTCGAGGCCCGCTATCAGAGCTTCATATTCAGCCTCATTGTTTGTCCTCGGCTCTATTAAGGAGAAGGCGAAGCGCATTATCCCCCCTTGTGGAGTTGCAAAGATGA
This sequence comes from Agapanthus africanus, assembly GCA_030015575.1. Lineage (NCBI taxonomy): Eukaryota > Viridiplantae > Streptophyta > Magnoliopsida > Asparagales > Amaryllidaceae > Agapanthus > Agapanthus africanus. Next base: position 601,253,396 of record JASDDO010000022.1, on the reverse strand, counting down.
GGCCTATCCCCGATTTGATCATTGGGATACTTTGTTTCTGTTTCTTTACGGAGGACGCTCCATCGAAATAGAGTTCCCATCGGGTGCTTCCGCCGCTAATCGCATCAAATGCATGCTCGTCCGGCAAATCACAATTCAGAGGAGAATCGGCCGGTATCGGGTGCTCAGCGAGGAAGTCAGCAATGGCCTCGCCTTTCACTGCCTTGAGAGGTTGATAGATTATCGAGAACTCCATCAAGAGCAGGGCCCATTTAGCGAGTCGTCCCGTCAATATGGCTTTTGACATCAGATATTTAAGAGGATCCACCTTCGAGATGAGGCAGACTTTGTGTGCCAACGCATAGTGCCTGAGCTTTGTTATCGCGAAGATTAATGCCAAGCAATGTTTTTCAATGGGAGAGTAATTGCTTTCTGCCCCCAGTAGAACTCGACTTAAGTAGTAGAGTGCTCTCTCTTTCCCCTGATCGTTCTCTTGCGCCCATAATGCGCCCAAGGAACCTTCGAGGGCGGTTGTATAAAGAATGAGGGGTTTTCCCTTGACCGGCGCAGCCAATACCGGCGGGTTCTGCAGGTACTGCTTGATCTCGTCTAGTGCACCTTGGCATTTTTGATCCCAGACGAATGGGGTTCCCTTCTTCATCAGGTGACTGTAGGGGCGGCATTTGCCTGAAAGATTTGCGATAAATCGCCGGATGTATGCGAGCTTCCCTTGGAGAGACCGCAACTGTTTAAGGGTTCTTGGCGGAGGCATTTCCATGATCGCTTTAATCTTTGACGGATCTATTTCAATACCTCGGTGTCGAACGATGAATCCCAGGAATTTGCCCGAGGAGACTCCAAACGCGCATTTGAGGGGATTCATTTTCAAATTATATTACCGGAGGCGTTGAAACACAGTCTCCAGATGCTTTAAATGCTCTTCGTATGACATGCTCTTTACTACGAGGTCATCGATATAGCACTCAACGATGTCATGTATGAGGTCATCGAAGATCTTTGTCATGGCCCTTTGATAGGTAGCGCCAGCGTTCTTTAGACCAAAGGGCATAACCCTGTAGCAGAATATACCCAAAGGGGTCCGGAAAGCGGTGTGCTTCTGGTCTTCGGGATGCATCTTTATCTGATTGTATCCTGACGAACCGTCCATAAAGGAGAAAACCTCGTGAGTGGACGTGTTATCTATCATTAGCTCGGTTACCGGTACTGGGAAATCATCCTTTGGACAGGCTTTATTGAGATCCCTGAAATCCACGCATATGCGTACCGTCCCATTCTTCTTCATTACCGGGACGATATTGGCGATCCAGTCGGGATATTGAACTTCTTGAATAAATCCAGAATCGATCAGCTTCTTAACTTCGGCGTTGATGCTCATCTCTAGCTCGAGTCGCATCCTTCTTGGCGCCTGCTTGACTGGCTTGATATCTGGGGATATTGCTAATTTATGCACAGCAACCTCCGGATCTAATCCTGGCATCTCGGAGTAGTTCTACGCGAAGCAGTCTTTATGCTGTAGAAGCACGTTCTTTAACGCAGCCACCCTTTCTTCAGAGAGCAACTCGCTGACGAATGTCGGTCGCGGGTCCTCTGCCGATCCCAACTCAATCTTCCTGAGGTTATCTACAGTAGTATGTATACCGTCTTCCAGTTCTTTCGGAGCGGGCGGAAATTCTGAGATCACCTCATCATCGCTGTTTTCAAAGCACCGGGGAAGGTCATCTATGTTCTCGGGCTCTTCTTTTAATATCGTAATCGTATAACAGGTGCGAATCCGCTCCCGGGACTGAGGTGGATCCGGTTCTGCTCTTGCGGCCTTGGGCTCGTGCTTTCGTGGCGGCGTTACCCTCCAGCTGTTGGATAAAGCGAATCTGCCACGTCGGTACTGGTCCTCGACCCAGTTCTTGAAGGTGAAGCAGTCTTCGGTAGGATGTCCTATGGCTTGGTGATAAGAGCAATAGCTCGAACGAGAAGCCTTGTTGGCTTGCTCAGGGTGTCTAGATTCTGGAAGCACGATCATTTGATGTTTTAAAGCGAGTTTGAGTAACTTCTCCATCTTGTCTCAGGGGAAGGAGTACGCTCGACTCATCTTTTCCATGAGGGACGAATCCGAGCCGCGCAGTACCTGTAACCCTCTAATCCTACGTCGTTGTTGTCGGCTCTTCTTTCCGCTCCTTGACTTATTTCCGTCTCCGCATCGGGCCTTTCGCATGATGGGTTGACAAGGATGAACATCTTTGTCTTTTGCAGTCTGTTGAAATAGACGTTGCGTCCTGGCCTTCTCGTAGATGGCCATTTCGCGGCTGTGGTCTTCCCGAGCTTTCTGACCCACTTTCCTGATAAGCTTGCCCATTCGTTCTTCAAACGATGGACTTGGCGCTTCAATCGCGGGGTCTAGTTTTGATGAGGGGTCGGCATCTCCTGACAGGGCGTCCTCTTCTTCATCAAAGGTATATATAGCGTAGCTGCTGTGGGCCCGCTCCCGTTTTCCGGTTCTCGCGTATCCAAGCCCAAGTGTTTCCATTTTCCCGTTGGGCAATTTGCGTTGGGTCCCAGGGACATCCCAAATCCTGTTGTAGAACCGAGCCTGTCGAACAGTTTGTTTTAAGGGTACTCCTTGGCGCTTCAATAGCTTCTTTAATCCATTTGTATAGTATCTGGGCACACGGATGGGTTGGAGTCTGTCGCATGTAGCATCTGCGCCATGCCAGATCTCTTTCTCTATTTTCGACTCTGAGGATCGGTAGAATAGGATCACCTTCTCAGCCCTTTGCCTGGGAGGGATGTAAAATGTTTGCAGGTCCTGCACATTATGAGCTTGCAGCGTGTCGAGATCCTTGTAGTGTTCTCGCGGTACCATGGTGATTTGCAAGCTATGGTCATCGCCAGGAGGTGTTTGTATTGACAGCCGATTGGAGAATACAGCATTAACTTCATCCTCTGAATCACTTCCGAAGACCAGTATGGGGGCGGGCGTCCCTAGGTTGTTACGCTGAGATGGCCCTGTATAAACTATCTCTTCCTCTTCTTCGGTATCGCTTCCGAAAACAGGGATGGTGGCGGCGGCTTTGTTCTCCGGGTCGCGACACCTTTCTGTATCCTCGAAATCTGGCAAAAAGTACTTCGCATCTTCGTATTTGCGGACTTCGTTCACGGAGAATGGATTTAACTCTCCTGTTACGGTATACTCGAAACCATCCTTAAAGTACTTCATACACTGGTGTTGTGTAGAAGGGACGATGTTGTATTCGTGTAGCCAAGGACGACCGAGCAAGGCGTTGTAGCAGGTTTTGGCGTCAATGACATGAAATTTGATGTCTGTGACGAGAAGTCCAAAGCGTAATGTTAGTATCACAGATCCGAGAGTCCGTGACGATTGTGAATCGAAACTGGAGATAGTAATTTTGTCACGAGCGAGATGTTGCACACTCATGCAGATTTCCTTCAACACCCGAACATTAAGGAGATTGACGGAGGATCCATTATCCACCAGGATCTTGCCTATCTTGATATCATGGCAGTATCCGGAGACATATAGGGGACGGTTATGGTCGCACGTCCCGAGAAGGAGGCCTTCATCACCGAAAGTGATATCGGCTGTATGCACTTCCTCCAGTTCATCCTTCATCTTTTCAGTGGCGAGGAAGGCTTGGAATTGTTCAGGTTCTTGCAACGCCTTAATTAGTGAGTCTCGCGATTCTTTTGACAATAGGAGGGCATCAAGGATGCTAAGCTGAGAAGGTAGCTTCCTTAAGTGCGCGAGGATGTTATAGTCCACCTTACCCTTCTTAGGAGGGTCTCTGGTAGTTAGTTCTTTCATGACTTGGTCATCTAAAGTGATATCTTCAATGACCTTTTCCTTTCCCTTATCTTTTCTGCTCACGGGCCCGAGATTCTTTTCTGGGAGTGTGCGATTGCGTAGCTGGATGTTCTCGCAGGCCTCCGATTCCTCCTCTTTCCCTAAAACGGATTCTTTAAAGAGAGGGCCCAGAGTCATTTCTTCATCAGAGTCGCTCCCAAAGGTGAGAACTTGTGACCCCCCGACGTTAACCATGTCACAGCTGCCGGTAGTTCTGTTGCGCCCGTCGACAGTGCTTCTTCGTTCCCGACGGCTCTTGCGTTTCATGCACTTAAAATGTTGCCGACAAGCAACATATCCTTGCCACCATATCTTAAAGGCGTCGCACTCCTCTGTGGGGTGTGAGATTTTCCGATGATATGCGCAATAATCAGGATGCCTCTCCACCCCATCGTGTGTGTTTCCTTCCGAGGGTGGTAGCTTCATCCCCATTGACATGGCTTTGGCAAACCTTTTCCTCGTCTTGAATATCTTCTTGTCTACTTCGGATGCCATTCACTCTGGCGGGGGTAGTTCAACTCTTCCGTTCAGTCGCCTGCATTTGGTTCCTTCTGACGCTGCCATCTCACGCTCCTGGTCCGCTTTACTCTTTAGCCGAATCTCGTCTAGAAAGGCATTGATCATTTCATTTGTCGGCCACGCACGCTCTGGTTCAGGCTCTGCCTCCAGCTTCTTAGTGCCAGGAGTTTTCTCATCATCGGTAAACGAGTGGGAGATTACGTTACAACTCGCCACATACCCTTCGGATTCATCCGACGAGCTCTCTCCATCATCTCCCTCTTGAAAGATGTGGTTGAGAAACTCTTGCAGTGTGACAGGGGTTCACGCCTTTTGATTGTATTCTTCCAGCGCGTCGATTTGCTTTTGCAATTTCGTGCGCTCGTCTCCAAGCTTCGCGGGCTTCTTGGATTTCTTCTTCTTTTTCTTCGAAGCTTTTGACGGCTAGGCGTGAGTATTTGGGCCCTCATCGCGAGTCTTCGTAGTTGGGCGGGGCTTCAACATCCCTTCGATAATTTGAGGTTCAAGAGGGTCCTTCCATTCGATCGCAGGGCACGCATGAAGGTCTCTCAGCATTCTTTTGGTTTTAGTTGATAATGCGACCTCCCATGGAGCTTCTTCAATAAAGGAGCAGGTTGCCCCCGGTGTATCTGCTTTCTTAGGAGTATGCGGTTGTGGTGGGTTCACCTTCCACTTTTCGGACAGTACAAACTTCCCCTGGAGGTATTGATCTTCAATCCATCCTTTGAAGACAAAGCAATCTTCAATCGGATGACTTACCGTTTGATGGTAAGGGCAATAGTTAGGGTTATTCACCTCGGTGGGTTGTGGCGGTCGCCTTGGATTTGGTAGGTTTATAAGTCTGTTGCGTATTGCCAGCTCGAATAACCGTTTCGTCTTGTCTCGTGGGAACGAGTAAGGACGCTTTATCTTTTCATTATAATACCGGCGTCTTTCTTCCAATTAATCTGCCGGTTTCGGGGCGTTAGGTTGCTGTTGGGCATTCGCGACAAAGGTTGCCTTTCCTTTACCCTTGTCATTCCGAGGTTCCGACTTCGGGGGAGGTGGTCTATGACCCATCTGGTCCATCTGAGCCAACTTGTCGATTAAAGCCTGGAATGTGGTTGGCTTAAAGAACATCATGAACTGGGAAATAGTTGCGTGGGGGTCTAGGGTTCCCACGAACATGCCCACCGCGGGTGCCTCCTCAATGCGTTGCTCGCATCTCGACCACAAATTCCGCCAGCGTATAGCATACTGGACCCAGGTTTCACCTGGTTTTACCCTGGCGTTAATCAATGCAGTTATTGGAGTGCGCTCGCTGGCACTTGCGAACCGCTGAGTGAATAACAACTCCATTTCAGCGAACGTTTTGATGGAATCGTTCGGGAGTTCCGAATACCATTCGAACGCTGTTTCTGATAAGCTGCCAACGAACTGACGGAGTAACAGTTTATCATCACCGCCGGTGTTACCGCAGAGGGCCCGGAACTGGGCGACGTGTTGATGAGGATTGCCGGTCCCCTTATACACATGGAATTTCGGTATCGTATAGCCTTGCGGGTATTTGATTTGATCGTACCAGCTCGGATACGGCCGCCCCGTTTTCACGACTTGACCAGCTGCTTCAGTCGCATGATGGACCCGGATTTGCTGGGCTATGTAGTCAGCCAAGTCAGCTTTAGAGATTGTCTCCTCCTTGGCCGTTGAGAGGGCTGGTGATGGATTTGACGTTTCTCCCCGGTCGTCTTCCAGAACGATTGGGGGATCGTAGGCGGGTAGGTCCTGCTGGATCATCATTCCTATCATATCTTGGAAGAGAAGGCCCATACGTTGTATGTTGGCCGCTTGTTCAGCAGCCTCTTTGTCCTTTTTCTCCAGTGTCCGGCGAAGGAATTCAGCGTCGGTTTCCTCCTCCTGGCGTGCGTCTGAGGACGTTTCTGGGCTTTCTTTTGGCCCGGTAAGTGCGGCCATAGCATTCATCATTTCTTGGAGCTTTTGCTGTTGCTCCTGGGCTTTCGTCACGGATCGGGTTTGCGGTCGGTGGCCCGTAGAAGTGCGGCTTTCCTCCTTTCCATAAGCCATATAAACAGTGTGCACCACCATGTCCCCAGACCTCGGGCGTTTGGGCTCAGTGCTTTTAGCTGTTGTTGCATGGTGAGGGATCTTTTCTGGCCTCCTCCTTTTGTGAGTCATGGAGGTTGAGGGGGCCGTTGAGTTAGGCGTCCAGATAGCCTTTCGGGGTTTAGCCTGATGACCGGCCTCCGGTTGGATTTTTAGCTTCTTGTGCTGGCGGGAGAAGTTTGGATCGACGATCGAGTCTCGGGCCTGCCGCCAAACCTTATAGATTTTGGAAGACAGCCGTTGAGGAGACCGGGGCTGTTCTGATTCTATTTCCACAACCTTTTTTAATGAGGGAGGAGACCTCTTTAGCACTGCAGTAGGGGAATTCCTTCGCACCTTATTTAGCATCTCGAAGCTGTTCCCAGTTGGAACAGCAGCATTAACTTCTGCCACCGGGGCTGGTGGAGTCAATCCGGAGGGGGAGTTGCCCCCAGCCTTTCTTATTCGGCGCCAATGACGACGTCGAGCGCGTCGAGCGGACGGTGCTGGTTCAGCGGTGAGAATGGCTTCGGCTTGCCCCCTGTGTAGGTGGGGGGTCGCTGCTGGTGTTAGCCTGTCAAAGACCGATGTCCTTTGTGCAGCAGGAGCGGGAGCTGAAGCCGTTAACCTTGTGAAGATCGACTTCTTAGCTGGGGAAGCCGCCTTGGCGATTTCGGAGGCAGGAGCGGCCGCTTTCTTAGAAGCAGCCTTCTCTGAGATTGTAGGCCCTATGATGAGTTCGCAGGATTTCCGGCCCAATCTAGAGAAGACCGAGGCGCTGACGCTGGGCGACTCGTTGAGAGGAGCCGCGGCAGGGGCAAGACGGTCAAAGACCGACTTCTTGAGAGCTTCCTTTGTCATCACCGGCGTCGCGAAGCTTGATGGTGGGAGTATAGTCCCAAAGAACAATCCGGTAGTGGCTTGAGTCACCTGGTCCACCGGCATTGTGAACAACGAAGCAGCTTGGGGTCCATAGGCTATACCTCCTGTAGGGTTCCTAGGCACCCTAATGAGGTCACACAAGGCATCGATCATGCCAAATTCAAAAATTATGGGTGCCGAGAGACCCGACTACGGATCGTAGACTAGATTTCTAGGCGAAACTAAAACAAGCTAACAACTTAGCTAAAGAGAATACGGAAATACAACCTTTGTAGATCCGGTGCTCCACCTCCATAGCTCCGCAACGAAGTCGTCTCCGCTGTCCAAAAAGAATCCGGGCTCTAGAGTCGGCTTCGTCGGAGAAAAAGGGGGCTAGGTCGTCGATGTCCATGCCGAAGATGATCTACGTCGAGGCATCGCTAAATCAAGCTCCGACTTCACCAAGTCAAGAAACTTGTGAAGTAAACACACTCTACTACTTGGCAAGAGGTAGAGGATGAAGAAATAGGAAGTGGGTAGACTTTAGATTTGGATTTCTCACTCATTTCCATCAATCACCATTGATGGACCTTGCTTTCTTCACTTGAAGAAAGGAAGAAGAAGAAGAATATTGTTATGATAAGTTATATTTAAAATAGAAAAGAAAATCTAAACTTATCATAATCCAACCATGGTCTAGTGTAGAGAATGAATTATGGTTAAGTGGGATGGTTAGGGTTAAGCATGAGTCAAAATGGTTACTAAAGTCAATGCTTCATGAAGGTTCAAAGAATAAAACAAAACTAGCAACCATTCTTCTCATTATCATTTCCATAATAAATAAATGAATAAATGAATAAGGAAATAGTAAACCCTAACCATTCCATTAACCAAGGTTTAATTCTATACACTTAACAAAAAGGCATGTATCATCAAACATGATACAAGCAAGTGCACAAAATCATATCGCATATGCAATGCGCACAACCGAGTGAGAAAATCCATCTTAAGTAAACCGATACTAGTTGATGCAAAGTAATATATCAATTATATAAATATGCATTAAATCATTAAATCAACACTTGATTCAATGATCCGGTCATGCCGCACACAACCGACTAGCATACAATGTATCGGCTTATCGAATCAACGCTTGAATCGATAACTAGGTTATATCGCATACAACCATTCGACACATTGATCGCGAGAATGAAATACGGTATCACATACACGCATTATTCTCGGTCCCGCACATATCTCATATGCGCTCCTATTTCGTTTCGCTTGAGCCAGGAAACCTCTGTGTAGGACTCTAAAGACTCGTCAATACGCCGGCAGCAGGTGATGATCATATCAAACACCCACAAGCCGCAAGCGGTCTGCTAAACGTAACGGCCACCCGGGTATTGAACGATCAGAAGATCGACGAGCAAGCCCGCTCACACTCCAGTGAATCCAACCAGTAACACTACCGTACAGTCCGGTCTGATCGTCTGATATGTCGCATATCTTGCCTAGGGGTGGTAAACGTCAGACCCCAATAGCTCGATAAGTCGTGTCGATATGAGGCTCATAACGGGTCGAGAAACTACTGGTAACACTTACCAGCAATTCTCTGATCAGCCCTGGCCAGGGACTTCCTGTTATAGCCAATCGAACACAGTGCAACATCAACTCCCTATACCGGGAGAGACGAATCCCCTCCTATCGCTCATTGCCTCCATGTGACTCGGGAATGTACCCAAAAACCACCGTTTTGCACGCCCTCTTGGACGTGGTAAGATGGAAATCAAAGCACAGTGGGAACCACACAAGACTCTATGACGATCTCGGGTCAACAGACTACTCTGTACCAGTGTCACCAGAGAACTGCCATCTGACGTAAGGTTTAATACCATCTAGGAGTTCTCGGCGAGTCCGTCCAGTGTACCCAGTCTCCACTGAGCACCCGTATATCATCTCCGATGTCAAACACCAATGGATATGGGATCATCCATCGCCCATCTGTATGGGTCGAGAAGGTACACGCTAGTCTACTCTGGTATATCGATGCCCCGTCTCGATACACCCACGACTAGGGACTTTCAAGGATGTACTTATGGACTACCATGTCCCCACTAGTATGATCCGCATCATAGTCCAGGTAGTCAAGCACACATCCTAAGGGCTTTACCAACATGTAACAGAGAGACAATCAGTGTACACGTTAAGGTAAAGATCAACCAGATAGCATACTATCATGTCGAGCAAGAAAGTCCTCCCTATATATGTCCCAGCATCCACTACAATATACATCCAATGTACAGTAATGGCCTCTAGGGCATACATATAACTAACAATCTCCCACTTGCACTAGGGTCATCTGTAGCAGTGGTTGTAGTATCTCATACTCAACCATCCCATAAAAGTCTCTCTCTGGGAATAGGCCTTCGTGAGTGGATCCGCCGTGTTGTCCTCTGAGTCTACTCTCCTAACCTCGATCAGCTTGGAGATCAACCATCTCCATGATCATGCGATACTGCCATAGAATAAGTCTGGATCACTGATGGACGGACGTTCCTTGGCAAAAGCCACAACTCCATTGTCACACAATGGTAGGAACATAGTTCATCTCATGAACCATTATACATCCAAACAGCCTCTTTGGTAGCATCTTTAGTAGCGATGTATCCTGCCTTTATCGTCTAGTATGTCACGGTATCTAGCTTGGAACTCTTCCAACATACCGTCCCTTTACTGAGGGTAAAGACAATGCCTGCGACTGACATTCAGTCGTCTTTATCACCCTGGAACCCTTCCAGCGATTCTCCCCAGGATCTATTGATATCATCTCACTACAACTAGTGAGAATCCTAACATCCAATTAAATCTATCTCATAGATCTAAAACTCAGGATTTAGGAGGTATCATTTTGATCCTTCACAGAGAATCTTTGTGATAAACGGAGATTGATCGAGCGTAGCATAAGAAACTCCTTTCTTATCAAGAGTATGTCATCCACGTACTCTACGAGGATCACCACCATACTCCCTACTACCTTTTTGTTTATACAAGGTTCATCTACCATTTTGATGATGTCAACTTCTTTGACTACTTCATCAAAACAGATGTTCCAACTCCGCGATGCCTGCTTTATCCTATAAAGCATCTTGCACACGTTTCCGCTGCTCACTGTCTACGAGGCCCTCTGGCTGTGTACTTATAGACGCACTCTTCTAAAACATCATTTAGAAAAGCAGTCATGACACCCAACCGCCAGATATCGTAGTCATGGTATGTAGCCGTGGCAAGTAGAATCTGGATGGACTTAAGCATAGATCCTTAGAAAAGGTTTCAACATAATCTATACCTGGTCAATGATGCAAACCTTTAACAAGTCTAGCTTTGAAAGTCTCAACTTTTCCATATATACCAAGTAATCTTCTCAAGATATACTTGCTCCTGATGGGGATTTAACCCTTCAGATATAGCAACTAAAGTCCATACTTTGTTGGTGTATAAGGATTCCATCTCAGATCGCTAAGCATCCAGCCATTCTTACAGAGTCTTACTTCTGATGGCCAGCTCGAAGCTAGTTGGGTCATCATCTCATGATGCAATCCTCGCTCCCACTGTCATAGAGAAACCGAAGTATCTCTCAGGTGGGTGAGGAACCCTACTAGATCGGCGGAGAGGCCGAGGTTCATTGGAATCTACTGAATCCTTTGGTTCTACCAAATCATCTGCTGTAGTTTGTATAGCTGGAACCTTTCCAGTTCTACATAACTGACATTGCCTCGAGCTTGTCCGGATTTTGCTTTTAGACATAGGCCGGACAACCCCAAATCTTAACTAACTTAAGATATGGGCTCTTCCCTTTCCATATCACATATGAAATGGTAGGCTTTAGATTTGATTCGAACCCTATTCAATAGGTATGCAGCTTCATAAGTGCATAAATCCCAAAAGGAAATAGGTAACTCAGTAGTACTCATCATAGAGCACACCATATCAAATAGGGTGTATTTGCTCCGCCCCGATATACCATCGTGCTATGGTGTATACGGAGGAGAAATGCTGAGAGAGAATCTCATTCTCCTTTAGAATAGTCTAGGAATTCCATGCACAAGTATTCTCCTCCCTGATCTCATCATAGGACATAATACTTATACCCGTATATTGGTTATCTACTTCTAACTTATATTCTGTGAATATCTCAAAAGGTTCGGACTTGTGTTTCAACAGGAACATATGTCTGAATCTAAAAGAGATCATCAGAGAACGTAATGAAGTATAAAGAACCAATCCTGGCATGTGTAGACAGGGGACCTACATACATCAACATGTATCAATCCCAAGAGTTCATTAACTCTTTCTCTGTTTCCAATAAACAGAGCTGTGGTCATCTTATCTTTGTGACATGACTGGCGAGTTTCACAAGATGTAAATTCAAACTAATTTAAATATACATCTATATGTAACTCTAGCTAGTCGGGTCACATTGATCTGACCTAGTCTACAATACCTCAAGAAGAATCCGTTCATTTCTGAACTCTTCCTCTTGTGTGTGTTCTGTATACTAAGAACTGTAGTTTGATTTAGAACATCAACGCTTTTAGATAACGTGCCTGAACCGATCAACTTTTGATATAGGAAATGTTCAAAACATTATCCAACAATACAAAATTTTTATCATTTCTTTACTAATAAAGAGAGTGATATGATTTTGTATATCAGGTTCGGTATCTAATAACATTCGTTCAGAATCAATGTATTAGTAATACAGGGTGACAGTGACCAACAGACTTGGATGCAACACTTGCCCCGTTTTCTGCCTCATGAAACTTATCACCCGTTCTCAGTTTTTCTACCCTTTTGTAGCCCTATGTAACATCTTACATATCTGGGATCCTGATCCGGTATCATATACTCAGGATGCGGAGGATACTGAGAAACAGTTCTGTATAATGAACACACCCGAAGATGATGCATCATCATGCACTCTCTTCGTTTGGGCGGCACGGGAAATCTGGTATTCCCCAATTTTCTGCTCTGTCTTATAACAATTATAAGTTGGAGCGGGACCAACGTTCCCCAGCTCAGTATAACAAGCGGGTTCGGTCAATAATCCGTTTTATTATCTTGATTAAGGCGTGACATGGTCGCTACCAGGAGAGAGAGAGAGAAGAAAACACTCAGCGTGCGCTCTTACAAGAATAGATTGGTTATTATTTTATCTAATCAGGATGGCTCCCACTGCTTTTTATCAAATCTTCCTTCAAACCCTAAAAGGAAAGACTAGCCGGGATTAATTACACACTACAAGTTCGCCAATCTTTCAGCCAGGCCAGTGTCGGTACTTTGAGGGAGGTCCCCCGTGCTTTCGCACGAACCTAATTAATGTAAACCTCGTTTTCCCAGAGGCGTAACCTCGTTGACACCTTTCTAGACACCTACTTGATTGGCTAATTGTAATGTATAAAACTCTCCCAGGAGTAACACTTACTCGCAGCGGGTATCGGGATCCAACTATCTCATAGAAGGTATGCAATCTCATTGCAAATCTCAACACTTGAAATTCCCGATAATATTTTGCCCCTAGCTCGCTATGACCTTGACGCATGCCAAACAACCCATAGTCTTCTAGTCAAGTTCAACCCGTCATTTCCTGATTGAATTAAACCCACCCGCACGACCCTTGACGCATGCCAAACAACGCCGTACGAATACCCTAATCCAATCGCATCGTATGCTAGCAGATAAGCACTAGTTAGCTACCGTACACTACGCCTTGACGCATGCCAAACAACCGCAGCACGAATACTAACTAGTACTTATCTGAAATGACGGAGGGCTACGACAGGTTTTTCTGAAAACCTATTGCGTAATGAACTTGATATCGTTGTAGAATCAAATGATTTTGAAATGGAGTGTTTTTTAGGCTTTTCTAGTTTTGCTAAAGGAGTCACTCCCTGTGAAGGGATCATCGGTCCTTTCCTCGTCGAATGAGGTGCGAGATATATCATATATATCACTGTGCAAAGCAAAAACACTTAAAAGCAATCAAAAGACAAACCGAGGGTGTAGCATCTGCCAGTTATTGCTAAAGGAGTCACTCCCGGAGAAGGGATCTCGGTCCTTTCCTTATCGAATAAGGTGCAGGATATATCACATATACCGCTGTGCAAAGCAAGAACTGTAGCTACCTGTTTTATTTTGAAATTCGATTCTACAACATCTTAGGTTTCTTTTATTTCATTAATCTCATTAATGAAGTCCCATCATTTAAATACCTAAACATCACAGATAAATACGACGTACACTTATGCCATCCGCATTCGCCTCGATGTCCCCTCGTGCACCGTTAGGTTAGGTAACTAACGGCAGAGCGGGGCAGGGCTAGCGCGGGTGTAAAACATAAGTAACGCCTATATAATATATCATATATACTATATACTGTATCTATCACAGAACATCACATGATCACATCACAGATATCGCAGCAGAAGAATCATATGAAATATTGGATATACTAGGACGTCCGTGTTTTTAATACGAGCCAGTATAAAACACGGATTCCACGGTCGTGATGAATAGCCAAACCCACACCCCTAGACCCCTACGAGAGCGGCAAGCAACCCTACCAATTCTGGAGTTAGGAGACCCGGACTCGACTCCTCGAGTTGGTCTCCCACTGGACTCCAGAACCCGGTTACTTGTGCCCTCCTCCTTGGGTCTATCCTAGTACGGAAAAGTAAATAATATACAAAAGGTGACTACTTCCGCAACCTGGAAGCGCCCCAATAAAAGAATATTACATACAAGTTTTTACATGAATGAAAATGAAAAACACTCATCTCACATAAAAACCCCCGGCTATTCAAACACGACGATCCAATATAACATATCCAGCAACACATAACATCACATGTCATCAACGTAAGTAAATATGCGCATCCGAATTGTCGTTGACATATAGCAACGAAACCGGCGATATCACATATTACACTTACGGTCACAGAAAAGAAAGTGTAAAACTACAACAGTTGGAATCCGCAACCTCCTCAGACATCGCATGCCTGACCAAATGAATTACTTAGACATCGCATGCCTAACAATTATAAACCCCGCATTTTAGTCTCATTTATCGAAAACTCTTTTCAACATTAAGTCGGGGAATTCAACAGGATTCCCGACATCCTGATCGAATGCTCGTCGCAAACTTTAGTAAACGGCCGCACCCCCGATACCGTCGACGAAGTGCACCAAGGCGGAACACCGCTACCGCGAGCACCCGGACGGATGCTTTCGGCGACGGGGTTCTCCTACAGTCACTTGGTCGGGGTTATGGAGTGAGGCTGTCTATTAAGTTTACCCGGCGAATATCCGCGTACGCTACGTGATTGCGATGGACTTTTGATCACATCAAAATTCCGTGGCAACCGATCAAGTGAGACTAAATTGCTATGTTTATAACATTCATCCAGTTATCATATAACTATTGTGAATTCCAATTATTGTATCCCATTCCAGATAAACAGAAAATGTTAAACTTTCCGATTGAACATTCGAACACCCAAGTTTTCCCGATACAGCTCAACACATGAAATAAGTCTAACAATATTCAGTTCGTGCCTCAGTACCAACGGTCCAGCCGTAGAAGGGTCAAGCCAACGCCTCACATGTGGCACGCCGTACTGCCCCAAACCCGAAGGTTCAAAGGGCAGTTCAAGACGGTCACATAATCGAGTTAAGGTTTGTTGTCTTCTAGAGGGTCCATTGTGTTACTTGCACTACTTCGAACGTCGTTAAACTACGGAAAAATCCAACACTTGGAAATTTCCCGACAGGGGAAAAATTGGGTATTTATATCCGGTCGAACTTTTTAACATATTCTAAAATTTATCTGGAAAGCCACACAGACAAAATTTGATACTCCAATCGATATACCTAATCCCCAAAACAACCCAGAAAAATTCAACTCTTGAAAAAATATTAAAAATACCCAGGAAAACCAGCACTGTATTTTATGAATTACTGTACAAATTTGGATGCCAGAAAAGACAAAACGGCCGCGCTTCCGGCGCACGAGCCATGCTCGTGCCGCGGAAACGCGGTAGGAAAGTGGAATCAGGTCCTCGAAATCTACAGTAATTCTTAGAAAACCCTGCTTGATTTTCTGGATATTTTTAATCTTGAAAAATCCACAATTTTAAAATCTGGACAGAGAGCATTTTTGGAGTTGGTTTCGGGTTCGTTCGGGTTTCAAATTCCGTCTAGACTTCGCCTAAGGCTCTAGCTAGGCTCTGATACTCCTGTAGGGTTCCTAGGCACCCTAATGAGGTCACACAAGGCATCGATCATGCCAAATTCAAAAATTATGGGTGCCGAGAGACCCGACTACGGATCGTAGACTAGATTTCTAGGCGAAACTAAAACAAGCTAACAACTTAGCTAAAGAGAATACGGAAATACAACCTTTGTAGATCCGGTGCTCCACCTCCATAGCTCCGCAACGAAGTCGTCTCCGCTGTCCAAAAAGAATCCGGGCTCTAGAGTCAGCTTCGTCGGAGAAAAAGGGGGCTAGGTCGTCGATGTCCATGCCGAAGATGATCTACGTCGAGGCATCGCTAAATCAAGCTCCGACTTCACCAAGTCAAGAAACTTGTGAAGTAAACACACTCTAC
Organism: Agapanthus africanus; assembly: GCA_030015575.1. Classification (NCBI taxonomy): domain Eukaryota; kingdom Viridiplantae; phylum Streptophyta; class Magnoliopsida; order Asparagales; family Amaryllidaceae; genus Agapanthus; species Agapanthus africanus. Next base: position 601,237,412 of record JASDDO010000022.1, on the reverse strand, counting down.
TACTTGGCAAGAGGTAGAGGATGAAGAAATAGGAAGTGGGTAGACTTTAGATTTGGATTTCTCACTCATTTCCATCAATCACCATTGATGGACCTTGCTTTCTTCACTTGAAGAAAGGAAGAAGAAGAAGAATATTGTTATGATAAGTTATATTTAAAATAGAAAAGAAAATCTAAACTTATCATAATCCAACCATGGTCTAGTGTAGAGAATGAATTATGGTTAAGTGGGATGGTTAGGGTTAAGCATGAGTCAAAATGGTTACTAAAGTCAATGCTTCATGAAGGTTCAAAGAATAAAACAAAACTAGCAACCATTCTTCTCATTATCATTTCCATAATAAATAAATGAATAAATGAATAAGGAAATAGTAAACCCTAACCATTCCATTAACCAAGGTTTAATTCTATACACTTAACAAAAAGGCATGTATCATCAAACATGATACAAGCAAGTGCACAAAATCATATCGCATATGCAATGCGCACAACCGAGTGAGAAAATCCATCTTAAGTAAACCGATACTAGTTGATGCAAAGTAATATATCAATTATATAAATATGCATTAAATCATTAAATCAACACTTGATTCAATGATCCGGTCATGCCGCACACAACCGACTAGTATACAATGTATCGGCTTATCGAATCAACGCTTGAATCGATAACTAGGTTATATCGCATACAACCATTCGACACATTGATTGCGAGAATGAAATACGGTATCACATACACGCATTATTCTCGGTCCCGCACATATCTCATATGCGCTCCTATTTCGTTTCGCTTGAGCCAGGAAACCTCTGTGTAGGACTCTAAAGACTCGTCAATACGCCGGCAGCAGGTGATGATCATATCAAACACCCACAAGCCGCAAGCGGTCTGCTAAACGTAACGGCCACCCGGGTATTGAACGATCAGAAGATCGACGAGCAAGCCCGCTCACACTCCAGTGAATCCAACCAGTAACACTACCGTACAGTCCGGTCTGATCGTCTGATATGTCGCATATCTTGCCTAGGGGTGGTAAACGTCAGACCCCAATAGCTCGATAAGTCGTGTCGATATGAGGCTCATAACGGGTCGAGAAACTACTGGTAACACTTACCAGCAATTCTCTGATCAGCCCTGGCCAGGGACTTCCTGTTATAGCCAATCGAACACAGTGCAACATCAACTCCCTATACCGGGAGAGACGAATCCCCTCCTATCGCTCATTGCCTCCATGTGACTCGGGACTGTACCCAAAAACCACCGTTTTGCACGCCCTCTTAGACGTGGTAAGATGGAAATCAAAGCACAGTGGGAACCACACAAGACTCTATGACGATCTCGGGTCAACAGACTACTCTGTACCAGTGTCACCAGAGAACTGCCATCTGACGTAAGGTATAATACCATCTGGGAGTTCTCGGCGAGTCCGTCCAGTGTACCCAGTCTCCACTAAGCACCCGTATATCATCTCCGATGTCAAACACCAATGGATATGGGATCATCCATCGCCCATCTGTATGGGTCGAGAAGGTACACGCTAGTCTACTCTGGTATATCGATGCCCCGTCTCGATACACCCACGACTAGGGACTTTCAAGGATGTACTTATGGACTACCATGTCCCCACTAGTATGATCCGCATCATAGTCCAGGTAGTCAAGCACACATCCTAAGGGCTTTACCAACATGTAACAGAGAGACAATCAGTGTACACGTTAAGGTAAAGATCAACCAGATAGCATACTATCATGTCGAGCAAGAAAGTCCTCCCTATATATGTCCCAGCATCCACTACAATATACATCCAATGTACAGTAATGGCCTCTAGGGCATACATATAACTAACACCTCCTGGCGAGGTAAAGCGTTGGTCGTAGTTGCAGTTCGAGCAGTTGGAGAATTTCGCAGAAGTAGAAGCCATCGATCCTTTGCTTTCTGCAATAAGCAAGATGCCAATTCTTAGTATCTTGAAACCCAAGGGCAACTATTAGCGAACCGCGATTGGTTCGCGAATCACGACACACGAAGTGTGGAGTGGAAAGAGGAAAAGGCCCCATCGGGCGTGCCAGAATCTGTTCCCCTCCGAACGGCGGCCTGGGCTCGGGCGTCCGTGCCTGAGGTTCGGGGCAGATGTCAATTGGTGCTATCCGTCCACCTCTCCGAAGATGCCAAGTCGATCTATGGCACCGAGTATCGAAGGTTTAGACGGATGCGGCCGATGTAGCAGACTTCGTCAGATTCCCCCTCGTTTGAGGGGTTTTTGATTGTGGGGACGCTCTTCCCTGCAGGCGCAAGCCCCTGCAGTTAATTACGCTACCGCATCGCGGTAACAACTTTCTCCTTCTCCAGATGGTCACTTCGTATCGTGGGTGTTTATTTTGTTTTTATTGCCCGTGGATTGTTTACGGAGACTGAGTTATGTCGTCGCCCGTAGGGCGTGGACTAGTCCAAATCCGTGTTTATCTTAGATTTGGGTTTGGGGGTTTGGTTTGAGGATACGTCAGCCATACTTGAGGCTAAGATCAACTCAAAGATTTGTTAAGGATACGTTAGTCTAACGTTGAGACTAAGATCAACTTAACGGGATCGTTTAGATCCGACAAAAGAGTATTTAGGCTCTATTGTTCCAGTTTAGGGACATAGTGGTCCATCGTATGTGTGGCCGTCGGGACCCGTCACCTCTCTAACGACGTTGAAGGATTACAACGACGGATGTCAGAAGAGTTCAGAGATGTACCCTCGAGCCAGAGTTAATTGGGGGGGATTCATAGTCCAGTCTGTTTGAAGGTTTAAGGATACGTTAGCCATCTTTAAGGCTAAGATCAACTTAAACGGGACCGTTTAGATCCGACAAAAGAGCATATGGGGCTCTATTGTTCTAGTTTAAGGACATTGCGGTCCATGGGTAGTTTAAGGACATTGCGGTCCATGGGTAGTTTAAGGACATTGCGGTCCATTGTTAGTTTTAAGACATCTCGGTCGAGGTTAAGGACGTCATAGTCCATGGGTTTAAGGACTCCACAGTCCGGTATGTGCTCTGGATGCTTCACACGGGTTCACTGCCGTGCTTGGCGAGGACCAGGCTCCGCTCTGGGCGTTTTCCGCGGGGTCAAAGAGTGACGTTATCCACGTTCCACGTAACCAGGAATTTTGCACTAGATGCTTCACACGGGTTCACTGCCGTGCTCGGCGAGGACTAGGCTCCGCTCTAGGCGTTTTCCGCGAGGTCAAAGAGTGACGTTATCCACGTTCCACGTAACCAGGAATTTTGCACTAGATGCTTCACACGGGTTCACTGCCGTGCTCGGCGAGGACTAGGTTCCGCTCTGGACGTTTTCCGCGGGGTCAAAGAGTGACGTTATCCACGTTCTACGTAACCAGGAATTTTGCATTAGGCATGGGTTTAAGGACCCCACAGTCCATATCATGAGTGGTCGTCGGGACCCGTCACCTCTTTGAAGACATTGAGGGATTACAATGCCAAGTATCAAAGGAGTGAAGAGATGTACCCTAGGACCGGAATGGATTAAATAGTCCCTGGCCCAATTTAGGATCAAGACCCATTAAATATATTATGAGCCCATTGGCCTAGTTAATTACGAATTGAGGACTTATGGCCAGCTTGGGCTAAGTCCTATCATGTCTGGAATATTGATTTCTTGTGGATCCATTGAGGGAGAGGCTTTGCCTCTATCCCTTTAGCCAATTGGGCCAAAGCCTAGTGTTTAAACACTTCAGAGCAATCAGTGTTGAACACTGGGAATGAGGTTGACAAGTTAGTGTTTAACACTAAAAGATAATTGGTGTTAAACACCAGCAACAAGGCTTTCAGATTAGTGTTAAACACTAAAACAGATCGGTATCAAGCATCGGCAACAGAGCTCTCAAATTAGTGTTAAACACTAAGGTAGTCAGTGTTGAACACTACAATGGAGATCTCGGATTAGTGTCAAACACTAAGGTAATCAGTGTTGAACACTGTAAATAAGGTTCTTTGATTAGTGTTGAACACTAAGGCCCAACAGTGTTTCAGTACTGTGTTCAAGAATCCCAACTTAGTGTTGAACACTAAGGCAAAAGGGGTCACGTGGCAACACGTGAGAACGCCCTCTTTCCATTTATTCTGCTGAAATCGCTGCATCTTTCAGAACATCACGTGCCATCACGTGACGGGCATTCATATGCCTATGTATTAGAGTTTCTGTCAAGGGTCACGTGGGTCACGTGGGGGACTGCCTCAAAGGGCTTTTTGTAGCTCTTTTGAGGGGGTCACGTGGTGACACGTGACCCTGCCTCTATGCATATTGTTTAGAGAATCTGTTGATCTTTCTCAGGAATTAAATTCCTCGAGCTTTAAATTTCAGAGGAATTAAATTCCTACTTCCTTTTGAAGACTTATATTCTGAAACAGAGTTGAACTCTGAATTTTCTGTAGGAATTAAATTCCTCATATATGCGAAGAACTGAATAGGGTTAAACCCTAATAAAAGCTTTTAAGAAATTGAACTCCCATTCTCTGTTAAATTATGATTAAGGGAATTAGATTCCCGCTGTTTCAACAGAACCAGGTTCTTAATTAGGGTTAAACCCTGTTTCTCTTTGTTCTGAAGGAATTAAATTCCCACGATATAGGGTCAAGCCCTAATTTTATTTTAAAGGAATTAAATTCCTATAGTTTTGTGAGAATTAAATTCTCGTGCTTGCATTCCCTCTCTATGTTTTGGATCTGCATGGCAGGATCTCAACCCATCGAGAATTAAATTCTCAACTTCAAGGGGAGATGTGCTCTTTACAGATCCTCTATCAAAGAGAGAAGAAATATGTTCTTCTGTTTTTTATTTTGTCAGAGTTAAACTCTGTTGAGAATTATATTCTCCTCCTTTCAGGAAGCCTTCCCTTTCTTACCTAGGGTTTTCTTTTGCAGAAGATCCAAGTTCCTTCAAAGTATCAAGGCTCTCTCCTTTTTCTTCCCTCTGCGTATCTCCCTTTTTTTGTGTGTCTTGGCTCCTATTTATAGGAGAAGCAGCCGAATCAATCAGTTTTCGATGAATCTTCATTGAGAGATTTGATTTGCATCCTTCATTCGTTCTGGACCTTTGGATTATTAGGTGAATTTTATTCACCATTGGATTTTAAATCCAGAGATTCTCCTTTGTTATTTTGGTTAGATTTAAGGGGGAAATCTTTCCAAACCCGAGATTTTTCCATAGATAGATGATATTTAATCATCTCTGAATCTTTAATTTGATCGGTTCCAGATAATTGCTTTCCTTTGGGAAGATTTGAATCTATTTCAGAATTTAATTCTGTTAGCAAAATGGGCTTTGAAAGCCGGTCACGTGTGACCACGTGACCCATGGTCACGTGTGGACACGTGACTCTCTTGGAACGAGCCTTTCTCCTCTTTTGCACTCTGCCTTCTTCTGCTGCTTAGCCGTCACGTGCTACCACGTGACCCCTGGTCACGTGTGAGCACGTGACCCATGTCTGGCGCCTCTTTCCTTGGTTCAACTGGAGAGCGAGTCTGCTGCTTTGAACGTCACGTGCCAACACGTGACTCTGGTCACGTGGGAGCACGTGACTTCTTCTGAAGCCCTTTTCCTTGACTTGATCAGGGAACCAATGTGCCCTCTTCCGCTGCTTTTATATGTCACGTGTCAACACGTGACTGCTGGTCACGTGTAAGCACGTGGCCCCTTTTTGAAGCTTTTCCCAGAAGCTTTCCTGATTTTAAATCAGGAAACAAACACCTCATCCTACACCTCAATAACCTTTTAATCCAAAAAGGTCTAAACCATAATGAGGTGTAATCTTCTAAAAGTAATCTTGTAAGAAATTACAAGAATACCCCTCATCCGTATATACATACCCGCATCCGTATTCCGAAGAATACGAATACAATGAGACGAAAATAATCGAACAATATAATACTAGGATCCGGCTTAAACCAAACCCACTAGTATTATCCGTCCGAATATCATCCGTGCACAAGTACACGTATGTGATCGAACCCTGTCGTAAAACCATACGGCCTCTACATTGTTTAGCCCGAAGTAGGGAAACCCTCTGTGTGGGACACTAAAGATTCGTCAATACGCTGTCAGTGGGTCTCGCAATTGCCTTCCACATTGGAACGGGAGGTTGCTAGTCTCAAAGTGTAGTGGGCCAATACGTCAAGTGAGTTCTTTAACCACAAGCACGTCAGCGGCACTAGCTGTACGTAACGGCTACCGAGGTATTCAACGAAAGGGAGGCCGACGAGCAAACTCTACTGAGCCTGACAGTGACAATATCCATACAGTCTGGTCCGTTCGTCTATGAGTATCGCATATCGAGTCTAGGGTGTGGATAAAGTCAGACCCCTAACAACCCGACATTTAGTGTCGGTATGAAGCCCATCACCCACTAAGAAACTACTGATCCGAATCAGTAATTCTCGACTACCTTGGCCAAGGATTTCTGGTGATGGCCATCCATGCACAACGCGGCATCAACCCCCAATACCGGGAGAGACAAATCCCCTGACGATCCGCTCACTGCCTCCATGTGGCTCAGGACTATACCCAACTAAAACCTGTTTGCACGACTCCTTTGAGCTATGGTAGGGTAGTAATCAAAGTACACTGGGAACTCACACGAGAAAAATGATGATCTTAGGTTGATAGACTAACCTGTACACATGTCGCCTGGGAACTGCTATCTGACAATAGGTATAATACCAACTAGCATGTTTCCGGTGAGTCCGTCCGGTGTACTCATAACCCAACGAGCACCTGTATACATCTTAGGTGAATAAACTGACACCAATGACTTGTAAGACTGGCCACCGCCCCTCGTCGAGGTCTCGATCAGTATACACTAGTCTACTCTGGAGTATCGACGCCCAGTCTCGAAACTCCCACGACTAGGGACATTTAAGGATGTGCTTATAGACCACTCAGCTCCCACGTATATGATCGCCATCATACTGCTGGCAGTCAAGCAAGAATCTTATGGGCTCTATCAATATGTAATAGTGATCTGTAATGCCCCCTAATGCTATACATGATGATAAAGACAAACCAGATAGCATACTATCATCTCGAGTAAGACTGTTCTACCAGTATAGGTCCTCCCTCAATCATCATAATCACCTGCCTGCGACTATGATAATTGCCTTGAGGGCACTTGTAATACCCGGTTCTCTTTTATACACCAGTGTCCGTATTTATAAAAACTATCACTTACAAATTTGTTAGTTTATATTCAAAATTATTTTTAGTTAGTTTAAATACCTTATTACCTATCTAGTATATTCTTTCCCAGATTCTCGTATTTGCTATTTCCTGATCGGCCCTTTACCCCAGTTTCCCTATCCTTATTTATTTCCAAACCCCAAGCCCATTCCTTATCTCATTTTCATTATTCTTTCATAGCCCAGCACCGGCCTTTTCTTTTATTCAATTCTTTGATTTATTTTCGCAACCCAAGCCCGCCAGCCCATCTCCTTTATTATTTATCCTTTTATTTTTGCAGGCCCAGCCCACTCAGTTTTATTAAAATCCTTTAACTAATAACTCGGCCCGGCCCTCCTCCTCTCCAAATTCTTTATTTAAAATTTCCTCAGGCCCATTCCCACCAGCCCGCTCCTGTTCATCATCCCCAACGGCTATCTCCCCATTCCTCGCGCGTGTTACCTTCGCGATCCACCTCCTTCGCCTCCGCCTGCGCCCACGACGCGCACGTTTCCCCTGCGACCGCTCCCTCACCTCGTTCTCCATTATTCCTACTCACTTCCCTTCTCCTCCTCTCTCCCCCACCTAGCTCCCCACTCCTCCAGAAAACCCACATCGGCCGACTCCATTGTTTGAGCTCACTGCCGGAGCTAACTCCATCGACCACGACGCAACCAACTCCCAACACCACCGAGTCTCTCTCGCTGCACCCAACAACCCAAGGAGCCATCGCCGGCAACCCCTGCTCACCCCTCGCCATTGACACCAACCCCCAACTCGAGCTCCTCCCTCGCCGTCTCCTCATCACCCGAGCTCACCACTTTTTCCCCCTCGCCTGCAACTCCTCTCTCTCTCTTTCTCCTTGCATCCCGATCTCTTCCTCTCTCTGCATCTGTGCCCCTCACATCTCCCTCTGCTCTCTCAGTTCTTTCTCCCCCTCTCTCCCTGAGCTCTCTCTCTCTCCCAATCTCTGCCTCTACTACACTCTCTCTGTCTCTCTCTCTCTCTCTCCCTCTCTCTCACTCTCTGTCCCTCTCTCTCTCACCCTGCATCTCCCTCATCTCACCCCCTCAATCACTGCCCTCTCTAACCCTCTCTCTCTTTCCCCATGTTCTTTTTCTCTCTTTCTCACACTCTCTCTCTCTCTCTGAACTCTCTCTCTCTAAACAATTTCTCTCTCTCCTTATTTCAACCCAAGTCTCCAAGCTTCGGCCACCCGTCGCTACGCTCACCACCTCTGGAGCTCGAACAGCCGACCCCAGTAACCAAGCCACCGCTGCCGAGACACGAGTCCGAGCCAAATCAAGTTGCCGTACCGTCGCGGTGATAGCTCGTCGCGCGCCCGTACTGTGCCTCGCTGCCGTGCGCCTCCAGGCAAGTTTTTACTTGCTTTCATGCTATTCTCTATATGTTACAAGTCAATATCGTAGAGATATCACATGTTTGCTTTATGTAAATATTATAACAAAACTGTTCGATGCTCGTTCTCATAGAAAATTATTATTAAATATGATGGAACTGGACTAATTACTTTGGCCCGGGCTATGATGGATAATGTGTGAAAGTTTCGCTGGAAAATATGATTGTTAATAATCAAAACGACTACCCCCAAGTTTGATCGTAAAACTGAAATTCTGTTGCACCTGAAAATAGTTAAATTCATCATAAATCATATACATATTATATTGGTGCGTTCGAGGGCTCAAATTGAAGCTAACTCGACGAACTTAAATCCTATACCAGTTTCCAGACATTTCGGTATTTAAACTGTGATGACATTCGGTTCGGAGTGTGGCTTTGGACTGCAGTCCAGAGTGACTCCAGTCGTTGCTTGCTGTTTCGTATTGGATACCATAGAATTTCCTTAACTTGTGAGTCGCGGAACTCTGCTGTTTATTATAGATAAATCTGTTAGCTAGACAACACAATTAATTTCATCCTGTTTCGTTACCGTTTGATATTTAATCAGTAATTTAGAAGATCGGGACACATAACAGTCCCAGCAGAATCAGAATTGACATGTTAATATTAAACAGGTTATAACTGCTAACGTACAGACGCGATTGAAGATCTGTCTATTGCGTTGAAAACCTTACTGAAAACCCTAGAATTCATTCAACTGTACCGTCGCTAAATTATGATCCCAACTGGGGTTAAAATGCGTTGCGAAATGGATTCCCGATTCTGAAATTGGATTTCCAGCCGCGTGCGCTTAAAATGAAACAGTTATAACTAATGATCCTGAATCCCGTTTGACCTGAAACAAAATTCTAAGGATAGATAGCTGAACATATTAAATACTACCTGTTTATCATTTCGCTAAATTATATACATATGTTTCATGATAAATCGTACAAGTGATAGACTGCTGTTTTTATGATACCTTAGTTGTGCTTCTTATACTGTTCATGCATCATATCATACCTATATCATTGTAGTGATAACCTAGTGACATCGTGCATTTACCCAGTGTTAGATTTTAGTGTTGATTGCGGCAAGTACGTCAGTGTTCGTGTATTCGTGATTAAGTGAAAGTGATACGTACTTGTGCACAATCAGTGTCCCTTTTATTCTATTGCATTGTCGACGTCTGTGGGATACGTGTACGTATGACTATAAGTGGTATGGGACACTTATGGAAGCACTTGCACGGATGTCACAGATAAGGCATCCGACACTGCCATTTATCTTAGGTATTAGTCGGGACGTGCTTGATGGAGGTCCTGCCTCCAGTTCTCGCGCAGACTTGTCACGGATCGATTAGTATTTAGGGTTATGGTTAGCGTTTGATGTAGACTTCGGGGTGTGGGGTAGTACAAGTGTGAATTCAACAGAATCTCGGGAGTCCCATGCCGGCTTATATATTTAGGGAGTTATATGGAGATTTACAGGGTATGTGCTATATCACCGTGATACACTCGTTACATGTTGGGCCCGTGGTCCCTTGCCCTTGGGTTCTACCCTTGGGTGGAGGACACTCGCGAGTGGTTGACTCTCACACTTGGACTGACAATAGGCTTATTGACCTGTGCAGTGAGACTTAGAGACTGATAGGGTTACTGTCATTTACATTCCTTATATACTGTGTTGACATACATGACACATCGTTATATTGTTTTACTGCTCCGCTGCATTTATCCCCGCTCATTTATATTCATGTTGTTATTGATTTACTGTTATTCATATCCTTCACCACTGTTAGAACTGTTACTTGATCATATACATTATATTGCTATTGTGTCGCTCTGACGACCTGAGTATGCATGCTCAGTGTGAGGAGAAGATTTAGCTTGGACCAGATCTAGACGTGCATCACAGACTTCTTGACTTGCCTTCCCGATTTACATTCATTGGTTCCACTCCAGGTCAGTCTTTACATTGTTCCTTTCAGTTACTGCATTTTTCCCATTACCTGCGCATCATTTACTGTTTACCATGAAAAGCTAGAAGCCGAAGTGTGACTACGGTGGGACTTTTCCTTGACCGTAGGAGCATGGCTGGCCTTGTCTACCCCTCGTATTCCGTATTTTGGGAAGCGGGGCGTGACAGCACTATAGCCAACAATTTCCCACTTGCACTTAAGGCTAATTATTGCGGTGTCGCATACTCACAGCCCGTGTGATACCGAACACCCAAATCCTCTACTAATCAGTCTCACAAAGCTCGTTTGTGAAACTATTGTGTTCAAGAAATAGCCTCAGTGAGTGGATCCGCTGCAATGTTTCTTTCTGTATCTCTTTATATCTCAACTTCGCAGAGAAAACTATCTCCTGAAATGAGCAATACCTGTCTTAGAATATGTCTGGATATCTGATAGGACCCAGTTCACAAATGAACTCTAAATCCAGCAAACTTCTTAGACTGTATCGTCCACTGAATTTAATCAGTATCCTGCGCCATACCTTCCTCAGTATCCGCTTGGACCACCTGTCTAACATACTGTCCCCCAAAAGAGGGAAAACTAAAACTCTGACAGTCACTCTGTCATTCATGTCACCTTGGAATCCTGGAGTGATAACCGTCTCCCCAAGGAGGCTGCCATTACCATATCCCAAGAACATCTACTTATGTTCTTAACTGCTTCCCAACATTTCTCCAGGATTGGATTAATATATAAACTTATTGCAGCTAGTGCAAAAACAATATCTGATGTGGTACTTGATATCTCATGATTGACTCAATTGCCTAAGCAAGTGATATGCCAATCATTCAAATCCCTCTCCCTTTTAGTCTGTAAGACATCCTTTAGAGATGGTGACTCCATTACCTACAGGTACACCACCATGCCAGGAGTCGTCCATTCTAAAACACCTTTAGAATAATGTCAAAGTACCCAAATTGGGAAACTTCCCAAATCTAAATCTAAAATTATAGATCTAGTAACTAGAATGCCTAATATTATATCCATATCCTATGTAGAGAAAAAACTGTATGACAACCACAGTATAACCGATCGTAGTATAGGAATTTCACTTCCTATCAAGTGCATGTCATCCAAATACCAGGACATCATGTTGGAGATAGTGCCCTCAGAGTCAATTATTGGATCGCAGGTACGTGATTGCAATGATTGCGGAGGACCTATACCGGTAGGACAGTCTTACTCGAGATGATAGTATGCTATCTGGTTTACCTTTATCAGTCGTGTACATGTTCAGGTGACTGATTACTTGTTACACTTTGATAGAGCCCTTAGGATCTTGCTTTACTACCAACAGTATGGTGGCGATCATATACGTGAGAGTTGGGTGGTTTATATGCATATCCTTAATTGTGGTCCCTAGTCGTGGGAGTTTCGAGACAGGGCATCGATACTCCGGAGTAGACTAGTGTGTACAGTCGAGACCCCAACGAGGGGCGGTGGCCGGTCTCACAAGCCACTGGTGTCAGTTGGATCACCTAAGATGTATACAGGTGCTCATTGGGTTAAGAGTACACCGGACAGGACTCGCCGGGAACCTGCTAGTTGGTATTATACATATCGTCAGATAGCAGTTCCCTGGTGACATGTGTACAGGTTAGTTCATCGACCTGAGGTCGTCATTTATCTCGTGTGAGTTCCTACTGTGCTTTGATTTCTACCCTACCATGGCTCAAAGGAGTCGTGCAAACAGGTAGTTTTTGGGTACAGTCCCGAGCCACATGGAGGCACGTGAGCGGATCGGCAGGGGATTCGTCTCTCCCGGTATTGGGGGTAAGGTCGTGCTGTGTCTAGGAGAGCCATTACACAAAGCCCACGGCCATAGCAGGAGATTTACTGGTAGGTACTCCAGTAGTATCTAAGGGTGTTATTGGGCTACACTCCGACACGACTTATACTGCTATTGGGGGTCTGACGTTACTAGTCCCCTAGGTAGATATGCGATACTCATAGACGAACGGACCGGACTGTATATACATTGTCACTGTTAGGCTCAGTAGGGTTTCCGAGTGAGTTCGCTCATCGGCCTCCCTTGAGGTCAGTCCATGGGCAGCCGTTACGCATAGCTAGTGCCGCTGACGGTTTATGGTTAAACCCACTGCCAGGGTACTGACGAGTCATTAGAGTCCCCCACAGACAGTTTCCCAAGTTAGGGCGAAACGTTGTAGAGGCCGTATGGTTTTATGGCAGGGTTCGGGAAATGCACGTGCGTTTACGCACGTGTCATTTTTCGGGCAGATGATACTGGTCGGCTTTGGTTTAAGCCGGATCCCAGTATTATATTGAGTAGATATAATATCTTTGTCTCAGTTGCATTTGTATTCGGTCGTAATACAAATGCGGGTATATTTATACGGTTACGGGGTTATCCTGAAATTCGTTTCGGGATCACTTTTGGAAGTTGCCAGTTTCCAGTTTTCTATCAGCCGTCTTTTAACATTCGGTTAAAGACGGATTTATCTTTTCTTGGTTGAGGGTGAGTCATGCTTCTAGAAGGTTCTAGAAGGTGGTGACTAGGTTAGAATGGTGTTGAGTTTTCATTGGTTGCTTTTTTTGTGTTCACACTTTGTGTTCACACTATGTGTTCACACTTTGTGTTCACACATGATATTTGTTCTTGTGGTCACCTCCCCTCTCCTACACTCACCCCCCCATTGCTATATATGGCCGGCCCCTCCTCACTCTCACACTCTCACTTGATGTTTCATTTGGTAAAAAGATTATGATAGATTTTGAGGTGTATGGAAATTTCATTGCTCATTTCATTCCATCACCCGAATCAATTGGCAACTTCATTAACCGTTCGTCCATAGCTTTGGACGGAACGAGACAAAGTATTCTACTCATTCTCTACATCAATCTTGGTCGTCTCTTTTAGCAAACTTGACGACCGAGTTGTCTCGAGTCAGAGGCGGGAGCCCGTTTAAAGAATCGTTGACGTGGTGCCACCTGGACGAGGAGATCGGAGGACGACGAGATCGAAGCAGCCGCAACGGAGCGTGGGATGATGGTTAAAGAACGAAGGACTCGGATCGTTCGGTATAACTTTCTACTCTCTTTACAGTTTGTTAGTTTAGCAATAATGGCAGATCCGGGTTAAAGTATACGATAGCGCCAGTTAAAAAGTTTTTGTTCCGCATTTGGCGTCTGTAGACGGCCGGGGCGCTATCGTAGACTTACAGTGGTATCAGAGCCTCACCATTTTGCTTTACTAACTTGTGCTAACGCGTTTAAAATATCGATCGGACCGAATATCAAAAACTGCAAAATTCCCATTCTGAGTTTCTGTCGATTTTAAAAGGGTTCCAAAATTAATTTTACACATCACAGAAAATTCAGCAGGCTATTCTAAGCACACCGTACAAATTTGGGCAAGTGATTCAACTAGAACGTCGCGGAATCACGGTCAAACCTATGGTTTGACCGCGCATCCGCGGCCATTCTGTGAGATCATGCCCCCAAATTTGCACGGTGGGTTCTTGTCTGGAATTTGGAGTTTTTGGTATATATCTTTTGGGCCCAGATTTTGTTACTGTTCAACAGATGTTCGTGGGGCCTACTTCATGATATTTAGTCGATCGAAATTTAAACATGTTAGTTTACAGTGCTTACATTATATCTCCGACCGGGAATGTCATTTGATCGGTAAACCGTGTCTGATTGCTATAGTTCTTTTAGACGGGTTTGCGAACGTGACATTCGCGTTGATGTTCTGTGTTGTGCTGTGATGTTGCGGATTTGTCGTGGTGGATAGCAGTGTGCAATGGTAGTGCAGTTTAGATTTATTTGTACATTTGATATTGCGGGGCGAGCGTCCAACATGTGGACTGCCGTCACTGCCTGTTGTATAATATTCTTTTGGGGCACGACCAGGTTGCGGTCGATGTACCTGTTGTACTATTTTTCCATTTCTGTACTAGGTTTTACCCGCGACGGAGTGCACGGATAGCCGGGTTCTAGAGGGCAACGGGTCCGCATCTCATGGCTTTGAGAGGCAGAGGGGCCTCACTCTAGAATTGGCAGACTATTCGCCGCACTCGTAGGGGATACAGGTTGACCCAAGGAGGGGTGCCCAAGATTACCGGATTCCGTGAAGTGCTGGGTGGTCTATTCACTTGGCTATAAGGGGCTGTCTCGCATCAGGTTTTGGCGGGTAACTTGCCGCACCCGTAGGGGTCTAGGTTTCATTGCATAGGCTATCCACACGACAGGGGAACGTCGGGTTTCAGCAGCGGCTCTGTGAAACCCGGGGATCCCAGATTATCTGTATTGTTCTGTGATACTTATTACTTTTCTGTAATGTTGCATATTATCACGCCTGGAGCGATTATTGTATATTGGTATATATACTATTAGATATTGTATATGTTTTACACCCGCGCTAGTCCAGTCCCCGCTCTGTCGTTAGTTAAGTAACCTAACGGGTGATGACGGGACCCAGTGACGAATGCGGATGACATATACGTACATTTTATTTTCGTTCTTTTCTGGTGTGATTGATTGATGGGACTGCGTTGATTCTGATCAATGCAAAGGAAAACAAACCTGTTTGCAGTTGTTGGAACAAATTTAAAAAGTGTTATTGCAAAGACGTTTCCTTTTGTTTTGCATAGCGGTATTCAGTGGAATATCCTGCACCTCATTCGACGGGGCAAGGGCCGATATCCCTTCACCGGGACTGACCCCTTGGGCAGAAGTTTGCGTCAGGGTAATAACTTCACTATAGTCGATTACAAGTTGCTTTGCATCGCGGTATTCAGTGGAATATCATGCACCTCATTCCACGAGGAAAGAGCCGAGATCCCTTCATCGGGAGTGACCTCTTTAGCAAAAGGTTTTCGCCACTATATTTTAAAAAGCTATCAGGTTCCTTCAGCGATATCAAGTTCGTTACGTTAAAGGTTTTTCGCCAAAAACCAGTCGTAGCCCTCCGTCACTTCTTTTGGGTATTCAGTAGTATTCAAGCTATGCATTTTAGCCAAAGTTAAGGCATAGTGTTTGGTAGCTGCTGGGTTTTCATTTGTTGCATAGATAGATGAGTTGGCTTGGGACAGTCGTTCTGCCATTTGGCCAAAGCTAGGGGCATGTGCGGGTGGGTTCAAATTGACAAGATAGTGACGGGTAGAACTTGGCATGTGACTTATGACATTTTGACCAAAGCCAAGGTTATAAGAGCATGGGGCAAAAATCATATCGGGAGTTTCTAAAGAAACTGAAACTTGCCAAGTATGCGCATACCTTCTGGAGTATGAGTAACGTGGATGCATTCCATCACGTTATCATGCGATGAGAGTTGGATCCCGATTCCCACTGATGAGTTGGTTTACTCTTCGGGTGATCCCGATTGATTCTTCTTTCAGGTTTGGAGGAGAATTTGACAGGACAGTGGGAGGTTTCCGGATTAGATAAAGTGATAACCATTCTGATCTAGGTTAGAGTGCACGCAGAGTGTTTCTTTTCTCTCTCTCTTTGGCAGCGACCTTTGATCGACCCTAGACTATGACTCAGTGACCATGTTAACCGAACCTTCTTAAAATACTGGCTTTTGGATTGTCTGAGTTGCATAAGTCATTGCTACTCCTTCTTTTACCCTTTGTATTTCTCAGAACACCCCGTATTACTACGGACATCCACTTCCATTGGATAGATCCATCGTATTGGTTATATACGAACTCGAAGGGACTTCTTCGAGGATGGATCAAGGTTCAGGAGAAATAGAATTGGTTTATTCAGTTATCTTTTATTATCACCTTCTCTCATGTTGCGAGGGCTCCTTGGTTTAGGAGAGTACACCTATTACGCTTATTGGATAGTTTTATTCCAAACCATAGGCAGGTGCCGAAAAGTAGGGAATGAAGAAAACCAATTAGCCTAAGTAGGGTGTGCATAAGGTAATATGTAAAGACAAAATAAAGGGATTAGAAAGAGGGCAAAGTAAATTGCGACTGTTATCATTCACGACCAAAACCGCGTACTTCATCGCCACTCCTATTTCACCTTTAAAAGAATAAGGTATTATTCAGATGTCTTTTATCATCACCTTCTCTCAAGATGCGAGTACTCCTTGGTTTAGGAGGGTACACCTATTATGCTTACTGGATAGTCTTCTTCCAAACCATAGGCTGGTGCCGAACGGTAGGGAAGGAAGAAAACCATTTAGCCTAACGATGGTGTACAGAAGGTAATGACTAAAGACAAATAAAAGGATTTGGAGAGATGGAAAAGAAATATACGGTTATAGTCATGAATTGGATTATGGAAGAGGCATTGCTATGAATACCAGGATACCCCTATGAAACATTTTCATGTTTCAGTGCATTGTTAAAGCAAAACTGTTTTCCCGATAAGATACTTACTCCAAGGGTATGTATTTACCAGGTTTCATTCTCATATCTGTATGGTTTTACAGATGATGAGAGGGAGTAAGTTATTGGGAATTAGGTGATCATCCTCATTATATCGGAATTCGTTGTAATTGGTGATATTTGAGGAAATCGTCAGGGTACAGTTTTCAACCTACGACGCACAGGTTATGAGTTGCTTAACTCAGCGGACTTATACAGAGTATTGTATGTTATCCAGTGTCCATCAGGACAAAGGGGTAGGTCCTCATACTATGTTCTGTTTACTTATGACTTCTCTAGTTTTTTAGACAAGTGTTTCGTAGAAATACAAGGTCTAAGTTTTG
Source organism: Agapanthus africanus (assembly GCA_030015575.1). Taxonomy (NCBI): domain Eukaryota; kingdom Viridiplantae; phylum Streptophyta; class Magnoliopsida; order Asparagales; family Amaryllidaceae; genus Agapanthus; species Agapanthus africanus. The sequence continues at coordinate 601,220,095 of JASDDO010000022.1, read as the reverse complement.
AGAAGTTGTGGGTATAAGAATAAAGTAGAGAACCAGGTGTCACAAGTATCGGGATTCTTCAAAGAGATCGAAGATGTAGATTCTTGTGATTGGTATTCAGATGATAGTAATGATTTTGAGAAACTTGTTTCTCATTCAGGTTGCTCATAATTGGATAGATTCCTAAGTTGAGTAATGCTGATTAGCCTCTTTCCATTAAGTTGATATGCACTGGAGACAGCTGCATGATTTGAATCTGGTTCCAATTAAATAAGTGTCAAAGTTTCTATATTGGATATAGAATAGTTCGTACCTTAAAAGATGTTAAGGTACGGGGAGTTGTCCAGCTTATGCTTAAAACCAGACTCTGGATAACTCAGGGCACGTTTCTGTAATGGTTGTTTGTGGGTTGACCCTGGCTATGACGAGGGTTGATTTTCTACCATTTGGAAGATCAATAGTGATATTGTTCTTGACTCGCCACATTTTTAGTAAAATGGATTTTTTCAGAAAACAGTAGTGGGAGTATGGTAGAACTGGAAGTGATTCCAGAACCGCGAACGATTACGGAAAATTTAATAGGACCTATATATTCAATCAGGTTTGACATTCCAATTGCCACTCCGCAGATATGGTGGGTAACCTCAGACACCCGAGAGGTACTCCGGTAGCCTCAAGGACGGTGACAGGGAGGTTCTTATCTACCCAGACTTGACACTACTGTTGTTCCAGGCTATGAGACCCGGTAGGATGGTTGTCATAGTCAGTGAGAGCAGCAGAAGCATAGTGGGCAAGTAGCTTATGTCTATTTATAGACTTGAGCAGTTATAGCGGAGATAGATCATCTAATTTTTATGTGACAGTCATAGGTTTGACTTCATCAGAATAGGGGATGGATCTGTTAAGAAGGTAGTAGGGCGTGATGTCATGGTATCTGGATGACATACACAGAGTAGGAAGTAAAATTCCTATACTACGATCGGTTGTACTGTGGTCGTCATACAGTTGTTTCTCCAGACAGGATATGGATATAATATTTGACATTCTGGTTTTTGGATCTATGGTTTTAGATCTGGATTTGGGTAGTTTCCTAATGTGGGTACTTTGACAGTATTCTAATGGTTTTTAGAATAGATGACTCCTAGCATGGTGGTGTACCTGCAGGTGATGGAGTCACCCTCTCTAAAGGTGTATTACAAACTGAAGGGGAGAGGGATGTGCATGATTGGCAGATCACTTGCTTAGGCAATTGAGTCAATCATGAGATGTCAAGTACCACACCAAATGTTGTTTTTGCACTAGATGCAATAAGTTTGTATCAATCCAATCCTGGAGAAACATAAGGAAGCAGTTTTAGAACATAAGTATATGTTCTACGGATTTGATGACGGCAGCCTCCTTCGGGAGACGATTATCATTCCAAGCTTCAAAGGTGACATAGTTGACAGAGTGATTGTCAGAGTTATAGTTTTTCCTCTGACGAGGGACAGTATTATGGACAGGTGGTCCAAGAGGATACTGTGGGAGGATTGGTGCAGGATACTGATTAGGTTCAGTGATCGATACAGTCTAAAAAGTTTGGATTTGGAGTTCATTTATGAACTAGGTCCCATCAGATATCCAGACATATTCTAAGACAGGTATTACTCAATTCGGGAGATGGCTTTCTCCGCGAACTTAAGATTAAGAGAGATATAGAAAGAAACATCTAGGCGGATCCACTTACTGAGGCTATTTCTCGAACACAATAGTTTTACAAACGGGCTTTGTGAAACTGATTAGTAGAGGAGTTGGATGTTCGGTTTCACACGGGCTGTGAGTAGTCGACAGCAATAATTAGCCTTAAGTGCAAGTGGGAGATTGTTGGAGATAGTGCCCTCAGAGTCAATTATTGGATCACAGGTACGTGATTGCAATGATTGCGGAGGACCTATACCGGTAGGACAGTCTTACTCAAGATGATAGTATGCTATCTGGTTTGCCTTTATCAGTCGTGTACATGTTCAGGTGACTGATTACTTGTTACACTTTGATAGAGCCCTTAGGATCTTGCTTTACTACCAACAGTATGATGGCGATCATATACGTGAGAGTTGGGTGGTTTATACGCATATCCTTAATTGTGGTCCCTAGTCGTGGGAGTTTCGAGACAGGGCATCGATACTCCGGAGTAGACTAGTGTGTACAGTCGAGACCCCAACGAGGGGCGGTGGCCGGTCTCACAAGCCACTGGTGTCAGTTGGATCACCTAAGATGTATACAGGTGCTCATTGGATTATGAGTACACCGGACAGGACTCGCCGGGAACCTGCTAGTTGGTATTATACATATCGTCAGATAGCAGTTCCCTGGTGACATGTGTACAGGTTAGTTCATCGACCTGAGGTCGTCATTTATCTCGTGTGAGTTCCCACTGTGCTTTGATTTCTACCCTACCACGGCTCAAAGGAGTCGTGCAAACAGGTAGTTTTTGGGTACAGTCCCGAGCCACATGGAGGCACGTGAGCGGATCGGCAGGGGATTCGTCTCTCCCGGTATTGGGGGTGAGGTCGTGCTGTGTCTAGGAGAGCCATTACACAAAGCCCACGGCCATAGCAGGAGATTTACTGGTAGGTACTCCAGTAGTATCTAAGGGTGTTATTGGGCTACACTCCGACACGACTTATACTGCTATTGGGGGTCTGACGTTACTAGTCCCCTAGGTAGATATGCGATACTCATAGACGAACGGACCGGACTGTATATACATTGTCACTGTTAGGCTCAGTAGGGTTTCCGGGTGAGTTCGCTCATCGGCCTCCCTTGAGGTCAGTCCATGGGCAGCCGTTACGCATAGCTAGTGCCGCTGACGGTTTGTGGTTAAACCCACTGCCAGGGTACTAACGAGTCATTAGAGTCCCCCACATACAGTTTCCCAAGTTCGGGCGAAACGTTGTAGAGGCCGTATGGTTTTATGGCAGGGTTCGGGAAATGCACGTGCGTTTACGCACGTGTCATTTTTCGGGCAGATGATACTGGTCGGCTTTGGTTTAAGCCGGATCCCAGTATTATATTGAGTAGATATAATATCTTTGTCTCAGTTGCATTTGTATTCGGTCGTAATACAAATACGGGTATATTTATACGGTTACGGGGTTATCCTGAAATTCGTTTCGGGATCACTTTTGGAAGTTGCCAGTTTCCAGTTTTCTATCAGCCGTCTTTTAACATTCGGTTAAAGACGGATTTATATTTTCTTGGTTGAGGGTGAGTCATGCTTCTAGAAGGTTCTAGAAGGTGGTGACTAGATTAGAATGGTGTTGAGTTTTCATTGGTTGCTTTTTTTGTGTTCACACTTTGTGTTCACACTTTGTGTTCACACATGATATTTGTTCTTGTGGTCACCTCCCCTCTCCTACACTCACCCCCCATTGCTATATATGGCCGGGCCCTCCTCACTCTCACACTCTCACTTGATGTTTCATTTGGTAAAAAGATTATGATAGATTTTGAGGTGTATGGAAATTTCATTGCTCATTTCATTCCATCACCCGAATCAATTGGCAACTTCATTAACCATTCGTCCATAGCTTTGGACGGAACGAGACAAAGTCTTCTACTCATTCTCTACATCAATCTTGGTCATCTCTTTTAGCAAACTTGACGACCGAGTTGCCTCGAGTCAGAGGCGGGAGCCCGTTTAAAGAATCGTTGACGTGGTGCCACGTGGATGAGGAGATCGGAGGACGACGAGATCGGAGCAGCCGCAACGGAGCGTGGGATGATGGTTAAAGAATGAAGGACTGGGATCGTTCGATATAACCTTTCTACTCTCTTTACAGTTTGTTAGTTTAGCAATAATGGCAGATCCGGGTTAAAGTATACGATAGCGCCAGTTAAAAAGTTTTTGTTCCGCATTTGGCGTTTGTAGACGGCCGGGGCGCTACCGTAGACTTACACATCACACCTTACTACCTTCTTAACAGATCCATCTCCTATTCTGATGATGTCAAAACCTATGACTGTCACATCAAAAATAGATGATCTATCTCCGCTATAACTGCTTTAGTCTATAAATAGACATAAGTTACTTGCCCTCTATGCTTCTGCTGCTCCCACTGACTACAAAAACCCTCTGGCAGAGTCATATACACGTGCATTTCTAAAGCTAGTTTAGAACGACGTTATACTCATCCTCCTGCTGGGTCTCATAGTCTAGAACAGCAGCAATGGCAATTCTGGGTAAATAAGAACCTCCCTTTCACCGTTTCTAAGAAGACCGAAGTACCTCTCGGGTGCCTGAGGTTACCCACCATATCTGCGGAGTGGCTAATGGAATGTCAAAACCAATTGAATGTTTAGGTTCTATTAAATTTTCAGTAATCGTTTATGGTTCTGGAATCATTTCCAGTTCTACCATACTCCCACTTATGTTTTCTGAAAAGAATCCATTTTACTAAAACTGTGGCGAGTGAAGAACAATATATCTATTGATCTTTTAGATGGTAGAAAGTTAACCCTCGACATAGCCCAGGATAACCCACAAACAACCATTACTGAAACGAGCCTTGAGTTTAGCCAGAGTCTGGTTTTAAGCATAAGTCGGACAACTCCATATATCTTAACATCGTTAAGATATGAACCATTCTATATACAATATAGAAATAGAGGCACTAATTTAATTGGAACCAGATTCAAATCATGCGGCTGTCTCCAGTCAACTAAGTGGAATGAGGCCAAGCATCATTACTCATCTAGGAGTGCATCCACATATGAGTAACCTGAAAGAGAAGCAAGTTCTCAAAACCATTACTATCAACGGAATACCTAGCACAAGTATCTACATTTTCGATCACCTTGAAAAATCCTGATACTTGCAACATGTGGTTCTCTACTTTATTCATATACGTATAACTTCTCAAAATTTGGACCTTCTATATCAGTGAAACACATATCTAAAAACTAGAGAAGTCACAAGTAAACAAAATATAGTATGAGTATCAACCCCTTTGTCCTAGTGGACACTGGACAACATACAATACATTGTATAAGTCCCCTGAGTTAAATAACTTATACCCTGTATGTCGTAGGTTGAAAACTGTACTATGGTTAAGAAGAATTACATCGTTGTTGAATGCTCCTTACCCAATCACCAACTGATATAGGTAAATGTCATAGACATAATTTCAAAAATTTATATCTCACTTTATAAAATAAACGTACAGATATATCAGTTTGAAATTGGTGCATAACAACGGATATTCAAAACCAAATATTTGTCGTCAGGCAAAAACCCAGGTGATTTCCTCAAATATCACAAATTACAACGAATTCCGATATAATGAGGATATAATCACCTAATTCCCAATATCTTACTCCCACTCATCATGTGTAATACTATACAGATGTGAGAATCAAGTATGGTAAATACATACCCTGGAGTAAGAATCTAATTGGGAAATCAGTTTTCAATTAACAACGCACAGTGAAACTGAAACATGAAAATATTTCGAAGGGGTATCCAGGTATTTCAAGTAATACCACTTCCACTATCCAGATTCATGACTGTAACCGTATATTTCCTTGCCATCTCTCCAATCCCTTTATTTGTCTTTACTTATTACCTTATGTACACCACCTTTAGGCTAAATGGTTTTCTTCATTCCCTACCTTTCGGCATAGGCCTATGGTTTAGAAGAAGACTATCCAATAAGTGTAATAGGTGTACCCTCCTAATCCTAGGAGCCCTCGCAACCTGAAAGAAGGTAAAAAAATAAAAGACAACTCGAATAATCCTATTCGATTTCTCCTGAACCGGAATCCATCCTCGAACTGGAACAAGTTCCTTCGAGTTCGTATGTAACTATACGATGGTTTATCCAATAAATGTGGATCTTCGTAGTGATACGGAATGTTCCGGAGAAATGCAAAGGTGAAGTAGGAGTGGCGATGATATACGCGGCTCAGTCATGAATGATAGCATTCGCAATTTACTTTGCCCTCTTTCTAATCCATTTATTTGTCTTTACTTATTACCTTCTGTACACCACATTTAGGCTAATTGGTTTTCTTCCTTCCTTACCCTTCGGCACCGGCCTATGGTTTGGAAAAAGACTATCCAATAAGCGTAATAGGTGTACTCTCCTAAATACCAGGAGCCTGTGCAACCTGAGAGAAGGTAAAGGGAAAAGACAACTGAATAGTCCTATTCAATTTCTCCAGAACCGGAAACCATCCTCGAATCTGAAACAAGTTTCTTCGAGTTCGTATGTAACTATACGATGGTCATATCCAATAAATGTGGATCTTCGTAGTGATACGGAATGTTCTAGAGAAATGCAAAGGGTAAAAGTAGGAGTGGCAATGATATATGCAACTATGACAATCCAAAAGCCGTTGTGATTTAAGAAAGTTCGGTTAATTTGGTTCATGAGTTTTAGTCTAGGGTCGGGCCATGGTCACTGCCAAAGAGAGAGAGCAAAGAAACACTCAGCGTGCACTCTAAGTTAGATCAGAATAGTTAATCACTTTATCTAATCAGGATGGCTCCCACCGTTTCCTCGAATTCTCCTCCAAACCCAAAAGAAGAATTAGTCGGGATCATCTAAAATCACCCGAGGAGTAAACCAACTCATCAGTGGGAATCGGGATCCAACTATCATCGTATGATAACTTGATGGAAGCCACTCAAGTTATCACACTCCAGAAGGTATGCGCATGCCTGGCAAGTTTCAGTTTCTTTAGAAACTCCCGATGTGGATTTTTACCCCATGCTCTTATGACCTTGATGAAGGCCAACAAATCATAAGTCACATGTCAAGTTCTACCCGTCATTGTCCAGATTAATCCAAACTCACCTGTACTCGCCCTTGAAGAAGGCCAACAAAGTTGTACGACTGTCCTAGATTAATGCAAATCCATGCAACAGAAAAGTAACACATAGCTACCATAACATGAATACTAAGCGCCTTGACGAAGGCCAACAAACATAACATGAATACTAAGCGCTACCCGTCTGAAATGACGGAGGGCTACGGCTAGTTTTTGGCGAAAAACCTTTAACGTAATGAACTTGATATCGCTGAAGGAATCCAAGTGGTTTTACAAAAGTATAGTGGCGAAAACTTTTGCTAAAGAGGTCACTCCCGGTGAAGGGATCTCGGCTCTTTCCTCGTCGAATGATGTGCAGGATATTCCAAACGGAATACCACGATACAAAGCAAAAACAATCGACCATAGTGAATTTATTACCCTGACGCAAACTTCTGCCCAAGGGGTCACTCTCGATGAAGGAATCTCGGCCCTTGCCTCATCGAATGAGGTGCTGGATATTCATAACCAAAAACCACTGTGCAAAGTAAAAGAGAACGTCTGTAATGTCAGTTTTTAAAAAACTTGGTTCCGACAACATCATATATAGGTTTGCTTTATCTTTGCATTGATCAGAATCAATGCAGTCCCATCAATTAATCATACTAGAAAAGAACGAAAAATATGATGTACGTATATGCCACCCGCATTCGCCACTAGGCCCCTCATCACCCGTTAGGTTACTTAACTAACGACAGAGCGGGGGCTGGACTAGCGTAGGTGCAACATCTACTAGTATATATATAAATATATATAACATTCATCCCAGGCATGATATAAAGTAACATCTCAAAATCTCAGCCAAGCAACACAAAGTGGTGGATAATCCTGGAGCCTCGGGTTTCATTTGATCCGCAAATGAGACCCGACGTTCCCTGTCGTGTGGATAGCCTGTGCAATGAAAACCTAAACCCCTACGAGCGCGGCAAGTTACCCGCCAATCCCAGAAGCGAGGCAATCCCAATCAACAACGTGAATGGGCCACCCAGCACTCTACGGAATCCGGTAACTTGAGCATCCCTCCTTGGGTCAACCTATACCCCCTACGAGTGCGGCGAATAGCCCACCAATTCTAGAGTGAGGCCCCCTCTGTTTCACCGCCATAAGATGCGGGCCCGTTGACCTCTAGAACCCGGCTATTCGTGCACTCCACCCGGGGTAATCCTAGTACAGAAAAGAAAATAAGTACAAGGGTGACATCGACCTCAACCCGGTCGTGCCCCAAACAAATAATATACAAACTGGCAGTGGCGGCAGTCTACATGTCGGATGCTCGCCCCGCAATATCAAATGTACAAATAAACCCAAACTGTACTACCATTGCACCCAATCTTTCCACCACGATGATCCAACCACAACCACAGCACAACACAGAACATCAACGTGAATGTCACGTTCGCAAACCCGTCTAAAAGTCATATAGCAATTAGACGAGTTATACCGCTCTAGTGACATTCACGGTCGCAGATAGTAATGTACGTACTGAAAACTACAACATTAGAATTTCGCACGCAATTAGCAAAGTAAACCAATTTCCAAAACCAAAAAAAAAATAGTGAGCTAAAGTTCCAAAAACCGACCATTTAAAGCCAATTCGGAAGTCTGAATCAAAACGAAACGCGCCCGAACCTTCGCGGGGAGTTGGAGCACGAAATTAACATCGAGCCTGGGGTCTTAGAGGGGATACCCCACCCCCTAGGCTACCACGAGGTTGCCAGGGGATGAGGAAGACCTGAAACTGCCCAAGGTAGGGCAGTTTTGGGTCCCCACCGCCAAGACCACCTTGTGGTGGTCTTGGGGAGTGGGCCCAGCCGTTCGGTCCCTCTCGGGGATTCCCCGGGGTGCCCATGCACCACCTTGCGGCTTCTCAGTTCAAACCGTGAGCCCGTGGGGTGTGCAAACATCTCAAAATTTCAGTTTTTGGAATTGTTTTTGTCGGCAGTTTTTGCACGACAAAAACGATGGATTTCTAATGTCGCAATGAGTTAACTAAGGCTTATGGAGTGGCTCTGATACCATGTTGGGCTATGCAAGCGCCTCGGCCATCAAACCGTGGCCGCCGCAGAACAAAATTTTTCAAAAACCGGCGCTAGAACAACCCGATAACCCGGATCGACCTATAAGCCCTAGATAACAAAACATGCAAAGGAGTTAGAATGGTTATACCGAATGATCCATGTCCTTCGATCTTGAACCATCTTCCCAAGCTCCTAGAGGCCTCCTTGATCAAGCTTGATCTCCGGTCTCCCTTCATCGAAGATGATCCACCCGAAAGTCTATGAATCGAGCTCCAACCTCATATTCGAGATAACTAGGGTACCTATATCGCTACACTAGATATTGTAGAAGAAGTAGAGAGTGATGAAGGATTAATTTGTCTCAAGACACCCAATGTTTCTCAACACATGAGAGGGTTTGGGTGGAGGTAGAAGAAAATGCCATGAGGATGAGAGTGAGGCAACTCAAGAAAGAAAATGACTAAGTCTTTTTTTTGTTGTGAGATTTTTTTATGTTAATCCTTTTCAATAATTGAATCCATCCACATAAATATCCCATGGCTCCAAAATATATAGAGTCAACCAAAAATATCTCAAGTCAACAAAATCTCACAAAAAAAAACTTAATCATGCTTAGAAAAGTAATCATGGGTCATTAATAAGACATGCCACCAAAAAATGCAATAAACTATACGACCTCCACATCGTTTCGCTCGAAGCAGAGAAGCCCGCTGTGTAGAACTCTAAAGATTCGTCAATACGCTGGCAGTGGGTTTAACCACAAGTATGTCAGCGGCATTAGCTATACGTAATGGCTACCCAGGTATTAAGCGAAAGGGAGGCCGACAAGAAAACTCATCCTGAAACCCTACTGAGCCTGACAATGACAATATCCGTACAGTCCGGTCCGTTCGTCTATGAGTATCGCATATCGAGTTTAGGGGGTGGATAAATTCAGACCCCTAACAACGCGACATTTAGTGTCGGTATGAAGCCTATCACCCACTAAGAAACTACTGATCCGAATCAGTAATTCTCGACTACCTTGGCCAAGGATTTCTGGTGATGGCCACCCGTGCACAACGCGACATCAACCCCTAATACCGGGAGAGACGAATCCCCTGACGATCCGCTCACTGCTTCCATGTGGCTCGGGACTGTACCCAACTAAAACTTGTTTGCATGACTCTTTTGAGCTATGGTAGGGTAGTAATCAAAGCACACTAGGAACTCACACGAGAAAAATGATGATCTCAGGTCGATAGACTAACATGTACACATGTCTCCTGGGAACTGCTATCTGACAATAGGTATAATACCAACTAGCATGTTCCCGGTGAGTCCGTCCGGTGTACTCATAACCCAACGAGCACCTGTATACATCTTAGGTGAACAAACTGACACTAATGTCTTGTAAGACCGGCCACCGCCCCTCGTCGGGGTCTCGATCAGTATACACTAGTCTATTCTGGAGTATCAATGCCTAGTCTCGAAACTCCAACGACTAGGGACATTTAAGGATGTGCTTATAGACCACCCATCTCCCACGTATAGGATCGCCATCATACTGCTGGCAGTCAAGCAAGAATCCTATGGTCTCTATCAACATGTAATAGTGATCTGTAATGCCACCTAATGCCATACATGATGATAAAGACAAAGCAGATAGCATACTATCATCTCGAGTAAAACTGTTCTACCGATATAGGTCCTCCCTCAATCATCATAATCACCTGCCTGCGACTATGATAATTGCCTCGAGGGCACTATAGCCAACAACTCTACTGGTGACCAGAGAGAGCTTGAAAAATCGCTCGCCCTTTACCTCCTCCAACAGCTCAATCTAGGAGATGTTGAGCGGAGTATACTCCTGAAACTTCAGGGAGTATGGCTTTGTCCGGTCAACCTTCTTCTTCTCTTTTCTACCCCTCTTCTTTTGATCGACCTGGTCGCTCCGGGGTAGGTTCACATTTACCTTGGACTCGAGTTAGATTTCTCGCTCGGTCCAGGATTTGACCTCGGCCATGGTATTAGGTTGTGCTAATGCAAAGGAGTGGAGCCACTCCTTGTGTCTAAGACCCGACCTAAGAGCCGTGATGACAGTCTCATCCCTGTACTCTGGAACCTCAAGAAGAGCGTTTTAGAAGCGGGTGACGTATCCTTTGAAGGATTCCTTGTCCCCGCTCTTTATAGTGAAGAGGTAATCGGCAGTCCGCTTCTGCCGTCTGTTCCCGATGAAATGCCCGAGGAACTGGGTGGCCAGCTCATCGAAGGTAGAGATGGAGCGTGGCGTGAGTCCTCGGAACCAATCTCGTCCGGCGCGGATGAGAGTAGTGGGGAACGCTCGGCATTGGGCGGCGTTAGAGTTGTCCTGGAAGCTCATCCCCGCCGTGAACGCATCTAGGTGGTCTTTCGGGTTGGACTTCCCGTCAAAGAGGGCCACCTTTGGAGGCTTGTTTCTGGAGAAGACACGGATATCGAGCAGTTCTTCAGTGAAGGACTTCGTAAGCGAGTCAGCGGCATACCTGGCCCCCTCGCTTGAAGGACGACTCTCCCGATGTATACCGTCGATCTTCTTTTCGAGGGCATCGAGGCGGTCGTGGTACCCCGAGGATTCGGCGTATTCGGAGTTATGGCCCCTCCCGCTGGCGGCCTGTGCCTGGCCGCGGTTCCGGTTTTGTTCTATGAGGTTCCTCAGGTCCCCTGGTGAGATTGTCCTCGAGCCACCATAGTGAGTGTCATCCGCGCGACCCTGTCGAGGGAGAGGGTGCCGGCCATGCCTGGGAGCAGGCGAGCTGACCGACACCTCTTCGGGGGGACAGGAGCACGATGGGCCTCGGGATGGGGTGCTCTTTCACGAGACTTCGGCGTGAAGCTGTGAGGTGCCCAGCGGGTCATTGAATTGGTCGCCACAGGGGACCTGTGGCTGGTGGAGATAGCGAGACGCTGTTCAGTCGTGCCAGCATGGGCAATGTCATCTCCCCCTCTGCGGAGGTCACGGTCCCGTAGTGGGGGAATGGCAACCTGGGGGGCTTGTCCAGCTATTTGGACACGGACAAGCGCATCCACGATGGACGCGAGCCTGTCGATCCGTGCAGACAGAGCATGAATGGCGTTAGGGGGAGGAGAGGATCCGTCCGCTCCTCCGTTGTGGGGAGGGCGGCGGCTTGTGCTGAGATCGTCGCGATGATTACTCGCCATCAGTTCGAGATCGGAAGATCAACTTTCAATGAGTGGATTTTTTTCGATTCCCACAGACGGCACCAACTGATGGAGGTCTGGATCTCCTTCAGATGTTGTCTTCCGTCGATCTGCCGATAGCGTTGATGAAGGGCTAAGATTGAGTTTGAGGGTTGCCTCCTGAAGCGTGTGGATCTCAATGGGCTTGATTTGGTGTGAAGCCGAGCTACCTGCAAAGAAGTCCCGGGGTGGTTGTACCACCGTGGACCCTCCGACGATCAAGTTAGTCAAGGTATTTGGGCAGAGCAGCAGCCTATTGGGTAAAAATTGCCTTCCCTGAGTCGTCTGAGAGAGGGGTTTATATAGCGGTCGCTATGGGCTAGCTGGCGCGAGATCCTCGCCGGCCATTACGCCCCTGGCGTTATGCCCGCGTGAATGGCGGGATCTCCCATTAATGACGAGATACGCTCGTTAATGGGGGGATGCAACGGCGTGGAATGCGGGATCGTGGGGCGGCGGATATCTCGCGTCTGGCGAGATTCGCGGAGCCGTGGCGGAGACGCCTGTGATCTGCGTTCTAGGTCGCTCGATAGAACCGAGAAAGCCTAGCTCGGCGAGAGGCCTAAAAGAGGGCGGGAGCTGAGCTGGTTCGGCTCCGTGATAGCTCGGAGGCGAAGGGCCGAGAAGCTCGGCATGAAGGAGGGCTCGACAGGGAGACAATGGTCGTTTACTTGGCAAGCATAGGAATGTTCAGGGAATCCTCGGAGGTCGGGTCCAGGTAGCGGGACTGTTCCCGCCAAAAATTTCTGCGCAAAAGAGTCCAAGGTATCAAATGGTAGCGATACGCTTAAAGAAATGCGAACCAGTATCTTCTGGCCTGTATTTTGATAAACTCCCGAAGGAAGAACTGTTAAATTCTGATGGTATCGAAAGCATCTCGAAAAACCCTTCGATTTGATATATTATGGGCTTCATAATTCATCCGGGATCAAAAGTTATGAGCAAATATGCTATGCACTGTTCCCTGATTAAAAAAATCAGGAATTACTTCAATGAGGTGTCACGTGCTCACACGTGACCAATGGTCACGTGTTGACACGTGATAGTTAAAACATGAATAATAACAAACGGCTGAAGGAAATACCTCAATGAGGTGTCACGTGCTCACACGTGACTAATGGTCACGTGTTGACACGTGATGGTTAAAATTGAAGCGTAAATAAACGCTGAGAAAAGGACTCAATCGGGGGTCACGTGTCAGCACGTGACTGGCTTCGAAAGCTTTACAGTTAATAGAATTAAAATCTAAAAGCTTCTAAATCTTTCCAAATGGAAAAGGATTATGGGGACCGTTGGATTAAAGATCCAAGGGTGATTAAATATCACCAATTTATGGAAAAATCCTAGACAAGGAAAGATTTCCCCTAAATCTCACCGAAAATAACAAACAGAATATCTTTGGATTTAAAATCCAACGGTGAATAAAATTCACTGAATGATCTAAAGGATCATATTAATGATGAAAACAAATCAAATCTTTCAATGAGAGATTTGCTAAACAAATTGATTCTTTTCCTTCTTCTATAAATAGGAGCCAAGAAAAGAAGATAGGGACCTTTTTTTGGAGAGAAAAACAGAGAGAGGAGAATTTAATTCTCAAGAGGGAAGAAAAGAAAGGAGAATTTAATTCTCAACAAAGAAAACCCTAGGTGAGAAAAGAAAGGGAATCAAAACTTCAAACAGAGAATTTAATTCTCAAAATCCAAGAGTTTAACTCTTATACAAAAAAGAACTTATTTCTTCTTCTGGTTGAAGATCTGCACAGAGCACATCTCCCCATAAGTTGAGAATTTAATTCTCATCGGGTCGAGATTCTGCTATGCAGATCCTAAACTTAGAAGGGGAATTGAGTTTTGAGAATTTAATTCTCCTAAAACAAAACTAGGGTTTAATCCTAATCAAGAATTTAATTCTTTTACATATCTGGGAATTTAATTCCTTTAAAAAGAAATCAGGGTTTTATCCTAAATAAGAATTTAATTCTTTCATAATAGGAATTTAATTCCTCCAAAATCATAATTAGGGTTTAACCCTACAGAGAATTCAATTCTTAAAATAAGGAGACTCAAAAGATCTCTGTTCATGAAGAGAACTAGTGTCACGTGCCCCCACGTGACCCTTGAAAAGATCCCTGAAGAAAAGAAGCTTTGAGGCAATGCCTCACGTGCTCCCACGTGACTCCCAAAACGCAGAAAGGAAAGCAAAGGAAATGAAAGTTTTGGGCGCTCTCACGTGTTATCACGTGACCCCTCAACAAATGCTTTAACAATTGGCGCACAGATCCCCATCACGTGCCAACACGTGATGCTCTAAAATAAAAATAAAAGTGCTTAACACTTATTCGCAGATTTGAGGATAAAACAAAAGGAGATCTGGCTCCACATTTAGGACGCCTTCACGTGTCCCCACGTGACCCCTAACAAATCCCTTTAATATTCAATGGATGAATGCCTATCACGTACCCACACGTGATGGCCAGGAAATGAAAAGTGTTTAACGCTTAATTGCAGAACAAAATAAAAGGGATCTGGTCCCACTTTTGGGCGCTCTCACGTGTCCACACGTGACCCCTCTTTCTTTAGTGTTTAACACTAATTTGGGGATTATATTTTCAGTGTTTAACACTGATTGTTTCTAGTGTTTAACACTAAATTGAAGATTATATTTCCAGTGTTTAACACCGATTGTCTTCTAGTGTTTAACACTAATTTGAGAGTTCTATCTCCAATGTTTAACACTGTTGTTCTCTAGTGTTTAACACTACTTTCAGCCAAATTGGCTAATTTCCCAGAGGCAAAAGTCCCTCTTCCAAATGAATCTCAAAATTGAGGAAATCAAAGACAAAATGTTGTCAGAGCCCCCAAACCTCTGTTTAGCATTGCTGGATGATGAGGGTCTGAACCCAGACAAATGTCTAATGGCCCAAAGGGCCAATATTTCAAACATAATTGGACTTAGCTCAAATTGGCCATAAGTCCTCAATTCAGATTTAACTGAGCCCATGTGCTCACACTCTAATTAATTGATCTTAGTCCCAAATTGGACCACAGATCTCTCAATTTACATCCGGTTCAAGGGTACATCTCTGAACTCCTCTGATATCTGTCGTTGTAATTCTTCAACGTCGTCAGAGAGATGACGGGTCCCGACAACCACACATTGATATGGACTGTAGGGTTCCTAAACTCATGGACTAATGCGTCCTTAAACTAATGTTCGTCCCCAAATGGGAATGTTGGACCACCATGTCCCTAAACTGGTAATACGGACTGTGGGGTCCTTAAACTCATGGACTAATGCGTCCTTAAACCAATGTTCATCCCTAAATGGGAATGTTGGACCACCATGTCCCTAAACTGGTAATACGGACTGTGGGGTCCCTAAACTCATGGACTAATGCGTCCTTAAACCAATCTTCGTCCCCAAAATGGGAATGTTGGACCACCATGTCCCTAAACTGGTAATACGGACTGTAGGGTCTCTAAACTCATGGACTAATGCGTTCTTAAACCAATCTTCGTCCCCAAAATGGGAATGTTGGACCACTATGTCCCTAAACTGGAACAATAGAGCCCCAAATGCTCTTTTGTTGGATCTAAACGATCCCGTTTAAGTTGATCTTACCCCCAAATATGGCTAACGTATCCTTAAACCTTCAAACAGACTTTAGTCCCAAATTGGACTATGGATCGCCCAATCAACATTGGTTCAAGGGTACATCTCCGAACTCCTCTGACATTTGTCGTTGTAATCCTTCAACGTCGTCAGAAAGGTGACGGGTCCCGATAGCCATACATTCAATGGACCACCATGTCCCTAAACTGGAACGGATCTAAACGATTCTGTTAAGTTGAGCTTAGTCTCAAATAGGACTAACGTATCCTTAACAAACGTTTGAGTTGATCTTAGCCTCAAATATGGCTAACGTATCCTCAAACCAAAACCCCAAACCCAAATATAAGTAAATACGGATTTGGACTAATCCACGTCCTACGGGCGACGGCATAACCTAGTCTCCGTATACAATTCACGGGCAACCACAAACAAAACAAACACACACGGCACGGAGTGAAATTCTGGAGAAGGAGAAAGTTGTTACCGTGATGCGGTAGCGTAATTAACTGCAAGGGCTTGCGCCTGCAAGGAAGAGCGTCCCCACAATCAAAAACCCCTCAAGCGAGGGGGAATCTGACGAAGTCTGCTACATCGGCCGCATCCGTCTAAACCTCCGATACACGGTGCCATAAATCAACTTGGCATCTTCGGAGGGGTGGACGGATAAAACCAAATAGCATCTGCCCCGAATCTCAGGCAAGACGTCCATGTCTTGGCCGCCATTCGGAGGGGAACATGGACGATAGCCCGGGGGACGCCTCCAATATATAGTCCTTGCCATGTTTCCGTATGTATCGGGACACGTCATTTGCCACGTGTCATGATCCGAGAAGCTCCCACTTATGAGCGTCATCACAAACTTTTCAAACATGTCCAAGTTGAAAAAATCCATAGAAATTTTATTTCTAACGAAATGCATGTGAGTTCAAAGATTTATTTATCTAAAGTGAGAAATTCCAAGAATTATTTTCCAAACCATACAAACATGACCTTGTGGAGAATCGCATGTTTATTTCTTCTTTGAAACTTAGTTGTTTGAGACTACAAAATAAGACCTGTTGAGAGATGCTTGGTGGTCTAAATGGTTCAGTGCTCATGTTAATTGCAACTTCAAAGGATAAATAAGTTATAAAGAAGAGGAACCTAAGCGAAATAATGGAAGTCGGGAGTTGCTCACCTTCGGATAAGTGCTGCTAATTTAATGTCTTATCAAGCTCCTTGTTCCGCGGTTACTTTTATTCCCTTAAAACCACTTATCAAGCCTTCGACTAGAAGGGCCTAATCCATTGAACCATAAATGAAAACCGTCGCTTAAGTTTTGGAACTTTAAAATTCCAGATGGATGCAAACATGAATATTCCATAACCGCGTATGGTTACTAACTCCATTACCATCAACCTATTTCATCGTTCTCTTATCATACCAGGTCAAATCAAATAAGGACTTAGAACAAAACCAGATATTTCACTTGTGAAATATACCGATCCAGTTTATAAGAAATTTCTTTTTGTAGTTCGGGTTCATCACCTAGTTTCCTTTTTTTTCTCACAACATGAGACATTCATTTTCCTAATATATGACGTAGATTTCTTTTCCGTCTTTCTCTCTCTTCTGCCGCTCACTTTCTCTCTCCTCTTCGACTTAATTTCCAACACCCAACACATCCCCCCTCTCGAGCATCGTCTCCCTTTTCCCCAATTTTCTCTCTCCTCTCTCTGTATCTCTCATCAAACCCTAATTGGCAACCCAATCGCCCTCAAATCGGCCAAATTTGCCGAATCCAGGGGTTTGGATCTTGGATTGGGGATGGATTCGGAGGACGACATGCACGACGCGAACGATGTCGAATCGCTCGACGACGATTTCTACAGCGGCGAGACTGGGATCGGGAGCGATGATGGCGACGGAGATTATGATTTTGTTGATAACGATTCGGATGATTCGGAGGATATCACCTCGCATCGGCAGCAGGTGATTGGATTGATTAAAGAATGGTGCTTTTTAATTCGTTTACAAGATTGATTTCTTAGAATTTGAGCTTGTTTTGTTAGATTGTTGAATGGAAGGGTGAGGTCTTGGAATGGAATCTAGGTGGATTGGATTTTTCTTTAATTGAAGTAGGTGTTAGAGGTGGCATGCTTAGAAAGTTGCTTGATTTGTTTTTTGTTGCATGGGCAAATATAGATTAGTTTATTTGGTGTAATGATCGCCTGTGTCATCTCAGAAATTTTAGTTCGGTGAATGCTCATGTATTGTCTTATAAATTTGGCGGTTTCTCATGTCATTAGCTCCTATCTTTACTGGTTAATATGATAGTGATTCTGACCATTCGGAGGGTATTAGTTTGCATTGGAAGCAAGTGATTGGATTGATAAAAATTCATTCTTGATGTATTGGAATGATTTTGTTTGAATTTGAGGGCTTCTTTTTTATTGAATGGAAAGGTAAGGTCTTGGAGTGAAATCTAGGTGTATTGAGTTCTTTTTGCTAATTTATAGGTGCCAGAGGTTGAATGCTTGAAAAGTCACTATTTTTTTTGAACGTTATATAACAATTCAGTTTATTTAGTGAATTGATTGTTGTAGAAACTCATATTTTTTGTTGGTCTAATGTTCATGAATTGTTTCTTGGAGTCGTTGGCTACATAACTCGGTAGGATTTATTGACTAATATATGACAGGAATGATGGCTAGTGGTATTGATGATATAGAGTGGTAGCACACAAAATTATACTCAGGAATTATTTGAGTAGAGTTTAATAAATTAGTTGAAATTTTGACAATTTTCCACTTTTGTGTGAATTTGTAATGTTCTTCTTGGCCAATTTTTATCGTGAAAAGCAGAAGTTAATATGCGGTTCAAGAGCAATAACTTCGCAAAATGAGAAATTTTATGTCTATTAACTTTTTTCCTATTTTATGGGTATTGATTGAATGGATTGTGAAATCTTACGATTCACGATTCGATACGATGCGGATAAGCTCTGATAAATATCGCAAGGTTGTATCGGAGTACGATCGATTCGTATGATTCACGATTCATATCTTATGATTTGATACGATTTTTATGATTCACAATTCGAATCAATTCAGTAAATGGTTGGGTTTGAAGTTTTTGGGCTAGGCAACAATTTAAGATCTAGTTTTATTTTTATCCCAAATTAGAAAAATCTCTAATTTTTCAATCCTTTCTCTGCCTCTCCCTTTCTTTCTTGCAAACAATCTTTCGAGCTTACTCGTCTTTGACCTGATGCCTCGCCCTTGCCTCAACGCCTAACAATTCACTAATTATCTTAATTTTATGATTAATCACATATTCACATGATTTTTATTGATTAATGTATTTTTTGTTGGATTTTGCATATTTAAGTGTTTATTAGTCATTTATGCGTATGGTAATTGACTAAATACTATGATTATATAATGTATTGTCTTATATCATTAATCTAGTCATATAATTATTATATATATGATAGTATTCTTTGATTTTGCACAAACGAATATCATATTTTACGATTTACGATTCGATACGATATACGATATGATTCATAAGAAAAATGGTATACGATTCATATCATGATTTGACAACTTTGATTATATGTTCTTAATTTATTGTGTCACATATCACAATAGTTTCTCTATTGCATCTTAAGTACATTTGTAACATTGAGTTGAAAATGCACATAATGGCGTGGCTAGTAGATATAGCATGATTAAATTATGGCGTGGCTAGTTGTATGAAAAGTAAGAGTTTGGAAGTGTCTAGGAGCATCTGTAGGAGTCGGAATGAAATCATTGTTCCTTTATTTTTGATTTCATGGAAGAGAATTATTAATTAGGACAATTTATTAAAGCCGGCTCCATTATAAGTAAATAGTTGTACTTAAGGCTTGCTGCTGCATTGGCTAAATATAACTAATTTGTTGTGCTTCATGGAAGTAAAAACTACAGAGAACCAATGTTAGGACTATAATGTAATGTAACTTAAAATTAAGCAGAAGTGTGAGTTGGCATTTCAACATTGTAATGCATTTCTTGAAAGTTGTGCATCATGAGGATGGTGAACTGGCGATCTTTTCAAAATGGGGAATGGTTTATTGAGTATAATTTGCCAGGTTGAATGTAGATATTACAGATTCAGGAAGTATAGTATTTGGGTATGCCTTCTGTCTCTTTGGCCTTTTCATGTTTCCTGAGTTGAATGCAATCCGCCAATCCCCTTAGTGATTTTTTATATCTTTTTCTTTCTCTTAAAATTTTCCTTAGTAGAGTAGAAATTTGGACTTTTGGGAGCTGCTCCTTGGTTATACGAGCTTAAATTACATAACCATAATCCCTCCATCTGTCCACCTAACATTTATCGCAACGTCCTATATTGTCCATAGTTTCCTTGAACAGCTTGGCACCAACTCATAACATCGACATTTGAATGTAACCGTGTAATATTAAGTCAACTTTATTCTGATGAAACCAAGTCTTCATAGTAATCCTCATTTTCATAGGATGACAGACACATTTAGATAGAGCCTTATAATTCCAAGATAGCTGAATATAGTTATAAGCAGTTGGAAATTCGAAACTGCTTGGAATTATGGGTCAATTGAAGGTAGTTATCATGGATGAAGAATCAATGACACATTATATACTTAGAAGTCATGTTTTGTTAATTATGCTTGTTCTTTCAGCTCCCTATGCATAATGCATGTTGGCATTTGGAACAAATTCTAATTTGGTAATTTAATCAGTGAGGATGTTCTTGCATTCATTCGACAATAACATAAATGATGAATATAATTTGCTAATTTCACACATTGCTTCATCTTTTCCCCCTATTATAACGACACTAATATTTTTTTTAACCATTGCAGCAAAATTATACCATATTAAGTGATGCAGATATACGACAACGGCAAGAAGAAGATATAAGCAGGGTATCTACTGTACTTTCCATATCAAGAGTTTCCGCATGTATCCTTCTTCGTTATTATAACTGGTAAGATTACTCTTTTGCAGCCAAAGCATTTTCGTTTATATCGGCATTAACAATATACATAGAAACGTATAGGTTTCAGTTTGGCTATGATTAACTTTTTTGACAAATCTACATTAACATGGGGTAAACACTGATAAAAGCTAGCATTTTCCTATTGTACCTTTGGTCAACCGGTGGAATTTTTGTAATGATATATTTTGCCTTCAGGGCAGGTCCTCCAAAATTAAAGATTCTATTATTTGAGAGAAAGCATGCGTTTGAGAGAAAGCATGCATACGAAGTGCTCTTTGATATTATGTTTGTATGATTATATTAGAATATGGTATTTAACAAGGATTAGAAATGCCAAGTGTAACATTTGTGTGCAATGCAAATGCAGATAATTTTCCTTTAAGAAAATCATTGGTTGGTTCCTAATGAAACCAGCAGAAATTACCCTATTAGATGTTCACTGGATTTGCTATTAAATGTTGCGTTGAACCCTAATCCATGACTGATTAGTCAGCAGAAAACAATGTCCAAAATTTTATGTTGTAATCCTCACATTTTTCAAATGCGAAATGGCCTAATGTCCTTGTATTTTGAGAACTATCTCGTATCTTGACCTGGTTTGTTATTATGACATTGAGGGTGTACTTACCTTAGACTGTTGTAAGAAGAGCTTGATGGATTGGGCGGACTGATTGATTTTGGTGGGAGTAATTCAGAATGAGTGGTGCAATAATTGTGCTGGGTTATCTATTTGTTGAGAACCATCCAAACACTGCAATGACGATTTAACGAGAAAAGGACTTTCAGCGATGCAAGCCATGCAACAATATGGTCATAGTCCTTGCCTCTTCTTGGCAGCTGGGGGGTTTACAGTGGGTAAATGTGGAAGGGGAAGGAAAGGGTCTGTTCTGTATAAGTTTATTGGAAAGCCTTTTTGTCACGTCCCGCTTCCTAAAAATATGGAATACGGGAAGCGACGAAGGCCGGCCGTGCTACCTACGGTAAGGAAAAGTCCTTCCATAGTCACATAAGGCTGTCTAGATTAACCTGTCAATATAAAATCCAAGACCAAAAGAAATAATACTGATAATCATGCTGCAATGAAACCACAAGAAATCCTAAAAATGGGTCCACTAGATAATTGATGCAATTAAAGATCCAAAACAAAAGATTCGGAATAAAATAAGATCCGAAAGAGATACAAAAGTTCTAATGTCCCATAAGGGCGCACATGTTAAAGGCTAAAAGTAAAGGAAAATAAATCTACGATTACTGATCTTCAACAAAGTCCTGGTAGCCGCTCTGATCCTGCTCAGCCTGCAGATCTGTCTCTAAACCTGAGATGGCAAATCTCAGGGATGTCAGAACATCCCAGCAAGTACTTAACGTATAAAGTGTGTGTAGCATAATAACAAGAATATATAAAAGTGAAGCCCGGTGCGCAAGAAAACATGTATATAAGTAATTAAATGCACTAACACTATGAAACATGTATGTAAGAGATCAGGTCATAACCTAACTGGCTACTAAAAGGTAAACTAACCTATCGTAAGCTTGAGTGTGTGCGTCAACCTCTGCAGGAGTAATCCTAACCCAAGAGTGGTGCCCCAAGGGCTAGGAAACACGGGCCCAACTGTGGAATGAACAAGAGACCGCTATAGCCCGGTACGAGCTGTAAACATGTGACCGCTATAGCCCGGTACGAGCTGTAATCATGTGACCGCTATAGCCCGGTACGAGCTGTAATCATGTGACCGCTATAGCCCGGTACGAGCTGCCAGCATGGGACTCCTGAGATCCTGTTGTACAACGCACACTCAAACTATCCCAACACCCACGTATTTATAACTACTATGGTAAAGATTAATATCACTAATTAAGAATGCTGAAAAGATAGGAACTTGTAGTACGGTAATTGTATGGAAATAAAACGGGTGAATAGTGGTGTCATGGCATGTAGTCCAGCATTCAAATTAATGATTTCATTTTAATATAAAATAACAAGGATCATGAATAGGCATGTCAAATACAATAGTTATAAAATGATAGTGTCCATAAACAAGAATAACATGTTAAGGTTTCTCAAGCATGCCGACAATGATAGTTTCAAGTAAAATGTTAAATATAGACGATAGAATATGATAATGTCAAAAATGTAAAACACTCAACATAAATATGCATGCATCTGTATTTAACATCCGAGTTTATTTATTGAAAAGAATAATAAATTGAAATATGGTTTTAAAGGGATAATATAGTTAAATGAGAATGACAAATTACAGATGCATAAAGTGGGTGGTGGTAACAGTATAATTACGAGATAATAGTAAGTAAGATAAAATAAATGACAGATTGACTAGTTATCATGTAAGTGCTAATAATAAGTTTTATAATCATGTGATAATAGAAAATATTAATACAAATTATAGTATCAAAATAATTTATATGATTAGGGCACATAGAGTGCAGCGATATTATAAGGAGTGATAATGTAGAAAGTTTAATTTATATATATAAAATATTAAGCCCAAAGCGTTTATTGATTAACAGTAATAATGGTATATTTTTGTGTTTTAGATTAGGATATAAGTGTTGATATTTTGCATGCTAGTGTATACCAATATTGTTGCAACAGAAACATATAATTACTTATAAAACTTTTTATATATTAAACCACATTTACATGTTAATAGTTATTTTATTACGCTTGCACTTTTACAGTTCACTTGATGAAAGGATTAATAAGTATTCTAAATTCTAGGGTTTTCATCATATATACAAGTATTATAAGATATATTAATAAAGCGGCAGAATATTACAATTTTATTTAAATATTGTAAGTTAATAATTTATTTAGAGAATTGCCGATGTTACATCGACTAAAAAAATAAAAGAGTAAGAGTACTTGCCTCGGAGACAGATAAACACGACGACACAAAGAACAACTCCAAGGTTTGATTGCTCGGCTAATTTTGAAGAAGAAAATATTGTGATCGGAAGAAAAGAAGGTTGATTTATATAAGAAGAGGAGAGATGATAATAATTAGGTTGTTATTTATAGAGAAGAGAGATGTTTAAAGATTGGAGAGAGTATTATAATTGGAGAGATAAATATTCTGATGAGATAAGATTTGGATTTGATTTTATAAAAAAAAGATATGATGGGTTGTTATATACTTCTATAAGATATTAGAAAAGTTGTATATATACATATTAGTTTGTATATAGCTAGAATAATAGAAAAGTATATGTATATATACATATTAGTAAATAGTGAAAATATATGTAGATATGTATATGGTCATGGGTTAATGAAAATAAATATAAGTAGTTATATATATAGGATTTTATGATATCAAACAACTAAAATATATTTTCAGTTAAACTATCATAACAAAATATCTTCAATAATATATATGTGTATGTATGTATATATGTTTGTAGAAAAATATTTAAAGAGAGTAGATTTGAGAAAGAGAATCTGCTGATAGAGATTAGATTAGATTGGAGAGAGAGATTTTGTTACGGAATATATATAGAAAAAGAGAGCGGGGGTTTGGTGAAATATAGTTAGTGATTTAGAAAAAATATATGTAGATAGAATAGAATATGGGAAGAAAGAAATCTGTTGGAAAAAATATTTGTTTGGAGAGAGAGAATAGTATTTGTTTTAAAAGAATAAAGTTATCAGGTGAGACATATATGGTGATTGGAGAGAAAAAATTGAGTTGTTAGTTTAGTAAAAATATTTATATGGTTAAAAGATTTAACAGGGGCTCTCATGACTTTTCAAAATTAAATATTCTAACCAAATAAATATCGTAAGGCAAAATATCTTATAAATAGAATTTAAAAATGGGTAAAATCTTATGTATATGTATTGTTTAAAGAATACCAAATAAAATATCTTGTGTTTAAATTATGATACTAAAATATAAATATGGTTATAAAATAGTGTTAGACAAATAAATATTTAAATACTAATAATATGCATATTTAACAAACTTGAAAAAACCATAATTATATGCATATATCTTAATTAAAAGTATTAAACTCCAAATTATAATAATAATAAAACAAAGCCCAATATATCCAAAAAGAAAAAGGAACGTACGATCGGATAAGAGTGTTACACTTTTCTTTTAAGGTCTGAAGCATCGAAGGCAACTAACTTCAAATCTAAACATTAGATGTAAGATAAATTTGGGTTGAGTAGCTCGAAACAACTTATCCGCATTCAACCAACTGTTAAAAAGAAGTTACACCATGCAGACTTAACACCCCAATTGATACAGAATAATACAATTTGTTAAATCTTTATTGGAGTTAGGATCAGATACTTATTAATCATTCAGGGCTATCTATCTTTGGATAGGTTTTTAGTTGAAATTGTTGATGCGTTTGACTAAAAGCTTAGGTTTTGCTAACAAGATGATGCTTAACGTGCTGAAGGTACAAAGAGAAGGCGAAGAGAATGAAGGCTTTCCATCAATTGATCATATGAATGCTACTTGATAGTAAAATAAAGGAAAAGATAAGTTCACATAAAATTTAAATCTTATCTGAAACCTAAAAAGAAAAACGAAAATTAAAAGCTTATCTAGAAATAGATAATTTCAAATGATTAAAAATTATGTCCTGATCCACTGAAAATCAAACTCACGGAGAACTCTTAATAGATTGTCCTGTTCTCGATCACTCACGGATTAAGTTTTAGTCAAGATACACATAGAATCTAGACATTTCATGCTTTTTATTCAATAGGAATTGAATCATCTACATTTAGTAGATCGGCATAATATGTTTTATACTATAGATCTTTGATTAATTAAAGTATGCAGTAGCTTGCTAGATATGAGGAGCTGGGTTAGCACTAAGTTCTTTGGATAGTATAATCAGGTTCCAAATATGATGACACATGCCCTTTCAAATCAAGATTCTCTATTTTCAGTTATTTTTTTTTATATCAATTTGCCTATCCTCAAGTTACTTTAGGTGAACTTTCTAATAAATACTTGCTTCTTAAGACCCTAAAACAAATTAGAGCTCGCAAAATATACACGTTTTAGGAGCAAATTTCAATTTAAAATGCATCAGACAAGTTGGCTGATATTTGAAAGCAAAACATGGCTTCAATGCCTTTATCGCCTGAGAGGAGAGCCTGTAGAAAATGAGAGATGAAATACAAAATAATATAAGCGTATAAAGTTAGTAACATCAAAAGTGGTATTATAAGTTAATGATCAATAATATTAACTTCTATCGTCAAATTTGTATTACATATTTAGTGCTCGAAGGTTGCCAAATAATTCATAGATCATACACTGGGGCGATAACCCATATAATATTAACAAATAGGTAATCAGAAAAAAACATATAAGTGAAAATATAGAAAAAAAATGAGAGCCTGTAGAAAATGAGAGATGAAATACAAAATAATGAAAGTGTATAAAGTTAGCAACATCAAAAGTGGTATCATAAGTTAATGATCAATGCTATTAACTTCTAACGTCAGATTTGTATTACATTTTTAGTGCTCGAATGTTGCCAAATAATCCATAGATCATACACTAGGATGATAACCCATATGATATTAACAAATAGGTAATCAGAAAAAAAAACATGTAAGTGAAAATATTGAGAGAAAAAATGAGGGGGGAATTTGTGCGAAATAATATTACCAGAATGAGAAGAACATAATATCGCTGCCACATAAGTTCTAACTCAGTAAAATAAGAAGAAATAATATCTGCCCCCACATCCTTCCTATTAGTTTGGCCATTGAAGTTTCACACTGAAGCTTAGCACATCACATAGTTTTGTGACCTCAATTGCTTTCTTGACATTGCTACAATACGATTGGATCATTTAACCGTGATAATTTATTCATTTTAGTGTGATTCTGATAACTTGTTTTTCTATTTCTGTTTACTTTCCTTTGGATTACAGGAGTGTTAGTAAGGTGCATGATGAATGGTTTGTAGATGAAGAAAGGGTTCGCAAGACTGTTGGCTTGTTGGAGAATCCAGTGGATGTGCCAAGTTCCAAGGAAGTACGTAGAGTTACTGGTTCTAGACTTCTAGCTATTGATTGGTATTTGTTGCTGGTACATTAAGATATTTTCGAATTTAATTTCTTTCTTGCATTCTGGACTTCATGTTTTTATTGTGCAGCTGACTTGCGGAATTTGTTTCGAAAACTACCCTTGTAATATGCTGAGTGCTGCTGGTTGTGGGCATCCATTTTGTGGTGCATGCTGGAGAGGTTCGTATTATATCATAGTTGATTTCATTCTGTTTCACGAGGAGTTTGAAAACATAAGTAGTTTGCCACTATTGTATCAGTGTCTTTATGCTTCTACTATAGAAATGCAGTTAATCATCACTTTCTCAAAAATTGTGCCAGTTTCAATTATATCAACATCGATCAATTAGAAATTATATCTGATTTTTCTATAATCATGTTCTGAACTGCATATTGAAGTCCGACTTTTTAAATAATTTTACTTGAGACTGGCTTTATCCATATTTCCATTGTTTTCCATCTGCCTTTGTCATATGTTCATTGTTTCTACAGTCAAGTTATGAACTGCTTAAGTTTATTTAACGATTGGCATTGTGAATAATTTTACTTAAATTGGAGTAATGCATTTTCCCTCTGTTGTGTCGTATACCTTTGTTGAGCGCTTACTTCAATGTTAGTGTTATTGAATCCTCTAATTTTTTATCCCCATATATTTCAGAACATGTGCCTTTTTCGAATTTCTTGTGAGGTGTCAACTCCTTTACCATTTCAGCAATTGATTTATGCTATTACTTTTACTATAATAGTTGGGTTGATCGAGGAATCTTTTGCAAGTCAAAGCACTATTTTTAGCCTTTCCTTTTTTGCCCTTCTCTTTATCCATATTTATTTCCATAATCTTTGCTAATGGCCCATTCATGAGAGGCCTAAGAAAAATGAATATTTAGTGGGTAGCTGGCCCATTAATTTTTTTTATCAATTATTATAATTAGTTATGTGCTAATATATTGTTAATGATTAATAATGGGTTGTTGATGGGCTATTACTTATTTTTATAAAATGATAAAAAGATGAATCATGTAAGAAGATTTACTAAAAGTTTATTATATGATTATCCACCAACATTTTTAATAGTTTTATTTTAAATCATATTGGATTATTTATAATGTATGGTATAAAGTATATAATTATATTTTTTATAAATTACATTCAATAATTAATTTTTCCATCAAAAACTAATAATGTACTTATGATTCATACGAAGCTAAATATAAATGCTCACTTTATTAGTTTTTCCAAAGCTACAATGTTTATGAAGAAATATCACAACCCATAAAAACTTTTATTCATGTTGAAAGTGAAAAACCAATGATGAGACTTTAAAGATAGTCCCACATTGAAAATAACAAAAGAAACATATGGGTATAAGATATAAGATATGCCAAATCTCAACAAGGCTTGAGTCTTATTATTGGAACCCACTTATATCAAAGGCCTATGTATATCTATTAAAAAGCCTATTACCCCCTCAACTTTAAACGAACTTTAAACTTTAACAATTCATGAAGATTATTTTGAGCTAGAAGAAGTTGGAACTATATATTCTTTTTATTTCATATTGCTTACATTTTAAGTTGTAACGATTGTGTTATAATGTACTAAAAATATTTTAGATCATATTTGGTCCCACTGGTTACGCGTGGGGTCAAAATATAGTTATTATTACATAGGATGCTTCTTTCTATAGAAAAGTTGGTATGATCACATGTGCGTGGTAGACAAGCATGGCCATTAGCACCGGACATTTTTTAATAACCTGCAAATCCTTCGCCTTTGTTAATTGAAAAATAACCTGTATTTATTTTTCTATCAGAGAAAACATAAAACAACAACCGAGCCTTTTATCCCAAGCATACGGGGTATGCTATATGAACCAACATGAGAATCACACCGGGTCCAGCATATGAATGCTTCACCTACACTCACTCCTATCGAACAATATACTTTCATTGAGGCCTTTGACAACCACATCTTTTCGTATCACCCCCATCTATGTTTTCTTCGGTCTCTCTTTTGCCCTTTTAACATTCCCTATATCGAGAGTATCCATTCGTCAAACCGGTGCTTCCATAGGTCTGCGTTGCACACGACCAAACCATTTTAGCCGGTTTTTCCGCATCTTCTTCTCCACATGTGATATACCAACTTTTGCACGAATATTTTCATTTCGCAACTTTTGCACGAATATTTTCATTTCGCATCTTATCTTTTCTACTGTTATCACACATCCAACGAAGCATGCACATCTTTGCTGCGTGCATCTTCTGTGTGTGATGCTTCTTAGAAGCCCAGCATTCTGTACCATATAATAAGACATGCCGAATATCGCTCTGATAAAACTTTCCTTTCAACCTTAACGGAAGTTACGATCGCACCATTTCAATCAACCAGTCCTTTGGTTGACATATGATGTATGTAGAGTGTTTTGCGTCATCCTATTGAGATAAGAATGCGCGTCTCTTGTCAGGAATATTACAGATTTCCCCTCCTTAGGATAGGCTGGGGTTTAATGATTATGGGGATCCGAATCTCCGGCAGTCGCGGACTAAGCTGCCGTTAATTACCCCACTTTTGGAGCGAGGAAATCTCCGATTAACAAGTCATACGAACTCGATGTGCAATATGTGCGTGTTGTGTTTGAGAACAATTTTGAGGGTGTTTCAGGTATATCGGGGGCCTCACAGAGTTTTCATGGGGTCCTGCTACCCGGATAGCGGGCTGGGGATCAAGAGAGCTAGCAACCCCTTTGTGGGGTGCGGGGCAGCGTCCTGTTAGATTTTTTTTCTAACGAGAGAGGTGATAAGTGTGTACATGTTGAGTGTACGCTTAGCAAAGTGAGCACATAGCAAGGTGCACACTTGGTAAGGTGCACACTTGTCAAGTGCGCATCTGCCAAAACGTGCACCTAGTAAGGTGCACACTTGGCAAGGGCCGCACATGACAAGTGCGTACCTAGCAAAGTGCGCACTTGGTAAGGGACGCACCTGCCTAGGTGCACACCTAGCAAGGTGCGTACTTAGCAAGGTGAGGGAGTGAAGGGGCCAAAGGGTTCCGAATGGGCCAAAAGTCCAGTATAGTGTGCACTTAGGGAAGTGCACACCTAGCAAGGTGCGCACCTGGGCCGGTGCGTACTTGGCTCGATGTGCACCCAACGGGGTGCGCATCTAGCTAAATGGGCACCTAGCACGGTGCAAGTAGGTTCAAAACCTAATAAAGCAACAGTCTAAGAACACCAAGATTTTGACTTTTGAAGATCAAAAGGGGCCATTTTCCTTTTTTCAAAGCCTCCTAACGTGCGCACTTAAAAAATAGAGGAAAAAACTTGCGCACTAAAGAGCAGCTCAAGACTCAAGATTTTGTTTTTTTAAGAATTCAAGATTAAGATCAAGATTATCTTTCAAATCATCATGGGGGGCCTTTTATAGGCTTACATCTTTTCGTTTGGCCCCATGGCTTGTACAAAATTGGCATTTTGCTCATCCCATGCCCATGTGCTTATATCTTTTCGCACATGTGCCATGGGCTTAACAAAATTTGGCTTTTTGCCCGTTTATTTTACATTTATTCATGAAAATTATATCAAACCTATTTATTGCATGATTATTTCTCTAGCATGGGGGCTGGTCTGGGCTTGGGCCCACCTGTTTGGACTTGTGTTCGGACGTGGGCCTGGCTTGGGTTCAACAGTAGGATCCGTTTGCTTTGGTTTAAAGCCTACTTGTTCGCGGTTTGAATTTGACTTTGACTTTTGATCAATGGGGTGTAAATTTTAACCTCAACAAAGTGCCCCCTCAATGAATGCACACTATGTATGGGTCGTGTGCGTGAAATTGATGGATTTTTTCGCATGGGGGTTGACTTGATTTGATTCCGCTTTTGGGAGGTCGGCACTGCCTTTTTTACGACATGGACAGTCGGTGCTTGACGTATTTCCGAGATAGAGTGTCGGCGTATGACGTATCTCCGGCACGGAGTGTTGCTGGTTGACGTATCCCCGGCATGGAGTGTCGCTGGTTGACGTTTTCCCCAGGCGGAGTGTTTATTTGACGTTTCCCCGGCACGAAGCATTGCTGGTTGATGTTTTTCCGAGACAGAGTGTCGGTGTATGACATATTCCCGGCACAGAGTGTCGCTGATTGACATTTTCCCGAGGCGGAGTGTCCGTTTGACGTTTTCCCGGCTCGGAGCGTCGCTGGTTGACGTTTCTCTGAGACGGAGTGTCGGTGTATGACGTATCCAGGCACGGAATGTCGCTAGTTAACGTGTCCTCGAAACGGAGTCTGTTTGATGTTTCCCCAAGACGGAGTGTCTGCACGTGACGTATCCTTAGCGCAGAGTGTCGGTGTATGACGTATCCCGAGACGGAGTGTCTATACGTGACGTATCCCTGGCACGGAGTGTCGCTGGTTGACGTTTTCCCGAGGAGTGTTGGTGTATGACTTATCTCCGAGACGTAGTGTCTGTATGTGACGTATCCCTGGCACGGAGTGTCGCTGGTTGACGTTTCTCCGAGACGGAGTGTCGGTGTATGACGTCTACCCTTGCAACGAGTGTGTTCGATATTTCCCCTTGCGTGGAGTCACTGTTTTTGATGTAGAGGTCGTTGCTAGAATTGGTTGGTTTGATTTGTTTTGGGAGGTTCCAATCTGTCAGGACTTTTGAGCTTGGAAGCGTTTTCGGGTGGGACTTTAGTTTGATTTGTCTGATTCCTGCCTCATTTGCCGGGATCTTTGATATTGAGGTATTGCAGTGTGGGACTTGGAATTTGGATTTTTGTTTGGCATCAGCATCACAATACTGGAACATGATACCAGGAGTGAATCATCATTTGCCATAAGAGGATTTGGGGATTTTGGTTTTGGTTTGGCATCAACATCGCTACACTGGAATGTGGTACCATGAGCGAATCATCATTTGCCATGAGAGGATTTGGGGTTTTTGGTTTGTCATCAACATTGCTACACTGGAATGTGGTACCAGGAGCAAATCATCATTTGCCATGCCCGCTGGGGAACGATGGCTTATGAGATAGGTTTAGGCCCGTCACCTAAGGCTTTTCAATTTTATGAGCCGTAAGGGTCTTATAAGAGCATTTTTTCCCTACGAGTCGAGAGGATCTCGTATATGTATTTTCTCTTTAGGAGTCATGAGGACCACCAAGTGTGTTGCTTCTTTGTGAGTCGTAAAGATCTCACGTGGGAATATTCTCCTCACAAGGTCGAGAGGACTTTTGAGTGTGGGATTTGGAATTTGGGTTTTTGTTTGGCGTCGGCATCGCTACACTGGAATATGGTACCAGGAGCGAATCATCATTTGCCGTGAGGGGATATTTTTGATCCCAGTTTAATGACTTAGGGGTCATTTGTTACCAGTTTAACGACTTAGGAGTCTATTGGATCGAAAGTTTGGAATTTTGGGTTTGGTGTGAGTATTAGCGTTGCTAACACTGAAGCATAGGTACCACGAACAATTCATCATTTGCCTTTGCCTATTGGGGAGCGATGGCTTAGGAAACTGGTTTAGGTTCCTATCACTTAAGGCTTTTCAATTTTATGAGCCGTAAGGTTCCATAAAAGCATTCTCCCTAAGAGTCGAAAAAATCTCATAGGTGTATTTTCTCCTTAGGAGTCATGAGGACTCCCAAGTGTGTTTTTCCCTTATGAGTCATAAGGATCCCACGAAAGTGTTTTCTTACGAGTCGAGAGGATCTCGTAAGTTTTGTTCTTCTCATGTATCATGAAGACATGAGTGGGTCTTCCTAAATGGAGCATAATTCCAAGGGTGAAGACCGGCCGCAGGACTGGTGATTGCGGTGGGATATAGGTGTGGTTTGCTTGTATATGTCCGTGGATTGTACACGATAGTCAATTTGGGGACTGACCGTAGGGCAGGAGGAATTTGGTTGGGATGGGGATCATTTGTGCCCGTGGATTGTATACGGTGGTCAGTTTGGAGACCGGCTATAGGACTGGTAGAATTTGGGGAATTTGGATTTTGGTTAGCGTCTGTATCGCTGCACTGGAATATGGTACCAGGAGCGACTCATCATTCACCGTTTAGGAATTTTTTATTTTATTTTAATTTTTTTAAAACGAGGTTGCGTCCTTGCGGGTTTCATAAGCTTGCGGGTAGTCTCGCTGTTTTTACTCACGAAGCCTTTTCAGGTTTTCATTCGTGTCCCTTTTGCTTGGACTGACCCTTTATTTATTTATTTATTTCTTCTTTTTCTTTCTTTTTTTATTTTTTATTTTTTAGTTTAACGACTTAGAGGTCGATTATTCCCCGTTTAACGACTTAGGAGTCAACTGCTCCCAGTTTAACGACGTAGGGGTCGTCTGTTGTGCGCTTATTCGAAATTCTTGAACTTTGATCTCAATGTGTTTCAACGTTCTCTGTCTTTTTGGGAATATGTGTGTCCCATAGGAGCTGTGGTGGACCGGGTCATTTTCTTAAGTGGGCGATTGAACCGTCTGCCCCCAGAGGGTTTTGGTCCTCGTCAGTATAGAGTTAGCGATCGTAACTTGGTCGTTTGCTAACGTGTCTTTAGCCAATGAGATCACTCCTTCGTATTGTTTTTCAACTCAATGCTGGAAAATATAACAGTCTTCGATTGTATGACTTACTACCCTGTGGTATAGGCATTACAGGCAATCGTCGATTATATTTGCTTTATGAGGCCTTTTTGGCTCGGGGAGTTGCAGACCGTTGTTTAGGGCGTCCTCGAATATTTTACGGACCCTGTCTTTTTTAAAGGAATAGACTTTAATCAACTTCTCTTGCAGGGGCGATTCTCCTCTCCCTCCCAACACTGGTTTTCGAGGCTGATCGGGATTAGGCCCGCATGTTACTCGCTTATTTCAGTTGGCAGAGGTATTAAAGTATTCAGTGTTGGGACGTCCACCTTTGCGGTTGTCATTTTCCGGACATTTGAACTCTTTATATTGGAATTTTGGAAGAGATTCGGGACCAGCATGTTTCAACGTCTGGGCTCTTTTAATTAGGTCCTGAAGAGTTTCGGGGTCCGCCGATGACTTGCCTTTGATTTTGTCCCGTATCAATTTACCGCAGTCATGCACCAGGACTTCTCTGGAGGTTGGTCGCCGTTGACTTTCATGAAGATGCTCCGCCCTTAGATTAGAGGGAAGACTGCTGGCTTCATTGGGGTGGTAATCCCTGGTTTATGGATCGAATCTTGATCTTGTTGTGATTGAATTCGAATGACTTGGATTGCGAGATTTGCCACAACATTTACCAGATTGTCGACTTTGGAATGGATCCTGGCTAACTCCTTACCCCTGTCTTGAAATTGCTCTTGAAGCCACTAGAATAATGCTCGTTCTGTAATTTCAGGGATAATGACTAGATTATCCTCATAGTCTGAGCTTGATTCTCCACAAGCCATGCGCTCTTTTTGCTTAGCAGCTTGAGCATGGCCTTTATCATTTTCTGAACCAAGCCGGTATTGAGCAACGTCAACCATATCATCACCATGGGTGTGAAGCATAGGGGGATTTGTTTCTCCAGGTTCGACCATGTAGATTGTATGGACTGCATATCTGTCCGTTGCCTCTTCATTGTCAGTATTACTTGCTGAACCTTTGGACTGTCGCCGTGGCTTTCTCCTTTCAGGGAAGGGTGAACAATTGAGAGTGGTCGGTTCCCGAAATACCTCAGTTTTTGTTTGTGTATAATTGGCGGCTGCGGCTTGATCGTTTGTCAACACGCCATGGGACAACGAGATTTCTCCCGCCTAGTATTATTGCTTGATCCAATCCTTGAAAATGCAACCGTCTTCGATAGTGTGTCCCACACTTGGTGATATGGGCAAAAATTAGGATGGTCAGTCATGTTTGCTTCACTCGGCCTTTTTGGTTCCGGCAACCGCATACTATTCTTAAGAGCATCCTGGAATATTTTGTGGACCTTGTCTCTTCTGAAAGAGTAGACCCTGTTTCTTCTTTCCTCTAAAGTTGGCTCTCGAGATTTGTTGGCCTTCGATTCGCCTATTCCTTGCTTGTTAGAAGAGTCTGTGTTATTGGAACTTTCGTCCTTTCGGTCGTCGTCCTTCCGATACTTTGGTTTGTTTATGAACTGGAGACCTGGAGTGGACTCAGGCTTTGAGCGTTCCAACATCTGAACCTTTTTTGTCAGTTCTTGGAATGTTTTGAGTCCGGTTGTGCATAGGAAAGGATTCATCCAAATACCAAGATTTCCGCTGAGGAGATTGATGGATTGGTCTTGTTCCAACGGTGGCTCACATTTAACAGAGTTGCGTCATCGGGTTATAAAACCTGTGATGCTTTCATTGTGTTTTGGCTTCGTCCTCACAAGGTTAGTAATGGTGATTTTATTACCGACGCTCATGAATCTTTGCTTAAACAAATATTCTATCTGGGCGAAAGTAGTAACGAGGTCATCCAGTATGCTCGCATACCAGTCGAAAGCGACATCAGTTAAGCTATTAATGAACTGGCGGAGGAGAAGCGCATCATTGCCCCAGTATTCCCGCATGATTCTTTAAAGTGGGCGATGTGCTGATTTGCATTTTCCATCCTGTCGAATCTTTCGAATTTGGAGACGACATAGCCACTAGGAAACTCTACCAGCAGGATATGGTCTCCCATTACTACTGACATCTTTTTGTGCTTCGACTTCGGCCACCAATGTTTTGACTTTGTTGGCGATCAAATCCATGATTTGATTTTGTGTTAGCGAGTTGCTGTCATCGGTAGGCAAGATATTTCCTGAGATAGGATGCGGCCAACTTTTGTGCAGCTCGCCTGCTTTTGGACTTAAGGGAATGGGCGTCGGCTGCTTCGGGACACCGTTTTCCGATTCATAGATGGAGCCATACACTTGATTGGGCGGTTGAAGGCAACTTGGGCCGTGAGTTGTAAGGCGACGTTTGTCAAGTCGTTAATGTTTGAGTAGAGCTTGGCCATCTCCTTGTCTTTCTTTCTGAGCTTCTTCTGGAGCTCTTAGATGAATTGCTGCTCTGCAGTCTTAGGACGGGAAGTTGGCTCCTCTTCGCTTTCCGAGCCCGACTCCTCATGAAATGAGAGATCTCAATACCTCTCAGCCTCAATGGGAGGGTTTTCATTATCTTCTGGAAGAGGTTGGTCTTGAGAAGTGCCAGCCACATTCAGGCAAAGTTGGGATGTGGTAGACCCGTCCTTACTCTTGCTTCGTGTGCCTGCCATGTAGACAGTGTGTACCACGTATCCAGCCATCTTTTTTATCACTGACAGCTGATTTCGCGGATCGTCGTCGTGGCCTTTCCTTTTCAGGAAAGGACAAGCGATTGAAAACGATTGGCCTGGATGGGTCCTTGGGTGGCGTCGGTGCCCCTTTCTGGATTTTTCCCGTTGCTTTTGCGCGGGACAGAGCGGTTGGTAGACTCTTGAAGAGATGGTGTCATGCCTTTTGTTTTGAGGCTTGGATATGTCCTTTTGCAGCACCGTTTGAATCGCTGTCTTTTTTATTCTTGCCGTTATGGAATTTCTTTGAATCCACTTCAAGGGTTCAAAAGAATTGTTGATTTTCACGGCTGATACAACTGTGGTCGCAAAGCAGGCTGGGCTTTGGAACTTTACAAAATTTAACTTGGCCGGAGCCCGGCCTTTTTGTTGGTTCTATATCTGAGCCGCTTCTGTCTTAGTTTTTCCACCTTGAGCACTTGGGGGCTTCTGCTCTTCGGGAAGCCGCCGTAGGTTGAGTGATGAAGAACCTTGGAGATACGTCTGACTGTGCACTTGTATGAGGCATCGCCTGAGCTTGCCCATGATGTTTGCCGACTTCCTTTGTTTTGGCGATCTTGCCCCTAGTTGGAGCGCCAGAGAGTCGTTCGCATACCGTCTTACGTTTAGGTTGTGGTGCCTCGGCGATCACAACGTTTGGCTTTTTGCCCCTTGAGGTCGGCGTGGCCACTTGGTTTGCCGGGATTTCCGCCAGATGAGCGCTTCCGGCAGGATAGATGATAACAAAATCAAATTGGCGGGGTGGCTCCTCCCACTGCCGACTGAGGCTTATGGGGAGAACTACGCGAGTATTGATCTTGACCACGTACGGGATTGGGGTTACGTCGGAAGCTGAATTTATCTTGGAAGACATCTTCGTTGAAAGTTGATTGCTGCATGAAAAAGTATTATTTTAGTACAAATATCGGTATATATGTTAAATCAGTTCGCATGAACGCTTGACCCGATATATGAAAGAAGAGAAAAGCCTCACCGAACGTGTCAGAATCTGTAGAGCGTTTTTCATCACCCTATTAAGATAGGAATGCTCGTCGCTTGTCAGGCATATTACAGATTCCCCCTGTTTGGGGTAGGCTGGGGTTTAATGATTGTGGGAACCGAATTTCCGGCAGCCGCAGACTAAACTGCCGTTAATTACCCCTCGTTTTTGGAGCAAGTAAACCTCCGATTAACAAATCAAACAAATCTTGCGAACTCGACGTGCAATATGTGTGTGTTGTGTTTGGGAACAATTTTGAGGTGCTTTGGGTATATCGGGGGCCTTAGAGAGTTTTCACGGTGGTCCCTCTACCCGGATAGTGGGCTGGGGGTTAAGGGGACTACCAGCCCCCTGCGGGGTGCAGGGCAGCGTCCCGTTAGAAATTTTTTCTATCGAGAGAGATGATGAGTGTATACATGTCAAGTGCGCACTGAGTAAAGTGAGCACATGGCAATGTGCGCGCTTGTCAAGTGCACACTGAGTAAAGTGAGCACATGACAAGGTGCGCGCTTGTCAAGTGTGCACCTGCCAAAATGCGCACCTGGGAAGTGCACACCTGGCAAGGGGTGCACATGACAAGTGCGCACCTGCCAAGGTGCGTACCTAGCAAGGTGCGAGGGAGTGAAGGGGCCAAAAGGTCCAGTATGGTGCGCAATTAGGGAAGTGCGCATCTTGACCGGTGCACACTTGGCTCGATGTGCACCCAACGGAATGTACACCTAACCAAATGGGCACCTAGCATGGTGTGCACCTAACACGGTGCAAGTAGGTTCGAAACCCAATGAAGCGACAGTCCAAGAACACCAAGATTTTGACTTTTGAAGATCAAAAGGGGCCCTTTTTCTCTTTTTAAAGCCTCCTGACGTGCGCACTTAAAAAGAGAGAAAAAACTTGCGCACTAAAGAGCAGTTCAAGACTCGAGATTTTGTTTTTTGGGGAATTCAAGATTAAGATCAAGATTATCTTTCAAATCATCATGGGGGCCTTTTATAGGCTTACATCTTTTCGTTAAGCCTTATAGCTTGTACAAAATTGGCATTTTGCCCATCCCATGCCAATGTGCTTATTTCTTTTTGCACATGAATCATGGGCTTTACAAAATTTGGCTTTTTGCCCGTTTATTTTACATTTATTCATGAAAATTATATCAAACCTATTTATTGTTTGATGATTATTCCTCTGGCATGGGGGCCGGTCTGGGCTTGGGCCCCACCTGCTTGGACTTGTGTTCGGGTATGGGCCCTACTTGTGTTCGGGCGTGGACCCGGCTTGGATTCGACAGTGGGATCCGTTTGCTTTGGTTTGAGTTTACTTGTTCGCGGTTTGACTTTAACTTTGATTTTTGGTCAATGGGGTGTAAATTTTAACCCCAACAATGTAAAAATTGTTATGTTAAGTAGCTTAAAGCTTAATAGCTTACCTCATTTAAGGTTACTCCTACAAAGAAAAACTGTACCGGTCTTTTGGGGAATTGCCGTGTGTGATTGGGTTATAATAAGAAAACTTGTGTCGATGTCTACAAATCATAGTTTTTAAATGATTGCCTAAATGAATATAAAGGGATGTTTGGTAGTATAAAGGTTGCTTACATAATCAAGAAAGCACGGTATAGACAGTATATCTTATATTTTTGCCAAATTTTGGGTAGAATGGTTGATAAAAGGTGACATATGTAAAGAGCAATCTGATTCGATTTGGCGTGCATGCCATGTTGACGAAGACTGATGAATGTGCCATTTTCTTTTAGGTAGTATCTGAATATAATATCATTTACTTATAATCTAGTAAATAAGAATGACATTATGCGTTTAAGTTTTAATCTAGAGTTGCTAAGCATTGTTTTACTATGTTGACATACTATCTCTTACTAGCTACTATTTGTTTTTGGGCTTAGACTTTAGTCTAAATTGTAAACCTAGTATTAACAATGTATTAATAAGGAATCTATACTATTATATGGGCCCTGTTAGGACTCTCCTTTTCTTCTATTTTACTTGGGTTGTTCATTAATCTGTAATGATGGGTGGTTATAGTGGAGGAGTGTTTTTTGAGTATCGTGAAGACGTAGCTTCTGGAGTCTCATGGACTCGTTGGGTACTAGTAATAGTAAAGAAAATATTTTATAGATGGTATAATACTGACTATCCATGCTTTATGGGTGAGATTTTTTTGTATCACAAATTAGAAGCATATTATGTCTTAAAAATCAAATGTGTATCTGGAAAAAGTATGCGATTGAATTGGATAAGTAGCAATGTGCCAAAAGATAGGATAGCAGGTATCTCCGCTGAGGGTAAAGTAACTTCAAACGAGGATAACATTATGGGTTGTGTTAGCTTCATTTGGTTAAAAATTGGAGAACTGGTTGAGATGGTTGTAGCATGGGCGATGGATATCGATATAGTTACACGTATATGTTTTATAGTTTAAGAATGAGGACTACTTAAACAACATGGATTGAGATAGCTAAAATAATATGATAGTTGTTAATTTAACTGAGATGGCTCATCTGGGTGGAGAAAATATGATTCATATAGCCAAACTCAAATAGTTAAGCTATCAGTTTTCTTTTTATTGTTTCATAGGGTTCCATGCTTATAGAAATAGTTGGAGATGCTCTCCATTCTCGCTATGACCAGCAAGACTGCTTTTCAGCTGAATTTCCATCTCCACCAACCGTTAATAGGTTCTGACTATGGTTTGAAATCTCGGCTGATTCCGATCTGAGATGGCGGAATCTGATCCAAAAAATGGCCGTATGAGTCCTAATACCGATGTTGTTTGACACGAAGTTATGGTTGGTTTATTATTTGATTAGCAGGTTTCTAGTATTAAGTTTATTAATGATTTAGTGGTCAAATAATAGGTTATTAAATTATGGTTTTATTTGACATCATTAATTACTAAAAAGTATATAAATTATATTAGTTTTTTTTTACCAAGTAATATAACAACCATTTTTGACATCATTGATTGGTAAAGAATTTGCCAAATGGTTTCTAGCCGCCTTTTCTATTTATGCTAAGAATTTCCTAATTTAAAATTTTTGTTTTGTCAAATGATATAAAATTTTATATTTCCAAGCCGAGATGGCCGATATGGCCGATTCCAATCCAAAAAGTAACCACCCGATATCGATACCGATTTCGAAATTTTAAACCTTGGTCCTGACATTACTTCCACCATATACGCTTCCGCTAAAATCATTGATTTTATATAGTTCAATATATTATACCATTTAGACTGATCGCAATTTTTTTTTTAAATTGACAGGTTACATGGGTACATCAATAAGTGATGGACCTGGATGCTTAATGCTTCGGTGTCCTGATCCATCTTGTAGCGCTGCTGTTGGCGAAGACATGATTAGTAAATTAGCTCTTGAGGAGGATAAACAGAAGTATTCACGCTACCTTGTGAGGTCTTATATCGAAGATAATAGAAAGGTATGTATGGAAGCAAATATGGTTACATAACGCAGTTTCTTTATTTTCTCGTTACCTTTTGAGTCATACTAGTCTCCAAAAATGAAATAATCGTCGAATGAAGGATGAAATCTAGGACAATGATTGCTAAAAGTATACTATAATAGGTTCTTATTTCCGCAGTGATATAAGCAGTTTTGAAGCGATTTAGACGTCTTTGGATGTGTTGTTTGAGATGTTCCACCCCTAGAAGGTTGTTAAGCTGAGGCCTAACATTTTGCACTGGTTAGTTATAGCAAGAATATGGAAGAGAGGAATTATTGCATTTACGTAATTTTTTTTTTACACGTGATGGTTATTCATTTCTAATGAGGTGCTCTCTCTCTCTCTCTGTGTGTGTGTGTGTGAGAGAGAGAGAGAGAGAGAGAGAGAGAGAGAGGTTGATGAAGGATATTCATTTCCCTAGCTTTAAGTCTTCTAACTCTACCAGTCTCCCACTAGCATGGAAGTTTTGTGCAGAAATTTATGGATTTCAGCTTATTATCTGTGTCCGCAATTATATTCTGCTGTAATTTCTGTCCCTGCTAAGTACATGGCTATTGGCATCAAATAACAAGCTTCATATATTTGATTGGTGTCTAGAGCAGTTGCCAATGCAGTCTCACACACCAGCATCTTTATCAGTTAATATGTTGATTCTTTCCTTTAAATTTGGACTTGATTTGAAAGTATCATTCTTCTAGAGTTGCTGGTGACTGCTGGCCTCTCCAAATAAGTATAAGATTGTATTCGGAGCTTTAAATTCATCAAGAGTTCTGTAAATGGAGATATCATTTATTGTATTCTATTGTTCTTGTACTGATTACCTTACATTTTCATTTCCTCTTTTAGACCAAATGGTGTCCTGCTCCTGGCTGTGAGTTTGCTGTGGAGTTTGTTATGGGTAGTGGAAGTTATGATGTAAATTGCAATTGTTCTTATAGCTTTTGCTGGAATGTGAGTTTTTTTTTTGTGCAATTTCTTTTTTAAAAATTATTTGGT
Source organism: Agapanthus africanus (assembly GCA_030015575.1). Taxonomy (NCBI): domain Eukaryota; kingdom Viridiplantae; phylum Streptophyta; class Magnoliopsida; order Asparagales; family Amaryllidaceae; genus Agapanthus; species Agapanthus africanus. The sequence goes on along the minus strand of JASDDO010000022.1, from coordinate 601,178,646 downwards.
TTACTCTCCTTACATGAGTTGTATGTAATTAACCGGCAGTGTACTGAAGAAGCTCACCGACCAGTGGACTGCGAGACAGTGGCAAAGTGGATATTAAAAAACAGTGCAGAGTCTGAGAACATGAACTGGTAGGGTATATGCAAATTGCGAAACATTATGTTTTTTTCTGTCTTCATATACTAATAGTTTGCTTAGAGCATGTAATATTTTTTAGGGTAAATTTTACCAAACCCCATCCACCTTTTGAAGTTTTTGAGATAATCCCATTGAACTTTAAAAATGTTATGAAACCCCATTATAGGGCATTTTCGTAAAAAAATGAAAGGTATTTTTGACAAAAAATCCCATATTCCGTTCATTTTAAGTCTATTCAATCTATCTGTGAGACATTTTTGGGTTATTCAGTCCAATTGTGACTTGTACGAGTTAATCAAACTAACGTTTTCATACAATATTTGTAGTTCAACGGGGTTTTTATAGCATTTCTAAAGTTCAATGGGGTTATCTCAAAAACCTCTAAAGGCGGATGGGGTTGAGTAAAATTTACCCTATTTTTTATTGGATAGTTTGTCTTGAAAAGCCATCAAGTTTCCATCTCTGCTTAAATATCTGCATTATTTTGCTAAATGATTATGCACATGAATCCTGATGATTCTCTAGCCAGAAAAAAAATCAGAAAATGTATCCTCTGTGGCGTTCCTTGTGTAATTCATTGTTGTTGAAAGTTCAGTATAACCTATAAAGCAATAAAAGTCAGTTTTGCTAATTCTTTTACGCATAATTGATCCTTACTTTGATTTAAATTTTTTAACTGTCAATATCACTTCATACAAGTTTGTCTTCGTCCTTTTGGGGGGGTGGGGTGTTGGCATCCATCATTTGATTGTTTTCAATTTTCAGTTCTGGTAACTATTACACGTTTGCTTCATCATTTGCGTTTTATTCATTTGCAACATGGACATTGTTTCAGGATATTAGCCAATTCAAAGCCTTGTCCAAAGTGCAAGAGGCCAATTGAGAAGAACCAGGGATGTATGCATATTACATGCACCCCTCCTTGCAAATTTGAGTTCTGCTGGTAATTTTTTTTATATTAGGAGTTTATCCTAATGAATTTTTCTTTTTTCTTTTTAAACCTGAATGCGATATATTAGATATTGTCAATATGAATCAGGTTATGCCTTGGTGCCTGGACGGAACACGGAGAGAGAACTGGCGGTTTCTATGCTTGCAATCGCTATGAAGCAGCAAAGCAAGAGGGGGCAGTATGTCCATTTCCATTGTCTTCTTTATAATAACAAAAGCAGTTATATTCTTGGATGATTTCTGATGTCATTTTTGTGACCATCCAATTAATCTCAGTATGATGAATCTGAGAGGAGGAGAGAAATGGCTAAAAATTCGCTCGAGAGGTATACGCATTACTATGAAAGATGGGCTACCAACCAGTCAGTAAGTTAGAAATTTTACATTTTGTAACTTTCTTTTTCCATTATTAGTTTCAAATGTCAATTAGCTGTTGGAATGACATCCTTGTGCCATCTTTCCCCCCTTTTGCCTAATGGCATGCATTATTCTATTATGAAAATTAAGGAGTTGGGCACCATTTCCATGTTCATATCCATATCCGAAATACTTGTATTTGCATGCCACTTGTCAGTTTTTACATTGATTAGTCATAGTCTGGGGTCGTGCTTTACTGATGAAACAGAGGTAGAACTCTTTCAGCGTGTTGTATATTGAATGTTCTATTTGGCAGTGGTTAAACGTAACGAGGAGTAGATCGCTCATTTTGTAGCAAATTTTCTTGCATAAATTGTTTTGTAATGATGAGTGCAATACAGATAAAGTATTTTTCAACGGATAGGTGCACAAAAACCTATATGGTACAGGTGTGAACAGGAAAGCATCATCAAAACAAGAACATTCTTTAAATCATGGCTAAGGTCATTCAAGAGTCTAGTTTGTGTTCTTGATATAGAGGTAGACGGTTACAACCAATTGAGTTTACTGATTATGTTGGCTCTACAATCAGAAACATGCAACTCCTTTTCTCTTTTGCTTGATGAATTTTCCTTGATTTAAGTTGAACAAAAAAGTGGTAGTATTGTTCTCGTAATGTTTTTCTCTGGTTTTTATGGATTCATTCTTAGATGATTTTCTGCTGTTAAAATTGAAAAGCTACTTTGTTGCAAGACTTGTTGACATCGACTGTGTATGATGCATGCGTTACTGGTTGTTACTACCAAATTTATGCACAGCATCTATTCCTCCCTCCCCCCACCCCCCCAAAAAAGATTCTCAATTAACATTTACGTTTCTTTTCTTGATATCGAAGTGAATTTTCTAACCTGAATGCAAAAAACTTGTTTTATTTTTGGCAGTCAAGGCAGAAAGCACTTGCAGATCTACATAGTATGCAAACTGAAAAGGTATTCCCTTGCAACTGGGGGCATCTTTCCTCTTTCATCCTTGCGGGATGATACCTATCGTTATTCTACATCATTAATCATATCTATAGAGGGTTCTGGAGAGGGGCTTCAAGCAGTAGTGTATTCATAATAGAGGAGGAAAGAAGTGTTTGGGTTCTGGTAGAGTTTTTCTTTCGTTTTTCTTCTTTTGCACACGTGTGAGATTCTCTCTCATTTTCTTCTTTTTTCTGCAGCATTTTTTTGTGTTGGTGTTGGCGTGGGTGGGTGGGTGTGCGTGCGCACGCCCCCCCCCCCCCCCCCCCACTGGGAAACCTCAACCTGCAAAATCCCCAATCCTCAACCTTACCCCAATCCTCAACCTTATCTACTTGGAAATGTCTACTGGGAATGTGACGTGTTTTGGTTATATATTTCTTATGCTGGATTAGAGATGAAATGCTCTGATACTCTGTCAAATTCCGAGATTAATGTTGTAGTGAAGGAAATGCTCCATCTTTCCTCATGAGAAGTTCATATGAGCATGTACCTTAACCAATTCTTCCAGTGGGGGAAGTTGTCTGGTTTTATGACAGATGGATTGATGAGGAAATGCAGTTAATAATAGATCAATAATATCTTGCCGCAGTTTGAACTTGTAAAGTTCTCAAGTGATGGTAGCGAATAAGGAAATTAGTCCTCAACACTCGTTGAAAAAGTCATCTGCTGTGCCAATTTAATGCTCATGTTGGCATGAAGTTTGCTTACCGAATTAATTATGTTACTGATAGGAAAGTTGGAGCTTATGAATATTTTTCTTTAATATATGATCTCTAAAACCTGAATGCAAATACATTAATATATCGGTACTTAGGGTTTTTAAAAAAAAAATAATAAAACGGGGTTTAGGTCCCTAGGGCCCAGAAGCAATAGGCTTTAGTATTAAAAAAAACTTAGTCAAAAACTCCCTATACTCAAAGCTTCCTCTGTTTTAGTCCTTATAATACATTAAGTCTTGTAATGTGAGTACTACTCTTTCAGAGAAAATACTACATTTTTCTTTTAAAGTATTATATTTGTCTTATAAAATACTACATTTATCTTATAAAGCACTAGATTTATACCGAATCTACAATATTTATGTTAAAATGCTACATTTAACCTAAATTGCCACATTTATTGGTAAAACCGCCACATCTATTTATAAGATATACATAGTACTTTAGAAGATAAATATAGTATTTTATAAGATAAATATATTACTTTAAAAGGTAGATGTAGGAGTTTATTTAAAAGGGCGGTATTGGCATAACAATGAGTTAATGTACTATAGGGACTAAAACAAAGAAATCTTTTTAGTCGAGAGTTTTTGACAAGTTTTTTTGGTTCAAGGACTAAACCCTATTGCTTTTGAGCCATAGGGACCTAAACCCATTTCCCTTTATTTCACTCTCTCTCTCTCTCTCACACACACACACACACACTCCCTTAAATCAATCATATTTGTATATACCCCTTTGGATTCTTCATATTTGCATATACCCTCCTTAAATCTTTCACATTGTTTCAAAAACCCCTTTGTCGTCAGAGTGCATGTACATATAGAGGACATTAGCTTATTTAAAATTAAATCTATGATATTTATTTTATAATTTTTATTTAATCCTTTATTTTCCATTTCTAAACCTTGACACTTATTTTTAACCTTAATTCTGAAATTTACTACTCGAACCTTCATAATTAAGGTCATATCTAAGGGAAGTGATTATGATCTAGAGAAATAGATGATGGATATGATAAATCAGTATAAACTAACACAATTTGATGAAATTTTGAAGAAATATATTTCATATATATAATTGATAAAAGGGTAAATTGTAAAAAAAAAAAAACTGGCAAAGTTTTCTGTTGTCAAAAAACCCTTGGCCAAAGGAATCTTGTCAAAAACTCCCTGGAAAAGTTTTCCATAGTCAGAAACTCCCTGCATGCAATATGTGTATAGTTGCCTGTAATATGTATCCAGCACATATCTGTATAATTCCCTATAATATGTATGCACGATCTAGAGATTGCAGCCAGCTATACGGATATTGCAGGCAGGGGAGTTTTGCCTGCGGAAAACTTTTCCGGGGTTTTTGATGAGATTTATGGGCCAGGGGTTTGACAGTGGAAAACTTTGCCATTCTTTTGTGTGACAATTTACCCTTAATAAAAATGATAAAATCCTGAAATGAATGTTTATTTTCCTTTTTCAAATTAAATTGAGAGGAAAGTTGATTATTGAAACTTGAAACGGTGAAGTTGTGAAGAAATATCAATGAAAATGTGTAATATTGTAATGGTTGTAAAGGTTTTAAGGGGGTACATATAAATACAAATACTATTTGGGGGTGGGGGTGGGGGTGGGGGGTGCACACACATTAGAATGCAAGGCAAACAAAAACCCCAGAGCTTATATCTAGTATGACAGGAAATGACTATCCTTTTCTAATTCTTGCAGCTTGAGAAGTTGAGTGACAAACAAAGCCAACCTGAGTCCCAACTCAAGTTCATAATTGAAGCCTGGCTACAGGTGTGTTTTCAAATTATTAATTCTGGATCATAACCAGTAGGTCTATTTGTCATTGTAATTAAGCCATTTTGCTGCATTAATTCATTTAAATGTGCAGATTGTGGAGTGTAGGCGGGTATTGAAATGGACATATGCCTATGGCTATTACTTGCCAGAGCATGAACGTGCTAAAAGACAGTTCTTTGAATATTTGCAAGGTTTGTTTCTCCTCTTGTTTTGGCTTTTAATTTTTAAATTCTATAGTTAAATTAACTACCCTCAGCTATCGCCGTTTTTCACTGAACTATCATAAAGATTTTTTTTATTACAGTGATTTACCTTAAACTTTGGTTTTAAGGAGTTTTTTAAAATTAAATTACCTTAAAATGTTACATTTTGAGGGAGCTTATTGTAATTATTATTATTTTTAAAAAGTAGATTAGTAAAAACATGATATTGAGATGGATGAGTGGCAATATCCTAAAAGACAAGGATGAGGAATGGGTGCATTCGTAACAAGTTGGAGCGCTCGGATGGAGTATAAGATATATCAATTGAGAACCAATAATACGGGCAATTAAAAACATGCTCCGATTAGGAGAAGTTACAGATCTTAGT